>CM038680.1:59270641-60715487 GCA_021605205.1 Aegilops longissima
GGAGGCACTTCCTTGCGTGCGAAGATATAGCTGGTGGGTCCGACCTGTCAGCGGGGAACGTTTTTTTTAGCAAATCTGAGGCCCTTCCTGTGGGTCCTAGCTGTCGGTGGAGGAATCATTATTTTGCGCGTAATAAGGAGGCATTTCCTTGCGTGCGGCCGTGGACCCAGCTGTCGCCTCTCCACGTCAGATCCACTTCCGATGGATGTCGTTCATTGACCACGTTGACCAGGCGCGCCGAGAGCACCAGGGCGGTGGACGACGGCGAGGCCTAGGAAGGGAACGACACGGAGCCAGGGAATACTCGGCAGTTGTTTCCCACGCGGAGGAGTATGAGGGTTTACTGGTTCGTCTGCCGTCGCCGGAGAATAACAGCATGTGTGGGTGAGTAGAGGGATGGCTAGGCCAGCGATGGGAGTATGGTGGGGCCGTGAGGCTCTTCGCGGCAGCATAGCCGGCCGCGGGAGGAGGGAGCAGGCAGTCCCGCCGGTGCTTGTTTGAGCGGCTGGAGCATGAAGAGCAGAGATTGAAGAAGCACGACAGCCGTTGGATGGACATCCAATAGTCACTGCTCTCGTGTGTTGACTAAGTTGACAGAGTGTTGCGTGTGCGTCAACCTTTTTTTATGAAAGCATACGCGTCAACCTGTACTAGGCGCACAAGTCAGCCTCAAATTTGTGAAAAACAGCATACAGCCCATCTGCCATTATTTCTAATAATGTACAGCCCATTTGCTAATTCTTAAGATTTTTTTGGAGCCCATCTTCTTTTTGTTAGCATTACACCCCATATTGTGGCCACGGTTAAAAAGTATACAAAATTTTGCATATTTCGGTGCAGTCAACTGTTTTTAATCCAGAAATATCGATTCACATTCAAACTATTTTGAAAAATAATTTATATAAATATAAAATCCAAATAATTGTCCACGCATAAAATCAATGGAATTTAAGATCTTGTAATTAAAAAAAGTTGAAACTAATTCCCGGTTTGATGTGTTTTAAAAAATGTACAGGACATTTCTGGGCAAACCGAATGAAACTCTCATCGTCTTGAAAGATTTGCAGCCCAGCAGGGCCGATAAAGCAAGTAGGCCTTGTTTGGGTATTTCTTTAAAAAAAATAGAACTCGGCTAGCCATTTTCAGCAAGAAAAAAAACACAACTGGGCTCATGATGTGGTAAACATAAATAAAACCCTGGCTAGACGGGCCATAGCCCCTGCACAGCCCCGTTGTTACCCTGATCCGTCGCTAAAACTAGTATAAATAACAACTGCTTGTTCCTAAAAAAAACTGCGTAACTTGCTGGGTCCCTGGTGTCAGCCGCTCGTTAGTGTAATTCTCTCATTTATTGACTACGTTGACAATGGCGTGAGCCCTAGATGTCCAACCATTAGGAGGAACCATATTTTTGGGCTTGTACTATAGAGGCACTTGCTTGCGTACTGCCATGACGCTGGTGGGTCCCTACTATCATCCTCTCTCCTTGTTCCTCTCGGTTGTTGACGATGTTGACAACGCAAGAGGGCGATGCACCGCGCACGGCGAGCGAACCAAGGCCGCAAGGCAGAGGACGACGGCGAGGCCTCGGACGGAACGAATAGGAGCCGTTGAAGATGCGCCGGTCCAGTCGCAGGCGGAGGGGAATCGAGGTTGACTGGTTCGAACGCAGTGCGTGTTGGGGCTGACGTCGCGGAGAATAATAGGGCGTGAGGGGAATAGAGGAGGGACTGGCCAACGTTGGAGGGTACATACAGGTGGGCGGCGAGCAGCCAGCCATGGAGGCGGAGCAAAGCCGGAGCCGACGGGTGGTTTGGTTTGGGCGGCCGGAGGAAGAAGAAGACAAGAGATAGAAGATACACGACAGATGTCAGAATCCAAATCTGTCACGGTCATGCAGCCTTTCCTATAAAATTTACAGCCCATTTGATGTGCTAGTTTGAAATAAGTTTGTGGGTGCTGGTGGGGGCTAATCACTTGGCTTCTGTAATGCACAGTGAGCTCAAGCAGCTGGCGTGAGTGATGTTATTTCCCTTGGTTGTGATTTGTTACAATATTTCACTCTAAATTAAATGAATGGCAAGCCATTTGCCTTGTTTCAAAGAAAATATGACAGTCACAGCCGAGTTGAAAAGGGCAGGAACATCTAACTCCAGCTTACAAACTGTACAAAAGCACGAGGGTTGATTGTTCATCAGGTTTACAAAAGAAACCAGATTGAAAAGGGCAACAACATCTAACTCCAGCCTGTTTTCGGCGATCACAATCAAATGGATCGGTCAGTCCATAGAATGAACATCTGGGTCGTAAAATTTATCGGATTATGACCACAATATGTTGTAAATAGAAGCCCGCACGTTCGTAAGCTCTTTTGCCCACCTGAAACTCCTTTTTGCTCTTGACATACCCATCCGTCAAAACCATGCTGCTGATAAACTTAACCCTGATGGACAATAGTAACCTCGCATTCAGCAGGAAGAATGTGACAAATCTTGTGTTTGCACGATTGGCTACATATCATTCTAGCGTTATTGTCTTCAATCGAATCTCATGAGAAGTGAGAAAATCCCGATGCTTACGAATCCACCGATTGGTTATAACTTTCTTACCCCGTCCTATTGCCTAAATAGACATGAAGATTGAAAACATTTAAGGTCTAAAAGAAGAGTGTCGAAAGAGCAACAGCTGAACGGTTAATTCTAGTACACTACACTATATGCGGGCTTCCAATGTGCGTGAAATTATCACCTTTATATACAACTTCTCCAGACATGGAAAGCATTGCAGCAAGCCAATAATCTTGTTCAGATCAAAACTATTCATTTGGATATATAAGATCTTGACAGAATCCAACACCATTGATAGGCCATCCATGGAGAAACTCTTCATTGAGCATAGAACATAATATTAGTACAAAATGTGTACTCCAAGATGATATATAAATTATGCGCAGAAATTTAAAATGCAGCTTATGGTTACAAGTGTAGATGATAATATAAAGTACCTGAAGAACTGTGGAGCCAAACACCATATTGAAATGAGCACAGAGATCATGTATTACACCCAAGGTCTCCAGTTTAGGCGCAGAGAGGACGGTTATTTGCAACGGTGAATAACTAGAATCAAGGATCAACCTTTGAAGTGAAGGGGCATCTTGGATGATGAGCTTCCTTCCGTCAAAAGAAATTCCAATTCTTACAAGGTTAGGCGACTTTATTTGGAGACAACAGATTCTAACTGTGAAAACAAGAACCAAGCACTCCAGCGCAGGGCAACTGGAGTGGATGATGCTGTGCAATGAGGCCTCCGATATACGAACCAGGACAAGTGAAAGTTTCTTGAGAAATGGGAGTCGAAGGTTTAGTACCAGATTGTCTGGTAGGTAGCACAACGCAAGGGTGGCGGTGTGGAGAGAGGAGGAAAACCGCGAGATGGACATCGGTCTTTGAGGCACAAGTTCATGGCGTTGATGTGGTATGTGATTTCGAGGGAATAGTAGAACTCAAGCAGCTGTAGTTCTGTGAATTGAGGATTTCAGCCAGGCGTCCACACTGCAGCACATGGTATGCTTTCTCGGGTAGCATGACGGGATCAGAGGCTTTGAGCGGAGCCCGGTGGGAGGAGATGATGGCTCTGGGATTTCAAAATCATTGAAGAGAGATAGCTGGCGACAATCGAGATTAAGGGCATGGCGGCGCCATAGAGGGCGCCACCGAATTGAGAGGACTTGGGTGTGGCAGCAATCCTTGGTGGGGAAGCGAGATGATCTCCCAAGGATGGTGTCCGGGAGATCGCTGATGCGGTCCACCGAGATTCTGAGTTCACAGGATCCGGTTGGGCGGGTCGCCACTTCTCCCAGCTGCTGCGGGTGCGGGATCTACAACAGGCGTCGCCGCTGGCGGGAGCCTCATCTTCTTAGCGCTGGGGCCAGCTGACTCCATTTTCCTCGAGGGTGTCGCGTCGCGCTCACGGATTTGAGCAGAGTAACGAATGACGAGCCTAGTTGTAGTGCGAGCGAAGAAGAAGGGAGCTGGGGTTTTCTGTGGAGTGAGGAAGAAGGGGAGCTGGGGTTTTCTGTAGGGTGAGGTGAGGAATTTGGGGTGCAGTGGGCGAGCTAGCGTGAGTGGGTGGGAGCGAGGAGGAAGAAGAGCACCCAGGTTTTTTTGGGGGTGTGTGTGTGTGCTGGGTGTGGGTAGCGCCTTTTGAATTGATTTTACTATTTACTAGTGTGGATTGGCTGTTTTTTCTTGGGCCCAGAGAAACAATTACTACTAGTACAATGGAGACACTCTACAGCTACCCAGAAAAACAATTACTACTAGTACAGTGGAGACACTCTACCGCTTCTGGCTCCTCCTAGGTCATTGAAACGTCTCCCTCTACTGAATGCCGTTATAATTTTGTTCATCGACATGCGTGCCATGCAGTGCATGGGCCCAAATGCCATCCACCAAATTAGAAGGCAGTATGTAGGCGGAGAGTCACCCCGGTCGTAGCGTGGCAGTAACGAGCCGTCGTATCACAAAACCCCACCTCCCCGCAGTCTAAGTTTGATGAACGAAGCAACCATCATTTCACTCTTCGCTGAATCCCCTTCTCCCTCACCGTCTTCAAGAAAGGCAACACTCGCATCTGCCACTGTTCTTCTCTCCCAACGAAGGGAAGGTAAGGGGATCCGTGATGTTGGTATATTTTCATTCAAAGAAAAAAAAAGAACTTTTGCAAAGCAGTAACCGATCCTCACTCTCTTTTTTGTTTCATTGTCACTGCGATTGTGTTTTCCTTTCAATGGTCTCCTAGTATTCGTCAGTTTCATGATGGACCAAGGAGAACCAGGCAAAGATCTGCCAATATTGGAGCAGACGCGGGAGGCTGATCCTCACAAGACAGAGAGCTCCAAGAAGATGGAGGCAACCACCGAGCCGACCCCAGATACGCTCACGACCACTACTGAGATGGTCAACGCCCCGTTTGAGGTTACAACCCCTGTGGCACTGCAGGAGCAGTTTTCCCCCTTCGAGGATGTGTCCCCCCCTGCTGAGCTGCCCAAGGTGATTTCCTTCTTTGCCGATCTCGATTGTGGTTTTTCATCTAAGTATGTGGTGATTTTTTTTAGAAAAGGAAGTATGTGGTGATTAATAATGCAAAATTTTATTAGCTTCGATCCCATGCTATACATAGTGGTCTAAATAACTTGTGTTTCTTATACTGAAAAGTAATTCAGAATTTGTTTCTGTTTCAATTAGAGCCCTGATGCAAACAAGGATTGTGTGGTTGTGCATGTCACTCGCTATGAGGCGGACGACCTGAATATACGCACTGGGAAAACAGAGTTCTTAGGCTGTTGGATCCTGGAAGCCATTTGCGGTTATACCAATGAAGAGGTGTATTCCAGCCTCACTGTTGTTAGGCGTGTTGTCCAGGGTGTACTGAAGCACCAGAAGTTCAAAGCTACTCCTTCGTTTGTGAGGCATTGCTACCTCTTGAGCACTGCGTTGGATTTCCCGAAGGAGAGGATGATGCAGCAAAGTAGCGTAAGTATTTCCCTCAGTTTTTGAGAACCAAGGTATCAATCCAGTAGGAGACCACACACAAGTCCCTCGTACCTACACAAAACGATAGCTACTCGCAACCAACGCGATTAGGGGTTGTCAATCCCTTCACGGTCACTTACGAGGGTGAGATCTGATAGAGATGATAGATAATATTTTTGGTATTTTTGATAGATAGATGCAAAGTAAAAAGTAGAAGGCAAAGTAAAAGCAAAGCAAGTAATAAAGCGATAGAGATTGATATGATGAGAATAGACCCGGGGGCCATAGGTTTCACTAGTGGCTTCTCTCAAGAGCATAGATATTCTACGGTGGGTGAACAAATTACTGTTGAGCAATTGACAGAACCGAGCATAGTTATGAGCATATCTAGGCAATGATCATGTATATAGGCATCACGTCCAAGACAAGTAGATCGAAACGATTCTGCATCTACTACTATTACTCCACTCATCGACCGCTATCCAGCATGCATGTAGAGTATTAAGTTAAAAACAGAGTAACGCCTTAAGCAAGATGACATGATGTAGAGGGATAAATTCATGCAGTATGATAAAAACCCCATCTTGTTATCCCCGATGGCAACAATACAATACGTGTCTTGCAACCCTTTCTATCACTGGGTAAGAACACCGCAAGATTGAACCCAAAGCTAAGCACTTCTCCCATTGCAAGAACTACCAATCTAGTTGGCCAAACCAAAAAGGATAACTCGAAGAGACTTGCAAAGATAACTCAATCATACATAAAAGAATTCAGAGAAGAATCAAATATTTTCCATAGATAATACTGGATCATAAACCCACAATTCATCGGTCTCAACAAACACACCGCAAAAAGAAGATTACATCGAATAGATCTCCACAAGAGAGGGGGAGAACATTGTATTGAGATCCAAAAAGAGAGAAGAAGCCATCTAGCTACTAGCTATGGACCCGAAGGTCTGAAGTAAACTACTCACACTTCATCGGAGGGGCTATGGTGTTGATGTAGAAGCCCTCCGTGGTGATGCCCCCTCCTGCGGAGCTCCGGAACAGGCCCCAAGATGGGATCTCGTGGATACATAAGGTTGCGGCGGTGGAATTAGGTTTTTGGCTCCTGTCCTGATCGTTTGAAGTGCGTAGGTATATATAGGAGGAAGAATGCGTCGGTGGGCGTCGGGGGCCCACGAGGTAGGAGGGCGCGCCAGGCGCGCCTCTCCTCGTGACCGCCTCTGGCACTTCTTGGAGTAGGGTCCAAGTCTCCTGGATCACGTTCGGTGAGAAAAGCACGTTCCCAAAGGTTTCTGTCGTTGTCAAAACCGGCGGATCTCGGGTAGGGGGTCCCGGACTGTGCGTCTAGGCGGATGGTAACAGGAGACAAGGGACATGATGTTTTTACCCAGGTTCGGGCCCTCTCGATGGAGGTAAAACCCTACTCCTGCTTGATTGATATTGATGATATGGGTAGTACAAGAGTGGATCTACCACGAGATCAAGGAGGCTAAACCATAGAAGCTAGCCTATGGTATGATTGTTGTTATTGTTGTTGTGTCCTACGGACTAAAACCCTCCGGTTTATATAGACACCGGAGAGGGCTAGGGTTACACAGAGTCGGTTACAATGGTAGGAGATCTACATATCCGTATCGCCAAGCTTGCCTTCCACGCCAAGGAAAGTCCCATCCGGACACGGGACAAAGTCTTCAATCTTGTATCTTCATAGTCTTGGAGTCCGGCCGATGATGATAGTTCGGCTATCCGGACACCCCCTAGTCCAGGACTCCCTCAGTAGCCCCTGAACCAGGCTTCAATGACGACGAGTCCGGCGCGCATATTGTCTTCGGCATTGCAAGGCAGGTTCCTCCTCCGAATAATTCATAGAAGATTGTGAACACCTGGATAGTGTTCGGCTCTCCAAAATAAATTCCACATGCCATCGTAGAGAGAATAATATTTACACAAATTCAATCTGCTGACGTATTTCGTGGCGTGACGTCACACCACAACCAAGCCTTTACGAATCGTTTTTATTATACCACCTCAGCGCGTTTAGCGAAGCGGTTTCCTTGGCACGTCTTGTCGAAGCAGAGATCGTGTTCCCCTTATTCCGGTATTCCCATCAATACGGATGTGGGTAACCCAACCGCGCCATCGATTGTGGCGCTTGGGAGATAAGCGAGTTTTATCAGGCCAGTAGGGACGCATAGTTTCATCCGCCCATATATAAGGGGATAAGGATCCACCTTTTTTACCTACGCCTTCTTCCTCCTTTGCTTGTCCATCTCCGCGCACTCGAGCTCCAGCGCCCAAGTCCGCACATCTCACCTCGACCTTCTCCAGCCATGTCCGGAGCGGGAGGCAAGTGGATGGCCTCCTCCGTTACGGAGGGGCACATCAAGAAGCTGCGCGACGCCGGATATCTGTCCAGCGATATCGCGCATCGGCTCCCCGACGAGGGGCAGCTCATCCCCACCCCCGAGCCCCATGAGTGGGTAGTATTTCTTCCTCATTTCCTCCACGGACTGGGTTTCCCACTCCATCCTTTTGTCCGGGGGCTCATGTTCTACTACGGCCTGTATTTCCACGATCTGGCCCCGAATTTCGTCCCCAATATCTCGGCGTTTATCGTCGTGTGCGAGGCCTTCCTCTGCATCCAGCCCCACTTCGGCTTGTGGCTAAAGACCTTCAATGTCAAGCCGAAGGTTGTGAAGGGCAGCCAAGCGGAGTGCGGAGGCGCCATGGTGGGAAAATGCCCAACGTTACTTGGCTTGAGGGCGCCTTCGTGGAATCCGTCAAAGGGTGGCAATCGGGGTGGTTCTACATCACCGAGCCGCGTGACCCCAAATGGGCAGCGGCCCCCGAATTCAGATCTGGCATCCCTATGCAGCTCACCTCCTGGAAAGAGAAGGGCTTACTATGGGGTAGTTCGGAGGAGCTGACCGGACTCCAGTCCTGTCTCCAGACCCTGGTGAACAAGAAGCTCAAGCTTGTCAACGTGGTCCAGGTCATGCTCGTCCGCCGGATTCTCCCCTGCCAGCAACGGGACTTCAATTTGTGGGAGTTCAATCCGGCACAGCACCAGACCTTGAGCGGGCTCTTTAATACTACATACAAAGACGCCTGGAGGGTGTTGTTCAAGGGCGCCGAAGCCCCCGCATCCTCTACCGAAGATCGTGGATTCAGCTCGCAGCGTTCAGCTGACGAGGTAATCCATGTTATCCTTTATGAGACACTTGCTTTTCATGTTTTAACTTCATGCGGGATCTAAACTCCCAATACCTTTGACAGGCCTAGCAGACGACGTCCGGATAGGTTAACTGTCCGCTCCCTTCCAGAAGACCCAACAGATGCCCGTTTGACAGGGCTGCTGGTCCCGGCACTTTACGTGGTGCCGGAGAAGAAGGCCAAGAAGAAGGCCACGGGAACCCGAAGGAGTTCCCGGCGCCAGGTGGTATTGGACTCATCGTCCGATGACTCCGAGGCGGACTCCTCCCATGAGGACGAGGAGGATAAGAAGGAGTACTCTTCCCCAGCGGGGGGAGAGAAGAAGAGGAAGGCTTCCGCAACGAGGGAGGCCGAAGGGTCCAAGAAGGGAAGGACCCTTCCCCCGGACTGTTCCGCAAACGTCGGCGATGGCGACGAGGAGTGGCCTTCAAGGGCCAAGCCCCTGGCGAGATCGTAAGTATCCGGACTCCTAGATGATTTATAATTTTTCCTTTTGTCACATAGTGTCTCTCTAATGCCGCATACAACCCTGCAGTCCGCCCAAGGACGATCTTCCCGCTTCGTCGAGCGGATCCTTGGGCACGTCGGATATGGATTCCCTTCCGACCGCCTCCACTCCCCGTGGCGCTGACGACGCCGGGGTTGGATCCCAGGAGGGGACCTACCAGGGGGAGGAGGCTCCGGAGGTGCCTCAAGGCAACCTCCCGGACTTTGCACCGGACTCCGCACCGGAACCTGCAGTGGTTCCAGAGTCCGGCGGGCGGCCCCTTCGTAAGAAGGGCAAGACGGTGACACCGGCAGCCTCCGTCCAACCGGAGGCGCCGGATAACTTGCTGGAGGCGCTCAACAGCGCTTCCATCAAAGAAGAACACCACACTGTCATGAGTGCGGTGATTCAAAAGGTTCAGCTTGCCAAGAGCGGGCTGACCGAAGCCTGCAGCGGCCTTCTAACAGGCTTTGAGGTAAGAATTTTGAGATATGCAATATAATACCGCATAGACAGTAGCCCCTGATGCTCGGTTCGGTGTTCGGAAACAAAAGCTGGACTGAGGATCTAAAAAGATATACACAGGAGTCTGAAAAAATGTGTCAATATGGGATTGCAGGCTGCGCTGCTGACCTCTGCCGCATTGACTGCGGAGGTCAATACTTTGAAGGAAAGCATCCAGCGGTCCGAGAGCGAGCTTGGCCGTGCCAAGAAGCAGCTCGAGGACAGGGAAGGTGAGTAGCACCGTGTGAAAATTGTACCTTACAGAAAAGGATTTTGTTGCAAGAGAAATAACAAGGATAACGGGGGTACTCCAGGGGCCACGAACGAGGTGGCGACCCTGAAGGAGGCAGTGTCCGCGGCCGAACGCAATGCGGCCGCGGAGCGGGCCGAGCGAGAGAAGCAGGAGGCGCGGGTGGCAGAGGTACAGCAAGAGCTCCGGGCTCTCGTGGAAAAGCACGAGGGTTTGGAGCGTGACTCGAAGGCTCGAGAGTCCAAGCTTGCGTCGGCTCTTGAGAGTGCCAAGGCCGCTAAGGCCGATGCCCACAAGGCCCTCCAGGAAATCGAGGATTTGAAGAAAATAGCGGCGGGTAAGGCATTCTTCATGCAAAGCAAGCATGTTAAAGTGAATTACCTTTTACTTACCCGGATTCGGAGCTCTCCAGGGATGTTCGCAGATCTGCCCCGCAGCGTATCCGATGCTGCCGCATTTTACCGGGCCGAGGAGGGGAGCTCGACGGAGAAGGTCTTCTAGTCTCAGTATGCTGAGGCCGGACATCCGGTGCCCCTTAGCGACCAGCTGAAGCAGCTGGTCGAGCTCCACAAGGTGGCTGAACAGGCCATGAAGGGCCTCATAGTTCGGCTGTGGCCCAAGGAGGCCATGCCTGGGAGCTACTTCGGCCTGGTGCGGCGGCTGGTGGATGCGTGTCCCTGGGTTGAAGTCGTCAAGCACTCCGCCTGCATTGAAGGTGCCCGTCGGGCCCTTGCCCGTGCAAAGGTGCACTGGGGCAGGATGGACGCTGAGAAGCTTGCGACGGACGCGCCACCGGCGGGCAAGGAGTATCGTACGCCCGAAATGTATTATAAGAGTGTCCTGAAGGGTGCCCGCATGATTGTGGGTGAGTGCTCCAAAGATGTAATATTTGAGTAAACTCGCATTTTGTTATCCTGTGTGCTGAAAACTTTGTTCATATGCGCAAAGCAACGCTTGTTGATTTAAAATATTACCTTCTGTGCGACCGTTTATGAAATCTGAGAGATGGCAAGTCGTCGGCTTCAGCCCCCACGCCTCGAGTGCTGGGGTGTTCGGGATAAATTTGAGCGCTCTTGTTCCCATTTTTGGGTCCGTCTAGGGAGGCGCTCAACACAACGAACAAGGCAACCAGACTTATAATGCTTGAACACTCTCACTTAGCCATAGAATTCTATAATTTTAAAATTCAGCGAAGCCCCTAGTGTTTGGAAGACCGAATTCGGGGCGCTATCCACGCCTGGGCCGGACAAAAGGCCGGTTCCTCGCTCTAAGCGGCATAAGTCTTTAGGGACTCGAAAGACCTCTCGAACAGCGACCAGCTCTCGCCTCATCATGACGGTCAGTTTTAGCTTTCTCCACTGAGGCGCTCGCCCAGCTCAACTGGGGTGCAATAGTAGTGGTTCTCCCAGTGCTACCTTAGCCGATACAACGGAACGTAAGGTACCAAAACATGGGAGCCAGGCAAACCCAACTATTGACCCAAGACATGATTCGGAGCCGATGCATATAATGCTATAAGTTCGGGGTGCCGCACTTGTGAAAGTGTTCGGGCTTATCACACCATAATGTGGGGAACTTAAGCCCCTGGTGTATTTAGCCGTACCAAAGTGTACGGATGCGACATGTCGTAAATAAACATATGTATAAGAAAGAAATGCAATTATAAGCAAAAAAGCGATGCATTGTTTATTCAAAAATGCTGCCATGAATGCAGAACGATACAGATAGTGCGGTAAGCAAGGGATGGGACTATGAAACATGTCGCCCTCCAGGGGTAGGCTGCGGAATGGTGTATAAAACAGATTTAATGCTCGTAATGGAGACCACCTAGATACTCGTCGTAGCCTTTCTCCTTCCCTGGCTGTTGCATCGTGAGTTCGGCAGGTCTACTGCCGGACAGGGCCTCTGGTGAACGGAGTCCTGCGGGTAAGAAAAAAGAAAAAGGAAATAGAATGACACACTTGGGAGCCCCTGGTGTGGTTGAGCCGCACTCTGGGCCTGTTGTGGTCGTGCCCCTTCCCCTATGCCCATGGTATTTCCAGAGCATAATGATGTACGCGAAGGACCGGTCTTGCAATTTTGCAAAGGCTGGGGTTGGGGCCGCATTGCTACGCGTGCTCGGAACGTGCCAGGTGGTCTTGTTGTAGGTTACTCCGGGCGCGTTTAGCCGTATCCCGTCGCTTAACGACCGGACTCGAGAATTGCCTTAAGAGGCTACTCTATACTTCTGCCGCGAGAGCCGCTGTGTGTTCCTCCGTTCGGAGGGAGCGTTCAGTGTTTCCGTTGACCGTGATGACTCCTCGAGGGCCTGGCATCTTGAGCTTGAGGTATGCGCAGTGCGGCACCGCGTTGAACTTTGCAAACGCGGTTCGTCCGAGCAAAGCATGATAGCCGCTGCGGAACGGAACTATATCAAAGATTAACTCTTCGCTTCGGAAGTTATCCGGGGATCCGAAGACCACTTCAAGTGTGACTGAGCCTGTACAATTGGCCTCTACACCTGGTATGACGCCTTTGAAGGTCGTCTTTGTAGGTTTAATCCTTGAGGGGTCTATGCCCATCTTGCGCACTGTATCCTGATAAAGCAGGTTCAGACTGCTGCCGCCGTCCATCAGGACTCTGGTGAGGTGAAATCCATCAACGATTGGGTCTAAAACCAATGAGGCGAATCCGCCGTGGCGGATGCTGGTGGGGTGGTCCCTTCGATCGAAAGTGATCGGGCAGGAGGACCATGGGTTGAACTTCAGGCGGCGGCTCCATCGCAGATCGTCCCTCGATTGCGCTTCCGCTCCCTCTTGGGTATGTGGGTTGCGTATATCATGTTCACCGTCCGCACCTGTGGGGGGAAACCTTTCTGTCCTCTATTGTTCGGCGGCCGGGTCTCTTCCTCGTCATCGCTATGCAGCCCCTTGTCATTATTTTCGGCAATTAACTTGCCTGCCTGCTTGAATACCCAACAATCCCTGTTGGTGTGATTAGCTGGCTTTTCGGGGGTGCCGTGTATCTGGCACGAGTGGTCGAGTATTCGGTCCAAATTGGACGGACCCGGAGTGGTTCTTTTGAATGGCTTTTTCCGCTGACCGGGTTTGGAGCCTCTGAATCCGGCATTGACTGCCATATCCTCAGTATTGTCGCCGTTAACGCGGCGTTTGTTCTTGTTGCGACGCGACCTGCCATTGTGGTCCTTGGTATCCGGACTGCCAGCATTTTTGCTGAGGTTGTTGCTGCGAGCTAGCCAGCTGTCCTCTCCCGCGCAGAAGCGGGTCATGAGTGATGTGAGGGCTGCCATGGATTTCGGCTTTTCCTGTCCTAGGTGCCGGGCGAGCCACTCATCGCGGATGTTATGTTTGAAGGCTGCGAGGGCCTCTGCATCCGGACAGTCGACGATTTGATTTTTCTTTGTCAAGAACCGTGTCCAGAACTGTCTGGCCGATTCGTCTGGCTGCTGAATTATGTGGCTTAGGTCATCGGCGTGTGGGGTTCGCACATATGTGCCCTGGAAGTTATCAAGGAATGCGGCTTCCAGGTCCTCCCAACACCCAATTGATTCTGCTGGCAAGCTGTTAAGCCAATGCCGAGCTGGTCCTTTAAGCTTGAGTGGGAGGTATTTGATGGCGTGGAGATCATCGCCGCGGGACATATGGATGTGAAGGAGATAGTCCTCGATCCAAACCGCGGGATCCGTTGTGCCATCATAGGATTCAATATTTACGGGTTTGAACCCTTCAGGGATTTGATGATCCATTACTTCAACTGTGAAGCATAGTGGGTGTGCGGCGCCTCTATATTGGGCTATATCACGACGTAGCTCGAGCGAGCTTTGTCTACTGTGTTCGGCCCGGCCGGAGTTGCTGTATCCGGCGCGACGGTAGTCGTTGCGCATCGTGGGGCGCCCACGCGATCCATAGATCGATCTTGATTGTCTTGCCTTATCCTCCAATATGTCTCGCAAGTCCGGCGCATTCCCCCGCGGCTTCGTACTTTTCGAGCGGTGCCGGGGTACGGTTCTAGTGGAGGGCCTAGAGGCCTCTCTGTCGCGACCACGAGGTGGTCGGTCAGCCGTATTGTGCGCTGGTGATGCAGGTTTATATGCCTCCTCCTCTAATCGGGGGAGCAGCTTGCGTTTGGGGTAGCTTTTGGAGGGGCGTTCGAGTTCATGCTCTTCGGCCGCAAGGACTTCAGTCCATCTGTCGGCTAGCAGATCTTGATCAGCTCTAAGCTGTTGCTGCTTTTTCTTGAGGCTATTTGCCGTGGCCGTAAGCCTGCGTTTAAAACGCTCTTGTTCGGCGGGATCCTCAGGCATGACGAATTCGTCGTCGTCGAGGCTTGCCTCGTCTCCGGAGGGAGGCATATAATTATCGTCCTCTACCTCTTTGTCTGCCGCTCTCTCGTGAGGGCTGGCTTCTCCATCCTCCTGTGCTGAATCTTGCTGGAGGGGGTTGTCTTCGGCACTGTCTGGGGTGTTATTATCTCCGGTGCCGGAATCTCCATTCTTGCTGTGGTGGGATTTAGAGCGGCGCCGCTGACGCCGGCGCTTAGGTTGTTTCCTTGAGGGGTCTTCCTCCGCTTTTCCATCGCCATTCCCCTCCTTTGGGGTGTCCACCATCTATATGTCGTATGACGAGGTGGCTTTCCAGTGCCCAGTAGGCGCTGGTTCTTGGTCGTCTCCGGCATCGTCGTCCATACCGTCGATGTCTTCAGAGTCGAAGTCTAGCATGTCGGTTAGATCGTCGACAGTGGCTACAAAGTGGGTGGTAGGTGGGGTTTGAATTTCTTCGTCGTCCGCATCCCAACCGTCCTGACCGCAGTCCGGCCAGGTCTCTCCTGATAACGAGAGATATTTCAGCGAATTCAGGATGTCGCCGAAAGGTGAATGTTGAAAGATGTCCGCAGCGGTGAACTCCATGATCGGCGCCCAATCGGACTCGACTGGAGGGGGCGCGGGAGGTTCGGAGTCCGGCACCTCGGAGTCACGAGCTTCACGAGGGACAAGGTCAGTATTCGGCTCCATCGCCGTATATGTTGCAGCCCCCGAGGCGGTGTCTAGCCACCCGTCCTCGATCTGCGCAGACGGCTCCGAATTAGGGATCGGGGCGGACTTGTGCGCGGCCTCCAGGACACTGTCCGGTAGCAGAGCTAAATCGTGCCCATCGTGACAGTGCGGCGCGCTTGGCTGTGGCTCGAATCCATCGAAGATCAAGTCTCCGCGGATGTCAGCCGTGAAGTTTAGACTTCCAAATCTGACCTGACGGCCAGGGGCGTAGCTTTCGATCTGCTCCAGATGGCCAAGCAAATTGGCCCGTAGTGCAAAGCTGCCGAATACGAAGATCTGTCCGGGGAGAAAAGTCTCACCCTGGACCGCATCGTTGTTGACGATCGAAGGAGCCATCGAGCCTATTGGGGATGACACAGAGGAACTCTCAATGAAAGCACCAATGTCGGTGTCAAAACCGGCGGATCTCGGGTAGGGGGTCCCGGACTGTGCGTCTAGGCGGATGGTAACAGGAGACAAGGGACACGATGTTTTTACCCAGGTTCGGGCCCTCTCGATGGAGGTAAAACCCTACTCCTACTTGATTGATATTGATGATATGGGTAGTACAAGAGTGGATCTACCACGAGATCTAGGAGGCTAAATCCTAGAAGCTAGCCTATGTTATGATTGTTGTTATTGTTGTTGTGTCCTACGGACTAAAACCCTCCGGTTTATATAGACACCGGAGAGGGCTAGGGTTACACAGAGTCGGTTACAATGGTAGGAGATCTACATATCCGTATCGCCAAGCTTGCCTTCCACGCCAAGGAAAGTCCCATCCGGACACGGGACAAAGTCTTCAATCTTGTATCTTCATAGTCTTGGAGTCCGGCCGATGATGATAGTTCGGCTATCCGGACACCCCCTAGTCTAGGACTCCCTCAGTTTCATTCCGTTTGGACTCCGTTTGATATTCTGTTTCTTCAAAACACTGAAATAGGCAAAAAACATCAATTCTGGGCTGGGCCTCCGGTTAATAGGTTAGTCCCAAAAGTAATATAAAAGTGGAAAATAAAGCCCAATATAGTCCAAAACAGTAGATAAAGTAGCATGGAGCAATCAAAAATTATAGATGTTGGAGACATATCAGGCATCCCCAAGCTTAATTCCTGCTCGTCCTCGAGTAGGTAAATGATAAAAAAAAGAATGTTTGATGCGGAGTGATACTTTGGCATAATCTCAATGTAAATCTTCTTAATTGTGATATGAATATTAAGATCCGAAAGATTCAAGACAAAAGTTCATATTGACACAAAAATAATAATACTTCAAGCATACTGAATTATGTGGCTTAGGTCATCGGCGTCTGGGGGTCGCACATATGTGCCCTGGAAGTTATCAAGGAATGCGGCTTCCAGGTCCTCCCAACACCCAATTGATTCTGCTGGCAAGCTGTTAAGCCAATGCCGAGCTGGTCCTTTAAGCTTGAGTGGGAGGTATTTGATGGCGTGGAGATCATCGCCGCGGGCCATATGGATGTGAAGGAGATAGTCCTCGATCCAAACCACGGGATCCGTTGTGCCATCATAGTGTTGGGGAACGTAGTAATTTCAAAAAAATTCCTACGCACACGCAAGATCATGGTGATGCATAGCAACGAGAGGGGAGAGTGTTGTCTACGCACTCGTGAGACCCGGCGGAAGCGATCACAACGTAGAGGAAGTAGTCGACGTTCTCCTCGCGATCCAACCGATCCCAGCGCCATTACTCCGGCGCCTCCGAGTTCTTGACACACGTACATCTCGGTGACGCCCTCAGTTCGATCCAGCAAAGCTCCGGGAGAGAGAGTTCCGTCGGACGACGGCGTGGTGGCGATCTTGATGTTCTACCGACGCAGGGCTTCGCCTAAGCACCGCTACTGATATGACCGAGGTGGAATATGGTGAAGGGGGCACCGCTTGCGGCTAAGGAACGATCTCAAGGATCAACTTGTGTGTTCTAGGGTGCCCCCGCCCCGTATATAAAGGAGCAGGGGGAGGGCCGCCGCCCTAGGAGGCGCCGCCAGGAGGGGGGAGTCCTCCTCCTAGTGGGAGTAGGACTCCCTTTCCTAGTCCAACTAGGAAGGAGGAAGGGGAAGGAAAGAGATGGAGAGGAGAGGGAAGGGGCGCGCCCCCCCTGTCCTATTCGGACTCCCCATGGGGGGGCCACCTCCTGGTGCGGCCCTCTCTCTCCCTCTTGGCCCAATAAGGCCCATTACTTCCCGGGGTTCCGTAACCTCTCCGGCACTCCGTTTTCTCCGAAACTTCGAACCTTTCCGTGTCCGAATATAGCCGTCCAATATATCAATCTTTATGTCTCGACCATTTCGAGACTCCTTGTCATGTCCGTGATCACATCCGGACTCCGAACTCCTTCGGTACATCAAAATACACAAACTCATAATATAACCGCCATCGAAACCTTAAGCGTGCGGACCCTACGGTTCGAGAACAATGTAGACATGACCGAGACACGCCTCGGTCAATAACCAATAGCGGGACCTGGATGCCCATATTGGCTCCTACATATTCTACGAAGATCTTTATCGGTCGACCGCATAACAACATACGTTGTTCCTTTGTCATCGGTATGTTACTTGCCCGAGATTCGATCGTCGGTATCCAATACCTAGTTCAATCTCGTTCTCGGCAAGTCTCTTTACTCGTTCCGTAATACATCATCTCACAGCTAACTCATTAGTTGTAATGCTTGCAAGGCTTAGTGATGTGCATTACCGAGAGGGCCCAGAGATACCTCTCCGATAATCGGAGTGACAAAACCTAATCTCGAAATACGCCAACCCAACATGTACCTTTGGAGACACCTGTAGTACTCCTTTATAATCACCCGATTACGTTGTGACGCTTGGTAGTACCAAAGTGTTCCTCCGGTAAATGGGAGTTGCATAATCTCATAGTTACCGAACATGTATAAGTCATGAAGAAAGCAATAGCAATATACTAAACGATCAAGTGCTAGGCTAACGGAATGGGTCATGTCAATCACATCATTCTCCTAATGATGTGATCCCGTTAATGAAATGACAACTCATGTCTATGGTTAGGAAACATAACCATCTTCGATTAATGAGCTAGTCAAGTAGAGGCATACTAGTGACACTCTGTTTGTCTATGTATTCACACATGTATTATGTTTCCGGTTAATACAATTCTAGCATGAATAATAAACATTTATCATGATATAAGGAAATAAATAATAACTTTATTATTGCCTCTAGGGCATATTTCCTTCAGTCTCCCACTTGCACTAGAGTCAATAATCTAGTTCACATCGCCATGTGATTTAACATCAATAGTTCACATCTATATGTGGTTAACACCCATAGTTCACATCGACATGTGACCAACACCCAAAGGGTTTACTAGAGTCAGTAATCTAGTTCACATCACTATCTGATTAACACCCAAAGAGTACTAAGGTGTGATCATGTTTTGCTTGTGAGACAATTTTAGTCAACGGGTCTGTCACATTCAGAGCCGTAATTATTTTGCAAATTTCTATGTCTACAATGCTCTGCACGGAGCTACTCTAGCTAATTGCTCCCACTTTCAATATGTATCCAGATTGAGACTCAGAGTCATCTAGATTAGTGTTAAAACTTGCATCGACGTAACCCTTTACGACGAACCTTTTTTTTCACTTCCATAATCGAGAAACATATCCTTATTTCACTAAGGATAATTTTGACCGCTGTCCATTGATCTACTCCTAGATCACTATTGCACTCCCTTGCCAAGCTTAGTGGTAGGGTATGCAATATATCTGGTACACAGCATGACATACTTTATAGAACCTATGGCTGATGCATAGGGAATGACTTTCATTCTCTTTCTATCTTCTGCCTGTGGTCGGGTTTTGAGTCTTACTCAATCTCACACCTTGTAACACAGGAAAGAACTCTTTCTTTGACTGTTCCATTTTGAACTACTTCAAAATCTTGTCAAGGTATGTATTCATTGAAAAAACTTATCAAGCGTCTTGATCTATCTCTATAGATCTTGATGCTAAATATGTAAGCAACTTCACCGAGGTCTTTCTTTGAAAAACTCCTTTATGCTTTGCAGAATAATTCTACATTATTTCCGATCAACAATATGTCATTCACATATACTTATCAGAAAGGCTGTAGTGCTCCCACTCACTTTCTTGTAAATACATGCCTTTCCAAAAGTCTGCATAAAACCATATGCTTTGATCAACACATCAAAGCATATATTCCAACTCCGAGATGCTTGCACCAGTCCATTGATGGATCGCTGGAGCTTGCACATTTTGTTAGCTCCTTAGGATTTACAAAACCCTATGGTTGCATCATATACAACTCTTCTTTAATAAATCCATTAAGGAATGCAGTTTTGTTTATCCATTTGCCAGATTTCATAAAATGCGGCAATTGCTAACATGATTCGGACAGATTTAAGCATAGATACGAGTGAGAAACTCTCATCGTAGTCAACACCTTGAACTTGTCGAAAACCTTTTGTGACAAGTCGAGCTTTGTAGATAGTAACACTACTATCAGCGTCCGTCTTCCTCTTGAAGATCCATTTATTTAACTTGACTTGCTGATCATCGAGCAGGTCAACCAAAGTCCCCACTTTGTTCTTATATATGGATCCTATCTCAGATTTTATGGCCTCAAGCCATTTCGCAGAATCTGGGCTCATCATCGCTTCCTCATAGTTCGTAGGTTCATCATGGTCTAGTAACATGACTTCCAGAACATGATTACCGTACCACACTGGTGCGGATCTTACTCCGGAAGACTTACGAGGTTTGGTAGCAACTTGATCTGAAGTTTCATGATCATCATCATTAACTTCCTTACTAATTGGTGTAGGGATCACTGAAACTTATTTCTGTGATGAACTACTTTCCAATAAGGGAGAAGGTACAATTACCTTATCAAGTTCTACTTTCCTCCCACTCACTTCTTTCGAGAGAAACTTCTTCTCTAGAAAGGATCCATCTTAGCAACAAATATCTTGCTTTCGGATCTGTGATAGAAGGTGTACCCAATAGTTACCTTTGGATATTCTATGAAGACGCATTTCTCCGATTTGGGTTCGAGCTTATCAGGTGAAAACTTTTTCACATAAGCATCACAACTCCAAACTTTAAGAAACGACACTTAGGTTTATCGCTAAACCATAGTTCATACGGTGTCATCTCAACGGATTTAGATGGTGCCCTATTAAACGTGAATGCAGCTGTCTCTAATGCATAACCCCAAAACGATAGTGGTAAATCGGTAAGATACATCATAGATCGCACCATATCAAAATAAAGTACGGTTACGACGTTCGGACACACCATAACGTTGTGGTGTTCCAGGTGGCGTGAGCTGTGAAACTATTCCACATTATTTTCATTGAAGACCAAACTCGTAACTCAAATATTCATTTCCACGATCACATCGCAGAAACTTTATTTTCTTGTTACGATGATTTTCTACTTCACTCTGAAATTCTTTGAACTTTTCAACTATTTCAGACTTTATGTTTCATCAAGAAGATATACCCATATCTGCTCAAATCATCTTGTGAAGGTTAGAAAATAACGATACTTGCCACGAGCATCAACACTCATTGGATCGCATACATCGGTATGTATTATCTCCAATAAGTCAGTATCTCGTTCCATTGTTCCGAACAACGGAGTTTCAGTCATCTTGCCCAAAAGGCACGGTTCGCAAGCATCAAATGATTCATAATCAAGTTATTCCAAAAATCCATCCTTATGGAGTTTCTTCATGCGCTTTATACCGATATGACCCAAACGGCAGTGCCACAAATAAGTTGCACTATCATTATTAACTTTGCATCTTTTGGCATCAATATTATGAATATGTGTATCACTACGATCGAGATCCAATAAACTATTTTATTGGGTGTATGACCATCGAAGGTTTTATTCATTTAAATGAACAACAATTATTCTTTGACTTTAAATGAATAACCGTTTTGAAAACTATTTTCATTGGGTGTATGACCATAGAAGGTTTTATTCATGTAAACAGAACAACAATTATTCTTTGACTTTAAATGAATAACCGTTTTGCAATAAACATGATCAAATCATATTCATGCTCAACGCAAACACCAAATAACATTTATTTAGGTTTAACACTAATCCCGAAAGTATAGGGAGTGTGCGATGATGATCATATCAATCTTGGAACTACTTCCAACACTCATCGTCACTTTCCCTTCAACTAGTTTCTGTTCATTCTGCAACTCCTATTTTGAGTTACTACTCTTAGCAACTGAACTAGTATCAAATACCGAGGGGTTGCTACGAACACTAGTAAAATACACATCAATAATTTGTATATCAAATATACCTTTGTTCACTTTGCCATCCTTCTTATCCGCCAAATACTTGGGGTAGTTCCGCTTCCAAGGACCAGTTCCATTGTAGCAAAAGCACTTAGTCTCGTGCTTAGATCCAGACTTGGGCTTCTTCACTCGAGCAGCAACTTGCTTGCCGCTCTTCTTGAAGTTCCCTTCTTCCCTTTGCCCTTTTCCTTGAGACTAGTGGTCTTGTCAATCATCAACACTTGATGCTCTTTCTTGATTTCTACCTTCGTCGATTTCAACATCATGAAGAGCTCGGAATCGTTTTCGTTATCCCTTGCATACTATAGTTCATCACGAAGTTCTAGTAACTTAGTGATGGTGACTAGAGAATTCTGTCAATCACTATCTTATCTGGAAGATTAACTCCCACTTGATTCAAGCGATTGAAGTACCTGCATAATCTGAGAACATGCTCACTAGTTGAGCGATTCTCCTCCATCTTTTAGCTATAGAACTTGTTGGAGACTTCATATCTCTCAACTCGGTATTTGCTTGAAATATTAACTTCAACTCCTGGAACATCTCATATGGTCCATGACGCTCAAAACGCCTTTGAAGTCCCGATTCTAAGCCGTTAAGCATGGTGCACTAAACTATCAAGTAGTCATCATATTGAGCTAGCCAAACGCTCATAACGTGCGCATTTGCTCCTGCAATAGGTCTGTCACCTAGCGGTGCATTAAGGACATAATTCTCCAGGCAGCAATGAGGATAAACCTCGGATCACGGATCCAATCCGCAATATTGCTACTAACATTTTTCAATACAATTTTCTCTAGGAACACATATAAAAACACAGGAAGCAACAACGCGAGCTGTTGATCTACAACATAATCTGCAAAATACTACCAGGACTAAGTTCATGATAAATTTAAGTTCAATTAATCATATTACTTAAGAACTCCCACTTAGATAGACATCTCTCTAGTCATCTAAGTGATCACGTGATCCAAATCAACTAAACCATAACCGATCATCACGTGAGATGGAGTAGTTTTCAATGGTGAACATCACTATGTTGATCATATCTACTATATGATTCACGCTCGACCTTTCGGTCTCCGTGTTCCGAGGCCATATCTGCATATGCTAGGCTCGTCAAGTTTAACCTGAGTATTCTGCGTGTGCAAAACTGGCTTGCACCCGTTGTAGATGGACGTAGAGCTTATCACACCCGATCATCACGTGGTGTCTGGGCACGACGAACTTTGGCAACGGTGCATACTCAGGGAGAACACGTCTTGATAATTTTAGTGAGAGATCATCTTAAAATGCTACCGTCAATCAAAGCAAGATAAGATGCATAAAGGATAAACATCACATGCAATCAATATAAGTGATATGATATGGCCATCATCATCTTGTGCTTGTGATCTCCATCTCCGAAGCACCGCCGTGATCACCATCGTCACCGGCGCGACACCTTGATCTCCATCGTAGCATCGTTGTCGTCTCGCCAACTATTGCTTCTACGACTATCGCTACCGCTTAGTGATAAAGTAAAGCAATTACATGGCGTTTGCATTTCATACAATAAAGCGACAACCATATGGCTCCTGCCAGTTGCCGATAACTCGGTTACAAAACATGATCATCTCATACAATAAAATATAGCATCACGTCTTGACCATATCACATCACAACATGCCCTGCAAAAACAAGTTAGACGTCCTCTACTTTGTTGTTGCAAGTTTTACGTGGCTGCTACGGGCTGAGCAAGAACCGTTCTTACCTCGCATCAAAACCACAACGATATTTCGTCAAATAGACTCGTTTAACCTTCTCAAGGACCGGCGTAGCCACACTTGGTTCAACTAAAGTGAGAGAGACAGACACCCGCCAGCCACCTTTAAGCACGAGTGCTCGTAACGGTGAAACCAGTCTCGCGTAAGCGTATGCGTAATGTCGGTCCGGGCCGCTTCATCTCACAATACCGCTGAACCAAAGTATGACATGCTGGTAGGCAGTATGACTTGTATCGCCCACAACTCACTTGTGTTCTACTCGTGCAAAACATCAAACCATAAAACCTAGGCTCGATACCACTGTTGGGGAACGAGTAATTTCAAAAATTTCCTACGCACACGCAAGATCATGGTGATGCATAGCAACGAGAGGGAGAGTGTTGTCTCACGTACCCTCATAGACCGGGCGGAAGCGATCACAACGTAGAGGAAGTAGTCGACGTTCTCCTCGCGATCCAACCGATCCCAGCGCCACACTCCGGCGCCTCGAGTTCTTGACACACGTACAGCTCGATGACGCTCCTCAGTTCCGATCCAGCAAAGCTCCGGGAGAGAGTTCCACAAGACGACGGCGTGGTGGCGATCTTGATGTTCTATCGACGCAGGGCTTCGCCTAAGCACCGCTACGATATGACCGAGGTGGAATATGGTGGAGGGGGCACCGACACGGCTAAGGAACGATCTCAAGGATCAACTTGTGTGTTCTAGGGTGCCCCCTGCCCCGTATATAAAGGAGCAAGGGGAGGGCCGGCCGGCCCTAGGAGGCGCGCCAAGGAGGGGGAGTCCTCCTCCTAGTGGGAGTAGGACTCCCTTTCCTAGTCCAACTAGGAAGGAGGAAGGGGAAGGAAAGAGAGGGAGAGGAGAGGGAAGGGGGCGCCCCCCTCCTTGTCCTATTCGGACTCCCCATGGGGGCACCTCCTGGTGCGGCCCTCTCTCTCCCTCTTGGCCCAATAAGGCCCATTACTTCCCGGGGTTCCGTAACCCTCCGCACTCCGGTTTTCTCCGAAACTTCCGAACCTTTCCGTGTCCGAATATAGCCGTCCAATATATCAATCTTTATGTCTCGACCATTTCGAGACTCCTTGTCATGTCGGTGATCACATCCGGACTCAAATCCTTCGTACATCAAAATACACAAACTCATAATATAACCGCCATCGAAACCTTAAGCGTGCGGACCCTACGGTTCGAGAACAATGTAGACATGACCGACACGTCTCCGGTCAATAACCAATAGCGGGACCTGGATGCCCATATTGGCTCCTACATATTCTACGAAGATCTTTATCGGTCAGACCGCATAACAACATACGTTGTTCCCTTTGTCATCGGTATGTTACTTGCCCGAGATTCGATCGTCGGTATCCAATACCTAGTTCAATCTCGTTACTGGCAAGTCTCTTTACTCGTTCCGTAATACATCATCTCACAGCTAACTCATTAGTTGTAATGCTTGCAAGGCTTAGTGATGTGCATTACCGAGAGGGCCCAGAGATACCTCTCCGACAATCGGAGTGACAAAACCTAATCTCGAAATACGCCAACCCAACATGTACCTTTGGAGACACCTGTAGTACTCCTTTATAATCACCCAGTTACGTTGTGACGTTTGGTAGTACCCAAAGTGTTCCTCCGGTAAACGGGAGTTGCATAATCTCATAGTTACCGGAACATGTATAAGTCATGAAGAAAGCAATAGCAATATACTAAACGATCAAGTGCTAGGCTAACGGAATGGGTCATGTCAATCACATCATTCTCCTAATGATGTGATCCCGTTAATCAAATGACAACTCATGTCTATGGTTAGGAAACATAACCATCTTCGATTAATGAGCTAGTCAAGTAGAGGCATACTAGTGACACTCTGTTTGTCTATGTATTCACACATGTATTATGTTTCCGGTTAATACAATTCTAGCATGAATAATAAACATTTATCATGATATAAGGAAATAAATAATAACTTTATTATTGCCTCTAGGGCATATTTCCTTCACATAGGATTCAATATTTACGGGTTTGAACCCTTCAGGCATTTGATGATCCATTACTTCAACTGTGAAGCATAGTGGGTGTGCGGCGCCTCTATATTGGGCTATATCATGACGTAGCTCGAGCGAGCTTTGTCTACTGTGTTCGGCCCGGCCGGAGTTGCTGTATCCGGCGCGCGGTAGTCGTTGCGCATCGTGGGGTGCCCACGCGATCCATAGATCGATCTTGATTGTCTTGCTTTATCCTCCAATATGTCTCGCAAGTCCGGCGCATTCCCCCGCGGCTTCGTACTTTTCGAGCGGTGCCGGGGTACGGTTCTAGTGGAGGGCCTAGAGGCCTCTCTGTCGCGACCACGAGGTGGTCGGTCAGCCATATTGTGCGCTGGTGATGCAGGTTTATATGCCTCCTCCTCTAATCGGGGGAGCAGCTTGCGTTTGGGGTAGCTTTTGGAGGGGCGTTCGAGTTCATGCTCTTCGGCCGCAAGGACTTCAGTCCATCTGTCGGCTAGCAGATCTTGATCAGCTCTAAGCTGTTGCTGCTTTTTCTTGAGGCTATTTGTCGTGGCCGTAAGCCTGCGTTTAAAACGCTCTTGTTCGGCGGGATCCTCAGGCACGATGAATTCGTCATCGTCGAGGCTTGCCTCGTCTCCGGAGGGAGGCATATAATTATCGTCCTCTACCTCTTTGTCTGCCGCTCTCTCGTGAGGGTTGGCTTCTCCATCCTCCTGTGCTGAATCTTGCTGGAGGGGGTTGTCTTCGGCACTGTCTGGGGTGTTATTATCTCCGGTGCCGGAATCTCCATTCTTGCTGTGGCGGGATTTAGAGCGGCGCCGCTGACGCCGGCGCTTAGGTTGTTTCCTTGAGGGGTCTTCCTCCGCTTTTCCATCGCCATTCCCCTCCTTTGGGGTGTCCACCATCTATATGTCGTATGACGAGGTGGCTTTCCAGTGCCCATGGCGCTGGTTCTGGTCGCTCCGCATCGCCGCCCATACCGCCGATGTCTTCGGTCGAAGTTCAGCATGTCGGTTAGATCGTCGATCGAAAGTGGGTGGTAGGTTTGAATTTCTTCGTCGTCCGCATCCCAACCGTCCTGACCGCAGTCCGGCCAGGTCTCTCCTGATAACGAGAGATATTTCAGCGAATTCAGGATGTCGCCGAAAGGTGAATGTTGAAAGATGTCCGCAGCGGTGAACTCCATGATCGGCGCCCAATCGGACTCGACTGGATGGGGCGCGGGAGGTTCGGAGTCCGGCACCTCGGAGTCACGAGCTTCACGAGGGACAAGGTCAGTATTCGGCTCCATCGCCGTATATGTTCCAGCCCCCGAGGCGGTGTCTAGCCACCCGTCCTCGATCTGCGCAGTCGGCTCCAAATTAGGGGTCGGGGCGGACTTGTGCGCGCCTCCGTGACACCGTCCGTAGCAGAGCTAAATCGCGCCCATCGTGATGGGCGGGCGCGCTTGGTTGTGGCTCAATCCATCAAGATCAAGTCTCCGCGGATGTCAGCCGTGAAGTTTAGATTTCCAAATCTGACTGACGGCCAGGGCGAAGCTTCGATCTGCTCCAGATGGCCAAGCAAATTGGCCCGCAGTGCAAAGCTGCCGAATACGAAGAGTCCGGGGAGAAAAGTCTCACCCTGGACCGCATCGTTGTTGACGATCGAAGGAGCCATCGAGCCTATTGGGGATGACACAGAGGAACTCTCAATGAAAGCACCAATGTCGGTGTCAAACCGCGGATCTCGGTAGGGGGTCCCGGACTGTGCGTCTAGGCGGATGGTAACAGGAGACAAGGGACACGATGTTTTTACCCAGGTTCGGGCCCTCTCGATGGAGGTAAAACCCTACTCCTACTTGATTGATATTGATGATATGGGTAGTACAAGAGTGGATCTACCACGAGATCTAGGAGGCTAAACCCTAGAAGCTAGCCTATGGTATGATTGTTGTTATTGTTGTTGTGTCCTACGGACTAAAACCCTCCGGTTTATATAGACACCGGAGAGGGCTAGGGTTACACAGAGTCGGTTACAATGGTAGGAGATCTACATATCCGTATCGCCAACCTTGCCTTCCACGCCAAGGAAAGTCCCATCCGGACACGGGACAAAGTCTTCAATCTTGTATCTTCATAGTCTTGGAGTCCGCCGATGATGATAGTTCGCTATCCGGACACCCCTAGTCTAGGACTCCCTCGCCATTCCGCTTTGGACTCCGCTTGATATTCTGCTTTCTTCAAAACACTGAAATAGGCAAAAACATCAATTCAGGCTGGGCCTCCGGTTAATAGGTTAGTCCCAAAAATAATATAAAAGTGGAAAATAAAGCCCAATATAGTCCAAAACAGTAGATAAAGTAGCATGGAGCAATCAAAATTATAGATGTTGGAGACGATCGCATCCCCAAGCTTAATTCCTGCTCGTCCTCGAGTAGGTAAATGATAAAAAAAAGAATGTTTGATGCGGAGTGATACTTTGGCATAATCTCAATGTAAATCTTCTTAATTGTGATATGAATACTCAGATCCGAAAGATTCAAGACAAAAGTTCATATTGACACAAAAATAATAATACTTCAAGCATACTAATCAAAGCAATCATGTCTTCTCAAAATAACATGGCAAAAGAAAGTTCATCCCTACAAAATCATATAGTTAGGCTATGCTTCATTTTCATCACACAAATATGTTCCCAACTTCTATACCCCCGATGACAAGCCAAGAAATTGTTTCATACTTTAAATAATCTCAAACTTTTTCAACCTTCACGCAATACATGAGCGTGAGCCATGGATATAGCACTATGGGTGGAATAGAATATGATGATGGGGATTGTGTGGAGAAGACAAAAAAAGGAGAAAGTCTCACATTGACGAGGCTAATCAACGGGCTATGGATATGCCCATCAATTGATGTCAACATGAGGAGTAGGGATTGCCATGCAACGGATGCACTAGAGCTATGAATGCTCAACAAAAGAAAACTAGTGGGTGTGCATCCAACTCGCTTGCTCACGAAGACCTAGGGCATTTGAGGAAGCCCATCGTAGGAATATACAAGCCAAGTTCTATAATGAAAAATTCCCACTAGTATAAAAAGACAACTTATGAGACTCACTACATGAAGAACAAGGTGCTACTTTGAAGCACAATATATGAGACTCACTACATGAGGAACAAGGTGCTACTTTGAAGCACAAGTGTGGAAAAAGAGATAGTAGCATTGCCCTTTATATATTATTGGGCCTTTCTTTTTTTCTTTTGGCCTTTCTCTTTTTATTTTTTTATTTTTTTATTTGGGCAATGCTCTAAAAATGATGATCATCACACTTCTATTGATTACAACATAAGGATTACAACTCGAAACTTAGAACAAGATATGACTCTATATGAATGCCTCCGGCGGTGTACCGGGATGGTGCAATGAATCAAGAGTGACATGTATGAAAAATAATGCATGGTGGCTTTGCCACAAATACGATATCAACTACATGATCATGCAATGGCAATATGACAAAAGTAATGTATGTCATGATGATGGTGATGGAAGTTGCATGGCAATATATCTCGGAATGGCTATGGAAATGCCATGATAGGTAGGTATGGTGGCTGTTTTGAGGAAGATATAAGGAGGTTTATGTGTGATAGAGTGTATCGTATCACGGGGTTTGGATGCACCGACGAAGTTTGCGCCAACTCTCAAGGTGAGAAAGGGCAATGCACGGTACCGAAGAGGCTAGTAAAGGCGGAAAGGTGAGAGTGCGTATAATCCATGGACTCAACATTAGTCAAAAGAACTCATATACTTATTGCAAAAATTTAGAAGTCATCAAAAATTCAAGTACTACGCGCATGCTCCTAGGGGGATAGATTGGTAGGAAAAGACCATCGCTCGTCCCCGACCGCCACTCATAAAGATGCACAAGCCAGGTACAATTCATGTTTCAAATTTGTTACACAACTTTAACCATACGTGCATGCTACGAGACTTGCAAACTTCAACACAAGTATTCTTTGAATTCATAATTACCCAACTAGCACGACTTTGATATTATCACCTCCATATCTCAAAACAATTATCAAGCATCAAACTTATCTTAGTATTCAACGCACTCAAAAGAAAGTTTCACATATCTTGAACACCAAGTATATTATCATTAAGCAAATTACCATGCTATTAACGACTCTCAAAATAATCTAAGTGAAGCATGAGAGATCAATAGTTTCATTAAAAAAAATCCACCACCGTGCTCTAAAAGATCTAAGTGAAGCACTAGAGCAAAAATTATCATGCTCAAAAGATATAAGTGAAGCACTATGAGCAAAACTATCAATCTCAAAAGATACAAGTGAAGCACTATGAGCAAAACTATCAAGCTCAAAAGATATAAGTGAAGCACAAAGAGTATTCTAACAAATTCCAAATCATGTATGGTTCTCTCAAAAGGTGTGTACATCAAGGATAATTGTGGTAGACTAACAAGCAAAGACGCAAATAATACAAGACGCTCCAAGCAAAACACATATCATGTGGTGAATAAAAATATAGCTCCAAGTAAATTACCGATGGAAGTGGACGAAAGAGGGGATGCCTTCCAGGGCATCCCCAAGCTTTGACTTTTTGGTGTCCTTGGATTATCTTGGGGGTGCCATGGGCATCCCCAAGCTTAGGCTCTTGCCACTCCTTGTTCCATAATCCATCAAAATAATTCACCCAAAACTTGAAAACTTCACAACACAAAACACAACAGAAATCTCGTGAGCTCCGTTAGAGAAAGAAAACAAAAGACTACTTCAAGGTATTGTAATGAACTAATTCTTTATTTATATTGGTGTTAAACCTACTGTATTCAAACTTCTCTATGGATTATAAACTATTTTACTAGCCATAGATTCATCAAAATAAGCAAACAACACACGTAAAACAGAATCTGTCAAAAACAGAATAGTCTGTAGCAATCTGTAACAAACGCAAACTTATGGAACTCTAAAAATTCTACCAAAATAGGAAGTCCTGGAAAATTTGTTTATTGAACAGCATAAAAAAGAATCAACGCAAAATCACGTTCCTGTGATTTAACAAAATTATATTCGTGCGCGCAAAGTTTCTGTTTTTCAGCAGAATCAAATCAACTATCATCGTAGGTTATCCTATAGGTTCTACTTGGCACAAACACTAATTAAAAGATAAAACCATGTCCAAACAAAGGCTAGATGGATTATTTATTCCTAAACAGAAGCAAAACAAAAAACACAAAATAAAATTGGGTTGCCTCCCAACAAGTGCTATCGTTTAACGCCCCTAGCTAGGCATTGAGATTATGATGATGCTCACATGAAAGATAGGAATTGGCGCGCAAAGAGAGCATCATGAAACACATAACAAACACATCTAAGTCTAACATGCTTCCTATGCACAGGCATCTTATAGGCAAACAAATTATCATAACAAGCAAAAACTAGCATATGCAAGGAAGTGGAAAGAAACAATAGCAATCTCAACATAACGAGAGGTGAATTATTATCATGAAAATTTCTACAACCATATTTTCCTCTCTCATAATAATTACATGTAGGATCATAAGCAAATTCAACAATATAGCTATCACAAAACATATTCTTAACACGATCCACATGTATGCAAAGTTGACACTCTTCCAAAATAGTGGGATTAACATTAACTAAAGTCACAACCTCTCCAAACCCACTTTTATCAAAAATTTCATAAGACTGAATATTCTCCAAATATGTGGGATCTAAAGTTGACACTCTTCCAAACCCACTTTCAATATTATTGCAAACGATATTATCAATCTCATATTCATCATGGGGATTAAATAAATTTTTAAGATCATAAGAAGAATCACCCCAATCATGATCATTGCAACAAGTAGTAGACGTAGCGAAACTAGCATCCCCAAGCTTAGGGTTTTGCATATTATTAGCACAATTGACATCAAAAGAATTTATAGGAAAATCATTGCAATCATGCTTTTTATTCAAGGAGTTATCATGAATCTCTTCATAAATTTCTTCATCATAATTTTCAGATTCACGAATTTCAAGCAAAACCTCATAAAGATAATCTAGTGCACTCAACTCACTAGCAATAGGTTCAACTTAAAGAGATTAGCAAGTGGATGAGGATCCATAAACTTTTAGCAAGTGAAGAAGCAAGCAAAAAAGAAGGTACATGGAGACACAAGATCGAACGGAAGAGGGGCGAATAAAACGGCAAGGGTGAAGTGGGGGAGAGGAAAACGAGAGGCAAATGGCAAATAATGTAATGTGAGAGATAGGGATTGTGATGGGTACTTGGTATTGTTGACTTGCTTGCGTGAGCCTCCCCGGCAACGGCGCTAGAAATTCTTCTTGCTACCTCTTGAGCACTGCGTTGGATTTCCCTGAAGAGGAGAGGACGATGCAGCAAAGTAGCGTAAGTATTTCCCTCAGTTTTTGAGAACCAAGGTATCAATCCAGTAGGAGACCACGCACAAGTCCCTCGTACCTACACAAAACGATAGCTACTCGCAACCAACGTGATTAGGGGTTGTCAATCCCTTCACGGTCACTTACGAGGGTGAGATCTGATAGAGATGATAGATAATATTTTTGGTATTTTTGATAGATAGATGCAAAGTAAAAAGTAAAAGGCAAAGTAAAAGCAAAGCAAGTAATAAAGCGATAGAGATTGATATGATGAGAATAGACCCGGGGGCCATAGGTTTCACTAGTGGCTTCTCTCAAGAGCATAGATATTCTACGGTGGGTGAACAAATTACTGTTGAGCAATTGACAGAATTGAGCATAGTTATGAGCATATCTAGGCAATGATCATGTATATAGGCATCACGTCCAAGACGAGTAGATCAAAACGATTCTGCATCTACTACTATTACTCCACTCATCGACCGCTATCTAGCATGCATCTAGAGTATTAAGTTAAAAACAGAGTAACGCCTTAAGCAAGATGACATGATGTAGAGGGATAAATTCATGCAATATGATAAAAACCCCATGTTGTTATCCTCGATGGCAACAATACAATACGTGTCTTGCAACCCTTTCTGTCACTGGGTAAGAACACCGCAAGATTGAACCCAAAGCTAAGCACTTCTCCCATTGCAAGAACTACCAATCTAGTTGGCCAAACCAAAAAGGATAATTCGAAGAGACTTGCAAAGATAACTCAATCATACATAAAAGAATTTAGAGAAGAATCAACTATTTTCCATAGATAATACTGGATCATAAACCCACAATTCATCGATCTCAACAAACACACCGCAAAAAGAAGATTACATCGAATAGATCTCCACAAGAGAGGGGGAGAACATTGTATTGAGATCCAAAAAGAGAGAAGAAGCCATCTAGCTACTAGCTATGGACCCGAAGGTCTGAAGTAAACTACTCACACTTCATCGGAGGGGCTATGGTGTTGATGTAGAAGCCCTCCATGGTGATGCCCCCTCCGGCGGAGCTCCGGAACAGGCCCCAAGATGGGATCTCGTGGATACATAAGGTTGCGGCGGTGGAATTAGGTTTTTGGCTCCTGTTCTGATCGTTTGGGGGTACGTAGGTATATATAGGAGGAAGGAGTACGTCGGTGGAGCGTCAGGGGGCCCACGAGGTAGGAGGCGCGCCAGTGGGTGCGCCTCCTCCTCGTGACCGCCTCGCACTTCTTGGAGTAGGGTCCAAGTCTCCGGATCACGTTCGGTGAGAAAATCATGTTCCCAAAGGTTTCATTCCGTTTGGACTCCGTTTGATATTCTGTTTCCTCGAAACACTGAAATAGGCAAAAAACAACAATTCTGGGTTGGGCCTCCGGTTAATAGGTTAGTCCCAAAAATAATATAGAAGTGGAAAATAAAACCCAATATAGTCCAAAACAGCAGATAAAGTAGCATGGAGCAATAAAAAATTATAGATACGTTGGAGACGTATCAGGCATACTGTTCTTGTCAAGCTTACGCAGGAAGATGACGTGGCATGCCTCCACAAACAAGTTTATCAGTGGCAAGGCCACAAGGTTGTCTTCATGAAGGTTCACAGGATTGAGCTGCTGCGGGACGTCCTCGATGATGTTCATGGCAAGGCCCGTCTTGTGCCCAGCCCAAATTAGATCGAGGCATGAAATAGTTGCCCTAGCTAGTGTTTAATAGTAGTTTGGATTGTTTGTAATTATCCTAACCTTGCTCATTATCGACCCCTCCGGGGCTAGTACTGCTTGAATCCGTCTATGGGAACTGCTGCTACTTTTGTGTGCCCATAAATCATGTGAGAACCATCGTAATTGTTGCCGAAACAGATGCGTCCTCACTAGTTTTTTCATGAATATGGCATGGTAAGACATAAGTTGTCACGGTTTATCATACGAGCAATGTGTGTTTTGATGAAATAGAGCACTCGTTCAAGATCCTTGCGCCGACGTATACATAAGTACTTGTAAACACTGTTGGTGCTACCCCACTTGTAAGTAGTTGTGCAAAACACGGCACATTGGCTCAGCTCGCTTCAACACTAGGCTATCAACCAGCTAACAATCAACAATCTGATGTCTGACATATAAGCAACTATGTATCTTGGTACAATGGTTCATGCAGTTAATTGAGGCCACAATGTAATAAATTCCAAACGTTCAACGCTAGTCCAGCGCTCATGTGGAACACTCACATTAAACTCGTATTCATAAAAATCTTGAAAAGCATAAGTTAAGCAGTTTTATACATCTCAATGATTCATAGAACATAACAAACATATACTAGTTCACAGCAAAAGACAAAGTTGTGAGAAGGTTTACAAATCAGGAAAAAACAAGCAAGGCTTCTCTGAGCAAAGGGCCTCCCGGCTGGCTTAAATTTCCTGGAGTTCACTCTGGTTTTTTCTTGTTGCCACCATCCAGGTTAGGTTCTCTCATTCCGAATAACCAATTATAATTGTGGTCTCACCGAATGCTGAACTGAACCATGCAAAGGTAATCGACCAGTGAAATTCTTGTGCATTCCACTAAATTTAAGCACCGCTATTTGCAGAAATAAGCAGACCACAATGCCTCTTGTCCGCGCACCTGTCCAAAAAACCGCCGTGCAGCCGTGCCAGCTAGTCCTCGGTCCATGGATGAACTGGTAGAAAGTGCATTCCGGACTAGGATGCAGTTGTTTTTGCTCATCCCTGCACTGCAATCAGGAAGTAAACGTACGAATCAGCTTCTTTTAGATTGTGTTGGTCATTCTACCTTAGTTACTACCAATGTAGGGATACCTTGAAGACGGGAGGTTAGACGACGGCAACGAGGGATAGCCATCTCATTTTGCGCAGTTGTACTAAAACTGAGGTGTGTGCTTTTGATTGCGCGGATAGAAACGATACGGAACAGACATCCCGAAATGATATGGAGACAGACATCCCTGTTTGCGCAAATACGAAATACGGTTATTTAAACAGTGACAGATATTACTACTTTCCTCCATTTCCTCTTAGAACCAAGTCCTAGATTCATGCTACAGCTTTTCCACTTTCTTCCCTGTTTGAACCAACGCTTTGAGTTGACTGTATGAACTAGCTTTACTTCTAATAATAGTAGAAGTCTAGGTGGCTTTGGAACAGCGGACGGAAGTAGAAAAGGATCCACACGAAGGGGGAAGAGCTGGGGCAGTAGAGCAAGGCAGGTTTCAAGGAATATATACCGAGGGTCGCCGGCATGTGGCAAAGACGGCGCGGGAGGCCGATCTTGGCCACAATACTGCAGGGAGGAAGAAGGGGTCGGAGGCCCTCCCGAGCCGGCGCTATCTCGGAGAGAATGGCACGGCCACCGATCGGGACGCGCGGGCAGCCGTTGGTCTCCTCCCTCGCCGCCGACGACAGCATGAACGATGCACCTACACCCCCTGCCCCGGTCGAGGTTGTCCGGACGGATTTGTGACCAGCCGTGAGCTGAGAGAGAGAGAGAAAGTGTGGCCACCTATGTCTTGCTTAGATCTGGAGAGCATGAGAGAGTGAACGAGAGCAACCCTAGTAAAGCAAGCACTAAGGCTCCTGCTTTTATACATAATGGAGTGATTTTGTTGTACCGGTTTCAAAAAAATGCGCTCCTACGTGTACCCGCGAGTGGGTGTGAGAGAACTAGTGCGTGCGTGCACCGCTTCTCTTTGTGAGAGTACAATATATAATATGCCCAAAGAATGTTCGCCGCAAGAGTAATAATATAAGTGTGTGACGTGTGAGCTAAAATAAAATGTGCGCACCGTCTTTTGTTTTTTAGAAGTTCTGAGGGTAGGGTGTGAAGAGCACATATGTGCGTGACGTCTACCTGCAGATAGACGATGGGTGCCACGTGCGAGTCTGCGAGAGGACTCGGGAGAGTTGTGACTCATGAGGGTGCATGTGTGTGTGAGAGAGGGGGCACGTATCAATGCATTGCATGTGTCCGTAAATCATTATCCGACAAACGTTCGCCACAAGCCTTTTCCCGATTTAACGCCAGAAGAACCGTTAGATCGGCATCCGACAGTGTTAGTTTTTCCATGTCATTTAACAGAACAGCCACTCCTCCTACACATAAATCCTCCACGTGAGTGTTAGCAACTGTCGTATGCTCCCTCCGTTCCGAAATGCAGTGCATATAGCTTTATTGAAAATTAGAACCTCGCAAACTTTTACCGAAGTTTTCGTGTACCAAATTGCACATGTAGAATACCTCAGATATATCATTTCATTCATCTTCGAGAGGTAACTATAAAGATGGGTGAGGAGTCTACAAAGAAAGACCATCGTATCACCCGTAGCAATTTCAACCATCCTTTAGTGTCGAGGAATATCATAGGAACTCTATATGATATGATTTTTATAGGATTTTTTCTTTTAGAGCCAATTTGTTCATAGGAATAGATTCATATACTCTACATTTCAAAGGAAAAAAACATGATATCATTTCTATAGCTTTAGAGCCACTTGGTTCATATGAATGGATTCCTATACTCCCTTAATTTCAACGGAAAATAAACATTAGCATATATTCAATAGAAAAGTTCCTATGATATGAACCAAATTACATCTCTTTACTAATCTCTCCTCATAGGAATTGAGATACATGTCATCTCTAGATTCAATAGAAAAGTTCCTATGATGTGAACCAAATGACATCTCTTTTCCAATCCCTACTCATAGGAATTGAGATCCTCCATGTCATCTCTTTCCCTACAACTTCCATGTATACATCTTCTATTCCTAAATAGATAGTACAACCCACTAGTAGCTTTTTTCCAAAACATGCAACTATGGCACAAGAACTATATAGTGTGCCAATAACGTTGAAAGATGGTCGCTGGATGAAGCTAACCCGACAGTGCAGAGATGGGCAAATCCGAGCACTACCGGCCGTTGGATATCATCAACATTCCACCAGATCTGCCACATGTACAATTTAGAAGACTCCATGGTTGAACTTAAGCATAATGCACAAACCTCAAAACACAAGCACTTCTCCTTTGTTCTAGAATCTTCTGTATCATAATTGATTATTTTTTCTAAATGAATTGCCATTATTTGTTTTTTACTTTATGATTTACAATGCACAACCCCATGAATCTTAACATTTTATAAAACTAATTGATTTTGAATGAGATGAACTATAAGAACTAAACGAACATCTACATCATGCATATATGACTCAAAGCTTTACATGCTATAGTGTGTATTTATTCATAATCTGGTTTCAAATCTCATGCTCAATACATGTGTACCTCACTAGTTTTGAGTAGAGTAGCAAATTTCACGCTGCCCCGGTATATCAAAATGCAGGGCCCATGCATCATTGCCTTTTGGTAGAACCTCGCCCACAATTTTTGTATGTGTTATATCTCCACCGGTCCCCGAACCCAAAATGCTGCCTCGCTCCGTAAAACCAAGCGCCCACACATATTTAAGGCGTCGACTTGAACCCGTTTACTACGACGTGGCCCCGCACGCCATAGTACTCCTACAAACCCTACCGCCGCACTCATCATCGGTTTTCTTCAAGAGGACGAGGGAGAAGCCGATTTGTAGTGGAGGCGCTTTCAAAAAAGGATCTGTAGTGGAGACCCTACCCTAGGGTGCCCTAGGTAGCTGCCGCACGCATCATTGTTTTCTCTTTTCTTTATGCTCTTGCGTGCTAGAGTGAAATGATGGTTGCTTCGTCCGTCCAGCTTAATGCGGAAAGGTGGGGCTTTGTGATTTGACCCTCATCGCTCATTTTCTACTATCGGTGCTACGACCGGGGTGCCTCCAATTCCAACCGCTGCTCCGAACTGTAATTTGGTGCATCGCACGTGGAACAAGATGGTGGATGAGCCACATGTCTGCCAAAGGGGTCCTGTTAAGTGTGTCGCCATTTCGTAAAGCGGATCGACCTGCTTGAGTTGCTACGCCAACACGACAGGAGCAGCCTACCACTTGGTTTTGCTCCTCGGTGAATCCCGACTATATTGATCTAAAAAGATACATGCTGAACTACCCTCTCCATCTCGGTTTATAGGGCCTTCACGTAGTTCTAGGTCATCCATTTGGCTAACTAAATATGAGTTACTATGTCACAAAAAGTATATCATTGGATTCTTATTGGTTGATATGTGAAGAAACAAGAAACGAGGTAGAAGTTAATGCACCGTGCCTTAGTATTTTGGGATTATTTGGTTTTCGTAAGATGACTTACTCACCTAGACGGAGGGAGTAGTTGTATTTAAAAGTTGAGGGCGGGGCTTTTCCTGCGTGGTAGGCGGGGCAGTTCCGCCTAGTCAGTTCGACAGAGACGCGAGAAGACGAGGGAGTAGGATGCTGCAAACGTAGGGTTGTGTGATTTGACAGCGAGTTACTGCTGGACAGGTGGGGCCCCGTGATTTGACTTGCCATTATCATTTTAACTGCGGCGCTACGACCGGCGTGAGTCTCCCGAGTCCTGACCACCTCCATACAGGTGCCTCTCCCAATGCTCCACCATGTAGTAGTAGAGGCTGGCTCTTGCATGAGAGCCCACTTCTCCACTTTTTCCTTGCCTCTCTTTCCTCCACATATGCAAAAATGCCATGTAAAGAGCACTATTGTACTTACTTGCTCCTACAGGTGCTTAAGCTTGCCACATAGGCATAAAGTCTGATGTGGCAAGTTAATCAAGAAAAGAGAGACTAGTTTGGTGACCCAAGGAAGAAACGGTGCTAAGCGCGTGTACCTAGGTGAAAAGACAATTTTGAGTCTATAGCTAATTAAATGAAGCAAACTTAGCAACACCATTTCATTGGAAGAGGTCACTCCTTGGCAAATGCAATAAATACTAGTACTCCCTGTGTCCCATTATATAAGAACGTTTTTGACACTACACTAGCTAGTGTCAAAAACGTTCTTATATTATGGGACGGAGGGAGTACGAAGAAAGAGATAGAGAGGAGTAAAAAAATACACTTATAGCCAACCTTGTTGTAGTATGAGTGACTAAGTGATGACTATGTATGACATGCCAACATCAGATAGCCTAACGCACCGTGTTAAATCTCCAAGGGCGCGACCGCGCGAGCGATGCGACGGTCGTGGTAGGCGCGACCATGATACGGGTTGCTGGCAGCCCTTGGATCTGAGATCAAACGGTCGCATGCTAAGTTGCTGAAAATTTTAAGAATAACCCTCTAGGATAGGATATTCACCCATAGGTCTAGAATCACGCCATGCAACCGTTCGATCTCAGATCCAAGGGCTCTCGGAAGCCCGTATCATGGGAGAATGGAAAGCCACTACCCTGCCGTTTGCACGCTGGCAGTTCGCTCCTACTCTTTCCCGCACGTCCTTTAATACTACGGCGGTTCGCTCCTAGTCGTCCCGTCCATTCACATTACGGCAGTTCCACTAATCCTAACCCTCCTCCCAAATCCATGGCGTCCCAAATCTCCCCGATCGGCGGTGAGTACAAGGTTAGAACCATCACCGGCGATGAGTTCGACGTCATCTACACCCGTACTTCCGCGACGGTGAAAGGATGCCTTTCTCGCTTCAGACGCATGTTCGAAAACTCACATGATGAGTGGGTCGCTGGGCTAGATGTTGAGTACACCACAGTCGTGGGACAAGAGAAGGATCTAAAGGACGAAGAGAGGAAGAAGCCCGCCGTGATCCAGGTTTGCGTAAATAACATTTTCTTTGTCTACCACATATGCCATGCCGACGTTGAGTGCCAGGATTTTAAGAACTTCCTCGAGGACAAAACAGTCAAATTCGTTACTGTAGACTTTAAGAACGACAAAGAAGTCCTGCGTTAGATAGGCCTCGTTATAGGCAACCCCTTCGACCTCCAGAAGAATCGGCTGGTGCCCTCTCGTCAGCCTTTAGTGCTGACCCTGGCAGGAGCCATGGTTCATCCTTCGTAAGGTAAAGTGGAGAAACCTCATTACACGTTTCATCGTCATGCATGGCAGCGGAATGCACTAGATATAGACCACATCCAGTACGCTGCAATGGATGGCTACCTTTGTTTCAATATCTACAAGGGTTGGATGAAGAGCAGCAGCCAAGTTGGCGGTTCAAGCAAAGAAGTATCGCCCAAGAGGAAGAGGGACAAGGACGAAGTCGAGGACGTGGACGGGACTCCGATTAAGGTGGCATGTCGTTGCTCATGGTGGTTCTAAACTTCTAATGCAGTGTTCACCGGATTAGTTGCATAGTTTAATTTCAGGTGTGCTTAGTTTAATTTGAGGGTGTGTTGTGCTGAGCCCCAGCAGAACTATGTTATGTTTCTTCTCGTTACTTTAACTCTTCAGTATGTACATACTAGTACTAGTATTTCTTTAATAGAATTTAGCTCCCCAATTAAGCACGTACTAGCTTTTTTAATAGTACTATATGCATAATTTGGCGACGAGCGCTCTCTATATGTACCACCTTTTTTAAAATTTCAATTTTTGCTCCATGGCGCAATCCATCGATAGTGGAGTACTACTGTAGAAAAGTATACATTTTTTAAAAGGCTAGCGTACTGTTCATCACACACACACACACACACACACACATATATATATAGCCAGTTAAATTCTCAACCTAGAATGACGTGCATGCCATGTAGTAAACCGATACGGAGGAAGTATAGTAAAAATGAGGTGATTCTACCAAGCGATCGGCGGGGGAGCATGGCCTGTCATGCGGTCCCACGTGTCATGATGTACCAAGGCGATGTGCGTGTCCCTCTTGAGGCAGAAGCAATACTAGTACGTGGTTTGAGATGATGTCGAACCGAAGTGTGAAATAATGGTTGCTTCGTCCGTCTGGGAAGGTGCAACATTGTGATTTGACGTCTCATTGCTCATTACTACTACTGGGCCGGTACGAGTGGGGTGCACCCCCTGCTGTTCTGCACTGTTATTTGGTGCTTGACACGTCGACCCGGTTGCTATATGTCCCACATGTCGGCGACAAGAAGTACAGAATTCATGAAAGGGAGCGTCGACGGAGGAGTATACTACAGAATTCATGAAAGGGAGCGACTTAGTTTTGAAAAAAATCTGTTTTTACGGAGTACGTACCCACTAGGGTTTATAGGGCTCAGCTAAAAAATATTCGTTTTTCCATTTGATAAGTCTCAATTCTACTATACTAGTAGTAGTACCATTACATGTTGGATTTCGAGGTGCGTTAGATCACCCGACGCAAGCAGTGTCAAGAGGAAACTAACCATTGCATGCACAAGTTCATGGAAATTTAGTGGTCATTCATGCATTCGTTCTAATTAATGCCTCGGTAAACATAACTTCTTGAGAAAAACAAGCGTAATGTGCAAACTACAAAATTAATTCGACCACTCACCGTCTACCTTGGTTGGAGAAATTTTGAAATTGAGCCATAAAATGGAAAGGAGGGAGTAGTAACTTTTGTCTCGATTACTATTTGTGGCCTTGTATAGATGCAAAATGTATTTTTTATAGTGGCCTTGTATAAGTAAATAGAGGGAGTACTAACCAAAGTACGTAGTAGGGATGAGGAGCAAACAGAGGGAGTAGTAAAATTTTCTCCTCGTGCTGCGAGCCACCGCGCGCATGGGCGAGGGAGCGGGCGTAAAGGCGTACAGTAGTAGTAAGCTTCACCTCATCCTGTGAGCCACCGCGCCTGTGGGCGGGGGAGACGGCGTAGTAAGCAAGTTTCTCCTCGCTCTGCGAATTGACGGGGCACATCAAAAGTACTCCAGTGTATAGAGCCTTGCCTCTAAGGTAGGCCCCACATGGTTTGCCTCTTTTTTTAATTTAACATAACGCGTCAAGTCGCAATTTGTTTGTTCACCCGTGGTAGACGATCCTCCCTCCACCAAGTGGACAACCAAGACATCGTGCCAAATTACCACGTGGGCTGCCTTTTTCAGATAGAAATGAGCTCCACCGTGGACCCGCTGGTGTGGTTGGGAAAGAGACGGAGTACGTGCGCCGCATGCGTGCACCTCTTCTCTTCGCACGCCCCCACCTACGTGTGTGTGTGTGAGAGATACAAACCTAGACATAATGCGCCGTCCATCCCCATGCCTCCGCCCAGTCCGACCACCAGTCACCACCACGGCACCACGCCCCACTCCTCCTCACCTTATCTCTCATATTTCTCCCTCCATTTTTATATATAAGGGGCCACTATCAAAATTACAATTTGCAGATATACAAGGTCACTAACACTAATCGATGCAATATTAATGGTGTTTGCCTCGTGGTACTAGCAAAGGAGGACATTAATTATCCCTTGCATGCATGCGGGATTTTGTAAAAAAAATGCATCTTGATGTTCCGTGCAATGCACGGGCATCTTGCTAGTCCATGAAAACAACACATGGCAAAATTCCACGGCGAATGAGGGATTTGAATCTGTTGGGAGGGGCTGTTTGCATCTTGCCCGGGGTAGCCAAAATATTGGCGACCCTTTTGTCCACCGTTGCCTTTGCCACCGATGAACGAGGAACGGCTCAGGTGCTCATGCTGTCATGCATCCTCCAGGGTGCATGTTGGAGACGAGCTCGCACAAGGTGTGTTTTTTGTCCCACAACGCCGCCCGAGCCGCCCGCAGACCGACCGGCGACCCACAAATTACGCCATCCAACCATAGCCGCACACATTATGACAGCAACTCAACCAACCGGACGAAATTCACGCAAACACGTAGACAAACTGATATTTCATATAAACAACGATTGAAATCATATAAAATACCGGATTTTCACATAAACATGACTGATTTCATTACATTCAAATTAACTACGCGGTGGTAGTTCTGGACAGCACAGGTATATAATACCTGGCCTAAATGGTCGCCCGCCAATCGATTTGTGTTCCTCATGTCCGGCAGCACGATCACCGGACTGCCGGGAGCCCCGGAGGTATATGCTTCAGCGCAAAGGACGGCTCGCTTCCCCACTGCCCAACTGATATCATTGGCTGGTGCCAAAGATGATGGTGGCCGGAACCGGTTCGAGTTCATCACCAGCCACTACTTCGCCATGGCCGGCACCGGCTCGAGTTCATCCTAACATTGACCTCTTCCGTGGACCCCATGCGGGGTCGACGAAGGTCCTCGCAACAAAAGGATCCGGCAAGACACCTGCTGTATACGCTGGCGTCGCCTCCGTAGTGGCCTTCATGGGACCCAAGCGGCGGCGGCCTCCCGTGTTCTACTTCTCCTCGATGATGGTGGCGGACGCGGAGGCGCTGGCCACCAACTCGTCGCTCTCCGCGCACCCGGCTTCTGTCGCTGCTTGCATGGCGCGGCCGCCAGCATGGGAGTCTCGGCCACATAAACGGGAGACGCGGTACGAGGCGGCGGCGTGGACGGCAGCAACACCGCCCGTGCGCCACTCCTCGTCGAGCTGGCCTGGAGCGGCGAGTTGCTGAACCGCGCGCCAGCTTGGGGCGGCAACTAGCTCCGTCGGGCGAGGGGAGGGAGGTGGATCAGCGAGCTGCATAGCTCGTATCTGGCGGGCTACCCAGCCGGCTTGGATGCGGAATAACTACTCTTCATAAGCCATTGTAAGAGTGGACAAAATGGTGGAGGAGATAGGGGAGCGGCCGAGGTGTGCGATTCTTGGCCAGCGTTTGGCCTCGTTTAAATAGGAGATTAAATAGACGGCGGACGGGAGGAGCTCGGCCGGCGTTGCGTTTAACGCCAGCCCGGTCATGAACGGACGTGTGTCCAGAGTGGGTTTCTTGGCTTCCACATGGGCGGGTTTCATGGAGGCGTTTGAATGCGGCACGGAGGCGTGTTCAGCCGGGCGTGCCGCGAGTGGCGCCCTCGACTCTAACCTAGGACACCGCGTCGTTCTTCCACCGACGCAGGGTTTTTGGGTGCATGGCCTGCATGTCGCTGACCCAACGCAGGCAAAGTACATGAGAGGAACCTTTGGTGGGCCAGGCGGTCGAAGCGGCATTTCATAAACCGATGATTGTTCATTGAGTGTGACGTCATCTTTTTCATGTAGTTAAGCATACTATGTTGATAGCCCGTTCGATACGTTGTGATTCATAAAGACCGATGCAAACATCAATGTTCTGCTTATCACAGATAAGATTGATTAATACCCGTAACAATCAATGTCCTTAACAAAGGGTGCATGCATGTATAGATTGAGCGTGTGTCTTGCATCCTGTGTGTGTGCATGCAGCGTCGCGAAAGTGTTGCGTGCGTGCAAGGGTGCGCGTTCAGTGTTGCATGCATGGGTGCGACGCGCGCGTGTGTTTGTGAGTGCATGTGTACGCAGTCGTTGTTGCACGCCAAAGATGCGTGCGTGTATACGCGTTATGTGTATCGTGTCGGTGTTGCACGCCTACATGCGCGGCGTGTCTTGCGTGCATGCATGTGTACGCATGGGTGAGGCTACACGTCACCGACCGACTTTTTCATCTCTGGTCATTAGATTTTCCAGCCGTTGGATACGAAATCAAGGGCCTCCAGCTTATCATCAAACTCCACCCCGTGAGCCGCCACCACCACCAGCCGAATCCGCCCGCCGCCGCCGCCGCTGCCGCCCGCCCCCCAAACCACTCCCCACCGCCGTCCGCCACCGCACCGCCATCCTCTACCGCCCCCCCCCAGCCTGAGCTTTTTCTCCGGAATCCCACCCCACCTCCCAATGAACGCCCCAACCGCCGGTGACTCCCAACCAGAGGTCTCACGACTTCAATACCCACCACCACTAGTTTATTACCATTTCTGTCCTTCATATACGCTACCGATGGGTTGGCCCTATGGTAATGTGCGCTGCTGAATGTGGACCGCTTGATCGGTCAATTGATCGTGTTATCAACAAATTACGGAGCTGTATGGTGAGCCAAAGACCGTATGATCACCCTAAAATGTACTCCTATTTTATTAACACAAGATGAGTCAAACTACCATTTCTTTCTTTCGTATATGGGCTGATAGGTGGGCCCCACGGTTACGCGCCCCGATGGTGCAACACTAGTTATGCCGTTTGACTGGTCAATTGATTGTCTCATCAAAAAAATACAGAGTTGTACGGGTGAGCCAGTGACAGTATAATCATGACATGTATTTGTTTAACACGGTACAGACGCAAGGGCTCATATATATGGGCATGCACTCACCGCTATAAGCGCACACACGCGAACCCTACCCCTATGAGCACCTTCGAGATAGTAGGCCAGCATATATGATCTTGAGATTTTATGAAGTCACCATAGGTGCCTCGTAGTCGAGTGGAACGTCTCCTCCCACTGAACGTACATCGCCGGAAAATACTGAAATTAACACAAGATAAATGCGAGCACCGGGACTTTAACCTTGGTGGGCTCGAGAAACCACTGTCCTCTAACCATCCAACCACATGTTGGTTAGCACGACAAAATGTATGTGGTGACCGTGATGAGCTTATTCTGAAGTCCAGTGACCATATCGTGCTTTCGCTTCAAATACAATGACCGTAAGTGTCGTCAACAAAATACGGAGCACACATCAAATGCAAAGTCCGTTAGTGTCATCAACAAAATATGGAGACGTATCGTGAGCTAGATACCGTTGTACTATTGTATATGTTTATTTTCTTAGTGGCCGATTGCGTGTGTGGTGTGGTGGGCACATCATTTCTAGTTGTGGTGGGTCAACATGAAGACTCATGGGCCGGTTACATCCTGCGCCACATATAGGTTGGACCGAGACGTGTTATATGGAGACCCATGTGGAGGACTCGGCGTACAACATGAAGCTACCAGAGTCGCGGAGGACTCTATCCCCACTGGTGATAAGCCGACTATATATGATTTGTAACCCTAGGCCCTTAGTGTGTTATAGAAGCCTGGGGGCTAGTTCGTCGATAGTATACACACACACAATGCCTGGTATTCACGTGTACTTTGTACACACCCCTATCACTAATATACAGTACAGGAGTAGGCCCTTTCTTCAACTGCAAGGGTCCGATCCGAACTAGGGTAAAACTTTGCCTCAGATACCATCCAGCCTAACAGCCGTGGATATCCTACCAATGATATGATGAAATCATATCTGCCAACTACTATTAGAGAGGTGTGTCGGGGGGGCAATGTGTGAGAGAGGCCTAAAGATAATGTGCGTGCGGGAGACACGTAGGCACATATATGTGCATATAGAGGGCTAATAGAGACCGTGCATGTGTATATATGCATGCGAGAGAAATAGTGTTTTCCGACTGAGATTAGTGAAAAAAGTGGTACATAGTAGTCAGAAAGAGAGGAGAGAAACAGAGAGAGCATGTGCGTGAGACACCCCGACACCCTGAGAGAGATTGTGAGCATGTGTGAAAGATAAATGCCGATGCATATAAAGTGTGTGCACTTATGCGTTAGATAGAGAGATATATAACGCGTTTGTGAGAACGGGGCGAGGCATAGTGCATCTACGTGTAAAAGGCGGTTCTACGCATTAAATTAAAATATAAATGGCATTATTATTTTTGGATGAGATCATGAATTTTGCAAAATTGCGTATGGACGAAAATCGGTCTATCAGACACCCATACTCTATTGAATTCTAGCATGTGCATGTGTTTATTTCATATTATCGATCCATAGAGTGAGAGCGGTTTGAAATACAGGCAATGGATGCTTTTGCAATTCATATATAAACATTAATTAGTGCACTCCATGTTGTTAGTGTGAAGCACTTTATACATTTGTCACTTGCATGGATACATTCCAAATTGCTAGCTATGAAATAAAATACATGTCTAATTCAACATAAAGGGGTTTCAAGATTCAAATTCATAGGAAGTGCATTCATCTATTTGAACCCTAGATAATGGCATTTGTAAATCAGATGTAAAGGGGCATCAATCTTTGTTGTGAGTTTGAACATGGTATATATATTCATACGCATATCTAACTTTTTTTGCAACCAAGGAGATTATACCGAACCATGCATGAACTGAGGTAAGTTGCATATTTTTAATATATACTGTACAATGTATATTAAAATGTACCCCTCCATTCCAAAATAATCGTAGCTTTAGGATTTTCAAGAGTAAAGATTTGTGAAGTTTGACAAATCCTGAAAGTTCAATTCAAGAGAACCGAAAACGTTAATGCTTCGCTCCCAAATATTGAACGGCGCCAAATAGGCCTCTCGTCACCCGAAACCACGCGATACTAATGTTTTGGTGGTAGGAAATTACTGTCCTGACTCTGCCCGTGTAGCCTATCGGCCCGATGTCCAAAGGTCTAAACCGGGGTAGGTTTGTAACTTCACCAAGACGCCAGTCTCAACCGCCTCCGAGAAGCATTCATACGTTGTGGGCGCCTAAACACCCATGTGCTCGGCCGAAATCTATCCCGCCCACATTTGGGACACCTTACATAACTGTCCTACCCCCAACCCGCAATATGTCTGAAATTTTAGATGGGGGCAAAGTTTGTAAATTTCCCCAAATTTCAAACAAGCGCGTCTCAAACCGAAACATTGTCCCCTTAGTTCCCCGCCTCCTCCGCTTCCCCATTCATACTCCATGGGCGCGAAAACGCCTCTCCACCAGCCGCCAATCCACCCCATAGCGCCAATCCACCCGCCTCCTCCATCACGCCGAGCCGGTACCCGACATCGCCATCCAACGCAACCGCAACCACAACACCCTCAAGGACTTAGCAGTGAAGCCGAGGCAGAGCCGCCTCCACGACGCCGACGCCGACGCGCGCCGCATCGTAACCACTCCGACCACGCCGTCCTGCGCCTCACTGCTGCGGCTCCACTGCCGCAACCGCCCACTACACCGAGCTGTTCCCGCTTCGCCGCTTTGCGCCGGATCTGCTTCCCGCCGCCGACAGCACGGCCACCGCACCACACTCAACAACTTGGCCATGGGTTCGCCCAAGGCTGCACCGCCCTCCACAACTTCGGTTTCCAACGAACAACAAGATCGTTGGAAAAAGCAGAAGGAGGACACAAGATCGCCAGCAGAAAGAGGTACTCCTCTTCCCTTATTCGTGCAAATCTTACGCCTCCGCCACACCGTATTCATCCCACGAAAGAAACTAGTTGAGCGCTTCTTCGCATCTTCTTCGTGATACTAAATGCACAAGGTTTCCTCCCTTTTACTATTTCACCTTTGCTAGAGGTCAAGAGTCGCCTGGATTTCAATTCAGGGTCACGAACCGCAATTAAAAAAGCAGCACCCGCTTAGGCGCGCTGAGCACCTAGTCCGCCTGTTCCCGGGAAGCGGCGCATCGGTGTATATCATAGGGGTGTGGGGCGCAGGAGCTGCTTGCGCCCGATCTGGATGTCGGCGGGGCTTGAATGGATGGCCGAGGGGGCGGTGCCAACCACGGCGGTGCGGTGAGGTCGAGGGGAGGGCACAGGCAGGGGAGGAATACTGGGCCGGTGATCACTGGCGTTTCGAAGAAGATCGTCAACACTGACTGGCTGGAGGTAGATGAAGGCGATCTGCCCGTTCTTTGTACATCAAACGGTGCAGAAAAAATGGACTGGCCTATTTGCTTCTAGTCGACTGTTATTTTCATAGAATCCTGTAGTAATTGAGTGTGCCATGCATGTTGTAGAGCTATCATATGTCTCCCGTCATTTATTTCTCACCGACCTGCTATCTGCTACCTTTACACTGTACTAATTGTGCACACACTTCACCCATACTCACACTATTGTTTTTTTATGCATGGGTATTTCAGACTCTGACGCAGTGTTGATGAATGCAGAAAAGAAAAGACAGAAGTCGCTCCAGTGTAATTCGAAGATAAGCAGTAAGCTTTTCAGCTCTCTAATGGGTGCAGTGTCAGCAGTTGGAGATAGTAAACGTAGCTCTGCAGTTGATGATCTCAATTTCCACACACAACCATCCCAGGTGCTTGCTTTAACTTCGCGCTGTCAAATGTGGTTGCATGTTGCATATGGTGTCTAGCTTGTATTGCTTCCAATTTGGTTAAATTGCATCTACTTACTTTACACATTATACCTTTGATAATGACATGCCTTCCTATTTTTGATACATACTACATATGTCTATTAACCATGTTCATACATCAAACTAATGCTTTTTGTATCCCTCATCAATCACTTATGATGAGATAGTCACCCGGGTGGGTTACTGTGAGATGCCCTACTCGTTTAAAGAGTGCAGTGTCATCCTCCCCACATGATTCTCAAGAAACGACAAGGCTAAATGAAGATAGTCAACGTAGCTCTCTAGTTGATCACCGCAATTCCCCCACACCACCATCGCAGGTGCTTGCTCTTACTTGGCAGTGTGGTATGTGGTTGCATGTTGCATATGGTGTCTACCTTGTAATGCTTCTAATTAGGGTAAATTGCATCTGCTTAGTTAACACATTATACCTGTGAATATGACATGCCTTCCTGTTTTTGGTACATACTACGTCTTTCTATTAACCATGTTCTTACATCAAACTACTTCTCTTGTGTATCCCTCATAAATGCTCCTAATTTGTTAAATTGCATCTCCTTAGCTTACACATTATACATGTGAATATGACACGCCTTCCTGTTTTTGGTACATACTACATCTGCCTATCACACCATGTTCTTACATTCAACCATTGTTCTTGTGTATCCTGCGTCTATCGCTTATGATGAGACAGTCACGCGCTTGGGTTATTATGAGACGCAATACTCTTATAAAGAATGCAATTTCATCCTCTCCACATGATTCTCAAGAAACAGCAAGCCTAAATGAAGATATTGAACGTTGCTCAGCACTGAAGACAAGACTTCCCCTACACCACCATCACAGTGCTTGCTCCAACTTCAGATGTGATATGTGGTTGCATGTTGCATACGGTGTCTAGCTTGTAATGCTTCTAATTAGGGTAAATTGCATCTGCTTAGTTTACACACTATACCGTGAATATGACATGCCTTCCTATTTTTGGTACACACTACATCTATGTGTTAACCTTGTTCTTACATGAAACTACCTCTCTTCTCAGATCCTGCATCAATCACTTACGATGAGTCACCTTTATTCGCTGTATATTGCATATTATTTCTAGCCTGTTGCCATGTATTGCTTCTAATTTGGTCAAATGCATTTGTTAGGGCACCCTTTTAATTTGGCAGAGTGATATTGGTTTCATCTTTCATATGGTTTCTAGCTTGCATCGATTCTAACAAGTTCAAGCACCTTGTGCTTAGTTTACACTTTATACATCATACATGTCAATATGTCACGCCATCCTGTTTTTCATACATATTCCATCCTCCTATCATGCGGCTGCCTTACATGAAAGTAGTGTTCGTCAAGGTTGTCAGAATCGTGATCTTGAATCGGATCGGAGCTCCGATGGTAGAATCGCAAATCGCTGAATCTTCACTATCAGGATCGTAGAAACGTAGATTCTATGAACCAAAATCGTAGAATCAAAGGGGTTAATTTGGATCGTAAAGTCGTAGAATCGTACAACAGAATCGCGATTCTGACAACCTTGGTGTTCGTCAGTATCATGCATCAATAAGTTCTAAAGAGCAAATTTTATTCCTTTTTCTTGTGGGTTTGACTTGACAAGGCAAAATCAAGAAAGAGGAAGGAAAAGAGTAAGGAAGGCGATGATGGTGGTCCTCTGCAGCAACGTAAACGGAGCATCTGTACGGATTCTCCTTGTACTGATAGTGCATTACATGGTCCAAGTCTCCGCTCCCCTACTCCACCATCCAAGGTGCTTGCTCTAACTTGGCAAGGTGATATCTGGTTGCATGTTGCATATGGTGTCTAGCTCAGATTGCTCCTAATTAGTGTAAATCTGCATCTGCTTAGCTTACACATGATACATGTGAATATGACATGCTTTCCTGTTTTTGGTACATACTATATCTGTCTATCACACCATGTTCTTACATGAAACTACTCTTCTTGTGTATCATGCATCAGTCACTTATGATGGGACACCTTTAAGTTGGCAGTGATATTGGTTTGCGCCTTGAATATGATTTCTAGCATGTATTGCTTCTAGTTTGATGAACACCACCTATGACGAGACAGTTTTAACTTGGCAGAGTGATATTGATTGCACCTTCCATATGGTGTCTTGCAGTGTTTCTAATTTGTTGAAGTGCCTTCTGCTTAGTTACCACATCATAGGTGTGAATATGTCAAGCCGTCCATTTTTTCGTACATATTCCATCCTCGTATCATGACTTTGCCTTTCATCAGAGTAGTGTTCGTAAGTATCATGCATGAATGAGTTCTGAAGAGCGAATGATATTCCTTTTTCTTGTCGGTATGACCTCACAATGCAAAATCAATAAAGCTGAAGGAAATTGGCAAGGCATTGGATGATGGTGGTCCTTCCGAGCAACTGAAACGGAGGTTCTCTACAGATTCTACTCCGCCATCCTCCCAACAAGATTCGCAAGACAACGCAAGGCTAGACAGTCAACGTAGCTGTGTAGATGATGAGCACATCTCCCCTACTCCACCATCACAAGTGCTTGCTCTAACTTGGCACTATTATATGTGGTTGCATGTTGCGTATGATGTCTAGCTTGTATTGCTTCTAACTTTGTTGAATTGCATCTGCTTACTTTACACATAATGTCTGTGAATATGACATGTGTTCCTGTTTCTACATCAGACTACTATTCTTGCATATCCCGCATCAGTCACTTATGATAAGGCACCTTTAAGTCGCCACTGTGATATTGGTTGTGTCTTGCATATGATTCCTAGCATATACTGCTTCTAATTTGTTGGAACGCCATACAGTTTGAACTTGGCAGAGTGATATTGGTTGCACCTTTCATATGGTGTCTAGCTTGCAGTGCTTCTAATTTGTTGAAATGCCTTCTGCTTAGTTGCCACATCATAGGTGTGAATATGTCACACCATCCTGTTTTTCATACATATTACATCCTTGCATCATGTGTTTGCCTTTCATCCGAGTAGTGTTCGTCAGTATCATGCATGAATGAGTTCTGAAGAGCAAATTTTATTCCTTTTTCTTATCGGTTTGACTTCACAATGCAAAATCATTACAGCTGAAGGAAATTAGTCCGGCAGTTGATGATGGTGGTCCTTCGGAGCAACTCAAACAGGGGATCTCTACAGATTCTACTCCGCCATCCTCCCAACAAGATTCGCAAGACAACACAAGGCTGGACAGTCAACGTAGCTGTGTAGATGATGAGCACATCTCCCCTACTCCACCATCACAGGTGCTTGCTCTAACTGGTCACTATTATATGTGGTTGCATGTTGCGTATGATGTCTAGCTTGTATTGCTTCTAACTTGAATTGCAACTGCTTACTTTACACATAATGCCTGTGAATATGACACGTGTTCCTGTTTCTAGAACATACGATTACATGATGAGCACATCTCCCCTACTCCACCATCACAGTGCTTGCTCTTACTTGGAATTGTTATACGTGGTTGCGCTTTTCCGTATGATGTCTAGTTTGTATTGCTTCGATTATGTAGAATTGCATCTCACGTAGCTTACAACTTATACCGCAACGATCACTTACCCATAAGACACATTTAACTTGGGACTGTGATGTAGGTTGCATCTTGCATTGTCTTCTAGCTTGTACTGCTTCTAATTTCTTGAAATGGCACTTACGACGAGACACTTTTTACCTGATAGAGTGATATTGGTTGCATGTTCATATGGTGCCTAGCTTTCATTTCTTCTAATTTTGTTGAAATGCCTTCCGCTTCTCGTTTTTTTATACATATTCCATCCTCCTATCGTACGTGTGAATATGAAAAGCTGTCTTTTTTTGTATATATTCCATCCTCCTATCCTGCGCTTGCCTTACATCAAAGTAGTGTTCGTCTGTATCATGCATCAACCAGTTATGCAGAGCTAATTTTATTCATCTTCTTGTGGTTTTGACTTCATAAGGCAATATCATAAAAAGGAAGGAAAAGAGTAAGTTAGGGATGTTGGTGGTACTCCGCACCGACGCAAACAGAGACTCTCTAGATTTGCCACTTCTATCGCTAATGAAGTTGAAGTCCCAAGTCTACATGATGAGTTCATCTCCGACTCCACCATCGCAGGTGCTTGCTCTAAGTTGACAAAGTGATAATTGGTTTCATGTTGCATATGTTGTCTAGCCTGTATTTCTTCTATTTTGATTAAATTGCACCTGCTGAGTTTATACGCTATACATGTGCATATGACATGGCTTTCGTGTCTAGAATACATCGCATCTATCTATCATACCATGTTCTTACATCAAAGTACTGCTATTGTGTATCCGCATCAAGAACTCATGATTGGACGCTTTTAACATGGCAGTTTGATAGTGGTTGCATCTTGCATTGATTTCTACGTTGTAATCGCTTCTAATTTTTCGAATTGCCACTTATGACAAGACACTTTTAACTTTGCAGAGTAATATTGGTTGCATCTTTCATATGGTGTCAAGCTTGCATTACTTCTATTTTCTTGAAAATCCTTCTGCTTAGTTTGCACATCGTAGCTGTGAATATGTCATGTCGTCCTGTTTTTCTTACATATTCCATCCTCATACGGTTGTCTTACATCAAAGTATTGCTTTTCTGTATCATGCATCAATGAGTTCTGAAGAGTGATTTTATTCTTTTGTGTTGTGGGTATAGCTTCGCATGGCAAAGTCAAAAAAGTGCAAGGAAAATAATATAGTAGGGAGTGTTGTTACTCGTCGGGTGAAACGGAAAAGGATCTGTCGTCAAGATTCTGCTGGTACTTATAGTGCAAGAGAAGGTCCAAGTCCACCGCTAAATCTACAAACACAAGATCACCTGCTCCACCAGCTGCACCATCCGCTTCAACTGTACCAAGATCTCAACCAGTTACTCGTTCGCTTGCTCCGAACTGGCGGTTCCCAAGCTGCCTTCACACCTAACACTACTTCAAGCAATCGCGACACAACAGACTTGGCAAGATCAGATGAACCTCATGAGCATCAACACCAAGACGGTACTGACCGAGTCAAGTTGAAGTTGCATGCTCCTTTATATGTACTCTCACAGTTTTGATGTACACTAACACTTTCCATATTCGTTGTTGAACTAGCACCACGGCGCAAGTGGAAACAGACATCAGGAATAATGCTTGATAGATTAACAAAATCTAAAGGAGGAAGAATGGAGATCCATTTTGAGGCAGGTTTAAAAAGGCCACGTGATGCTACAGAGTCAGCCATTGCCGTTAGGTGTCATGCGCGTATCCTCCCAACATGGATCCAGTACAGGAATGAGAAAGACAATACCCAGTTTAACATCTTCCTTGACCATTTATCCGTAAGTAATGTTATTCATCGCAATTAGTAATATTGTCTTGCTCTGTCCCATACTTTTTAGCTTCCTCCTAATAAGACTCACATTCTTTTTCAACAGATGAGGTTCAAGTTGATCCGAAAGATGATGCAACTAAACAAGCATGCACTCATGTTTTTCATCTGCTCACTGCCACAAGATCGGTACCACCTTAGAAAATCTCACTTTGAAGGCAAGGCTAACAATGAAATCACCCAAACATCTCCAAAGGAATATATTACGATGAAGATCGGACATCCTCGTTAAACACTGGTCTAATCCAAAGTATCAGGTAGGCTATATGTATTTGATCAGACCACATATTGAACTTGTATTTATGTATGTGCCTTACAAGTGTATCTTCTTCTAGGCTAACTATTTGAAGAACAAAACCAACAGTTCTAAAGTGAAATTCCAACAGACAACAGGATCTCTTAGCTATATTGCACACTGCGAGGCTCTTGTAAATAGCTGCTACTTCCTTCTTCTTTTTGTGCCATATTATCGTATCTATATTGACTTGTTCCAAATACAGAGGAAAGCCATGCGGACCAAAAGAACTGAACCAATGCAGTGCAAATCTTCAAGGATTGCCACACCAGAAGATGAAGGGCATGAGCACACCAGTTCAAGCCGCTATTGTAAGTCCTTACCCTCCCGCCTTGAACTGATTGGTACTGTGATGTGTTCATTTAACTACTTGGTTTGCAGCCAATGTCGAGCACTCGCTCACTTTTATACACAATTGTCTTAATGTATCATTTCACCTTACATGGTTTAAAAGAGATGAAGGATATTCTTTTGGTCTTGATCTGTAATCTAGTTGTTATGTTCACGCATGCACACAATGATAAAATAGCATGTTTGTTTTATATCTGTTTGCCCATGATATGAATGATGTCATACTATGTTCATCCTACTTTAAACCATGTCTCTTTATCCTTAGATGTCAACGAATGTGAGGAAATAGACAATACAAGAGGGCATGCTACATGGACATATGTTCCAAAGTGATTTTATTATGTAGTTGGCACTACAATACATGCTAATGTATTACAAGAGTTCACCAAAATAAGTTTGTTTGTTTTTGTCTCATTAGTAACTCATCCGTACACTAATCTACAAGTTCAAACTTTCAGAAGCTATGGAACAAATGATTGAACAGCCACAACCACCAAGGTGACGAGGCTACTACAGCACAATGTCACCTCTTGCAAAGCAAGGCCAAGATCTCTCCACTAACAAAGGCAAAAAGCACCTTCCTGCATAATTCGGGTTGGTTGTCAAGGTAACCTCGCCCAAATCGCCATCGAACAAAATCTTCCTGCTAGATGAGTGATATATCTGTGCTCCACACACAAGTCCAATCCCTAATGGACGTTGTTTCGGAAACAAGAATAGTGGTTGAGAAATGTCGTCAAGATATGAATGGTTTTGAAACCAGACTATCAGACATTCGCTTAGTTATTGAAGAGCAATGGCGGAAAAAGGTGGAGATCGTGTTGCTCCATCAGATTCTACAGCTGAAACATTAGCACTCAGTCAAATGATCTGTGCTTCTATACATCCGATGGTGCTTTTATCCGAAGGATCAGTAAACTTTATGCCAACAAGCCTTTTGTTGTATGATTGGAATTTATTTTGTTGTGATACAACATTTATGATGCTGCCACATGCTGCAGTAATTGTGACGCTATTTTTGTATAGTGTAGATTTATCTTAGTAATGTATTCGGACGAAAGCTTCGTAGGAGCGCAACATGCCAACATTCGTCGGGCCCATTCCAATTGGGCTAAAACGATTCTGGGCCGAAATTGGCATGTAGCCCACTAAAATATCTGGGCTTAAATTAGCATAAGCTTTCAAATTTTTCTCGTAGGCTGTGCCCATAGTGGGCCTTTAATGTGCCTAAACATAATTTGGGCCCTCAAGAAAAAATAGGCTTTACAGTGTAAATATCTCGAGCCCATAAAAACATGGGCCTTTAATAGACCAAAAGTGAGATTGGGCCCTAATTGTGCCAAATAACCCACTGGACTTAGCAGGCCGAAATGGTGGCCCATTTTACGATGCGGATATTTGACAGGCCGAAATTCGGATGGGTCGTAAATGCGCCGACCTAATACACGGGCCTTTAACAGGCCGGAACTTCGCTCGGGCTAGATTATCGTCATTTTTATATGGGTCGTTAATGGGCCGATATGACGTTGGGCCACATATGGCCCATGGTTTATGTCCGGCATTAACAGGCCGAAAATGACAACAGGCCGAAAGTGGCCCAAATCTATAGTGGGCCTCTAACAGGCCGAATGACAGACATGGTCGAATATGACCCAAATCCTTCACGATCGTTTATGGGCCGAAAGTTTTGATGGCCTATAAATGGGCCCAAATGAAGCCGGACCTTTAACAGACCGGAAATACACCGGGCCGTAATTCGGCCCAATTACTTAGCGGACTGTTAACGGGTCGGTGACCATGGGCCGCATTGATGACAAGTTTAGACCAGGCCGCTGACGGGCCGATTTGACATGAGAATGTTGGGCCTTTAGCTGGGCCGCCCATTATGGTCTCGCAGAATCTTGTGGGCCTTAATCGGGCCGCCCATTGTGGTCCGCAAAATCTTGTGGGCCTTTAGCTGGGCCGGCCCATTATGGTCCGCTAAATTTTGTGGGCCTTTAGCTGGGCCGGTCCATTATGGTCTGCTAAATCTTATGGGCCTTCGGTGGGCCGCCCATTTAAACTTTAGGGCCACTTTTGTCCACGTGTCAACATATCATAGGCCCATCTCGACCGCTGGATGAGTGACACCGTGCTACGCGAGTCGACACGTGATCCGCCACCAATGAGAATTTTACACGTGGAAAATCGGCATTGGTCGTGGTTGTTAACGAGTTATTGGATCCAAAATCCAACCCGATAGCTTAACAGCGTTCCGTTACGGTGGATGCCACGTGTCGGTCACCCTTGACGAAAGCACTTCTGTGACGCGTGATTTATCGTCATGGAAGTGGACACTTCCGTGATGATAATTTTGGGAATGTCATGGAACACTTCTACGATAGCACAGGTATGACTATCTTGATTCTGTCATAAATTTGTCATGGATGTACATGCATGACAAAAAACGCGACCTACTGTGACAAACACGTATCATCACAAAAGTGTATTTTTTTGTAGTGCATGGTCTAGGCCCACATGCGAATGATACTCGGCGGAATGTTCAAATGAGGCATGCGGGAGGATGGACTCGACCGGAGGGCGACATGATCGATGGAGAAGAGGGTTGGAGAGGAATGAGAAATAAGAAAACGCCACATGATTATACTTAAACGGCTCAGATAAACAATAAGTTGTCTCGCTTGGCCTACTTTAGCGACCAGACCCGAATGGATCAAGTCTCTGTGCTCAGTGTCATCCCTGGATCAGTAATGCTGACACCACAAAGTACTTCGAAGGATTTATAGCAGAGTAGCAATCACACACTTATTACATCGTTGTCCACAAGGGAACTTATTACAATAATATGGCTTAGGGCCATCTAATAACAACAGCGGAAGGCTTGGAAGATAAGTGAGTCCATCAACTCCATCGGCATCACCGAGTATAGAACCACGACCTAACACCTTACTGTCATTCAAAAGTCTGCAAGCGTGAAAGTTGCAGCCCAAAACGGGTCAAGACATGGAATATGCCGGCAATGTAACACATAAAGAGCAATGAAGGAATAAGCCTATACTACATGCATATATGGCTGGTGGTAAAGCTCTCACGGTTACATTTTTGCATAAAGCTAGTTTTTCCTACAACAAAGGAATAATTTTATTTAACTATCATGGTGGTTGTTAAACATTGAGAATGGTTGACAGATCCTCAATCCCAATTAAAAGTACTCATCAAAACCCAATAACTTTTATTAAAAGTAACATGTTGAGATTCACATGATATTCAATTACCGGATACTCAAAACGTCCATAACCGGGGACACGGCTAATCATGATTAGTTTATACACTCTGCAGAGGTTTTATGCACTTTTCCCCACAAGACTCGATCGCCTCCGCTTGGTTCTCGTGACTACATGGTGTTTGAGAAACGGATGACCGAGACATAGTCTTTCGTAAGCGCTTAGCACCTTACATGTGGGTAGACCGTACCAACCTACATCCCCTACGCCAGCTAGCCTACCCGTAAGAGTTCGCACAACTTAGTCAACTACGCCAGAGCCCATAATTGGCTTGTGGCTGCACACGGAAGTTTCCAGTTTGAATAATCTTATGATCCCTTAGAGCCCGGGTGGCGGTCCAAGAAATACAGCAAGTCTGATGGAAACCAGGTGCCTCAATCCACCCAGATGTGTGTTTAGGTTGCCACCTTAGATAAACCATTAATTAACAATCTCACATCTGTCATGGATATTCACTCACCCAATCCACGTCTACTAGCATAGCATGGCATAATAAGCAAACGTAGAAGTAACTCCCAAGGTTTCATAAGTAAAACAGGTAATAGGAACTACCTCAATCTACTTCCCATCCCACAATTTAATTAGATCCTAACCATGCAAGAGTTTGAGGCTTTGATCTAATGCATAAAAACTGGGTAGTAGAAAAGGTATGATCAAGTGTTACTTGCCTTGCTGATGATCCGCGAGACCTAGAGATTCGAAGTAACAAGCGGCGCACTCCGGGTGATCTAACGCAGACAAACAACAAGCATACAATAAGTACTCATCTAATGCACAAGGAAAACTCGAATAAAAGATCTAACCAGAGAGTTCAACTTAAGAACCCTGGTTACAAAAGAATCAAATCCAAATAAGCATCGAAAGTCGAAACTCGAGAGAGAACGACTCAGTTTAGCAATCTGAAACTAGGTCAAAATTTTACAGTAGCAAAGCTCTGTGTAAGTAGGTTAGTTGGAACGGCGGTTTCGTAACGAAACTCCAGGCGCTTGAATCACCTGATTCCGATAAACGAGCGAGAAAATAAACAGATTTGAAAATCGGATCGGAAATCGAATTCAGAAAAATAACGGATTAAATCCGATTAAAAGAAAACGATGAACAGATTAAACAGCGGACGTTCGTTAACAGAACTAATCCAACGAACACGTTCATTGAAACGAACGGTTCGGTGAACGTTTACTAAATAAGAAAACCGAAAAAAAATAAAACCATCTAGGGTTTAAAAAGAACCGAACATCACGAGAAAACCGGATCGGGTTTTTCTAAAAACCGGACGGGGGCGGGGTGGCGGCGGCTACCTCCGCTCGCTCGGCAAGGGCTCGGCCCCGGCGGGGTCGGGCGTGGTCGGGCGAGGGGCGGCGAGGCGGGGTGGCGGCGAGGGCTCCGCGATGGCGTCGGCGGCGGCGGCCTCTCGGCGGGTGGCGACGGCGCTGGTGGAGGGCGGCGGGCGGCTCGGGTTGAGGGAGAGGAGGGGGCGGGGGTTAAATAGGAGGGGGGTCGGCGCCTTGGGGAAGGGGGGCACGGCGGCGGGGTCCGGCGCAGAGCCGAGCCGGACTCAAGCGGGCGGGCGGCGGGACTCTCCCAAGCGGGGAGCGCCTTGAGGAGAGAGGGGGACTTGGGCGGGCGGCGGGGGCCTTGGCCCAGGGCGGGCGCGCAGCCATTTTTTTTTTTTAACAAAACTAAACGAATTTAAAATAAAACCAAACGAACTCCGAATTTAATAAAATTAATTTTCCCGACTCCTAAAATGAGTCGAACAAAATGAACTTTAAAACGGGCAAATATGCATATTTTTAAATGCTCATTTTTTTGCCTAAAGCAAATAAATCTTCAAAAACCAAAATTTGATTTATTTATAATATCTTCATTTTTCCAAAATGTTGGGAAAGTCATATTATTCCCTCTCTTAACTTTTTATATCGGAAAAACTTTTGAAGATAAATAAATAAATCCAATTGATCCTATTTCCAAAATTTGAGAAATCTCAAATATGAAAATAATGAAATCTCCAACTCTCTCCGAGGGTCCTTGAGTTGCGTGAAATTTTCTAGGATCGGAGAAATGCGAGAAAATATGATATGCATGATGACCTAATGTATAGCATTCCAAATTGAAAATTTGGGATGTTACAAACCTACCCCCTTAAGATGAATCTCGCCCTCGAGATTCGGGTTGGCTAGAAAATAGGTGAGGGTGGTCTTTAAGCAAAACTTCCTCTCTTTCCTGTGTGGCTTCATCCTCGGTGTGGTGGCTCCAATCGAACTTTGCAAAACTTGATAACCTTGCGGGTAACTCTGCTAGCATAACCGAGAATCTTTACCGTTTTTCCTCATATGTTAAATCATCTTTCAACTGAATTGCTTCCAAAGTGCACTCGTGTCTCTTAACGGTACCTCTGCTATCTCGGGGTGACATTTCTTCAACTGAGAAACGTGGAATACATCATGAACTCCTGACAGTCCTTCTGGCAATTCCAACTTATAAGCAACTTCTCCCATGCGTTGCAAAATCTTATATGGTCCAACGAAACGTGGGGCTAACTTTCCTTTAACTCCAAAACGCTTAACTCCTCGAAGCGGGGATACTCTAAGATATACTCGGTCTCCAACTTCATACTCAATCGCTTTGGGCTTTGAATCGGCATAGCTCTTTTGTCTGGACTGGGCTACCTTGAGCCTGTCTCGAATCAACTTAACCTTCTGTTCCGACTCCTTAATCAAATCTGGTCCAAACAACTATCGATCTCCAGTTTCGTCCCATGACAACGGTGTCCTGCACCTTCTTCCATACAGAGCCTCAAAAGGTGCCATCTTTAAGCTGGTTTGGTAACCGTTGTTGTAGGAAAATTCTGCATACGGCAAATTATCATCCCAACTAGCTCCATAATCTAGTGCACAAGCTCTCAGCATACCCTCCAAAATCTGATTGACTCTCTCAGTCTGTCCATCGGTCTGTGGGTGGAAAGCTATACTGAATTCCAATCTAGTTCCCAATGTTTCGTGCAACGGGTTCCAAAATTTCAAGGTAAATTGGGTTCCTCTGTCTGATACGATGCTCCTCGGAACTCCGTGTAAACACACAATTCTGGTCATGTATATCTTTGCCAACTTAGCACTGCTATAGGTGGTCTTGACTGGGATGAAATGTGCTACTTTCGTCAAGCGATCGACTATAACCCATATCGAGTCATAACCTGAACGCGTCTTTGGCAAACCTGTGATGAAATCCATGCCTAGTTTATCCCACTTCCATTCGGGTATCGGCAATGGTTGTAACAATCCTGCTGGCTTCGATGCTCGCTTTTACTTTCGACATACATCACAAACTGCTACATATTCCGCAATATCCTTCTTCATTCCGTCCACCGAAAGTATTCTTCAAATCCAAATACATCTTGGTATTTCCTGGTGAATCGAATAGGGTGAATCATGAGCTTCTTGCAAAATCAACTTCCTGATCTCTGGGTTATTGGGCACATAAACACGGTCTTCAAACCATAGGGTATCGTGCTCATCCTCACGAAATCCTTTAGCTTTTCCTTTGCTCATTTTCTCCTTTATAGAGGCAACTTCCTTATCTGCCTTTTGGGCTTCTCTGATTTTGTCCATCAGTGTTGACTGAATCTCCAATGCTGCTACATAGCCTCTCGGAACTATTTCCAAACATAGCTCTCGAAGGTCCTCGGCTAACTCATTGGGTATCCCTCCCATCATTAGGGTATTGACGTGGCTCTTACGGCTCAATGCGTCTGCTACGACATTAGCCTTTCCGGGGTGATAATGCAATCTCATATCATAATCCTTGATAAGCTCTAACCATCTCCTCTGTCTGAGATTCAGTTCCTTTTGTGTGAAGATGTACTTCAAACTCTTGTGATCCGTATATACTTCACAATGATTTCCAATGAGAAAATGTCTCCATGTCTTTAAGGCATGCACAACGGCTGCTAACTCCAAATCATGTGTGGCATAATTCAACTCATGGGGCTTAAGTTGTCGTGAAGCATACGAAACAACTCTTCCTTCCTGCATAAGCACTGCTCCAAGTCCTCGGCGTGAAGCGTGCAATACACCTCATAATCTTTAGTCTGATCCGGCAATATCAAACCGGGTGAGGTAACCAATCTTTTCTTCAACTCCTGAAAACTTGCCTCACAGTCCTCACCCATATGAATTTGTTTTCCTTCTTCAACAATTCTGTCATAGGCTTGGCAATCCTTGAGAAATTCTCAATGAATCTTCGGTAGTATCCTGCGAGTCCAAGGAAACTCCGAATCTCTCCAACTGTCGTTGGTGCTTCCCATTTGGTTACGGTCTCAACCTTTGTGGGGTCAACTGCTATTCCTTCTCCGGATATAACATGTCCGAGAAATCCAACTTCCTTAAGCCAAAACTCACATTTGCTGAACTTGGCATACAACTGGTGTTCCCTTAGTTTCTCCAAAACCAATCGCAAATGTTCCTTGTGTTCCTCTTCATTCTTCGAGAAAATCAAAATGTCATCAATGAACACCACGACGAACTTATCAAAAAACTCCATAAACACTTTGTTCATGAGGTTCATGAAATAGGCTGGTGCGTTAGTCAGTCCAAATGACATAACGGTATACTCATACAGTCCATATCTCGTGGTAAATGCTGTCTTGGGTATGTCTTGCTCCCGAATCTTCAACTGATGGTACCCTGATCGCAAATCGATCTTGGAAAACACCTTAGCTCCTTGTGTTTATCAAACAGATCATTTATCATAGGTAGTGGGTACTTGTTCTTGATTGTTACTTCATTCAATCCACGATAATCAACAACCATTCTTAACGATCCATCCTTCTTCTCCACTAACAATACGGGCGATCCCCAAGGTGAAGAACTTGGGCGAATAAAACCTTTATCCAATAGTTCCTTAATCTGCTTCTTGATTTCCGCCAAATCCTGTGCGGGCATCCTGACGGTCGCTTCGATATCGGGCCTGTTCACGCAACAGCTCGATCAAAACTCAATGTCTCTATCCGTGGCATTCCCGCAACTCTTCCGAAATACATCAGAAAATCCTTCACCATCGGTACTTCTTCCCGCACCACTCCCGATAAGCAATTAACTTGTGCTCTCCTCGGCTCGTGCCGTGATACATACTTGATCCTTCTTCCTTCTGGTGTGGTGAGCAAAATTGATTTTGTGGTGCAATCTATGTTTCCTCCATACTTTGATAACCAATCCATTCCTAATATCACATCCAATCCTTGGGATTCCGTAACTATCGTGTCCGAGGGGAAAACATAGTGTCCAATCCTTAATGGCAATCGATCACACCATTTACTAGCCATGTACTCGCTCCGGGTGAGGTTACTAGCATGGGTGACCTAAGGGCTTGGGTTGGTAACTTGTACTTATCCACAAATCCCCTTGATATGTATGAATGCGATGCACCAGTATTGAAAAGAACAACTGCAGTAAATGACTTAACCAAAACTTACCGACATCGCATCGGGCTGATCTTCAACCTCCTCCACATCAATGTGGTTCACCCGTCCCATGTTGAAAGGGTTGGGCTTCTTTCCGAGCTTCCATTGCCATTTCCATTCTCGCCTTCGGACAGTCATTGGCATAATGCCCATCTTGCGGCACTTAAAGCAAGTAATGTGACTCAGTTCTACCTTGGATGGTGTTGACGGGTTGGTGCGGTTCTGTCCATTGCTTCCTCCATTCCCGCTTCCATTCTTAGTGCCATTATGGTTATGCTAATTACCTCCTCCATGGGTATGCTGAAACTGAATTCGGATTTAGGGGTATAACGAGGCTTCATTGGGCTCCGAGTTATACTTCCCTGTCCATACTTCCGCTTGCAGTTCTCAATTTGTCTGTTTTCCTTCAATCATGAGGGCTCGGTCTACCAACTCCTGGTAGTTGTTGAAACTTGCTACCATCATCGGCATGCTGAACTCATCATTCAGTCCTTCTAGAAACTTCTCCTGCTTAGCAGCCGTCAGAGTAACGCTATCCGGGGCATAACGTGCTAATTTACTAAAGTCATCCACGATCGCCAACAGTCCTTCCTCCTTGGCGTAAGTTGCGAAACTCACGCTTCTTCATGGCCATAGCTCCTGCTGAAACATGGGCAAGTCTGAAAAGCTTGCTGAAACTGATCCCATGTGATGTTGTTCACGGGTAAGTGGCTGTAAAATTCTCCCACCATGCTGCTGCGGGTCCTTCAAGCTGATGTGCTGCAAACTTCACTCTTTCTCCATCTGTGCATCCTGCAGTGGTCAACTCCCTTCCTATCTTGCGGAGCCAATCATCTGCCACAATTGGCTCGGTGCTACTGGAATACACCGGCGGATTCAGTCTAAGGAAACGAGTCAAATGATCCGCAGGTGGTGGTGGCGGTGGGTTGTTGTTGTTGTTGTTGTTGTTGTTGTTGCCCTGGTTCTGCACCAATGTTTGAATCAGGGTATTCTGCTGCTGGATCAATTGGGTGATCTCTGGCGGGAAAACGAATCCGGGGTCGCGTCTCGGAGGCATCTGATGGGTTTAGAAGAGACGAGAATTTAGAATAGATTGAGGTCTAAGGGGAATCACTACCCAAATGCACATGAGCAAATGCACACAAAATCACTTCATTCAATCAAACAAGGGCTTACAACGATCTAACTATCGCAAAAGTGCGTGTACTATAATGTTTACATGGAGGGAATACTACTAATATGTGGGGGACTTCTACTAATTTGAACCGGTGGAAGACTCCATGATGTCTGCTCCAGCTTCGTCTTCAAAGTCGGGTTCACTTGGATCCGAATCGGTGTCGTCGATGTTGATGTAGTCGCTTGGGCAATCGATATACTGGCCTTCATTCCTGAGCGCCAACTTCTTCTTGAGTTCTTCGATCTCGTACTTAAGATCGTTATTGTGTCTCGCCAGAGCTACGATCTCGTCCATGTAGTCCTTGCGTGTAGTCTTTAGTTCTCCTTCCAGTTCGATGATCCTTCCCTTTGCATTCTGCAACTCCAACATATCATTGCACATTTGGTTCTCCTGGCGTCGAATGTGCTGATTTAACTCCTGGATGAAAGCTGCAATGGATCTATCCTTCTTGGTGCTGACAATGTCCCATTTGTCATCTCGTCGTCCACAAATCTGGTAGATAGTGTCCTTGAGGTCTTCTTGATAAACTTCTCCAATGCGTCCCATGGTGATGTGAGCTGCCATGCTCTTTCCCAGACTCCAAGTTGGTGCACTGAAAACACTATCTATAGGCTTGGTGATTGGGGCGAATGTCCTTCCTGGAACGTGAGCTTGAATCTTCCAGCGCTCCTCTTCACGCAGGGTGGCGTTGAAAGTTCCGGTGAAGCTGGGTAGTCCAATGTTCAGGTACTTGGTAACTTCCTTCAAGTGAAATCCAAAAGGTGTGCCTTCATCTGGTTGGGTGTACTTGATCTTCTCGTCCGTCATCCTAAAGAGAGTAGAAAAGATGAGGAGTTAGAAAATGAGAAGAGAGTAGTGATCTATGGCTTTAACTTAGTGGTCGTGTCCTACAATCGGCGTGTGCTCGATACCATTCTCTCAGAGCGACCAGACCGAATGGATCAAGTCTCGTGCTCGGTGTCATCCTGGATCAAGAATGCCGACACCACACAAGATTTCAAGGATTTATAGCAGAGTAGCAATCACACACTTATTACATCGTTGTCCACAAGGGAACTTATTACAATAGTATGGCTTAGGGCCATCTAATAATAACAGCGGAAGTCTTGGAAGATAAGTGAGTCCATCAACTCCATCGGCATCACTGAGTATAGAACCACGACCTAACACCTTACTGTCGTTCGAAAAGTCTGCAACGTGAAAGTTGCAGCCCAAAACGGGTCAGCACATGGAATATGCTGGCAATGTAACACATAAAGAGCAATGAAGGAATAAGCCTATACTACATGCATATATGGCTGGTGGTAAAGCTCTACGGTTACATTTTTGCATAAAGCTAGTTTTTCCCTACAACAAAGGAATAATTTTATTTAACTATCATGGTGGTTGTTAAACATTGAGAATGGTTGACAGCATCCTCAATCCCAATTAAAAAGTACTCATCAAAACCCAATAACTTTTATTAAAAGTAACATGTTGAGATTCACATGATATTCAATTACCAGATACTCAAAACGTCCATAACCGGGGACACGGCTAATCATGATTAGTTTATACACTCTGCAGAGGTTTTGCACACTTTTCCCCACAAGACTCGATCGCCTCCGCTTGGTTCTCGCACTACAGGGTGTTTGAGAAACGGATGACCGAGACATAGTCTTTCAGAAGCGCTAGCACCTTACATGTGGGTAGACCGTACCAACCTACATCCCCTACATCAGCTAGCCTACCCGTAAGAGTTCGCACAACTTAGTCAACTACGCCAGAGCCCATAATTGGCTTGTGGCTGCACACGGAAGTTTCAGCTTGAATAATCTTATGATCCCTTAGAGCCTGGGGTGGCAGTCCAAGAAATACAGTAAGTCCTGATGGAAACCAGGTGCCTCAATCCACCCAGATGTGTGTTTAGGTTGCCACCTTAGATAAACCATTAATTAACAATCTCACATCTGTCATGGATATTCACTCACCCAATCCACGTCTACTAGCATAGCATGGCATAATAAGCAAACGTAGAAGTAACTCCCAAGGTTTCATAAGTAAAACAGGTAATAGGAACTACCTCAATCTACTTCCCATCCCACAATTTAATTAGATCCTAACCATGCAAGAGTTTGAGGCTTTGATCTAATGCATAAAAACTGGGTAGTAGAAAAGGTATGATCAAGTGTTACTTGCCTTGCGATGATCCGAGACCTAGAGATTCAAGTAACAAGCGGCGCACTCGGGTGATCTAACGCAGACAAACAACAAGCATACAATAAGTACTCATCTAATGCACAGGGAAAACTCGAATAAAAGATCTAACCAGAGAGTTCAACTTAAGAACCCTGGTTACAAAAGAATCAAATCCAAATAAGCATCGAAAGTCGAAACTCGAGAGAGAACGACTCGGTTTAGCAATCTGAAACTAGGTCAAAATTTTACAGTAGCAAAGCTCTGTGTAAGTAGGTTAGTTGGAACGGCGGTTTCGTAACGAAACTCCAGGCGCTTGAATCACCTGATTCCGATAAATAGCGAGAAAATAAACAGATTTGAAAATCGGATCGGAAATCGAATTCAGAAAAATAACGGATTAAATCCGATTAAAAGAAAACGACGAACAGATTAAACAGCGGACGTTCGTTAATAGAACTAATCCAACGAACACGTTCATTGAAACGAACGGTTCGGTGAACGTTTACTAAATAAGAAAACCGAAAAAAAAACCATCTAGGGGTTTTTAAAAAAAACGAACATCACGAGAAAAACCGGATCGGGTTTTCTAAAAACCGGACCGGGGGGTAGTGGCGGCTACCTCCGCGGCTCGCCGTGGGGCTCCGCCCTCCGTGGGTCGGCGGGTCGGGCGAGGGGCAGCGAGGGCGGTGGGTGGCGGCGAGGGGCTCCGGCGACGGCGTCAGCAGCGGCGGGCGGCCTCGGGCGGCCAAGCGACGGCGCTGGTGGAGGGCGGCGGCGGCGGCTCGGGTTGAGGGAGAGGAGGGGGCGGCGGGGTTAAATAGGAGGGGGGTCGGCGCCTTGGGGAAGGGGGCACGCGGCGGGTCCGGCGTGAGTCGAGCCGGACTCGGCGGGCGGGCGGCGGGGGACTCTCCCGAGCGGGAGCCTTGGGGAGAGGGGGACTTGGGCCGGGCGGCGGTGGGCCTTGGCCCAGGCGGGCGGCGCGCGTATCTTTTTTTTTTAAACAAAAACTAAACGAATTTAAAATAAAACCAAACGAACTCCGAATTTAATAAAATTAATTTTTCCCGACTCCTAAAAATGAGTCGAATAAAATGAACTTTAAAAACGGGCAAATATGCATATTTTTCAAATGCTCATTTTTTTTGCCTAAAGCAAATAAATCTTCAAAAACCAAAATTTGATTTATTTATAATATCTTCATTTTTCCAAAATGTTGGGAAAGTCATATTATTCCCTCTCTTAACTTTTTATATCGGAAAAACTTTTGAAGATAAATAAATAAATCCAATTGATCCTATTTCCAAAATTTGAGAAATCTCAAATATGAAAATAATGAAATCTCCAACTCTCTCCGAGGGTCCTTGAGTTGCGTGAAATTTTCTAGGATCAGAGAAATGCGAGAAAATATGATATGCATGATGACCTAATGTATAACATTCCAAATTGAAAATTCGGGATGTTACACCTACATAGTGAAAGGCCTAATGCATAACGCGGAGCACTGACGCTCGAATATGGCTGGGAAAACAGGGAAACCAACATGTGGGGCACACATGTCGGGACGAAGTAGCGCAGACTAGTCCAATGGAGGAGCTGGCCCACGACCTCCTAGCCACCGGCAACCGTTCATGTGGGTCGTAGGGGCCAACAATGTGGCACAGCTCCAGCACCGCCTCTGGACACGGCGACCGCGGTGAGCGACATGCTCATCATCTCTAGACACAGTCGGTTTCAGTGTGCCGAGGGTGGCGTTAGTGTCGTGGAACGACCAACAGTATGTTTGGTTTGTGCCCAAGGTTGCCCCATCAAAGCATTGGGTAGCCAAAATTTTGGTTGAGGTTTTGGTTGCCCATGATTTGGCCGACATTGGCAAGAAAAATGAACTAGAGTTGGCTAGAGTTCATTGGCATGCCAAAAAAATGGCAACCATCCAAACAAAGACCAATATTTGGGTCATGACCAAAATTTTGGTAAGGTGCACTTTGGCCATAATCCAAACACACCCCAACACCCGGCTTGTCGAGGATGCACGGGGCGCTGCGACGCGTCCGCGGAGTGGTGTAGCACGGCCAACTGCATCCTCAGGATCTGAGACCATGCCGGGTCGTCTTGCTTTTTCAATGACATGCAGGGATCGCATGTGAGCACAGGGCATCTCCAACGTTGCCACGACCGCAGCTGACTACCCTGGCACACCAAAAACCCTCGTCCCTCGCGTCGTCGCGCGGTGCGTTCCCAGCCGGCGCCAGTTGCCCGCATTCATGTCGTCCGTCCGTATGCCGCCGTTAAGAGGCTCGGTGCCCGAGGAACCAACTCCGGCGACTTAATGACGCACCCGGATGCTTGGCCTCACTGGAATGCGCTACTTAAAGCGGCAATGCCCAGCTAACCTCCACACCATAGCGCATCGTCCTCCTACCTGGCACCACGTCCGCCATGACTGCAAGCGCGAACGCTCTGCGGGAGAGCTTGTCTTCGGGGATGAAGCACGAGGTTTCCGCCCTCGCTCAAGTCGCCTCTCACGACGCAATAGCGGCGTACCCGAACGCGGACGCGACCGCACAAGCGGTGGCCACGCTGGCGGCCGACGATGGGAGCACCGTCAGCAACGCGTCCTACTTGTCATCGTCCAACGTCCAGCACTGCCGAGGTTGGGGACTCCTCCGAGGATGAGTAGGGCATTGGAGGTGGCGGGGCATGGTGTGCCAACTGGCCGGTCCATATCATGTGTTCTACTCATCCTCGCCGGAGACCGCACCTTCACTTCACGGGTCTTGAACCCCGCCCCCGTACATAGAGATCGCAGATGGAGGACGTCGGTCACCACCGTAGAATAGGTTTAGGGTCGGGTTTCTTTTATTTTTCTGTCGTATAAAAGTTCGAAATGTAATGAAAATTTGCCCTGTTTGCATTAATCTCGGTCGGTGTATATGAACTTTCACAATAATATAGTATATTGTAGGAGTACTAGCAAGATGCCCGTGCATTGCACGGAAGATCAAGATCTTGTGGGAGAAAAGGATGAACAAGGGAAGGCCTTATCTGCAAATGTGGAGAGGAGTGCGGGTAAATTGTCATAGTTTCCTTCCTATCTGTTAGATATAGATCGGCCGGCCTATGTTGCAGGATGACAGGCACACCATCATCACCAACTCTGCTTTTTATTGAACCGAGACAAAGCTAACATGTGAAGTAAAATAAACACATAGGGTCTATACATACACAAATTATCTTAGGCACTGCAATAGTACGTCCACTACACATTCACGCATTTCACATCCCTCTACATCTACGGGAACCTACGAAAGGGTTAACGTAAATTGCCTCTCTCTCTCTTCCCCTGATTTTCGTGGTAGTGGGCCCCTCCCTCCCTCCCATCTACAATCAACAGCTCACACGTTTCACATTACGTTAATTACGTAACTGGGATTACATAGGTGTAGCATTACTCGTCCTAAAAACCCAACTAAGCCAACCTCCCAGCATATCGCACGGGAAAAGACCCGGCCGCACCGTTTTAGTCGGGATTACCGGATTACTAGTAGTAGTATCGATGGATCACACGAAGCAACAAGTTTTTTTTCGAGGGGGCGAAGCACCTAGTTTAAAAGGAAAAAAAGGCGGTACACTCATAGCACCCCTGTCGCGGTCGCATTGCACCCCACACACGTTCTGTCCTGCACACGGCTCACGCAAATGGAATGCACTTCGGCTTGCCTCTTCACTGATACGTGGGACTGCACTTGGAGAAACCGACCATGTGCCAAACTCCCCCCGCCCACCGCGTGAAAATCCTCCCCCTCCCACCCCAAAATTCCTCCTAAATCCTAGATTCAACCACCCTTCGGCCAACTAGCCAATAATATTCCCCAAACCCCCTCCCCCCGTCCCCCTCCACTCCATTCTCTCCGCCAAAGCCACCCTCCCCGCCGCACCGATACGTCGGCGCCGCGGTTCGTCGAGGGGACGCACGGCGATCCTCTCGCTCCCATGGTACGCTCTCGTAGACTCCCATTGTCGGTGTCAAAACCGGCGAATCTCGGGTAGGGGGTCCCGAACTGTGCGTCTAGGCGGATGGTAACAGGAGACAAGGGACACGATGTTTTTACCCAGGTTCGGGCCCTCTCGATGGAGGTAAAACCCTACTCCTGCTTGATTGATATTGATGATATGGGTAGTACAAGAGTGGATCTACCACGAGATCAAGGAGGCTAAACCCTAGAAGCTAGCCTATGGTATGATTGTTGTAATGGTTGTTCGTCCTACGGACTAAAACCCTCCAGTTTATATAGACACCGGAGAGGGCTAGGGTTACACAGAGTCGGTTACAATGGTAGGAGATCTACATATCCGTATCGCCAAGCTTGCCTTCCACGCCAAGGAAAGTCCCATCCGGACACGGGAAGAAGTCTTTAATCTTGTATCTTCATAGTCTTGGAGTCCGGCTGACGATGATAGTCCGGCTGTCCGGACACCCCCTAGTCCAGGACTCCCTCAGTAGCCCCTGAACCAGGCTTCAATGACGATGAGTCCGGCGCGCATATTGTCCGGCATTGCAAGGCGGGTTCATCCTCCGAATAATTCATAGAAGATTGTGAACACCAGGATAGTGTCCGGTTCTGCAAAATAAATTCCACATTCCACCGTAGAGAGAATAATACAAATTCGATCTGCTGACATATTTTGTGGCATGACGTCACACCACTACCAAGCCTTTACTTGAATCGTTTTTTTTACTATACCACCTCAGCGCGTTTAGCGAAGCGGTTTCCTTGGCACGTCTTGTCGAAGCAGAGATCATGTTCCCCTTATTCCGGGATTCTCATCAATACGGACGTGGGTAACCCAACCGCGCCCGTCGCCACGCCCCCTCTATCGAAGGCGAGTCCCGAACGGTCACGGAGACGGCTCTCGGTATTCTCCCTCTTTATAACGGGACCAAGGCTCGTTTCTTTTCTTCAATCCTCCATCGAATCTTCTCCTTGCTTCAAGTTCCAACACCCAGAGCCCCAGATTCGAGCGCTTCGGACCTTCAACAATGTCCGGCTCTGACCTTCAGGGCCGGTGGATGCCCTCCTCCGTCACGGAGGAGGACGTGCTAAAGCTGCGAGAGGCCAAGTACCTGTCTTACGAGATTTCGCACAGGTTGCCCGCCGAAGGGCAGGCCATCCCCACCCCCGAACCCGGCGAGTACGTGGTTTTTGTATCCCACCTCCGTCGGGGTTTAGTCTTCCCGATGGATCCTTTTGTGAGAGGGCTCATGTTTTACTATGGGTTGGAATTCCACGACTTGGCTCCGGAGTCCATCCTCCATATTTCCGCATTTATTGTCGTCTGCGAAGCCTTCCTCCACGTCACCCCCCACTTTGGCCTGTGGCTGCAGACCTTCAATGTGGAGCCGAAGATGATCGAGGGGCGTCAAGCAGAGTGTGGCAGGGCGGCCGTAAGGAGGAGGGCCGATGCCCCGTGGCCTCCTTCCAAGAGGAGCTCGGCTTGTGGCAGCAGGAGTGGTTCTATATTACCGCTCCGAAGGGCAGCAGGCAGAAGCCGCCGCCCTTAAGAGAATCATTAGCGGAATCAAGAGAACTACTAGAAGCAACAATATTGGATTTGACATTATTATTGTTACTACTAGAGGAAGTTTCTTTCTTGTACTTGTTACTAGACTTGACTTGAGGCATGTAAGTAGATCAGAGCAAATGCTTGGCAATGTAAGAAGAACTTTTCTTACGGAGATCATCATTGATTGCTTTTAAGAACTCATGCTCTTGCTCAAGATTGAGTTTTCCAAAGCGTAACTTCTCATGAGCCCTTAAAAGTTCTCGATGATCTTCAAAAATAGTTTCATGAGCTAACTTAAGAGTGTTTAGTTCTTTAGTTAGAAGCTCAATCTTCTCCTTATCATTGTCATTCGTTTTATCTTGATTAGCATGATTAATTGACGTTTCATCATAGTATTCATCACTAGAGTTGTCAACAAGTAAATCATCATCCACAAGCAAGTCATCTTCATCACTATCAAAATCAACATACTCAGGATGTGTTACCTTTGGACCTTTGGCCATGAAGCATCTCCCAATTCCTTCATTTGGTGAATCAAATATGTCGTAGGAGTTGGTTGACACAAGTGCTAGACCGGCAACACCTTCATCTTGAGTATATTCGGAGTCAGAGTGATAGCTTCTCTCGGAGTGATTGTCGGAGTGGGAGCCGGATACCCATTCACCAACATGAGCTTGATGTCTTCGTTTTGTGTAGCTCCTTGATGACTTGTCCTTCCTTTCCGAATCCTTGCTTCTCCGTGAGGGTCTTCGTTCATAACGATCATCTCTACTCCTCCTCTCTTGGTGGTGATTCTTCTCTTTTGCTTCTTCTTTTGGAGAATCTTCTCTTCTTTTGTAGGGTGCCGTACACTCATCGGAATAGTGTCCGGGTCTCCCACAATTGTAACAATTGCGCTCTCGACTAGAAGATCTTTTGTCATGGTAAGACCTTGACTTGGAGCTTCTTTCTTTGCTTCTACTCTTGTAGAATTTGTTGAAGTTCTTCACAATTAAGCTCAATTCTTCATTGAAGGTTTGTTTCTCACTTGATGGTGTGGGGGCTTCACTTGAGGCTTTGTAAGCACCACTTGACTTGTTGTGAAGTTCCTCCTTATCCTTGAGTGACATCTCATGAGCAACAATTCTTCCAATGACTTCCGTTGGCTTGAGATCTTTCTAGTTTGGCATCATTTGGATCAATGTGCACACGGTATCATACTTTCCATCCAATGCTCTTAGGATCTTGATGATGAATTTGTCGGTCATCTCTTCACTCCCTAAGCCGACAATCTCATTTGTGATAAGAGCAAGCCTAGAGTACATTTCAGCGACACCTTCACCATCCTTCATTTTGAATTTGTCAAGCTAACTTTGGAGCACATCCAACTTGGATTCCTTGACGGATTCGGTACCTTCATGCATATCAATCAAAGTATCCCAAATTTCCTTTGCATTCTCAAGACGGCTGATTTTCTTGAATTCTTCTGGGCACAATCCGTTGAAGATGATGTCGCAAGCTTGAGCGTTGTATTGCAGCATCTTCAATTCTTCCGCATTAGCTTCACGGTTCGGCTCTCTCCCATCAAAGAATTCACCTTGCAAGCCAATACAAATAATTTCCCAAACGGCGGGGTTATGTCCGAGAATATGCATTTTTATCTTATGCTTCCAACTAGCAAAATTAGTACCATCAAAGTAAGGACCTCTATGGTGATAATTTCCCTCGCTAGACGCCATACTCTCCTAGGTTGTGAAACCAAGGCTATGACTGCCAAAAGCTATGGAAATCAAAGAAAATGGAGACCAAAGCTCTGATACCACTTGTAGGACCTTGAAGTTTGTCTAGAGGGGGGGTGATTAGACTACTTGACCAATTAAAAACTTAGCTTTTTCCCAATTTTAGAGTTTGGCAGATTTTAGCTATCTTAGGACAAGTCAAGCAATCATCACACTATTCAAGCAAGCATGCAAAGAGTATATGAGCAGCGGAAATTAAAGCATGCAACTTGCAAGAAAGTAAAGGGAAGGGTTTGGATGATTCAAACGCAATTGGAGACACGGATGTTTTTGGCGTGGTTCCGATAGGTGGTGCTATCGTACATCCACATTCATGGAGACTTCAACCCACGAAGGGTAATGGTTGCGCGAGTCCACGGAGGGCTCCACCCACGAAGGGTCCACGAAGAAGCAACCTTGTCTATCCCACCATGGCCTTCGCCCATGAAGGAATTGCCTCACTAGCGGTAGATCTTCACGAAGTAGGCGATCTCCTTGCCCTTACAAACTCCTTGGTTCAACTCCACAATCTTGTCGGAGGCTCCCAAGTGACACCTAGCCAATCTAGGAGACACCACTCTCCAAGAAGTAACAAATGGTGCATTGATGATGAACTCCTTGCTCTTGTGCTTCAAATGATAGTCTCCCCAACAGTCAACTCTCTCTCATAGGTTTTGGATCTGGTGGAAAGAAGATTTGAGTGGAAAGCAACTTGGGGAAGGCTAGAGATCAAGATTCATATGGTAGGAATGGAATATCTTGGCCTCAACACATGAGTAGGTGGTTCTCTCTCAGAAATGGTAAGTTGGAAGTGTAGGTTTAGTCTGATGGCTCTCTCCACGAATGAAGAGGAGGTGGAGGGGGTATATATAGCCTCCACACAAAATCTAACCGTTACACACAATTTACCAAACTCGGTGGGACCGATTCAACAGACTTGGTCGGACCGATTTAGTAAACCTAGTGACCGTTAGTGATTTTCGGTGGGACTGACATGCAACTCGGTGAGACCGATTCTGTTAGGGTTAGGGCATAACGTAATCTCGGTAAGACCGATTACACAAACTCGGTGAGACCGATTTTGCTAATAAGCTTTCCAGAGAGTTGGTCAGGTAAACTCGATGGGACCGATTTCCTCTTTTCGGTGAGACCGAAATGTTACAAAAGGGAAACAGAGAGTTTACATTGCAATCTCGGTGGGACCGATTGCTCACTTTGGTTAGACCAAAACGTTACGAAGGGAAACAGAGAGATTACAATCCCATCTCGGTGAGACCGAGATTCCTATCGGTAGAACCGATTTGCTTAGGGTTTGTGGCAGTGGCTATGACTTTTGAAATCGCTGGCGCCGGATAGGAAGAATCAGTGTGACCGATTTTGGCTTTATGTTTAGGTCAATTGTGGATGTGAGGAAGTAGCTGAGGGTTTTGGAGCATATCACTAAGCACATGAAGCAAGAGGCTCATTAAGCAAGACCTCATCCCTCCTTGATAGTATTGGCTTTTCCTATAGACTCAATGTGATCTTGGATCACTAAAATATAAAATGAAGAGTCTTGAGCTTTTGAGCTTGAGCCAATCCTTTGTCATTAGCATTTTGAGGGATCCACTTTCATCATCCATGCCATGCCATTCATTGAGCTTTCCTGAAATAATAGTCTTGGAATAGCATTAGCTCAATGAGCTATATGTTGTTATGAATTACCAAAACCACCTAGGGATAGTTGCACTTTCAACGCTGATGTTGCGGATGATGATTGCATTGCTTTTATCGTATTTTCCTGTTAGAAGACGTTTTTTATCTACTATGTGAAATTGTGTTTGCTATGACAACTGAAACCTGATGAACATGTTGTTTAGTATTTTGCTGTGAGAATGTCACTTGTTATGTATGTTGATTTGTGTTTGGTGATTGTATGATGACTAAAACATGATGACATCATTGTTTAGTTGTACTCATATTTGGCTGTGAAACTTGAATTTGATGACATAATTTGATGTTGGACTGCAATTTGCTCGATGTATTCGAATGAGAACAAACACTAGTAGAAAATAGGGCTACGTTCGGTCTTAGCCAGCCCATTAGTCCCGGTTCTTCAAGAACCGGGACCAATGGGGGGTATTAGACCCGGTTCGTGAGCCCAGGGGGCCGGCCGGAGCCTCGTGGGCATTGGTCCCGGTTCGTGTGGAACCATTTGTCCCGGTTCAAGCCATGAACCGGGACCAATGGTCCTCGCTGCTGGCCCACAACCATTGGTCCCGGTTCTTGGCCTGAACCGGGACAAAAGGGGTGGCTTTAGTACCGGTTCATGCCATGAACCGGGACAAATAACTTGCCTATACATACCCCATCGCCGCGGCAGAGCACTCCAGTGCTCTGTTTTTTTAATCCAGCGAGGAGAGGGCATTTGGGTGCTCTAGTTCACCTCCTATGCACATGATGTGTTCGATGAAATGCCCGAGCCACACTAGTTAAACTTTCTCCTCTCGAAGCTCGACCTCGGAGCTCCATTTTTTCGAGATTTGTCTAGATTTAGTGGTCCGTCACGACCCGTCCCCGTTTTCACAACCGTTGATCGCCCGCGCCGATCTCGTCGCCGGCACCACCGTGGTGAGCCTCTTGTTCTTATCTTCTTTCTGATACTTGTCTGATTTTCTTACTTTAGGTAGATATTTGTCTGATTTTCTTACCTTTGACACACATAATTATATATAATGCACGCAGATGAACCGGCAATGGATGTATGGTGACAGACACACCTTAGAGTACATTAAGGGCGTGCATAATTTTCTCGAAGTGGCTGAGGCAAACAAGCAGAATGGTTTTATGTGTTGTCCATGCACTAAATGTGGGAATACAAAGTCTTACTCTGACCGGAAAATCCTTCACACCCACCTGCTTTACAAGGGTTTCATGCCACACTATAATGTTCGGACGAGGCACGGAGAAATAGGGGTTATGATGGAAGACGGCGAAGAAGAAGAGGACGATGACAACTATGTGCCCCCTGAATACGATTATGCTGCAATGGGGGGAGCTGCTGAAGATCAAGAGGAACCAGACGGTGTGCCCGATGATGCTGCAATGGGGGAAGCTGCTGAAGATCAAGAGGAACCAGACGATGTGCCCGATGATGATCTCCGCCGGGTCATTGTCGATGCAAGGACGCAATGCGAAAGTCAAAAGGAGAAGCTGAAGTTCGATCGCATGTTAGAGGATCACAAAAAAAAGTTGTACCCCAATTGTGAATATGGCAACACAAAGCTGGGTACCGTCTCGGAATTGCTGCGAGGGAAGGCGAGAATGCTGTGCTCGACAAAGGATTTGAGAAGCTATGAAAATATTGAAGAAGAAGCTTCCAAAGGATAATGAATTGCCCGACAGTACGTACGCAGCAAAGAAGGTCATATGCCCTCTAGGATTGGAGGTGCAGAAGATACATGCATGCCCTAACAACTGCATCCTCTACCGTAGTGCGTACGAGGATTTGAACGCATGCCCGGTATGCGGTGCATTGCGGTATAAGATCAGACGAGATGACCCTGGTGATGTTGATGGCAAGCCCTGCAGGAAGAGAGTTCCTGCGAAGGTGATGTGGTATGCTCCTATAATACCACGGTTGAAACGACTGTTCAGAAACAAAGAGCATGTCAAGTTGATGCGATGGCACAGTGAGGACCGTAAGAAAGACGGAAAGTTGAGAGCACCCGCTGACGGGTCGCAGTGGAGAAAAATCGAGAGAGAGTACTGGGCTGAGTTTGCACATGACCCAAGGAACGTATGGTTTGGTTTAAGCGCGGATGGCATTAATCCTTTCGGGGAGCAGAGCAGCAATCACATCACCTGGCCCGTGACTCTGTATGTATAACCTTCCTCCTTGGATGTGCATGAAGCGGAAGTTCATTATGATGCCAGTTCTCACCCAAGGCCCTAAGCAACCCGGCAACGACATTGATGTGTACCTAAGGCCATTAGTTGAAGAACTTTTATAGCTGTGGAATGGAAATGGTGTATGTGCGTGGGATGAGCACAAACAGGAGGAATTTAACCTGCACGCGTTGCTGTTTGTAACCATCAACGATTGGCCCGCTCTCAGTAACCTTTCAGGACAGACAAACAAGGGATACCACGCATGCACGCACTGTTTAGCTGACACCGAAAGTATATACCTAGGAAGCTGCAGGAAGAATGTGTACCTGGGCCATCGTTGATTTCTTCCGACCAACCATCAATGTCGAAAGAAAGGCAAGCATTTCAAAGGCGAGGCAGATCACCGGAAGAAGCCCGCCATGCGTACCGGTGATCACGTACTTGCTATGGTCAATGATTTACACGCAATCTTTGGAAAGGGTCCCGGTGGACTAGCTGTTCCGAGTGACGCTGGGGGACACACACCCATGTGGAAGAAGAAATCTATATTTTGGGACCTACCCTACTGGAAAGACCTAGAGGTCCACTCTTCGATCGATGTGATGCACGTGACGAAGAACCTTTGCGTCAACCTGCTAGGCTTCTTGGGCGTGTATGGGAAGACAAAAGATACAGCTGAGGCACGGGAGGACCTGCAACGTTTGCATGAAAAAGACGGCATACCTCCAAAGCAGTATGAAGGTCCTGCCAGCTACGCTCTTACCAAAGAAGAGAAGGAAATCTTCTTTGAATGCCTGCTTAGTATGAAGGTCCCGACTGGCTTCTCGTCGAATATGGCAGAGAAAAAGTTTCAGAACCTAAAGTCTCATGACTTCCACGTGATTATGACACAACTGCTTCCGGTTGCATTGAGGGGGCTTCTACCGAAAAACGTCCGATTAGCCATTGTGAAGCTATGTGCATTCCTCAATGCAATCTCTCAGAAGATGATCGATCTAGAAATCATACCAAGGTTAAGGAGTGATGTGGTGCAATGTCTTGTCAGTTTCGAGCTGGTGTTCCCACCATCCTTCTTCAATATCATGGCACACGTCCTAGTTCATCTAGTTGACGAGATTCTCATTCTGGGCCCTGTATTTCTACACAATATGTACCCTTTGAGAGGTTCATGGGAGTCCTAAAGAAATATGTCCAGAATCGCTTAGGCGGAAGGAAGCATCTCCATGGGCCATCAAACAGAGGATGTCATTGGGTTTTGTGTTGACTTCATTCCCGACCTTAAGAAGATAGGTCTCCCTAAATCGCGGTATGAGGGGAGACTGACCGAAAAGGCACGCTTGGAGGGGAGACAATAATATGTAGGGACGGATATTCTTGGTCTCAAGCACACTGCGCAGTTCTATAGAACTCTACCTTGGTGACCCCTTATGTCGATGAACATAAGAACGATCTGCGCTCAAACACCCGGAGCAAAGGCGGGCGATCGGATTACATGTGAACACATCAGGACTTTCAGCAGTTGGTTGGAAACACGTCTCAGAGATGAAAACACTGTTTGTGATGAGTTGTACAGAGTAGATTTTAAGGACCCTTTGTTTAAGTGCAAATGGGTCAATCTGTCAGGAGGCGGGGTACAGGTAGACCCACAGTACGGAATGACAACAGTGGATCTGAACAATCTTGGGTACACGGACGAACCGTTCGTCCTAGCCAATGATGTGGCACAGGTTATCTATGTGAAGGACATGTCTACCAAACCGAGAAAAAGAAAAAATAAGGAAGCGAATACATCATATGATGAGCCAAAGCGCCACATAGTTCTTTCAGGAAAAAGGAACATCGTGGGAGTGGAGGGCAAGACAGACATGTCCGAAGATTATGAAAAGTTTCATGAAATTCCTCCCTTCAAAGTCAAGGCTGACCCAAGCATCCTGATAAATGATGAAGATTATCCATGGTTACGGCGCAATAAAGAAAGGACACAAGTGAAGGAAAAGTGAAGACTTTCTCCACAACTACTATGATGATACCATGCCAACTTTCAACCTTTTTGTAGTTCATTTGAAATGCATGTTGTAATGCATAAGTTTCCGTATGAAATCTGATTGTCCGCTTTGTACACGAAGTGCATCCAGTTTTGCCGTAACCCTCTCAACTTTCTTGCATATGCTATGTGGATGAAATGATGATACCATGCCAAAATAAAGAGAGGCGCAATGCTCACCGCACGCTGCTTAGCTTCAGCCAACATGCGGTGAGCACCGCGCTCTCCCTTCACCGTATCTACACTCGGGGCTTATAAACCGCTGCGAGTGCCTCTCGCTTGGCGAGGTGGGACTAAAAAACAGCTGCAGAAAGAATCAACTAAAAAACTCTTTTACCGGTTCATGCCATGAACCGGTACTAAAAGGTGCTCGTGGGGCCCCAGCCTTAAAACCTGTACCAAATAAAATGCCTTTGTAATAGCCTTAGAACTAGTACTAAAGGAATCAACTAAAAATTATTTATAAACCTCTAGTATTATTGAAACTAAAATTATATAGAATTTTGTTACAAAATTTAATAGCAAAAAGAATTATCATAAAAGAAAATAAATAAGTAATTAGAATTTTGTTCAAAACATTAAAAGAAAAAAGAATTATCATAAAAGAAAATAAACAAGTAGCCTTAGAACTGGTACTAAAGGAATCAACTAAAAAGCTTTTATAAACCTCTAGTATTATTGAAACTAAAATTATATAGAACTTTGTTACAAACTTTAATAGCAAAAAGAATTATCATAAAAGAAAATAAATAAGTAATTAGAATTTTGTTCAAAACATTAAAAGCAAAAGGAATTATCATAAAAGAAAATAAATAAGTAATTAGAATTTTGTTACAAACTTTAATAGCAAAAAGAATCATCGTAAAAGAAAATAAATAAGTAATTAGAAACAAAAAAGCAAAAAAAACTGGGAAAAAATTAAAAAAAAGTGCCACCTACTGGGCCACCACGGCCTGCATACGACTAGAAACCCATTACTAGGGCCAGGATGCAGGCCCGCAGTAGGCCCAATAGGCCCACAAGCACAGAGAGTGATTTTAGGCCCGTAAGCCTGCAGTAGAGAGGTGCTCGAAGTGGTTAGTTCGGCAGGGCTTATAAACCACTCCGAGCCCCTCTCGGCTAGCGAGGTGGGACTAAACATAGCACCGCACCGCGCCAGTTCCAGCACACGACCTTTGGTCCCGGTAGGTGGCACCAACCGGGACTAAAGATTTAATTGTCTCGGTTCATGGCACCAACGGGACCAATGCACTTTAGTCGGTTTGTGGCACCAACCGACCAAAGGTCTCGCTTCCGCCCTTTGGGCTGCTGAAAAAAGCCTTTGGTCCCGGTTGGTGCCACCAACCGGGACTAAAGGTGTGCATTGGTCCCGGTTGGTGCCATGAACTGGGACCAATGCTCTGCCTATATAAGCGGCAATCGCAAAAATTTGGTTCGATTCGTTCTTCCCGCTGCCCGACGCCGCCAGCTGCCCGTCTGTCTCTGCCTGCGCCGTCAGAAGTCGCCTCGCCCCGCTCAAGCCGCCTCGACGCCGCCGCCGCCCCCCTCAGCGACGCCGCTGCCCCCGCCCGTCGCCGCCCACCCGGCCAGCGCCGCATCGCCTCACCGTCGACCGTCGCCGCGTCGGCCGCCTCGCCAAGCACCTCGCTGTCGTCGTCCCGACACCGTCGCCGTGAACAAATTTTTTGCTAATTTAATTTGATGTTAGTAGTAGTTAATTTAGATGTGTAGTTAATTGAGTTAGATTTTGTTAGATTTTTTTGTTAGATTTTTTATTAGATTTTTTGTAGTTCATAGATTTTTTGTTAGATGTGTAGTAATTTAGATGTGTAGTTCATATATTTTTCTGTTAGATTTTTTCATATTGTGTAATTAATTTGTTCATATTGTGTTAGATTTTTTTCTATTAATAGATTTTTTTGGTGATATTATTGTTGAATATGCAGGTTTGTATGTTCATATATATGCAAAGATCGAATATGGCAAATTTTTATGATTTTTTCTGTTCATAGAATTTTTATGATTTTTTCTGTTGTAATTTTGTTCATAGAATTTTAATGATTTTTTGTTCATAGTATTTTCTTTGTCAATTTATTGTGTATGTATAGGAAAATTGTGAATGATAGAAGTCATTTATGAATATGTTCATATTTAGAATAGAGGAAAAGGAAAAAATAGGAAGAGAAAGAGAAAGTGTTTAATATAATTAGTTAGAAAAATAATAGAACTATAGTTAAACTAGTTTATTTTTAGTAAGTACTACTTTATTTTATTTATAGTAAGTGCTTCATATATAGTTGAACTAGCTAGTTGATTTAATAAACTACTTTATTTTACTATATATAGAAGTAGTTTGTTTTTAGTAAGTACTACTTTATTTATTTATAGTAAATGCTTAGTAGTTGAACTAGTTGATTTAATTAATAAAACTACTTTATTTAACTATATATAGAAGTAGTTCCCGCATCGACGTCGGCGATGCCTATCCCGCATCCTCGTCGTCGTCGACTCGGCGGTGGAGGTCTGCTTGATCAGGGCCATGTTCGGGAATGGGCTCCGTCGGGCTGGTATTGGGAGGTGCTACCTTCCGGGGGACGTAGCTTGGTGAGGAGGCAGCCTGGTGTTGACCCGATCCTTGTTTGGTAGCGGTCGCATGGGCCAGTGACGATGCCGAGGCTTCCGGACACTGCGGAGGTTGTACGTCACCGTGTCAGCGAGGAGGATGAGCACGTCCGTCGCTACATGGTTGCATTGGAGGGCAGGTTCGACAATACCTGGCAGGTTCTTCAGGGATCTCAGTGGAGCTATGATCCTGTGATGGTTCCTTATCTTTGGGTGTCCACCGCCTGCGACGATACCCGTCGGGCGCTACGGTTCTAGTTGTATTAGTGATGCTATATGTATGATAGTATTCGAGGAGTATTAGTGATAATATTCGACGATGTACGGACACAAGAGATGATGTACTTTTGCTTATAATTGAATGCATGCTAATTTGAATACTACTTTATTTTATGATTTGGTTTTGCTTATTGAATGCTCATATTGGAAAAGTACTCCTACTTTGAATGCTAAAATTGGAGAGCACTATGCAGAAATCTAGAGCCCCTCCATCATCCACGCTCGTGGGGAAGCTTCTCCTTCATTCCCGTGTGCTAGACATTTGGTGTAATAATGCACTCGGGAATGAAAGGAGGAGCTACGTACCATCATCGATAGTCAACCCGTGATTAATAATAATGATCTAATTTAGAGTTTTTAGTACATATATTTAATTTTACAAGTTTAATATTTGAATTATGAACCTAGGCCGGAAATGTCGTACTCGGACGACGAAAACCGCCCGGGGGAGTGCGACTGGTGCCACGACGACCGAGGTATGTGCGACAGGTTCATTGAGCTGGACGAAGATTGGCGCTTCAGCATTAAGCTCGAGGAGACATTCGATGTTCATACGGTGTGCAACGACGACAATAGTTTTTTCGTAATTAAGCACGACTTCAACTATTTTAACGTGTATGTTTCATCTTTTCCAATTCGACTAGCTTATCCCATGATATGCAAGACGCTATGTATTGGAGAGGATGGGTTTTGAAGACCATGAAAGTATGGAAACCAAAAAAATTCTCCTAAGGACCCATCATGGTGTGGATTTTAAAGTAAAGTTGTACAATGCTGAGAGTGTAACCCATTTTGGTTGCAAAAATTGGGAAGCACTTTGCAAGATGTATGGTTTTGATGAGGGTATGCTTGTCACCATGGATCTTGGTGATCCTACAATCGAGCAAGACAATATGGACATTTGGGTCCTTGTGGATACACCTCCAATTCTTCAACCATGTGAGCTTAACATAGTTATTAAGTAATTTATATTGTTTATTTCAAAATAGTTGACAGCTTATTTCCATTGACAGCTTATTTTCATTCTTTAAAGAATGTGCGGAAGATGGTAGACAAAACCCACCACACCGATGGCTCCGAATTAACTTATAAGGAGAAAGATCGCATTTTGTACTGATCTTGAGAATTACAATGTCTACAATCGAACTCCTCAACATTATGGTCAATACGTGCCACTAGTGCACGTGTTGAACTATGGTAACTACCATGGAGATACCCTGGTAAGATTTTTTACTATTACGACATCCGTGCATCTTTTTGCATACTTCTAAAACTAGTACATCATTGCTAAGTACGAAGTTATTATTATGTTTTTCAACAGATAATTCTTGATAACCCGCAAGTATACGGGATAGTTGTAGCCTATTTTGATAAGTAAGAGTGTCGAACCCAACGAGGAGCTAAAGGTAGAACAAATACTCTCTCAAGTCCTATTGGCCACTGATACGACTCTACGCACGCTTGACGTTCGCTTTACCTAGAACAAGTATGAAACTAGAAGTACTTTGTAGGTGTTGCTGGAAAGGTTTGCAAGATAATAAAGAGCACGTAAACATAAACTAGGGGCTGTTTAAATAAAATGCAATAAAGTAAATATAGCGAGTGTGGAAAAGTGGTGGTAGGAGTTGTGGAATTGTCCCTAAGCAATTGACTATGTTACTAGACCGGTAATCACTATTGCAATTCTATTTGAGGGAGAGGCATAAGCTAACATAATTTCTCTACTTGGATCATATGCACTTATGATTGGAACTCTAGCAAGCATCTGCAACTACTAAAGATTCATTAAGGTAAAACCCAACCATAGCATTAAAGTATCAAGTCCCCTTTATCCCATACGCAAACAACCTACTTACTCGGGTTTGTGATTCTGTCACTCACGCCACCCACCATAAGCAAATCATAAACATATTGCAAACCCTACAGCGGGAATCCATCACGCTTGCATGACACGGAGGGCACAATAAGACAGCACCAATAATAAAACATGCAACTCAAACCAATCATAGCAATTCATCAATCACTCGTAGGACAATAGAAATCTACTCAGACATCATAGGATGGCAACACATCATTGGATAATAATATGAAGCATAAAGCACCATGTTCAAGTAGAGGGTACAGCGGGTTGTGGGAGAGTGGACCGCTGAATATAGATGGGGGAAGGTGATGGAGATGTTGGTGAAGATGGCGGAGGTGTTGGTGAAGATTGCAGTGATGATGATGGCCCCCGACGGTGTTCCGGCGCCACCGGAAGCAAGGGGGAGAGAGCCCCCCTTCTTCTTCTTCCTCCTTGACCTCCTCCCTAGATGGGGGAAGGGTTTCCCTTCTGGTCCTTGGCTCCCATGGCTTGGTAGGGGCGAGAGCCCCTCCGAGATTGGATCTATCTCTCTGTTTCTACGTTCTCAGATTCTACCCCTTCACCGTTTCTTAAATATCCGGAGATCCGTAACTCCTATTGGGGTGAATCTTTCGCCCAGATCTTTCTCATAAAATTAGTTTTCTTGTGCCAAAAGAAGAGCATCAACCACCTTACGGGTGGCCCACGAGAGTCCAGGGCGCGCCCAGGGGGGAGGGCGCGCCCCCTGTCTCGTGGCCACCCCGGACACCGTTTCGCGTTGATTTTACTTCCCAAAAATCATAAATATTCCAGAAAAAATCTCCGCCCTTTTTTATCCCGTTTGGACTCCGTTTGATATTGGGTTTCTGCGAAACAAAAACATGCAATGTAAAGGAACTGCATCGGCAATGGATCAATATGTTAGTCCCAAAAATAGTATAAAAAGTTGCCAAAAGTATATGAAAGTTGAAGAATATTGGCATGGAACAATCAAAAATTATAGATATGACGGAGACGTATCAGCATCCCCAAGCTTAATTCCTGCTCGTCCTCGAGTAGGTAAATGATAAAAAAGATAATTTTTGATGCGGAATGCTACCTAGCATAATCTTGATCATATGTCTAATCATGGCATGAATATTAAGACACGAGTGATTCAAAGCAATAGTCTATCATTTGACATAAAAACAATAATACTTCGAGCGTACCAATAAAGCAATCATGTCTTTTCAAAACAACAAGGCCAAAGCAAGATTATCCCTACAAAATCATACAGTTTGGCCATGCTTCATTTTCGTCACACAAAATGCCCCCATCATGCACACCCCCGATGACAAGCCGAGCAATTGGTCATACTTTTTAACGCGCTTCAGCTTTTTCAACCCTCACGCAATACATGAGCGCAAGCCATGGATATAGCACTATAGGTGGAATAGAATATAATGATGGAGGTTATGTGGACAAGACAAAAAAAAAGTCTCACATCGACGCGGCTAATCAACGGGCTATGGAGATGCCCATCAATTGATGTCAATGCGAGGAGTAGGGGTTGCCATGCAACGGATGCACTAAGAGCTATAAGTGTATGAAAGCTCAACAAAAGAAACTAAGTGGGTGTGCATCCAACTTGCTTGCTCATGAAGACCTAGGGCATTTGAGGAAGCCCATCGTTGGAATATACAAGCCAAGTTCTATAATGATAATTCCCACTAGTATACGAAAGTGACAACATAGGAGACAATCTATGTGAAGAACATGGTGCTACTTTGATGCACAAGATATGAGACTCACTACATGAAGAACATGGTGCTACTTTGAAGCACAAGTGTGGAAAAGGAGATAGTAACATTGCCCCTTTTTATTTATTTTCTTTTTTTTCCTTTTTTTCCTTTTTTTCTTTTTTTTTCTTTGGCCTTTCTTTTTTTTTCTTTTTGGCCTTTCTTTTCTTTTTCTTTTTGGGGAAAATGCTCTAATAATGATGATCATCACACTTTTATTTACTTACAACTCGATATTACAACTCGATACTGGAACAAAGATATGACTCTATACGAATGCTTCCGGCGGTGTACCGGGATGTGCAATGATCTAGCATAGCAATGACATCAAAACGGACAAGCCATGAAAACATCATGCTAGCTATCTTACGATCATGCAAAGCAATATGACAATGAATGCTCAAGTCATGAATATGATGATGATGGAAGTTGCATGGCAATATATCTCGGAATGGCTATGGAAATGCCATGATAGGTAGGTATGGTGGCTGTTTTGAGGAAGATATAATGAGGCTTATGTGTGATGGAGCGTGTCGTATCACGGGTTTGGATGCACCGCTAAGTTTGCACCAACTCTCGAGGTGAGAAAGGGCAATGCACGTATCAAGAGGCTAGCAATGATGGAAAGGTAAAAGTGCGTATAATCCATGGACTCACATTAGTCATAAAGAACTCATATACTTATTGCAAAAGTTTATTAGCCCTCGAAGCAAAGTACTACTACGCATGCCCCTAGGGGATAGATTGTTAGGAAAAGACCATCGCTCGTCCCCGACCGCCACTCATAAGGAAGACAATCAAAGAAACACCCCATGCTTCAAATTTTTCACACAACGGTTACCATACGTGCATGCTACGGGACTTGCAAACCTCAACACATGTGTCACTACAATCCACAACTACCCACTAGCATGACTCCAATATCACCATCTTTATATCGCAAAACTATTGCAAGGAATCAAACATATCATATTCAGCGATCTACAAGTTTATGTAGGATTTTATGACTAACCATGTGAATGACCAATTCCTGTCATCTCTCTAAATTGATATAAGTGAAGCAAGAGAGTTTAATTCTTTCTACAAAAGATATGCCCATGCTCTAACAATTATAAGTGAAGCAAAAGAGCATTCTACAAATGGCGGTTTCCTATGTGAAGGGAAACAAGCAATCCAAACTTCAAATGATATAAGTGAAGCACATGAAGCATTCTATAAAGCCAAGATCAAAAGATATAAGTGAAGTGCAATGAGCATTCTATAAATCAACCAAGGACTATCTCATACCAGCATGGTGAATAAAAGAAAAATTAAAACTAAATGCAAAAGACGCTCCAAGACTTGCACATAATGCATGAACGAAACGAATTCGAAAACATACCGATACTTGTTGAAGAAAGAGGGGATGCCTTCCGGGGCATCCCCAAGCTTAGATGCTTCAGTCTCCTTGAATATTTACTTGGGTTGCCTCGGGCATCCCCAAGCTTGAGCTCTTGCCTCTCTTCCTTTTCCTCATATCGAGACATCCTCGATTAGACACTACATCCACACAAAACTTCAACAGAAAACTCGGTAAGATCCGTTAGTATAACAAAGCAAGTCACCACTCTAAGTACTGTAGCAAACCAATTAATATCTTGTTTTCGCATTGTGTCTACTGTAATATAGCTTTTACATGGCTTAATCCACTAATATAAATTGGTAGATTCATCACAACAAGCAAACTATGCATCAAAAACAGAATCTGTCAAAAAAAGAACAGTCTGTAGCAATCTGAACATCCACCATACTTCTGGTACCCCAAAAATTCTACCAAAATTATGAAAAATAAAAAAGTTATATATAAAGACAGTGCAAAAGGAATCAGAATCATTTGACGTTCCAGTTAAAAATGTAAAATCGCGCACTACGCCAAAGTTTCTGTCATGCACCGTACAAACCAACAAGCATTGTAAACATCCTAAAGGCAAACCTTGGCACATTATTTTTATAATACAATGAAATTGTACAAGGGGATAATTATTTTTGATGAAAAGTTTCTGTAATTAAGATTCACAAAGTTTCCGTGAGCATGAACAAAGTTCAAGGAGCTCTCCCACTTCAACATTGCTTGTCTTTCTTACTTTTTTTTTGACAGAAAGACTGTAAGGGAACCCCTTACAGTATAATTGGTGCAACAAACCCAAATTGCAAGTACAATGCCTTGAACCTGGGTGGGTGGGAAGGCATCAGCCCCTTCCCACCACTAGGCTATGCCTTAGTCTGCTGTCTTTCTTACTTTCACTTTCCTTTTTGAAAAGTTTTTAGGTTCCCCTCTTTATTTTTTTGTTTTAAACTATATAAAAGCACTCAACAGAAATAAATGACTCTCTAAAACTTTCGGGTTGTCTCCCTGGTAGCGCTTTCTTTAAAGCCATTAAGCTAGGCATTTAGTGCTCAAGTAATGAATCCACCCGGATCCCAAGGTATATCAAAGCCAATTTTAATTAACAATGATTTGTAATTTAGTAGTGAGCACAAAGTAACATATATCATGCAACAACAAAGTCTAACTCTCTTCCTATGCATCAGCATGTCATAAAAGAACAATTCATGCACACATAGTAAAGGCCAATGCATAGTATAAAAAGTTTCTTGCAATTCTATCATATTGGAAACATAAAGAGGCGGAGATAGGGTTCCTCTCTCATAATAATTGCAAGTAGGAGCAGCAAGCACATGCATATTATATTCATCAAAATCACCATGTGCAATGGTAAAAGGCAACCCATTAATATAATCCTTTATAAGCACAAACTTCTCTGATATAGTGTAGTTTGGAGAATTCAAAAAGATAATAGGACTATCATGCGTGGGTGCAATAGCAACAATTTCATGTTTAACATAAGGAACTATAGCAAGTTCATCTCCATAAGCATAATTCATATTGGCATCTTGGCCACAAGCATAGCAAGCATCATCAAAAAGAGATATTTCAAACAAATTCAAGGGATCATAGCAATCACCATAGCAATCATCCTTCGGTAAGCACGAAGGGGATTAAATAATGTATGAGTTGGAGGGTTACTCTCATTAGAAGGTGGGCACGGGTAGCTAATCCGCTCTTCCTCCTTTTGTTCTTCGCTCTCCTCATCATCTTTTTCATCCAATGAGCTCATTGTTTCATCAATTTCTTCTTCCATAGCTTCCTGCAAAATATTAGTCTCTTCTTGGATAGCGGATACTTTCTCAATAAATGCATTAATATAGTAATTGTATTCATAATTTTCATAGAAATATCTAAGTATAGCAAGATTTTCAGGCCTATAAGCATCATCATCTAAACTTCATACTTTTCAAACAAAGATTCAATTTCATAAGCAGCTTTAAAAGCAACAAATTCTTCTATTTGTTCCACATCATAGTAATCATATATACCATTAGCATAAGAAGCTAAGGTTTCATTATCATTAAATTTGCATGAAAGGGGAAAGTGTGGAGCCTCCATCCTAGAGCAACAAGTAATATCATATCTCAAGCATAGAGCCCAGGCATACCAACGCAACATAATAAATTGATCCCATAATAGTTTCCCTTTTTGTGTTGAGCGATAATAAAAGTATTCACGTTGATCCAACGTATCTCCCATTATAAAGTTGAATGGGGGTTTCTCCGGATTATCAAAGTAGTACACAATATCTTTCGCATAATGAGAATCGAGGGTTTTAGGAGTTACCCTATCCTCATGAGTAGCAAGTACAGCTAATTTTTTTGGTATTTTGTGTTCCATATCCATAACTAAAGATAGAGAACAACTTAGAACAACAAATAAAAATTACTTAGTGATAAAGCACACAAGCACACACGAGAATATTCACCCCACGCTATGACTCCCCGGCAACGGCGCCAGAAAAAGGTCTTGATAACCCACAAGTATACGGGATAGTTGTAGCCTCTTTTGATAAGTAAGAGTGTCGAACCCAACGAGGAGCTAAAGGTAGAACAAATAATCTCTCAAGTCCTATCGGCCACTAATACGACTCTACGCACGCTTGACGTTCGCTTTACCTAGAACAAGTATGAAACTAGAAGTACTTTGTAGGTGTTGTTGGATAGGTTTGCAAGATAATAAAGAGCACGTAAACATAAACTAGGGGCTGTTTAAATAAAGATGCAATAAAGTAAATATAGAGAGTGTGGAAAAGTGGTGGTAGGAGTTGTGGAATTGTCCCTAAGCAATTGACTATGTTACTAGACCGGTAATCACTATTGCAATTCTATTTGAGGGAGAGGCATAAGCTAACATACTTTCTCTACTTGGATCATATGCACTTATGATTGGAACTCTAGCAAGCATCCACAACTACTAAAGATTCATTAAGGTAAAACCCAACCATAGCATTAAAGTATCAAGTCCCCTTTATCCCATACGCAAATAACCTACTTACTCGGTCTCAAGCTTCACACCACGCCACCCACCATAAGAAAATCATAAACATATTGCAAACCCTACAGCGGAATCCCTCACGCTATGCCGACACGGAGGGCACAATAGGACAGCACCAATAATAAAACATGCAACTCAAACCAATCATAGCAATTCATCAATCACCTGTAGGACAATAGAAATCTACTCAAATATCATAGGATGGCAACACATCATTGGATAATAATATGAAGCATAAAGCACCATGTTCAAGTAGAGGGTACAACGGGTTGCGGGAGAGTGGACCGCTGAATATAGATGGGGGAAGGTGATGGAGATGTTGGTGAAGATGGCGTAGGTGTTGGTGAAGATCGCGGTGATGATCATGGCCCCCGGCGGCGTTCCGGCGCCAACGGAAGCAAGGGGGAGAGAGCCCCCCTTCTTCTTCTTCTTCCTTGACCTCCTCCCTAGATGGGAGAAGGGTTTCCCCTCTGGTCCTTGGCTCCCATGGCTTGGTAGGGGCGAGAGCCCCTCCGAGATTGGATCTATCTCTCTGTTTCTGCGTTCTCAGATTCTACCCCTTCACCGTTTCTTAAATATCCGGAGAGCCGTAACTCCGATTGGGGTGAATCTTTCGCCCAGATCTTTCTCATAAAATTAGTTTTCTTGCGCCAAAAGAAGAGCGTCAATCGCCTTACGGGTGGCCCATGAGAGTAGAGGGCGCGCCCAGGGGAGGGCGCGCCCCCTGTCTCATGGCCACCCCGGACACCGTTTCGCGTTGATTTTACTTCCCAAAAATCATAAATATTCCAAAAAAAATCTCCGTCCATTTTTATCCCGTTTGGACTCCATTTGATATTGGGTTTCTGCAAAATAAAAACATGCAATGACAGAACCGCACGGGCAATCGGATCAATATGTTAGTCCCAAAAATAGTATAAAAAGTTGCCAAAAGTATATGAAAGTTGAAGAATATTAGCATGGAACAATCAAAAATTATAGATACGACGGAGACGTATTAATAATCCTGAATGATTGTGTGCCTCATCTGATGTATACGCACGGCAGCCTTCATGTTTTGAACATACAACCAGGTCATCCTACGAATCTCAACTGTCCATACCGGATTTCTAAAAGAAGTGGAGACATGACAATCAAAGAATGGAAAAAATGTATGGACAGTCGTAAGGAACTTCTTGGAAGCAAAATGAAGCGAAGCGCAAGAATTGGAGACAAGATGATCTCCATTCTTCATAATGGAGAGTCAGGGTCCATATTGTTTTACGCTATTTTACCTTAAGGGTGTTTAGGTCCTACCTGATACTGTTGATCATGTGCTAAGAACAATTATGTAGGGTTGGGTTCGATGACTATGAGGATGATGATCGTATGACTTATTATTAATAACGAGTAGAAGTTGTATGATGATGTATGATGCGAGCATGCATGAGTTATTATATATCAGCGGGTGAAATGAACATAGCAGTAGCGTTAGTAAACCAAGGATGAGGATATAAGAGAGGACACTTCTCTCTATTAGCTAGCTAATAACAACCTAAAATTAACCCCCAAAACCCCTAAACCAGCCACTTTTAAAAAAAAACCTCAGCTCCAGCCATGCCTTTTAGTCCCAGTTTATGTCACCAACCGGGACCAAAGGCCCCCCTGCCTGGGCTGCCCGCAGTGGCCACGTGGATACCCATCTGTCCCGGTTCGTGTAAGAACCGGGACTAAAGGGGGGAGGCATTAGTAACGACCTATTAGTCTCGGTTCAAGAACCGGGACTAAAAGCCCTTACGAACTGAGACAAATGCCCTGTTTTCTACTAGTGAAAGCTGACCCGACAGGGCCTCTGCTAATTTATTTATTTATTACCAAAAGGTCCTCTGCTATTTATTTATTTATGAGCAAAAGGGTATACCCCCTGATTTCTGTTAATAGAAATCATTAGATGTACAACACTACGCCTAGCCTGCTACACAGGTTTCATTCATTACTAGTTTCAGCAAAGTGCTCATGTCATAGCCACTAAATACATCACGAGTGCTACATACACTGTAAATAAAGAGACAATCATCCTGCAGAGCACATCGATTTTGCCCATTATCTTCACAGGCTCTTCATCTCCTCATTGCTGTCAAGGTCGTTCAACAGTTGTTGCTTGGCCATGATCAGAGGAACTGCATCTTTAACCTTCTGCTCTGCATCTTCCTCTTCCGCGCTCCTTCGCCATTTGTCCAACACCCCAACCTGCCGGTATTGGGATTCCTCAGCTAACCAAATAATCAGCGTAGTTGCATTCCCCCACATCAGCAACTTCCCAGAAATACAAATCACACGAATCTTCCCTTTTCTGCACGAATCAAATTGGAAGATCATCAACCAAACTATTAAAAAAATCAGCAACTAAAAGCAGCAGAACAACACTTAAACATATTATTACCCCGTGATTCGGGCATTTGTAGAAGACTCGGCCAGGGTTGAGGATTGTGGTTGAGACGCGAAGGATGACTCTGCGTGATTTGCAGCAGTGGCACCACACCAACGGCAGCAGGTTGCGATGAGCAACCGGCTGCGGTGCGCGTGCCGGTGGGGGTGTGATGAGACCCATAGGCGATGGTACAGGTGGCGACTTGGCACATATCTGGTTGTTGCCTGCAGAAGAGCAGGTGGACGAGCAGCCAGCGGACATGGTTGCTGCGGCCAGATCTTCTGATGCTAGGCAGAGTAAGTAGAGAAGAGGAGAAGCGAACGTTGGATATGTCAATTTCATTACTTGCAGAGTAGCATAGCATCATATATAGTCATAGTCTAGGTTTGGATTCGAACCAGCTACAGGAGCACGTCTCTCTTTTTTCTAAAACTCAGCAACGTCTCTTTACTGGTACACTAGCTTGTTGTGTATGCCTTCTCAAGTCTTTGATTTTCTTTCCCTTTTTTGCGAGGAAGGAATGAGAACAAAATTAAGAGTTCCTGGGACTCGAACCCAAGACCTCTTAGTTGAAAACCAAGGGTGCTAGTCACTTATGTGGCGAATGTTCCCTGGGAGGAGGACGACGGAGGAATGCATTTTCCTCGCAGTTTTAGTTGCGACACAAGATCGAACGGTCGCAGTTTCGGGAATGTTATCAGGCGAATGAGCCTAGTTTTTCTTTTCTTCCTATATTTAAAAAAGTATGCTACTTGGTGTCGGCTTAGTCAACAAATGATTGTGCCAACCTTGACCGTTGGATTGACATTCAACGCCTGTCGTGTTTCTTCAGTCTCTTCTTCCTCGAGCCGCCAAAGCCAAACCAGCGCCAGGTGAACCGCTGCTCCGCCTCCACGGCTAGCTGTCTTTGCCAGCACAGACGCATAGTGGCCACATCGCACCCCAAAACTCTGCGCATCTTCACCGGCTCCTGTTCGTTCCCGTCAAAGCCTCACCATCGCCCTCCGCCTTGGTTCGCTTGTCATGGCGCCGCCTCCGTGTTGTCAACATGGTCAACAACCGAGAGGAATAAGGAGATGATTGTACATGGTGAGGATGATGAGAGGGACCCAAAGAGCAGCGTAGTAATTTTGTTTTTTTGGGACGGAGAAGGGTATCAACTGGGTTGTGCGGGAGCTGTGGCCCGTCTAGCCCAGGCTTTTATTTCATATGTTTAGCACATGACCAGCCCAGTTTGTTTTTTTTTTTGTTTCTGAAAATGGCTAGCCAGCTATTTTGTTTTTTGCAGAATAACCAACGTAAGCCTACTTGCTTTTCTACGCCCTGCTGGGCCGGAAATCTTTCAAGACGAGGAGGGATGCATTTTGCCCAGAAAATGGGCTATAAGTAATAAGAAATGGGCTATAAGTAATAATAAATGGGCTGTAAAATGAAAAAATACAGCAAACAGGCAATAGTTCCAAAATACTTTTTTCTTTTGGATCTTGATATTTTAAATTTCATTGTTTTTGTGCGGGTAAAATTTCATTGAATTTAAATTAAGGTATATTTAGTTTTAAAATTAATTTGAATCTAGCTAGAAATTTTGGGTTGTATGCTGTTTGGGACAGATTTGGAGGCTGACTTGTGGGTCTACTAGGTTGACGTGTACGAAAGGCTTTGTCAACATAGTCCACAAACGATTCTAGCAGCAGTGACCGTTGGATGTTAATCCAACGGCCGTGCTGCTTCTTCAATACCCGATCTTCTTGCTCCATCCGCCCAAACCAACGCTGGTGGGACTGCCTGCTCCCGCCTCCCGTGGCCGGTTGTGCTGCCGCACAGGCCGCACCGCCCCACCCTACTTCATTGCTGGCCAGGCCATTCCTCTACTCACCCACACCTCCTGTTATTTTCCAGCGACAGCAGCCGGACCAGTAAACCCTCATACTCCCCACCGCGTGGGCAAGCATTGCCGAGTCTTCCCCAGCTCCGTGTCATTCCCTTCCTAGGCCTTGCCGTCGTCCACCACCATGGTGCTCTCGACGCGGCCTGGTCAACATGGTCAACGAACGACATCCATCGAACGTGGACTGTACGTGGAGAGGCTGGCAGCTGGGTCCACGGCCGCACACGAGGAAATGCCTCCTTATTACGTGCAAAATATTGATTCCTCCACCTGACATCTGGGACCCATCGGAAGGGCCTCTGTATTTTACGAAAAAACGTGCCCCCTGCTGACAGGTTGGACCGACCAGCTATCTTCGCACGCAAGGAAGTGCCTCCTTATTACGCACAAAAAATGAATACTCGCCCTGCCAGCTGGAACCCAGCATAGTGGGAGGCTGACTTGTGGGCCTACCAAGTTAATGGGGACAGAGGGCTTTGTCAACTTAGTCAATATGAACGATTCTAGCTCCAGTTACCGTACGATGTTCATCCAACGGCCGTAGTGCTTCTTCAACCTCTAGTCTTCTTGCTCCAGCCGCCCAAACCAGCGCCGGTCGTGTCGCGTGCTCCTGCCTCCCGTGGCCGGCTGTGATGTCGCGGAGGCCTCACCACCCCCTACTACTCCCACCGTTGGCCAGGCCATCTCTCTACTCACCCACACCCCCTGTTTGCGGCAACCTCACACCGCAACCGAATCAGTGAACCCTCGTACTCCTCTCCGCATGGTCATCCACTGCCACGTCTTCCCCGGCTCCGTGTCGTCCCCTTCCTAGGCCTTGTCATTGTCCACCGCCTTGGTGCTCTCAGCGCGGCGTGGTCAATGTGGTCAACGACCGACTTCCATTGGAAGAGTACTATACATGGAGAGGCTGACAACTGGGTCCACGGCCGCAGCAAGGAAGTGCCTCCTTATTACACGGAAAATAATGATTCCTCCACCTGACAGTAGGGACCCACCGAACGGGCAACCGTATTTCATGAAAAAAATATTTCCCCCCTGACTGCTGGGACCCACCAGCTACATCTTCGCACGCAAGGAAGTGCGTCCGGGCAAAAAAAATGATTCGCCCCCCTGACTGTTGGGACCCACCAGCTATATCTTCGCACGCAAGGAAGTGCCTGACAGTCGGGACCCACCTGGTCGAAGCGTACGTAACGTGGTCATTCTGGTTGCAAACGTGTACGTACATACTGGTCGATGCAGAGGCGCGCATGTGTCGTAGTAGAGGCGCGCACGTAGCATGTACATGTACGTACAGCGGCCAAGGTGCAAGAAAGTAAATACGGCCACGTACGTACATACGGGCGGGGTCTCGAACGCCTACTCGTGCATACGTACGGCCAGGTCTCATGTACATGGCTGGGTCAGAACGGAGAAACTGTGTCGTCGTCGTGTTCATGGGGAGGCAACAGAATGCGTCATGTTCATCGGGAGGCAACGGAACGCGGGGGAGCCAACGGGCTTGGACGGAACAGCCGATGGAAACAAGTCCTGGTGTACCGCACAACAGAGGAAACGGCCTTGTGTTCGACCGGCCACGTTCGAAACGGGATCCTGTTCATCGGGAGGGGTCTGGCATACCGCAAAACGGAGGAAACGGACTTGTTTTGGACCCCCTACGGTCGAAACGGGGTCCTGATGATCGAGAGGGGTGTGGAGTACCGCAAAATGGAGGAAACGAACTTGTGTTGGAGCGCTATGGTCGAAACGGGGGTCCTGTTCATCGGGAGGGGTGTGGCGTACTGCAAAACTGGACTCACGGGATACTGTTCATCTCCACCGTCGACCTCCTCCAGCCTTCACGGGCTACTGTTCATCCACCGTCGACCTCCTCCTGCCTCCACCTGCGACTGTTCATCCACGGGCTCCTGTTCATCCAGCCTCCACCGCGCTTCTCCACCGGCTACTGTTCAACCAGCTCTCTCCACGGGCTCCTGTTCAATCACCCCTCCATGGGCTAGTGTTCATCCAGCCCTCCACCGTCTACTGTTCATCCAGCCCTCCACCGTCTACTGTTCATCCAGCCCTCCACGGGGTCGTCCTGTTCATCCAGCCCTCCATGGGGTCCTATTCATCTAGCCCCAACCGGCTCGATCATCGGGGTCCTGCTCATCCAGAGGCAACACCACGGGGTCCTGTTCATCCACCCCCACCGGGAACTGTTCATCCAAACCCCCTAGCAACACTCACTGTTCATCAAGGGAAGGAGGCAGCAGGGTTCGATCGGCTTCAGTTAGTAGCAGTAGCGAAGGAATCACTCGGTTTCAGTATTGTAGCTAGTGCAATCGCTCGGGTTCAGTTAGAGCCCAACGCCTCGCTCGGGTTCAGTTAGAGCCCAACGCCTCACACACGCTGCAGCGTCACGTGTACGAGAAAGCAGCGCATCGCTTCGCCCCGACCACCCACCGTAACCGGGAACTCCTCGAAATTTTCCTCGCCCTCGCTTCTACCATGGTTTTTTCCGTCATGGATGGCCCAAAGAATGTCATGCAGCTGCGTCTCCGGCCCGCCCAAGACGAAAAGCCCATTTTCTGTCATGATTTTTTGTCATAGAAGTAGGAGCCCACCACATCTATGATGATACCAGGTTTTGTCACAATTATCGTCATAGAAGTGTCATAAGTATGACAAAAAAAATTCGTTTGGCCCAAAATGTCACGGATGTGTCTTTTTTTTGTAGTGGTGACAGTGTTCATGAATTTGGCTTAAAGTACAAAGAGGAGAATTGGTGATGCGGATTACATCCTGTGTCCATGTACTGATTGTGCCAATACAGAGTCACATGAAGTTGCAGATGTCCAAATGCACTTAGTCTCTAGGGGATTCATGGATAGATATGCACGTTGGACCAGACACGATGAAGAGGAGGTCATGGATGAACATACCCAGGGCAGCGAGATGCCAAACCCTGATTAGTGTCACATGGATGTTGAATGTAACATCAGGGCAGAGGCGTCAAGATACCAATGGAAAACCGGAAAGCCGAAACGCCCACTGGAAAACCAAGACATCCACGCAGATGACGAGGATCTTGATATGCTAGATTTTGCTGCTATGATTGCAGATTTCGAGGGCCCAAAAAAGGATATGATTGGATACAAGGATCTGCCAACCATTGATGCGGACTCCAAGAAAGAATTGTATCCAGGTTGGAAAAATAAATATTCCAGGTTGAGTGCCACCCTGGCGCTTCTCAGATTTAAAGCAGCGAACGGTCTATCAAACAAGGGCTTCATAGAGATGTTAGGTCTTTTCAAATAAATTCTTTCGAAAGATAATGTGCTCCCCAGAAGCACGAATGAAGCAAAGAAAATTGTTTGTCCATTGGAACTTGAAGTACATAAGATACCCACTTGTGTGAATCATTTTATATTGTACCGTGGTGAGTACAAAGATTTACGTGCATGTCCCACATGCAAGCATGCACGATACAAGCGCATGAGAGCAAAGGACAAGTACAAATTGGACGACGATATCAAGACAAGAATCCGTTCAAGGTTGTTTGGTACCTGCCTTTAATTCCAAGGTTGAGGCGTTTGTTTGTAAACCCTAGAGAGGCAAAGAGGTTGCGGTGGCATCATCATCAGCGAATTGCGGATAGATTTATGAGGCACCCAAAAGATGGGGCTCAGTGGGAATTAGTCGACAAAAAGTTTAAAAAAATTGCCAAGGATCCTAGAAGTATCCTCTCCTTCTTCTGCTTCTTCTGTGCCGAGTTCGTTAGGTTTTCGTATCCTCTGCTTCTTCTTTTCGGTAGCGGCTTCGGCGCCGGTACCTTCCCCGCCGGTATCTTCCCCGCCGGTCTCAGCGCCGCCATCGGTCTCGGCGTCAGTACCATCATCGAGGCCGCCCTACAAACCTTGAATGTGCTTAGCAGACAAAAAGTCAAGGTATTGTCGTTCACCCTCATAATCCATCTCGTTTGCATCATGGTCTCTTCGTTGTTCGACATGTTTCCTATGATTAAGTCTCCTCGTTTATTTCTAAAACTATAATAAAATGGGAAATGACATAAAAAAGGTCTATGGTTTGTCGGAATGCCATTTCATTCCCGTCGCAGCAAATCTCAACACTCGATATGCCTACTTTCTAGCACAAGTCATGCCAAAATTCACGGGAAATTTTGCTATGACCTTTGCTAAAAGTGGACATATCGAGCGCCTGAAATTCACCGGAACGGAAATGAATCAACATTCCGGTGAAACATAGGCCACTCGGATCATTTACCCGCACATAACCATGATTTTCCAAATATCACATGTCCAAATTCCAAACATCACATGTCCAAATCACATGTCCACATATCAAATGTCCACTTCAAATTTGCATATAACAGCAAGAAAAATATAGAACTTGAAACTAAATTCAGCCTACCTAAATTTCTGTCTTAATTTGAAGCATAGCTAAATTTCTGTCCTAATTAGAAAACCTAGTTAATTTCCTACTAATTAACCAGGTTCATACTACCTAATCTGTCCTAGGGTAAGTACTAATTCACCTAGGGTTAATCAATTATATTTTATATTTAAATAACAAAAATTGCTTTAACTAAAAAAATAAATACCTAGAATTCTGTTAACTACACCTAAAATACCTAGAATTCATTTAACCCATAATAATTTTGTTTTTTAACTAGGGTTCATATCAACTAAGTACCACTTGAAAGAAGCCTAGGGTTCATACTAATTCATACTAACTAGCACTAAATGGCTAGGGTTCATATTAACAGAGAGAGAGAGAGAGAGAGAGAGAGAGAGAGAGCAGAGAGCAGAGAAGAGGGGAGGGGAGAGGGCTTACAGAGGGCAGAGAGAGAGAGGTGGGGTCGGGGGAGACAGCGCGGCACCAACGCGAGGCGGGGTCGGGGGAGATGACGACTCCGGCGAGGGCGAGGGAGAGGGAGACGGCACGGCACTGAGGCGAGGCGGGGTCGGGGGGACGACGACTGCGACGAGGTCGAGGGAGAGGGCAGGACTCCAGCGAGGTCGAGGGCGAGGGCAGGGCTCCGGCGCTCGAGGCAGGGGCGTGACGAGGGCATATGCTCCGGCTGCGATGAGGGGGGAGAGAGAGTGGGGATTTGGGGGAAGAAGCAGAGCCGGGAAGCCCGTGGGAGGTGGAGGGGGGTTAAGTCAACATAGCAGTAGCACATTTCCTCAAAACGCGCTATAGCTAAGGTAGCAGCGTGTTTTACCAAACGGCGCTATTGCTATCACCCGTAGCTATAGCGTGTTTTGCCGAACAGCGCTACTACTATCCAACATAACTACAATGCTTTTCCCGAAAAACGCTACTGCTATCACCAGTACCTATAGCAGTTTTCTTATTTGTTTCTTCTATTTTATTTTCCTTTATTTTCTCTTCCTTTTCTTTTCTTCCTTTTCTTTTCTTTTCCTTTTTTCCCGAGAGCAGGAACGAAAGGAAGGTGATACAATGTATATAACTAAGGCGATATATATTGCATCATTGGATGGTTAAGTATGTATACAAAATAGGAACATATATATTACATCATTTGACCCATGCATAATGGTTAAGTGTGTACACAAAATAGGAACATATATATTACATCATTTGACCGATAATGGTTTCTCAGCGTCGACATTTTCGTTTTTGAGTGAGCTTCTTTCCCTTCTTGTTCGTTGACGAATAATTGAGCCCCTCATTGTGACGTTTCCTTTTCCATGGAGTACGATCTTTCTTAGGTAATGTAGTATTGATTCTTCTTTTGACGTATACTTCATCGTCATCGTCATCGTCATCTTCCCTCATTGGGTTGCCGTACTGGTCGTAGTCTTCCTCGTTGGCGCCTCCATCCATTCCAATGATATTTCTTTTGCCTCTCCTCACGACAACATGGTCGGGATTGCTCAGGTTGGTTATGAAGAAGCATTGTGTCACGTGCTTAGCGTGTACCCATGGCTCGTTTTTTGCGATGGCATTCATGCTAGCGCTCTTGGCATCGGGTATAGTCATGGTAGTGAAATACCGGTTTTCTCTTTCGACATTCTTAGCCCATCTGACACGTAACATCGTCGCGTTGTGCAGTCCAGATTAGTCAAGCTCCCATATCTCCTCGACCCTTCCGTAAAATATCTCAGTTGTGCCGTTGTTGCTGTCGGTCATGCATTCCATCGTCACCCCTAAGTTCTGAAAATCACTGTTCATATCTTTGGCCTCCGTGTAGAATGTGTATCCGTTGATATCGTATGCCTGATAGGTGACGAGGTTGGGCGAGGGGCCATGTGCTAAGGCGTATATGATCAATCCGTCCTTAGAGCCCTCTTTCGGGGGATTAGCAAGAATATGCTCTTTGAACCAATGCAGGAAAGTGGAGTTGTGCTCTCTAGTAACTTCGGCGTCCGTCCTGCATACCCCCTGGTCACAATACTTCTTTGTGATAGTTTCTTTGTGCAGTGTCACAAAAGGATCTACCTGGTCTAGGTGTTGTAGCCACTGTTCAAGAATTCATCCGATTAATCAGTTAATGGACCAGTTAATCGCTACTCGTAGGATGACCGAATCGAATAACACCTATTCATCGTATTAACTTGTCAGGTCGATTAATTGGCCAGTTAGACCAATTAATCGGTTGTTAGGCCGATTAGTCGCTGCTGACCCATTAACTTCTGGACAAACAAAGCCCAAATTTTTTCCCTGTAACCCCTCCCATCCCCCTCTCGCTCCTCAATAGCTAGGATCGACCAAAAAATAGCATATTTTGGTATATTACATAGTTGAGAGTATGGTATAATACATAAAAAACTAGATACATGTTGCCAATTCCTATTTAATCTATCGATTAATGGTCGACCGATTAATCCAGTTAATAGAACGATTCCGATTAATCGCTACTCCCAAGCCGACCGAGCAGCTACCAGTTACCGATTTCGTGAACAATGGTTGTAGCACTACCAACTTTGCTCTGTCAAACTCGTTGCATTGATCTAAGTAGGCCACATGCAATTCCCTGCGATCGTTGGAGTGACCTTCTCCTTCGAGCCTCCCAACATGCTTCTTAACGGGCAAACCAACACCAGGCGGCTGGCCTGCGCCATATAGAAAATTATCGCAGAAAGAGATGCACTCTTGTGTCAGATAGCCCTGGATGATGCTTCCATCCGGACAGGACATGTTACAAATGAATCCTTTGATGATCCCTCTCGAACGGCATCATGTTGTGCAGGAATGACGGCCCCATGTCTATTATGTCGTCCACAATATGGACACACAGATGCACCATGAAAGTACATCTCAAGCTCATTTAGTATCACAACGATCTCTTCCTGTAGCCTTCGGAGCTGCTTCACACTAATCGATTTTCAAGAGATGACGTTAAAAAAGTTGCAGAGACCAATAAGCGTGTCACGACGTGCTTGTCTATTATCCTTCTAAGGGCAACAGGTAGTATCCGCGTCATCATCACATGACAGTCATGGGACTTCATCCCGCTAAACCTTTTCTTATTTGTGTCTAGAAATCTTCTTGTCTTCCCTTAGTAACCGGAACTAACTTTGATTCCGGTAAGGCACTTGAAGAATTGATCGATCTTAGCCGGACTTAAGGTGAAGCAAGAAGGGGGGCAAAACCCTCCTCCTTTACTTTTTTGCCCTTCTTCTCCCGTGCCTCTGTCTCCATCTCTATCTCCTCTGATTTTTTACGGGGCGGCATGAGCAGATCTGCCCTGATCTCCAAATCTTTCAAGTTTTTCTTGCCATCGGCCCATCATTGGTCTTATCAGGCATGTTCATCAGTGTCGCAAGCAAGCTCTCAAGAACATTCTTACAGATATGCATTTGATCAAGGCAATGAGGCGTGTCGAGTTTGTGCCAGTACTCCAAGTCCCAAAAAACAGACATCATCTTCCATACCTTTAGCAGCGGCTCCGGCGCCTTTTTCATCGTCTTTCCCAACGTGGGGCACTATTCCCAGTTCTTCAACAGCTCATCGATTTCGGCGCCGCTCCGCTTACGTGGAGGTCCTCGATGCTCAGCCTCACCATTGAATAGATCTCCATGGTTTCTCCACGGGTCGTCCTTCCCGGGCCATTTTCGATGCTCCATGTACACGATTTTCCCAAACCCACCATCTTTCCTTGACATTAGCTACTGAGACATCGTATCATCCATGCACCGCGTGCATCCACAATATCCATGGCACACCTGGCCAGTGACATATCTGTAATCGAGATAGTCATGCATCGTCGTGATCAGTGTGGCTCTCATATAGAAATACTCGCATTTATTGGCATCCCATGTCTTGGCCGGTGTTTTCCATAATGTGTCTAACTCCTCTTGAAGTAGACCAAGATACAGATTAATATTATTTCCCGGTTGTTTCGGCCCTTGAATCAGCGTGCTCATGTGTATGTACTTCGACTTCATACACAATCAGGAGGAGGTTGTACATCCATACAAACAAGGTCCATGTGCTATGGTTGGTATTCTGGTTGCCAAGCAGATTCATGCCATCGGTACACGCGCCGAGCACGATGCTCCTTGCATCACATGTGAAATACCGATATTCGGCATTGAACACTCTCCACTGGCTTCCATCCATGACGTGTCTTAGCATCGGATCATCTCCATCGTCTGGATTTGTCCTCTCCGTGTGCCAACGCATGAGCTTCGCTTCCTTGGGATCTACAAAATAACGTTGCAGACAGGGAGTGATCGGTAAGTACCATACAACTTTCTGGGGAGATTTCTTATGGGCCTTCTTGTATCGAGAAGCATTGTACACCGGACAACTGGTTTTCCCGTGTGCTCCTTCTGATAAATTATGCAATCGTTGATGCATGCATGGTATCTAACGTGTGGAAGATCAAGAGGGCACACGATCTTCTTCGCCTCATCCACACTAGTAAGACACAGATTCCCCGTGGGAAGAACATCCTTTAGGTACATGAGAAGCTCATTGAGGCTAGTGTCAGTCCATTTGTTTTTAGCCTTCTTTTTCAGAAGTTCGAGCGTGAAACTCAAGCGGGCCACCTCAGGATCGCAACCATCATACAATGGAGTGTTCGATTCTACCACCAGTTGTTGCAGCTTGGCCTCCTCTCTAGAAGCAGCTCTGTCAGTACTCATCTCCTTGCGAAGCAGTGCTTGAACATGAGGGTCCCGCATGATTGAACTTAGTACCGATGAAGTTTGCGGCGTGGAGTCCATGTTTTCTCCGCCGCCACGTCCGGCCCCTTCTCCACCGCCATGTCCAGCCCCTTTTCCGCCTCCATGTCCGGCCTCTTCCCCGCTGCCATGTCTGGCCCCTTCTCTGCCGCCTTTATCGGTCATCTCTTCTTCTTGCCCCGTGTCGTCATTGCCTGCGCTGTTGGCATCCTCATCATCATCCTTAACTTCAATTATCCACCGAGTATAGCCATCCATGAAACCAGTCATGAGCAGGTGTGCCATCACACAACCATCGTCATAGGGGTCGAGCCAAACTCCTCCTTTGCATCTTCGACACGGACATAAAATCTCTGTCCGATTATTTTCTTTCATGTCCTGCACCGCCGACCGCAACCACCTGTCCACCATCGTTCCACCGACCATCATGAACGCATGCATGGTAATAATAAAAAGAATTGACTATAAAAATGCATGCATGCATCAAAGTCATACAAAAATTTGACATGACCTTCCCTAAAAATAGGACATATAGAGTTTGCCTGGAATTCGCCGAAACAGAAATAAATCGACATTTGAGCAAAACATAGGGAACTCACGAGCACAATTCGACGGTAATCATGCCACACACACAATTTCCATCATATCGCCCGATTATGTCATATCGCACACATACACATATTTCCATTCTTGCAAAAGCATAAATTTTTAATCACCTATCTCGAGATCGAGCACGGTGATGATGATGTCGATAGGTGTCGATCGCCACACACACCTACGGAATGATCAAAAAATGGACAAAGCTCTTCTTGACAAGGCTAGATCTAGTTAGGGAGGTACATAGGTCACTTCACTAAATGATAGATCTACCTAGCTAGTTTGGGAGGATACAAGTTCAACTAGTGGAGGGGGGAGGAAAAAGAGAAAGGAGATACATTAATGGAGGTGGTGTAGTTAGCTAGGAGCAATAAAGAGAGAGAAAGATAGGTAGAAGAAGGAGAGTAATGGGGGGAGAAGTAGTGAGGAAGAAGCAAAGTGAGGAGAGAGGAGGTGGGAGCTAGGGGAAAGTGAAGAAAGAGAGGATGGGGGAGGGGAGGGGGAGGGGAAGGAAAAAGGTGGTGGTTGCGGTTTAGCAGTGGCGCTGGGTGTAAAACGCGTTGCTGCTAATAATATAGCAGTAGCGCATTTCTGGGAGCAGCGCTACTGCTAAACGGGGCTCGCCATGTGGCCAGGTTCAAACTTAGCAATAGCACCCGACACAAAAGCGTGCTACTACTGTTACAGTAGCAGTAGCACGGTTAAAGTGGGCAAGCTACTGCTAAACCTAGCGTGGCGGGAACGGTCGGGCAATTTTAGTAGTAGCGTTGTTCTACCGAGCCATGCTACTGCTAAGTCGGTAGCAGTAGCGCCTGTTTATGGCACGCGCTACTACTAATTAGCAGTAGCTAGCGCCCCTTCTTGTCCGGCGCTAAGATTCTGGTTTTCCCTAGTAGCGTGTGGTCAGTATTGTAAAGAATCTCATCTATCACCGGTTTTTCACGACTCATACCATAATGATCAAAATTTTCTCTAGCTTCCCATACTATATGCTCAAATTCATTTTTAAGAACTTGGGTAGCTATCCGCTTAGCCTTAGGATCTTTTATAACTGGTAGCTCATAAAACAATCTTTGCAAAGTAGGATGAGTATGGATAAATCTACTTTAAAATTTCAGGACTAGTGCTGAAATAGCTTCCGCATAACTTTAGTTCTTTTAAGTATGGGAATATCACCGACAGGCAAATTGCCTACACAATTGAAAAATTCTTGTATATCTTATTTTCCCATAAAATTCCCTTGTCCTAAAACGAAAGTTTTAACATCTAGATTTCCTGAACGTCCAATTTTAGGAGTCAGGCCATCATCAGTTTCTACCATACCAAAGTCACTCATGATGATGAGTTCAAGCAAACAAAAGATCGGACGGAAGAAGGGCAAATAAAAAAGGAAAATCTTTTTTGTATTTTTATGAAATCGTTTTAGAAGTGGGGGAGAGGAAAATGAGGGGGGAATCAAAAATAATGTAATGCAAGAGATGAGAGTTTATGGTGGGTACTTGGTAGGCTTGATGTAGATCACCCCCGCAACGGCGCTAGAAATTTTTCCTGCTACTTTTTGAGCTTGCATTGGTTTTTTCCATGAAGAGGAAAGGGTGATGCAGGAAAGTAGAGATAAGTATTTTGCTCAGTTAAGGACCAAGGTATCAATCCAGTAGGAGATACATGATACGTCTCCAACGTATCTATAATTTTTGATTGTTCCATGCTATTATATTACCCCTTTTGGATGTTTATGGGCTTTATTTTACACATTTATATCATTTTTGGGACTAACCTACTAACCGGAGGCCCAGCCCATATTGCTGGTTTTTTTTTCCTATTTCAGTATTTCGAAGAAAAGGAATATCAAACGGAGTCCAAACGGAATGAAACCTTCGGGAGCATGATTTTTGGAACGAACGTGATCCAGAGGACTTGGAGTGCAAGTCAAGAAGCAGCCGAGGCCTCCACGAGATAGGAGGGCGCACCCCCCCCCCCCTATAGGGCGCGCCCCCTCTCTCGTGGGCCCCTCGGGCAACCACCGATGTACTTCTTCCTCCTATATAAGCCTACGTACCCCGAAAACATCCAGGGAGCCAACGAAACACAATTTCCACCGCCATAACCTTCTCTATCCGCGAGATCCCATCTTGGAGCCTTCATCAGCACTCTGCCGGAGGGGGAATCGACCATGGAGGGCTTCTACATCAACACCATAGCCTCTCTGATGTGTTGTGAGTAGTTTACCACAGACCTACGGGTCCATAGTTATTAGCTAGATGGCTTCTTCTCTCTTCTTGGATCTCAATACAATGTTGTCCCCCTCTCTTGTGGAGATCTATTCGATGTAAACTCTTTTTGCGGTGTGTTTGTCGAGATCCGATGAATTGTGGGTTTATGATCAAGTTTATCTTTGAATAATATTTGAATCTTCTCTGAATTCTTTTATTTATGATTGAGTTATCTTTGCAAGTCTCTTCAAATTATCAGTTTGGTTTGGCCTACTAGATTGATCTTTCTTGCCATGGGAGAAGTGCTTAGCTTTGGGTTCAATCTTGCGGTGTCCTTTCACTACAGGAATCTGGTAGTTTGCCGTCAGGCAAGTACAGACGGCAAAGGCTGTAATACAGACGGCAAAGATTTTGCCGTCAACTGGCAGACGGCAAACATAGATGGCAAAGCCTAGTTGGCAAAGAGTACTTTGCCGTCTGCTTTTCATCGACCAAACGGTAAAGATTTTTCCGTCCGCTAAACTAAAGTTTTGCCTTCAACCGTATAAATAACATACGGCAAAGAAAAGTGTATTCGCCGTCAGCCAGGATCTGTCTTTGTCGTCTTCTTCCTAAATCATAGACGGCAAAGAATTTTTTATATTAAAAAAATGAAAGAACAGACCACGAACATCACAGTATCCAACACTTGTTGTTCAAAGAATCAACGACCACCGAATGAATTTCACAATATAAAACTGCTCTATTTCACAAGATGAACAGATTACAAACCAATAAATTACACACAATACACACAGACGAATTACACAGATTACAAGAGAACTGAGGCAAACATGGATGCCCAAGTAGCTCAAGCCATCCGCCGCCGCGCCGGAGCTTGCCAACCTCATCCGGGTGATGGTGCAGCATCGAGGGCCGGGGCCGGCGGAGGCATGCTGGGGCGACGGGCCGGGGCCAGCGGCCTATAGTGGCGAAGGGGGACGAGGTCGGGCCGGTGGCGCCGGTGGTGAAGATGAAAGGGGCGCGCGGGCGGGCGCGAGGGGAACGCGCCGCGGCCGGCTGGGTGACGGGAAGGCGCGCAGCAGCCGGTGAGGCGATGGGGAATGGCGCAGCGGCCGGCTGGGCGACGGGAATGGTGCCGCGGCCGGCTGGGGCGACGGGAAACGGCGCCGCGGCCGGCTGGGGCGACGGGAACGGGCGCGGAGGTTCACCGGGTGACGGCGTCAGGCCGGGCGGTCGCCGAGGGCCAAGGGGAACGGGGCCGCTGGATCTGGAGGCCAAGAGGGAAGGCTCGAGGACGGCGGGCGGTCGATGTGCTGGCCGGCGAGGCCGGAGCCGGCAGGAGAGGTGGTGGTCGGCGAGGGCATGGCCGACAGGCGAGGTGGTGGCTGTGTTCTCTGATCGAGAGCAGAGAGGAATGAGGCAGAGAGAGGTTGAGGGAGTCCCAGACTAGGGGGTGTCCGGATAGCCGAACTATCATCATCGGCCGGACTCCAAGACTATGAAGATACAAGATTGAAGACTTCGTCCCGTGTTCGGATGGGACTTTCCTTGGCGTGGAAGGCAAGCTTGGCGATACGGATATGTAGATCTCCTACCATTGTAACCGACTCTGTGTAACCCTAGCCCTCTCCGGTGTCTATATAAACCGGAGGGTTTTAGTCCATAGGACAGAACAACAATCATACCATAGGCTAGCTTCTAGGGTTTAGCCTCCTTGATCTCGTGGTAGATCCACTCTTGTACTACCCATATCATCAATATCAATCAAGCAGGAGTAGGGTTTTACCTCCATCGAGAGGGCCCGAACCTTGGTAAAAAATCGTGTCCCTTGTCTCCTATTACCATCCGCCTAGACGCACAGTTCGGGACCCCCTACCCGAGATCCACCGGTTTTGACTCCGACACATTGGTGCTTTCATTGAGAGCTCCTTTGTGTCGTCACCGATAGGCTCGATGGCTCCTTCGATCATCAACAACAACGACGCAGTCCAGGGTGAGACTTTTCTCCCCGGACAGATCTTCGTTTGGCCATCTGGAGCAGATCGAAAGCTACGCCCCTGGCCGTCAGGTCAGATTTGGAAGTCTGAACTTCACGGCTGACATCCGCGGAGACTTGATCTTCGATGGATTCGAGCCAAAGCCGAGCGCGCCGCACTGTCACGATGGGCATGATTTAGCTCATTGTTGCGTCAAAGGCCCCACAGAGGTCGCGACATGAGTCCGCTCCGACCCTAAATTCGGAGCCGGCTGTGCAGATCGAGGACGGCTGGCTAGACACCGCCTCGGGGGCTGCAACCTCTACGGCGATGGAGCCGAATACTGACCTTGTCCCTTGTGAGGCTCGTGACTCCGAGGTGCCGGACTCCTCGCCGGACTCCGAACCTCCCGCGCCCCCTCCAATCGAATCCGATTGGGCGCCGATCATGGAGTTCACCGCTGCGGACATCTTTCAACACTCACCTTTCGGCGACATCCTGAATTCGCTAAAGTATCTCTCATTATCAGGAGAGCTCTGGCCGAACTGCGGTCAGGACGGTTGGGATGCGGACGACGAAGAAATTCAAAGCCCACCCACCACCCACTTAGTAGCCACTGTCGACGATCTAACCGACATGCTAGACTTCGACTCCGAAGACATCGACGGTATGGACGACGATGCCGGAGACGACCAAGAACCAGCGCCTACTGGGCACTGGAAAGCCACCTCGTCATATGACATATACATGGTGGATATCCCAAAGGATGGGAATGGCGAGGGAACAGCGGAGGAAGACCCCTCCAAGAAACAGCCTAAGCGCCGGCGTCAGCGGCGCCTCTCTAAATCCCGCCACAGCAAGAATGGAGATTCCGGCACCTGAGATAATAACACCCCAGACAGTGCCGAAGACAACCCCCTCCAGCAAGATTCAGCACAGGAGGACGGAGAAGCCAGCCCTCATGAGAGAGCGGTAGACGAAGAGGTAGAGGATGATAATTACATGCCTCCCTCTGGAGACGAGGCAAGCCTCGACGACGACGAATTCGTCGTGCCTGAGGATCCCGTCGAACAAGAGCGTTTTAAACGCAGGCTTATGGCCACGGCAAGCAGCCTCAAGAAAAAGTAGCAACAGCTTAGAGCTGATCAAGATCTGCTAGCCGACAGATGGACTGAAGTCCTTGCGGCCGAAGAGCATGAACTCGAACGCCCCTCCAAGAGCTACCCGAAGCGCAAGCTGTTGCCCGAATTTGACGAGGAGGCCGTAGAGCCCCCACAATCAAAAAACAAAGAGGCCGCCTGGCCGGATAGACGACCAGATGACAGGCTAAGATCGATAAGCGGCGCCGCACACAAGCCGGCACACGATCCACATAAGGATCCTCGCAAAAAGGATGGCCCGGTCAAGTCCATCTATGGGCCAAAAAAGAAGGCTCCAGGAAGCAACACAACACGCTGAGTGTTCGAAGATAATGGCACACCTAAATACAGGGGCGCCGCACACCCACTATGTTTCACTGATGAGGTACTGGATCATGAATTTCCAGCGGGATTCAAACCCGTAAACATAGAGGCATATGACGGAACAACAGACCCCGGAGTCTGGATTGAGGATTATATCCTACACATACATATGGCTAGAGGAGACGATCTCCACGCCATAAAATACCTACCCCTCAAGCTCAAAGGGCCAGCTCGGCATTGGCTCAAAAGCCTCCCAAAAAATACCATCGGAAGTTGGGAAGAGCTCGAGGATGCGTTTCGAGCAAATTTTCAGGGAACTTATGTCCGCCCTCCGGATGCAAACGATTTAAGTCACATAACTCAACAGCCTGGAGAGTCAGCACGCAAATTCTGGAACAGGTTCCTCACCAAAAAGAACCAAATAGTCGACTGTCCGGACGCTGAAGCCTTAGCAGCCTTTAAACATAACGTCCGAGACGAATGGCTCGCCAGACACCTAGGCCAGGAAAAACCAAGAAAAATGGCCGCGCTAACAAGCCTTATGACCCGCTTTTGCGTGCGGGAAGATAGCTGGCTGGCAAGATGCAGCACCAGCGACCCGAGTACATCCGAGGTCAGGGATGGAAATGGGAAATCACGACGCAGAAAAGATCAGCGCCGGAATAAGGAAAATGGCCCAAATAGCACGGCGGTCAACGCCGGGTTCAAAAGCTCTCGCCGAATAACAAAATACTGCCTCTTAAGGACAACAGTGACGAGCTATCCAACCTAAACAAAATCTTGGATAGGATATGTCAAATCCACAGTACCCCCTGGAAGCCTGCAAACCATACCCACAGAGATTGTTGGGTCTTCAAGCAGTCCGGCCGACTCAACGCCGAACACAAGGGGCTCGACACACCAAGCGAAGACGATGACGAACCCCACAAGCAGCGCGCCGGAAAACAGAAGATTTCCCACTAGAAGTCAAAACAGTGAACTCACTTCATGTGATAACAAGGAAAAATAGTGTGGCACCTACTAAAGCACGCGCCGCACGGTCCACCCCAGCGGAGTCCCGAAATTGGATGTCAAAACCAATTACTTTCGACCATCAGGATTACTCCAGAAGTATTTAAAACGCAGGAGGGACTGCTTTGATATTGGATCCCATAATTGACGGACTACAATTCACACAAGTCCTAATGGATGGCGGCAGTGATATAAACCTGCTATACCAGGACACCATCCGCAGAATGGGGATAGACCCTACCAAAATTCACCATTGCAGCACTTCCTTCAAAGGAGTGACGCCAGGCCTTTATGCCAATTGTACAGGCTCTGTACTACTAGAGGTTGTGTTCGGTTCATCCGACAACTTCCGTCGCGAAAAGCTAATCTTCCATATCGCCCCATTCAAAAGTAGCCATCAAGCACTACTGGGACACGAAGCTTTCGCCCGCTTTAACGCAATACCGCATTACGCATCTCTTACACTTAAAATGCCCGGTCCACGCGGCATAATCTCATTAAAGGGTAACTTCGAGTGTTCCTCGACCACGGAAAACGTGAGACTGCCTTGACAGCCACACACTAATCCGGCCTTGCTGATCAAAGCCCCTAAAAACAGGTCATTCAGACCTCGGACACGGTTAGGCGAGTCCGGTATAAATAAAAAAGGGGCTTCCTAGCCGCATACCTCTTTACAAGGGGCTGCACGCATGAACAATGAGAGCCAATAAAGCTCAACTCTATTCATCTTCCAAATCATACTCTGTTTTAAATACATTTTTTTGCACAATATTTTCCAAACTAAGTTCCTCTCTTTTATAGATGAACCACGTGCTACACCCGTCCAGGATACAGCACAACGGAGACACAGGCGCAGACGTGCAGCAGGGACCCGTTGCAAGGATTCTTTTCAGATTAAGACCCTGCGTAAACCTTTTTTACTGTCTCTTGTTGATACACATCCTCCGGTTTTCTATCATAACCGAGGAGGAGGCTGGCGTTTTGGCATCGGCCGCGTCAGAAGTTCTCGCCCGTACCTGGATGAAGGAAATATGCCCTAGAGGCAATAATAAATGTTATTATTTATTTCCTTATATCATGATAAATGTTTATTATTCATGCTAGAATTGTATTAACCGGAAACATAATACATGTGTGAATACATAAACCTACAGAGTGTCACTAGTATGCCTCTACTTGACTAGCTCGTTAATCAAAGATGGTTATGTTTCCTAACCATGAACAAGGAGTTGTTATTTGATTAATGGGATCACATCATTGGTTGAATGATCTGATTGACATGACCCATTCCATTAGCATAGCACCTGATCGTATAGTTTGTTGCTAGTGCTTTTCTTCATGACTTATACATGTTCCTATGACTATGAGATTATGCAACTCCGCTTGCCCTAGGAACACTTTGGGTGCTACCAAACGTCACAACGTAATCGGGTGATTATAAAGGTACATTACAGGTGTCTCCGAAGGTACATGTTGGGTTGGCATATTTCGAGATTAGGATTTGTCATCCGATTGTCGGAGAGGTATCTCTGGGCCCTCTCGGTAATGCTCATCACCTAAGCCTTGCAAGCATTGTAACTAATGAGTTAGTTATGAGATGATGTATTACGGAACGAGTAAAGAGACTCACGATAACTAGATTGAACTAGGTATTGGATACCGACGATCGAATCTCGGGCAAGTAACATACCGATGACAAAGGGAACAACGATGTTGTTATGCGGTCCGACCGATAAAGATCTTCGTAGAATATGTAGGAACCAATATGGGCATCCAGGTCCGCTATTGGTTATTGACCGAGAAGTGTCTCGGTCATGTCTACATAGTTCTCGAACCCGTAGGGTCCGCACGCTTAACGCTTCGATGATGCTTATTATGAGTTTTATGATGTTGATGTACCAAGGTTGTTCGAGTCCCGGATGAGATCACGGACATGACGAGGAGTCTCGAAATGGTCGAGACATAAAGATTGATATATTGGAAGCCTATGTTTGACTCGGAATCACTCCGGGTGAAATTGGGAATTTTACGAGTACCGGGGTTACCGAACCTCCCGGGAGTCAATGGGCCTTGATGGGCCTTAAGGGAAAGAGAAAAGGGGCCCTATAGCTGGCGCAGCCTTCCCCTTCCCTAGTCCTATTAGGATTAGGAGAAGGGGTGGCGCCTCTCTCCCTCTCCCTTGGTCAAACCCTAGTTGGACTAGGATTTGGGGGAATCCTACCCTAGTAGGAGTAGGACACCCTGTGCGCCTCCCTCTTGGCCGCCAGCCCCTCCCTTCCCTCCTTTATATACAGGGCAGGGGCACCCCATGACACACAAGTTGATCGATTAGATCGCCTTAGCCGTGTCGTGCCCCTTCCACCAGATTACACCTCGATCATACCGTGGCGGAGCTTAGGCGAAGCCCTGCGCCGGTGGAACATCATCATCGCCACCACGCCGTCGTCGACGAAACTCTCCTCAACACTCGGCTGGATCGGAGTTCGAGGGACGCCATCGAGCTGAACGTGTGCAGAACTCGGAGGTGCCGTCGCTCGGTACTTGGATCGGTTGGATCGGGAAGAAGTACGACTACATCAACCGCGTTGTTATAACGCTTCGCTTTCGGTCTCACGAGGGTACGTGGACGGATACTCTATCCTCTCGCTGCTATGCCATCACCATGGTCTTGCGTGATCGTAGGAAAATTTTTGAAATTACTACGCTCCCCAACAAAGGCATCCGAGCCTGGTTTTATGCGTTGATGTCATATGCACGAGTAGAACACAAGTGAGTTGTGGGCGATACAAGTCATACTACCTACCAGCATGTCATACTTTGGTTCAGCGGTATTGTGAGATGAAGCGGCCCGGACCGACATTACGCCAGACGCTTACGCGAGACTGGTTTCACCGCTGTGAGCACTCGCTGCTTAAAGGTGACCGGCGGGTGTCTGCTCTCTCACTTTAGTTGAACCAAGTGTGGCTACGCCGGTCCTTGAGAAGGTTAAACGGAGTCTATTTGACGAAGTATCGCTGTGGTTTTGATGCGAGGTAAGAACGGTTCTTGCTCAGCCCGTAGCAGCCACGTAAAACTTGCAACAACAAAGTAGAGGACGCCTAACTTGTTTTTGCAGGGCATGTTGTGATGTGATATGGTCAAGACATGATGCTATATTTTATTGTATGAGATGATCATGTTTTGTAACCGAGTTATCGGCAATCGGCAGGAGCCATATGGTTGTCGCTTATTGTATGAGATGCAACGCCATGTAATTGCTTTACTTTATCACTAAGGAGTAGCGATAGTCGAGAAGCAATAGTTGGCGAGACGACAACGATGCTACGATGGAGATCAAGGTGTCGCGCCGGTGACGATGGTGATCATGACGGTGCTTGGAGATGGAGATCACAAGCACAAGATGATGATGGCCATATCATATCACTTATATTGATTGCATGTGATGTTAATCCTTTATGCATCTTATTTTGCTTTGATTGACGGTAGCATTATAAGATGATCCCTTACTAAATTATCAAGAAGTGTTCTCCCGAGTATGCACCGCTATGAAAGTTCTTCGTCTGAGACACCACGTGATGATCGGGTGATAGGCTCTACGCTCAAATACAACGGTGCAAAACAGTTGCACACGCGAATACTCAGGTTATACTTGACGAGCTATGCATATAAGATATGACCTCGAACACGGAGACCGAAGGTCGAGCGTGAATCATATAGTAGATATGATCAACATATTGATGTTCACCATTGAAACTACTCCATCACACGTGATGATCGGTCATGGTGTAGTTGAAATGGATCACGCAATCACTTAGAGAATTGGAGGATATTTTTCTAAGTGGGAGTTCTTAAGTAATATGATTAATTGAACTTAAATTTATCATGAACTTAGTACCGATAGTATCTTGCTTGTCTATGATGTGTAGATAGATGGCTCGTCTTTGTTGTTCCGTTGAATTTTAATGCTTCCTTGAGAAAGCAAAGTTGAAAGATGATGGCAGCAATTACACGGACTGGGTCCGTAACGAGGATTATCCTTATTGCTGCATTGAAGAATTACGTCCCGAAGCACCGTTAGGTGCCGGGCCTGGTGCAAGGGCTGCGCCAAGTTGTGAACGTCCGCAAAGCAAAGCTGATGACTACTCTATAGTTCAATGTGCCATGCTTTACGGCTTAGAACCGGGACTTCAACGTCGTTTTGAACACCATGGAGCATATGAGATGTTCCAGAGTTGAAGTTAATATTCAAGCGAATGCCCGGATTGAGAGATATGAAGTCTCCAATAAGTTCTATAGCTGTAAGATGGAGGAGAATGGTTCTGTCGGTGAGCATATACTCGTAATGTCCGGATATAACAATCACTTGATTCAACTGGGAGTTAATCTTCCGGATGATTGCGCCATTGACAGAATTCTCCAATCACGCCACCAAGCTACAAGAGCTTCGTGATGAACTATAATATGCAAGGGATGACCAAAACTATGCCCGAGCTCTTCGCGATGCTTGAAAGCATGGAGGTAGAAATCAAAAGGAGCATCAAGTGTTGATGGTTAACAAAACCACTAGTTTCAAGAAAAGGGCAAAGGAAAGAAAAGGAAACTTCAAAAGAGCAGCAAGCAAGTTGTCGATCAAGAGAAGAAACCCAAGTCTGGTCCTAAGCTCTGAAACCGAGTGCTTCTATTGCAAGCAGGCTGGTCACCGAAGCGGAACTGCCCCAAGTATTTGGCGGATAAGAAGGATGGCAAGGTTAACAAAGGTATATGTGATATACTTGTTATTGATGTGTACCTTACTAATACTCGCAGAGCACTGGTATTTGATACTGGTTCATTGCTAATATTTGCAACTCAAAGCAGGGCTACGGATTAGCGAAGATTGGCTAAGGACGAGGTGACGATCTTGCGTGGGAAATGGTTCCAAAGTCGATGTGATCGCAGTCGGCACGCTACCTCTACATCTACCTTCGGGATTAGTATTAGACCTAAATAATTGTTATTTAGTACCATCGTTGAGCATGAACATTATATCTGGATCTTGTTTGATGCGAGACGGTTATTCATTTAAATCGAGAATAATGGTTGTTCTATTTATATGAATAATATCTTTTATGGTCATGCACCATTGAAGAATGGTTTGTTTTACTTAATCTTGATAGTAGTGATACACATATTCATAATGTTGAAACCAAAAGATGCAGAGTTGATAATGATGGTGCAACTTATTTGTGGCACCGCCGCTTAGGTCATATCGGTGTAAAACGCATGAAGAAACTCCATGCCGATGGACTTTTGGAGTCACTTGATTATGAATCACTTGGCACTTATGAACCGTGCCTTATGGGCAAGATGACTAAAACACCGCTTCTCCGAACTATGGAGAGAGCAACAGATTTATTGGAAATCATACATACCGATGTATGTGGTCCAATGAATGTTGAGGCTCGTGGCGGATATCGTTATTTTCTCACCTTCACAGATGATTTGAGCAGATATGGGTATATCTACTTAATGAAACACAAGTCTGAAACATTTGAAAAGTTCAAAGAATTTCAGAGTGAAGTGGAAAATCATCGTAACAAGAAAATAAAGTTTCTACGATCTGATCGTGGAGGAGAATATTTGAGTTACGAGTTTGGCCTACATTTGAAACAATGCGGAATAGTTTCGCAACTTACGCCACCGGAACACCACAACGTAATGGTGTGTCCGAACGTCAGAATCGTACTTTATTAGATATGGTGCGATCTATGATGTCTCTTACTGATTTACCGCTATCGCTTTGGGGTTATGCTTTAGAGACGGCTACATTCACTTTAAATAGGGCACCATCTAAATCCGCTGAAGCGACGCCTTATGAACTGTGGTTTGGCAAGAAACCAAAGTTGTCGCTTTTGAAAGTTTGGGGCTGCGATGCTTATGTGAAAAGCTTCAACCTGATAAGCTCGAACCCAAATCGAGAAATGTGTCTTCATAGGATACCCAAAGGAGACAGTTGGGTACACCTTCTATCACAGATCCGAAGGCAAGATTTTTGTTGCTAAATTCGGAAACTTTCTAGAGAAGGAGTTTCTCTCGAAAGAAGTGAGTGGGAGGAAAGTAGAACTTGATGAGATAACTGTATCTACTCCCTTATTGAGAAGTAGTACATCACGTAAAACAGTTTCGTGACACCTACACCAAATAGGGAGGAAGCTAATGATGATGATCATGAAACTTCAGATCAAGTTTCTACAGAACTTCAGAGATCAACCAGAGCAAGATCCGCACTGTGTGGTACGGTAATCCTGTTTTGGAAGTCATGTTATTTGGAACATGATGAACCTCGAACTATGAAGAAGCGATGGTGAGCCCAGATTCCACAAAATGGCTTGAGGCCATGAAATCTGAGATGGGATCCATGTATGAGAACAAAGTGTGGATTTTGGTTGACTTGCCCGATGATCGGCAAGCAATTGAGAATAAATGGATCTTCAAGAAGAAGACCGACGCTGATGGTAATGTTATCATCTATAAAGCTCGACTTGTTGCAAAAGGTTTTCGACAAGTTCAAGGGATTGACTACGATGAGACCTTCTCACCAGTGGCGATGCTTAAGTCCGTCCGAATCATGTTAGCAATTGCCGATTTTATGATTATGAAATTTGGCAAATGGATGTTAAAACTGCATTCTGAATGGATTTACGGAAGAAGAGTTGTATATGATGCAACCAGAAGGTTTTGTCGATCCAAAGGAGCTAACAAAGTGTGCAAGCTCCAGCGATCCATTTATGGACTGGTGCAAGCCTCTCGGAGTTGGAATAAACGTTTTGATAGTGTGATCAAAGCATTTGGGTTTATATGCACTTTTGGAGAAGCCTCAGTATTTACAAGAAAGTGAGTGGAGCTCAGAGCATTTCGATATTATATGTGGATGACATATTATTGATCGGAAATGATATAGAATTTCTGGATAGCATAAAGGGATACTTGAATAAAAGTTTTCGATGAAAGACCTCGGTGAAGCTGCTTACATATTGGGCATTAAGATCTATAGAGATAGATCAAGACGCTTAATAGGACTTTCACAAAGCACATACCTTGATAAAGTTTTGAAAAAGTTCAAAATGGATCGTGCAAAGAAAGGGTTCTTGCCGGTATTACAAGGTGTGAAGTTGAGTAAGACTCAATGCCCGACCACCGCAGAAGATAGAGAGAAATGAAAGATGTTCCTATGCTTCAGCCATAGGCTCTATCATGTATGCAATGCTGTGTACCAGACCTGATGTGTGCCTTGTCAGTAAGTTTAGCAGGCAGGTACCAAAGTAATCCAGAGTGGATCATCGGACAGCGGTCAAGAACATCCTTAAATACTTGAGAAGAACTAAGGATATGTTTCTCATTTATGGCGGTGACAAAGAGCTCGTCAGAACGGTTACGTCGATGCAAGTTTTGACACTGATCCGGACGATTCTAAATCGCAAACCGGATACGATTTACATTAAACGGTGGAGCTGTCGGTTGGTGCAGTTCCAAACAAAGCGCCGCTATGGGATCTACATGTGAAGTTGAGTACATAGCTGCTTGAAGCAGCTAATGAAGGAGTCTGGATGAAGGAGTTCATAACCGATCTAGGTGTTGTACCTAGTGTATCGGGTCCAATGAAAATCTTTTGTGACAATATCGTGCAATTGCCTTGGCAAAGGAATCCAGATTTCACAAGAGAACCAAGCACATCAAAAGACGCCTCAACTCCATCCGGATTTGGTCCAGTGGGAGACATAGAGATATGCAAGATACATACGGATCTGAATGTTGCGACCCGTTGACTAAGCCTCTTCCACGAGCAAAACATGATCAGCACCAAGACTCCATGGGTGTTAGAATCATTATTGTAATCTAGATTATTGACTCTAGTGCAAGTGGGAGATCAAGGAAATATGCCCTAGAGGCAATAATAAATGTTATTATTTATTTCCTTATATCATGATAAATGTTTATTATTCATGCTAGAATTGTATTAACCGGAAACATAATACATGTGTGAATACATAAACCTACAGAGTGTCACTAGTATGCCTCTACTTGACTAGCTCGTTAATCAAAGATGGTTATGTTTCCTAACCATGAACAAGGAGTTGTTATTTGATTAATGGGATCACATCATTGGTTGAATGATCTGATTGACATGACCCATTCCATTAGCATAGCACCTGATCGTATAGTTTGTTGCTAGTGCTTTTCTTCATGACTTATACATGTTCCTATGACTATGAGATTATGCAACTCCCGCTTGCCCTAGGAACACTTTGGGTGCTACCAAACGCCACAACGTGAATCGGGTGATTATAAAGGTACATTACAGGTGTCTCCGAAGGTACATGTTGGGTTGGCATATTTGAGATTAGGATTTGTCACTCCGATTGTCGGAGAGGTATCTCTGGCCCTCTCGGTAATGCTCATCACCTAAGCCTTGCAAGCATTGTAACTAATGAGTTAGTTATGAGATGATGTATTACGGAACGAGTAAAGAGACTTGCCGAACGAGATTGAACTAGGTATTGGATACCGACGATCGAATCTCGGGCAAGTAACATACCGATGACAAAGGGAACAACGATGTTGTTATGCGGTCTGACCGATAAAGATCTTCGAGAATATGTAGGAACCAATATGGGCATCCAGGTCCCGCTATTGGTTATTGACCGAGAAGTGTCTCGGTCATGTCTACATAGTTCTCGAACCCGTAGGGTCCGCACGCTTAACGCTTCGATGGCAGTTACTATGAGTTTTATGATGTTGATGTACCAAGGTTGTTCGAGTCCCGGATGAGATCACGGACATGACGAGGAGTCTCGAAATGGTCGAGACATAAAGATTGATATATTGAAGCCTATGTTTGACTCGGAATCACTCCGGGTGAAATTGGGAATTTTACCGAGTACCGGGGTTACCGGAACCTCCCGGGAGTCAATGGGCCTTGATGGGCCTTAAGGGAAAGAGAAAAGGGGCCCTATAGCTGGCGCAGCCTTCCCCTTCCCTAGTCCTATTAGGATTAGGAGAAGGGGTGGCGCCTCTCTCCCTCTCCCTTGGTCAAACCCTAGTTGGACTAGGATTTGGGGGAATCCTACTCCTAGTAGGAGTAGGACACCCCTGTGCGCCTCCCTCTTGGCCGCCAGCCCCTCCCTTCCCTCCTTTATATACAGGGCAGGGGCACCCCATGACACACAAGTTGATCGATTAGATCGCTCCTTAGCCGTGTCGGTGCCCCTTCCACCAGATTACACCTCGATCATACCGTAGCGGAGCTTAGGCGAAGCCCTGCGTCGGTGGAACATCATCATCGCCACCACGCCGTCGTCTTGACGAAACTCTCCTCAACACTCGGCTGGATCGGAGTTCGAGGGACGCCATCGAGCTGAACGTGTGCAGAACTCGGAGGTGCCGTCGTTCGGTACTTGGATCGGTTGGATCGGGAAGAAGTACGACTACATCAACCGTTGTTATAACGCTTCCGCTTTCGGTCTCACGAGGGCGTGGACGGATACTCTATCCTCTCGTTGCTATGCCATCACCATGGTCTTGCGTGATCGTAGGAAAATTTTTGAAATTACTACGCTCCCCAACACCGGACACTAGGGGCTTAGGGCATTGTTCTGCCGTTATCATAAAGACCGAATACCTCGTGGAGTGTTCGGCGCCTCGAGTTAGGCCTTATATGCATCAGCTCCAACCATGTCTTTGGTCAAATGTTGGGTTTGCCCGCCCTCGTGTTTTGCTGCCTTACGCCCGCTCCATCGGCTAACGCGCACCGGAGAACTATCGCGATTGTGCCCGTTCGGCCGGCGAGCACCTCAAGAGAGAAAGCCGAAAACTGACTGTCATGATATAGCGAGAGACTGGTCAACCACTCGATCGACTATTGGAATGTTTAGAATTCCTCCGCTTTGACGAAGGACCGCTTCCCGGTCAGGCACACACGCGCCCCGAGTTCGGAGAGCGCGGTGCCTCTAGGGGCTATATAGTAGCCCCACCATCGAGCTCCTATGGCTAAGTGAAAGTGATAAAGCATTATAGTCCGGTTGCCTAGTTTGCTATGCTATCACCTCCTTCAAAGGACCAAGACGTTGGATTAAGTGTGAAAATGCACTTTTTTTGCAAACACCCCTGCACCATTTGCGTGGGGGCTGAAGCCAAAGACTGCCATCTTTCAAGTTATACATACATATACATTAAACAGCCGCACAGGAGATATTTCAATACTTGAACGCACAAGTATAAAAAGCCGTTACATTATAAATATGGTTTCATAAATCATACATGTCATTTGAACATAACATTTTTCGAGCACTGCGACTCTATTAAACGAGCGCCCTGCAAGACTTCCTCAAAATAGTGCTCGGCGGGTAACCGGCTTTTGTCCGAACCCCGGGATGCAACATCGGTGGCATCCATCTCCGCCCAGTATGTCTTAACATGGGCGAGAGCCATCCGTGCACCCTCTATGCATGCTGACTGCTTCATCGCCTTGATATGCGGCACCGCCCCAAGGAATTGCTGCAATAAGCCAAAATAACTCTTCGGCTTGGGCCTTTCCGGCCACAGATGAGCCACCACATCCATCATGGCAAATCCGGACAATCTATTCAGCTCAGTCCACTCAGCCAACCGATCGGTCAACGGAAGTGGACGCTCCGGACTATGGAATTGAGACCAAAAAAGCTCTTCCATTCCGTGATCCTTCTGGCTTCGGAAGTGCACGACTGCGTCCGCCGCACTCGCCGCCAAATTCAGATAAGGATCCTCCGCACCCCACAACTGGGCCAACTGAGCATACTTCGGATCCGTGAACTTCCTACGCAGCAGAAAGGGCTTTCCAGCCGCAATGTCTCCGGCCTGACGCAGTTCCTCCTTTATAGCCCGCATTGCAGAACGGGCATCCTTGGCTTTGGCGGTGGCCTTCTTCGGGTCCTCTTGCTTCGCTTGGCGTTCTCTTTCAAGAACCTCATAGCGGTCGGTAGCATCTTTTAGTTTCACGGCCATTCCGGCCATCTCCTCCCTGCTTCGGCAGTGAGCAGCCTTTTCGGCTTTTAGCTCCTCCGCTGCCTTCGAGGCAGCCGCATCACTTTTTCTGGCTTGCTCCTTGGCTCGAGCAAGCTCTGCCCGAAGGTCCTCCACAGCAGCGGCACCATCTGCATCAAGAATACATGTTGTAAGGTATGTGCATCAGCTCCCTTACGAGGTGACCGCGGAGAAACCACCTACTTTGTGACTCGTCAAGTCGTTTATTGACCAGCGCGATGTCCGCATCCGCAACGTCGAGTTGCCGCTTCAGCTCGGCAACTCTATCAGTCCGTCTGGCCACCGAATGTTCCGCCACCTGCATAGGAAAGGCGATATTTTATAACTGAGATTATGATCCTCGGCACACTGTCGCTTTCGACAACATACCGAGTCTCAGGGGCTACTATCTATACAGGGCGCACTCTATGTACAAAACTGTCAAAAGGTATGTCATTTTTTGCGTACCTCAAACCCCGTCAGTAAACTTCCGACGGCCTCATGCAACCCGCTCTCGGCGGATGAGATCCTTTCAATCACCGTACTCATAAATGTGCGGTGATCTTCTGAGATAGACGCCCTCTCGAGCAGATCCTGCAGCTCCACCGGCCGTACTCCAGTTGGTGCCGAACCCCCCGGCCCCGCCGGACTCGGGGAGACCCTCTGTGACGACACCTCAGGGTCGTCCGCCCTGCCTGACGGGGCGGCAGATGGAGGCGTTTCGCTCTCCATCATCTCCGGACGAAGGTCCCCCGAGGATGAGCTCTGCTGAGAAGGGCTGAGATCCTAACTATAAGGTAAAAACTTCGGTTATCCTTAGAAATAAAATAGGGATGTCCCTTATTACAAAACTCCCCTTTTTCTACTTACGGCTCGCTAGAGGGCTGATTCCTTTGGGGAGACTGTGCTGCCGGGACTCCTCCCGGCACAGGACCTTCCGGTGCAGATCTCTTTCCCCGCTTTGAGGCCTTGGCCTCCGGGTCTTCGGAAGCGGTCCTCTTCTCCCCCTGGAGGGAGGGATTCTTGATTCCCCCCTTACTGAGAGCCTCCTTAGCAAAGGCGGTAGTTTCCCTGTTCCCCCCTTCGCCCTCCTCCAAAGGCGCAATCTCCAACATTTTGATTAACACGGGATCCGGCGTGGTCTCAGGGAGGGGGGCCGGACACCCTATCAGTTTTGCTTGCGCTATCCACTCCTGTCCAAGGGATAGCTGGTTAAAAGGCAAATCCATGATAAATAAATGGACGATACGTCCAGACACAGGGCTACTTACTTGAGTATCCGGGCGATTGCAGCTTAAGTCGGCGTCCTCGGTCAAGTCCGGACACATCTCTTGTGATCCGAAGAACAGTTTGTACATCTCCACGGGTGTTATACCCATGAAGTGTTGGAGAGCTCGTGGTCCCTCCAGATTGAATTCCCACAAAGCGGAGGGGCGACGCTTGCAGGCGTAAGACGCCGAATCAGCATAACTCTGCGCTACTACGACCAGATTGATCTCCTCTCTGGAGGTCTCGAATCCGGCCCTGCAATAGGGGTACGTCCTTGGACGGCCCCCTGTTAAGCCCTTTGTTGACCCATGACATCAGCCATTGTGGAGGGCCCGAGCGAAAGGCGGGCGGCGGCCTCTGCCTGCTGCCCCTGGGAGCGGTGATATAGAACCACTCATGTTGCCACAAGCCGAGCTCCTCCTGAAAAGAGCCCTCGGGCCATGGAGCATCGGCCCTCTTGCTTATGACCGCCCCGCCGCACTCTGCCTGACGCCCCTCAATCATCTTCGGCTCCACGTTGAAGGTTTTGAGCCACAAACCGAAGTGAGAGGTAGTGCGGAGGAAGGCTTCGCAGACGACAATAAATGATGAGATGTGGAGGATGGACTCCGGAGCCAAGTCGTGGAATTCCAGCCCATAGTAAAACATGAGCCCCCTCACGAAGGGATCCATCGGGAAGCCTAAACCCCGACGGAGGTGAGACACGAACACGACACTCTCGCCAGGCTCGGGAGTAGGAATGACTTGCCCTTGGGCAGGCAACCTATGCGAAATCTCATAGGTTAAGTATCTGGCGTCTCTCAGCTTTAGCACGTCCTCTTCCGTGACGGAGGAGGGCATCCACCTGTTGGGGAACGTAGTAATTTCAAAAAAATTCCTATGCACACGCAAGATCATGGTGATGGTATAGCAACGAGAGGGGAGAGTGTAGTCCACGCACTCGTGAGACCGTGAAGCGAAGCGCGTTACACAACGCGTTGATCTAGTCGTCGCCTTCACGATCCGACCGATCCAAGCACCGAACGGACGGAGCCTCCGAGTTCAGCACACGTTCAGCTCGATGACGATCTCCGGCCTCCGATCCAGCAGAGCTCCGGAGATGAGTTCCGTCAGCACGACGGTGTGGTGACGATGATGATGTTCTACCGGCGCAGGGCTTCGCCTAAACTCCGCGTCGATATGACCGAGGTGGAATATGGTGGATGGGGGCACCGCACACGGCTAAGGAACGATCCGTAGATCAACTTGTGTGTCTTTGGGGTGCCCCCGCCTCAGATATAAAGGAGCAAGGGGAGGCCGGCCGACCCTTGGGCGCGCTTAGAGGGGGGGGAGTCCTCCTCCTAGTGGGAGTAGGACTCCTTTCCTAGTCCAACTAGGAAGGAGGAAGGGGAAGGAAAGAGGGGAGAGGGAGAGGGAAGAGGGCCGCCCCCTCCCCTAGTCCACCAGACTCCCCATGGGAGGGGCGCGCACCTCCGGGCTGCTGCCCTCTCTCCCCTCAGCCCACTAAGGCCCAATACTTCCCGGGGTTCCGATAACCCCAAGGCACTCCGTTTTCTCCAAATCATCCGAACACTTCCGTGTCCAATATAGTCGTCCAATATATCAATCTTTATGTCTTGACCATTTCGAGACTCCTCGCCATGTCCGTGATCATATCCGGACTCAACAAACTTCGTACATCAAAACTTATAAACTCATAATAAAACTGTCATCGTAACGTTAAGCGCAAGCGGACCCTACGGGTTCGAGAACTATGTAGACATGACCTAGAACTATTCTCGGTCAATAACCAATAGCGGGACCTAGATGCCCATATTGGTTCCTACATATTCTACGAAGATCTTTATCGGTCAAACCGCATAACAACATACGTTGTTCCTTTGTCATCGGTATGTTACTTGCCCGAGATTTGATTGTCGGTATCCAATACCTAGTTCAATCTCGCACGGCAAGTCTCTTTACTCGCTCAGTAATGCATCATCCCGTAACCAACTCATTGGTCACATTGCTTGCAAGGCTTATAATGACGCATTACCGAGAGGGCCAGAGATACCTCTCCGACGATCGGAGTGACAAAACCTAATCTCAAATACGCCAACTCAACATGTACCTTCGGAGACACCTGTAGTACTCCTTTATAATCACCCAGCACGCTGTGACGCTTGGTAGTACCCAAAGTGTTCCTCCGTAAAGGGAGTTGCATAATTCTCATAGTTACGTGAACATGTATAAGTCATGAAGAAAGCAGTAGCAAGATACTAAACGATCAAGTGCTAGGCTAACGGAATGGGTCATGTCAATCACATCATTCTTCTAATGATGTGATCCCACTAATCAAATGACAACACATGTCTATGGTTAGGAAACATAACCATCTTTGATCAATGAGCTAGTCAAGTAGAGGCATACTAGTGACTATATGTTTGTCTATGTATTCACACATGTATCATGTTTCCGGTTAATACAATTCTAGCATGAATAATAAACATTTATCATGATATGAGGAAATAAATAATAACTTTATTATTGCCTCTAGGGCATATTTCCTTCAGTCTCCCACTTGCACTAGAGTCAATAATCTAGATTGCATAGTAATGATTCTAACACCCATGGAGTCTTGGTGTTGATCATGTTTTGCTCGTGAGAGAGGCTTAGGCAACGGGTCTGCAACATTCAGATCCGTATGTATCTTGCAAATCTCTATGTCTCCCACTTGGACTTGGTCCCAAATGTAATTGAAGCGTCTCTTGATGTGCTTGGTCCTCTTGTAAAATCTGGATTCCATTGCCAAGGCAATTGCACCAGTATTGTCACAGAAGATCTTCATTGGTCCCGGTGCACTAGGTATGACACCTAGATCGGAAATAAACTCCTTCATCCAGACTCCTTCATTTGATGCTTCAGAAGCAGCTATGTACTCCGCTTCACATGTAGATCCCGCCACGACGCTTTGTTTAGAACTGCACCAACTTACAGCTCCACCGTTTAATAAAACACGATCCGGTTTGCGATTTAGAATCGTCCGGATCAGTGTCAAAGCTTGCATCGACGTAACCATTTACGACTAGCTCTTTGTCACCTCCATATACGAGAAACATATCCTTAGTCCTTTTCGGTATTTCAGATGTTCTTGACCGCTGTCCAAAGGATCCACTCGATTACTTCGTACCTTCCTGCCAAGCTTATTGCTAAGCATACGCCAAGTCTGGTACACAGCATTGCATACATGATAGAGCCTATGGCTGAAGCATAGGGAACATCTTTCATTTTCTCTCTATCTTCTGCGGTGGTCGGGCATTGAGTTTGACTCAACTTCACACCTTGTAGCACAGGCAAGAGACCTTTCTTTGCCTGATCCATTTTGAACTTTTTCAAAATTTTGTCAAGGTATGTGCTTTGTGAAAGTCCTATTAAGCGTCTTGACCTATCTCTATAGATCTTGATGCCCAATATGTAAGCAGCTTCACCGAGGTCTTTCATTGAAAAACTTTTATTCAAGTGTCCTTTTATGCTATCCAGAAATTCTATATCATTTCCAATTAATAATATGTCATCTACATATAAAATCAGAAATGCTACAGAGCTCCCACTCACTTTCTTGTAAATACAGGCTTCTCCAAAAGTCTGTATAAAACCATATGCTTTGATCACACTATCAAAACATTTATTCCAACTCCGAGATGCTTGCACCAGTCCATAAATGGATTGCTGGAGCTTGCACACTTTGTTAGCACCTTTTGGATCAACAAAACCTTCCGGCTGCATCATATACAACTCTTCTTCTAGAAATCCATTCAAGAATGCAGTCTTGACATCCATTTGCCAAATTTCATAATCATGAAATGCAGCAATAGCTAACATGATTCGGACAGACTTAAGTATCGCTACGGGTGAGAAAGTCTCATCGTAGTCAACCCCTTGAACTTGTCGAAAACCTTTCGCAACAAGTCGAGCTTTATAGACAGTTACATTACCATCAGTGTCAGTCTTCTTCTTAAAGATCCATTTATTCTCAATGGCTTGCCGATCATCGGGCAAGTCAACCAAAGTCCATACTTTGTTTTCATACATGGATCCCATCTCAGATTTCATGGCCTCTAGCCATTTTGCGGAATCTGGGCTCATCATCGCTTCCTCATAGTTCGTAGGTTCATCATGGTCAAGTAACATGACTTCCAGAATAGGATTGCCGTACCACTCTGGTGCGGATTTTACTCCGGTAGACCTACAAGGTTCAGTAGAAACTTGATCTGAAGTTTCATGATCAATATCATTAGCTTCTTCACTAATTGGTGTAGTTGTCACAGGAACCGGTTCTTGTGATGAACTACTTTCCAATAAGGGAGTAGATACAGTTATCTCATCAAGTTCTACTTTCCTCCCACTCACTTCTTTCGAGAGAAACTCCTTCTCTAGAAAGGATCCGACTTTAGCAACGAAATCTTGCCCTCAGATCTGTGATAGAAGGTGTACCCAATAGTCTCTTTTGGGTATCCTATGAAGACACATTTCTCCGATTTGGGTTCGAGCTTATCTGGTTGAAGTTTTTTCACATAAGCATCACAGCCCCAAACTTTAAGAAACGACAACTTTGGTTTCTTGCCAAACCACAGTTCATAAGGCGTTGTCTCAACGGATTTTGATGGTGCCCTATTTAACGTGAATGCGGCCGTCTCTAAAGCATAACCCCAAAACGATAGCGGTAAATCAGTAAGAGACATCATAGATCGCACCATATCTAGTAAAGCACGACATTCTGACGCTCGACACACCATTTCGCTGTGGTGTTCCGGGTGGCATGAGTTGCGAAACTATTCCGCATTGTTTCAAGTGTAGACCAAACTCAGAACTCAAATATTCTCCTCCACGATCAGATCATAGAAATTTTATTTTCTTGTTACGATGATTTTCCACTTCACTCTGAAATTCTTTGAACTTTTCAAATGTTTCAGACTTGTGTTTCATTAAGTAGATATACCCATATCTGCTTAAATCATCTATGAAGGTGAGAAAATAACGATACCCGCCGCGAGCCTCCACATTCATTGGACCACAAACATCAGTATGTATGATTTCCAACAAATCAGTTGCTCGCTCCATAGTTCCGGAGAACAGCGTTTTAGTCATCTTGCCCATAAGGCACGGTTCGCAAGTACCAAGTGATTCATAATCAAGTGATTCCAAAAGCCCATTAGTATGGAGTTTCTTCATGCGCTTTACACCGATATGACCCAAACGGCAGTGCCACAAATAAGTTGCACTATCATTATCAACTCTGCATCTTTTGGTTTCAACACTATGAATATGTGTATCACTACTATCGAGATTCAATAAAAATAGACCACTCTTCAAGGGTGCATGACCATAAAAGATATTACTCATATAAATAGAACAACCATTATTCTCTGATTTAAATGAATAACCGTCTCGCATCAAACAAGATCCAGATATAATGTTCATGCTCAACGCTGGCACCAAATAACAATTATTTAGATCTAAAACTAATCCCGATGGTAGATGTAGAGGTAGCGTGCCGACCGCGATCACATCGACTTTGGAACCATTTCCCACGCCAAGATCGTCACCTCGCCCTTAGCCAATCTTCGCTAATCCGTAGTCCCTGCTTCGAGTTGCAAATATTAGCAACAAAACCAGTATCAAATACCCAAAGCTCATGAGCATTAGTAAGGTACACATCAATAACATGTATATCACATATACCTTTGTTCACTTTGCCATCCTTCTTATCCGCCAAATACTTGGGGTAGTTCCGCTTCAAAGGTCCACCGCTTGCGGAGAAGCACTCGGGCTTCAGTGCTTAGGTCCAGACTTGGGTTTCTTCTCTTGAGAACCAACTTGCTTGCTGTTCTTTTTGAAGTTCCCCTTCTTCTTCCCTTTGCCCTTCTTCTTGAAACTGGTGGTCTTGTTGACCATCAACACTTGATGCTCCTTCTTGATTTCTACCTCCGCAGCTTTTAGCATTGCGAAGAGCTCGGGAATAGTCTTGTTCATCCCTTGCATATTATAGTTCATCACGAAGCTCTTGTAGCTTGGTGGCAGTGATTGGAGAATTCTATCAATGACACTATCATCAGGAAGATTAACTCCCAGTTGAATCAAGTGATTATTATACCCAGACATTTTGAGTATGTGTTCACTGACAGAACTATTCTCCTCCATCTTGCAGCTATAGAACTTATTGGAGACTTCATATCTCTCAATCCGGCATTTGCTTGAAATATTAACTTCAACTCCTGGAACATCTCATATGCTCCATGACGCTCAAAACGTCGTTGAAGACCCGGTTCTAAGCCGTAAAGCATGGCACACCGAACTATCGAGTAGTCATCAGCTTTGCTCGCCAGACGTTCTAACGCCGCTGGTTAGTATCAAGAAGCAGGCTCGCACCCAGCGGTGCTTCCAGGGCGTAACTTTCTCAGGCAGCAATGAGGATAATCCTCAGGTTACGGACCCAGTCCGTGTAATTGCTACCATCATCTTTCAACTTTGCTTTCTCAAGGAACGCATTAAAATTCAACGGAACAACAGCACGAGCCATCTATCTACAAACAAACATAGACAAGCAAAATACTATCAGGAACTAAGTTCATGATAAATTTAAGTTCAATTAATCATATTACTTAAGAAATCCCACTTAGACAAACATCTCTCTAGTCATCTAAGTGATCACATGATCCAAATCAACTAAACCATGTCCGATCATCACGTGAGATGGAGTAGTTTCAGTGGTGAACATCACTATGTTGATCATATCTACTATATGATTCACGCTCAACCTTTCGGTCTCCGTGTTCCGAGGCCATATCTGATATGCTAGGCTCGCAAGTATGACCTAAGTATTCGCGTGTGCAACTGTTTTGCACCCGCTGTATTTGAACGTAGAGCCTATCACACCCGATCATCACGTGGTGTCTCAAAGACGAAGAACTTTCGCAACGGTGCATACTCAGGGAGAACACTTCTTGATTATTAGTGAGAGATCATCTTAAAATGCTACCGTCAATCAAAGCAAGATAAGATGCATAAAGGATAAACATCACATGCAATCAATATAAGTGATATGATATGGCCATCATCATCTTGTGCTTGTGATCTCCATCTTCGAAGCACCGTCGTGATCACCATCGTCACCGGCGCGAAACCTTGATCTCCATCATAGCATCATTGTCGTTACGCCATCTATTGCTTCTACGACTATCGATACCGCTTAGTGATAAAGTAAAGCAATTACAGGGCGTTTGCATTTCATACAATAAAGCGACAACCATATGGCTCCTGCCGATTGCCGATAACTTCGTTACAAAACATGATCATCTCATACAATAAAATATAGCATCACGCCTTGACCATATCACATCACAACATGCCCTGCAAAAACAAGTTAGACGTCCTCTACTTTGTTGTTGCAAGTTTTACGTGGCTGCTACGGGCTTAGCAAGAACCGTTTACCACGCATCAAAAACCACAACGATAGTTTGTCAAGTTGGTGCTGTTTTAACCTTCGCAAGGACCGGGCGAGCCACACCGATTCAGCTAAAGTGAGAGAGATGACACCCGCCAGCCACCTTTAAGCACGAGTGCTCAGAACGGTCGGGGCGGAGACAGAAAAGAGCAGGGTCGACACCCCCATCGCGTCGCCCCCCCTATAATATCTCGTTACTGGTACGTGCTAGTTCTACCAGCAGTTTGTACGTATAAAGTGTATTGCCGTTTGTGTCGCTTAATGCTAAATTGATTATGGCTCAACGTGGCAACTTTCTAGCCTAAAGGCCCAAACATGGCAAAGCACCGCTTAAGCCTTTGATCGCTAGTTGTAGAGGTCAGAAAAGATCAGCCGTGAGATCAAGCAGTTACTTTCCTATCGATCTACCCTCCTCGTAATTTCGTTCGTGGCCTTCTGGAGGTTCCGTATCGCCCTGCGCCGCCGCCTCTCGCTTCTCGATAGGGAAGATCGGCAGAGGGCAGTCCACTTCACGGGGATTGAATCCATCAGAGTCCACGAAACGATGACTGCTTGTGTGCTATACCAGTATCATACAACAATAGATCAAATTCAACTTCAAGGAATCAAGGTATGTCACCGTTGTATTGTAATTTTGGTAAAAAAAAAATTGAGGGGGGGGGTAAATTTTTGCTTCCTTTGAAGAAAATAGTTTAATTTACCAATTTGATAAGGCAGATTCTAACTTAGAAATCTAGTGTCGCTCTTCTGTTTAATTTTTCAATGATTTAAAGATGAGGAGAAAGAATACAAGGAAAATAGATTCCCTTTTTCAAGTCCATTGCTTCCAGCTCAAACATATGTGAGAGTGCAAATCCGTTGATAAAAATGTAGCTTTTTTCTGTTACCCGGCATATACGTTCTTCGCCCCCCTCATGTCCAAATCCTGGCTCCGCCCCTGGTAACAGTGAAACCAGTCTCGCGTAAGCGTACGCGTAATGTCGGTCCGGGCCGCTTCATCTCACAATACCGCCGAACCAAAGTATGACATGCTGGTAAGCAGTATGACTTGTATCGCCCACAACTCACTTGTCTTCTACTCGTGCATATAACATCAACGCATAAAACCTGGCTCTGATACCACTGTTGGGGAACGTAGTAATTTCAAAAAAATTCCTACGCACACGCAAGATCATGGTGATGGTATAGCAACGAGAGGGGAGAGTGTAGTCCACGTACCCTCGTAGACCGTAAGCGGAAGCGTTAGCACAACGCGGTTGATGTAGTCGTACGTCTTCACGATCCGACCGATCCAAGCACCGAACGGACGGAGCCTCCGAGTTCAGCACACGTTCAGCTCAATGACGATCTCCGGCCTCTGATCCAGTAGAGCTCCGGAGATGAGTTCCGTCAGCACGACGGCGTGGTGATGATGATGATGTTCTACCGGCGCAGGGCTTCGCCTAAACTCCGCGTCGATATGACCGAGGTGGAATATGGTGGAGGGGGCACCGCACACGGCTAAGGAACGATCCGTAGATCAACTTGTGTGTCTTTGGGGTGCCCCCCGCCCCCGTATATAAAGGAGCAAGGGGGAGGCCGGCCGGCCCTTGGGGCGCGCCAAGGAGGGGGGGAGTCCTCCTCCTAGTGGGAGTAGGACTCCCCTTTCCTAGTCCAACTAGGAAGGAGGAAGGGGAAGGAAAGAGGGGAGAGGAGAGGAAGAGGGCCGCACCCTCCCCCTAGTCCAATTCGGACTCCCCATGGGAGGGGGCGCGCCACCTCCTGGGCTGCTGCCCTCTCTCTCCTCTCGGGCCCACTAAGGCCCAATACTTCCCGGGGTTCCGTAACCCCTCCGCACTCCGGTTTTCTCCAAATCATCCGAACACTTCCGTGTCCGAATATAGTCGCCCAATATATCAATCTTTATGTCTCGACCATTTCGAGACTCCTTGTCATGTCCGTGATCATATCCGGACTCAACAAACTTCGTACATCAAAACTTATAAACTCATAATAAAACTGTCATCGTAACGTTAAGCGCAAGGGACCCTACGGGTTCGAGAACTATGTAGACATGACCTAGAACTATTCTCGGTCAATAACCAATAGCGGGACCTGTATGCCCATATTGGTTCCTACATATTCTACGAAGATCTTTATCGGTCAAATCGCATAACAACATACGTTGTTCCCTTTGTCATCGGTATGTTACTTGCCCGAGATTTGATCGTCGGTATCCAATACCTAGTTCAATCTTGTTACCGGCAAGTCTCTTTACTCGTTCTGTAATGCATCATCCCGTAACCAACTCATTGGTCACATTGCTTGCAAGGCTTATAATGACGTGCATTACCGAGAGGGCCCAGAGATACCTCTCCGACGATCGGAGTGACAAAACCTAATCTCGAAATACGCCAACTCAACATGTACCTTCGGAGACACCTGTAGTACTCCTTTATAATCACCCAGTTACGTTGTGACGTTTGGTAGTACCCAAAGTGTTCCTCCGGTAAACGGGAGTTGCATAATTCTCATAGTTACAGGAACATGTATAAGTCATGAAGAAAGCAGTAGCGGTATACTAAACGATCAAGTGCTAGGCTAACGGAATGGGTCATGTCAATCACATCATTCTTCTAATGATGTGATCCCACTAATCAAATGACAACACATGTCTATGGTTAGGAAACATAACCATCTTTGATCAATGAGCTAGTCAAGTAGAGGCATACTAGTGACTATATGTTTGTCTATGTATTCACACATGTATCATGTTTCCGGTTAATACAATTCTAGCATGAATAATAAACATTTATCATGATATGAGGAAATAAATAATAACTATATTATTGCCTCTAGGGCATATTTCCTTCACCACCGGCCCTGTAGGTCGGAGCCGGACATTGTCGAAGGTCCGAAGTGCCCGAATCTGGAGCCCTGGGTGTTGGAACTCGGGGCAAGGGGCGGATTCGATTGAGGATTGAAGAAAAGGAACGGGCCTTGGTCTCATTATAAAGAGGGAGAATACCAAGAGCCGTCCCCGTGACCGTTTGGAACTCGCCTTCGATGGAGGGGGCGTGGCAACGGGCGCGGTTGGGTTACCCATGTCCGTATTGATGAGAATCCCGGAATAAGGGGAACATGATCTCTGCTTCGACAAGACGTGCCAAGGAAACCGCTTCGCTAAACGCGCTGAGGTGGTATAATGAAAACGTAAAGGCTTGGTTGTGGTGTGACGTCACGCCATAGAATACGTCAACAGATTGAACTTGTGTAAATATTATTCTCTCCACGGTGGTATGAGGAATTTATTTTGCAGAGCCGGACACTATCCTGGTGTTCACAATCTTCTATAAATTATTCGGAGGAGGAACCCGCCTTGCAATGCCGAAGACAATATGCGCGCCGGACTCGTCGTCATTGAAGCCTGGTTCAGGGGCTACTAAGGGAGTCTCGGACTAGGGGGTGTCCGGATAGCCGAACTATCATCATCGGCCGGACTCCAAGACTATGAAGATACAAGATTGAAGACTTCGTCCCGTGTTCGGATGGGACTTTCCTTGGCGTGGAAGGCAAGCTTGGCGATACGGATATGTAGATCTCCTACCATTATAACCGACTCTGTGTAACCCTAGCCCTCTCCGTTGTCTATATAAACCGGAGGGTTTTAGTCCATAGGACAGAACAACAATCATACCATAGGCTAGCTTCTAGGGTTTAGCCTCCTTGATCTCGTGGTAGATCCACTCTTGTACTACCCATATCATCAATATCAATCAAGCAGGAGTAGGGTTTTACCTCCATCGAGAGGGCCCGAACCTGGGTAAAAACATCGTGTCCCTTGTCTCCTGTTACCATCCGCCTAGACGCACAGTTCGGGACCCCCTACCCGAGATCCGCCGGTTTTGACACCGACAGAGGTCGTGATGGGGGTGGGTGGGCTGTCAGGAGGATAAGGATCGTGATGGGGGTGGAGAGAGAGAGAGTGGTGGGGGCGTGGGCATCGGGGCGTGGGGTGAGTGGGTTTTGCGTTGTAGGGATGTGTGGACCAGATTTTGCCATGTCACTGATCCGCGTGATTGATCCGTGGGATGTGTTTCTTCTTTGCCGTCTGCGGGCTTTTTACAAATGGCAAAGTAGCACTTTGCCGTCTGTAAGAAAAACACAGATGGTAAAGATTTTTGCCGTCTTCGATTTTTTTTACAGACGGCAAAGTGAGCACTTTGCCGTCTCTAAATAAAAAAGGTAGACGGCAAAGAGTCTTTGCCGTCTGTGTTTTTTTTACAAACGGCAAAGTATGTCTTTGCCGTTAGCCATTCTTTGCCGTCAGTAACTGATGGCAAAAGTGGTCTTTGCCGTCTGTCTCGACGAAAAGCTGACGACAAAGAGCTCCCCTGACGGCAAATTAGCTGACTCCCGTAGTGTTTCCTAGTGACAGCAGGGGCAGCAAGGCACGTATTGTATTGTTGCCATCGAGGATAAAAAGATGGGGTTTATATCATATTGCATGCATTTATCCCTCTACATCATGTCATCTTGCTTAAGGTGTTACTCTGTTTTTATGAACTTAATACTCTAGATGCAGGCAGGAGTCGGTCGATGTGTGGAGTAATAGTAGTAGATGCAGGCAGGAGTCGGTCTACTTGTTGCGGACGTGGTGCCTATATACATGATCATGCCTAGATAATCTTATAATTATTCGCTTTTCTATCAATTGCTCGACATTAATTTGTTCACCCACCGTAATACTTATGCTATCTTCAGAGAAGCCACTAGTGAAACCTATGGCCCCAGGGACTATCTCTTATCATATTTGCTTCCAATCTACTTTTATTTGCATCTTTACTTTTTGCATCTATATTATAAAATACCAAAAAAATATTTATGTTATCATACTATCTCTATTAGATCTCACTTTCGCAAGTGGCCGTGAAGGGATTGACAACCCCTTTATTGCGTTGGTTGCGAGTTCTTTGTTTGTTTGTGTAGGTGCGTGGGACTTTTGAGGAGCCTCCTACTGGACTGATACCTTGGTTCTCAAAAACTGAGGGAAATACTTACGCTACTATTGCTGCATCACCCTTTCCTCTTCAAGGAAAACCAACGCAAGCTCAAGACGTAGCAAGAAGGATTTCTGGCGCCGTTGCCGGGGAGGTCTTCGCTCAAGTCAAGACATACCAAGTACCCATCACAAACTCATCTCCCTCGCATTTACATTATTTGCCATTTGCCTCTCGTTTTCCTCTCCCCCACTTCACCCTTGCCGTTTTATTCGCCCTCTCTTTCCCAATCTCCTCTCTTTTTCGCTTGCCTTTTTCTGCTTGCTTGTGTGCCTGTCTGTCCTTATGGCTTCGCCTAAGGGTTCTGACCACCTTCTTAGAAGGTTGGAAGAGATTGAATCGAATATTAGAAGCTTTATGAATTTGCAATTTGAGCATAATAATTTCTTCAGAAAAGAGCTTAAGGAACAAAAAGGTTTTTTGGGGTTTATGAACAAAGAGCTTGATGATATGAATAAAGAATTTTATGGTGTGAATGCTCAAATTACCCGGCTTGAAAATGCTATAGCCAAAATTTCTGATAAGCAAGCCACCTTAGTCAATAAGATGGCCGCCAAACCAGAAAAGTTACATGAAAATGATGATGAAGATCTTAAAGTTATTGATGCGTCTCCTATTAGATCTATGTTTTGCAATATGAATCTTGATAATTATGGGACTGATGATTAGTCAACTTTACCTAGAAGGCGTCCCAAGAATTCGGAGTTTTTAGATCTTGATGCTAAATTTGGTAAAAGTGGGATTGGAGAGGTCACAACTTTAAATAGCATTGAACCCACTATCTCGGATTTCAAGGAATTTGATTATGATAATTGTTCTTTAGAAGGTTGTATTTCCTTGTTGCAATCTGTTGTTAATTCTCCTCATGCTTATAGTCAAAATAAAGCTTTTACCAAACATATCGTTGATGCCTTGATGCAATCTTATGATGAAAAACTTAATTTGGAAGTTTCTATACCTAGAAAACTTAATGATGAGCGGGAACCTACTATAAAGATTAGAATTAAAGATCATGAGTGTTTTGCTTTGTGTGATTTGGGTGCTAGTGTTTCCATGATTCCGAAAACTTTATGTGATATTCTAGGTTTCCATGATCTTGATGATTGCTCTTTAAATTTGCACCTTGCAGATTCCCCCATTAAAAAGCCAATTGGAAGAATCAATGATGTTCTCATTGTTGCAAATAGAAATTTGGTGCCCGTAGATTTTATCGTTCTTGATATAGATTGCAATCTTTCTTGCCCTATTATTCTTGGTAGACCTTTCCTTAGAACGATTAGCGCGATTATTGATATGAAGGAACGGAATATTGGATTCCAATTTCCATTAAAGAAAGGCATGGAGAACTTTCCAAGAAATAAAGTCAAATTACCTTATGAATCTATCATGCGGGCTACTTATGAATTTAGTGCCAAAGATGGCACTCGTTAGATCTATCTTCGCTTTTATGCCTAGCTAGGGGCGTTAAACGATAGCGCTAGTTGGGAGGCAACCCAATTTTCTTTGTGTTTTTTGTTTTTGTTCCTGTTTAGTAATAAATCTTGAATCTACCCTCCGTTTAGATGTGTTTTTTATCTTTTAATTAGTGTTTGTGCCAAGTAGAACCTATAGGATAACCTATAATGATAGTTGATTTGATTCTGCTGAAAAACAGAAACTTTGCACGCACGAATTTAGTTTTGTTAAATCACAGAAACGTGCTTTTGCGATAATTCTTTTTGCTGATGATCAATAAAAAATTTGTCCAGGACTTCCTATTTTGGTAGGATTTTTAGAGTTCCATAAGTTTGCGTTAGTTACAGACTGTTCTGTTTTTGACAAATTCTGTTTTTCGTGTGTTGTTTGCTTATTTCGATGCATCTATGGCTAGTAAAATAGTTTATAAACCATAGAGAAGTTGAATTACAGTAGGTTTAACACCAAAATAGATAAAGAATGAGTTCATTACAGTACCTTATGTGGTGGTTTTGTTTTTCTTTCACTAACGGAGCTTATAAGATTTCCTGTTGAGTTTTGTGTTGTGAAGTTTTCAAGTTTTGGGTAAAGCTTTTATGGACTATGGAATAAGGAGCGGCAAGAGCCTAAGCTTGGGGATGCCCATGACACCCCAAGATATTCAAGGATATCCAAAAGCCTAAGCTTGGGGATGCCCCGGGAAGGCATCCCCTCTTTCGTCTTCGTTCATTGGTAACTTTACTTGGAGCTATATTTTTATTCGCCACATGATATGTGTTTTGCTTGGAGCGTCGTGTATTATATTAGTCTTTGCTTTTTAGTTTACCACAATCATCTTTGCTATACACACCTTTTGGGAGAAGCCTACTTGGTTAGAATTTGCTAGAATACTCTATGTGCTTCACTTATATCTTTTGAGCTTGATAGTTTTTGCTCCAGTGCTTCACTTATATCTTTTAGAGCACGTGGTGACTTAATCTTGAAGAAATTGCTAGTCTCTCATGCTTCACTTATATTATTTTGAGAGTCTTTTAGAACAGCATGGTATTTGCTATGGTTATAAAATTGGTCCTAGAATGGTAGGCATCCAAGTTGGGTATAATAAAAACTATCATAGGAAGTGAATTGGATGCTATGATCAATTTGATACTTGATAATTGTTTTGAGATATGGAGGTAGTGATATTAAATTCATGCTAGTTGGGTGATTATGAATTTATAATGCTTGTGTTGAAGTTAGCAAGTCCCGTAGCATGCACGTATGGTTAAAATTGTGTAACAAATTTGAAACATGAAGTGTACCTGGCTTGTGCATCCTTATGAGTGGCGATCGGGGACGAGCGATGGTCTTTTCCTACCAATCTATCCCCCTAGGAGCATGCGCGTAGTACTTGATTTTTGATGACTTCTAAATTTTTGCAATAAGTATATGAGTTCTTTTGACTAATGTTGAGTCCATGGATTATACGCACTTTTACCTTTCCGCCATTGCTAGCCTCTTCGGTACCGTGCATTGCCCTTTCTCACCTTGAGAGTTGGTGCAAACTTCGCCGGTGCATCCAAACCCCGTGATACGATACGCTCTATCACACATAAACCTCCTTTTATCTTCCTCAAAACAGCCACCATACCTACCTATTATGTCATTTCCATAGCCATTCCGAGATATATTGCCATGCAACTTTCCACCGTTCCGTTCATCATCATGACATACATTACTTTTGTCATATTGCCATTGCATGAACATGTAGTTGACATCGTATTTGTGGCAAAGCCACCATGCATTATTTTTCATACATGTCACTCTTGATTCATTGCACCATCCCAGTACACCGCCGGAGGCATTCATATAGAGTCATATCTAGTTCTAGTTTCGAGTCGTAATTCATATGTTGTAATCAATGAAAGTGTGATGATCATCATTATTAGAGCATTGCCCAAAGAAAAAAAAAGAAAGGCCAAAAGAAAAAAAAGGCCCAAAAAATAAAAAAAAGGGGAAAAGGGAAAAAAAGAAAAGGGCAATGTTACTATCTCTTTTTCCACACTTGTGCTTCAAAGTAGCACCTTGTTCTTCATGTAGTGAGTCTCATATATTATGCTTCAAGTAGCACCATGTTTTTCATATAGTGAGTCTCATAAGTTGTCTTTTTCATACTAGTGGGAATTTTTCATTATAGAACTTGGCTTGTATATTCCTACGATGGGCTTCCTCAAATGCCCTAGGTCTTCGTGAGCAAGCAAGTTGGATGCATATCCACTAGTTTTCTTTTGTTGAGCACTCATTTATAGCTCTAGTGCATCCGCTGCATGGCAATCCCTACTCCTCATGTTGACATCAATTGATGGGCATCTCTATAGCCCGTTGATTATCCTCATGTGAGACTTTTTTTTGTCTTCTCCACACAATCCCCATCATCATATTCTATTCCACCCATAGTGCTATATCCATGGCTCACGCTCATGTATTGCGTGAAGCTTGAAAAATTTTGAGATTATTGAAGTATAAAACAATTGCTTGGCTTGTCATCGGGGGTATAGAAGTTGGGAACATCTTTGTGTGACGAAAATGAAGCATAGCCTAACTATATGGTTTTGTAGGGATGAACTTTCTTTTGCCATGCAATTTTGAGAAGACATGATTACTTTGATTAGTATGCTTGAAGTGTTACTATTTGTTTTATCAATATGAACTTTTATTTTGAATCATTTGGATCTGAACATTCATGCCACAATAAAGAAAATTACATTAAGAATTATGCTAGGTAGCATTCCACATCAAAAATTCTCTTTTTATCATTTACCTACTCGACGACGAGCAGGAATTAAGCTTGGGGATGCTTGATACGTCTCCAACGTATCTATAATTTTTGATTGTTCCGTGCTATTATATTACCCCTTTTGGATGTTTATGGGCTTTATTTTACACATTTATATCATTTTTGGGACTAACCTACTAACCGGAGGCCCAACCCATATTGCTGGGTTTTTTTTGCCTATTTCAGTATTTCGAAGAAAAGGAATATCAAACGGAGTCCAAACGGAATGAAACCTTTGGGAGCGTGATTTTTGGAACGAACGTGATCCGGAGGACTTGGAGTGCAAGTCAAGAAGCAGTCGAGGCCTCCACGAGATAGGAGGGCGCCCCCCCCCCCTATAGGGCATGCCCCCCTGTCTCGTGGGCCCCTCGGGCGACCACCGACGTACTTCTTCCTCCTATATAAGCCTACGTACCCCGAAAACATACAGGGAGCCAACAAAACACAATTTCCACCGCTGTAACCTTCTGATCTGCGAGATCCCATCTTGGAGCCTTCGCCGGCACTCTGCCGGAGGGGGAATCGACCACGGAGGGCTTCTACATCAACACCATAGCCCCTCCGATGAGTTGTGAGTAGTTTACCACAGACCTACGGGTCCATAGTTATTAGCTAGATGGCTTCTTCTCTCTTCTTGGATCTCAATACAATGTTCTCCCCCTCTCTTGTGGAGATCTATTCGATGGAAACTCTTTTTGCGGTGTGTTTGTCGAGATCCGATGAATTGTGGGTTTATGATCAAGTTTATCTTTGAATAATATTTGAATCTTCTCTGAATTCTTTTATGTATGATTGAGTTATCTTTGCAAGTCTCTTCGAATTATCAGTTTGGTTTGGCCTACTAGATTGATCTTTCTTGCCATGGGAGAAGTGCTTATCTTTGGGTTCAATCTTGCGATGTCCTTTCCCAGTGACAGCAGGGGCAGCAAGGCACGTATTGTATTGTTGCCATCGAGGATAAAAAGATGGGGTTTACATCATATTGCATGAATTTATCCATCTACATCATGTCATCTTGCTTAAGGCGTTACTCTGTTCTTATGAACTTAATACTCTAGATGCAGGCAGGAGTCGGTCGATGTGTGGAGTAATAGTAGTAGATGCAGGCAAGAGTCGGTCTACTTGTTGCGGACGTGATGCCTATATACATGATCATGCCTAGATAATATTATAATTATTCGCTTTTCTATCAATTGCTCGACAGTAATTTGTTCACCCACCGTAATACTTATGCTATCTTGAGAGAAGCCACTAGTGAAACCTATGGCCCCCGGGTCTATCTCTTATCATATTTGCTTCCAATCTACTTTTATTTGCATCTTTACTTTTTGCATCTATATTATAAAATACCAAAAATATATTTATGTTATCATACTATCTCTATTAGATTTCACTTTCGCAAGTGGCCGTGAAGGGATTGACAACCCCTTTATTGCGTTGGTTGCGAGTTCTTTGTTTGTTTGTGTAGGTGCGTGGGACTTTTGAGGAGCCTCCTATTGGACTGATACCTTGGTTCTCAAAAACTGAGGGAAATAATTACGCTACTATTGTTGCATCACCCTTTCCTCTTCAAGGAAAACCAACGCAAGCTCAAGACGTAGCAATACACGCAACTCTCCAATCTATGCACCTGCACAAACAATCAAATACTTGCACCCAACGCGATAAAGGGGTTGTCAATCCTTCACGGTCACTTGCAAAGGTGAGATCTGATATATATATATATATATATATATATATATATATATATATATATATATATATATATATATATATATATATAGGGTGGGTCTATTATGATAACACCCTTAAGAGTATTATTATGATAACACTGAAGCTTATTCTGCTAACACCAGACGGCCACCCCCGAAGCTACAAACTAACCACGCGCCCATCCCACCCACCCACGCGCACAAACCAGCACCCCCACCTCCCCTACGAACAGTACCCACCACCTTCTCCCTTCTCCCCGATCCCCCATCACCCCACATTGCCGCCCGCCCTACCACCTCCCACCGTGTCGGCCACCACCTTCCACAACGCGAGCCACCGCCAGGCCACCACCTCCCACCGTGCCGCACGCCAACCACCATGCAGTGCGTCGGCAGCCGATCTGCCACGGCCGGCCTCCCCAGACCACTGGCGTCGCCCCAATGGCCTCCTTCAGCACTCCGGTGGTCGGATCCATAGCACCCCGCGCCTGTGACCTCATCTACAAATGTGGTCGCCGGATCTAGAGCCCTCCCCTGCCCCATTGACCTCCTTCTGCGCCGCCGCAGCCAGATCCAGCAGACCTCCTGCTACCGCCAGATGCAGGCGCCCCGGCCACCGCACCTTTGCTCCCACCTGCACCGCGCCGCCCTCAGGATCCTGCTCAATCCCACCGAACTACCGGATCGGCGCTAGGATCCGGCCCCGTTTGACCAAATCCGCCTCGATCCATGGCCGTGCAGAAGACAGAGGGGCTCGCCGGAGCTACCTCATCATGACAGATGGTAGCCTCGCACCCCGATGCACGTCCTCGGCCTGTGGACGACGTGCTCCTCCTCCTTGCTCACCAGGTGACCCCATCCTCCTCTGCTCCTATAGGAACCAGGCCAGCACTGCCCCCCTCATGTGTTGGCACCCCAATTCCTCTTCTTCCCTTCATCTACAACGTTGGCGAACCGGAGTCCGGTGGTGCGTGGCGTGTCGTCCATTGTGCTCGGCTTTGCAGTATGTTCTCTTCCCCAATGGTGACCGTGTCCCTCCAGCTCCTCTAATCTCCCACCCACCCGGCACCTACTCTCTCCCCATATCCCATGAGGTCCTAGTCGCTCGTTGCTCGCAAGGGATGCGGTCCATTATGTTGAGATAGTGCAGTGCGCTCGGCATGCAGAACCCTCCTCCCTCCTCTCTGGCTCGGCCCTCCACCTCTTGCTGGTCGCCACGGCCGGATCCGTTGCGGCACTGCCTTGCCTCGCCGCCATGCGTCAGTCCCGCGGCTTTAGCGTGACCATCTACCTCCCCTCGATGAACTACATCGCCGCCAGTGCTAGTGAGAAGTTCGCTCGTGTTGCTGCTGAACCTCCCCGAGTGAGCAATGTTGGAGTGCAGATATGTATTAGTTCTTTTTTGTGTTGAACATTGGAGTGCTTAATCCAGTTTTCTTGCAGCTCACAACAGTGTTACTCCAAAAGATGAGGTTCAGTTTCCTTGCATTCTGACGACCACGCCGACGTGTGTGTGCTCGAGTGTAGCTTGCAAAAATCCCCCAAAATCGACTCAGTTGTGTGCAGTTCCCAGGTGCTGAGTGTGCGGTTTGATTTTTTTTTCCAACAAAAGATGTGCTCTGGTGAAGTTCATTGCTGATGTATCTCTAGTGCAGTTTTCAGATGGGTGCTACTACCTTCTGCACTGCTTCTTTGATCCACTATGGAGGCAAAAAACAAGAAAGGAAACATTCTTGTTTAGAAGACCACTTGTGAATTTGATGTGTTCAAGAGCGAGTTGTACAGATTTGTGTCCTAGAGTGTAACGCCCTCGATGCGGCTATATCTCCCACGTGTCGAAGCACGACTTAGAGGCATAACCGCATTGAAAGCAATGTCGCAAGTGAGGTAATCTTCACACAACCCATGTAATACATAAGGGAAAGAGATACATAGTTGGCTTACAATCGCCACTTCACACAATACATGAGTAAAGCATTACATCATGCAGATACAAACAAGGTCCGACTACGGAACCAAAATAAGAGAAGACTACCCCAAATGCTACACAGATCCCCGATCGTCCCAACTGGGCTCCACTACTGATCAACTGAAACGAAACGACATAAAGAACAAGATCTTCATTGAGCTCCTCCTTGAGCTCGGTGGCCACCTGCACGGTTTCATCGGCACACCAAACTGGTTTTGAAGTATCACGTGAGTCACGGGGACTCAGCAATCTCACACCAAATGAGATCAAGACTATTTAAGCTTAAAGGTAGGACAGGGTAGTGAGGTGGAGCTGCAGCAAGCGACTAGCATATATGGTGGCTACATTCGCAAAAGAGAGCGAGAAGAGAAGGCGAAGCACGGTCGAACAACTATGATCAAGAAGTGATCCTAGAACAACCTCGCCAAACATAACTCCAACACCGTGTTCACTTCCGGACTCACGAGAAGAGACCATCACGGTTACACACGCCGTTGGTGTATTTTAATTAAGATCAACTTTGGGTTTTCTACAACCGGACATTAACAAATTCCCATCTGCCTCATAACCGCGGCACGGCTTTGAAAGATAATACCCGCAGGGTGTCCCAACTTAGCCCATTATAAGCTCTCACGGTCAACGAAGGATATTCCTTCTACCGAAGACCCGATCGATCTCGGAATCCCGGACTACAAGACATTTCGACAAAGAATAAAACAAGACCAGCAAAGCCGCCGGATGTGCCGACAAATCTGATAGGAGCTGCACATATCTCGGTCTCGTGGCACACCGGATGAACACTACGTCGGCAACCGACGATACCCCAAGTTGCCTCGGGCGGCACCGCAAGTGGTTTAGTTTGGACCAGCACTCGGAGGAGAACTGGCCCGGGTTAAAATAAAGATGACCCTTGAGTCTGCAGAACCCAAGGGAAAAAGGCTTAGGTGGCAAATGGTAAAACCAATGTTGGGCCTTCTTTGGAGGAGTCTTATTCAAAGCGAACTGTCAAGGGGTCCCATAAATCACCCAACCGTAAGGAACGCAAAATCCGGGAACATAACACCGGTATGACGGAAACTAGGGCGGCAAGAGTGGAACAAAACACTGGGCATAAGGCCGAGCCTTCCACCCTTTACCAAGTATATAGATGCATCAATTAAATAAGAATATTGTGATATCCCAACAAGTAAACATGTTCCAACAAGGAACAACATCTCCATGTTCCAACAAGGAACAAACTTCATCTTCACCGCAACTAACAACGCTATAAGAGGGCTGAGCAAAGCGGTAACATAGCCAAACAACGGTTTGCTAGGAAAGGATGGTTAGAGGCTTGACATGGCAATATGGGAGGCCTGATAAGCAAGTGATAGGCATCGTAGCATAGGCATAGCAAAAGAGCGAGCATCTAGCAAGCAAAGATAGAAGTGATTTCGAGGGTATGGTCATCTTGCCTGAAATCCCGCAAGGAAGAAGAACGAATCCATGAAGAAGACAAACGGGCGTAGTCGAACGAATCCTCACAACTCCGGAACGAAACCGAAGCTAACGAGAGAAGCAACCCGGAAAGACACAAACAACATGGTAAACAACCATCACATAAACATGTCATGATGCACCAACGAGTATGATGCATGTCCGGTTTAAATAGCATGGCATGGCAAAGTGCAACAAACAATACCACAAATTAAGTGGAGCTCAATATGCAACGAGTTGCATATTGACGGAACACCACAACAATTATTTAGTTCTCTCTCGGATATGTACCCAACAATATTAAATGTTGATTATCATGGCAAGGGGTGAAGCACAACAAAACTACCTAACTAGGCAAGTTTAAATGAGGCCGGAAACAACGAACAACAAGTCCGGGAAAATCCTCATATGCATATTTCGAATTAGGTACTGTTCTGCCCTAAACACAATTTTAATGTTGTTAAACATGCAAAGTAATGCTACCATGATAAACTAGGCATTTTTCTACCCCATTTACATATATAATTCATTTAAATCCGAGTTACGGTTATTTAGTTATGAAATAAATCATTTTAGCATGGCATTTAAGCAAAATTACTGCAAACAACAATTATAAACATTTAAATGTTGTTATCATGATGCGGATGACATATACAAGTTTTATGCAATTTTATGAAAAATGTTGACAAGAGCATTATGAAGCATTGTGTCACCGTGGTGGAAGAAAGGGGTGCCACGGCAACGACAACGGAAATGGTGCCACGGCAACATTCCGGTTTCGATAACTCGATTGAGATATCGGTGCAAAGGAAAGTGTGGACGTGAGCGAGTCATGCGAGGATGGTGGGGTGCTCCCGACTACCGGGTTCCCGCGGAACGGTGGCATGGCAAAAGAGGGGCATCGCAAGGATGATTCGATCACGGTCGGTCATCACGGGTTATACCTCCGGAGCGAGCAATCGGGACGGGTCGAGTTTCGTAGAGGGAAGTAGACGTTCTCGCGATGATCATCGAGGGAAGTAGTCGTACACGGCGTAGGGGAAGTAGTCGTTCATGTCCCGTGGATGTTCGGGGTCCACGGGGTCTTCGAGGGTCGAGAGTAGTGGTTCACGTTCGTTTTCGAAGAGGTACTTGACGGGTCCGAATCCCTTCGGGGTTGTCGTGGTACTTGCGATCTCGCGATGGTAGTGGTACACGTTCGGAGAGGAACTTGATGTTCCCATGTGCTTCACGGGTCGTCGTTGAACTTGACGAAATCCATCCGCAGGTAGCCGTCCGTGGTCGTTCTCATGTTGGCGTGCAACAAGATGGTCTCGAGGTTCGTAGCCGAACTTGGCGGTCCAAAACGTTCATCGGCGGTAGTCGTGGTACTTGGTGAATTCGGAGACTGCAGGAGACGAACTTGGCGGTCCTCGTTGACCTGGGACTTGTCGAAAAAAACTCGAAGATGGCCCTGGCGTCCTGGTTCGGTGGTTGTGGAGGCAGGGGACTCCGGCTCCTTGTGGAGCTCCTGGTGGTCGCCACCAACGGAGGAGGCGGCAAAGCGAGGGGCCGGGCGCGACTCGACCGGACCAGAGGTGGTGGCGCGCCTTGCGGAGCGCTCAAGCAAAGCGAGGGACGCCACTGGACGAGAGGAAGCGGAGATGGCGCGAGCAGCGGCCCTGTGGTCGCCGGCGCGGCGATGGCAGGACGGGTCACGCGGAGATGGCTGGAGGGAAGAGGGACTTGGCGGCGGCTGCTTGAAGAAGATCGGGCGCGTCGGGGACGGCTCGGGCTCCAGGAGCTCGGGTGAGGGACGAGGAAAGGGGGACGCGAGGACGAGGCGGACGGGCAGAGGACGAGGAAGCGCTTGGGGCTCGGGGTGACGCTCGGCAAAAGGAGCAGCTCCGGCGATGGCGCTCGCCAGCGCGGCGCCGAAGACGGTAGGGGGCGAGGAGGAGGGAGCGACGGTGCTGGCCATGGTGCCAGCGCACAGGGACGGGCGCGGCTCCAAACGACGATGGGGTGGAGGAGGCCGAGGGGGTCGAGCGAGGGAGACGGCGGCGCGAAGGAGGAGACGGGGATCGGGCGCTGGTCGGCGCTAGGGAGGAGACGAGGGAGAGAGATGCGGGTGTGCGTGAGGCTAGGGTTAAGGGCAGAGGCCGGCTGGGCCTTGACCTTGGGCCGGTTTAGATGGGCTGGCCTGGTGTGGGCTAGGAAAGAAGTGGCCAGAGGCCTGGCTGGTCCTTGGGCCTAGCTCCTCTCTCTCTCTCTTAAAACTCTTAAAACAGAGAAAAGAAAGGAAAGGGAAGAAAAGAAAAAGATTAGAGAAAGAGTTTGACCTGGGGATTATTTTCCCGAGCTCGCAAAAATGCGAGGAATTTAACAAAAATGATCCAAGGATTTTTGGTGGATCTCCGGAAAATGATGAAAATAATAATGGCAAGGTTTGGGGACCAAACTTGAAGTAGAAAGGGCATGGGATTTTGCAAGTGGGTTATGGTGATTCCAAAACAATGGAATATTTTTAATATAGCTCCCTAATATTGGGAGGATATGTTATAAAGAGAAGTCACCATGTGAATCCCTCGGTTTAAATGGACCGAAAAATCCATACGACTTATTTAGAAGAGTTTTGAAAATAAAGATATGATGGCATGATGACATGATGCAATGCAAGAGATGACATGAAGAATGCACAGACAAAACAAATCACACGACAAAACTCGGAAACCCTGGAAGGCAACTGAAGCTCCGGTCTTGGGGCGTCACATAGAGGGAAACTAGTACTTGTGAACAAAAGTTCACTCGGGCACAGACGTCCAAGCAGTTGGGTGTGTAGTTTTTTATGTGTTTGGATGCATTATTTTTTGACACATTACACTCGCTTGCCATGTGCAGTAAGAGACTACAAAAGAAAATGCAGTGCACTCTGGTCTACAGTACACCATTTATAAAAAATGTATTTAAAAAGTGCACTCTCGTCCAAAATGTTATGAAGCTCACTTTGTTCTCTCATGTGGTTCACTATAAAACTCCTCCATCTTTCACTATATCAATACAACACCTGCAGTGCGTTTGGTCATCGAAAGTGGTTCAGTTTTGAGAGTGATGTTGTTTGCTTGCGCACAATGTGGAAGTGTGATTTTATTTTTTTTTGCAAAATAACAAAAGAGTAATGCGGTTCACTTTGATATTTGTCACGGTTCACTTGCCCATGTCTCTGCGGTCCACTCTCGTTCATAAAAAAAGTTGAAAAAAGACGACAAAAACTCGCCTAAGAAAATTTACACCCGACAAAAGAGATCATGAAGTTCACTTGACTGTTTGATGCAGTGCGGTTTTTAGCCTAAAGCAGTGCGTTCATGTGTTAAGACAAAAGAAATCATGAAGTTCACTTGACTGTCTGATGCAGTGCGGTTTTTAGCCTACGGCAGTGCGTTCATGTGTCTGATGCAGTAAACATGGAGATTTTGGTGTCGCGAAAAATAGAGTGCCCGCATTTATGTAAAATCAAAATTGCTCTTAAACCATAAGGAATTGGAGAGGGTGTTCTACATGAAAAAGTTGCGTCTCGTCGATATCTATCCAACGGCATATAATTTGAATCATTTCAACCAGCAGTTTGTAAAAATTTCGCGAAAAATAGTCGTTGCCTCTCATCATCAGCCGCACGATTTTTAAAATTAACTAAAAACTGTAAGGAATCTCAAAAACATTTTAACATATGAAAGTTGTGCATCATCCGTAGATTTCCAACGGTGTATCATACGCCTCATTTCAACAAACGGTTAGAAAACTGGAGCGAAAACTGTACCAAAACTTTGAAAAATAACATTCCGCGATTTAGTAAATTTGAAACTGCTCTTAAGCCGTAACGAGTTAGAGAAAATAATAGATATGAAAAAGATGCGCCTCGACGATATCTTTCCAATGGTGTATCATTTGCTTCATTCCGACGAGCGGTTTAGAAGAAATCGCGAAAAAATGCTCGCTACCACTCATGATGGGCCGCACCATTTTCGAAACTGCTCTTAAACCGTGAGGAATCTCGAAAAGTGTTCAACATGGCAAAGTTACGCCTAATCCATAGCTTTTCAACGGTACAGTACACGCCTCATTCCGACAAACGGTTAAAAAACTAGAGCAAAAAAGGTACCGAAAATACACGGCGTGCAGTTTTTTGCGACGGGAAGTTCACTCGTGAGAGTACTGCAGCACACTTAGTTTAAACAATGACGTGCACTTGCGTTGAGCATGCAGTGCGGAAGTGTTATCACAATAGTTATTCTGCTAATATTAGCAGAATAGACCGGTTATATATATTAGCAGAATAGACCGGCTCTATATATTACTAAAACATAAAACAAAGTATAAATAAATAAATTGCAGCGATGTATTTTTGGTTTATAGATATGAAAATATATGATGGAAAATAGATCATGGGGCCATAGGTTTTACTAGAGGCTTCTCTCTTGAAGGAAAATAGTACGTGGGTGAACAAATTACTGTCGAGCATTGATAGAAAAGCGCAAAGTTACAACGATATCCAAGGCAATGGTTATGAATATAGGGATCACGTCGGTGTCAAGTAGACTGACTCCTGTCTGCATCTACTACTATTACTCCACACATCGACCACTATCCAGCATGCATCTAGAGTATTAAGTTCATAAGAACGGAGTAACACCTTAAGCAAGATGACATGATGTAGAGGGATAAACTCAAGCAATATGATAAAAACTCCATCTTTTTACCATTGATGGCAACAATACAATACGTGTCTCGCTACCCCTACTTTATCACTGGGTGAGATCACCGCAAGATTGAATTCAAACTAAGCACCTCTCCCATTGCAAGAAGAAGCAATCTAGTTGACCAAACCAAACCGATAATTCGAAGAGAAACACAAAGATATCAAATCATGCATATAAGAATTCAGAGAAGATTCAAATAATATTCATAGATAAACTGATCATAAATCCACAATTCATCGGATCTCGACAAACACACCGCAAAATAATATTACATCGGATAGATCTCCAAGAACATCGAGGAGAACATGGTATTGAGAATCAAAGAGAGAGAAGAAGTCATCTAGCTACTAGCTATAGACCTGTAGGTCTTTGATAAACTACTCATGCTTCATCGAAAGAGCAATAGAGTTGATGTAGAAGCCCTCCGTGATCAAGTCCCCCTTTGGGAGGATGACGGAAAAGGCCCCAAGATGGGATCTCACGGAGACAGAAGGTTACGGCGGTGGAAAAGTATTTTGGTGGACGCTTCTGGTTGTTTGGGAATATTTGTGAATTTATAGAGCTGAGAAGGAGGTCGGTGGACTCCCGAGGGGGCCCATAAGCCAGGGGGCGTGCCCTAAGGGCTTGTGGAGCCCTCGGGGCTCTTCTGACTTCATCTCCAAGTTTCATGGATGTCTTCTGGTCCAAGAAAAATCATGGCGAAAGTTTTGTTTCGTTTGGACTCTGTTTGATATTCCTTTTCTGTAAAACTCAAAAATAAGGAAAAAACAAAAATTGGCATTGGGCTCTGGGTTAATAAGTTAGTCCCAAAAATAAAATAAAATAAAATAGCATATTAATGCATATAAAACATCCAAAACAGGTAATATAATAGCATCGAATAATCAAAAATTATAGATACGTTGGAGACGTATCAATAAGGAGGGAGTAGTCGCCCTCGGGGTTGAGGGTATGTACTAGTAGCTACGTGTTTGATCTCTCTCTCTCTCTCTCTCTCTCTCTCTCTCTCTCTCTCTCTCTCTCTCTCTCTCTCTCTCTCTCTCTCTCTCTCTCTCTCTCTCTCTCTCGTGTTCTTGATATGGCACGATCTTGATGTATCCCGAGCTCTGTTAATATAGTTCGATCATCTGGTGTTTCTTCCCTCTCTATCTTTGTTGTGATGAATCGAATCTTTTCGTTTGAGGTTTTGTTATTGTCGGATTGAATATTTCAAATTTGAGAACACTTAATGTATGTCTTGCATATGAATGCCCGTGGTGACAATGGGGTATTATATTAATTCACTCGATGTATGTTTTGGCACTCAACTCGCAGATTTCGAAGGTGTCATTGGGGTAATCTATGCATAGGGGTTGATGCACATTTTCATTATCTTTTCTCCGATAGAAACTTTGGGGTGCTCCTTGAAGTCTTCGTGTGGATTGAATATTATGATTACGAATTTATTTGATGCATATCGTATAATCAACTCACGGATACTTGTGGTGGCATTGGAGTATCTAGGTGACATTAGGGTTGGTTGATGTGTATCATATGGTGTTATTTTAGTATGAACTCTAGGGCTGTTTGTGACACTTATAGGAATAGCTCAATGGATTGATCGGAAAGAATAACTTTGAGGTGGTTTCGTACCCTACAAAGAATTTCTATCTTATGTTCTCCGCTAATAGGAACTTGGGAGTGATTCTTTATCGCACGTTGAAGGATGGTTATATGATCCAATTATGTTAGCATTGTTGCGAGATTGCACTAGTGAAAGTATGAACCCTAGGCCTTGTTTCTAAGCATTGCAATATCGTTTATGCTCACTTTTGTTACTTGCTACCTTGCTATTTTTTATTGTTCGCATTACAAAAACCTATATCTACTATCCATACTACACTTGTATCATCATCCCTTCGGCGAACTAGTGCACATATACAATTTAACATTGTATTGGGTGTGTTGGGGACAAAAGAGATTGTTAGTATTTGATTGCAGGGTTTTTGAGAGAGATCATCTTCATCCTACGCCTCCCAAGGATTGATAAACCTTAGGTCATCCACTTGAGGAAAATTTGCTACTGTCCTACAAAACTCTGCGCTTGGAGACCCAACACAAGTCTACAAGAATAAAATTGCGTAGTAAGCATCAAGCTCTTTTCAGGCGCCGTTGCCGAGGAGGTGAGTGCTTTAAGGATAGATCTTGCAATCGAATCTTTTTAGTTTTTTGTTTATCACTAGTTTGGTTTTATAAAAATAAAACTACAAAAAATGGAATTGAGGTTGCCTCATATTATTCGTCTTTATAATATTTTTCTTGAAAGTAAGGATTCCGATAATTGTGCTCAATTGGTAGAAAGAAGAATTCAATAAAACGTTTGGCATAAAATCTTTGAATGATTAGCATGATTGCAATGTTGTTAATATGAATTCTACGAATATCCAAAATACTAAAGATGGTTGCACTAGTCATAGCAAAGATGTTTCTTATAAGCATGTCAATTTTTGTGAAGTGCATAAAGTTTGTGAAGACACGCCTTATAGGGATGATAGATTTTGTAAGAAGCATAAACATGATAGAATCAACTTTTTGCTCAAAGTGATAGATAAATTTGCCATGAAATTATGCTCTCTTCATCCCATTACTTGTGAACTTTGCAATAAGGTTGGTCATCTTAATTTTCAATGCATACTTTTGCATGAATCGATTATGGCCAAAAATTGCAATAACTTGACCACCCTTGAACTTTATAATGAGTTTTTTCTACTTTTGTGGTGTGAAGAGTTGACACATAAAAATACTTGGTTTGAAGTATTCATTTTCACAAAAGACATTGAAAATAAATTGAAAGAAATCTATATACATTCATATGTAATTCATACTAAAATCTCTAAAAGGGTTTATATTTAAAAACGAAGGGAGTACTTCGCAAAATGGTAATTTGTGGTTCAATGAAATGGTCAGGGTCAGTGAGAGGACGAGATCAACAAGCATGGAGAGTTAAGCTGAGGTATGAACATTATGCGTGTAGAAATTATTGTTACCTTTTGGTTGTGTACGCCAGTTCTCACTTTTCATGTGCATGCTAGGTATCTTGCCTTTCTGGTTCAGCCCATCACTAGGCATCAGTCGCTGCTCCTCAGTGTGTGAAGTGGAGTGCAGCTAGCTGCAGCATGTATACGTGTGCGCATGTTAAACGAGTAATGAACATGTGCTGCCGAACCATGCCTCTTTACAATCTAATCCCTCCATTTCTAAATATAATTCTTTTTAGAGATTTCAATATAGACTACATACGGATGTATATAGTCATATTTTAGAGTGTAGATTCACTTATTTTACTCCGTGTGTAGTCCATATTGAAATCTCTAAACAGGCTTATACTCCTATTTAGAACAGAGGAAGTATATACGTATCTACAAATTTGTTTGCTCCTCACACTATTAAGCTATACAGACAAGCCCCATGGCCTCCTACGTATGTGCTGCTGGACAATAAATCATCAATTGATGTCTGAGAGATGTCAGACTAATACTAATAAATTAACTCATGTAGTACTCCCTCCGTCCCAAAATAAGTGACTCATCATGAATGTAGATGTATATGTCTGCAAGGCGCACCCCAGCCTCTAGTATATACAACAAATGGAAGTCTGCCTTAAATAAGTGAAAGTTTTGCATTCGGTGGGAGCCTCTTCAGGAGAGGGCCTCTAACCATATCAAGAGCAGCACTATCTACTCTAGGGGTTGGTTCCCCTGGATCCAAAGCATCGGTTAGCCTTTGAGCTGTGTCTACAGTTACGACCTGTATTGCAGGAGCATTTTCAACCACGTGCATGATGAATTCAGCTTGGCCTCTTGCCCCTTTGAATCCTGTAACACGCATGTCCTTCAGATTCACATATTTATCTTCCAACGGCGGTATTTCTTGTCTCGAAGGTCCATCGGTTGCAAACCACATAGTATAAAGGCCACGGAACTGTTTAAGTCATCAAGATTAGTAGGGTTTCTTGCTACCCCGTACATGCAGGTTGAAAATAGTACTACCTCCGTAACTTAATATAAGACGTATTTTGACACTATGGCAGTGTCAAAAAATGTCATATTAAGTTACAGAGGGAGTAGCTTACAAACAAAAAGGGGAAATGATTGAGAATATTACTCACATGTACTTCCAACTTCTCAATGAACGGAGAAACCCTTAGAAAAGAAACTAAGTAGAGGATTTTGTCACTGTCTTCATGATGTATAACCAACAGTATCTGCACATGCCTGAGGTGAGAAAACACACGAGGGCTATTTAATGTCCACCGGCTCTGAAAGATAAAACAGCAAAGGTTATTGCAAGATTACATGCTAAACCATAACTCGAATATTGTCCCAATATAAAATACCTCTAGGCGTTGCATTCCAAGTTGCAATGTCAGGTTTTGTACATCTGGTAGCCCATTGAGGAGTGACGTGGCAGCACGCTGAAAAACCGCACCGCGGAACCAAAATTTTGCATTCTCCAGTTTCGTAGCATGATGGAGGGTAATAGGTATGTATGGTCCATCATAAACAAAGGTGGATAGATTTGCAGCATCGAACTCTATCTTGGTTACCTCACAGTGCATGATTTTCAAGTACTGCAGTTGGGATAATGGCTGCAGAACCACCTTCATTTCATCCTTGAGATGGCATCTGACTATGCTTAGCCACTCAAGAGTAATGCAACTGCACAAGATACTCTCGAGATCCTGCCTAGTGGTCTTCAGCGCATGGAGATCAAGCTTTCTTAGGTTTGGGAAACCTATGAAATCGGCAGGAGGTGGTTTGAAACACACAAAGCTAAGTTGAAGACACGCTAGACAGGATACACTTTTGTTGTCTAAAAGCTCAAATGGGAATCTGTAATGATCCCCATATTTCAGAAGATTGGACGGTGGCGCCAAATCAAAAGCTAGATTCTTTGCGTGGGTCGACATAGCAAATCTAATCCAGTTATTGAGGTGATCAACAAGCTTGCTCTCGAATATAAATTTAATTTCAAGTTGGTCAACAACCCTGCCACAGTGCTTCCCCAAAACCGCATTAACACGGTCGATGAACATCTGGGTGTGCTGATGTTTCATTTTCACATTCTTACATACATCATTGACACCAAAGCTTAGCCTGGGGCAAGCTGTCCATGTACATCTCCAGTCAGTCGACAAAACACTGGTCCGAACAGCCTCTTTCACAGGTAATTTCGATAAAATTGCACACAGTACATCCTTCAGCAAAAGGAGAAGACAAATTTAAGCAGATAAATATATTTACCCTGAGGGTCAAGTCGAAAGGCATAATTAACATACCTCTGGAAGGTCATGAAATTTAACGTCAGGCCTTCCCTTGCTATTCTTCAGTGTCTTGACATGGACATGCTTCTCTGCCGTTATTCTACTCGTCAGATAGTTCCCCATTCAAAGCGCTGAAAAGAAGATTGAGGAACATCGGACAAACAAGAGGTTAGGGAGCATGGGGTTAATTAGGACTTGACATAATAGTGCAAGTCTGCGTAAACTGAATTTTGTCTGAAACTAGAATCAGTAAGTCGTCTGGTGTGCATCATAAAAATTGCATCTTTACTTAGCTCTGCCGCCCGTAACTAAAAAAAAAAAAGTGGGAGCGCGGCGGGGGAAAGAGGAAAGTAATAGGATTAGATTAGAGAACAGAGGCAACCTGCGGAGCGGAGGTGCCGGCCGGCGGCGGCGGCTCCTCTTATTCCCCACTCGCGGCAGAGGCAGAGATCTGGAGCGAGCAACCTATGGTCTATCTGATTTCCTTTGGGGATTAGGATGGGGTTCTGACGCCACCCTCGGACCAAAAGTAATGAGGCGGAGGGTAGGCCGGAGCGGCGACAAGCGACGGCAGCCCCAGATGGGTTTATTTTGGTGTAATAAGGTCCAAACTCAGAAACGGAGAAGAAACACCGGAGCGGTCTGCTTCCCCTCCCAGCGCTTTTTTTATTATTATTTTGAGATTCACCCACCCAGCGCTTTTTTTTTTCTTTTGAGAAATACCCTTCCAGCGCTTTTGTGTGTGCAGCAGGCGCCAGGCCCAGAATTGGCCACCTGGCCCGGCTGTAAAAAGGCCTGTCACGTCAGTGTCGGCCTTTTTATAAAAGGGTCGTGGCGTGGCTCCACCTTCCCAACCGAGAGTTTTCTTTTTTATGTATACATATCCGTTTATTCAAAACATTTTATCTTTTAAATTGCGCGTCAATCTCGAACCGTTTTTATCATTTGATTCCTCGCGTCGAGATCTTCAAAATTAGATCCTATGTTGATAAGTTTTGACAAACTTTTTTTTCACAAAAAACCGGACAAGAAAACCATAGCGTGAGCATGGTTTTTTTTCATTTTCGAAAGAGGCACGACCGTGCTTATCGCACAAGCACTGTGCCTCTCGTGAAAGGAAGAAAAACGTGCCTCTCACAGAAGAAAACTCGTACCTCTCACGGAAGAAAAAAAGTAAACACGTTTTTTTTCATTTTCGATAGGCACGACCATGCCTCTCGTGGAAAAAAGAAAAACGTGCCTCTCGCGAAAGCAAATCCGTGGCTCTAGTGGAAGAGAAAAAAGATATTTATTTTTTCTATTTCCGATAGGCAAACCATGCGTCTCGCGAAAGCAAACCCGTGCCTCTAGCGAAAGAGAAAAAACATTTTTTTTGTTTTCGATAGGCATGGCCGTGCCTCTCGCAGAAGCAAATCCATCCCTCTCGCGGAAGAAATAAAAAGAAAACGCTTTTATTTTTGTCTCTGATAAACGTATTTTTCCGTGCAATGTTTTTTGTTTTTTTAAGTTAAGAAAGGCCAATGAAAAACCGAAAAGTCGAAAATATGGAGAGAAAAAATCATCTAAAAAGCCAAAAACGCGTGCAAAAAATTAAAGAGAGCATCCAGAGCGCGACACGTGATGATGGCTAAGAGAGCGTGCTCTGGGAAGGCTCCCGAACAAGCGCTCCTTGATTACATGCTCGCTGAAAAACTTTACTTTCACCAGCTTACCGGGCCAGCGTGCCGGCACATTTATGAGCGGTCATGCCTGGGCCACGAAGGTCAGCACACCTGCCTGCTGACCCGGCACGGCCCGTGTACTAAGTGTGCTCGGCCGGGTCGTGTTGTGCCTGGCCCGCCAGTTTGGTCAGGTTTGGCGCAAAAACACGAACGACGTTCAGCCGAAACTTGCACGACATGCCCATCGCATCATCCATGGGCAAATCTAGACAGCAGCGGGCCGTGAGATTAGCTGTAGTGCATGTTTGTTCAACAAAGCGTCCTCCATGAAGTACTTCCGAGGAAATCCTATTTGACGCATTCTGCGTCGAGGCGTGGATCTTTCGCACAGAGTTCGGGGATCGCACGGTTACCTAGACTGGCCCATTAATGGTTGCAACCTTTTTTATTTTGGAAATCTTGAGTTTTCCTACCAGTGTTTTCTTGTTTAGGGAACCTTCTAGAAAGTGCCCTGAACCGGATTTTATTTCTTTCACTTGTTTTCCTGATCGTTTCTTGCTTTTCACGGTTTTTCATATGTTTTTTATGTTTTTGTTTCTTTTTCTTCTTACTTTTTTCTTTTCTTTTCCTTTCCTTTTTCTTTTTTCATTTATTTTACATTTTCACTGTTTAATTTTCTTTTTTAAAATTCACATTTCGAAAATTTGTTCTGAAATTTTAAAAGAAATGTTTGTGCTATTTAAAAATGTTCAAAATTTCAAAAGATGGCCGTATTTTCAAAAGATGTTCATAAATTCAAAAGAGTTTCGGAATTTCAAAAAATGTTCTTGGTTTTCTAAAATTGTTTAATTTTTGTTCAATTTTTCACAACTTTTAAAAATGTTTGGTATTTCAAAAAATCACATTTTTCAAAAATGTTCATATTTTCAAAAAAAATTTAAGAGTTTAAAAAACTGTTCAGAAATGTCGAAAAATGTTCAAGTTTTCAAATTTTCTTCAGGAATTTCAAAATATGTTCGCGTTTCCAAATATTGTTTTGGAATTTCAAAATGTTCCTGTTTAAAAAAAACTTGTTTTTGAAAATGTTTCAGTTCTTAAAATTTTGTTCACAAATTTGGAATGTGTTTGCGTTTCACAGAACACTCCATTTTTTCAAATAAAAAAAAACTTCAAATTTGCTAAAATAATTCGGATCTGCTCTTCGTGTTTGATACTTCACGCTTTTGGGGCTTGAAGCTCATCGTGGCGGCGAGGCGACGAAGACGACGGGAGAAGGGGGAGCGGAGGCGCATGCATCGTCATCGCAGACCAGGGCCGCCGATGACCCAGACACCGGTATTTTAGATTCTTGACCCTAAATTCATCCCAAAATGTGATCTGGCGGGGGTGTGGGTTTGTGCACTCTTCAGTGCTGCTAGGTTCGGTGGCAGAGGAGTTCATCTGAGGCTCGTCGGAGTTGGGGCGAGGAAGTTCGCCCGTGGTGCTTTTTGTCCCTTTTTGTAGATGTGCCGTGATGCCCAGGTTATTTTTTTGCCATAGTCCCTAGATTTTTCAGTTCTGTTTGTTTGATGATGTGTTGAAGATTGGGATCCATTATTTTGGGTCCAGTTTTTCTGCCTGATACAATCATGCCCTACGTGTTGTTTTGGGGTGGCAGATCATGGCATGATTTTTTTTCCAGACTTTGTTACTGATTTTTTTTCTGCCTGAATCATGTGTGTTAGTACTGTGATGTGATGTTGTGACAACCAGAGTCATGAAACAACCAGAGCCACGAGGATTTTTATTGTCGAGAAAGCTAACTCCAGTCGACCGGAAGTTAGCGACAGATCCGCACAATTCTGGAGCCGCTCGATTCGCTTCTGCTCTCGCGCGATCCTTCCTAATTTCCTCGCGCCCAGAATCTTCTCCCGTGATTTAAGGACGGTTTCAATTATCATTAAAGCAGATATATATTTTTTCCTGTGAATTAAGGATGATTTTTAATTCTCATAGATTTTCCCCCTAATTTAGGTAAGGTTTTCAATACTCATTTAAGGAGGAAGATACACGCTTGATTTTTTTTCACCTTTTAAGGATGGAGAGAAGGTATGGTTTTCCACAAGATTGTCGAAGGTGGGAATTGAACCTTCGACCTCTCTATTGAGGAATGAGAAAGATAACCACTAGACTATCTAATCATTTGTGTGATTTGACTTATTGAGATCTAATTTATAGACATGTGATCACACTAAAAAATCTGAGCATTGTATCCAAGAGAGGCTTGGTAAAAGAGATTTGTCGGGGGAACTTGTGTAATGAGATCTTTACAGGTACGGTCATCGAACTAACGTGATTAGAGCTTATGCACCGCAGAGTTATGATATTTTTCTTTTGTAAATATCCCTCCGGTAACTTTTGTGTGAATAACCTAGTAACCGACACTTCACGGACCTGATAACTTATGTACCCTGGTCCTGAAAACTATGTCCGCAAGGGTGGGGATGGGGAGTTTTTGAAACATACCACGGTAACTTCTGTGCAAATAACATGATAACTCATACATGGTACACCTGATAACTTTGTCGGAGGGGTCGGGGTGGGGGTGTCGTTGAAACGTACCATGGTAACTTCTATGCAAATAACATGATAACTCACACATCGTAGACATGATAAATTATGTACCCATTCCTGATAACTTTGTCGGTGGGGGTAGGGTGGGGGGAGTCATTGAAACATATCACGGTAACTTCTATGCAAATAACATGATAACTCACATATCATAGACATGATAAACTATGTACCCAGTCCTGGTAGCTTTGTCGGCGGGCGTAGGGGTGGGGGGAGTCGTTGAAACATACCATGGTAACTTCTATGCAAATAAGAAATAACATGATAACTTACACATTGTAGACATGATAAATTATGTACCCAATCCTGGTAACTTTGTCGGCGAGGGTAGAGGTGGGAGGAGCGAGCTGTTGAACCATACCACGATAACTCTTATGCAAATAACATGATAACTCACACATCGCAGACTTGATAACTTTTGTACCCGATCCTGGTAAATGTGGCGACTGTGGCAAGGGGGGTGATGCCCCGGTAATTTCTGTGTAAATAGCATGGTAATAGACACATAGCAAGTTGATAACCCCCATACAAACGCCACTGTATTTTTTTGTTAAAAAACATGCACCCGGTAATTTTTGTGTAAATAGCATGATAATGTATACATCGCAAACTTGATAACTAATATCTTATGTTTAAACAATATGGTATCTTTCATCCAAGGGGAAAAAGTTTTTGAGACATTTCACCGATAATTTCTGTGTTAAATTACCATACTTCCCCATGCTTTAACCTTCTCGTATTGTAGTTACCAGCCTTATCATGGTATAGTTATCATGTTGTTGATACCATATTATCATGTTGGTCATGCCAAAGTTACCAAGCCAAACTTTTTTTTCCTAATATGGCAGAAATAAGAAAGGTTCAAATAACATTGTTTATCTACAATCTATACCTACTAATAAAAGAAATATATATATTCTTAGTCCCTCATGCTATTTTTTAGAAAATCCCTGATGTTTCTGACATTAAACCCACAGTACATATCAAATGCTTTTTAAAATACTCATATCCTCAAATTTAACATGTTATATATGAAATTTGATTAGAAAAATATGTAGAATCTAAATATGATATTATTTTACCTGTTAACAATTTAAAAATACTATCTAGGCTGCAATGTTAATCGACAATGCATTATCTGTCTTCTTTTCATACCGGTATTGATTCTGATTGGGGATGAACACCTCAGCAAAATGAGGATCGGACATGAAATTGAAGATAAATTTGCTAGAAGCACCCAATAAGTAAGGACATGGATAAATGCATTATCACTTGCCCGTTCTTTGTACGGATTAAATCTACATGTAAGCCGTGTTGAAATAGAACACTTGTGGAATCTTAAACTGCGTTTTTATAGGTTAAGACAATCTTTGTTTGGGCCATAGCTACAAATTCTCATATTATAGACGATTTTCTGTAAATTAAAAGCGTGTGGTATTTTTTCTCCAGTGCAACGCACGAGCCTTTTTGCTAGTAAACAACAACAAAAGGTGGCTTAGTTGGTTATTAGGCTCAACAACTATTGCATAGACCTGGGTTTGAATCCTCTTTCAAGCACTTTTATTTTCTTTTCATAATATGCAGCGAAAAACCAGAAAAAAAAGATGAAAATGGCTGGCTCACGTTCACTCATATCGATCGGTTCTATGAGAAATAGCGACTGTCTGATGCAATAAGAGGCAAATAGGGTTTTCCCCAACACGAGCCCGAAGAGAGAGATGTCGTCGCCTAGTTGGGCGAAGGCTTAAGCATTTTTTATTTTCTATTTGGTTGATTTATTTATCTTAGTTTTGAACATTATTATTCTTTTCAAAACCAGTTCAAACATTTGAAAGAAAAATTGGAATAAAAATGTCATTCAAATATTGTTTACAAATTTAAAAATGCTCCAAAATTTCAAAAAATTATCATGTTTTTTAATTTTTTGTTCCCAAATTTAAGAAATGTTTGGGTTTCAAAAAAGTTCATAAATTTTTAAAAAGTACGTGGTTTGTCATGTGTGTTCGAAATTTTCATAAATTATTCAGCATTTGTTAAAATTTTCGAAAAAAGTGTTCCACTTTGAAAAAGTTTCATACACAGTTTGTTCATGTTGATGGATAATAACAGAAATTACAAATAATAGAAGTATTCAAATTAGGAAAAACTAAATGCTCACGGATGCATCCCAACTGGTGGTTTTTTACCATGGATAAATGACCTCAACTTCTTGCATCAGTATGGCACAGACATATCAAGCATCCATGTCATTTTTGAATGACTTTCGACACAGTTTGCACGTCGCGACACGCCCAACCATTTATTGGTCCCTTCTGACCAAGAAAACTCCAGAAAATATAAAGCTTGTCAAAAATCCAAACAACTTGACAAGATTTCTTGAATTGTTCATAAAACCCGGTGGAAGAAATTAGGTCCATTCAAAGGATGTCGAAAAACAACATGCTTTCAGACGAATACTTCTATTCTCTACCCAAACACCCTCCATTGAACATGATCTATTTTTAGACATGCTTAAAATGACCTCAACTTTTACAAAAAGGTGGGCATGACCATGGTAGGTATTCATGCCTGGTTCGAACGACTTTCAACAAGGTATGCAAGACACATCCTACCATTTATTGGTCTTTTAAACCGATAAAACTCCAAAAATGCAAAACTTATTGATAACTCAAACAACTTGGCATGATGGATTGAATTGGTCATACCAGGCCATGAAAAAATGGGGACATTTAACGGATGTCGAGAAACTAGGTGCTCCCAACAAACCCTTGCCTGCCTGAACACTCACCGTTGATCATGGTGTTATTTTCAAAATCCCAGCATTGACCCCAACTTTTGCAAGCACGAGAGCATGCACATGTTAGACATACATGTATGGTTTGAATAATTTTCAACACCAGACATGCCCGGTGATTTATTGACCTTTATTCACCAGAAAATATAAAATTTGTAAAAAAAAAAACTAAACTACTTGGCATGGTGCCTTATATTGGTCATACAAGGATATAGAAAAAATGGGGCCATTTGACGGATATTGGAAAAGAACGTGCTCTCGAACAGAGCTTTCTGGTTTATCTGATCACCCTACGTTGAACATGGTGTTTTTGGACATCATTGAAATGACCTTAACTTTTATAATCAGATGGTCATCTCATGGGAGGCATCCATGCCAGGTTTGAACGAACTCCGACACATTATGCAAGTTGCGACACGTCACGTCATTTATCGGCCTTTTTTCACCGAGAAAACTTCAAAAAAAAATTGTAAAACTTGTCAAAAACCCAAACAATTTGGCGTGATGCCTTGAAATGGTCATAAAAATCCATGAAAAAATTGGGACCATTATAAGATGTCTAGAAACAATGTGCTCTCAGAAAGAGTCTTCTAACCTTCCCCTACACCCTTCATTAAATATGGTCTTTTTTTGGACATCCATGAAATGACCACAACTTTTGCAAGAAGGTGTGCATTCTCATGTTTGACATCCATGTCAAGTTTGAACGATTTCTGACACCGTATGTAAATTGCGACATGTCCGACAATTTACCGGCCTTTTTGACCGATAAAACTCTAGAAAATGTAGAATTTGTCAAAAACAAAAAAGACTTGGCATGGTGCAATGAATTGCTCATGGAAAATTTTGGGTCCATTTTCAAGAATGTCAAGAAACATCGTGCTCCCAGACGGAGTCTTTTGGCCTACCTGAACACTCTTCGTTCAATATGGTCTATTATTGAATATCCTTGAGATGACCCTAACTTTTGTAAGCTAGTGGGCATGCCCATGGTAGGCATCCATATTTTCAATGGCTACCGGTCACTGATTGATACTTCTTGTAGTCCAAGTTTCCTAGTTAGATACTGAAGCCAATCAGCTCTTGTAGCTAGCGACGAGCAGTTAGTAGCGAGAGCTACAACGTTTGATCCATTGCACTACCATTCTATTTTCGGTGATTTTCCCTGATTTCCTGCGCGACCTAAGGGCCAGCCTAGTCTGGCCGCCTCCTGTGCGTGCCGCCGTCTAATTGACGCTACTCCCCGAAAGTACGGAATTTCTTATTTGCCGCACGTCACGGCAAATAGTCAGGCAATCGCACACACAATGGTAGGATGGGCCGACCCATCTGAGCGTTCGAGCACCAGTATTTCTTTCACTCTTTTAAAAAAATGTTTAGAATTTCAAAATTTGTTCGTGTTTTCATAAAAGTTCAACGTTTCAAAATTTTCTCATGTGAACAATTTTTTAAATAAACCATAATTTCTATTTCCCTATTTTTTATAAATGAGCTCAGAATTTAAAGATGTGCTCTAGTTTTTCAAATATTATTCATGTTTTCAAAAAAATGTTCTCTTATCAAATATTGTTCACAGATTCAGAAGATATTTATGTATTAAAAAAAGATCATAGATTTCAGAAAATGTCCGTCTTCTCAAAAAAAAATTGAAATTTTGGAAAATGTTTCGGTTTTAAAAAATTGTTCACATAACCTAAAAAAATATTCGGTATTTAAAAAATAATCAAAACATTTCAGTGAAATGCGGAATTTTGTAAACGTTGTTTCAAAACGAAGAACGCTGCTTCTGCATGTGTACATAAAATACCTGCGCTCCGTTCAGATCACATGGTGCTGGCCGACTGAGTGGCTAACAGCTCCAATTAAGTACAGTTTGGTCGCGATTTCGAATCCACTCAGAGTGCGTCCTTTTTTTCGTTACTTTGCCTCCTTATATCTTATATCGGTTCATGTTAGTGGGCCGGCCCAGTAGCGGGTCCTCTATGATGTATGGCGTATACACATACGGAAGTGGGTATGAACTGTGAAATGTCCTTATTGCCCCTTATTGCCCTTTATACGTTTTGTAAAAGGGGTTATACCGAAGCGGGACTCATATACATATTGGATCATGAGCTGAATTTAGTTTCCCTCGGAGCTTTAGGATACTTTTCATTACCTGACTTTACCACAAGCTGAATTTACTTACTGCCTAAAAATTGACCATGCATTCACATCAATTTGCAGACATGCAAGAATCCAGCTTTATTCGAGTTTAAGTATAGATACAACACGAGACGATATTATTACTGTGTTTAAGATTGTGCGTGTCAGTAGAGTAACTCGTGCTGATAAGTAGGAGGAGGCATGCATGCAAATAGTGTATGCATCTAGGCCGCTGTTTCCCAGTTACGTCGATCGATCCTTGCATTTGTTTTGGGAGATGGGGTCTGCGCACGGGTGTAATCAGGGTTGGCCACCTGCCGGTGGTCCATCACGAGGGCATCCGTAAATTGTGCGCCACCCACGGCCGCCGTCGGTGTAGGGTTTACCACCACCACCCGGCGACGGGAAAGCGGGGCGGTTAGGATCGAGAGTACCAGGGCCTGGACGGGAAACCATGAACGTTATTCAGCAGAGGCATTCCAGAAATCAAGAGGAAATGAAGGAACACATTTCGAAGGGAGTAAATTAAGCACTGTCGACTGACCTACTACAACGGCCCCAAGGCAGACGGAGCTGTTGATATGACCGCCGCGACGACGACGAAGAGCGCGATCTGCAGCAGCACCGCGGGATGACGGCCGGCAGGCGCCATGCTGATGATTCGAGGCTGCTAGCCAATGATTCGAGCGAGGCTTTGAGAGCTGGGCAGCTAGCTAGGGAAAAAAAATCCTATGAGACCAGGTCTCACGGATTAGCGGTGAGGCCGTCACGATGGATGACACGTGGCGTTCGCCGTCACAAAGATCAACCCCACCCCACCCAAAATCGGGGAAAGATTGATGCTTTGTGATTTGTAACGCCATACGCCATCCATCGCGCGGTCTCACCGATTATATGAGACCTGATCTCATGTAATTTTTTTCCACTAGCTGTGTACGTGCTGCTGTGATGCTCGCTGGTCGAACAAGGCCCGTGCCTACGTATTTATAGGCCGTAGAGAGAGGGAGAGAGAGCAGCAGCATATTTTGGTGCCACCAAATTTCTACGGTTAGTCAAGGCTGGTGATCACTGGTGGTCGTGCACGACTTCCGGCGAGAGAGACATGCATGCAGTCGATCCACGACGACCCAACACAACGCATGCAGCGACGACCGACGATTAATCACTAGGGCCGCGCAGGAAGAGACATATTCGCTCCTCCATTTTTCTCCGGTTAGTCAACAAGCTAGGCTGCTGGCGACGTCCCTCCACCGCTAGTGTTTCCATCCCCGGGTGGCTCTTGCCTCTTCTATCGCAGCTCCCAACCTCTCCCTCCGGGGGCCGTACATACATACCACGCCATGCACGTCCATGCATGCATGTGCATGTGCTCGATCGGCGCCCAAGACGTACGGCGGCGAGAATCCTTCTCCCAACTGCACACGTCGACGCCGGCGATGGTGCCAACCGCACCTAGTGCACGCTACTGTGATGTGATCGGCGACCAAAACGGCGCCATATGGATCGTCGCCACCGTGATTATTAATTTCACCCAACCAACAGCAACTTAGGCGACGGCGACGGCAACGGCAACGAGATGAGGCTTTGGGGCGACGGATGACAATTAAATTGAAGAATGAAGCAGCGGAGGCGTCAGTAACTTGTGAAATACCGACGGCGGCAAGCATCGCCGGAGTTGGCGAAGAAGGACATTCATGCAGTTGCCTCCCTTCCCTTGGGGCGGAGCCTGGAACAGGAACAGAGGATGAAGAGAGCAGAGTAGAGGACGCCGGGCAAGTGCGGCGCCATTGTGCTTGATTGTGCATCGACGATGGAAGTGTCCGTGGGGAGCTCCGTTTCCGGCGGACCGCGGTGGCTCGTAGGCTACTGTCGTCTCACTCGCGGTGAAATTGGAGGTCGGCGTCAACAATGGCCGGAATGAATCGGGGAAGAAGAAGGATTGGGAGAAGTCATCAAAAGAAGAAGATTTGTTTTTTTTCTGATCTGATCTGAGAGAAAGAGATAGAAAAGGAAGGAAAGATTGTGGGAGGAGAAAGTAATGTTTGCGGAAAATTAATGCAAACCAACTCGACTCGAATCGTCGTTCGTTTCATTTTACTAGTAAGCGTGCACGTGCAATGCACGTATAACCATGAGCAAAAAAAATCTCATGTATAAACATATTTTTTACATGTAATTCATAGTATGTGGATTCTGCAAAGAGGAAATTAAGCAGGGCATGGAGAGAATGGATTTTGGCATGTAGAACTGCTAAGTAACATGGTGAAGAATTATATTTGTTACTCCCTCCGCTCCACAATGTAGTGCCTATAGATTTTTTCAAAAGTCAAACATTACAAACTTTGACCATATTTATAGAGAAAAGTAGGTACATCTAGAATACCAAATGCACATAATTGGATACATCACAAGTTATATTTTCATAATGTACATGTTTGGTATTGTAGGTCTAGAGAGTTTTCTCTATACACTTGGTCAAAGTTGACAAAGTTTGACTTTCAGAAAAATCTATAGGCACTACATTGTGGAATGGAGAGAGTATCAGACTGATACCTGAAAAAACTTGTCGACTTACATGGAGGAGGGCGGCCTAGAACCAAACATAGTTCATCTCATTCATATTTTCCGTGGCTTGGTGAAGAATGAAGTCAGTAAACTGGTGAATTAAAAATAATAGGAGAGTGGTGATTTGGCATAGAGCGTTTGTTTCATAGTAAGCTCCGGCACAAACTGCGGTTAAGAAATTCATCTCATTCATATTTCATTAGCTTTGCGGACATGTAATTCATCTCATTCTTATTTAGTTAGCTTTGCAGACATGTAGCCAATTCATGCACAAATGCCGGTGACAAGGAACATAGGAAATAAACAAATTAAAACATATCTCCATATCACATATCATTTTGAAAATTGCATTATCTAATTGAACTACAAGATCTGACCGTAGTGGGACTTTTGTCAAAATGGCACATATGAGCCATTATCTCATCTCACGGAACCTCGAAATGTTGAAAATTTTATATCTAACCATAACAAATATCATTTGAAAATTGTACTATTTGATTTAAGTACAGAAACTGTGAGTAGTAGGATACTGGATTTATAAAATCGACATGACACTCCTCCACAATTATGATGCTCCGTAGGCATAAACACCTTTTACTTTTGTATCATCTTTCATATCCCTTGCATTTTATATCCCTCGCATGAATGATGAACCTGCATATATTGCCTTTAAGAGAGATGCTTGAAAATGAAGGAAACAGGAAATCTTGAATATTGTTGCCGACGCCATGACTCGTTGGTGAAGACGTGCCATGGCCAATCCAGTTCTGGTATGAATCTATAGTCCACACTTTTCCATACGATTCTAAGTCTGAAACGGTCAAAATAAGGAGTCCATAGTCCACACTTCTACATCAGTTTCGCACAGGACTAACTGGAGCTTGTGCGTGATTCTATTTGACTGCTAAAGTAGCAGAGCAAATAAAATGAATACAACATGAAAAAATAAAATATATACCCAAGCTTGCACTTATTTACTGTATATTGAGGTGCTAGACATAACACTAAAAATTGTCCAACAAAATACCATAGAAAGGTTGCTCAAAATAAACAGTATGGCATGATGGCATAGAGGAACGTCACATAAAACTATAGTAAGCCCTGCAGTTCAGTTTCTATGATTCTCTAATAATGAAAGCAATAGCCAAATATCACTGCATAGTTCTTTCGGAGTAATAAAATTGTGGGCTCGGTTCAACATCCAATCTAAATGTATGCGTCTCACTCAGAATTGCTACATGAACAAGTAATTATGCATGTATCCTTAGTTGTCCAGAACACAGGAGGCTAATGCCTATTAGAAATTGAATTGGCAAGATGTAGAGCCGCCTACTTGCCAACACCTTCAAATGTGACATAAAAATACAGAATAGAATCTTCATGAAACAAAGCTGCAGATAATACCGAAACAAGAAAAAGATGGAGTTGCTAACATACTCATCCATTCTTCCCCATAGGTGGAGTTTTCTCAGTTTTTTTTCTAATAACTGTTAGATGCTGAAAGGATTAAGCCATCCTAGTGTTAAGGCCTCTAGGCCATTTAAATATGGTCTCAGTTAAGAAGTTTAGTCCAAAATGATGCACAATCAGTATTCCCCATCGGAATTCAAGTGAATTAGTTGACACCAAAAATTACTACAACACAGTATGGATTGGATTCTCTTTTCATTTTGAAGTTAAACTGTGATCAGCATATATGCAAAGGAAGTTCACACAGATGAACAAAAAGTACATGCAGTGCACCTACAGACTCTGAATCAAACTAAGAGCCCATAGTTAATTAGCACCACCATCACTTTTTTATGGAAAAAAGTACAACCCAGCGGATATGCCTGCTCTTCTAATTCTATTTGAGCACATCTTACCATCCACTCCAAACATACCAAAATAGACTGTGAATTAAACTAATGTCGATGAGCGTGAGGACTGCCTCACCTGCGTCGTGAGTTGCGTAGCGCAGCGGGCAGGTGATCTCCGCCGCAGAGGAGTTGGACTCGGCGGCCTGCAAATGCAGAGGAGGAGGTTAGTACACACAAATGGATTTGCGCCTGATTGTTTAGTCTTCTGCAACTAAAAGATGAACTGGATTGTTAGAAGTTGTGTGAAAATGCACATGCACCAAATCCTAACGAAAATTGCAAGGCTGTTGAAAGTGCACAAGACCCAGTATCACACATCAGTTCAACATGAGAAGTAAATTCGCAGAGTTGAACAAAGGGACATTAGAATAACTACACGAGAGGATTCCAGTCGTACCACTTAGAATTCACAAAATCCAGTCTCAGAATTGCAACATATGAACTTAACGGGGATTCCAGTCGTACCACTTAGAATTCAGTTTTCTAAAAACGCACAAGATTTGAAATTGCCTTTGTCAGAACAGCAAGCAAGGAATTTGCTGGTGAGGTCTGCGATGAAGGTGCGGCAGGGCCATCCTGTGGTGTTGCTCCGGACATCAAGCAGCTACAGCCGTGCGCTACACGAGAGGCTGAATGGCGGGGGCAACTGACGAGAAGCATGAGGGAGGCAGACAAACAGAGCCGGGTGCGGTTGCCGTCGGTGACGTTCTGGCTGTCGTCCAGCAGAACGTTCACATCAGCATGAAGGAACACCTTCTTCCCCCTGAGGTCCTTGTCGCCCAGGGTGCCCATGCTCCTCTTGGTCACCATTTCCTCCTCGGTCTCCCCTTCCCCTGCACCAAATCCGACGCCATAAACATCACAATAATATGCAGAGGAATCAGATTCAGACGATCGGAGATTTACCAGGCAAGAGATCAATCGGGTTAATGCAATTGAACATCACATTTCTTCCGTTCGAAAGTGAGTTCATGAATCCATGTGATGATTTTGTGGGTGTTCTCTACTACACTGGATTCAAAATCTGCAAAAAAATAGAAAGGAAACAAAATTAAGCTGCAGGTGTGTAACTGAAGAACCTCGTCTTATGACGGAGGGATCACTTACCTGGTGCACGCGGAGGAACACCGACAGCTGCTCCATTGCCGGTCGGTTGGATCTCAATGGCGCGGCTGATGTCCATCGCCTGGAACTTCTCCCGGAGCTGGGCCGCCGCTGCGTGGTAGTGCTCGGAGAGGGGAGGCCCCAAGGCTTGGTGGATGTCGGGGGCAGCTGACTCTGGCCACCTCCTCCTCAACCGCCGCGGCCGCCGTAGTTGTTGCGCCCGACGCGGCCATCATAGTTGTTGCCGCCACGGCCGTCGCCGTAGTTGTTGCCGCCCTCAAGATATCCACCATGGTAGCCACCGTAGTCGTCGCCGTCCTGTTGATATCCTCGGACGCGTCCGCCATTACCAACTCATTTGCAGCCACGGCCGCAGCCTCCACCATCAGGGCCCCCGCCTTGGTAGGCCCGTCCTCGGCCAGGACCGCCGTCCTTGTCGCCCCCTTGGTACCCACGCCATCTTCCACCGCCGCTACCACCGCCTCCTTGGCAGCGCAAGATTGCTGCGGATCTGTTCTTTCTGATCTGGGCCTAAAGAAAAAAGAGTCGGGAGCCACGATTTCGGTGGAATCGATCCAGAAATCACGGAGTCGCGGGCGGGGATCGGGGACGCGGAGGACGAAAATTGGCAGACCATGGCGCCTCTGCTTGGGCAGAACATTTGATCTCGGACGTCGATCTAGATGGCAGACTATTGAAGCAATATAGACGGTAGGATGCGTTTAAGTTGATTTGATCAGAGGGTTCTGGTTATCCTGGGTACAATTTGTTGTGTGAAGCTAGGAAAACTTATGTTTGCTTTTTTAATAATAGTATAGATAATAGTATAGATAATAGTATAGATAATTATATAATTAATTAGGATTAGGAAAGAAAAAACCAAGTCCGTGCCCCTCATGTGGTCCGGCTAACCAGCTGATTCCCACGCTCTGAATCGCGTGACCTCCATGCGCGCACCACCAAGTCGCCTCGAGCAACAGCCTCCGATCGTGGCGACCCACGATCGGGGAACTCTCTCCGGCCAAAAGTGGCGCCAACCTCTGAACTCTGATGCTAGCGTATGGATCCATGGTTACTTCCGGTGGCCGACGACGGCTAAATGCTAGCTCCGATCGGGGTGTCCTGCAGGTGTTCGGTGAATTTCCCCCATAGAGAGCTTTTGTAGCCGAAGGAATCCTGGCCCCCCTGACTCAATGTATGTTTCCTCTCGATCATTGATTTACTGTTATGTGGTCACTCTGTATCAATTTTCTTATCAACCTTAGGATTACACAACACTAGGGAGATTTCGTAACCTAGTGGCACACCATATTGCAGTAGTAGTAACAAATGCTTCATTTCCCTAAATACTGAGATTTATAAAACTGTAATTGTGCACATAGAATCTGGTAACTGTGCCATATTCATTGGATTATGGTACACTTTTAACATACCTGCACTACCAGAAACTGTACTTTTCCCGACGGCTAGAAACCCACAGGAAAACACTGATTCCCGTCAGGAAACTATTTCCTGTCGGTTAACCGACAGGCAAAATCCGCCAGGAATAGAGCGACAGGGAAATACACTAATGCCTGACGGTTGACGGACAGGAATTATTTTCCTGACGGTTATTCCTGTCGGCTACCCTCAGGAAAAGCATGATCCGTCAGGTTTAGGAAAACATTTTTTCTAAAGGCCAACCTACAGGAAAACATGCATTTTTCTTACGTTGTAGGCAATCAGGAAAAATGGGAAAATAATATGCATCCTGTAATTTTCCTGAGAGTGAAAACTTGCCCGCCAGGAATATAGTTATTCCTGTGAGGGGATTCGAGCCTCACGGGAAAATACTCGACTCACAGGAAAAGTACGATTTCTGGTAGTGCTGCCTAGGGAGTAACCCTATTACATCACTAATAAGGGGGAGGGCTAAAGCAGGGTGGAGATTGGACAGAGATAAGCTGATTAGAGACAAAACAGATTAGATCACAGGTCAGATGAGCAATTGCCCTGAACTCTGGATTACTTTGTGGACTGCCCTCACATCAGGAAGGGCTATACTACAGGGAGGCACACAGATAAATGAGTTAGACTGGCTGATTTCCTTGGCTGTTCTGCCTCTCAATGCTCCCATAACGACGAGGATTCCTCCGCCGGCATAATGACAGTTTCATATGGATTGCAAAGTAGCCCAGCACGGCAACGATGAGCGCGACGACATACATAGATGTCTTCCACCCCCTGCAGGAGCCGGCTGCATAGGCCCCCAGGAGGGCAACCAAATCCAGTATGATCGTCTTGTTCATCACCCGCAGCGACCAATCTTCACATTCTTCTTTCTTCTTCGGCAGCCAATGCGGTAGCAGCATGATGATGACGACGATGGAAGCCACAAGAGAAATTGAGTTGCTGTAGAAGAAGACGAGGTACCGGCCCCTCATGTTGTCTTGCATCACCGGGCTGCCCGCCTCATGCTCGTCGCTGCTGCTCTGCCACGTCCCGCCGGGCGGTTCCAGGCCGGCCGGCCTGGTAGGCTACGCTTGCCACCAAGATGCCTACCAGCATCAGGTACTTGCGCCTCGCGTGCTTCTTCCTTTCTTCTTCATCCTTCTTCTTTTCTTCTACCTCCTTTCTTTCTTCTTCCTCCTTCTTCCTATCTTCTTCCTCCTTAGCAGCATCCTGTTCAAATATGGATCGCATGTCTGCTACTGGATTGGCATTTCTGCTCCGCTCCCTCACAAAAAATACTACTAGCAGTCCGGCTGCAACGAAGAGGACCAGCGCCACCAACACGAAGATGTAGATGGATGTCTTGATGTCCTGCGTGCTTCCGGCGGCGTAGGCCCCCATCAAACAGAACAAGCCCAGCGCCGTACAAACAGACAACGCATTGCTTTCTATGGCTGGTCTGTACACAGTGGGGCTCACCAGGAGGATGATGAGAGCGATGGACAACATGAAGCTCACCGAGTTGCAGTAGAAGAAGGCTTTGTAGCGGCGCTGGTCGTTGCAAAAGAGGACCGGGTCGCCGGCGTGGTTTCCGAGCTTGTCCTGGAGTAGGAAGCCACCCGGAGGGGTGAGGCCGGCTTGGTACGTGATGGTCGCGGCCAAGATGGCGAAGAGTAGCAACCGTTTGCGCCTCTTCTCAAGAAACTGGTTGTGCCTCTTCTCAAGCAGTTTGCGCCTATCCTCAAGCGACGGATCTTCATTATTGTCGTGATTCTTCTTTTCCTCATGATCCAGCGTGAAGAAGACAATGGATCACAACGTACCCAAGAGTGAATTGCAGAAAACCACCACATTGAAGCCTAGGGTTGCAGAAAAGACTCTTCTACGATTTTGTTGCAGAAAACACTGATTTCGCGCCTAATCATTTACAGAAAACACCAAACCGTCTGTTGGGGCATTTTAAGCACTATTATGACAGGTGGGGCCCGATTTTGATGACGTGGCGTCACGGCCGGCAGCCGACGCCGTCTAACGGCGTGACTGCCGCTACTGCTCCGCCGTGTGGGTAAAAACTGGATCGAATCGATCCAGCTCTCTCCTCACACTCTCTCCTCTGCCTCGCCCTCTCCTCACTCTGTTCTCACTCTGTTCTTCTCCCCCGGCGCCGCCACACCGCCGACCGCCGTTCTGCTGCTCCCCGGTGCCATGGTGTCGTGGAGCGACGAGACCAGTGAGGATTCAGTGCTGAACATCTCCTCCTCCTACGATGGCATCATCAAGGTCAGTTCGTTAGATAGCTAGAGCTAGGGTTAGGGTTAGTGAAATGGGGATTTTGTCACTGAGCTCGATCTGAACCTAGCCTTCTCTTTGCTTGCTCCCGCAGCTTCCTGCTACGATGCACGATCCGAATTTCAATGGCACTGACGCAGATGTGAATGTTTTGTGTGAACACGGTGAGCCGGCCGAGCGCTTTGTTGCATTTGAAGGGATGCACACGGGCAGGAGGTTTCTTGGATGTGCTAAGAAGGTATGATTCACATCCTGTGTATAACGCCCTCGATGCGGCTATATCTCCCACGTGTCGAGGCACGACTTAGAGGCATAACCGCATTGAAAGCAATGTCGCAAGTGAGGTAATCTTCACACAACCCATGTAATACATAAGGAAAGAGATACATAGTTGGCTTACGATGCCACTTCACACAATACATAAATAAACATCCATCATTCAGAGTACACTCAAGGTCCGACTACGGAACCAAAATAAAAGAAGATACCCCAAATGCTACACAGATCCCCGATCGTCCCAACTGGGCACCACTACTGATCATCAGGAAAAGACACATAGTAACGACCACGTTCCTCGTCGAACTCCCACTTGAGCTCGGTTGCGTCACCTGCACTGGCATCATCGGAACCTGCAACTGTTTTGGTAGAATCTGTGAGTCACAGGGACTCAGCAATCTCACACCCGCGAGATCAAGACTATTTAAGCTTATAGGAAGGACAGAGTAGTAAGGTGGAGCTGCAGCAAGCGACTAGCATATATGGTGGCTACATCGCAAAAGAGAGCGAGAGGAGGAGCAAAGCACGGTCGTGAAGCTAGTAGCGATCAAGAAGTGATCCTGAACTACTTACGTCAGACATAACTCCAACACCGTGTTCACTTCCCGGACTCCGCCGAGAAGAGACCATCACGGTTACACACGCGGTTGATGTGTATTTTAATTGAGGTCAACTTCGGTTTTCTACAACCGACATTAACAAATTCCCATCTGCCTCATAACCGCGGGCACGGCTTTCGAAAGATATTACCCTGCAGGGGTGTCCCAACTTAGCCCATTATAAGCTCTCACGGTCAACGAAGGATATTCCTTCTACCGGGAAGACCCGATCAATCTCGGAATCCCGGACTACAAGACATTTCGACAGGAATAAAACAAGACCAGCAAAGCCGCCCGATTGTGCCGACAAATCCCGATAGGAGCTGCACATATCTCGTTCTCAGGGCACATCCGGATGAGACATCCTACGAGTAAAACCAAGCCTCGAGTTTCCCCGTGGTGGCCCCGCAGTCTACTCGTTTCGGGCCAGCACTCGAAGGAGCACTGGTCCGGGGTTAAAATAAAGATGACCCTCGGGCTCGCGAAAACCCGGGGAAAAAGGCTTAGGTGGCAAATGGTAAAACCAATGTTGGGCCTTGTTGGACGAGTCTTATTCAAAGCGAACTGTCAAGGGGGTCCCATAAATCACCCAACCGTGTAAGGAACGCGAAATCAAGGAACATAACACCGGTATGACGGAAACTAGGGTGGCAAGAGTGGAACAAAACACCAGGCATAAGGCCGAGCCTTCCACCCTTTACCAAGTATATAGATGCATTAATTATAGCAGATATATATATTGTGATATCCCCAACAAGTAAACATGTTCCAACAAGGAACAACATCTCCATGTTCCAACAAGGAACAAACGTCGACTTCACCTGCAACTAGCAACGCTATAAGAGGGGCTGAGCAAAGCGGTAACATAGCCAATCAACGGTTTGCTAGGAAAGGATGGTTAGGGGCTGACATGGCAATATGGGTGGCATGATATAGCAAGTGGTAGGCATCGCAGCATAGGCATAGCAAAAGAGCGAGCAACTAGCATAGCAAAGATAGAAGTGATTTCGAGGGTATGGTCATCTTGCTCGCAATGTTCTCGAGTTGTCGAAAGCTTGATCCTCGTAGCGTTCTCAACAGGTTCCTCGTTCACGTACTCGTCTCCCGGCTCTACCCAAAACAAGAACACAAACAAAGGAACCACAATAAATCACGGTGCAATGCACAAGCAACATGATGCAAAGCATGACATGATATGCGAGATGCGATATGCAATGCGCGTATGCGCTCGGAAGGAAAATGATGAACCAGGCATCAACTTGGCAAACCAAGTATGCCACTGGAAAGATGAGATGATTTCGGTTGAAATCGATATAAAGATCACCGGAATCGGATGCACGGTTTGCAAATGACAAGCAAAACAAGAATGGCACAAATCTGCCATTAACAGCATGATGCCACTTAGCAAGCAACAAGAAATTAAGCTACTGCACCCAAACGTACCAACAAAGTATATGGCAGTGATCTACACAAGATTGTTAACAAAAGATGAGCACTGAGCTACGGCTAGTTCACATCATAACAGGTTCAAACAAGCACGGCAAAAGTGCACAAAATATCAGGCTGGACATGGCAAAAACAGCATCAGGTTGCAATGTTCAGAGCAACAAAACTATATGCTACAGGAACTTATAATAGCAAAACAAGGCATGGCATGAATCTACTCAAAGCATAGAACAAAAGTCCCATACTGACCATAAGCCAAAAAGGATCAGAAAATATAGTAACACCCATGTCAATATTGAAAGTTTCGTTAGCAGATTCAGCAACATGGCATGTCAAAAACTGATAACAAGTAGGCATGTTTACAAGCTCAATGCACTCACTACAGAGCCTTATATGATAAACTAAGCATACATACGTCAAGAAGACATGGCATAGAAGATATACATGGCAAGAACAACATCATATCATATACGGATCAACCACAACAACCTTGGCAAAATTGAATAACCTGTAAACAATCTGCCAGGAAACATTTGATAGCAAAAGTAGAGCTCGATTGACTCAAGCTATCGCACTCCATAATTGCAAACAAAGGCATGGATGGATAGAGCAAGACATGTTTAACAAAACATCCTTACTGAAGTATCTCCAAATATGCAAGGATCTCTTGGTAGCAGCAAGTTAACATGGCATCAAAATATCAGCTAAACAGGGCTGAAATCAGCAACATCAGGACACCTACTTTGCATGCTTGTGCTAGTCACCACATAGATCACAAAAATACATGGCATACACCCCTGGAAAGATGGCATGGCATATTACAAAACACATGTAGGACTCAAATTCATAGGGTGCACACATCAATCATGGAAAAAATAACAAAAGTGCAAGTTCTGTTAAGAAACAGAAACTAACATCACATAGCCCTCTTCAAACAGCATTTCGGGCATCAAGATGAGCTCAAATGAAAATGATACAATGAGATGAAATGATCTACTCTTCGAGACGAACATTTTTATATATTATACGCGCAAAATGGACCTACAGATGCAAAGTTATGCTATGTAGAAAATGCCACGAAATAACATAGGATTAAAAACTTAGAAGAAAAGAGGGAGGAGAGAAAGTCAACGGGCGGCTAGATCGGGATCCGGCCCGATCGGCGACGGCGGCGGCGGCGCGGGCTCGCCGGAGCCCGGGCGAGGCCGAGGAGGAGAGGAGGCGGGCAGCGCGAGGGAGGCGGCGCCACCCGAGCCCAATGGCCGGGCGATGGCGGGGCAGGACGGGAGGGAGGAGGCGGCCGGGCAGCAGTGGCAGGGCGGCGGCAGCGGCGGCGGCGCGAGGCGCGGAGCTGGGCTGGGCCTTGCGCGCGCGGGCCGGCCGGCCGGGCGGGCCGGGCCGTGAGGCCCGCAGGTCACTGGCGGCGGAGGCGGCGGTGCCCACGTGGCACGCTGGTTGGTGCGGTCGACGCGGCGGCGGTTTCGTCCGGGCGGCGGACGTGTCCGTCTGGCGCGGGAGGAGTTTTAGGGTTTCGGGAAGAAGACCGGATTTGGACGGGAGGTGTTTAAATAGGCATAGAGGAGCTACGAGAGTCCAAATGAGGTGTAGTTTTCGCCCACGATCGTGATCGAACGACGGATAGCATGGAAGTGACTTAGATGGGTTATTGGACCATTTTGGAGGGGTGTTGGGCTGCAACTTAAAAGAGGCCTTTGCGAGAGTGCGGTTAACCGTTGGAGTACCAAACGAGCTCCAAATGACCCGAAACTTGACCGGTGGTCTACAGGTGGTATACCAAGGCCACTAGACAAACCTCGGTCCATTCCGAGAAGGTTTAGTACCCTTTACGGAAAAAACGTAAAAGGGCCGCCGGGGAGATAGGAGTGCTTGGATTGCAAAACGGACAACGGAAAAATGCTCGGAATCATGAGACGAACACGTATGCAAATGCGATGCACATGATGACATGATATAAAATGCATGACATGGACAAAATGCAAAAAGAAGAAAAAACCCAACCACGGAGGGAATATCATATCACAATGCCGAAAATGGCAAGAGTTGGAGTTACAAATATGGAAAGTTACGTCCGGGGTGTTACACTGTGTAAAGGAAGCTGTTTGCTTAATGCTTTGTTTATCAAGTTGTTAATATTTTTTTAGCTTGGTCTTTGTTTAGCTTGTTCTGACATACCTTGTCATTAGTGGAATGTATGTTGGAAATATGCCCTAGAGGCAATAATAAAAGTGTTATTATTATATTTCTTTGTTCATGATGATTGTCTTTTATTCATGCTATAACTGTATTATCCGGAAATCGTGATACACGTGTGAATACATAGACCATAACATGTCCCTAGTGAGCCTCTAGTTGACTAGCTCGTTGGTCAACAGATAGTCATGGTTTCCTGACTATGGACATTGGATGTCATTGACAACGGGATCACATCATTAGGAGAATGATGTGATGGACAAGACCCAATCCTAAGCATAGCACAAGATCGTGTAGTTCGTTTTGCTAGAGCTTTTCCAATGTCAAGTATCTCTTCCTTAGACCATGAGATCGTGTAACTCCCGGACACCGTAAGAGTGCTTTGGGTGTACCAAACGTCACAACGTTTGGGTGACTATAAAGGTGCACTACAGGTATCTCCGAAAGTGTCTGTTGGGTTGACACGGATCGAGACTGGGATTTGTCACTCCGTATGACGGAGAGGTATCTCTGGGCCCACTCGGTAATGCATCATCATAATGAGCTCAAAGTGACTAAGTGGTTAGTCACGGGATCATGCATTACGGTACGAGTAAAGTGACTTGCCGAACGAGACCGAACAAGGTATTGGGATACCGACGATCGAGTCTCGGGCAAGTAACGCACCGATTGACAAAGGGAATTGTATACGGGTTTGATTGAATCCTCGACATCGTGGTTCATTCGATGAGATCATCGAGGAGTATGTAGGAGCCAACATGGGTATCCAGATCCGCTGTTGGTTATTGACCGGAGAGGCATCTCGGTCATGTTCAGATATCTCCGAACCCGTAGGGTCTACACACTTAAGGTTCGGTGGCGCTAGGGTTGTAGAGATATTAGTATGCAGTAACCCGAAAGTTGTTCGAGTCCGGATGAGATCCCGGACGTCACGAGGAGTTCGAAATGGTCCGGAGGTAAAGATTTATATATAGGAAGTCCAGTTTGCCACCGGAAAGTTTTGGGGTCACGGTATTGTCTGGGACCACCGGAAGGGTCCGGGGTTCATCGGTGGGGCCACCTATCCCGAAGGGCCCCATGGGCTGAAGTGGCGTGGGAACCAGCCTGGTGGGCTGGTGCGCCCACCCAAGGGCCCAAGGCGCCTAGGGTTGGAAACCCTAGGGGACCGTTGCCCAGAGGCATGCGCCCCTGGTTGGAAACCCTAGGGGCGTTGCCCCAGGGGCATGCGCCCCCTGGTTGAAACCCTAAGGGGCCGTTGCCCGGGCCGCCCCCCCATCTAGATGGGATCTCCAAGGGGGCATGCGCCCCCCTAGCCCCTATATATAGTGGAGGGGAGGAAGGGCAGCAAGACCCCGCATCTTGGCACCTCCCTTCCCCCTTGCTACACCTCCTCCTCCCGCAGACGCTTGGCGAAGCCCTGCCGATCCCTGCTGCATCCACCACCACGCCGTCGTGCTGCTGGATCTTCATCAACCTCTCCTTCCCCCTTGCTGGATCAAGAAGGAGGAGACGCCACGCTGACCGTCGTGTGTTGAGCGCGGAGGTGCCGTCCGTTCGGCGCTAGGATCTCCGGTGATTGGATCACGACGTGTACAACTACCTCAACCCCGTTCTTTTGAACGCTTCGCTCGCGATCTACAAAGTGGTATGTAGATGCATCTCCCATGACTCGTTGCTTAGATGAACTCATAGATGGATCTTGGTGAAACCGTAGGAAAAATTTTAATTTTCTCGCAACGTTCCCCAACAAAGGCATCATGAGCTAGGTCTATCGTAGTTCTCTTTGCACGAGTAGAACACAATTTAGTTGTGGGCGTGGATCTTGTCAACTTACTTGCCGCTACTAATCTTATCTTGCTTCCGCGGTATTGTGGGATGAAGCGGCCGGACCAACCTTACACGTGCGCTTCGTGAGACCGGTTCCACCGACTAACATGCACTAGTTGCATAAGGTGGCTGGCGGGTGTCTGTCTCTCCTACTTTAGTTGGAGCGGATTCGATGAAAAGGGTCCTTATGAAGGGTAAATAGAAGTTGACAAGATCACGTTGTGGTTATTCGTAGTAAGAAAACGTTCTTGCTAGAACCCAATTGCAGCCACGTAAAAGATGCAACAACAATTAGAGGACGTCTAACTTGTTTTTGCAGCAATTGACATGTGATGTGATATGGCCAAGTTGTGATGAATGATGAATGACATATTGTGATGTATGAGATCATGTTCTTGTAATAGGAATCACGACTTGCATGTCGATGAGTATGACAACCGGCAGGAGCCATAGGAGTTGTCTTTATTTTTATGACCTGCGTGTCATTCAAGAACGCCATGTAATTTACTTTACTTTATTGCTAAACGCGTTAGCCATAGAAGTAGAAGTAGTCGTTGGCGTGACAACTTCATGGAGGCACAATGATGGAGATCATGGTGTCATGCCGGTGACAAGATGATCATGGAGCCCAAGATGGAGATCAATGGAGTTTTATGATATTGGCCATATCATGTCACTACTATATAATTGCATGTGATGTTTATTATGTTTATACATCTTGTTTACTTAGAACGACGGTAGTAAATAAGATGATCCTTACAACAATTTCAAGAAGTGTTCTCCCTAACTGCGTGCACCGTTGCTAAAGTTCGTCGCTTCTAAGCACCACGTGATGATCGGGTGTGATGGATTCTTACGTTCACATACAACGGTGTAAGACAGATTTACACACGCAAAACACTTAGGGTTAACTTGACGAGCCTAGCATGTACAGACATGGCCTCGAACACGGAGACCGAAAGGTCGAACACGAGTCGTATAGAAGATACGATCAACATGAGAATGTTCACCGACGATGACTAGTCCGTCTCACGTGATGATCGGACACGGCCTAGTCGACTCGGATCGTGTATCACTTAGATGACTAGAGGGATGTCTAATCTGAGTGGGAGTTCATTGTAATAATTTGATTAGATGAACTTAATTATCATGAACTTAGTCTAAAACTTTTGAATGATATGTCTTGTAGATCAAATGGCCAACGCCATGTCAACTTGAACTTCAACGCTTCCTAGAAAACCAAGCTGAAAGATGGCGGCAGCAACTATACGGACTGGGTCCGAACTTGAGATCATCCTCATAGCTGCCAGAAACAATATGTCCTAGAAGGACCGCTAGGTGACGCTCCGTCCCTGAGAACCAAGACATTATGAATGCTTGGCAGTCTCGTCTGATGATTACTCCCTCGTTCAAGTGCGGCATGCTTTACGACTTAGAACCGGGCTCCAAAAGCGTTTTGAGCATCACGGAGCATATGAGATGTTCGAGGAGCTGAAACTTGTTTTCCAAGCTCACGCCGGTCGAGAGATATGACATCTCCGACAAGTTCTACAGTTGTAAGATGGAGGAAAATAGTTCGTCGGTGAGCACATTCTCAAGATGTCCAGGTTGCACAACCGTATGACCCAGTGAATATTAACCTCCCCGATGAGGCGGTCATTGAGAATCCTCCGATCGCTTCCACCAAGCTACAAGAGCTTTGTGATGAACTACAATATGCAGGGGATGGTAAAGACCATTCTGAAGTATTCTCTATGCTGAAGTCACCGAGGTTGAAATCAAGAAAGAACATCAAGTGTTGATGGTCAATAAGACCACTAAGTTTAAGAAGGGCAAGGGCAAGAAGAACTTCAAGAAGGACGGCAAGGAGGTTGCCGCGCCCGCAAGCAAGTTGCCGGAAGAAGTCAAAGAATGGACCCAAGCCTGAGACTGAGTGCTTTTATTGCAAGGGGAAGGGTCACTGGAAGCGGAACTGCCCCAAATACTTAGCGGACAAGAAGGCCGGCAACACCAAAGGTATATTTGATATACATGTAATTGATGTGTACCTTACCGATTACTCGTAGTAACTCCCGGTATTTGATACCGGTGCCGTTGCTCATATTTGTAACTCACAGCAGGAGCTGCGGAATAAGCGGAGACTGGCGAAGGACGAGGTGACGATGCGCGTCGGGAATGGTTCCAGAGTCGATGTGATCGCCGTCGGCACGCTACCTCTTCATTTACCCACGGGATTAGTTATAAACCTTAATAATTGTTATTTGGTGCCAAGTTTGAGCATGAATATTGTATCTGGATCTCGTTTAATGCGAGATGGCTACTCATTTAAATCCGAGAATAATGGTTGTTCTATTTATATGAGAGATATGTTTTATGGTCATGCTCCGATGGTCAATGGTTTATTCTTAATGAATCTCGAGCGTAGTATTACACATGTTCATAGCGTGAATACCAAAAGATGTAAAGTTGATAACGATAGTCCCACATACTTGTGGCACTTGCCGCCTTGGTCACATTGGTGTCAAGCGCATGAAGAAGCTCCATGCTGATGGACTTTTGGAGTCTCTTGATTATGAATCATTTGACACATGCGAACCATGCCTCATGGGCAAGATGACCAAGACTCCATTCTCTGGAACAATGGAGCGAGCAACCAACTTGTTGGAAATCATACATACCGATGTGTGCGGTCCAATGAGCGTTGAGGCTCATGGAGGATATCGTTATGTTCTCACTCTCACAGATGACTTGAGTAGATATGGGTATGTCTACTTGATGAAACACAAGTCCGAGACCTTTGAAAAGTTCAAGGAATTTCAGAATGAAGTAGAGAATCAACGTGACCGAAAGATAAAATTCTTACGATCGGATCGTGGAGGAGAATATTTAAGTCATGAATTTGGTACACACTTAAGAAAATGTGGAATCGTTTCACAACTAACGCCACCGAACACCTCAACAGTACGGTGTGTCCGAACGTCGTGTCGCACTCTATTGGATATGGTGCGGTCTATGATGTCTCTTACTGATTTACCGCTATCATTTTGGGGATACGCTCTAGAGACAGCTACATTCACTTTAAATAGGGCACCGTCTAAGTCCGTTGAGGCGACACCGTATGAATTATGGTTTGGGAAGAAACCTAAGCTGTCGTTTCTAAAAGTTTGGGGATGCGATGCTTATGTCAAGAAACTTCAACCTGAAAAGCTCGAACCCAAGTCGGAAAATGCGTCTTCATAGGATACCCTAAGGAAACCGTAGGGTATACCTTCTACTTAAGATCCGAGGGCAAGATCTTTGTTGCCAAGAACGGATCCTTTCGGAAAAGAGTTTCTCTCGAAAGAAGTAAGTGGGAGGAAAGTAGAACTCGATGAAGTACTACCTCTTGAGCAGGATAGTAGTGCAGCTCAGAAAATGTTCTGTGATGCCTACACCAACCGAAGAGGAAATTCATGATGATGATCAAGGTACTTGGATCAAGTTGCTACTAAACTTCAGAGGTCCACTAGGACACGTTCCGCACTGCAGTGGTGCGGCAACCCTGTCTTGGAAATCATGTTGTTAGACAACAATGAACCTTCGAACTATGAAGAAGCGATGGCGGGCCCAGATTCCAACAAATGGCTAGAAGCCATGAAGTCCGAGATAGAATCCATGTATGAAAACAAAGTGTGGACTTTGGTGACTTGCCCGATGATCGTGAGCGATAGAAAACAAATGGATCTTTAAGAGGAAGGCGGACGCGGATGGTAATGTCACCATCTATAAAGCTCGACTTGTCGCTAAGGGTTATCGGCAAGTTCAAGGGATTGACTATGATGAGACTTTCTCTCCGTGGCGAAGCTTAAGTCCGTCCGAATCATGTTAGCAATTGCCGCATACTATGATTATGAGATATGGCAGATGGACGTCAAAACAGCGTTCCTTAACGGATATCTTAAGGAAGAGCTGTATATGATGCAGCCGGAGGGTTTTGTCGATCCTAAGAACGCTAACAAAGTATGCAAGCTCCAACGATCCATTTATGGGCTGGTGCAAGCATCTCGGAGTTGGAACATTCGCTTTGATGAGATGATCAAAGCGTTTGGGTTTATGCAGACTTATGGAGAAGCCTGCGTTTACAAGAAAGTGAGTGGGAGCTCTGTAGCATTTCTCATATTATATGTAGATGACATACTTGATGGGAAATGATATAGAATTCTTGGACAGCATTAAGGCCTACTTGAATAAGTGTTTTCAATGAAGGACCTTGGAGAAGCTGCTTATATATTAGGCATCAAGATCTATAGAGATAGATCGAGGCGCCTCATAGGTCTTTCACAAAGCACATACCTTGATAAGATTTTGAAGAAGTTCAAAATGGATCAGTCCAAGAAGGGTTCTTGCCTGATTGCAAGGTGTGAGATTGAGCTCAGCTCAATGCCCGACCACGACAAAAGATAAAGAAGAGATGAGTGTCATCCCTATGCCTCAGCCATAGGATCTATTATGTATGCCATCTTTGTACCGACTGATGTAAACCTTGCCGTAAGTTTGGTAGGAAGGTACCAAAGTAATCCCGCAAGGAACACCGGACATCGGTCAAGAATATCCTGAAGTACCGAAAAGGACAAAGGACATGTTTCTCGTTTATGGAGGTGACGAAGATCTCGTCAGAACGGGTTACGTCGGCGCTAGCTTCGACACGATCTGATGACTCTAAGTCACAAACCGGATACGTGTATATGTTGAATGGTGGAGCGATGGCTGGTGCAGCTGCAAGCGAGCGTCGTGGCGGGATCTACATGTGAAGCGGAGTATATGGCAGCCTCGGAGGCAGCGCATGAAGCAATTTGGGTGAAGGAGTTCATCACCGACCTAGGAGTCATACCCAATGCGTCGGGGCCGATCAAACTCTTCTGTGACAACACCGGAGCTATTGCACTTGCCAAGGAGCCCAGGTTTCACAAGAAGACCAGGCACATCAAGCGTCGCTTCAACTCCATCCGTGAAAACGTTCAGGATGGAGACATAGAAATTTGCAAAGTACATACGGATCTGAATGTCGCAGATCCGTTGACTAAACCTCTCTCATGAAAGCAAAACATGATCAACACCGAACTCTATGGGTGTTCGATTCATCACAATGTAACTAGATTATTGACTCTAGTGCAAGTGGGAGACTGTTGGAAATATGCCCTAGAGGCAATAATAAAAGTGTTATTATTATATTTCTTTGTTCATGATGATTGTCTTTTATTCATGCTATAATCGTATTATCCGGAAATCGTGATACACGTGTGAATACATAGACCATAACATGTCCCTAGTGAGCCTCTAGTTGACTAGCTCGTTGGTCAACAGATAGTCATGGTTTCGACTATGGACATTGGATGTCATTGACAACGGGATCACATCATTAGGAGAATGATGTGATGGACAAGACCCAATCCTAAGCATAGCACAAGATCGTGTAGTTCGTTTTGCTAGAGCTTTTCCAATGTCAAGTATCTCTTCCTTAGACCATGAGATCGTGTAACTCCCGGATACCGTAAGAGTGCTTTGGGTGTACCAAACGTCACAACGTTTGGGTGACTATAAAGGTGCACTACAGGTATCTCCGAAAGTGTCTGTTGGGTTGACACGGATCGAGACTGGGATTTGTCACTCCGTATGACGGAGAGGTATCTCTGGGCCCACTCGGTAATGCATCATCATAATGAGCTCAAAGTGACTAAGTGGTTAGTCACGGGATCATGCATTACGGATGCGAGTAAAGTGACTTGCGATAACGAGACTGAACAAGGTATTGGGATACCGACGATCGAGTCTCGGGCAAGTAACGCACCGATTGACAAAGGGAATTGTATACGGGTTTGATTGAATCCTCGACATCGTGGTTCATCCGATGAGATCATCGCGAGTATGTGGGAGCCAACATGGGTATCCAGATCCGCTATTGGTTATTGACCGAGAGGCATCTCGGTCATGTTCAGATATCTCCGAACCCGTAGGGTCTACACACTTAAGGTTCGGTGGCGCTAGGGTTGTAGAGATATTAGTATGCAGTAACCCGAAAGTTGTTCAAGTCCGGATGAGATCCCGGACGTCACGAGGAGTTCGAAATGGTCCGGAGGTAAAGATTTATATATAGGAAGTCCAGTTTGCCACCGGAAAGTTTTGGGGTCACCGTATTGTCACCGACCACCGGAAGGGTCCCGGGGTCCACCGGTGGGGCCACCTATCCCGAAGGGCCCCATGGGCTGAAGTGGCGTGGGAACCAGCCCTGGTGGGCTGGTGCGCCCACCCAAGGGCCCAAGGCGCCTAGGGTTGAAACCCTAGGGGACCGTTGCCCGAGGGGCATCGCCCCAGTTGGAAACCCTAGGGGCCGTTGCCCCAGGGGCATCGCGCCCTGGTTGAAATCCTAAGGGGCCGTTGCCCGGGGCCGCCCCCCCATCTAGATGGGATCTCCAGGGGCATGCGCCCCTAGCCCCTATATATAGTGGAGGGAGGAAGGGCAGCAAGACCACGCATCTTGGCACCTCCTTCCCCTTGCTACACCTCCTCCTCCCGCAGACGCTTGGCGAAGCCTGCGGATCCTGCTGCATCCACCACCACGCCGTCGTGTTGCTGGATCTTCATCAACCTCTCCTTCCCCTTGCTGGATCAAGAAGGAGGAGACGCCCGCCGACCGTCGCGTGTGTTGAACGCGGAGGTGCCGTCCGCTCGGCGCTAGGATCTCCGGTGATTGGATCACGACGTGTACAACTACCTCAACCCCGTTCTTTTGAACGCTTCGCCGCGATCTACAAAGTGGTATGTAGATGCATCTCCCATGACTCGTTGCTTAGATGAACTCATAGATGGATCTTGGTGAAACCGTAGGAAAAATTTTAATTTTCTGCAACGTTCCCCAACAGTGGCATCATGAGCTAGGTCTATGCGTAGTTCTCTTTGCACGAGTAGAACACAATTTAGTTGTGGGCGTGGATCTTGTCAACTTACTTGCCGCTACTAATCTTATCTTGCTTCCGCGGTATTGTGGGATGCATCTCCCATGACTCGTTGCTTAGATGAACTCATAGATGGATCTTGGTGAAACCGTAGGAAAATTTTTAATTTTCTGCAACGTTTCCCAACAATGTACACATTGTTTATATTGGTCAGTGCTAACTCCTTTATGTCTCAAGTTGTTAAGCTTGGTTAAGTGCTTTGTCTTTGTTTAATTTGCTTTAGCCAGTGTGTTGGAGTGTGTTCTCATTAGTGGATGGTAGTTATTTGTTTATTATGGTCAGTGCTTAATGACTTGTTTACTTGTGTGGGCATTGTTTATTTGTGTGCTTTATGGTAAGGAACCTGTCAGTGCTTAGTGACTTGTTTATTTGTCTGTTTAACGATTGCACATATTAGATACTGAACCTGTTGGTTTGATGATACATGAACCATTCTTTTATTGTTTATAATACAGAAGGCCTAAACTGTGGAGTAGTTCAATGGATTGATTTTGAATGGCCAGACTCAATGGAGAAGGCATTGGCCAAGCTATGGGATATGTATGAGGAGATTAAGTCAGCTAGGACCAATGACAATCTAGAGAGTTCATTTGCAATCCACAACCCGATGAAGAGAAGAAGAAACTACAGGAGAATTATGACGGTTTGCATGCTGATGTGAATGCTCTTTTGGATGCCCAAAGAGCAGAGGGTGTGGAGTTAGCCAATCAAAAGGAGCGAAGCAATATCTTGAAGTTAAGATTGCTGAGCTAGAAACTGTAGTTGGCAACTTGAAGGCAGAGTTGTCAAAGAAAGAGGAGGAGAAGAAGAAACTACAGGAGAACTATGACAGTTTGTATGTCGATGTGAATTCCCTCTTGGATGCCCAAAGAAGAGAGGGGTGTGGAGTTAAATAATCGAAGGAGCAGGAGGAATATGTTGATGTGAAGATTGTTGAGCTTGAGACTGTAGTGGGGAACTTGAAGGCACAAATGACAAAGACAGAGGAGGAGAAGAAGAAGATGCTGCAAAACTATGAAACTCTAAAGAACCTGGCAGTGCTCAAGCCAATGTGATTAGGAACTTGAAGTTCAATCATTTGAAGGAGAAGGAGAGGTCGATGGAAGAGAGGCTTAAACTACAAACATCACATTTACGAGCTTCAAAAGTCGAGGAAAAGATAAAGTTGAAGCTTCAAGGTGTGAAGGCCATCTTAGATGAGTAGGGTGCCTTCTAGTATGATAATCATCTATCAGTTTCTAGATGATAATCTTCTATCCAGTACTTTAGTATGAATTTGTGACCCAAGTACTTCAGTGATGAATTTGTGATCTATGGTGTTGGATCCAGCAGTGTTGTAATCTAGATGATAATCATCTATTAAGTACTTTAGTATCTATTTGGGGCTGTTGAATGTGAGTGCACTTTTATCCAACCTCATTTCATCGACTTATCGACAAAAATGACCCTAGGGTGACCCCAACCCTCATTTCATCGACTTATCGACAAAATGACCCTAGGGTGACCCCTAGCCTCATTTCATCGACTTATCGACAAAATGACCTAGGGTGACCCCAAGCCTCATTTCATCGACTTATCGACAAAATGACCTAGGGTGACCCCAACCCTCATTTCATCGACTTATCGACAAAATGACCCTAGGGTGACCCTAGCCTCATTTCATCAATCGATCGACACAAAATGACCCTAGGGTGACCCCAACCTCATTTCATCGACTTATCGACAAAATGACCCTAGGGTGACCCCTAGCCTCATTTCATCGACTTATCGACAAAATGACCCTAGGGTGACCCCTAGCCCCATTTCATCGACTTATCGACAAAATGACCCTAGGGTGACCCCAAGCCTCATTTCATCGACTTATCGACAAAATGACCCTAGGGTGACCCCTAGCCTCATTTCATCGACTTATCGACAAAATAACCCTAGGGTGACCCCAAGCCTCATTTCATCGACTTATCGACAAAATGACCCTAGGGTGACCCCTAGCCTCATATCATATAACAGCCTAAACTATTATATAGATTCATAGATTCACTCAACCCATTTTCTGCAATTCACTCTGTTAACAGCCTAAACTATTGAACATTGTAACAACCCAACTTGACACAAATAGAGAGGCTTAAGTACAGTGCATCATATAGATTCATAGATTCATAGATTACAGTACCATCTAACATCATCATGAAACATAGCAATTACTAGTTCAGCCGGATTACAGTACCATAAGTTGTTGCCAAAATAGATCTTAGCAATTACTAGTTTAGCTAGATCACATCATCATCAAGGTTGAACATCGTTCGAAGCATAGAAATAGTCTTTCACCTTCTTTGGGTTGCTTTCTCTGTCTTGGTGGGTTCCAAGAAGCTCTCCTGGCAGTTGAGCTGGCTGCCCTTGTTGCTGCACCTGCAGTTGAAGAAGCTGCCCTTGGTGCTGGAGCAGTTGAAGAAGCTGCCCTTGGTGCTGGAGCAGTTGAAGAAGCTGCCCTTGGTGCTCCACTTGTTGATCCCCTTGGTGCTGGAGTTGTTGAAGAAGTTGCCCTGCTTCCTTGTGTGCCACCCTCCTCTGTATTGCTAGACTGCATATAAGAATTGTAGCAAGTTAATACATTCAAGTGTTAGAAAACAAAATGATGTGTATGTGTGATGCTTGTACAAACCTGATGCTTGTTCTTTCTCATTGCTAAGCTTGGTTTTAGAGTCTGTTTGCATGATGTGTATCTGTGACCTACAAGTCGGCGATTCTTTGCATGTAATTGAAGCCATCCTAGATGTATCTTTGGGTCTTTGGTGGCTCAAACTGGCTCCTTCTCCTCTTGGTTTGCTTCTTCCCCGGCTTATCCTTGAACACTTGGAGGTTCTATGTCTCTGGTATTGGTCTTGGGCCACAGATCTTGTCTGGTACAGGTATATGATGGGGTTGTATGCTGCCGATACATTGGCTTTTTGAAAAGTCATGTACAAAGTCTTCAGGCCTCAGTTTGGCTTTGGTGATAGCGATCTCGCATGATTGCATGGGACTGCAGTCATATCCCATTTCCTGCACCCACATGTCCTATGTTGCAGGTTAACTGAATATGTTCTCTCATTGCTTGTCACTTGGTATATATTTGGCCCAGCCATCAATGCTTGACAGTTCCTAGAATTTTTCTTTGCTTCCTCAAGCAACTCAAAGATATGTTGGGCATATATCCCACTTGGCTACCTCTGTCTTAGTCCTATTGCAATTGAACCTAACCATCAACTTTGTCCTGATTCCATCTATCATGCTCTTTATTGGTTTGCCCCTCACATCTAATATCATCTTATTAAAGACCTCACTAATATTGTTGACAACTAGGTCAGTTTTGCAATTGAAGTCCATTGCAAATCTAGCCCAAGCAGCTCTAGGAACTTTGTTAAGCCAAGCCCAAGCAGCCTTGCACTCATTTTTAAGAGCATCCATTGCAGCAAGATGGTCATGTTCAGTATAAGAGTAACTAGCTTTATCCATGTACTTCTTTAATTCTGACCCCCTAAAACCAGCAGTCTGAAAGTTTTGATAGATGTGTCTAAGGCAGAATCTATGTGGGCAGTTGGGGAATACATTGTTTGCAGCTTTAAGAAGGCCCTGTTTGGAGAAATGACCATAATCACAACTAAGCAATTATGTACTTAAGAAATGTATATGACCAACAACTACTTAAGCAACTAAGCAATGTATATGACCAACAACAACTTAAGCAACTATGTACTTAAACAACTACTTAATTATGTACCTTCTGTCTATCAGAGATTATGGTGTAATAACCAAATCTCCCTGATTCTCCACCAATTGCTATCTTCAGTTCAGATAGAAACCAAGTCCAACTTTTTGTGTCTTCTTTGTCCACAACTCCAAAAGCAATGGGATATATGTTATTATTCCCATCCCTTCCTGTGGCAGCCAGGATTTGTTGGCCAGTAGACAGCTTGATGAAGCATCCATCCACACCTGCAATGGCACACAACACAAGTCAGAAACAAGGCAAACTAAACATTCAGAAATCCTTCCTTGCAAAGTAAAATAATCACCTATGAATGGTCTACATCCATTCAGAAATCCTTCCTTGCAAGCATTCAAACAGATGAACAGGCCATGGAACCTTGGATTTTTGCTTGATGCTCCTTCAAGAACTTAGTAGTGACAATGCACCTACTACGGGATTTGTGTCCAAGACAGCCTGCAAATAATCCCCGATCTGGTATATCGACCCCTCTGATCTCCTTGCACCATCTCAACTGCTTTGTTCTTAGCCCTGTAGGCCATATGAGTGCTGATCTCAACTCCATACTTGCTCTTCAGATTTTGCATTATTGTAGTTATTGATGTGTTCAAGTCTGTTCTTATTGCTTCTAACACCTGATGTGTGACCCACTTGGTAGTCACCTTGGTGCTCTCTGCTACAGCAGGACATGTGTGCAAAAAATTTGCCTTTCTAATGCAAAATGTTCTCTCATTTGACAACACAGAAGCTGCAATGAAAAAAGGGCAATCTTCATGTCTGCAAATAGCTATGATTCTGTCATTGCAGTTCCTATGAAACTGATAGTTTCTGTTTTGAGCTATGTGGAATGTGAGAAGTGCCCTTCTAAACTGGTAAACACTTTCAAAACAAAGCTTCTTCACAAACTGCATCTCTGGGCTCTCTCTATCCTCAGCATACCAGATTCGTGGTTTGGGTTTTTTGGCCTTACTCTTATTGCCAAGCACAAAAGCTAGGGTACTGCCCCATCATCATCCTCCTCATTCAAATCACCAGATTTGGATCCTCATCGATGATGGCACCCAAACATCCTCAAATTTTGCTCCAAACTTGCATGTGATCTAGTAGTTGGCCCCTTTCTTATTTTCAACTTCTTCCTCTTTTCCCTTGTGGTACCACCTCCTCTTCAATTTCCTCATCCTCTCCATGCTCCTCATCCTCTCCATGTTCCCCATTCACTACCTCTTCTTCTAGCTCATAAGGTTCTTCAATATCGGTGTCACCTTCAAAGTGTAAAATGGGTCATGTCTCGCCTCCTCATCTCAGCCATCCTAGCCATGAAATCCTCATCTTGCTCCATGTCGAGTCATCTTCGCTAGTAAAACAGGAAGTTTTCTTTTAACTGCCTCCACCCTCTCAACACTCTTCTTATGCTTCTTATACCTCTGTATTTTATTCCTCCTCTTAAGCTCCATAGTTCTTTCCAACCCTCTTGCTCCAAATCATCATCTCCTGCATTTCCTTGATCCATATCTTGTGCCTCCTGCTCATCAACTTGTGCAACTCTCCTTGTTTTTTTGGATGGTGACTTGTACACCACACCTTTCTCACTGACCTCATACACAGTCCTCTCTCCAACACTGCCTATAGGGACCTGCTGCTCACAAACATGACCTATGTTTAAATCTCCAGGTCTGGGCTCACTACCCCTAACTACTGTCAGATTAACTATGGTCTGATCTCTGTTGGCAATGTGGTCTAGCATCTCATCAACCTTGTCATCATCACAGATCTCTTCCAAACCAGCTACTCCCAAGCCAGCATCCCTAACAAAGTACATGTAGTCATCCTCTCCATAGCCTGCTGTCTCTATTAGTGCTATTAGATTCAGAAATGTTATGTCTGAAACACACATGGTCCTCTCCAAATTGTCCCTGTCATGAAAGTGGAGCCTAACTTCCCACACATCATCACACAAACTACAAAGCAAAGAAGCTACACATTAATTTCTATGCATACATTTCTAATAATTAAATTAAAATCAATAACAAACTGAAGTATATACAGTGCACAAATAAACATTACAAATTACTAGGTGAAACTGATACATATTCAGTTAACTGAAATCTTTTGAACACTTAATAAATTCAGTTAAGTTCATTCATACAGTTTAAATATTCAGTGCATATTCAGTTAACTATTCAGTGCATATTTACTTAAATATCACACTACAAAATTCTGTTAAGTTCATACATACAGTTTCAATATTCAGTTAACTATTCAGTGCATATTCAGTTAACTGAAATCTTTTGAACACTAAATATGTTCAGTTATCTATTCAGTGCATATTCAGTTAAATATTACAAATGAGAAAATTCAGTTAACTTAGTACACTATACACTATATACAGTGCATATTCAGTTAACTATGGACACTAAACAATATTCAGTAAACTGAAAACCTTTTGTACACTTAGAAAATTCATTTAACTTCATACACTGAAGCAAATTCATCTAACTGATAGGATACATATCAGAGGTTAGACTACACACAATAATGACCTGGAGTTCATTCAAATCGAAGCCTAACTACTGAACTATGAGAAATTTAACCCTAACCCTAGAATCCACAGTAAAAGAGGGGGAGAACTTACTCAACGCCACCAAACGCAGAAGCCCATTGATGGCTACCCGTCGGGGTAGCTTGCACAGCACGGGCAAGAGCGCCGGCGGCGCGGTACTCAAGCGACGGCGACGACGCTCTCCTCTTTGGGTCCCGACTAGGGTTTGAGCTGCCGCACACCTCCTCCACTTCGATCGATTCGCCGCCAGGAAGCAACCCTCCGCTGCAGCCTCCATCCACTCCCCCGCCGGCGGCATCCACTCCCACGCCATCGTCAGGGCTCGCCGTCGCCATGGAGCACGGGGAGAAAGAGATACAGAGGAGAGTAGAGTGGTGAAAGGGGAAAAATGAAGTGGATAAGGGACCCGTGCTGTTTTGACCGAGACGACGCGTCCGTTGACACTGTAGCACCGTTAGACGGCGTGAGCTCGTGACCGTGACGCCACGTCATCAAAATCGGGCCCCACCTGTCATAATAGTGCTTAAAATGCCCCAACAGATGGTTTGGTGTTTTCTGTAAATGATTAGGCGCGAAATCAGTGTTTTCTGCAACAAAATCGTAGAAGAGTCTTTTCTACAACCCTAGGCTTCAATGTGGTGGTTTTCTGCAATTCACTCCGTACCCAAGGACGGCGAATGCCAAGGCCATGGCGTAGATGGAGTGCTTCATGTTCCTGCAGCTCCCGGCGGCATACGCACCGACGAGGCCAAACAGGTCGAGTATCATGGCTGCCTCCAGCACATGGTGCTTGACCAGAATCTCCTCCTGGACCAGGATGATGACCACCAATGAGGCCACGAAAGCAACCGAGTTGCAGTAGTAGAAGACATTGTACCGCCTAGCATCCGTCGTGAGAAGAATCGGGTTGCCGGCCATGCCCCCGTCCTGCCAAAGTCCACCCGGTGGGTCCAACCCCGCTGAGTAGGTGATGGTGGCAGCAAGAGTGGCGAGCAGTAGAACAAGAGAGCGGGTCTTGTCCAGAGCCTCCCTGCTAGCACTGCAGCTGGCAGAGAAAGACACAGAGTTCGGTTCAGTTCAAGTCTTGAAGAGAAAGAAGGAATGAAGCAGTCTAATACTCTACGTTTATGTATGTAGTACTCCCTCCATTCGAAAATACTTGTCATCAAAATGGATAAAAGGGGATGTATCTAGAACTAATAGATGACAAGTATTTCCGGACGGAGGGAGTATGTGCTCAGTAAGTACCTGGCATTATCACCAGCCTGCCGCTGCCGGACCGACGCCAACCAGGCTGAGAAACAAAGAAACAGACTGGGACAAGCACTGCATCCATTCCATTCATTGCAGAGTAAGAAGAAACAGATCGATTCAGTTGCAGAGAAAGAAAGAAGGAAGCAGGTTATGTATGTATGTGTTCAGTACCTGGTATTATCACTAGTCTGCTGATTCTCATCAGAAGATTGTTGCTCTGGACTGGAACAAGAATTGTAGAAGAAACGGCGGAGTGCCAGGAGTAAGATGAATGCCAGAACGGCGCCAACAAGGCTGATCACATAGACGGTGGTGTCATTCTTCCTGCAGCTGCCAGCGGCATAGGCGGCGACGAGGCTGACTAGCGCGACGGTGATGCAAGTGTAGAGCTCGCGAGTCCGGGCCGTCTTCCCAAGGAGCTTCCTGCCGTCGATGATGAGAAGCATGGTGATGAACAGGGAAGCCATGAACGCTGTGGTGTTGCAGAGCAGGAACACCATCAGGCGCAGGCTGTGGTGGTCCTTGAGGATGGGGTCGCCCGGGCGGTGGGTGCCGTCGGTGCTGTCCCAGAAGCCGCCCGGTGTGCTCAGCCCGGCGACATACGTGATGCTCACTGCGAATGTCGCCAGAAGCATCAGGACCTTGCGGAACCGTTCTTCGGCTTTCATCTCCTCCCGTGGCAACGGGAGCTCGGAGGTGGTGGAGAAGGAGTCGTTGCTGCTTTCGCTTGGAAACCACCAGTCCAGGTCCAGCAGCTTGAGAAGCACGATGTAGATGAAAATGGCGGCCACCAGGGCGGCTGAGTAGAGGGATGACACCTTGTCTCGGCAGGTGCCGGCGGCGTAGGCGCCCACGAGGCTGAGCAGGTCGAGCACCATGACAAGCCGCAGCGGCACGACGCCTGAGCCTGAGGCGACCCACACGGCGCCCTTCTTGTCCTTCTCCTTGTCGTGCCGTATGGCGAGGAGGAGGAGGAGGACGATGACTACGAGTGACGCGATGAACGCGGTGGCGTTGCAGTAGAAGAAGGTGAGGTGTCGGCGGTAGTCGGTGTGGTGGATGATGTGGTCGCCATCGCGCTGGCCGTCTTGGTCGGAGCCCTTCTGCCAGACGCCCCCCGGCGGGTTGAAGCCCGCGGTAGGCGGTATACGTGACGCTGGCCACCAGGGTGGCCAGCAGCAGGAGGTACTTCCGCAGTCTGTACTCCCATGGCTGGCCCTGGCCGGGCAGCACAGGTGCAGCTGGCCGGCCGGTCTCCATTGCAGCCGGCTGCATGCTGGGCCGAAATGTGCTAGCTTGCTTCCTCTTCTGGATTATTGTGGTGTGATGAGAATGGCCAACGGCAAACAACCATAGGGCTTAGGTTGATAGCTGTGTCTGTGTGATTATATAACAGCGCGGCAAGTCGTCGGGGAAGGGCGCAAACCTGTTTTTACTGGTTCCGGTATCTACCGGTGGAGCATCTACTGCTCGTCTGCGTTTAGATACGTGTGTACTTGCTATTTTTCATCTCTCTCATTATGTCAACTCAGCTTGTCTTGTTTAACATAACTTTTTGTCAAGAGAGAGAGAGAGAGAGAGAGTAGCATGTGGCATTTGATTTATCCCCACACAAAGTCCATGCTTTTTTCTTTTTACATTTGTGAATTTTTGTCGCCAATACCTTTAGGACAACACCACTTTCCTTTTTCAAATATATATATATATATATATATATATATATATATATATATATATATATATATATATATATATGAACTCCTAGCGCCAAGACCTTTAAAACTAGATCAATCTTGAATACATTCAAACATTTCTAAATTTCAACGTTCCAAATGAGTGAAATGTGTTTTCTGAAATAAGTTAAGTGGAATAACCTTTTGAATTTGGGGAAATATTATTAAGGATATATTAAACTTCTATTTTACTAATATATCGAATATATCTGTGTCTTTGTGAGCTCCATATTCTAGTTTGTGAAAATGAGCGAAACACTAGAAAAACTTTTATGAAATAGTGTAACAATCTAATGTTTTAGGAAAGTGATTCCAAAGATAATTGAAATAAACAAAATAAAATATATTTCAAATATATGTCCAAAATTGATCTTGTTCTGAAGGTCTTGCAACCATGATTTCAAATATAAAAAAAGTTTCAATATTGGACATTTGGTTCAAAAGATATGAATCATTAAAAATATGAGGATAAAAATAAAATGTATGTCATATGCATGGTGCGACAAAATGCATGCATGCGTTACTATGTGGAGAGAACGGGCATACACTGTTCTCCACTCTAAGAGCATCTCCGACAGCCGCGCTAAATAAGCGTCATGCCGCAAATTTATCCTTTTTAGCGTGCGTAATCGGTAGAGGGGCTCCAGCGGACGCGCAATAAGCGTGCGCGCATCATATAGAGTTGGGCGTGCGATCCGAGTCGCCATCATGAGTTGTGTATTTGGTGCGCCCGCTTTCGCGCGCCGCACACTCGAGCACTCGCGCCGCACTCTCTCTGCCACACCACCTTCGCCCCGCCCGCGCCGCACTCTCTCTGCCACACCACCTTCGCCCCGCCCGCGCCGCCGCCGGAGTCAGCGCCCGATGGACGCCCGCGCCGGCACCTGAAGGAAATATGCCCTAGAGGCAATAATAAAGTTATTATTTATTTCCTTATACCATGATAAATGTTTATTATTCATGCTAGAATTGTATTAACCGGAAACATAATACATGTGTGAATACATAGACAAACAGATAGTCACTAGTATGCCTCTACTGAACTAGCTCATTAATCAAAGATGGTTATGTTTCCTAACCATAGACATGTGTTGTCATTTGATTAATGGGATCACCTCATTAGGAGAATGATGTGATTGACATGACCCATTCCGTTAGCTTAGCACTTGATCGTTTAGTATGTTGCTAATGCTTTCTTCATGACTCATACATGTTCCTGTAACTATGAGATTATGCAACTCCGTTTACGGAGGAACACTTTGGTACTACCAAACGTCACAACGTAATCTGGGTGATTATAAAGGAGTACTACAGGTGTCTCCAAAGGTACTTGTTGGGTTGGCGTATTTGAGATTAGGTTTTGTCACTCCGATTGTCGGAGAGGTATCTCTAGGCCTTCTCGGTGATACACATCACTTAAGCCTTGCAAGCATTACAACTAATGAGTTAGTTGTGAGATGATGTATTACGAACGAGTAAAGAGACTTACGATAACGAGATTGAACTAGGTATTGGATACCGACGATCGAATCTCGGGTAAGTAACATACCGATGACAAAGGGAACAACGTATGTCGTTATGCGGTTTGACCGATAAAGATCTTCGTAGAATATGTAGGAACCAATATGGGCATCCAGGTTCCGCTATTGGTTATTGACCGAGAATGGTTCTAGGTCATGTCTACATAGTTCTCGAACCCGTAGGGTCCGCACGCTTAACGTTTCGATGACAGTTAATAATGAGTTTATAAGTTTTGATGCACCGAAGGTTGTTCGGAGTCCCGGATGTGATCACGGACATGACGAGGAGTCTCGAAATGGTCGAGACATAAAGATTGATATATTGGAAGCCTACATTTGGACATCGGAAGTGTTCCGAGTGAAATCGAATTTATCGAGTACCGGAGGTTACCGAACCCCCGGAACTACATGGGCCATAGTGGGCCTTGGTGGAAAGGAGAAAGGGCCAGCCCTAGGTGGCGCGCCTTCTTCCCTAGTCCTATTAGGACTAGGAAAGGTGGGCCCCCCTCTCTCTTTCCTCCGGAATCCTAATCCAACTAGGATTGGGGGAATCCTACTCCCGGAGGAGTAGGACTCCCGCGCGCCCCTCATGGCCGGCCAGCCCCTCCCCTTGGCTCCTTTATATACGGGGCAGGGGCACCCTAGAACACACAAGTTGATCTACGGATCTTTCCTTAGCCGTGTCGGTGCCCCTTCCACCATATTCCACTTCGGTCATATCTTGGCGGAGCTTAGGCGAAGCCCTGCGCCGGAGAAGTCATATCGTCATGAGCTTAGGCGAAGCCCTGCGTCGGTGGAGCATCAACATCGTCCTGCCACGCCGTCGGTTGACGGAACTCATCCCGACACTTTGCTGGATCGGAGTCCGGGATCGTCATCGAGCTGAGCGTGTGTAACTCGGAGGTGCCGTCGTTCGGTGCTTGGATCGGTCGGATCGTGAAGACGTACAACTACATCAACCGCGTTGTTATAACGCTTCCGCTTTCGGTCTACGTGGGTACGTGGACGGACACTCTCCCCTCTCGTTGCTATGCCATCACCATGGTCTTGAGTGTTCGTAGGAAAATTTTTGAAATTACTACGTTCCCCAACAGCACCCCCCTCACCCCTTCCTACACCCGCGACCCCTTCGCCGCCACCGCAAACCCTAGCGCGGGGACCTTTAGCTTCGCATCCGCCGGAGCTCCTCCAAGCACCGGCATCGTGCACGGCCTCTTCATGCCGCCACGGATGACAACGGCGGCGGGTAGCGTCGCACCGGCGCCCGCCGTGAAGCCACATGCCCCCCTCTCGAAGCTTCCAAATGCGGCGCGGGCGAAGAAGGGCAAGGTGTCTGCAAACAAGAACAAGGCGGCGGACGGGTCCGGCTCCTCGAAGCCGTCGAGGAAGAAGCTTGCAGGTCGTGCGACGGGCGCGGCGGCTACCGAAGCGACGGCGAGCTCACTTGTTGGGTCGGCAGCCGACGCGCACAAGGTGTTCGAGGAAATGCCCCAAAGGTATAAAATTTCGCCAACTTTTTTGTTGTTGTTATTTTTTGAATGCATACATATAGATAGCTTATTTGCTTCGTTGTATATACTTTGTAGTTTCAACGATGAGGCATATATGTCAACTATGGGTGTTGGCTCCAACAATTCGCATTGGTCTCAAACCAATGACATGCATTTCGATGACCATGAGTTCGAGGTGGGCGAGGATGGTGAGGGCATTATCGACGCACCGAAAGGAAGAGGAGGCAACTACACCAATGAAGAAGACATCTTAATATGAAATACTTGGTTGCAAGTGTCGACGGATCCATCCGTTGGAGGTGATCAAAGTATAGATGCTTATTGGCGCCGGATGAAGGAGCACTTTGATCTACACAACAAGAATGGAATTGACTGCTCCGACAGATCTCTTCGCTCCCGGTGGTCAACAATCAACAAACATTATCAAAAGTAGGCGGCCGCACAAAAGGCGGTTGACAAGTTGAACCCAAGTGGCACTAATAATGAAGATAGGGTAAGTGTCGTTTCATTCATGTTCATCATGCTTGTTGTTGGTGTTTGTAGTGTTAACTTGCTTTGTTTTTATGTAGTGGAATATTGCACAAAACTTGTTCAAAGGAGAAGAGAAGAGGAGCAAGAAAGGGAAGATCAATAAAGGAAGACCATTTACCTTGACTCATTGCTATGAAAAATTGAAGGATGATGAGAAATGGAAGAAGCGTGATGATATCGATGATGTTGATGAGACCAACAAACGCAAGCGAACAATTGAGTTGGATGATGATGAGGAGGAGGCCTCAAGTGATGACGGCAAGAGAAGCCCCACACCAAACTCGGTTTCATACTCGAAGCCAAAACGACCGGATGGGTGCAAGAAAGACGCAAAAAAAAGATGAGCTCAAAAATGCTATGGAAGCTATTGTGAAGGCAAGAAAAGAAGCGAACAAGGTGAGGAAGATGGCAAAGAACCAAGATGCCGCGGCCGAGGAGAGGAGGTTGGCGGCCGAGGAGAGGAGGGTGGCGGCCGAGGAGAGGAAGGTGGCATTGGAGGAGAGGAAGGTGGGCATGGAGGAGCGATCTAGGTTGTTGGATTGGGAGAAGGACTTGTTCTTCATGGACACATCTATCCTCAATGAGGCGTAAAAGGAGTATGTTAATCTTGCCCGTGAAGAAGTCTTGATCCAAAAAAGAGCCATGATTTGTGGCATGGGTGGTGGTGGCCTTGGCGGCATGGGTGGCGGCGGCCTTGGCGGCATGGGTGGCTTCAGAGGTACCATGGAGACCATGGAAGGCATGGGTGGCTTCGGAGCACCTCCGGGCGGCATGGCCGGCATGGGAGGCATGAGTTTTGCGTCTCTCATGGGAGGCATGGGAGCACCTTCGGGCGGCATAGGCGGAATGTCTTCCGGTGTGCCTCACACACCTTCGCATAAAGATGCCGTTGAAGATCTTGCCAACACCTTCCGAGCTTCACATCACGATGCGATGCGCGACAATGGAGAGGAGGAGGAAGAATCGTCTTCGGAGGAGGAGGAAGAGTCGGAGGAAGATGAGGACGAAGACGACGACGAGGCTTGATTGTTGATGTGCCTTTCGTTGGTGTGAACTTTTGTGTCATGAACTTGGTTCGGATTTTAAACTTGGTTGGATAATGTTGTGGGCATGAATTTGAACTTATGGGCATGAACTTTTATGTCATCATGTATTTGTTTGTGCGATCTAAATTGTGCCATGTCTTTGTTTTTTGATGTTTGAAATTCATTTTGTGTCCAAAATGCAACATATGGCAAGCGCCGGCTGCTCGCGCGCGCTGCATTTTAACGCGCCTGCTAGAGCTACGCGCGCGCTAAATTTAGCGCGGCCGCTGGAGCCAGCGCTCCTCGCCACGTCAAAGCAGGCGATCAGCGCGCTGCAAACTGATGGTTAGCGCGCCACGCGTTGGACGGCTGTTGAAGATGCTCTAACTCTCTTCCTGTTCTGTAAAAATTGACGGTATCTAACACTGGTACACGTATTAGTATTACTATGTGTCAAAAATTGACGGTATCTAACACTGGTACACGTATTAGTATTACTATGTGTCATCTGATATTAAAAATCTCTACTACCTAAAAGAAACGTAAGGTTCCATCTCCCCTCTTACGTCCTCCCACCCTTCGTCCGTCCTCTCCCACCCCTACAACGATTTCCCTCGCCTCCCCACCTATTATTTGGTAGCTCATTCAATTCACGGATGGCAATTAATTTCATATTTGGTTAACGCATTAATTCACGTCAATCAGGGACGGGATAATCTCCTTTCCCTTCCTTCAACCATTCCCTTGATCCTCTCCTTTATTCGCTCCTCCCAGCCGCCACCCACCAGATGCCTAACCCTCCCTCTGTCGCCTAGCTCGACTAGATCCATCGGGGCGTGTCAAGTCGATCATGGCAGAGAGAAAGGGGGCCGTCCCGAGTAGAGGAGAGGTCACCGTCGGGGGAAAGAGGGGAGGCGGATCGCTAGCCGAGGTAGAGGTCCGCCTGCTCTTCATGCAGTGATGCAGCCAAGGTGCGTGACCACGCGCTGGTGTGCGTTGTGGCGCTGATGCATGTACGCCCTTGCTCGAACGGAGATGGCAGGAGGGGAAGGAATAGGGGTGCAGTGCTCGATCCGGGAAAGAGATGCGTGCGTGAGATGCAATTTTGCCGCCACGCTGCTGCTGCTGTTCAATGGCAGCACCACAGGGTTTTTACGCCCCCTGCTTCACATGTTTCTGGTCCGTCACTCGAGCTGCGGCCTGCGGAATTTTTGTCCGGCGAGGTGTGCAGTGCGCATTGGGCTTCGGTGATTGCGGCAAGCCAGCGTTGATAAATGCGGCAAGGGTCTTCGTACGGCAAGCATTGTTTGGCCCTTAAGGCGTCGGGCATGGGGCATCACTAGCAACCCATGCAGCGGCGCGAGGATGCCATGCCAGAGCACGTCGGCAGTACAAGCCTCCACTGAACGACATCTTCATCGATGACAACCTCTGTATGTCAAGTAGAAGACTGTACCGGCCAGAAGACAATATCTTATTTCCAAACTGTGAGTATTGTTGTATGCATGCACATGTGCACTTTTCTGTCTTGTGTTGGACTGTCGGTGCCTTTTGTGTCTGCAACTTATGCATACAATTAGTTTGGATGATTAGAAGGAAAATCTAAAGTTCGTTGTTGATGTTCTGACCATGTTGTTCAGCAAACAATGTTCATAAACTAAACTATGAAGACACCAAATGATGGTCCTAGATTTATTCAGAATTTGAGTTGATTAAATGAAATTCACTAAAATAGCTCGAATTTATTAAACATGTTCATTTTTTTCCGGTTATATTGCTTTAGGTTACATATTGGATTTCGGTTTAACAATCTTGAAAATCTTATCTAATATGGCTAATATTCTGTATTTTACTGACTTGAAACATCTTTATATAGAATAAAACTACATCTATATTTATGACCCACTCAATCAAAAATTAAAAATAGTTATTTAATAAGCATATCAGCTTATTCGGTCATATATTTCCACAAATAGCTAATCAAGGTGTTCAAGTCCTATAATTCTCAGTAACTTGATCTATTTGAACTCATATTTATTTTCAGTGAAAGATTAAATATTTCTTTAGGTGCATCTATGCTACACATATTGAAGATTGAGTGTAACAATTTTCTCTATTATGGGTTACTAATTTCTTGATATCCTGCATTTTACTGGCTTGGAAACATCCTTTTACGGCTGTTAACGCAATCGTATTGAGTTAGCCAGGATGCTAGTTGGTTAGTATAGCTAGTCTGTTAGTATCTCCTGTAGCTTATCTAGCACGAGATAGAGTTGTTCCTATCCGGCCAATGTTTATCCGGCCAATGGTTGTTGTAACAAACTCTGTATCTTGTATATCTCCTGACTATAAATACAAGACCAGCCTGAGGTAATTACCCACGGCAAAACCATAAGTTGCAACTTGGTATTAGAGCAGTAAGATCCAATCTCGCCCACCATGGCCGGCTCCACCGCTGCTCCCTTCTCCAACACTTCCGGCGCCCTTTCCACCATCAACGCCGGCACCCTTGCCGCCGGCTCCTCCTCTTCCGCTCCAATCTCCGTCACCACACTCGGCAACCTCATCACGCTGCGCCTCACGCGGGATAACTTCCTGTTGTGGAAGACTCAAGCCGTCCCCGCCCTTGCCTCGACTGGTTTGTTCGGCTACGTTGCCGGCACCGAGGAAGCGCCGCCGCAGACCCTCACACAGGGCACCGGCGATGCAGCTGTCGAGGTCGCCAACCCGGCGTTCCTTAGCTGGTACCAGAAGGACCAGCTCGTCATGATCGCGCTCCTCGGCTCCATGACCGAGGACATCCTTGGGCAAATGACCCAACTCACCACTTCAGCTCAGGTCTGGACTACCTTGCATGATTTGTTTGCCTCACAGAATCGTGCACGCATCATGCAGCTGCGTTATCAACTCTCCAATCTGAAGAAAAATGACCTCACTGCCTCGGAGTACTACCGCAAGATGCGGGGCTTTGCTGACGCCATGGCCTCCATCGGCAAGCCGCTCCAAGACGACGAGGTGCTCGGCTACATACTCGCCGGACTGGGTCCCGAGTTCGAGCCTCTGGTCGCGTCGATTACGACGCGTGACGACCCCATCAGCCTCAGTAGCTTCTACGCCTTCTTCCTCAGCGCTGAGCTTCGCCTCGAGCAACAAGCTTCGTCCGGCAACATCCACCCATCCGCCAACGCTGCTGCACGCAGCTCTGATGGTCACCGCGGCGGTCAAGGCGGCCAAGGCGCACGCGGCGGACACGGCGATCAGGGCGGACGTGGTCGTGGAACACGCGGCCGCGGCAATGGCCGGACTAACCTGAAGTGTCAGGTCTGCTCCAAGTTCGGCCACGACGCCCTCCACTGCCGCAACAGGTTCAACCACGCCTTCCAGCCAGAAGAGCAGCGTGAGCGCTCCGGCAACGTCGCCAACACCGGCCCAGGCTCGTACTCCGTCGACACCGACTGGTATGTAGATACGGGCGCCACCGATCACCTTACGAGCGACCTGGATCGTCTCAGCTTCCATGAGAAGTATCGCGGCAAGGACAAGGTGCACGCAGCCAACGGAGCAGGTATGTCTATTGCCCATGTTGGTCATTCCACTATTCCCGGTTTATCCAAACCTCTGCACCTACGTAACATTCTGCATGTTCCACACATCAACAAACACCTCCTGTCTGCACAAAAACTTGCCTATGATAATCATGCTTTTGCTGAATTCTATCCTGATCTTTTTCGTCTTAAGGACCAAGCAACGAAGGCGGTTCTTCTTCAAAGTAGATGCCGCAATGGTCTCTACCGGTGCCAAGCTACAAGCAGTCGTCCCTCATATCTAGTCCTCGAGCTTTCTAGCATCAGGCTATCTTCAGATTTATGGCATAAAAGATTAGGTCATCCGTCCAAAAATGTCGTCGATTCAGTTCTTAGGTTAAATAAATTTGCTTGTGCACCATCTACCGAGTCTAGTGTTTGTGATGCGTGTCAGCGCGCAAAAGTTCATCAGCTACCTTTTCGAGATTCTAATCATGTAACTTATACACCTCTTGAAATTATTCATTCGGATGTATGGGGCCCTGCTACTACTTCCGTTGGTGGTTTTAAATATTATGTGAGTTTTCTGGATGATTATAGCCGTTTTACGTGGATCTATCTCCTTAAACGAAAATCCGATGTTGAACAAGCCTTCTACACCTTCCAAAAACATGTTGAACGCATGCTTGATGCAAAAATTAAAACTGTCCAGACGGATTGGGGCGGCGAATATCGCCGCCTCTCCGCTTATTTCCAAAAGAAGGCATTGCGCACCGGGTTTCTTGCCCTCACACCTCACAACAAAATGGCATCGCAGAACGGAAACATCGTCATATCGTCGAAACAGGTATCGCTCTTCTCGCTCACTCCTCCCTCCCCGTTCGGTTTTGGGACGAGGCTTTTCTCACTGCTTGCTACCTCATAAATCGCATGCCTACTCGAGTCCTTGAAAACTCCACACCAGTCTCTTGTCTTTTTGGCGATAAACCAGACTATTCCTTCCTCCGTGCTTTCGGTTGCGCTTGTTGGCGAACCTGCGCCCTTATAATAACCGCAAGCTAGAATTCGGTCTCGGCAATGCGCTTTCTTGGGATATAGCTCCATACACAAAGGCTACAAATGCTTAGATCGCTCCAGTGGTCGCATTTATATTTCTCGTGATGTCATTTTTGATGAACAAGCGTTTCCGTTCTCCACTAGCTCAGTAGTGCAAAAGTCCTCGCCCATTCTTTCCACGCCACCCTCTTCTTTTCCTATCACCGAGCCGGCTCTAATGGATGACCGCATGCGCAATTATGACATGACTTTGCTACCTGATGCTACGTGCAGTTCGTCTTTGTCTCCTGCAGGTGCTGCTGGATCGGCCTCCAGTGACTCTACGTCGGCATGCACGCCACGTCGCTCCCATGAAGACGCGACTTCCAGCAGCCGCATGAGCCCACGCTCCATCGACTCCCTGGACGGATGCCCCGGTCTCGCCCGTGTCACCGGCTGGCTCTTCCACTGCCGATGGGGCGGGCAGTGCGGCGAGCGACTCCGCGTCCAGCTCGGCACGTGGGCCGCTATTCGTCGACCCGCCGTCTCCATCGACCGCCCAGGCCGTCCCCGACGTCGCGCCCGCGAGTGCGCCACATCCGATGACGACCAGGCTCAAGGACAACATCGTCAAAAAGCTGGTGCCGAGCGACGGCACTGTTCGCTATGATCCACGTCGGCGGGCGTTTCATGCCGAACCACGCTCCTATCGTCAGGCACTTGCCGATGATCACTGGCGTCCAGCCATGGAGTCTGAATTCTCGGCTCTTCAGCAAAACAAGACATGGACACTTGTTCCTCGTCCTCCCGGCAAGAACATCATTGGCTGTAAATGGGTTTTCAAGGTCAAGCACAAAGCTGATGGTTCCCTGGATAAGTTTAAGGCACGTCTCGTTGCTCGCGGCTTCACTCAACAGTATGGGATCGACTACTCGGAAACATTCTCTCCAGTAGTTAAACCAGCCACAGTGCGTCTTGTGCTCTCCCTTGCCGTCTCTCGTGGCTGGCATCTCCGGCAGGTGGACATCAGCAATGCTTTTCTGCATGGAATTCTCGCTGAGGAAGCATATATGCAGCAGCCACCGGGTTTCCAAGATCCCTCTTGTCCAGATTATGTTTGCAAGCTTCATAAAGCGCTTTACGGTCTGAAGCAGTCGCCTCGGGCATGGTATGCCCGTCTCAGTGAGCGTCTTCAGCAGCTCGGTTTTGTTCCCTCGGTTGCCGACACCTCGCTGTTTATCTTTGTCCAAGACAGTGTCACCATCTACATGCTTGTTTATGTTGACGACATCGTCATTGCAAGCTCTTCCTCTTCGGCTATGACACATTTGCTACGCCAATTATCAGCTACTTTTCCTGTCAAAGATCTTGGTTCTCTCCATTATTTCCTTGGCATTGAGGTGCTTCCCAATTCCGGGGGAATTATTCTTACACAGCAGAAGTATGCTCTTGATTTGTTGCAACGTACAGATATGGCGAATTGCAAAGCAGTCTCAACGCCCATGTGCACTCATGAGAAGCTCACACGGGATTCAGGTCATGGACTTAGTGAAGATGAAGCTTTCAGATATCGTAGTACAGTTGGAGCTCTTCAATATCTGACCTTGACACGGCCTGATCTGTCTTTTGCCGTAAACAAGGTGTGTCAATACTTGTCAAGTCCAACTGATGCTCACTGGGAGGCCGTGAAACGGATCTTGCGGTACGTGCGAGGATCACTGTCCACTGGTTTAACCCTTCGGCGATCACCTTCCACTCTTCTGAGTGTCTTTACTGATGCCGATTGGGCGGGCTGCGGCGATGACAGGAGGTCTACGAGTGGGTTTGCAGTTTTCTTTGGACCCAACCTCGTATCATGGAGTGCACGGAAGCAGCCAACTGTGTCCCGTTCATCCACTGAAGCTGAGTACAAGGCGTTGGCGAATGGGACTGCTGAAGCTACTTGGCTACTGTCATTGCTAAGAGAGCTGCGAGTTCCTCAGCCCCGAGCTCCTGTGCTATGGTGTGACAATCTCGGTGCTACGTATTTGACGGCCAATCCAGTATTTCATGCTCGTACTAAACATATTGAAGTTGATTTTCACTTTGTGAGAGAGAAGGTCGCCATGGGAGCACTTGATGTTCGGTTCGTCTCAACAGCAGACCAAGTGGCTGACGCTTTCACCAAACCTCTCACGAAGATCATGCTCAATCGATTACGAACCAATCTGAACCTTCATATAGGTTAAGATTGCGGGGGAATGTTAACGCAATCGTATTGAGTTAGCCAGGATGCTAGTTGGTTAGTATAGCTAGTCTGTTAGTATCTCCTGTAGCTTATCTAGCACGAGATAGAGTTGTTCCTATCCGGCCAATGTTTATCCGGCCAATGGTTGTTGTAACAAACTCTGTATCTTGTATATCTCCTGACTATAAATACAAGACCAGCCTGAGGTAATTACCCACGGCAAAACCATAAGTTCCAACTACGGCATCAATGGTGCTTGCAAGAGGGAAGGAGTCGAGAGGGCCGGGGTGCAGTGGTACAGATCGCAGCTTCATAGCACGAAATGAGTGCCTTTTTTAATTGCATTTCATCTCTACATGGCAAAATATTGCAAACATTTTGGACAATTCTTAAAATCATCTATATATAAGCAAATCCGAAGTGTTAGTTAAACATTGTTGATAATCGTAATTTTATTCCATAGCAACGCACAATTTTTACATAAGCAGGTCTATTTGTCGGACATTCATTTTTAAATATTTTTTTTGTTTGAATGAAAGAAAAGTGGCATATTTGGAGGTGATATTTGCTCCACATCGCCATCTTCATAATATTGATTATTCGATCCATGTTGTGGAAGTTTTGCCAACATGGATCCAACTATCCATGCCCACCGTATCAATGTACTTTGCCATACCTATGATTTTTGCACGTCTCTAAAAGGAGTTCAAACATATGATTCATGCACATCTCTACAGGGAGTTTGGACATAGGTGTCGAGCTTCGATCGGAAAGTGGAGAGTGATTAAATTAGTCGAGGAAGAAGTTAATACAACCCAATGATCCCTAAAGGTATATGTTAGACACAATCAAACCACTAGAATATGTTTGCCCCGTTGCAACGCACGGGCAATTACCTAGTAAAGTATAAAACATGCATAGATCCTCATGAAAGTGACGGATGATGGATTGCCCATCAGTACATACTACATACCGCACCGGTAAAATTACTTATTCGGGGGGAAGGTGCGGAGTCTCCGCAAGTACATCCGCAGGCTCTACTCCCACGGCGCCATTGCCGGCCGGGTGCAGAGATGGTGGCCGGGATTCCCGAATCGATTGAGATCGATATACCGATTGGCCGTGACTGGTCTCCATTGATGGCTATTAGCAAGTGTGCTCCCCTCTTGTTACTTGTTGTAGTACAGAATGTCCAGTGGCGAAGTACGGGAGCGTTGCATGTGATTATAGAAGTGGTAGAAGCACTTGACTTCGCGCCGAGTCGTTCTGATCTTAAAATCTGACAGATTGCTACTCCATTTTGTATTGCAACTTCCTCACGTAAGAGGAGACAAGTCAACCCGGTTTTGGAGAACAGGCTATATGTAGCAGCGGTATGTAGACTAGGATAGAACTGCAGTGCGGCTAGGATCGAGTCCTGAAGCATCTTCGCAAGCGTCCGGACCAAGCTGTCCGGGCGTAGTTTGCCATCCAACACAGACTCACATTCGTTCGCGGGCCGGTCCAGACGTCCATTTTCCTATAAGATCGAGGCTTTGCAGGAGTCCGGACATTTGTCTGACCAACCAAAAGGCATCAGGTATCCATCTTCTCTCTGTCCAGATGACAGAAGGCCGCTACTGGTGAAAAGAAGGTGATTTAACGTTTGACGAAAGGCTGCTAGTGAGGCACTAGTGCATTTGACAGAAGCTCCTAAATATGTTAGAGCATCTACAATCGGACTTAACAAATCCGGCCCCTCAAATGCCCACGGACGCGCTGACCGGTCACCCGTGCGCGGCGCTGGCGGCGGGGGCTTCTTCTTTCCTTCCCATGCACGGGATCTCAGCAGCGCGGGGTGGCTGCTCCATGTGGGGGGACGCGGGATCGGCGGGGCTCCTGGTGGCGGGCGCGCGTGGATCTGGTGGCCGCGAAGCCGGGAGATGGTGGTGCGGCCCAGCGACGGTGTTGTAGCTCGGCGCGAGGGCGTCGGTGCTGCAGCCGGCTTGACTTGGCCTGATTGGCGACGGTGGCTAGCGTGTCCCTGATCACCGACGCATGGCCCGGGGAACTCCAGCGGAGGCTGTGCCACCACGGCTGCGAGGGCAGCGTGGGGGCGGCCGTGGCGGAGGGCGGCGGCGGATCTCGGACCCCTGGCCCAGATCTAGTCTCCGGCAGAGAAGGCAGCGATCTGTGCACAGGAAGCTGGATGGAGTTATTCGAACAGATCTGGGTGAAAACCTGCTCTTGGCTAGATGCCAAGGCCGACGATGGCGGTGCTCTTTGGTGTTGTTCCCTTCTTGAAGGCATCGTCGTGAAGAAGTTCTAGACCACTATCTGCTACCTCCGGGGGAAACCCTAGATCGGTAGATCAGAAGACGACGGCACGCTTGTGTCGTTTCCCCCTTGGGGGCATCATTCTTGGAGGTGTACACGAGCTCGAGGGACCAGCGGACCACATCTTTGGTGGAGCGGTGTTTCATCCTACACATTGATGGCGACGGATCTTAACGGCATGGCGCAGTACAGATTTGGTATCCGATGTGTGGGAATGGACTCGCGTAGGAGGACGAAGCTATCTGGCGTCGTGGTGGCGTCGACGGCAGCTAGACCGGGCAAGGTAGATGCAGCAGTACAACACTGAAGATGGATTGGTGGCAGGTGGCTGCGGCGGTCTCATACCCGGCAGGCGTCCAGGTTGAGGAGTGCACCGGACTCGGGGAAGGCCTGCAGACGACGGAGCGACGACGGCGATCGCCGGAGTCCGAGGAAGAAGATGGAGCCGATGGCGGCGTTGTAGGGTCTCCCGCAGGGCATGGCTCGGTGAGGAGGAAGAGGGGGTCGAGGCGGAGCCTCTGAGAGCATCGGCAAGGCGAGGCAGTGCCTGTGGCCACGGCGGTGCTCGTCGGCGGCGATGGCTGCGCTCGGTTGCGTGGGAGGGAGAGAGCCAGGCGAAGATGGGGACGAGGGAGTGAGTGGGAGAGTTCCAGGGGGTGCGTGGCGCCACCAGAGAGGGCCAGGGCGTCGAGGGGAAGCGGCAAGTAGGAGGTGGCCGGGGCGCGTGGCCGCGCGCACGGGGCACACGCCCGGCGTCCTTCTGTCGCGAGGAAGACGACAGGGGGAAGGCTAGTGGGCTGGGCCGCACAGGTAGGCTGCCAGCTGGGCCGGTACAGGAGCTGGGCCGGCTACAGGTAGGTGGCCAGGTAATCCTTCTCTCTCTCTCTCTTTTATTCTGTTTTCTATTTTTTGTAGTTTGTTTTTTATCCAGTTTTAAAAACCAAATCAATTTTATAAATCTTGAAAATATTCATGAGCACTTTCTGAATTATTTCAGTGTCCCACAAATAATTCCAACATTATTTGAGCATTTAAATTATTTATAGTGTTTAAATGCCCAAAGTCAAATACAATATGATTTAATTCAAAAATCCAAAAATGATCTAAGAATATATTCATCATTTTTGGCAGAGGTTTCCACCTTAACCAGAAATCATAAACTTTTCTTAGGGACTTTTGTGTTTATTGAAAAAGATTTTAATCCACCCTAGTTGAGTTGATTTAATGCTAGGGTTTGAACATCCCCATTTCAAGTTAAATAAAATTTAAACATGATGCACACATGAAGCTAGCCTAGTGCAAAGGCAGAAGCTAGGGATGTGACATGCCGTGTTTTGTATGATGAATTTATCGTGTGTGAAAAACACAAAAAGTTGGAGATTCAAGTATGAACAAGAAACTTGCCATGGCAGATTCGTATCAAAACTTGCCACGGAGAAATTCACGTAAACTAAATTTGCAAGGTTGTAAAAGAAGAAAGAAAATTGGCCATGCTCCATAAACTACCGTCGCCATGAAAGATGCAATGAGATCGCCATGGTCCCGTTGAAAAAAGAAAACTTGCCATGTTGCAAAAAAAGAAATAAAATTTGCCATGCCCCGTAAACTACATTTGCCATGATACAAACACTAAGTTTTTTTCGCACACGGCAAATTCATCATAGAAAACACGGCAGATTTGTATCAAAGAGTTGCCGTGTTTTGTATGATGAGTTTGCCGTGTACGAAAAGACACAAAAAGTTGAAGATCAAAGTATGAACAAAAAAAATGCCATGGCAGATTCACATCCAAACTTACCATGGCAGATTCTTATCAAAACTTGCCACGGCGAATTCATGTAAACTAAATTTACCATGAACCAATAAACTAAATTTACCATGATTTGTAAACTAAATTTGCCATGAACCAATAAAATAAAATTTTCCATGATCAATAAACCAAATTTGTATCAAAACTTGGCATGGCAGATTTGTATCAAGAATTGCCGTGTTTTGGTATGATGAATTTGCCGTGTGTGTAAAACACCAAAAGTTGAAAAACAAAAAATATAAACGAGGAAATTGCCATGGCAATTTTGTATCAGGAATTGCCACATGTTTGTATGATGAATTTGCCGTGTGTGGAAAAACACAAAAAGTTGAAAGTCAAGTATGAACAAGAAAAATGCCATGGCAGATTCATATCAAAACTTGCCACGGCGAAATTCATGTAAACTAAAACTTGCCATGATTTGAAAACTAAATTTGCCATGAACCAAATAAACTAAATTTGACATGATCAAACAAAATCAGTTTGCCATGGTCAATGAACTAAATTTGCCATTATCAACAAACTAAATTTGCCGTAGTTAAGTAAGAAACAAAAGTATAAAGATTGTGGCGGGCATGTTAAAAAAACCTATATTTTCCTTGGCAAATAAACATGAAATTTTTGCCATGGCAAACTTTGAAAAATAGGTCATAGGAACATTTTCTAAACTTGCTATGCGATCAAATGCAGAAAAATTTGCATGCTATGTACACATATTAAGTTGACATGGCAAGTTTGCCATGTATTTGAACATCTATAAATTTAACATGTTTTGAACATCTATAGCTTTGCCATATTTTTCAACACCTTAAGTTGCCATACTTTTGAACATCTACATGTTTTATTTGAGAGATTTGCCATGTATGTAAAAGAACATGAAAAAATGACCATGAATTTGCCATGGAAAATTCATATTAGAATTTCCATGGAATTTAACTAAAACTATCATATTAGAATTAGATCATGCTACAAAAGTAAACTTGACATGTGTCTGATGTAGCTGTTGAATTATGCCATGGCAACTACCGCAAAAACTTGCCATGGCAACTACTCGTAACAATTATGACATGGCAACTACTCCTACTCCAGAATTGTGCCATGGCAACTACATCAATTTTTTTTGCCATGCCAACTGCTTGTAGGAATTCTGCCCATGGCAACTATTACGAAAAGATTGCCATGGCAACTACTCTGGAAAATCTGCCCATGGCAACTACTATAGAAAAAAAATTGCCGTGGCAACTACTCATAGAAATTCTGTCCACGGCAACTATTACGACAAATTTGCCATGGCAACTACTCTAGATTGCTCCATCGCCGGCTTGCAATTTTTCTGTGCACAACAACAATTGGGTGAGACTGGAAGCAAGAGATTTGAGGATCCTCGCTAACCAGCAGAGAAAATAGACTGACAAAAAAATGTGCAGAAACAGAGAAGCATACTAGAGACACTCATTTCATACAGAAACAGGGAACTACATGCTACAGACTACATACACTATATGCAGAATTGCTGCGTTTTAATGCAGAATTCCTAATGATCTCTATTCCAAAAATATGTTCTCCTACACTTGCATCTGTTCGAACTTGCCCCCTGCAGTTGCATCTGTGAACTTAAATGCTAATGAGGGACAAAAAGGAGCAGCAGGGCAAACATATGTGAATTGAATTGCCTACTCCTATGGGAACAAATGCTGCATCTACGTTAACAAAAACTTGCCTGAACAAACTTTGCATGAGCAGGGTGGAGGATTTGCACACAGGGCTCCGCGCGTGATGAGCGGGGATGGAGCTGCAAGAGGGAAGCAACATTGTCGCCGGCCGTCCCGAGCAGCGGCCACGCGCCGTTGCTGCCCCGCCATGGCCGCCGCCTGCTTCTCATCCCCTCCACACAACGACAAAAAAAGGGGTTCACCGTCGCGCTGCCGACCTGGCTCACCCGGTTGTCGCCGTCGCGCTGCCGACGTGGTGCTTGCGCTCGGGGTCAAACAGCTCCGTCTTGCGTCGGCGTCCACCGCGGAGGCCGAGCCGCGCCAGGGACCCCAGCTACGCGCTCCCCCTTCGTTCCCAGTGTAGCACGGAATGGGCGCGGTGGAGCTCGAAGCCCAGCAGCGGCGGCGCCTTCCCTCGTTGTCGGTTGGATTCAACTGTTGTTCACCGCTGCCGCTGTCGTGGTTCTAAGTCTGACAGTAGAATGGGGGGTAGGTATGGAGAGGCAAGATCCTAGCTATGGAGTAGTTGTACACACGAGTGTTAGCGAGTTCAGGCCCTTCTCGGAGGAAGTAACAACTCTACGTCTCGGAGCCCGGAGGCGGTCGACTGGTTTCTGTGTATATGAGTTACAGGGGTGCGAACCCTTTACACTGAGGAGGGGGGCGGCTTATATAGAGTCCGCCAGACCCCTCCGGCCCTCAGTTATGCAGGGTTTAAAGTACATTAAGATAGGGGGTTACTGGTAACGCCCTCGTAAAGTGCCATGAAGACTAGTAAAGCTACTTTATGACAGACCGTTGCGTGCTGAGTGGCTTTAGGTCTCCTGTCCGTCGAGTGGTTGGCTTCATGGTCGAGTGACTATCTTCATCGTCGAGTGAAGTCCCTCTTGGTCGAGTGAAGTCCCTCTTGGTCGACTGGAAGGTAGCTTCTTCTAAGGATGTCCTTGGGTAGGGTATCCCAGATAGGTCCATGACCCTATCCTAGGTACATAACCTCATCAGCCGCGGCCTCCGCCCCACCTCACCAGCCATCTACCTCCATCCCGTGCCCCCCAAATGTGCATCTAGCGCGGGTCTCGTCGGCGGTCGTCGGGATCCGCGGGCCTCGTCGGATTAGGGGCAGTCGGGGGAGGACAATGGGAAGATTCAACCGGATCCAACTTTTGGCCACCGCCGCCGTGGCATCCGCCCGCCACCACCCGCCACCGCCCGCCTCCACAGCCAACTACCTCCATCCCGTGACCCCCACCGCATCTAGCGGACCTCGCCGGTAGTCACCAGGATCCAGGGGGCTTGCCGGATTAGAGGCGGTCGCGAGGATAGGGGAAGAGAAAGTGTAGACGAGTGGGGAAGAGAAGGTGAGATAGAGTGGACGCCGTTCGGGATGGGAGGAGTGGGCGTCGTCCGGGCCGGTTGGTTTTGACCCGCACGAGGTCGTTGTCTGACGTGGCGATTTATTGTGCTTCAGTATTCATGCGAAACATCCAACGAGAGATGACGCGTGTGAGCGGGATGCTACAGACCACACGTGTGGGCGTTAATATTTTCGTAATTTAAACTGACAAAATATCTTACATTCGTAAACAGAGGGTTTATTCTTGATCAGGGGGTCGATATTGCACAAGACGGGAATACTATGGTGGTACGATCAAAGAGCTGTCACACAGTTCATTCACACGACTCAATCGATCAATGGCCGCCCTCCGGCGGCGCTGCTGGTCACTCCACCCCTTCCTCCCCAGTTCCCAGCCACCGTCCCCAGCTCCCGACCCCCCTCCTCCGGCAGCCCATCTTCCCGGCCAACCCCTCTTTCCGCGGCTTCGGCGTCTCCGAGCCGCATGCCAGGGTGGTGCCCGCCACCTGTTCGACACAATGCTCGGTGTCGACCTTGCCCGCCACCTGTTCGACCCTTGGTCTTACGCCGTCTCCGCCTTCTCTCAGCGTCGGTGGGCTATCCGGCAGCGCTGCTCTGGTGCCGCCTGCTCCGCCCTCCTTGGGCTGGGCTCTGCAGCAGTTGGTGCGATGCCTTCTCATCCGTTGCTGGCTGCCCCCGCGCCGCCGCAGTCAGTGCCGCCCGTCTCTACTGTTCGCCTTGCTGGGCGGCCATCAACATCAGCGTCGCCGCCATCTGGAGCTTCCTCGGCCACGCAAGGATCTGCCTTATGGGATCGTTGCTTCCCCTGGCGAAGCGCTGCTACAGTTCCCCTAGCTGCTGCCTGGTATGCTTCCCTCTGCCGTCCAGGTCGAAACTATCTTCTCCGACATTTCTTTATTTGTGTGAGGGTGATGTGTGATATCCTTACACACCCGTTTCGTTCAACTTTCAAGTTTAACAGTTCCATGCGCAAGTTTAACATCTTTATGCAGGGCTGTGGTTAAAACATACGACAAAGCTAAAATCCTGCCGTCCTGGTTTTTGCAACAGATCCGCACGATGTGGATTGCCTCCATTCTCGATCAAACAACGCTGGCGATCTTTTCGCGTCGCACTTTCCCGACGTCATCGCTATAATCCCGCACCATTATTGGACTTACCGTATTAAACGGATCGTGATTGGCCTGCTTGACAAAATCACACGCGAGGCCCAACTGTGCCTACTATTTTTCTCTCTCGAAAATCTTTGGTGCGAAAAATAAATAAAAGTGCTTGGTGTGGGAATCGAACCAAGCACCTCCCGACCTTATACCGACCGCGCTTGCCATCTCACCACCTATTAGTTGTTGGCTAAAATTAGGCAACAAGGTATTTGAACCGTTTTACTACTATATGAGCAAAAAATGCAATTTTTCTAGTTTTTTTCTTGGATTTCCGTGATAACTCACATACAATCATCATGATATCTAGCTTCATGATGATTTTTTACCAACTCGTCTCGAGTTGATCACACCGTGGTAATTTTCTCACGCCAGGAAGGGAGGGTGGGGGGTTGATATCGATTACTTTTGTGTGAATAGCATGATAACTCACACATCACATACCTGATAATTTATGTAACCTAGTCCTGATAACTTTGGCATGGGGTGTGTGTGTGTGTGGGGGGGGGTGATGAAATATACCACCATTCACTTTTGTGTGAATAACATGATAACTCACACATCGCAGGCCTAATAACTTATATACCCTGGTGCTAATAGCTTTGGCATGGGGGTGTGTGTGTGTGGGGGGGGGGGGGGAGGGGGTTGATGAAATATACCACATACCGTTAGCTTTTTGTGTCAATAACATGATAACTCATACATCACACACCTGATAACTTACGTATCTCGGTCCTGATAACTTTAGCATGGGGTGTGTGTATGTGGGGGGTTGAAATATCCCATTGGTAACTTTTATCTGAATAGCATGGTAACTCACATATCGCAGACCTGATAACTTATGTACCCCGGTCCTGATAACTTTGGCATGGGGTGTGTGTGGAGGGGGGGGGGGGGTTGATGAAATATACCACCGTTAACTTTTGTGTGAGTAGCATGATAACTCACACATCTCAGACCTGATAACTTATGTGCCTCGGTCCTGATAACTTTGGCGAGTGAGTTGTTTAAAAACATACCCCGACAACTTTTGTGTAAATATTTTGGTACTATACGCATCGCATACGTGATAACACATGCACAATCACCGTAGTAACTTTAACCAGAGTTGATAAGAAGGTTAGAAGGTCTATGCCCCGGTAATATATGTGTAAACAATATGATAACATACGTAGCCCATGTGTGATCTCATGTGTGATAACTTACTTAGCCGAGGAGTGGTAACTTTTGATTCGAAATAAAAGTCATCAGAACATATCAACATAGGATCTAGTTTCTATGCCCTCTTTGCGGCGTGTTTTTTATGTAAAAATGATTTTTGGATCGGATTGAAGGTTTGAGCTACAAAACATTTTGAAGACTCAAAATAAGGGGGAATCAAGGATGACATCCAACATTTCGGTCTTCTAATTCATTTGCATGTGGGAGAATTGGAGGACCACTTTTTATGACCAGGTATTTTCTATGTAAATAAGATGATAATTTATGTATCATAGACGTGATAACTTACTTAGTCTGAGTCTGCTAACATTTTACCTGAAAAAAAAGTCATCGGAAGATACCAACATGGGATCTAGTTTCGGTCGTCTCGTCGAGACGAGTCTTTTATGTCAAAACAGTTTTTTGATCGGAGCTACGGTTTGATCTATAAAACATTTTGAATTTAGAAATTTATAAGAATCTTTGCTGACATCAGCAATTTCGTCCTATATGCATGCTTGTATATGAGAATTCAACACATGCAGGTGAAAGCTTCTTCGTAATTACAAAAGGTCAACAAATAAAATAGGAATGCTAAGTGATTAAGCGTGACATGCGCATGCATGCATGTACACTGGGTGTTCGGATCTGTTCCTTAAAAACGGAACGACCGGACGTTAGTCCAATCCTTGATGAAATATACTCTCGATAACTTCTGTGTAAATATGATGATAGTTTACGCATCACTGTCCTGATAACTTTTATGCAAATAACATGATAACTCATACATCGTAGACATGATAAATTATGTACCCAGTCTTGTTAACTTTGTCGGTGGGGGTAGGGGTGGGGGGAGTCGTTGAAACATACCATGGTAACTTCCATGCAAATAACATGATAAATCACACATCGTAGACATGATAAATTATGTACCCAGTCCTGGTAACTTTGTCGGTGGGGGTAGGGGTGGGAGGAGTTGTTGAACCATACCACGATAACTCTTATGCAAATAACATGATAACTCACACATCGCAGACTTGATAACTTATGTACCCGATCCTGGTAATATGGCGACTGTGGCGAGAGGGGGTGATGCCCCGCTAATTTCTGTGTAAATAACATGGTAATAGAAACATACAAAATTGATAACTCCCATACAAACACCACTGTAACTTTGACCTGAAACTTTTTTGTTGAAAAACATACACCCGATAATTTATGTGTAAATAACATGATGATGTATCATCGCAGACTTGATAACTAATATTTTTACGTTTAAACACCATGCTGTCTTTCATCCAAGGGAAAAAAGTTTTTGAAACATTTCACCGGTAATTTCTATGTTAAATTACCATACTTTCCCATGCTTTTAACCTTCTCGTACTGTAGTTACCAGCCTTATCATGGTATAGTTATCATGTTACTCAGATCATAGTTATCACGCTGGTCATTGCTAAAGTTACCAAGCCAAACTTTATTTTTTCTTTTGATATGGCAGAAATAAGAAAGGTTCAAATAACATTGTCATTATAGAATAGACAACAACAAAAGGTGGCTTAGTTGGTTATTAGGCTCGATAGGTAGTACATAGACCTGGTTTGAATCCTCTTTCAAGCACTTTTATTTTCTTTTCATATTATGCAGCGAAAAACCAGAAAAAACCACTAGCAATTTACTATGGTTTTTGAGAGAAGGAAAAAAATCAGTGGAAGCGGGAGGAACAACGCAGCGGGACGAGCGGAAGGATCGATCGAAGGTCGTGCGGATCTGTTGCTAACCACCAGTCGACTGGTGGTTAGCACAGTCCTAAAACATATGTAGTTGGGCTTAACTTTTAGAGTAACAAGAGTTTATTCTGTGTAGGAAAAAACAGCCCAGTCAAAGGAAAAGTTCCTTACCGTCAACAAAGAACGAAAGAAAAATTCCCATGCTGAACTGTACTCAATCTATATAAGTTGATCTGTAGCTTGCCTTCACTGCAAGTATAGATTTGCTAATGAAATGGAAGATGATCATAACATGCATACATGGAATGCTTTCGATGAAGAAAAATAAAGCAGATCTGTAGCTTCCCTTCACTGCAAGTATAAACCATTTCTGCGTAAATTCGTCATAGTCTTCTTCCTCAACGATGTACTGCTCTACAGTCCGACTTGGGGCGACCACCCAATTGCGTACTTAACCAATGCCTTGGGCATTCAGAACTAACTTTCGATATATGAGAAGGAATTTTTCGTGGTTATCATGGCTGTGGACAAATGGCGCCAATACATGCAATGAGGCCCCTTTTAGATACTCAGTGAACACAAGTGCTTATGCATTCTAGGTGAACAACACCTTACCTCTGAATTGTAGCGCAAGGCCATGTCAAAGTTTGTTAGGCTCCTATCTGAATTCAAGTACAAGTGTGGCCGACTCCATCTCTTTCATTGGTCATCGCACATGTTAGACTATCCACCGTATACTACCCGTACCCGTCGCAAAAAAAAAAAGTATACTACCCGTACAGCCCATGTATATGGTCAAGGCTGTACGCCCCTTTCCACCTGTTACTGTACCATGACCGCATTTTGTACTCATGATGTAGGAGTAGTTAATTACATATTTACATGCCACAACTTCCCAATACAAGATGATAATTTCAAGGAGTGCATGCTTTGATATGTTCCAGAAACAGAACTAGACCATCAGGTACTATAATGTTCAGTATTTTCTCCTTTTAATGTCAACACAACAATATTCTTCTCAACCAGAAGAGATTACAGACACATGAATAGGTAGCTTGTTGCATTGTTGTTCACAAATCATAAACAGGCAGTACTAATACATTACTTGTTTATAGAATCACCAAGCCACGTAGTTTAGATTACAACCCAAAATACTCCTGGCTGTAATAAATTACTAGCACCGTTTAGTTTTTTGGGGTTGCCTTCGTCGTCATTCTTGCCCAATTTACGACCGCAAGCATGTATAGCGCATCGCATTGCTCATCAAATAATAGGAAATAGGAGGTCCTCCATGTTTTCTTGAACAAAAGGGAGCAGAACACCACCCAGAGGCCAACCACGAAACCCACGCTTAGTCCATAATAGAGTGTCATTATCTCTGATCCTTCCTTGCTTATTGAGAAGTAGCTTTGTACCGTACTTCCAGAGAAGCTCTTCCGAAGAGGAGGGCCGCAGAGACCAATGTTGCCAGTGTACATAGATGCTGGATTGGTAGGGTTGAGAGCATCCAGCCGGTGGCCCGAGGATATTCTTCCTGATAAGTTGTTGTATGACAAGTTTAGGTAACTTAGTGATGTTAGATCAGATAGGCTTGAAGGGATTTCACCAGAAATCTTGTTATCTGAGAGGTCAAGTGATTCCAATGAGTGCATAGAACCAATGTTCTCTGGGATTTTTCCAGTCAAATGGTTCCTAGACAAATTCATGTTCACTAACCCTGTGGTAGGACCTATTCTTTTGGGGATGCCTCCAGTTAAATGGTTGCAGGACAAATCTAGATTCACCATGTATATGAAGTGACCAGTATATTCACGCTGTTGTCCTTTTGTGACTGCAGATATGCTCGCGTATGGATCAGGCCCTAGACTGTCAGCTACTTCGTCGGAGTTACCGTAAGGCACGGATGGATAATACACAAATGCTATTTCTGCGATATCATTAACACCATCCATGTTAAGCAGAGACTCAGGTATATTTCCTGAGAGGTTGTTGTGTGCAAGGTCCAAATATTGGAGATGAACAAGTCTTCTAAGCTGGCTAGGTATATAGCCAGAAAACATGTTGGACCTGAGACGCAGAATACCCAGATGTGCTAATTTCTCACCAATCCATGCTGGTATGCTTCCAAAAAAACTTATTTTGCCCAAGATCAATGAACGTTAGTTCTGGGCAATTCTGTAATAATAAAGGGAATTCGTCAGAGAGGTTGTTGTTGTTGAGCCTCAGAGTTTCAATTGACATAGGCTCAGTTGATGTATTAGAGTTAGAATCGGTAATTGGAGACGCTGTATCAGGCGAGACCATGCTTGATCTTGATGCCATATATTCTGAACATTGAGGGAGCTGACCTGTTATCATGTTGTTTCCAATGTCAAACAATTTCAAGGACTTCATTTGGCATATTGATGTTGGGATCGTGCCTGTGAAGTAATTGTCCGAAAGAACCAGAGCATCTACGGACAATGGTGATCTGATATTTAATGGTAGAGGCCCTGACAGAGAGTTTCTAGAGAGATCCAAAGTGGTTATATTCGGAGGTATTTGTTTTACCGAGCCAATGAATTGATTTGAGCTGAGATCCAGTAAAGAAGCTTCCATTTGTCCAAGAGTAGCTGGTAGGCTGCCGCTAATGTTATTATTTGAGAGGTCCAAAATTATAGCCTTTGAAAAAACAACCCAAAACCAATCAGGCATGGTATCAGCTATGCTGGCATTGGACATATAAAGTTCGGAGATATTCTCCTGCCATTTGAGCCATTGAGGGAATCCTGGCCCAACACAACATGATTTCAGTCCTAATATCTGCAAGCCGAATGGAGGGACCCATCAGAGTTCCACTCCATGGTAAATGAATTTGCAGATAAGTGCAGTTCTTGCAAATGTGGAAGCTTGGAGAAGTGTTCTTCAGTGATCAGCCCACCCATCTGATTGTAGCGGAGGTCAAGGTAAGTCAAGTTAGAAAGATTGCCTATCCCAGTGGTCAGATTTCCTGTAAGCCCGTTGAAAGCCAGATTAAGGGTGATCAAGCTAGTCATGTGGCTGACCGAATCTGGCAGGGAGCCAGTTATGTTATTATGATCCATAAGCAGGACCTGCAACTTACTTGATGAACATTTTGACAACCACTTAGCCTGAGGACCTCAAGAAAGGACAGCATGTTCAGCGTATCAACCCAACCAGTTACTGTGCTGAGGTTCACAGAAGTCATGTCAAGATACTTGAGCGAAGAGAGTTGTCGTAGCCATGAAATATCTTTGGAGTACAATTGATCATAACCAGATGCCAGATCAAGATATCGCAACTTCGAGAAATTACCAAGCTGATGGGGCACTGGACCAGAAAAGTTCAGGCCAGAGAGGTTGAGGTACCGTAAATCATGAAGAGACCCTAAGAAATCTGGAAGGCGGCCTCGCGGCCCCGTAAGATAGTTTCCACTGAGGTCTAAGTGTTGCAGATGCTCTAGATCTTTCAAAGAAGAACTTATCTCGCCTACGAGGAATCCTTCGTGAGGGTCGAGCTTGACGACATGGCCAGTTCTGTTGCTGCACCTGACGCCCATCCACCGGCAGCAGTCCTGCCCGTGCCATGATGAGAAGAGGCTCAGGCTATCATCGTCTACATGGATGGTGGTCTTCATGTTGTGAAGTGAGGTGTATCCCGTCATTGAAAGTTGTCACCATTAGAGGAGAAAAATGCATGTTTAGTCTACATCTCATACAGGGACAGGTTTTATAACGATTTGACTATTTCAGGTTTTATAATCACAACACAGTCGCCTGAACAACTGCATCCTTGCTCAAGGGATCAAGGCGAAAGATCAAGCATTTAATTAGAGCTTACCGGGATTGACCAAGTTTGGAAACGATGGCAAGAAGGGGCTTTAGTTCTTAAACAGTGATGGTAGCGCCTCAGCAGTGTGTTTTTCATAACATAGAAGAAACATCCATGGTTTGTTTCCTTTCCCATTTCGTTTATTCTTCCGGTTTTTGTTTTTCTTCTTTTCGTTGCTTTTTCTCTTTTTATGTTTTTCTTCTTTTTCTGCTTGTTCTTTTTTATCATGAGTTCTCATACTGATTAAAGAAATGGTTATTGTGTATTAAAAATAGCTATGGTGTATTAAATATGGTCATCATGTATTAAGGAATATTCATTCACAAAAAGTGTATTAAATAATATGTGCTGTGTATTAAAAAATCTTAAAAGTTTATAAAATGTTCATTGTTTTCTATTTTAAAATAGTCATTGTATATTAAAAATTATTGCCGTATATAAAAATGTGGTTTATTAAAAATGTTCATAGTGTGAATTAACAAATATTCATCGTGTACTAAAAATGTTCATCGATATTAAAATGTGTTTACAATCTCACCCATAAAAAAATGTGTTTACAATTTATTAAAAGTATTCATTGTGTATTAACAAAATATATGTCGTGTATTAAAATGTTCTTCATGTATTTTTTTTCATCATGGTATTTAAAAAATTCAGTGCACATTTTAGAAAATTTCATCATGTATTATTTTTCAATGGTCGTTGTGTTTCTAAAATAAATGTTCATCAGGTATTTAAAAAGACGTTCATCGGTATTAAAATGTCCATCACATGCCAAAATGTTTGCCTCGTATTTAAGAAATATTCATCGTCTATTTTCACACATTTTATCTTTTATTTTAAAAATATGTGAATATTTTTTTAACAAAAAATAAAAGGAAATAGGGGAACATGAAAAATAAAAAACTTAATAAATATTAAAAGAAAACAAAATGAGAAACATAAAATGAAAATGAAAATAAAAATCTTACTATCTTTCGTCAGTGCGTCATATATACGAGCATAGCAACCCACGCTAGGTTTCTCGGAGGACATAACGCTCAAGCACTACTGGGCATGGCTCATGCAAGCGCGCCATGGGCCGAGTCTCCCTTAACACTCGCAATAAGCGCTGCCCCGCAACGAAGTACATAGATAGTATTGCTCAAAAGAGGTACTCCCTACGATTCATATTCATACTAAAGCAACGTCAATTAATATGGATACGAGGGAGTACATAAACAGTATTGCTACTAGGGGAAATAGTACTCCCTCCGTTCCAAAATATAGTGCATATTTCGTTTTCGAAAAGCCAAACATATCTATGTTTGATGAAATTTATGGAATAAACTATAAACATCTAAAATACCATATAAATTTAATATAAAACTACACTTAATGATGAATCTAATGATACTAATTTCACATTGTGGATGTTGATATGTTGTTTCTTTAAACTTGGTCAAAACAGAGGGAGTATTACTACTAGGAAAAGGAAATGGATTCTCTCGAAGAAAAAGCAAGAGGAAATGGATTCCCTCGTTGAATCCAGGCACTCTTGCTGTACTCTGCATCCCGCACCTGTAGCTACAGAATATGGTGCCTACTTCGACCATCTGTGCAGTTAACTGTTTCTTGCTGTTTTCCAACCTTTCATGCATAAAAAACAATAAAAACAACAACAAAAAAGCGAAAAAAAATTGATCCAAAACTAATGGAAACGAAAACACGGTAAAGAGTCGCAAATGAGTTGGCCCATGTAGTTTGCGTGAGCTCGGGGTTTGCGATGGGCCACCCCTGGACGTGTTACTTCTTGAATAGGAGTGGCCATAGGCTCCTGGGATGATAGTAGGACGAGGACGGAGGATGGTGTGGGAGGACAGGTGGGCGGAAAGTATATTGATACAATGGTATATTTCTTCTTAAACTCGAACTATAAAAATTGTATATTTTTGTGATTAAAAAACAGGTCAAGTTGTGTTTGGCACCCCACAAAATTCAGCTCGATTGTTAGTAATAAATAAATAAATATTCAGCTTGATTTATACCAAATAAATAATATGCCTTGAGTGATGGGCTCTGCAGCTCGTGGACTCAAGCCCAATAACGAACATGGTGAGAGTTAACTAACCTAGGAGAGCTCTAGCTCTAGCTCTTCTTCTCAAAAAAAAAAAAAGGAGAGCTCTAGCTCTAGGCAGGCCCAGGTCGCACACACGGGACCAGCCGGCGGCGCAGCGAGTGAGTGGAGCGGCGGCGGCGGCGGTGCGATCTCTGTCTCCGGGGAGAAGCTGCATCGGTGCCGCAGCCAGTGGGGCAGCGGCGACTCCGTGCGTTGCGGGGCGTGCCCAACTCTGCTTTCGGGGAGTGGAGCTCGTCTTCGTGCGGCCGCCGGCGCCGGGGGTGACCAGGTTTGCTCCGGCGACCTCCGTTGCAAGCCCAGGTTCGCCATCCATCACAACTCCAAACTCTGAAGCTTAGTTTTCTCCAAGTTTTGCACATCAATTGGGAAAAGATTTCCAGAGTGGAATGTGAATGCTGACTGAATGTATCGACTTTCTACAGGTCCGCCATGTCGGCCTTCACCGGCGTCTCTATCGGCGACGGCAACAAGCGGTGCTTCTGCGATACTTCGGCCGTGGACGCCCGCGGGGACAGCGGCTACCACCTGCTCATGGTCACCGGCTACACGCGCACCAAGGAGCTGATGTCCACCGGCGAGAGCATCACCGCCGGTCCTTTCAATGTAGGAGGCCACGATTGGATGATTGAGTACTACCCCAATGGCGAGAACCCGAGCTGTGCCGGCTTCATCTCGCTCTTTCTAACCTTTCACTACGACGCCGATACCGATGAGGGAGAGCCTGTGGAGGTCAGGTTCAGTTTCAGCCTTGTCGACCAGGTTGAGAAGCAGATGCCGACGTACATTCGTGGAACCGGTGAGACTCGCGACTTCTCCACCGCTACGTCAATCTGGGGCAACGACAGGTTTATGAGAAGAGACGCCCTTGAACAGTCTGCGGACCTCAAGTATGATTGTCTCACCATCCGGTGCGACGTCGTGGTCGTCCGCAACAGCAAGGTTGATGATGCCGGTGGCCACGGCGGTGCCGAGGCGCTCATGCCGGACATACACCAGCATTTCAACACTTTACTTCAAGACAAGGTGGGTGCCGACGTGGCATTCCAGGTTGGCGGCGAGACATTCGCTGCACACCGGTGTGTACTTGCTGCCCGATCCACGGTGTTCATGGCACAACTCTTTGGCCCCATGAAGGAGGCGTCCAACAGTGTCATAGAGATCAAAGACATGGAACCAAAGGTGTTCACGGCTTTGCTTAGCTTCATCTACACAGACTCATTCCCTGACATGTACGAGGACAACATTAAGTTGTGTGAAATATGCAAAGATATGGGACAAGGACAAGAAGATGAAATGTCTGAAGCTGTGGACCAAGGACAAGATGGGGAAGCGGCAGGGGATGACATGGGGCTGCTACAATGGCTGCAAGGTTTGTTTGTAGCGGCAGGCCGGGATGATCTCCATCGGCTCAAGTTCATCTGTGTAAAGCAGCTGTCTCAGCGCATAGGTGTGAGCTCTGTGGCGTCCACCCTTGCTCTTGCCGAGCAGCACCACTGCGGTGGATTGAAGGAGGCGTGCTTGAAGTTTATCCAAGTCCAATCTCCCCCGTGTTTGCAGACACTCATGACGAGTAATGGCTGGGGGCATATTGTCATGACATATCCCTCTGTTTTGAACGAGCTCATTGCCATGCTTGCTTCGAACCAGAGGAAATAACACTCTGGATACGGTACGCATCTTCCTTAATGAGACCTGAGGTGACATTCTTTTGCATATACAGGTATCTCTACAGAGATTGTAGTATGTGTGTCTTGTTTTTAATTGTCTCATGTACTAGTTTGCATGTATGACGAATCAGAAAAATCCAACATATGGGTAAATTGTCTCTTCATGGCTTCATGCAATGGATGGTCTGTAAATTCAGGTCTGAGAGTCAACATTGATATGTCGTTCCATCATCATATATTTCTCTGTGCATAGTGTTGTGTACAGTAATGTCATGCTCCCTGTCATCTAAAACCCTTTCCTAACGAATATCAAGAAGACCAGATGTAGATATTTTTGGGAAGGCATTTTATAAACCAGGATTTAGGAAAAAAGATTGGATGACAGGACAGAGTTCACCAAGATTTCTGGTAACAGCGGTAGTAATCCAGTACCCAGGAATTAGTCTTCACCTGGGTGCTTGCTGTTCTCCTTGGCTGGTGCCCCACACCCCTAGGGAGAGAGAAGGTCGGAGCTCGGAGATCCTGCGAGTCCAATGTTGTAGATTTGCTCTGTACCCCCAAAATATAAAGACTTCCATTCTGGTGTATTCTGAAGCACATATGATGAATGATGTCAATTTCGGCGATGGTAAGCTGGGGAGAGGTTTGAGTGCATGGACAGTGGGTATACTTTTTCTTCACATGATAAATATCTTTTGGTCAAGTATGTCCAAAGCTTTGGGAGGTAGCCATTCATTCCTTATAAAATCCGTATGTTCCTTCTTTTGGCTGTTGTTTCATCATAAGCTTGTCAATAGAGACAAGTTAGTTATTAGACAACAAGTTGATGGCAAAACCTGCTTGCTTTTCAATGAGCCTGAATGTTTTATTTGAATGTGTGATTTGTAGATATCCCTGATCTGAGTTAGCCATGACTTTGAATTATTTATGATTTACATATGCTGATGCGTGTTTTCCACCAGTCATTCATATGGTCCTGGCATGCACTGTTGCATTAACATCTTTACTCGAGCATCTTACTGTCAGTGACCATAGTATGTCTGTCTTGCTTTTAATTGTCTCATCATGTAATTTGCCTATACGCTGAATCAGAAAAAAAAAATCCAACATATGGGTAGATTGCCTCTTCATGGAATGGATGGTCTGTAAATTCTGGTGTGAGAGTCAAGAGTGGTCTGCAATGCAGCAATGTGCAAGTTTCCAAACTAGTCATTTTATATTTCTCGGTGCATTGTGTCGTATATTGTAGCTACTACCTTCCCTGTCGTTTAGAAACCTTTTCTAGTGTTTATCAAAAAGAACAAATGAGATGTTTTTGGAGAAGCATTTTATGAACCTGGATCTATGGAAAATAATTCGGAGGACAAGACAGAGGTCACCAAGATTTCCTGTTACCCCCATAGTAGTAGTGATCCAGTACCCAGAAAATAAATTCTCCTGGATGCTTGCTGTTTTCCCACCCCATGGGAGAGGGTCGGAGCTCGGAGATTCTGCAAAGTCAAATGTTATACCTTTGCCCTATACCCAAAAAGATGACTATCATTCTGGCGTATTTTGAAGCACATATGAGTGGTTGCTGTCAGTTTCGGTGATGAAAAGATGGGGAGTATATCTTTTGGTAAAGTCTGCCCAAAGCTTTGGGAGATAGCCATTCCGCATGAAATCCATGTCTTCCTTCCTCTGGATGTTGTTTCATAGTAATAAGCTTCTCACTATAGACAAGTTAGTAGCCATTCCGCATGAAATCCATGTCTTACTTCCTCTGGATGTTGTTTCATAATAAGCTTCTCACTATAGACAAGTTAGCTAATAGGTAACATGTTGATTCCAAAACCTGCTTGCTCTGCGACAAGCCTGAATTAACATCTTTACATGCATGATCATTTTTCTTTTTGTTGAAGTTGTGATTTCTGGACATCCCTAGTGTGAGTTAGCCCTGACCTTTTTTTCTCGAAACGGAGGCAAAAGATTTGCCTCATCTATTAAATAAGGAGAGAATAGAGTTTAGAGTTTTACAACACATCCACAGGTACGGCATGGCAATTACTCGCCCGCAAAAATATTCCCTAATTTCTTTGCACCGGCGGTCACCCAAAGCTTGGCCTCGTCAACGATGACGGCGAGTAGGATGGTCGGTGGCGCACTCTTATGACGAAACACACGAGCGTTTCTTTCATTCCAAATGATCCACGAGACAAGCATGGTGAGAGAGGCCAAAGCTTGCCGGTTGGGGTTACGGTTGTCGGTTCTCTTGTCCCACCATTCGAAGACGGATTCGTCCATGTGCCACTCAGACGTATCCATGTGCGCGGGACCAAGCAACTCGATGAGAGACTTCCATAGCCGAATCGTATAGCGACACTTGAAGAAAAGGTGGGTACCCGTTTCTTGTTCCCTATTGCAAAGCTTGCAAAGGCCACAATTTGGCCAACCTCACCTCTCTAAACAATCGGCGGCCCAAATCCTATCTTGCAGTGCCAACCATGCAAAAAATTCGACCTTTGGAGGTGCCCATGCCTTCCAAACCATACGATACAAGGGGGAAAAAGTCAAGCCTAGGAATTGAGCTTGGTACGTGGTGGCCGCTGTGTATATTCCGTCGTTCGCGTGCTTCCAGACGATGGTATCTTCGGTTTGCTCGTGAAGGTGAAAATCATTTAGGAGCATCCATAGAGTGAAAAATTCCTGAATGTGGGCGGCGGAGACAACCGCGATGTGGCTGATCTTGAGGATCCAAGCGTTCCCCTTGAGGGCCTCACGAACCTTCCAGTTATTTCTTGTCGAGGCCGCAAAGATGAGAGGTGCAATATCCTTGGGTTTGCGTCCAAGAAGCCACGGGGAGTCCCAAAAAGGCGTTTTGGCGCCATCTCCAACCGTGATAGTCGTAGAGGCATAGAAAAACTCGTAGTCCTCCTCGGTGCAGGGGTTTCCCAATCCAACCCATAACTTGCGGGCACCGTTCCATTCAAACCACAACCACCGAAGCCGCAAAGCACGCGCAAATTTGTCGGTGTTGAGCACTCCAAGGCTGCCGTATTGTTTTGGTCTACAAACCACTTCCCAGTTGACCTTGCATTTGGCTCCTGTTGTCTTGTCTGCACCGGACCAAAGGAAAGCCCTCTAAATCTTGTTTAGGCTATCAAGAGAGCCTTGAGGCACGACGAGGGGCGTGATGGAGAATACTGCTTGGGAGGAGATGACCGACCTAACAAGTGTCGTACGGCCAATGGTAGTGATGTTTTGTCCCTCCCAGGTAACCAGTTTCCTGGCTGCCTTATCCTCAAGGTATTGGAAATTCACCTTCTTTAATTGCCAAACTGAAAGTGGTAAGCCAAGGTATTTTACCGGGAAAAAGGCCCGTGTTGCCGGCATATTCTCAAGGATTTGCTCAAGATCGAGGTGGTTGCAACGAATAGGCACAACCGAGCTTTTTTGGAAGTTGGAGCAAAGGCCCGTCACGTCCCCAAAGCCTCTCAGAATAGAGCCGAGATTGTCGATGTCCCGCTTGATGGGAGCCACAAAGACCGCCGCGTCATCCGCATAAAGGGAGGTACGCACCATGGACCTGTGACCACGGATCTTGTGGAGGAGCCCCTTTCTCATTGCCAAGTCGAGGATCTTGTGCAAGGGGTCAATTGCCAGAACAAAGATGAGGGGGGAAATGGGGTCTCCCTGCCGGAATCCACGACCGTGCTTGACCGGAGGACCGGGCAACCCATTTAACATAATCCGAGATGAAGAAGATGATAATAACGCAGCAATCCAAGCCCGGAATTTTGGAGGGAAGCCCAATCGTTGGAGAAGTTCCAGGATGTATCCCCACTTGACCGAGTCAAACGCCTTCTTTATATCAAGCTTGAAGAGGAGTGTGGGCGTTTTGCATTTGTGAAGACGTCGGGCGAAATTTCGAACATACATGAAGTTGTCATGCATACTTCTCCTTCTGATGAATGCACTCTGGGCGTTGGAGACAAGATCGTCCATGTGGGGCGCAAGCCGGAGCGAGAGAATCTTGGCAATGATTTTAGCGATGGCGTGGATGAGACTAATGGGCCTATAGTCAGAGATTTCTTCCGCGCCATCCTTTTTTGGCAATAGAACAACGTTGGCCGAATTTAGCCACTAAAGGTTGGAGGTGTGCAGAGAATCAAATCGTTGAATGACCTCCATGATCGAATGCTTGATGGTTCCCCAACACTTCTTGAAAAACATCCCCGTGAATCCGTCCGGGCCCGGTGCCTTATCACTGGGCATCTCCTTAATAGTCTCCCAAACCTCGTCCTCGGTGATGGCGGAGTCGAGGTCTTGCAAAGCGTGATTCTCGATGCCCAATTCCTCCCAATTGAAATCCTTGTTGCTCGTGCTTGCCCGCCCCATGACCTTGGAGAAGTGGTCGTGGATGATCTTCTCTTTTTCTTTGTGCTCAGTCACCCAACCACGTGCATGTCTTAACCGGTGAATGTGGTTTTTTCGCCTACGGGCATTGATGCGACGGTGGAAGAATTTGGTGTTGGCATCACCCTCCTTCAGATTTGCCAACCTAGCACATTGGCTCTTTCGGGCCCGCTCCAGGACCGCCAAGCTAACCACTCTACGCTTGAGCCTAGCACGAAGGTCTTGCTCCGCAGGGGAGAGGGTCCTATCCTCCTGCGCAATATCCAAATGGAGGATCACCAGGCGAGCCGCATGTAGTTCGACCTTGGCCTTAGAGAAAAACTTGTTGCTCCACTCAGTAAGACGAGTCGCAGTTTTCTTGAGCCTATGATGAAGGATTTGGAAAGGCTCTATGTGGTTGACATGCTCATCCCATGCCTTCTGAACCACGTCATTGAATCCGGGTAATGATACCCAGAAATTTTTGAATTTGAAGGATTGCGGCCGTCTCGGCCCCTTATCATCGGCAAGCAGGAGGGGGCAATGGTCGGAGAGGGAAGATGATAAAGCGTGCAACACATGGGTGTTGAAAGACATGTCCCAATCCGCATTGCAGAAAAATGAGTCAAGCTTGCAGATGGTGGGGTTTTCCCTCTCGTTGCTCCAAGTGAAGCGCCTATTTTGGAGATGGATCTCTTTGAGCTCACAAGATTGCAGAGCTGCACGAAAACGGTTGATCCTACTCCGGTTTACCCTTCTCTTATTCTTATCTCTTGCGCGGTAAATTTGATTAAAATCCCCAAGGGCCAACCAAGCAACACCCGGTAAAGGCTTGTGGGAGACAAGCTCGGCGAAGAAGGGATCTTTGCTGGCATGGTCAGTTGGTCCATAGACGGATGTTAACTTAAAGCACACATTTGTCGCCTGTATGCAAACCATGGCAAAGCAATGATTTGGAATATGTTTCTGTTTTCAGGCAAAGCAATGCAATGGAGAGACTTGCACTATGTTTGGGATGTTGTGATGAGGTAGGTTAGGTATGCTCACTCCTAGACAAAAAAAAAAAAGAGCTGTGCAAGTGCAAGTACAAATCACTCACTGCTGGACTGACGATTTTGGACCTTGGATGGAGAAGAAAAGAAAAGAGGAGAATTGCGCCTGACGGATTGCTTGGCCCGATTGTTATGCGACAGATGCCGAGCACTCCCTGTATGTACCTCCCTCAAGGCCAACACGTTCCCTCCCAACTGGAAAATGTAATAGGGACCCTGCCTGAATCACTAGTGGAGTAATGGTCACTTTTGCTTTGATGCTGTCTGGCTCTAGGCCTCTGATGGTGATGTAAAGCCTTCCCACTAGAGAGTAGAGACGACATTTGCTATTAGACGACTTGTTCTTTGAAGGTGTGATTCTTGAAATATGATGATTTGGGCGATGATGCCGGTGCTTGTTCTATCAGCGATTCATTGCTGACATGCACTGGTGCATCGCCATCAGCCTCTGTTTTCTTTCAGGGGAAGCAGAGCAGTGGAGAGCAGTGTTGCATTCAATATCTATGTTTCTTTGATTGGAAGCACTATGTTTACATCACAGAACACTCACTGCTGGACTAAACCAAGGTATGCTCAACACGATCTCATCTGACCATCCATCCAAACTGATGATGCCCAACAGATTCATTCATTCCTGGAGCTGCCTTCTACACTATATGAATTTATATTTATATATGCTAGTTACAATCATGTAAATACTGCCGTTTCAGGGAAAGACGAATTCAATTTTTTTTATTTACCTATGTTTTTTCTTGGATATCTAGAAACCATTATTTTCTTTGAATAACTGTAATGTTTATTTACCTATGTTTTTTCTTGGATATCTAGAAACCATTATTTTCTTTGAATAACTGTAATGTTTCTTTTCAATGGAGCAAAATGTAGTTTCCTCTTGGATGTACAATTTTTACAGGACCTAGAGTGAGCCTGGGTCATCAGTCATCACGAGCAGATACTTTTGATCTGATTGTAACATCCCAAAGTTTGGGGTTTCCATAATATAGTGAAAATACTATCAAGCAAGGTTGTCAGTATCGTAGATTTTGAAATTGGTTTGGAACTCCACGGCAAGATGGCAATATGATCACATTGTAGCAATATGGTTGTAACAATGTGACGTGTTTCATGGAACATGAAAATCATACATACAGGAGACCAAAAATGGTGTTTTTGATCAGATTCGTGCATTGGCATTCGGGGCGACGATCGACAAAGTTCTCTAATTTTATGTACTCCCTCCAACTCATATTAATTGTGGCTGGCTTGGTTTAGTACAACTGGAAGGGATTTTGTATCATTAATTAGATTTGGCATAAACATACCTTCATATTATCATATACACTCCTACAAGATTGAATTTCACATTGGCACGCTGATGGGCTGCACCGGCGCTGGCGCTGGCGGGTTGCCAAGGCTGTGAGGCGACGTGGTTGATGGCCCGAGTGACGTCCGACATGGTCGGCCGGATAGGTGGAAAATGTTACCGGAGTTGTTAAATTAATAATAAAAGGCTCTAATAATAGTCAGAAGACTTATATTTAATTAAATATCAACGGGTCTTAAAAGTGGTGGAACGCTGCTTGGGCCACTTGGGCCCAAGTGGAGGTGGCGCCCCCTTTTCCACTTAGGGTAGGAAGTGGAGGCCAAATTGGAGGGGGAACCCCCTTCCTCTTGGCCGGCCAAGGGAGGGAGACTTTCCCTCCCCTTTTGGTGCCTCCCTCCTCCTCCAACCTATATATATACTTAGACTTTTGGCATTTGATACACAAGTTTTGGAGCCTCCTCTAGTTCTCTAGTTCTAGTTCTAGTTGATCAATTAGAGCTTAACCTAGATCCTCTAGTCCTTATAATTAGAAGTCGAGTGTGGTTCTAATATCCTCCATCTAATTCTTCGGCGACGATTAGCTCTGGATGACGAAGTGCCGCCGGATCGTGAAGACCGTTCACTTGCAACTCGTAGAGAGGCCGTGCTTTCAATCTTCCGTCCGAGGGAATGTTCGTGGGTAGTTCGTGGGATCGTTCATCTACGGTTCGAGGGACTCCAAGCACAATCTACACCGACTCATCTTCTTCCGCTGCAACTCGAAGTCGACAATGATCGAATCCAAACCGTTAATGCATCTTCATATTGTTCCTAGGTAATCGTAGGGCGATTTTGTTTGTTTTCTACTACATTTCCCAATAGAGGCTAGGGGGCTCTCAATCCCATCTACTACCATAGAAACAACTCTTGATAGACTGATGATGACCCACAAGTATAGGGATCAATCGTAGTTCTTTTGATAAGTAAGAGTGTCGAACCCAATGAGGAGCAGAAGGAAATGATAAGCGATTTTTAGCAAGGTATTGTTGCAAGCATTGAAATTATCGGTAACAGATAGTTTGATAGCAAGGTAATTTGTAGCGAGCAGCAAGTAGCAATTATAACAAAGGTGTAACAAGGTAGTCCAATTCTTTTTTATAGCAAAGAACAGGCCGGAACGATTTCTTATAGTAATCAAAGCGTTCCTGAGGACACATGGGAATTTCATTTAGTCATTATCATCATGTTTGTTTGCTTCGCGTTCGCTACTTTGATAATTTGATATGTGGGTGGACCGATGTTTGGGTGATGTTCTTACTTGAACAAGTCTCCCACTTATGATTACCTCCTCTCGCAAGTATCCGCAATTACGAAAGAAGAATTAAAATAAATATGAATCCAAATCAGCCCCTTATGGAATAACGCATAAACTAGGGTTTACACTTCTATCACTGTAGCAATCCATCATCTACTTATTACTTCACAATGCCTTTCCTTAGGCCCAAGTATGATAAAGTGTCATGTAGTCGACATTCACATGACACCACTAAAGGAAGCAGCAATATACATATCATCAAAATATCGAACAAATACCAAATTCACATTATTACTTACGACAAGGCTTCTCCCATGTCCTCAAAAATAAAAGTAACTACTCACAAATCATATTCATGTTGAAGATCAGAGGTGTATTGAATATCATTAAGGATCTGAACATATAATCTTTCACCAAATAAACTAACTAGCATCAACTATAACATGTAATCAACACTACTAGTAACCCACATGTACTAATCTAAGGTTTTGACAAAGATTGAATACAAAAGATGGAGTAGGGTTTGAAATGAGATGGTGCTGGTGAATATGTTGATGAAGATTGGTCTTCCCATGATAAAAGGGTTGTTGGCGATGTCAATAGCTTCAATTTTCCCTCTCAAAGGAAAGTATCCCTGGCGGAATCGCTCCGCCTGAGAGTAAAAATGCTCCTGCCCAGGTTCTGCCTTGATATGCCCAAGAAATGCAGGCCATTCATGAGGACTCGGTATGCCCGAGAGATGCGGGCCATTCATGAGGACTCGGAGTGTTTTCTTGAGAAAAAGTTATACACAGAGTAAAGTGAATCTTTTTTTTTTTGCAGGTCAGAGTAAAGTGAATCAGAGGGAGTAATACAGTAGGATTTTGTGTTGCTTCTCCAATTAATTTATGGATTGGTTTCCCACCCCAAACGTTTTGATGAAGACATTTTTAGGGAAGTTTTGATATAATAAAACTGGCTACTTGCAGCGCAGTCAGATATCTTGAATCTGCAGAATTAATTTGTGTTAATGTATATAATGGTGTCGCGCACGCAGGTACTAGCATACCTTGAATCTGCAGAATTAATTTTGTCTTAATTTGATATGCAAAGAAGATGCCAAGTTATCTCGGCAAAAGAGAAATACTTACACACCTGTAGAACAAAATAGAACCTTCATCACCAAACAAACATTAATGTTTTTCTTGCCAGCAATTTATTTTGTGATTGCATTATTTATGGCATATATATCCGATAAAATTTACATGTCGATTTCCTACCTTAACAATCGAGGCTATCTAAAATACCGAGATCGAATACAGGACAAAACAAAAAGATCCCCATACCACGTCCACGTTGTCGCTTCCGCGGTGAAACCCTAGCCCACGCTCTGCGACCGCGTGCCCCATGGCGACCGGCAGCTCGGCGCCCTCCTCTAGAGCCCCCTTCCTCCCTCCCGCCACCGTCGCTGCACCCGCGGCCGGGCTCGCCTCGGTCGCTGGCGGCGGCAGCCTCAGCCCTTCCCTCTCGGTGCTCCCGGCGAAGCGGTGTGCGTCGGAGGTGCTCTTAGACGACGGCGGTCCGACGTGGTGGCGGGATCCCGCGGCGTGTGGTGGACGATCTGGCGACGCGTCGCCGTTGGCGGCGGGGTGGCGCGGCGGCGCGGCTTGAATCAGCCCGCTCGGCCCAGATCTGGGCCCTTCGGGTCCCATCTGGGTTTGGGCGGGCCGGCGGTGTGGCCTCCAGGAGGCGGGAGAGCGGCGTTGACGGCTGGGAGCGGGCGGCGCTGGTGACGGGTTGCTGCAGCATGGCCGGCGGGGCTTTACGGGCCCGTTGCGGGCCTGGCTGGGCCAGGGGTGGCCTGGTGTGCCCTGCTGCCACGTCCGGACGGCGACCGCGACGTCGCCGGGGGCTCGGGCCTCCCGCACGTCGGCGGGGAGGTGGTTCCCTCCCGGCTTCGGTGTGGTTCCTCCCGTCGCTTGGCGCTTCTTTCCGGTCTCCTTGGCCTCGTGGTGGTGTTTGCAGCGGGGTGGTGTGGATGTGTCCAAGACCGTGGTGGCGCGTGCTTGCGGGTGGCAAGATGGTTGGATGGCCCCGGGTCGAGTGGGTAGCGGTGCTTGAGGATGCGGGAGAAATCTCTGCCGGTTCTTCCGGCTCCGAGCGGTGACACCTGAGGGTGCCATCACTCCTTCCTGAAGGGCGTCGGTGCTACCCATCGGCCGCTCCCCTCCGTATGCCGGGGGAAACCCTAGGACATGTCCGGGCAGCAGCGTCGTTGACGTCGCATTCCTTCTTGGAGGTGTTGCTTGGTATGCGGCGGTCCGGTGCCATGACGTATGGTGGGACGCAGTTGGAGGGCGCAGCGATGGAGGATCATCTGTGCTTGCCGAGCTGCCGTTGTTGGCTTTTATTTTTTTCTTCTTTTTCCTTTTGGGCTTGTTGCGCCGTTCGCCCCGGTAGTTACCCTGTGATCGGTGTCTGGTGCTTTATAATATAAAGGGGGAAACTCTTTTTGGGTAAAATACTGAGATCAGGTGCAGAGCAGCAGAGAAAATTCTACTTATAAAAGCAGCCACATGTCGCCCCAAAGATCAAAGAGGAAGACAGAAGAAAGAAAAATGAAGAGCACGGTCACCCTCACATACGTCCTTGCCTTGTCTGTAGCCACCACCACCTTGCTCTTCACCGGCAGCAACTCATGCCGAGGTGATCCGGTATTGGCCGTCGCCGCCGCATGCCAGCGGGTGAGCACAGGGCAACCCATGTTGGAGCTCTGCGCCAAGACGGTGCATGCCGCAAATGGCAACACCGGTGCATCTAAGGTCTGCTATTATGCCTATCTTGGTGCGGCTGCGGCCATGCAATCGTCTTCTGACACCGAGCACGTCGGTAGGCAGTTGCTGAAGAACCCGTCGCTACCCGAAGAGCTGCGGGCGGCGTACAGTTACTGCATCAACAGGTATGGCGTGGCGAAGAAGAAGATCAACCTGATAGGTCAGGCCTTGTACAATTGCGGGTTCCCAACCTTCAAGCAGGACTGCACGGATGCTGGCACTGCAATCGAGGATTGTGCTCATAAGTTGCAGGCCGTCGACCCATCTTCGCCTTTGTACAAGTTGGCCTTGACTGACCGGGATCTCACCATGATCACTTGCTCGCTCGCACTCCTTGGTGAAGCTGGGCATTAATAAGACTGGTCAACCGCCGCCGGATCCTTCCTCGACCGCCATCTCACCCAACCCTACCCCCGGGGCGTGACTGTTTGGATTTTGGTTTTTGATTTTTCTCGGCCCTGAACGAATTCGGCCATTTCAAAATTTTCAGAAAAATCTCAAACGAAAGTGTTAAACCAAAATTTGTATTTGGACCAAATTTGATCAAAATTTAAATGAATTTGACCAAAAAATCGAAATCAAGCGGAACAAGTCCAACATAATTCTCAGGAGTACAAAATATAGTGTTTGGCACCGGGGATTAGAACTCAGCATAAAAAGAATAGCAATCCAACATAACAGTCGCAGATTAGTTCAAGATTTACTCCCTCCGTTCCATATTACTTGTCATGGCTTTAGTTCAAATTTGATCTAAAACCACAACAAGTACTATGGAACAGAGGGAGTACATTCTGATAGATTGAGATATTGGAGAAGTAATTGTTGTATTGACTGCGGCCTCAAGGGCTGTTTATGTAGATTACAAAGCTTGGGCTCCAAGACTAGACTAATAGAGATAGATTACAATACGAATAGACTTTATACTCTAAGATCCCCCCGCAGTCTCAACGTCAGGTGAAACAATGTTGAGACTGGAGCGTATGTCGGTGAACGATGCAGTCGGGAGTCCTTTGGTAAAAATGTCAGCAAATTGGGCACTTGTAGGAACATGAAGAACGCGAACCTCGCCAAGAGCCACCTTTTCACGAACAAAGTGAATGTCAATCTCAATGTGCTTTGTGCGACGATGTTGAACTGATTGGAAGCCATGTATACTGCAGAGATGTTATCACAGTAAACAATGGTAGCACGTGGGAGCGGACGATGAAGTTCAACGAGAAGCTGCCGTAGCCACACCGCCGCCACAGCGTGAGCAACCGCCTATACTCAGCCTCAGCAGAAGACCGGAAACTGTTACCTGCCTTTTAGAACACCAAGAAACAAGATTATCACCCAAATAAACGCAAAATCCGGATGTAGATCGTCGAGTATCTGGACAACCTGCCCACCGCATCGAATAAACTGTCAAGCTTGTAGGTGAAGAAGAATTAATAAGGAGACCGTGATCAAGAGTGTCTTTTAAATAGCGGAGAATGCGTCTGACATGAGCCAGATGAGGAGCACGAGGATCATGCATAAAGAGATAGGCTTGCTGAACTGAATAGGAGATTTCAGGACGAGTAAGAGTGGCATATTGAAGAGCGCCAATGATGCTACGATATAAAGTAGGATCAGAAAAAGGATCACCATCAGCCGACAGTTTAGCACCAACGTCGGCTGGAGTTTGACAATCAGACATACCAGAACGAGAAAGCAAGTCCAAAATGTATGACCGTTGAGAAAGAAAGAGGGAAGATTTTGTGCAAGAAACATGAATACCTAGAAAATGATGAAGAGGACCAAGATCAGTCATGGAAAACTCCCGATTGAGAGAAGAGATGGTATGTTGAAGAAAAGAATCAGAACTAGCCGTGAGAATGATATCATCAACATAAAGCAAGAGGTAGGCAGTGTGAGTAGAAGACTGATAAACAAAGAGAGAAGAATCGGATTTGGAGGGAATAAAGCCTATGGTTTGAATAAAAGTAGCAAAGCATTGAAACCATGCACGAGGAGCTTGTTTAAGGCCATAAAGAGATTTGTTGAGGAGACAAACAAAATTTGGAGATGAGGGATTCTCAAAACCAGAGGGTTGCTGACAATAAACAGTTTCATTGAGAGTGCCATGAAGAAAAGCATTTTTAACATCAAGTTGATGAATAGGCCAAGAAGAGGAAACAGCAAGACTAAGAACAACACGAATAGTGCTTGGTTTAACAACAGGAGAAAAAGTCTCATCAAAGTCAATACCAGGCTGCTGGGAGAAACCACGACACACCCAACGAGCTTTGTAACGAGCGAGAGTGCCATCAGGAATGAAATTTATGAGGAAAACCCATTTGCCAGAAACAATGTTAACACCAGGAGGTTTGGGAACAAGAGTCCATGTATTATTTTGCTGAAGAGCTTCAAATTTATCGCAGATAGCGAAAGCCGAGAGGGTCAAGAAGAGCTCGCTATAACTGGTTGGAATAGGAGAGATGGTTGGGGTGGCGGTTAGATTGAGACGTTTGATGGGGAGAACAAATCCTCGTTTTCCACGGGTGCACATGACATGATCATTGGTGAACGGTGGTATAAGAACGGCATTGGGTGGCAGTGGGTTTTCGGTTGAAGAGGACGGTGAGGAAGAAGAATCAGAGGTGGTGGGTGTCGAGGGGGTTGCCGTGGTAGGATGTGGTGAGGGAAAGACGGCTGGGGTAGAGGATGCAGCTATGGAGAGGTGGGGGACGGGCAGGAGGGTGGCTAACGTTGGGCGATTCCGCTGAGAGACGGAACAAGATTCCATGGCAGCAGAGATGACCGAAGGCCGAACTAGGGAAGGGGTTTTGGTGGTGGCGGATTGTGGTGGAATTGGTGTTGTGGTTGTAGTGACAGAAAAAGGAAAAGTATTTTCATCGAATGTGACATGACGAGAGAGAATGATACGACCAGAAGATGGTTCGAAACAACGATATCCTTTGTGATCATCAGAAAGACCAAGGTGAATGCAAGGTAGTGAGCGTGGTTCTAGTTTGTTGGAGGCGGTAGAGGCGATGTTGGGAAAGCATAGACAGCCAAAAACACGCAGAAAAGAATAGTCAGGGTGGGAGAGAAAAAGAGATTGGAAAGGCGAATAAAGAGGGCAAGTTTTAGTTGGTCGAATATTAAGAAGGAGTGTGGTGGTGCGAAGGGCTTCAACCCAAAAACGGGAAGGAAGAGAGGCTTGTAAAAGCAATGTGCGAAGAACATCATTAATAGAGCGAAGACAACGTTCAGCTTTACCATTTTGAGAAGATGTATAAGGGCATGAAAAGCGAAGAAGAATGCCTTGGGAGAGAAAGAAGGTGCGGTTTTGGGTGTTATCAAATTCACGACCGTTATCACATTGAATAAATCGAATTGGCAAGCCAAAGTGTGTGATTACATATTGTCGAAAGTTGAGAAAGATTGCAGGTACTTCAGATTTAGCGCGGAGAGGAAAGGTCCAAGTATAGTGAGAATAATCATCCAAGATCACAAGATAATATTTATAACCAGAAACACTAGGGACTGGGAGGTCCATAAATCCGAGTGAAGTAACTCAAAAGGAAAAGTACTAATGGTAGTAGAGGTTCTAAAAGGTAATCTAACATGTTTGCCGCATTGACATGCATTACAGAGAGAGGGATTATGGGGACTGCTAGAACTAGGGATACAAAATTCTTGGAGTAAAGACGTCAAAGTGTTTTTGCTGGGATGACCGAGGCGACGATGCCATAGATCAACGGATGCGAGCATGGCACAAGGGGTGGATGTGGGCGCGCCATGAAGAGGATAAAGATCGCCCGTGCTATTGTACCGAGCGAGGACCGCCCCCGTTGTCAGATTCTTCACAGACAAACCAAAAGGGTCAAAGGCCAGGATAACTTTGTTGTTAATGCAAAATTGTCTAACAGAAATAAGATTTTTGATGATGGAAGGAACCACAAGAATATTGCGTAGAAAAAAATTGGCATGAGAGGAAGGGATGTAAGAGTGACCGGTGCATGAAACAGGGATGATGGAGCCATCGCCAATGGTGATAGTGGAAAAAGCAGAAGGAAAACAAGCTGACAATAAATTCATATTTGAAGACATATGCATTGATGCACCAGAATCAAAAATCCAATCCGTACCTGCGTCGTTGAGGACAAAATTGTTCATGGCGTTGACGAAGGCGGCTTGGTCCCAAGCCGGCTGTTGGGGAGGAGCAGAGGGGCCAGGAGCTTGCATGTTGACGTAGGGGATAGCGGATGGGTAGTATGCGATTGGGGCCTGCATGTTGCCGTAGAAGACCGGCATGGTGGTGAGGGCGACGGCGGTCCTGGCGTGCTGGTAGGGGGTGTGGGAGTGGCGGTGTAGACATGCGCCGGCGGCCTGGGTCCAAGGAGTCCCGGAGAGCCGGTGGCTGGACGAAGACCGGGGCTCCACGTGCCCGTGTACGCAGGAGGGGCATCATACGGCGAGGGGGCCGACCAAGGCATCGACCAAGCCTGGACGAGGCCAGTCCAAGGATCATGCTGAGGAGGCCATGACGACGGAGCTGGTGGCGTGGGAGCGGTGGATGACGGGTTTGGGGGGAGGTGTTTGGGTAGTTGTAGAGGAAGAGGTAGGGGATGGGGCGCCGGCGGCGCGAAACTCGGCCATGGAGAAGAGGGGCTGAATCGGCCGGGGCGGCGGCGCGGGTGGCGTAGCCAAGGTGCGAAAAACCTAGGCGTCAGATACCATGATAGATTGAGATATTGAAGAAGTAATTGTTGTATTGATTGGGGCCTCAAGGGCTGTTTATATAGATTACAAAGCTTGAGTTCCAAGACTAGACTAATAGAGATAGATTACAATACAAATAGACTTTATACTTTATATTCTAAGACATTCCACACAAACAACTTTCAGAAAAAAGACATGCAGATTGCCGTGGAGCACCATGCCGCAGGCTTTGAGAACCAACGGGAAAGGAGGTTTGTTAATTGCATCGACCATCGAACAAATCTGAGAGGCTGCAGGCCATAGAGTTAGAGAGGAGTTGTCGACGGCTTCAGCGGCACCAGCAGAGGTCAGCGGCAAGATCGCGGAGGCACGAACGATGCAGGAGCGGGAGGTGTGAGCTGGGAGGCCGGCGGCGACGGGTCAGGGACGCGCGTCTGCTGCTGTGCCCTGTGGGTTAGGGTTTGGGTGCGTGCTTTGATCGTTTTGGTTGAGGCAGAGCTTAATGGGTAGCCTCCAGAAGCTGGGTCGGGCCAAAAAGTATTCAAACTGGGGTGAAAAATTCGGTCGACAGACTTTTACCGGGCCCAAGCGAGATGGCCCAATTTCGGCCGAAATTTGATTTTAACGACCGAAAATCAAAACCCCCACCTCCTTCCTCCGGCCCCCCTGCCACCACTGTCCTCTCCGCTGCCGCTGGTGACGACGCTAGGGCAAAACCCAAGCGGCTCGACGGCGGCGGCCTTCTTCTCGTGCGTCAGCCGCTTAAGATAGTTACGGCGGTTCCCATCTTGATCTCCTCGGCGGTGATGGCGGACAAGGATGGCTGGAGTGTGGCGGCGGGTTTGTAGCCGTAGCGGCGGGTGGCGGCGGCGGCCATGTTGCAGCCGCTCAACCTCCGGTTCGCCTTCGGATCGCGGTGGCGCTCTTGGTCTTGTTCTGCATCATGCGGGCGCCCAAGGCGGCTAACTTGGCTTGGCGGTGGTGGTCAACTCCTCCGTCGGAGGTGGTCGTCCTAAGGCTGGGTGGTCGGATCTCGAGATCCGTTATCTAGTCCCAGTTGCGAGTCGGGGAGACATAGTTACCGGTGAAAACGGAGCTGACGGCGGGCGATGGCAGCATTCTGCATCGTTACCTTGTTGAAGGCATCGTTGTGTAACTACTGTCGACCCACTCGGGCTGCTTCGGGAAAACCCTAGGATTTGGTCTTCCAGATCGGACGATAGCGGCACTGCGTTGTCGTTTCTATCTTTGGAGCATCGTTTGTGGAGCAGCGCTGGAAGACAGAGGCAGGAGGTGAAGTGGCTTCGTCTTGCACGGAGCTTCGGTGGAGATGTCAAGTCATGCCTGGCTGACAGGTGCTACGTTGTGTAATGCTTGTTCGGCAGGTGCTACGCATGACAGATCTTCTAGAGACTTCAAACCGTGTCGGCTGGTGGTACTTGGTGGCATGGTGCTACGGTGTACTGGCGGTGACCGTGGTGTAATGCTTGCTCATCAGTTTTGCGCATAGGGATGTGGTGTCATTGTGCGTCGTGGTGGCGTCGATGCATGGCCGAACTGGCAAGGATGATGCGGATTTCTTTCCTGAAGATGGGTCAGCGGTTCGATGATGATGGCGGCTTCTAAGACGTGTGCATGTGGTGTACGCTTTAAATTTGCTGCACCGTGACATAGGGCCTGTTTGATTCCAATAAGTCACGTGACTTATAAGTCAGGTGATTTAAAACCAGTGACTTATAAGTTATGCCTATTTGGTTGTCATCTGACTTATAAGTCACCTGACACATCTTTTCACACCAATCAACATTATACAGGTGGTGGACCCACGCAAAAGAGGGTGACTTATAAGTTTTAAGTTAGGGTGGAGTAACTTATGACTTATAAGTTGGAGTGACTTATAAGTCAGGTCTGTTTGGTAAAATAAGTCACTTTTTTCACTTTTTGACTTATAAGTTGATGACTTATTTGAAATCAAACAGGTCCTAATGTATTGCACGTGCCCCATGGGGCTAAGGGCGCCGTGAATATCGTGGACCGAGGAGCGCTAGTGCATTCCATCTAGGACAACACTGGTGCAGGGAACAAGGTCAAAAATGAGCGATGCAATGCCCATTAATGTAGGGATCGGTTTGGAAGCAGCAAGAGAGGCCATTCCCAACAAGACTTGATGGTCAAGGTGGAACACGTTGCGCGCCTCGGGATCAGAGGGGAGGTGAAGGTGCTGCCAACGCCTGGACTCATCAGCGTGCTAAACATAGCCAGCGCACGTGCAACGCGATCCTGATGCATTAGAGATCCCGGACGACTAGCCAATGAAGGACATGGGACAACAAACCCGAGCCCAAAGCGACCAGCCATTGCGATCAATCTAGAGGAAGCTCTGGATGATTTGTTGACCTGGCCGAGGATAGTTTTGTTGAGAGATAGCCATGAGAAGGTGCATCGACATCGCATAGAGTACGTGACAGACAAAAGTAATCCACTCTCGACGTGATAGAATTTCGTGATCTGAGCGGATGTGGGCACTTTGCGCAGCGAGAACGACAACCTAAGGTAGGTGGTTCGGAACCGTGAGATCGGGCAGTTCATGACATGTCCCGTCTCCGTGTGGTGGTGTAGCAAGGAATAGATCGGAAGGGCATAACACTTAACAAAGTTGGTCAACATACCATATGTGTCTCCAAAAGTGCGCAGGTTCTTGTGAACGGCGAGCAAATCACACGGTCCAGATGACCGAAAACGACAACGTCATCAGCGTAGAGGGAGATGTTGGACACAACATTATGAGCAGTCAGGCGCCGGAGAACACCATGGGCCACCGCCTGGGTGATCAAAGAGTTGAGGACGGCGATGGCCAGGGTGAAGAACATCGGCGAGAGGGGTCACCCTGGCGGAGCCCCCGAGCATGGCCAATCATGGGCCCTACATGCCATTGATGAGCACACGAGAAGAAGCCATGGAGAGGAGGATCGAGGTCCATTCACGTGAGCGGTGACCAAATCCGAGATGCGCCAAGGTGTCGAGGAGGAAAGCCCATGAAACCTAATAAAAGGTGTGCGTGATATAGAGCTGCATCCAGTGGTGGCCAAATCCAAGATGCGCTAAGGTGTCGAGGAGGAAGGCCCACGAAACCGAATTGAAGGCCAGCAAACTTTTAGAGAAGAAGGATGGTAGGAGTCCACAAATAGAGCTCTAATACTTACACAAATAACACCAGAACCAAATAAAACCAACAACATGACCAATGAACCACGGATCCACCATGCACTGACCAAGAATTAGCTTTTGTTCACTGAACCATACCAATTTTGAGAAGTTGTGGCAAGTAAAAAGATTCATGCACCTGTGTGATTTGAGTGAAAAAAAGCATTGTTTTTTTTAGTTATTTGGCTTGCCATTGACTATTTTTTTAGGGTAATAAAGGGGACTTTATTAAACTTGAAAGATAGTACTAATTTTCAGTTATTAGCTTTTCAAGTTGAACTCAAGATATAGTAATTAATACATATTGCTTCTAATAGCAACACCTGTTTTGGGTTGTGGTAATTACCTTCTTTTACCAAACCAATTAGCGTGTTATAATTTCATTTACCAAATTTGTTAGCATGGCAATAGGGATAACCCTTTCTAGCGAAACAATGTAAAGACATAACAAATTAACAATATACTGCTTTTCTACTTAAGCCTGTAAATGAATTTGTCAAAGTACAAAATCGGAATAAGCTTCATCATATCATATGTATCCTTCAAATAAACTAGTCATGCAATTGTGAGGCAGGCACCTTCCCACTCGCCTAGGGAGTCCGGAATGCACATGTGTGGGCCCGCATGGCAGGGAACGGTGATCGATCGCAACTGTTTGTAGGTTTTGTTCATTTATTCTCTTTTTTCATTTTTGTATATATTTGAAAAACTCTAAATACATATATTTTGAAAACTAATTAGTTTAATTTATTAACTATTTATCACGCATTTAAAAAATATTAATATTGTGTAAAAAATATACTTGTGCACCTTTAAAAAAATAATGCTATTAAAAAAATCATGACTTTTACAAATGTTCATGCGTCTCAAAAAAATTACAACGCAAAACAATATTCTTGTAACTTAAAAAATATTACCATTCAAAAGAATGTTGATGACATTTAAAAAATGCCACACATTTCGAAAAAAATGTTTGCAACATCTTTAAAAACGTGTTTACAATGTATTTAAAAATATGTGTAACATGTATTCTACGGGGTATCTAGCCCCCCGCACATGTCGATCATCTCCTTGCTGGGCAAGCATAAACGAGCAAAAAGAAAAATGGTAGTGGATAGAAGAAACTTTCATTTCAGAAAGGGAAAATATATCTTCAACTGCAACGTACACGTTTGAAGTTTTGAACTCCTTGTCATGCACACACAACATAGTAGAAGCATCGATATATAACCGATAAATCCATCTCTTGCTACCCCGCAAAAAAAATAAAAAAATCCATCTCTTGCTCCCCGTGACGTACGTACGTCAACAAATGATTCATGTGCATCCAATGCAAACGGGTTCCACAAGAAATTGCCGGCTGGCGACGACGTGCATGCCTCCGTCTCTGCGCGTACGTACGTAGCGGTGCAAGACTACACAATTCTGACAATAAGTACGTACTCAGCTTTCCGTAATTGCTAATTCTGATCGAAGAACTGTCGATCGGTTCTCATGGCGGCGTTCAGCTGGGCCGAACTCCCTCTAGACCTCCTGGACCTTGTCATCACAAACCTTCCTGACCCACCAGCCGACCGCGCCCGCTCCCGCGCCGTGTGCCGTTCATGGCACTCCGCCGTGCGACGCCATGGCCCCCAGGCCGCCCAGCTACCATGGATCGTCATCTCTGATGGCCAAGTCATCACACCCACCGATGGCCACTCGGAATACCCCACCTCCATCCCGGACGATGCACATTGCTGCGGCTCCTGCAACGAGTGGCTACTTCTCGGCATCTGCGAGCAAAATCCTGAGGAAGGACAAGCTTACCGCTTCGACAATTATTCTCTACATAATATATTTTCTCTCGAGTTTTTTTTTTCAAAAAGGGGGAATTCCCCGGTCTCTGCATCAGAATGATGCATACGGCCATCTTATTAACCAAGCAAGGATAGTGTCAACAAGGGTTCGAAGGTCTCCAAAGCAGAAAAAGTAAAACAAGCTCACACAGAGCCAAAGGTCGGCTAGAGACCACAACTAGCCAAAAACAAGAGGCCACAACCGGCTGGCTACGAATGGATAAGTATACTAGATGCCTATCCTATTACATGACCGCCATCCAAACCGGTTGAATATATCCCGAGCTACCATCTCCCAACGGATGGATCCAATAACCAAATGCTCCTTGGCCTCCGTCCGAGTGAGTGACGACCACAAACGGATCCGTGCCGTAGTTCTGAATATAACCTGCAAAAAGTGAATACATGATATTCTGTTAAAGACCAAATCATTTCGCAAGTCCAGATAGTCCACAAAGAACGCACAAACCCCAACCCGAATGTGTTTCGCTAAGTCGACTGAACCCCATTCAGCCAAGTCCCAAATAAGGCGTTAACAGAATTCGGTGGTTTGATATTAAAAGCAATATGAACCGTCTGCCAAAGGACTTTGGCCAACGGGCAATAAAAAAAAAGGTGTTTTATAGTCTCATCCCGATCACAGAAGCTACACCTAGTAGGTCCTGTCCAATTACGCTTTAACAAGTTGTCCTTGGTTAAAATAACTTGTTTGTGGACAAACCACATAAACACTTTTATTTTCAAAGGAACTTTGACATCCCAAACATGCTTGGAAGTAGGAATGGAGCTCGAATTAATAACATCAATATACATTGATTTAACTGTGAATACTCCAGACCTAGTCAGTTTCCAGCGTAATTCATCGGGTTGTTGGGAAAGCTGGACCTCCATCAGTCTCCTAACTAGACGGAGCCATTCTTCCCAACGATTGCCCCAGCCAGTCTGTCCGGAACTGAATATTAAGGGGATCGATTGAAAACAGAATCTACTGAACACCTCGCGTCGTTGAACAATACGGTACAGCGAAGGGTACTGGATGGCCAAGGGCGCCTCGCCAAGCTAAGTATCCTCCCGTAACTGTGCAAGTACTGCTGCCGACAACAAACTTTGTCCTATTAAACATAAGTTGTTTGACTTTCATTAGTCCTTTCCAAAGGGTGAATCACCGGCCTGATCAAACCTCGGGACAGAGTTTTTGACTGGAGATACTTGCTGCGAAGGATTTGAGCCCACGTGGCATCAGCCTCCTAATAGAGTTTCCACAGCCACTTGCTAAGAAGGCATCTATTCTTAACTTCAAGGTTTTCTATACCAAGACCCCTTGGTCTTTAGGTCTACAAATGATATCCCATTTAGCAAGCCTGTATTTTCTTTTGGTCTCATCACTCGCCAAAAGAACGCGATCGATAGAAGTCCAGTCTCTTCCGAACACCAACTGGGACCTCAAAGAACGATAGGAGAAACATAGGCATACTCGTGAGTACCGAAGTTAATCAGGATCATCCGCCTCCGTATGACATGAGCTTACCCTTCCAAAGAACTCAGTTTCTTCTCAAATCGGTCCTCGATGCACTTCCATTCCTTGTTTGTCAGCCTACGATGGTGGATTGGGATACCTAAGTATGAGAACGGTAACTCTCCCAACTCGCACCCGAACAATTGCCTATACGCCTCCTGTTCGTTTTTGGCTCTACCAAAACAGAACATCTCACTCTTATTAAAGTTGATTTTCAGCCCTGTCAATTGTTCAAATAGGCATAACACCAGCTTCATATTTCTCGCCTTGGCCAGGTCATGCTCCATAAAGATGATCGTGTCATCAGCGTATTGAAGAATGGAAACACCTCCATCAACAAGATGAGGTACTAATCCACCTACTTGACCACTTTCCTTAGCCCTACCTATCAAAATAGCCAGCATATCTACGACAATGTTGAACAGGATAGGGGACATCGAATCTCCTTGTCTTAGGCCTTTATGTGTCTGGAAATAATGATCGACATCGTCATTTACTTTAATTCCCACACTACCTTTTTGCGTAAAGGATTCGACCTGTCTGCACCAAGCTTCATCAAAACCTTTCATACGCAAGGACTGTTGGAGAAATGGCCATTTGACCTTATCATACGCTTTCTCGAAATCCACCTTAAAAATTACTTCATCTAATTTTTTGGAGTGGATTTCATGGAGCGTTTCATGCAGGACTACCACCCCTTCAAGGATATTTCTGTCCGGCATGAAAGCAGTTTGGGACTGTTGGACCACATAGTGCGCAATCTGTGTAAGCCTATTAGTCCCGACCTTGGTAAAATTTTTGAAACTAACATTGAGGAGGCATATTGGTCTGAACTGCTCAATCCTCACGGCATCCGTTTTCTTAGGAAGCAAAGTGATAGTTCCAAAATTCAGATGAAATAATTGAAGCTGTCCCGAGAATAAGTCGTGGAACATAGGTAACAAATCCCCTTAATAATGTGCCAGCATTTTTATAGAATTCGCCGAAACCCATCCGTCCGGGCGCCTTATTGTTTTTCATCCGAGAAATTGCCTCAAACACCTCCTTCTCAGAGAACGGTGCGACCAGAATATCATTTTCGGCAGCCGAAAGGTGAGGCATATCCTCAGTCCTAGACTCATCGAGGGACACACAATTATCCTCCGGCTGTCCAAAAAGCTGCTTGTAATACTCGGTAATATATGATTTGAGGTTATCCTGACCTAAAATCGTGCCCTCATCTTGTTCCAGTTGGAAAATGCGCTTCTTTCGATGCTTGCCATTAGCAATTAAATGAAAGAATTGAGTATTGGCATCCCTTGACCACTTTATGTGCTTTTAGCACGCAAAGCCCACTTCAACTCTTCTTCACGGAGCAGCTCTTTCAGCCTCTTCTCCGCCTCAAATTTAACCTGAAGCTCAGCTGGCAGCAAAATCGTGGATTCATCCTTAATGTCTAGGGCCTGTATAAGAGAAAGAAGTCTATCCTTTTTCAAGCTTATACACACCACTTAGGTGTTTAGCCCAGCCCCGCAAGAAGCTTCTCAAGTGCCTAATCTTATTCTGCCAACGCTCGACCGTAGTCCTACCGCCAGCACCTCTATGCCATTCCCTGGCAATCAAGTCCAAAAACCCCTCTCGTTCGAACCAAGACATCTCGAAAGAAAAGGTATTTCTGTTACCCATGTGGTTAGGCTCCCCTGAATGCACAAATAAGGGTGTGTGATCTGATATTCCCCTCGAAAGAGCCTGCACCGTAACCAGAGGGAACTTTTGTTCCCACTCTACGCTTGCTAGAACTCGATCAAGTTTTTCAAAGGTTGGGTTAGGCAGAGCATTTGCCCAGGTAAACTTTCTACCCGAAAGCTCAATCTCCCTCAGATCCAAGCTTTCAATAATGGTATTAAACATAAACGACCATCGGCTGTCAAAGTTATCATTATTTTTCTCCTCTCTCCTCCTAATGATATTGAAATCCCCTCCAACCAAAAGTGGAAGCTGTTCCGATCCACAGATTCGAACAAGGTCCGCCAGAAACTCTGGTTTAAGCTCAGGCTGTGCGGCACCATACACCGCCACCAACGCCCAGTTGAAACCATCAGATTTAGACCTGACTCGAAACTTGACCGCGAAGTCACCCATCACTACACTTCGGACCTCGCTTAATCGATCTCACACCAAGTAAGATACCACCCGATCTTCCTCAAGGGGAGGCAATGCCAATCGAAATCAATACCACCTACAAGAGAAGACAGAAATCTGGCGCAAAGTTTTCTACCGCCTCCGAAGAGCAATGAAATCTAGTCTCGCTCTAAAGCAGCCTCAAGAAGAAACCTTCTTTAGCCAAGTCCTTTAGACCTCTGCTATTCCAAAAGATTCCTCTCATAATTCATCATGGAATTTTTTAGTAGTACGAATTCTAGCACTCCTACGAACTGCAGAATCGGGATAAATCTTCCGTTTCCACTTACGTTTTGGCTTAGTGGGTTGAGACATCCGTCCTCACAACCGGGTCTCTCCGAGTACCACCTCATTCTCTATGGTCCCATCATCGTCCCCGGACTCATGGGTAGAGGGTACTAGATCCGCACACAGACTATGAAGCACTCGCACCCCTAACGCATCAATCTCAACATCATTCATCGGCTTAACCGCTGCTAGATTACGAATAGTCTCTAAAGCCCGTTCCGCCTCTAAGTCTAATAGATCATTTACCGAGTTGGAAATCTCACTATCAGTATCTCCTAGAGAAACTCCTAATTGTTTTGCATTGTTTATAATCTCCTCATTAGAAAAATGCAATAACGAATTGGAGATATTGACGGACATACCAGAGGAAATCGCAGCATCCTGAAGCTTGGCCGCCCTCATAGCGCACCGCTGCTGCATATCATCCACCTCCGGGTCCTCGAGGACGCGAAGGCCATCCGACGTCCCAAGAGTCGGGATCCCACCAAAAGCAACGACCTCCTCCCTGGTAAAGCCTCGCGCTGAATCCCTCAAAGAATCAACCGAAGGTACCAAAGGAGGCGGCTGCGGGCTCCCAGGCCCCCCAGCCACGAGGTCCACGGGAACGCGAGGGAAGGATAAGGCGGGGCCTCCTGCCCGCACTGTCCCGCCTCAGCCGGGCGCTGGGAGAGAAGTGTCGGCGAAGGAGACACGGTCTGCCTGACCGCCGGGAGGAAGGGAGAGCCAAGGCCACCTGCCCCAACTCCCCCTCCAACACGTCAGAAAACGCAAGCGTTGCCTGCCCAACCGGGGGGGCCAGAGCCAAGGCCGCCGCCTGGCTCACTCCCGGCCACCACGCCCACCGGACCTCGCCCATCAAGGAGAAAAGGCCAAGCAGCCTCCCCCACCGCCGGCCATCGAAGTGACCTACGCCAGTCTAAGAGAAGGAGAGGCCGGGGCCACCTGCCCCAGACACTCCTCCCCACACCGAACTGCCGAGACTGTCGGCATATCTCGGTCTGAAACCAAGGTAGGAGAACACGTACCCACCGGAGGCTCCACCTCCCTAACCTCACCCACCATCACAGGGCTAGCCACAGAATCAAACTCCAAAGGCGGAAGCATACACTCAAAACTGTCCCCGAGTCCACTCTGTCACCCAAAGCCCGAGGAGCCAAGGCTGGCCCAAAGGACCCAAACGCAGCGAGTTCATCGGTACCGCTGGATTCAACGTGGGCTCAACTCCGAACCGCTCACTAGGTATCTGAGCACCCAAACTCGACCCATTGGCCCTCTCCTCGATGCATCATTCTGCTTCCCACGAGCACCGCATCACCATCCCCTCGCTCAAATCCATGTCAATCTGCAGCATCCCCTCGCAAACAGCTCCGGATCCTCAAACTCGATCTCAAGAGGAAACACTTCTCCCGATAAAACCAGTTAACCACGTCCGGATAAACGCAATGTCCAAAACACCCACTAAGAGCCCGCCACCCCATGTGCTCGGTAAAAGCCATGTCCACTTCCTCGCCTTACCGACTAGTGTACCCAGACTAGCCACAACTCTAACATCGGTCAAAGCTTCAGATGGGGCCCCGAAAACCGCAGCCACACCTTTGTCGGCCGGTTTGCCCTTAGGCTCCACCTTTTGCCACTCTTGAAATTCTAGGATGCACTTAGTACCGTGCACCTTACACAGCCCAAAACTCAACAGCTTCGCAAATCATCTACCGTTGGGAAATCAACCCTATAGACATTGTCCTCGATCCGAACGAGCTCCCACCGAAACTCACTGAGCCGCCTCAAGCCTCTGCACAATCTGAGCTTCAGACACCACCTCATGAGTAACTTTCACAATGCCAGAGTCAAACTCGGGTCTCAACAGAATTTCCCTCGCTGCCGGGACTCAAAGAAAGTGAGCTCGGCGCAATAAACTCCATACATCGTTAGCGCAGCGCTGATCACGCATGACCGGGCAATCCTCGTAGCATGAGCAATCTTACCACACAAGCTGCAGAGTTCGCCAAGCACTCAGCAATAAAGTGGCCTTTCTCACCACAACGATAACACAGATCTTTTCTTTCTTGCGCGCCTTTGACGCCTCTCGACTCAGCAGTATTTCCTGCCTCCGCATGACCACTAGGAACAGGAACCTCCACATTGGCCAAAGCCGACACAACCTCCATAGCCTGGCTAGGCAACTCAGCCGACTGCACTGGATCAACGACCATGTCCGCGTCTTGATGAGCAACCACGGGCGGTGGTGGGGGTTGTCTGTGGAACCGACCACGACCACCACCACGTCCACCCCCACGGCCTCCACGATGGCCACGGTAACCACCTCTATGCCGGTTGTTCGGGCCCGAAGCCCCCTCGACGAAACCACCCGTCGGGCCAAGGAAAGGTCTCTCCTCGGATCCATCGCTTTGCCAGGCGTATCCGCGTCCATCTCCCGTAGACGACGAACCACGGTGTTGGCCTTTTCCGTAAACGTCGTAACCATCATCTCCCTACTTTCCTTTGGGCGGCCCATAAGCTCCATCATTCCTTGTATCCGATATAACCTGCGGCGGTTCCGAACATTGATGCGTCGGCCTCGCAACATAGTGAGGCGGTGGCGCAGCACGAGGCCCTGACGACATAACACTCCGCCCCGCGGCAGCAGTACCGAGGTCTCAGAGGAGGTGCACTCGCCTCGCAGCCGCAATGTCCGCGCGAAGGCCGATTCCGCCGACCGCCGCCGCACCTTCCAGATAGCCCGCGGACGCTGCAAAGGCGGCCGGGCACCGCACCATCGCCCGACCAGCGGCGGGGACCCAGAGCGGGCGGGCGGATGGATCCACCTACCAGCGGTCGAAACCATCACGGAGCCGGAGGGCGGCAGAAGGAACTCCGCTCCGCTGCTGCGTCGCCGGTGCCACTCCCGAGCCGCCGCCGCAGGCGCGCCATTCTCGAGCGCCGGGCGCCGCGACCAACACCCAGAGTAGCTCGGGCACCACCACGCCGTGACCACCACCAGAGGCAAAGCGGCACAACTCCGCCCTAGCCGACCCAGCCGGCTCCGCCGCATCCTTTCCTGCGGCCCCCTGACCCGCCATGAGAAGCGGAAAGATTCGACGAGCACGTCCCCCATGATCGGCTCGCCGATGAGGAGAGCGGCGACAGAAAACCCTACGGCGTTCGACGGGATCAGCGGACTCGTTGCATGCCTTTCGCACGTAAACGGAGTCCTCCTCCGATGGCCCGCCGCTGACCAGCCCAGAACCACCAGCCCACCGCGACCCTTCGCTCTGGGCCTCATACCCAGCCGGCGGCGGCCAGGGCCACCAAGGCCCAACAACGCCAATCTGGGAATTCAAACGTACCGCCCTAGCCAGCGCGATCGGGATCGGCGCCGCCGCGCGCCGCTGCCGCCGCCGACCACCGTCGGCCGCCCTTCTTCCTTCTCTCTACCACCGCCCACGCTCCGGAGGAATCAAATCGGAAAGAGTAAGTTTTGGGAGACTTACCTTGGGAATTGGTCCTTCCATGGTCGAGATGCGACGCGCCGCCCTCCAGTGAACCACGCCACGGAGCAGCTCCAGTGTTCTCTCCGGACGCAGTCCAGCCTCGCCGGATCCTCCGAGGATCACCGCCCACAATCTGCGCCACCTCGCCCTTGTCGTGCCGGAGCGAACGCTTCACAAATCACATCTGAGGGCGTCGGTGAATACTCCGACGAGCTGCCGGAACGTTCGCCGTCTTCGTCCTCATCGCCGCTATCCTCCTCCGCTAGTGCCCAAAAACGTCCGCCCACCTTCCGGCGATCACCGGAGGTGACATCCGTTCTCACGGCCGGCGGCATCGGCGTTCTCTTCTCCCGTGGCTCTCCCCAACCAGTAGTAGGCAAAGTTACCCCTTGACCTTGCCGAATGACTGAAAAAGGTACATCCCCCTCACGGAGTTGGACGCGGTCCTCCACCGCACTTACAACATCCGTAAGTTCCAGATGCGGTCCACCGCCCATGACTTCATCGCCGTCACCATCACCGATGAGAATCATTCGTTCATTGTGATTCTACCAGGAAAGGGTGTGTGGCTACCGGAACCACGAGCAGCTCCATACGTTTATATCATTGATATCGTCTTCTGTGGTGGTAAACTCTATGGCATCACCAAGGCAGAGGACCTCATCCCTTTTGATCTAGGATTGGATGTGGATGGAAGGCCCACGGTCATCATTGGACACCGTGTAATCAGGCAGCCGCCTGATTACTTTGCTTACGATTGGTGGCCTGCAACTGATTCTGATGGGGATTATAGCGACAATGATGATCATCATCATGATCATGATGTAGGGGAGGAGGATGAGGAAGAAGAGGGCCTAGCTGTTGATGTCACCGCACATGATGAGAACGAGGGCGGGCAGGAGAAGATGGAGGCGGTGGTGGATGTAACAACTACGACAAATAATGAGGTGGTCAGTGATTTTGATAACCAGAAGGAGCCTACAATGGCAAATGATGATGATGATGATAATGATGACGTGACGATAATGACGACGACGACTTTGATGGTCTAAATAACCTTAATTATCTAAATTGCAGCTCAGATACAGGACCTTTACTAGCTGGCACTTAGTCCAGTCATGTGGGGACCTGTTCATGGTGAAGCCACGCACGCATATCCTTCCAGGCTACTTATTGTCCATTCGACGGGTAGATGTTTTCATGGCTGATTTTGACGCACGCAAATGGGTGCCATTGGCAAATGGGCTCGGCGGCGGTCGAGCACTCTTCATCGGCTATGACTTTTCGAAATTTGTTTCTGCACCTTGTGGAGATGTCAAGGAGGATGCCATTTATTTTATCGAGTCGGGCAAGGTCTTCAGTATGAAGACTAAGGATGCTAACCCGTCAAGATTCCGCGAGTCTTGCTATTACGGACAACATGCAATGTGGTTCTTTCCCCCTGAGTTGGTGCTTTAATAAAAATATGAACCGTGGGTCTTTTTTATTTTATTTTTGTAATTATAGGTTAAATAGATATGGGCAGTTTGTTTGTAGGAGTAACCTATCTTTAGCTCTCTTTTTTTCGAGAGTATGTCAATGACGTACCATATTTTTATAGAAGGCAGAAGTTTTAGCTCTTTTTTAAGGTCGGACAATATTTGGTTTAGTAGCCAATCATAGTTTGCTTGATTTTCATACAGTTGTGCACACGATTTGTGGACTATATCGAACCTCTTCATTAATTTTGCTTAGCTCCTTGACCACACTGTTGGATACGTTCTCAGTTTGTGCTTCAATGATAAAGGTGTGTGCTACTAACTCAATCCAGACATGTCTAGATTCACGCCGAATTGTCCTTTTTGTGAGGACTGTATTTTTATTTCTTTTGTTAGATAGTGAAATGAACTGATTGCGAAAAGAAACGTCACCATTGAATTTGATCTGCAAGACTACTTCGACACGGTGGTGGCCGTCGGTGAGTAAGTCCGAGCGATGGCTATGAGGGGCAACTAGGCGATGCCACACTGTCTGGCGCGAGACCGCCTGGCGCCCCCACAAGGAACCCATTTCCAAGTACGGCGAGTGATCCATCCATGCACAGCCAGACACCACGTCCATCCTCTCGCCACCTCACGCAGCAGTTGCTCCTCAAGGAGCCGCGCACGATCGAGGACGAGGAGGAGCCTGGGCCTGGCCTTGCTCTTTCCGGTGTCCCTCGTGTGGTCCAGCTAAACCAGCTGATTCACGCACTCTGAATCACGTGACCTCCATGCACGCACCATCCACTCGCCTCAAGCAACAGCCTCCGATGGAGGCGACCCACGATCGGGTAATTCCCTCCGGCCAAAAGTGGCGCCAACCTCGCGGATTAAAGCAAATGAGTACAACCTCAGCAACCTATAGGGGTGTGTGAGTGTGCGCGCGCGCTTCTGTGTGAAACTTGAGAGAACATTGGAGCTATACAATGACAACAAGCGCTCAAGCACATCAATTCGTCTGACAGTCACCGTTGACGGTGTCCCTCTTGACCTTCAGGTCGGCATGTCGATAACGACCCTATCACGATTTGTACAGTAGTGTATACTGCAAAGTACCACATTTTTAGCAATATATTTTCTTTTTGAGGAATCATTACTGTAAATGGAACATGTATCATGAGTTGAATTTTGTTTCGCTCAGGGATTGCTTTCACCATCACTGTCTAGCTTTACTTCTTTTTTTGCGAAATCATTGTCTGGCTTTACCACCAACAGAATTTACAGTTAAGGTATGCATATTGCTAGAGCTAAGGATACACATAGTAGATCATGAGTTGAATCTAGTTTCACTCAGAGCTTTCGGGTACTCTTTATTACCTGACTTTACCCAAACAGAATTTATTCACTGTCTCCATATTCTGTCAACTGTGCCTGTGAAACCAGGAATCATCAACGCATCTATTTTGGAACTGCTGCCTAGCCAGGGAGGTACGGAGCGCAGCGGCAGAATGGAAGGGATGCCGGTTGCTGGAGCTACCAGCGCAAGAGCAAAGTTCCACCGCAAACGCTGTCAGAGACATCCTATCAAGAGCAACCGCAAGAGAAAGAAAAAGGGTTAAGACCATGATCATGATTATCACATGGGAAATCTGGTGTGAGCGGAACAACTGTATTTTCAGGCAGAAGCAAGCAAAGGCATCAGATATAACCCAAAGCGGTTCGACGAAGCATGGAACAATGGCGCTTGGCAGGAGCAAAAGCCATAGAGACCCCGTTTGGGGATTTTGATGCGAGATAGTTGCTTTTGTTTTACTCAGGCCGGCGGCCTGTCGCCCATTCTCTTTGTTTTGTTTTCTTGGTTCAAGTCAGCTTGAATCCCCATTGATCACTTGGTCAACAACTCTGTTTTACCATATGCTCCCTACCTAAATCAAATGAAGCCAGCATTGCTGGATCTTTCAAAAGAAAATTGATCTATAAATTCCGAGCCAAACTTTCTTCACACAAACTGATCGAGAATTCACATCAGTTTCCAGATATGCAGCAACATATATCCAGTTTTATTCAGAGTGTAAATAGCACAGGAAACAGTATTACTGTGTATAAGGTGATGCATGGCAATAGAATAACTCGCGCTGACACGTCGGAGGCATGCGTGCATGCATGCATATAGTATATGCATCTAGGGTTTACATATATCGATCGATCCTAGGGTCTCCGCGCGGTGGGTAGCAGCGGTATCCAGCCGACGGGATCCTTGCATCTTACTTAGGGTTGGCCTCCAGCCGGTGGGTAGCAGCGGTAGTTAGGGAGGCACCCACGGCCGGTGTAGGGTTTACCAGCAACACCCGTCGACGGGACAGCAGGGCGGTTAGGGTCGAAAGCACCAGAGCCTGGACGGGAAAACCATGGATGTATGTGATTCAGCAGGACATCATATTACTGGCTAATCAATTCGAAATATGACAACGAAATGAAGGAACACATTTTGAAGGGAACTAAACACTGTCGAGGGTCGACTGACCTGTAGTGGCGTCGCCGGCGACGGCTCCAAGGCAGACGGAGCTGTTCATGATGACCGCCGCAACGACGAGGAAGAGAGCGATCTGCAGGAGCACCGTGGGACGACGGCCGGCAGACGCCATGGTGATGATTCTAGGCTGCTAGCTAATGATTCGAGCGAGGCTTTGGCTTTGAGGAGTAGAGCGGGGCAGCTAGCTGTGTACGTCCTGCTGTGATGCTTGCTGGTCGAGGAAAGCCCGTGTGTATTTATAGACCGTCCGTGTGGTCTCGAGAAAGAGGTCTACAGTATCAAGCGGCATATTTTGGTACCACCAAATTTCTACGTTTAGTCAAGGCTGGTGATCAGTGGTAGCCGTGCACGACGACCGGCGAGAGAGACCTCACTCGATCGACGACCCGAGGCATGCGGCGACGGCGACGACGACCGACGATTAGTCAGTCACTACGGCCGCGCAGGAAGAGACAGATTCTCCTTCACCATTTTTCTCCGGTTAGTCCACAAGCTAGGCTGCTGGCGACGTCCCTCGATCGCTACTGTTTCCATCCCCGGGTAGCTCTTCTTGCCTGTTCTCCCTATGCTTCCTTATCTGTACGCTACACGTCTAATTTTATTTTTCACCTCAAAAAGAAAAGGCTTCTTCGTTCTTCTACGTGTGCTTAAACTATTAGACTGACGTCTGACAGGGCCATCACTGAGAATCGATTCCCCTTCTTTTTGAGAAAAGAGTAGATATCATTGTCATTGACAGCTGCTCTGATAAACCCAAGATTTACCCGGATTAACACAGCCTCAACTGTTGTTTGACCCATGAATGTTCATCAAATGCAGGATCGGGCTAGCCCGTGCAACCATTACAGAAAAATCGCACGTCGCTGTGTGACTCGACGTATGCCGACCGTAAAAACACGAATACTCGGTTTAGTTCCACGTAAGTCGAGTACTGGGTGACGGACGCTCGGTAAATACAAAAGGCTTGGCTTAACAACCAATAGACCGAGTGTGAGGAAAAAGATAGCTCGACCTACAAAAAGACTCGGCATATAGAACAAAAATCTCTCGGCTTACAAGAGCATGTGGCTACACGTGATCGCCCCGGTGTGAAAACTTAAGCCGAATGTTGCACTCAGCATACAAAGGTGTCAGGTGGCATCTCCGTTAGTGTTGGTTGGCCGTCAAATCGCTTTATTTCGCCGAGACCCATAGTTTGATTTCAGCTTATAGGTAAGGCGAGTGCCCATGAAGTGGATCTCAGCTTATGGTCTAAGCCGGTCTAATATAAACAGAGTGGCATAAGTCGGGTGCAACACTCGGCTTACACTAGGGTTTAGGTTAAAATGGCCTCCACCGAGTAAGTTTCATATTCGTCTTTACTTAATTTTCCTATAGTGAATCAAGGGGAGAGGATGCCACAGTCGTCGTGACGTCTGATCCACACACTTGCAGCCATCTAATAGGTGATGCGAATAAGTATGTTAGCAACCTACCTGGCGAAGGCACTCCACAACCCGAAGGAGCAACGCCAGACCAACAGGTTGAGACGTGAGCGAAGGCCCAACCATGAGTTCAGTGGGCCACAGTGGATCTCCTACATGTTTGTGGCCAATGAAGAGTAAGTAGCATAGTGATATAAGTGGGTGAAGCGTTGATATGTGTGGTTCTATCCTGGGTTGGATCAGCACGGCTGGCGGCTTGCAGCCTTTATCCTCTTCCTCCTTTGCGGTCTACATGGGATTGACACGGTAACTTAAGGGACCTTGCACTCCCTATCGCATTGGTTGAGCGACATGTCCGGAAGCAACATACCCATTAAAAAGGCAATGGCATCCATCACCATGCTAGTTTTCTTCTAACACAATACAGACACAGATGCTCATACATACGCACATAAGTTCATCCTTAAAAACACACGCATGCACAACATACCCCTATGAGCACCTCCGAGAGACTGAGTCGGCACATCATCTTGAGATTGACTGTTAGATTAAATGTCACTTATCGTGATATATCTCATAATCCCCTAAATTGAGGAGAATCGTTATTATTGTGATCTCTCATTAATGGTTAGGATTGTAATATTTGTCTAGACAGGTTAGGATTGTAATATTTGTCTAGACATTAGCACGCAATGGAAAAGCCTATGTGTGGCAAATTCCCCCAATCGCTTTTATGGTATCAGAGCCTAGCGATCCTCACGCTTCGGCACCCACCTCCCAGCGCCGCCGGCCCCCTTCTTTCCCCAATCGCTTTCATTGTGGGAGTCGCCACAGACATGTTTGTAATCGACAGGAACATCTCTGCCCACTAAACGCGCATCGCCAAAAGGCCTGAAATAAGTCCAGAGAAATGCCAGCGAAAGGAACACACATCTGGTGGGTTAAGGATACCACTATCCTCCTAACCATTCAACCGCAGTTTGGTTCGTCTTCACCATGCTAGTTGGTTGGACCATTTGGAATGAGAGAAACGGTCATGTGTTCCGACACAAATCAACACCAGCACCGGTTATCTCCGGCATCATCAAAAGGGAAGGTTGACTTTGGTTATTGTGGGTGCAAAAAAATAGGGGTACTAACATAATACCGGGAAAGCAATGACCCCTTTCGTATATGGGGTGATGTCTAACAATTTTTGTTATCCTTTTTAATTAATTAATGAGGCAAAGCTTATGCCTTCATTTTGATTTTTTTTTTACTTTGCGCATTGGTATATAGCTGTAAATTCCGAACCAAACGTAATATCGTCTTCACAAAAATTGACCATGCATTCACACGAAATTTCAGACATGCAACAATCCAGATTTATTCGAGTTTAAGTAGGTACAAGTACATCACGAGACGGTATTACCGTGTACATAAGGTGGTGCGTGACAGTGTAGATTAACTTGTGCTAACCAGTTACATATATAGATGGATCCTCGCATGCATTGTGTCTGGGAGACAGGGTCTGCGCACGGATGTAATTAGGGCTGGCTACCCGCCGGTGGTTTACATCCGTAAACTGTGCGGCACCCACGGCCGGTGTAGGGTTGACCGGCACCGCCCGGCGTCGGAACAGCAGGGACGTTAGGGTCGAGAGCACCGGTACCTGGACGGGAAACCATGGACGTACGTTATTCAGCACGTAGGTCGATGTCAGCATGTATAACAAGTTAATCAATTGCAAAAATGGGGAGGAAATGAACGGACACCGTCCGACGACTGACCTGAGGCGGCGGCGTCGTGGACGGCGGCTCCAAGGCAGACGGAGCTGTTGATGATGACCGCGGCGACGGCGACGAAGAGAGCAATCTGCACGAGCACCGTGGGACGACGACCGGCAGCACTTTGGGACGCCATGCTAGCTGGTGTGTTTCGAGCGAGGCTTTGAGAGCTATAGCTGTGTACGTCTGCTATCCTGCTCTGATGCTTGCTGATCGAAGAAGGCCCGTTACGTATTTATAGACCGTCCGTGTGGTCGAGAGAGAGAGAGAGGTACCACCAAATTTCTGCGGTTAGTCAAGGCCGGGGTGAGTGAGCGGTGGCCTTACACGACGACTGACGAAAGAGACATACGCAGTCGATCGATCGACGACCCAACGCATGCAGCGACGACCGAAGATTAGTCACTACGGCCGCGCAGCAAGACAAAGATTCCCTTCTCCATTTTTCTCCGGTCAGTCAACCAGTCCCCACATTGCTTACTTATCTACACTACAAGTTAAAATTAGCACAATGGCTATATGTAAGACGATTGGATTTACAATTTGGGCAAGTCAGTTTTGTGGGAGGAGGAAGAAAAGTCTTAGGCTAATGACCTAGTAGAAAATTGACTAATCCAAAATAAAATTTTGGGCATCTTACGTATGTGTCCTTTTCTTTTTTATTATCACCTCTTCCTTTTCCCTCGCGAAAAAAAAATCACCTTATCCTTTTGCTGTCGGCGACGTGCCCTCCGCACCGCTCATCTATTCCAGCATCCACATGCACGTATCTCTTCCTTGTCAGAACTTCAAGCACGCCTATATGTACATACGCGTGCAGGAGAGTTATTCTAAATTAATCTCTCTCTTTTCTTTCTCAGAAATTTCCAGTCTCTTCTCGATCACACGCATTCATCACCGTCCAGTACTATATGCATGAATCTTGGCACAATCTGACCGATTTTCTGTGCCACGTAGGACAAGGCGCGTGTGTGGTGTGTGACATAGTTCGCCCCCACGTTGGTTGCCCCCCCCCCCCCTCCCCCGGTCAGCGGTTGCCACTCGGGGGCGTGCGATGGAACTGCTATGCGCCCGCACGCCACGTGCCGACCGTGGTTGACGTCAAACACGTCACGCACTTCGCCCCCCTCCCCCTCACGGTTCCATTTACTCATCCCCACAGTTACTCACACAACCCACTTCGCATTTCAGACGATTGGAGGAGAAGACGAGGGGAGAAGGCAACAGCGGAGGCGGAAGAGTCGACGGCGTTCGCGACCGTCGGTGGTGCTCGCCGGACCGGAGCGGCTTCGCCGGAGCGCCTACAGGTTGAAGGTAATGCTCGCTCCCACTCTCACAATCCTTGCCTGCATTTTCTCCCCTTCCCTCCATGTTCGATGCTTCGCTCGAGATTCGTAGAGATTCAGGCGATTTGGCGATGCGCCGGCGTTCCCGCGGGCGGCGGAGTCCTGTGCTTGCCGTTTTCGGTGGCACTGGGCAGTTTCATCGCCGCCGCGGTGGCGGTCTCGCCGGTGTGGTTCTGCCTGTCCGGAGACACACACTGGTTGTGCCTTGGGATTGGGCCGTTGTTTTCCGGTCTGATAGTTGCGCATTGCTTCGAATTGGTATTTGCGATCAGTTCGGGGAGAATTTTGGGGATGAATTTTAAGTCATTATAGTTGCCATTGAACCCTAGATCTAGTTAGTTGTTTTTCAAACTGCAGTATGAAGGCAAACGTGGTAGTTTGAGTAACTATCATGACTGTATGGCAACTAATTTCCTGAATGACTGTGATAGTTGCCACAAACATGCTTTTCCATGCGGCAACTAATTTCTTGAATGACTGTGATAGTTGCCACAAACATGCTTTTCCATGTGGCAACTAATTTTCCTGAATGACTGTGATAGTTGCTACAAACATGCTTTTCCATGTGGCAACTAATTTTCCTGAATGATTGTGATAGTTGCCACACTGTAGGAATGGTAAAGTGCAGTAAATCGGTTGTCACTGCAGTTTCAGCAACCAATTGCACTGGATGGCAACTAATCTGCACATCAACTGTGTCTGTTGCCACATGGATAGTATATTCTTGTGGCAAATAGACTGTGAACACACTGTGGCTGTTGCCATGTTGTAGACAGGATAATGTGGCAAATTGGCTGCATAGCATGGCAACTAATTTGCACATCAATTGTGTCAGATGCCATATATATGATTTCCATGTGGCAAGTATTTGTCTGAACACAGCATGTCTGTTGCCATGTTACAATCAGTATAATGTGGCAAATTCATTGTACGACAGGCGCAATTTTCGTGTTTTGCTATGATGACTTGTGATATCTGAACACAATATGGCAATTTCAGTTGTTCATTAGATGTTTTTCATCGCTTTTTTGAATTACGTGTTGCATTTTAACATGGCAATTTCAACCTAGCACATTTTTGCCATTGAACACATGGCAAGTCATTGTTGTATGAGGACAGGGTGTGAGCTGCCACATCTTAGGTTTGTGCAGTGGAGGATTTTGTGACTTTCTTTCGTACTATCTTGTGCTAACATGGCAACTTCAACATTTTGTTTTTAAGTGCATTTACGATCTATACATTTTTTTCAAATGTAACCAATGTGCTTAATTTCCACATTTATGTTTTCGACAATCATAGGGGAGGGGGGGGGGGGGGGGGTGCGTGCGTGTTCATGTGATATTTTGCATTCACTAGTTGACATTTTCACTCGAGCCCATGCGACAAGGACATTCTGTTAGGTGGCAACTGCTTACTTCCTGCATTTTCATTTCCACCGTGACAATTTGGTCTGTTCTTACCTCAGCAGAATGGCTCGCGGCGATCATCAAAACGATGATGATGATTTCATGGATTCACCACAGCAGAATCGGGCAACTGGACGGAGAAAAGAGGGCGACGAGGTAACTATCCACACACCCTCCTCCTCCTGCATATGTTGTTGGTTGCCACCTCGATCTTGCAGTCGTCTGTCATGAACTAAAATTTCGTGACAGTGAAAACATGGCAACAACCGATCATTTGTCTGTTTTTCGCAGAAGAAGAAACGTACTCGCAACAGGGCCTCCAGGAACGACTGACTTCATTGACTGATAGATTTACCGACGATCAGAAGGGAGCTGCTACTGAGATGGGTATGCATGCTCTAATGAATGTCTGGTGCACGAATCTAGTCAACCCTGTATGCGATTGGCTTGGTGAGATTTACGACCCCGCCTCCAGGGAATTTGTGATTCCGGGACGTGGAAGACTGCCGTTGAACGAGGAATCCGTGTTCTGCACTTTGGGTGTGCCCCGTGGACAAATCAAAGTCCCGACAGGTCAATAACAAGATCGAGGAAGTGTTGTTCCCGCTTGTTTCTGGTTGGAATCCATGCCGAACACGGCTGTACCGGTAGATTCGCTGCAGCCATGACAACCCATGGCGAGGTTTTTAAGATGAAACTACTCATGTACCTCATCTCAGCTGTTTTCGCGCCGACCACTTCTCTTCGCCTAAGCAACAAATGCATCCCCATCCCGGTGAATGATCTATCTTTACTACATTATTTTCCTTCAATCTTTTGGCTCCGGCGTCATGTGCAAGCTAGTCACTTTGCCGTTGTTTTTGATGTTTTTCCATTTGATTTCGATGCGCAACTCGTTGTCCTGAAAATTGTGCGTGCAAAGCGAAACCGAAAGATGTGAAGAACATGAATTGGTGTAAGTTCATTGCCGACTTCCTGCATGATGCATTCTCAAGCAAGATGTACCAGAAGGGTTGTCGACTGCATTTAATGGTATTTTTTACCAGTCCTTTCTGTGAACACTCTTTTTAACACCTTTTATTCATGCATGGCAACCTGATCATGACAATATGGCAGCTGCCATAATGACAATATGGCAGCTGCCATAATGACAATATGGCAGCTGCCATCATGACAATATGGCAGCTGCCATCATGACAATATGGAAGCTGCCATCATACTATGATGGCAACTGCCATCATGACAATATGGCAACTGCTATCACACTATGATGGCAACTAGCACATACAGATGGCAACTTCTTCTTTTTCTCTTTTCATGCACTTCAACTTGATGATGGTAGGAACATATATTATCCTGTTTTTTCGCAAAATACCATGATGGCAATTGATATTTCTTTCTTTTTTAAAATTGTTGTACATCATCTCATGTACGTCGACTGTCTTGATCTGTCCACCGTGGATTTCACTGGGACAGGAGGCTCGCCGCCTACGCACAAGTTTGTTGTTTCTGCGTGGACTATCGATGCTGTCAAGGCTATGCTTGCTGCAGACAGGGTAACTGATACCAAATATGGAAAACTGCAGGTTAGTTCTGGTTTCTTTCTCTACACGGCATTCTTACAAATTTTTGCGGCATAACATATGAAAAAATCGTCATGTGGCAACCGTCTGTGGTTAACAAGAGATGACTACCTTTGTTAGCCATGGCTGTCTGCGTATGGTATCCATATGTCTCACTCCACATGGCAACTCGTCATTCGTATGAAACTTATATTCGCGCCTTCTTTTTGTTGTATTTGTAACACATGAATCGCTAGTCAGTGTTCATCATTCTCTCTCTTACATCCTAGCTATTTTTTTGGTTTTTTCCAGCTGATGGCCAAGCATGCTATAGACTACAGCGTGTTTGGGGGGCCTCAAAACTTTGGAAAGTGGATGGACGTGCACTCAGCTCCGTCTTGCCCTACTGAGGTAATCAAAGATATATATCTATGGTTGCCTTGGATTATTTTTGATCTCGCAAGTGACTGTAATATGGTTGGTTATTGCTTCTTGTTTCGTGCACAGGCGAGGGCACCTGTTGAGCATCTAATTGGGCAGTTTGCATCCGGAATGACCGGCTTGCTCGGGAAGTTAGTTGAGGGGTGGACGTCCCTTAATGGCTCTGACAGTGACGCGGTTGCGAGGCAGTTCACTACATTTGTCCCAGAACGGACACATCGGCCAACTGTTTGCCGTGGCCGGTATGACTACAATAGTTCCCAAGAGCTTGCTGACACACAAGATAAACTAGATGGAGACGCTGGTCTCAGCAAGGATGACGACGATGACATGGAGAACGTGCAACAGAACACCGATGATGATGAACATGTTGAAGTTCGTGCAGGTGGTAAGAAGGGCAAGGATGCACCAGATGTCCCCCCACCGGAGAAAGTCAAAGAACATACGGCTGCGAGAGGCGAGGGGGTGTTGCCATCAAAGAGGGGGAGGGCTCCAGAGGATGTTGGGCAGGGTTCTCCTAGCAAGAGGTCTAGGACCGATCCCGTAGCTGCTAGGAGGAGGTTCGACTTTAATTTTATTTTTTTGTTTTGTCTATATTTTTGGAACAGACTGATCCTTTTTTGCATTTGTTTTTGCTAAGCGCGGCAACGAGTTTGTTGTCCGACAATTGCCACCTTTTTCCTCCATCTTATACGTAGTGAGGGCGACACCGGTGGACGAGCAAGCATGAAGAAACAGCACCAACGCCAACCCGTGTTTCGCTCGGTTGAACAAAGGTGCCCCATTGCTGGTGACACCCTTCCACTGTGTCATCTCCTCGACGATTTACGCCCAACACCGGGGATCCTGTCGTGTTGCCATACCTGAGAAAGCAAGTCAAGAAGTAGGTTTTCCATGTGCTTTCATTGACATAGTGCTATATTTTTGATTTTTCAATGCATCCGTTCAGCTTGTCACATGGGCTTCTGTCATCATCCCCACATGGCAACTGCTGTTTTTCAAATGATTTTCCTTCCCTTTTAACTGCATGGCAACTCCTGCTTGTTTTTACATGGCAACTGCTATCTAGGCCAAATGGCAACTCTTATTGTACCTACATGGCAACTGCCATCTTTCCATTGGCTTGTGTGCTCATCCCATACCTAGTTTTGAAATTGCATTCCTGGCAGATCAGATATTTTTATCATTCTTCAAGTTTGCAAGCATGGCAACTCTTGCTGGATTTGCATGGCAACTGCTAACTATGCCACATGGCAACTCATATTCCCCTTACATGGCAACTACCAGCTTTTCCACCTATTTTTCATTTTTTTAGATTTCTACCATGGCAAATATTTTTTGTTCATTTTTAATACCTTTTTCATGTGCTTTCTTTTTTGCAGGGTGAAGAAGACTACTACACGCGGGGCCAAGCATATCATTAGGGACCCACTCGAACGCCTTCATTCACAGTTGTTAATAGGGGGCGATGTTCATGAGGCGCCAGTTGACAAAACTGATGTTGCACCGTCAACTGTTCCCACTAACTCTGATGCAAGTGGCCGACCATCTCCGCCGGTTGCAGATGTGCAGGTTAGAACAACAAGCATCCGTACATCGGGGAGTGACGAGTCGGTATCTGCCAGGACAGCTGAAATATTGCCAACTCTTCTGGCAATGAAGGATGCTGCTGTGAGCAATGCCACCCCATCAGCAAGTGTTGAAGTGGACGCTCCCGAGACCAACCTAAGCAAGGAAGATTCCCGCTCATTTAACACTGATTCCAAGCGCGTGCGTGGTGGCACTCCTGTGTCCACGACAGAAGTGGCTGAGGCGGCAGTTCATAATGATATGCCATCTACAGGTGAGAGTCTTGGCACAACAACTCCAGCTCCTGTCGGTGCAGATACTGCTAAGGCGACTGTTTCGCGTGCTGGTCTTCAACCTAGGCGTCGTAGCCCCCGCAAGCAATCAACAGACATACCCAACGCACCAGCTGTAGATAGGAGCAGCAGAGATGAGTCTGGTTATGTTCCTGCGTCCACACTGTTCCCGCTACCTGCCAAAAGCAATGTGATGGAGAAACCGGAAGACCGGAGCACAACCGATGCAGTGTCAAGCCGCACGAGTGACGAGGTGAACGTCCGAAGCAGACTGCGCCTTTACCCGCAGTGGAAATCCCCAGCTTAAATCTGCGCACTTCCAGGCTCCCAGTCAATGTTGGTGTCCCCTACAGCCCAAACAAGAAGATTGTCAAGAAAGCTGCGGCTGATACCGCTGACAACACACCCCGCCCTACAAATAAGCCCGATCATTCTGTAGCGGCCGATTCAGATATGTTTGTTGATCTTTCACCCTTGGATTCTGCCATGCAAGTTGTTCGCGGTCCGGCCAGTAGGCATGAGAGGCACCCAATGGCCTTCACCCCACCGAGCTTCAGCCTTGGCATCAGTCAAGATCAACTAGTGGTGCCAGATCCTACGCCAGTTGCCTTTGCTTTCCCGGGAGGCATGCCCGCAACGATGGCGTAGCCAATGGTCGAGGACAGGAAGGCTGTCAAGTTCGCAGAGCCGATCGTCCAAGGTACATTTCTTATGTGCTTATCATTTTCTTGTATACATCTGTGTAGTCCAACTTTTGTCCCAAGCATTTTTTTGGGGGTTCTCACTTGTGATGGCAACTGTTATGTGATGACATGGCAACTGGATTTGCTGCACCATGTCACCTACATTTTTGTTGCCATGCTGCATTTTCCATTCGGCAACCACATGGCAACTGATGTTGATACAATATGGCAACTGGATTTGCTGCACCATGTCACCTGTAATTTTGTTTCCATGCTGCATTTTCCATTCGGCAACCACATGGCAACTGGAGTTGACACAACATGGCAACTGGAGTTGACACAACATGGCAACTGTAGTTGCTGTCACATGGCAACTATAGTGCACTACACATGGCAACTGGATTTGCCTCCACATGGCAACTCCCTACTTTCTGTACCTACGTTTCATATCAGGCACCCTATCTTTTCACACTCCATTTGTTTTGTTTTCCAGGTATCCTAACCCACTTTTTGATCCTTGCAGGCACCCCTGAGGAGATTTCGCCGTCACTTGATGAAGCTTACCGCAGGATTGAGGAGGAAGCATTGCAGAGGAGGTCCTCACGAGGTCAGGGGCAATCAAGTTCCAATGTGCCTGCAGATACGGTATCTGAGGATACCATTAGGAGTGCCACCCCTGGTTCTGTGAGGCAGCAGAGGGTAGTTCACCCACCTCCCGCGGAAGACTACGAGCCTGAGGTCAGGGCCACAAAGGAGCAGAACCAGCTGTACGACATTGTCAAGCGTTTTGGAAATGCGAGGGCCAGCAGCAAGCACATGAAGGAGCTGAAAGCGTAAATGACCACACCACATAATCTCTCATTTTTCTTTGCTCTTTTTTTTACCATTCATCTTCTTCGTACTTTCTAGACATGATCCGCTACGTTTTAGTTCTTTATTTTTTTTACTTAGTATACATGATTCTTTCATGTTATATCATTTTCATACAGCTCATGTTTGGACAGAACCAAGGTCATTCAATGCGAAGCGATGTACGTTGACCTGGGTGATCTTGCCGAGTCCGTGAGGCCAAACGGTAAAATGTCGGCGAATGTAGTTGCATGCGGGATTGACTACATCAACAAGCATATGGATATGTCCCCCGACAAAACAATTATGCATTACAGTGTGACCTGCAAAATATGGGATGGTGACTTCCACCACAAAATCCTGAGGAAGAATTTTGCTCAACACGGTGAATTCAAGCTCACACTGAAGAAATATGTGAGTACTCCTTCCCTGTTTGCACTTTTTTTCACATGGTATGGTTTTTTGCCATTATCTGCACTCTGTTTATGTGGCAGATGTTTCATGTGGCATCAGCTGCCGTGCAAACTGACTTTTTGGTTTTTCCATCCCGTGCAAACTATGTGGCAACTTAAAAGTAAAATACACGGCAAATTTTGTTCATACATGGACGACAACTTTCTTTCAACTACCCACTATAAATAAACATTCTACGTGATTCTACTTTTTTGTCCCTCTGCTGTTCTTCATGTGAACTCTGCTTCTCATTTCCTTCACTTTTACATGCAGGTCCTGTTCCCCATGTTCCAGGAGCTTGCACCACATGACCCAAGAGACAAGTGTGGTCACCACTATGCGATCTGTCTTGACCTGAAGAACCAACGCTTTGAGGTGCTTGATTCAATGCATTCGGCAGCTGATGCAGACCTTACTTCGCATGCTGAATTCTTCATCAACAACGTCAAAGAGATATGGAACCGTCACTATGAAAACTCAAAGGTCCAGATCAGACATTTCCCGATTGAGTACGTGGCGACTACGAATCAAGGGAACGCGTAATTTCCTACCCCCTCCTTCATGTGCCATTTACATCAATCCCACCCCTCTTTGTTGTTACATCTGAATTGAAGTTTATCATTGCTATGTCTGTCTTTTTTGCGAGTTCACCTGACTCTTTTTCTTGTGCAGGACGGACTGTGGCTTTCACACGTTGGAATACTTTGCAAAGTGGGAAGGTAGACTTGTTCCCGCTGTCACAGCTGCAACGGTCGTTGAGCTCCGAAAAATTTACACATGGAACTGGTTGACGAATGAAGATTTCAACAAGCGGTCTAGAGCACGCGAGTTCGTGGAGGAAGCTGTCAAGAAATTCATCAAGAAGTACAAGTGATCACGTGGCGTTACACACCGGACGCATACCTTGCATTCTGTTGCCGAGGAATGTAAGGTACTACCTTTGTTCTTGTCAAAAACTATGTCCGTGTGCTATGCTATGACTGCAACCCCGAGTAGCCTAGTACGCGGTGGTAGTTCGTGAGCGACATTTCAATATTTTCTGTAATATTTTGTGTGGATGTGAACCTATTTAGGCGTGATAGTAGACATGTTTTATGTTTATCATTATTATTATGGTTTCATCGTTTGCACCACCAGGTTGCTGCTTCGAATGCGTGCACTATGTTCTAAAACATGGCAACTGTAGTTCATCAGACATGGTTATTAAAAGTCATCGTTGTTTTTCATTTGGCTGTTTTGCTTCTTCTTTTTCATTGCTAACTGCACCGGCTACCATGGTAGTTTTGATCATGTAGCCGCAACCTTTTCTGCGGTTGATGCACGTTACGCTTTTTCAACTTTGTTTCCCATAGATTGCACACAACACATCATGTGTGACTAAAGCGTGTCGAATTATCATGGAAATATATGCGATGTAGAGTCATTACAAATAACATGGCATTTTTCAGTACAGCTAACAGGGCAGATTCAGTACAAAGAACACGGCAGATTCAACATAAACAAGATGGCAGATCCAGTATACTTGACATGGCAGATTGAGTATAATTAACATGGCAGACCCAGTATATTTACCATGATAGATTCAGTATAAAATATCATGGCATATTTAGTACAAAATAGCATGGTAGATTAAACACATATAACATGGCAGATCAAGTACACACAACATGGCAACTGCAGTTACCCATTCAATGCATTTTCCTGCAACTTCTGATGCCCCTCAAGAGTCAGTCTCCCATTTCTAGAAAAGATTCACAACATCTAGGTTACAAAACAAAATGTCCCCAAGGACCATGTCAGAGCGCCCCAATTTTGCTTACGGATTGCCTGTCCCTTTCTTCGTTTTCTTGTGTTTTTCTTGAATCTCCAATCCCGATTTGTACCTTATCTCTTTTGGACGCCCCTTTGTGATGGAACGGGGCGGGTTCTTGACCTAGGTTTGTGTGCTTGCTCTTCCAGATCCTATCTCCGAGTTTTCAGATGATGGCCCCGTGGACGAAGGCACACTTGATGTGCGGGGGAACCTGTATAAGGCTTCCTCAGCTTTCCTCTTCTTGATCTCATCAAGCTCTCTTTTCGTGGCCTTCCTGTGTTTTTCATGACTCGCTGTCTCATCACTCTTGCACGCTTCATCAATTAGCTCAGCATAGTTCTTTGTCAGCACAACGTGCCTCACGGCTTCCATGGTTGACTCCGGTCTCTCGACATGCACAGCCAGAACTGCGTTTGTTGTCTGCGGTGCCAACGCGTCGTCAGCGTCCCAAGTCCATCGCCGCCTTATGAAATGGCGGGGCATCCGTGTCACCGCGTTCATGTCCATTACTTTTAGTATGTGACAGCACACAATGTCGTCCCGTTCAAACTTGCAGCATTGGCAGTAGTATTCGCCTTGGCCGATCGAGGCTTTCACGAAGTAGTTCCTTCCTTTGTCCGGGTCCTCAGGTTCTGAATCTGACATGCCCAAAATAGAACACACCTTGAACGTATGTTCGTCCACCTGGAAAGCCGTGAACATGCTGGCACGCTTTATTTCTTCCTGGAATCTGCAAGTTTTGTGTGTTTTTTGTTACACATGGCAACTGTAGTACATTACACATGAAAACTGTAGTATATTTGACATGGCAACTGCAGTGCATTTAGACATGGCAACTGAAGTACATTTTCAACTGGCCATTGTCATTTCCATACAAATATCCCAAATAGAAGCACAGTGCATAAAACATGGCAACTGCATTTATTAAACATGGCAACCTTAGTTGAGTAAACATGGCATTTGCATTTCAGTAGGCATGTCAATTTGCATTTCAGAAAACATGGTGAGGGAGTCCTGGATTAGGGGGTGTCCGGATAGTCGAACTATCACCGTTGGCCGGACTCCTGGACTATGAAGATACAAGATTGAAGACTTCGTCCCGTGTCCAGATGGGACTTTCCTTGGCGTGGAAGGCAAGCTTGGCGATACGGATATGTAGATCTCCTACCGTTGTAACCGACTCTTTGTAACCCTAACCCTATCCGGTGTCTATATAAACCGGAGGGTTTTAGTCCGTAGGACGAACAACAATCATACCATAGGCTAGCTTCTAGGGTTTAGCCTCTCTGATCTCGTGGTAGATCCACTCTTGTACTACCCATTTCATCAATATTAATCAAGCAGGATTAGGGTTTTACCTCCATCGAGAGGGCCCGAATCTGGGTAAAAACATCATGTCCGTTGTCTCCTGTTACCATCCGCCTAGACGCACAGCTCGGGACCCCCTACCCGAGATCCGCCGGTTTTACTCCGACATTGGTGCTTTCATTGAGAGTTCCTCTGTCGCCATCCCTAGGCCCGATGGCTCGCTCGATCATCAACAACGACGCAGTCCAGTGGTGAGACTTTTCTCCTCGACAGATCTTCAGATTCGGGCGGCTTTGCATCGCGGGCTAATTCACTTGGCCATCCGAGCAGATCGAAGCTACACCCTGGCCATCAGGTCAGATTTGGGAGTTTGAACCACACGGCCGACATCCGCGGAGACTTGATCTTCGGCGGATTCGAGCCACAACCAAGCGCCACCAGACTGCTCTCGGTGGGAACGATCTAGCTCTGCCGCCAACAGGCCTCGAGGTCGCATCAGCGTCCGCCCGACCCTTAGCTCGGAGCCGACTCCCGATCGAGGACGAGTGGCTGGACACCGCCGGGGTACAATCTCTACGGCGATTGAGCCAACTCCATCCCTGTCCTTTGCGAAGACCGTGACTCCAAGGTGCCGGACTCTCTCCGGACTCAACCTCCGCGCCCGCCAATCGAATCCAATTGGGCACCGTTATGGAGTTCACTGTCATGACATCTTTCAGCACTCGCCTTTGGCGATATCCTGAATTCACTAAAGTCTCTCTTTATCGAGAGCCCTGGCCGGACTACGGTCAGAAGGTTGGGATGCGCCGACGAAGAAATTCAACGCCCACCCACCACCCACTTTGTAGCCACCGCCGATGATTTAACTGACATGCTCGACTTCGACTCAAGACAACGACGGTATGGACGACGATGCGGAGATTTACCAAGAACCAGCGCCTACAGGCAATCGGAAGGCCACCTCGTCATACGACATATACATGGTGGACATCCCAAAAGATGGGAACGGCGATGGAACAGCGGAGGATGACCCCTCCAAGAAACAGCCTGCGCGCCAAGGCCAAGCGCCGCCTAAATCCCGCCACACAAAAACGGTGATTCCGCACGGAGATAATAACATCCCGGACAAGGTGCGAAACAACCTCCTCCAAAGAGGATTCAGCACGGAGGAGGGGGAAGCCAGCCTCATGATAGAGCGGCAGACAGGAGGTGGAGGACAATAATTATATGCCTCCTCCAAGATGAGGCAAGCCTCGACGACGATGAATTTTCATGCCTGAGGATCCCGCCGAACAGGAGCGTTTCAAACACAGGCTTATGGCCACGGCAAGCAGCCTCAAGAAAAAACAGCAGCAGCTTAGAGCTGACCAAGACTTGCTAGCCGACAGATGGATCAAGTCCTTGCAGCCAAGAGTACGAACTCGAACGCCTCCAGAGATACCCAAAACGTAGGCTGCTACCCCAATTAGAGGAGGAAGCACCCAAACCTACATCACCAGCGCATGATGCGGCCGACCGGCCACCCCGTGGCCGCGACAGAGAGGCCTCTAGGCCCTCCATTCAAGCCGCACCCCGGCGTCGCTCGAAAAGTACTAAGGCATGGGGAAACGCTACCGACCTGCGAGACATATTGAGGACAAGGCAAGGCAAACAAGATCGATCTACGGATCGCGTGGCACCCCACGACATGCGATGATAACCGCCACGCCGATACAGCAATTCCGCCGGGCCGAACACAAGAGACAAAGCTCATTTGAGCTGCGCCGTGATATAGCTCAATACAGAGGCGCCAAGACACCCACTATGCTTCATGCATTTAAGTGATGGATCATCAAATCCCCGAGGGTTTCAAACCCATAAACATCGAATCATACGATGGCACAACAGATCCTGCGGTTTGGATCGAGGACTACCTCCTCCATATCCACATGGCCCGCGGTGATGATCTACACGCCATCAAATACCTCCCACTCAAGCTTAAAGGACCAGCTCGGCATTGGCTTAACAGCTTGCCAGCAGAATCAATTGGTTGTTGGGAGGACCTGGAAGCCGCATTCCTTGATAACTTCTAGGGCACATATGTGCGACCACCAGACGCCGATGACCTCAGCCACATAATTCAGCAGCCAGAAGAATCGGCCAGACAATTCTGGACACGGTTCCTAACCAAGAAAAATCAAATCGTTGACTGTCCGGATGCAGAGGCCCTTGCAGCCTTCAAACATAACATCCGCGACGAGTGGCTTGGCCGGCACCTAGGACAGGAAAAGACAAAATCCATGGCAGCCCTCGCAACACTCATGACCCGCTTTTGCGCGGGAGAGGACAGCTGTCTAGCTCGTAATAACAACTTGACCAAAAACCCTGGTAGTTCGGATACCAAGGACAGCAATGGCAGGTCGCGTCGCAACAAGCACAAGCGCTGCATTAACGGCGATAATGCTGAAGATACAACAGTCAATGCCGGATTCAGAGGCTCTAAACCCGGTCAGCGAAAAAAGCCGTTCAAAAGAAATACTCAGGGCTCGTCCAATCTGGACCGAATACTGATCGCCGTGCAAATACATGGCACCCCTAAAAACCAACCAACCACACCAACAGGATTGTTGGGTCTTCAAACAGGCAGGCAAGTTAAATGTTGAACTCAATGACAAGGGGCTGCATAGCGATGACGAGGAGGAGCCTCGTCACGAACAATAGAGGATGAAGGGCTTCCCCCACAAGTGCGGACGGTGAACATGATATACGCAACCCACATACCCAAAAGGGAGCGGAAGCGTGCACTAAGGGACGTATATGCGATGGAGCCAGTCGCCCCAAAGTTCAACCAATGGTCCTCGTGCCCAATCACCTTTGATCAAAGGGACCACCCCACTAGCATCCGCCACGACGGATTCGCCGCATTGGTTCTTGACCCAATCATCGACGTATTTCACCTCACTAGAGTCCTGATGGACGGCGGTAGCAGCCTGAACCTGCTCTATCAGGATACAGTGCGCAAAATGGGCATAGACCCCTCAAGGATTAAACCCACAAAGACGACCTTTAAAGGCGTCATACCAGGTGTAGAGGCCAATTGTACAGGCTCGCTTACACTCAAGTGGTCATCGGATCCCGGATAACTTCCGGCGAAGAGTTAATCTTTGACATGGTCCTGCTCATGGCGGCTATCACGCGATCGCTTGGACGAACCGCATTTGTAAAGTTCAATGCGGTGCCGCACCACGATACCTCAAGCTCAAGATGCCAGCCCTCGAGGAGTAATCACGGTCAATGGAAACACCGAACGGTCTCTCCAAACGGCGGAGCATACGGCGCCCTCGCGCGGAGTTGCAAAGTTGCCTCTCACAGCAATTCCCGAGTCCGGCTACTAAAGTCCGGACACCGCTCAGCGCGCCCGAGTAACCTACAACAAGACCGCCGACACACGATCCGAGCACGAGTAGCAATCCGCCCCAACCCCAGCCCTCGCGAAATTGCGAAGCCAAGATTACGCTGCACATAACTACGCCCGAGATACCATGGGCATAAGGAGGGCACGACCACGGCACGCCTGCACGCGCTCAACCGCACTGGGGCCCCGATTGTGTCATTGTTTTTCTTTCTTCTTTTCTCTTACTTTCAGGACTCCATTTTCCAGAAGCCCTGTCCGGCACTAGAATTGCCGAGGTCACGATGCAAAAGCCAGGGAAGCAGAAAGCTACGTCGAGTGTCCAGGTGGTCTCTACTACGAGCATTATACCTGTTTTACATACCACCCCGCAGCTTACCCCTCGGAGGGGACATGTTAAATAGTCCCATCCCTTGCTTATCGCACTATTTGTATCGTTATGCTTTCATTGCAGACATTTTGAATAAACAATACATAGCTTTTGCCTATTATTGCACTCCTTTCTTTATCTATATATATGTTCATTCATGACACGTTGCACCTGCACACTTTGGTACGGCCAATACACCAGGGGCTTAAGTACCCCAAAATATGGTGTGATAAGTCCTAACACTTTCACAAGTGCTGCACCCGAACTTATAGCATTATATGCATCGGCTCCAATCATGTCTTGGGTCAATAGTTGGGTTTGCCCGGCCCCATGTTTTGGTACCTTACGCCCGCTATATCGGCTAAGGTAGCGCTGGGAGAACCACTGCGATTGTGCCCCGTTGAGTTGGGTTGAGCACCTCAAAGGAGAAAGCTAAAACTGACCGTCATGATAGGGCGAGAGCCGGTCGCTGTTCGAGAGGTTTTTTCGGTCCCTAAAGACTTATGCCGCTTAGAGCGAGGAGTCGGCATTGTCCGCCAAGGCGTGATAGCGCCTCAACTCGGTCTTCAATACTAGGGCTTCACCGAAATTTAAAATTATAGAATTCTATGTCTAAGTGAGAGTGTTCAAGCACTATAGTCCGTTGCCTTGTTCGCTATGCTGAGCGCCTCAAGGACCCAAGAATGGGAACAAGAGCACTCAAGTTTATCCCAACACCCCAGCACTCGTGGCATGGGGGCTGAAGCCAACAACTTGCCATCTCTCAAATTTGATAAACGGCCGCATGTAAGGTAATATTTTAAATTCACAAGCGTTGCTTAGCGCATATGAACAAGTTTTCAGCGTACATGATAACAAATGCGAGTCTATTCAAAAATTACATCTTTGGAGCATTCACCCGCTATAAGGCGGGCACCCTTCAGGACGCCCTCATAGTACATTTCGGGCTTGCGATGCCCCTTGCCCAGCGGTGGCCCGTCCGTCAAAAGCTTCCCAGCATCCATCTTGCCCCAGTGCACTTTAGCACGGGCAAGGGCCCGACGGGCACCTTCAATGCAGACGGAGCGCTTGATGACTTCAATCCATGGACAGGCGTCCACCAGCCGCCGCACTAGCCCGAAGTAGCTCCCAAGCATGGCTTCCGTAGGCCACAACCGAACTATGAGGCCCTTCATGGCCTGTTCGGCGACCTTGTGGAGCTCAACCAGCTGCTTCAGTTGGTCGCTCAGAGGCACTGATGTCCGCCTCAAGATACCGAGACCAGAACACCTTTTTCGCCGAGCTCCCTCCTCGGCGCGGTAGAACGCGGCAGCATCAGACACACTACGGGGCAGATCTGCAAATGCTCCTGGAGAGCTCCGGATTCGGGTAAGTAATAGATAATTCACTTTCACATGCTTGCTTTGCATAAAGAATGCCTTACCCGCCGCTATCTTCTTTAATGACTCAATTTCCTAGAGGGCTTTTTGGGCTTCGCCTTAGCGGCTTTGGCACTCTCAAGAGCTGAGGCGAGCTCGACTCGAGTTCGAAGTCACGCCCATACTCTCGTGTTTTTACACGAGAGCCTGGAGCTCTTGCCGCACCTCCGCCACCAAGCCTCCTGCTTCTCTCGCTCGGTGCGCCCATGCGCCGCTTTGCTTTCGGCCGTGGACACCGCTTCCTTCGTGGTCGCCACCTCGCTCGTGGCCCCTACAATACCCACGTTAGTCCTGTCATTTTGCAACCAAATCCTTTCTATAAGGTATTACTTCAATAAGGTATTACTTACCTTCCTTGTCCTCGAGCTGCTTCTTGGCAAGGCCGAGCTCGCTCTCGGACCGCCGAGGCTCTGCTTTCAATGCATTGACCTCCGCAGTGAAGGTCGGGCAGAGGTCAGCAGCAGCCTGCATTCCCATATTGACATACTTATGTTAGACTCCTGCAGATATCTTTTAGATCCTCATCCGCTTTTCTTTCCAACAATCGAACTAAGCATCAGGGGCTACTGTCTATGCGGTAATATTTTTACATATTCTAAACTTACCTCAAAGCCTGTTAGAAGGCTGGTACAGGCTTCATTCAGCCCGCTCTTGGCGGACTGAACTTTCTAGATCACCACACTCATAACAGTACGGTGCTCCTCGTCGATGGAGGCGCCGTTAAGCGCCTCCAGCAAGCTATCCGGTGCCTCCGGATGGACAGAGGTCACCGGCGTCGCAGTCTTGCCCTTCTTACGAAGGGGCCGCTTGCCGGACTTCGGAACCACTGAAGGTTCCGGTACGGAGTCCGGCACAGGGCCGGACTTAGAGCCCTCTGGGGTCTCGCCCCCTTTGCGCCCGGAGTCCGGGAGGTCGCCTTGCGGCACCTCCAGGACCACCTCCTCCCGGCTGGGCCCCTTTTGGGACCCCACCGTGGTGTCGTCTGCGTCACGAGGAGAGGAGGCGGTCGGAAGTGAAGTGCTATTTTCACATCTGACGAATCCAGGAGCCGCCGACGGCGGCGAGCCTGCCCTTGCGCTGGCTACATGGTTATATTCGGCGTTAGAAGACACTATGCGATAAATAAAAGTCATGAGCTATTCCGAGTCCGGACACTTACGATCTCGCCAGGGCTTTGCCTTGGTGGCCACTCCTCCTCGTCGTTGTCGGCGTTGGTGGAGAAGTCCGAGGAAGGGTTCTTCCTTTCTTGATTCCTCCGCCTCCCCAGTCGGGCGGCCTTCCTTTCTTTCTCTTCGCTGGGAGAGGCTTTTTCCTCCTCCTCGCCCTCGGGGAGGATTCCGCCTCAGTCGCTTGGACGATGAGTCCGACAACACCTGGCGTCGGGCGCTCCTTCGAGTCCCCGTGGCCTTATTCTCCGGCACCACATGAGGGGCCGGAGCTAGCAGCCCCGTCAAGTGGGCGTCCACTGGGTCTTCTGGCAAGGGAGCCGGACAGTTAACCTGCCCGGACGTGTTACGCCAGTCCTATGAAAGGTAAGGGAGTTTAGATCCCACATAGAGTCAAACTATGAAAAACAACAGTCCCGTAAAGGGTAAAATAGCTTACCTCGGTAGCTTGGTGCTGCGAGCTGAACCCACGATCTTTGGTAGCAGATGTGGGAGCCTCGGCGCCCTTGAACAGCACCTTCCAGGCATCTTCGTATGTAGTGTCGAAGAGCCTTTTCAGAGTTTGGTGTTGTGCCGGATCGAACTCCCACAATTTGAAGGCCCGTTGTTGGCATGGGAGGATCCGGCGGATGAGCATAACCTGGACTACATTGACAAGCCTGAGATTCTTGTTCACCAGGGTTTGCATGCAGGTTTGGAGTCCGGTCAGCTCTTCCGGATTACCCCACGTCAGCCCGCTCTTTCCAAGAGGTGAGCCAGAGGGAAACCAGATCTGAATTGGGGCCGCTGCCCATTTAGGGTCGCGGGCTCGGTGATGTAGAACCACCCGATTGCCACCCCTTCACGGTCTCCACAAAGGAGCCCTCGAGCCATAGGACTTTGGCCATCTTGCCAACCATGGCACCTCCAAGACTCGCTTGGCGGCCGCCCACTACCTTCGGCTTGACATTGAAGGTCTTCAGCCATAAGCGAAGTGGGGCTGGATGCAGAGAAAGGCCTCATTACCCACGATGAACGCCGAGATGTTGAGGTTGAAATTTGGGGCCAGATCGTGGAAATCCAGGCCGTAGTAGAACATGAGCCCCGGACAAATGGGTGAAGTGGAAAACCTAGTCCATGGAGGAAGTGGGTGAGGAACACCACCCTCTCATGGGGCCTGGGGTGGAATGAGCTGCCCTCGTCGGGGAGCCGGTGCGCGATGTCGCTGGACAAGTATCCGCCTTCCGCAGCTTTTTGACTTGTCCCTCTCGGACGGAGGAGACCATCCACTAGCCTCCCGCCTCCGACATGGCTGGAGAAGGTTGAGGAGGGATGTGCGGACTTGGGCGCTGGAGCTCGAGTCTTGGAAATGGATGAGCAAAGGAGGAAGAAGGCGTAGGTTAAAAGGTGGATCCTTATCCCCTTATATGGAAGGACGAAGCTATGCATCCCCCGCCAGCCTGGTAAAACTCGCTTATCTCCCAAGCGCCGTAATCAAGGGCGCAGTAGGGTTATCCACGTCCGTATTGATGGGAATCCCGGAATAAGGGGGCACGATCTCCGTTCTGATAAGACGTGCCAAGGAAACCGCCTCGCTAAATGCGCTGAGGTGGAATAGTAAAAACGATTCGTATAAAGGCCTGGCCGTGGTGTGATGTCACGCCGCGGAATACGTCAGCAGATCTGTGCAAAGGTTATTCTCTCTACGGTGGTATGTGGAACTTGATTTGCAGAGCCGGACACAATCCTTGTGTTCAAAATCTTCAATGAAGTATTCGAGGAGGAATCCGCCTTGCAATGCCGAAGACAATATGCGCCAGACTGTCGCCATTAAAGCCTGGTTCAGGCTACCGAGGAGTCCTGGATTAGGGGTGTCCGGATAGCCAACTATCACCGCTGGCCGGACTCGGACTATGAAGATACAAGATTGAAGACTTCGTCCCGTGTCCGGATGGGACTTTCCTTGGCGTGGAAGGCAAGCTTGGCGATACGGATATGTAGATCTCCTACCATTGTAATCGACTCTGTAACCCTAACCCTATCCGTGTCTATATAAACCGGAGGGTTTTAGTCCGTGGGACTAACAACAATCATACCATAGGCTAGCTTCTAGGGTTTAGCCTCGCTGATCTCATGGTAGATCCACTCTTGTACTACCCATATCATCAATATTAATCAAGCAGGAGTAGGGTTTTACCTCCATCGAGAGGGCCCAACTGGGTAAAACATCGTGTCCCTTGTCTCCTGTTACCATCCGCCTAGACGCACAGTTCGGGACCACCTACCCGAGATCCGCCGGTTTTGACACCGACACATGGCAAATGCAGTTCAGTAAACATGGCAACTACACAACATTTTCATTTGGCATTGACATTTGCATACAAACATGCCTAGTGGAAGTGCAGTGCATTAAACATGGCAACTGCATTTTATTGAACATGGCAACTGCAGCTGAGCAAGCATGGCAAAACAGTGGTTCACTAAACATGGCAACTGAAGTTGAGTAATCATGTTAAACAGTAGTTCACTAAACATGGCATCCTCAGATCATGGCAACTGCATTGCATTCTACATGGCCCCTACTACCTTCGTACTTGTGCAAATAAGATTAGAACGCAATTGACTTACTTGTTAAAGATCTTGTTGGTATAAAGCTTGCTCATTTGCCTCTCCATCGGTAAATACGTTAGCAATTTTGGCTGCTTTAGCGCGGTGTTCGCTTCTTGCTGTAGCTCAGATCCTAGTATTTTTTGCTGCAAAGTTGTGTACTGCTTGGAAAACTGTAGCAATGAGTTGCCAGGGCTCACGTACCGCTTCAAAACAGCATTTAACCCCTCGCTGCGCTGCGTAGTCTGCAGAAAAGGGAAGAAGCACTGCATGATGTAGGCCGGCACCCGGTACATTCGCTTCTCCCACAGGCTAGCAAGAGTCTCGTTGTCTTGGACTTGATATGTTTCACTCATGGCCATCCAGCTCCTTTCAAACTCCTCCACCGTCAAGCTGTGGTCCACGCATAGCTCAAATGCCTTGTGCAGGTCCGGACGGTCAGCAAAGAACGGTCCTAGCGTCTCCTCAGCCTTCTTTATAATGTGCCACCTGCAGTGCCTGTGCACTACCAACGGAAAGACCTCCTCTATGCTTGCACGCATGCTAAAGTCCTGGTCTGTTATTATGTTCATCGGAGCAAGTCCATCCATGCACTCCAAGAAGGTCTTGAACAGCCAAACGTACCCATCCGTGTCTTCGTTCCGAACGAGCCCGCACCCGAACTGCAACGAATGGTTGTGGTTATTTATTCCTATGAATGGAGCGCACGGCATCTTGTACATATTAGTGAGATATGTCGCGTCGAATGGAATGCAATCTCGGAAATGTTTGTAGGCTCTTCTTGCAGCACCATCCACCCAATACATGTTCCTGACACGGTCCTCATCGTCCAATCTTATCCTGTAGAAGAAATCTGGATCTTCCTTCTCTTTCTCATCGAAGTAGGCCATCGTGGCTTCTATGTCAGCCAACTTGCTCTCTCTATGGTATTTTGCCTTTAGGTTTGTGACGTTAGCTGGTATGTAGGGCATGCTACTCAGAGTCCCATTTTTGCTGTGGATGAGTGATAGTATCTGCACCATTCTTGATGGACCGACGTTACAATCATGTAGCAGCTTTATGAATTTCCTCTCGAGTGGGGTGAATCCTCTGTGGGCGGTCAGAAACTTCACCAGGTCAAACTTCTTTATGAGTTTGTGGTTGTGCTCGTCAAAATATTCAGTGACCACCCATTGTGCACCATCTACGTTTAGCTTACACCGGACATGGCATTCTGTCTTGAGAATGATCCCTCTCCTTCGTTCCAGAACGACAGGCGCAACACCTTTCCCCTTCTTGTTCCTTCATGCCTTGTGGCACCTCATCTCACCTCTGCTGTACTCGTTTGTTTTCTTAATCTTCCTATGGTATTCGGTGTTGACCACAAACCCATGGAACTTTGCATATGTTTGGTAGAACTCCTTTGCTTCTGCAAACAATTCAAATCTCTGCCCAACGTACGGTGGCTGAGGCACCATGATCTCTGATTGCCCACCATCTTCATCCCATTGTGCTTCGTCATCAGTTTCTTGATTCACTTCAGTATCGGCGGCAGTTTGATCTACTTGAGTGTTGCTAGTGCTTGTGTTCAAAGGGGTGCTTGTCGGCATTGCAGGAATGATTGCCATTTCTGACTCTGACTCGGTATTGTTTGTGGCATGATTGGTGGCTGGCTGGAGGAACGCGTCTTCCGTGCGCTCAGAGCTCCCCGTAGTAGATCTCCCTGGGCCGCTGTTCACTGTAGTTGTAGGCCCTGTAATAGAAAAAAATGTACAAGCATAAGATTTTTGCTTGAATGACATGTTTATCGTAACGGAGCACATCAACTTCAAGTGATTTGGCATGACATCATTCAAACAGCAAGCCGTGAGTCTGCGTGTGGACATGCATGGCAACTGTAGTTGTCCAGTCAAGGCAGCTACAGTCCAACAAACATGGCAACTACTGTTTGCCAATGCATGGCAACCAGCTCCTTTTTTAGTACGAAAACTTTGATTCTATATGCATGGCAGCTGCAGTCATGCATACATGGCAAATACTACTACCAATACATGGCAATCAGTGTGTTCTAGCATCAAAACTTTGCATTCTAGGTTTGAGCTCACTAGGAAAATGCGATCAACCATTAGTGTTGTACACATGCTTTTAGCAGTTGGCAAATTCCGAAGACAATATATGACTCATTGCACACAACCACTTGTAAGCGTTTTATGCTTGATTTTTTCCACCATCACTGCTACAAATCTTCTTTTTCGTCACATGCTATTGCCACAAAAACAAACGCAGTGCTTTTTTGTGGTTCAATTTTTCCTTACCTTGTTGTGCTGCATGTTCCCATCTTGTGTGGTCTGTCACACCAAATTGACGTGCTCTATCTGCAATCTGTGAAGCTTGTCACGAGACGTTTGCCAAGGTACTACCACCGTAATAACCTGTAAGCATGGTAGTAGTTGGTGAATACATGGCAACTGCAGTTTGTCCTGGCATGGCAACTGTAGTTGTACATGCATGGCAATTGCAGTTGTCCTGGTGGCAACTGCAGTTGTTCAGTCATGGCAACTGCAGTTGTTCCTTCATGGCAACTGCAGTTGTCCAGGGAGGGCAACTACAGTTGTTCCTTCATGGCAACAACAATTGTCCAGGGAGGGCAACTACAGTTGTCCAGGGATGGCAACTGCAGTTACTTATTCATGGCAATTGCAGTTGTCCAGTCATGACAACTGCAGTTGTCAACTATGCTCCTTCTGCTAATTCACCGTCCGCAACTTCACTTTTTATGGACTCACCTATGTATGGCGTCGACGACAGGTACATGGGCGCTGCCTGATGCCACGTGCTGCATGAAGGCTCTGCATTTTTTCCCGACATAACTCGTGAGTCTTTTGCCAACCTTTGCAAATTTACTTTTTATGTCCAGACCAGTATGTGTTCTTTTTCGTATGCGTCACCTTGATTTGCCACATTAGCTAGTTGAAGTTGGATGCCCGTACATTTGTCAGTGTTAGCGCCCTGTGACTGAACTTGCCACGGAGCCCCCCTGAGTGTGTTTTGGTCATAAGAACCTGCGAAAAAATGACAGTGTAGGACATTAGTAGAATGTCATCATCATAGTTGCGAACACGGAAAATGTTCTTTTCTTTTTGTTATCTTTGCATCATACCAATGCATGCGTACTGTTCTAGTAGTGGCAGCAACAGCCCTGCAGAAATGAGTTGACTGTATTCTGCTGCATCCCAAGGGGGCGTTTCTGGCCTTTGAGAACCCAAAAAATCAGCGCCATCTCCGTGACTCATTCTTTTCCGTGTCTCGTTTCTGCCAATGTGCTCTCAATCACTGCATGAACAAGAACGCATCAACAATCTACAAAAAATGTATCCTTGTGCTGCTTGCATGTAGAAGTTAACACGTCAGTGTTATCACATTTTCATGCGTAGGCAACCAACATATCATGGCTAGTAGGACATGCACATCCACTATCTTTTCTAAAATCTGGGTGCTAGATATCCGTTCGATTCGATGGCATCAGCCACTACAATAGTGTTGGGGAACGTAGCAGAAATTCAAAATTTTCCTACGTTTCACCAAGATCTATCTAAGGAGAAACTAGCAACGAGGGAAGGAGAGTGCATCTACATACCCTTGTAGATCGCTAAGCGGAAGCGTTCATGTGAACGGGGTTGACGGAGTCGTACTCGTCGTGATTCAAATCACCGGAGATCCTAGTGCCGAACGGACGGCACCTCCGCGTTCAACACACGTACAGCCCGGTGACGTCTCCCATGCCTTGATCCAGCAAGGAGAGAGGGAGAGGTTGAGGAAGACTCCATCCAGCAGCAACACAACGGCGTGGTGGTGGTGGAGGAGCGTGGCAATCCCGCAGGGCTTCGCCAAGCACCAAGGGAGAGGAGGAGGAGGAGAGGCAGGGCAGCACCAAGAGAGAGAGGTTCTCATGTGTATGGCAGCCCCAAAACCTCAAGTATATATAGGGGGAAAGGGGGGCTGCACCCCCTTTAGGGTTTCCCACCCCAAGGGGTGCGGCCAGCCCTAGATGGGACTTGGGGGGCGGCCAAGAGGGGGAGGAGTGCCTCCCAAGTCAAGTGGAGGCCCTCCCCTTAGGGTTTCCCCCTCCCATGCGCATGGGCCTTGGGGGCTGGTGCCCCGGCCCATTAAGGCTAGGGCGCCCCCACAGCCCATGCTACTGTATTGGATGTGGTGGAACTATTTCCGACCTCCGGACCCTCCGAATCCTCCGAACCTTCGAAGCTTCCCGTACAATACCGAAAAACCCGAACTTTTCCAAACCCAACAACAACTTTCCATATATAAATCTTTACCTCCGGACCATTCCGAACTCCTCATGACGTCCGGATCTCATCCGGACTCAACAACATTCGGTAACCACATACAAACTTCCTTTATAACCCTAGCGCCATCGAACCTTATGTGTAGACCCTACGGGTTCGGGAATCATGCGATATGACCGAGACGTTCTCCGTCAATAACCAACAACGGATCTGGATACCCATGTTGGCTCCTACATATTCCACGATGATCTCATCGAATGAACCACGATGTCAAGGACTCAATCGATCCCGTATACAATTCCCTTTGTCTAGCGGTATTGTACTTGCCCGAGATTCGATCATCGGTATCCCGATACCTTGTTCAATCTCGCTTCGGCAAGTCTCTTTACTCGCTCCGTAACACATCATCCCGTGATCAACCCCTTGGTCACATTGTGCACATTATGATGATGTCCTACCGAGTGGGCCCAGAGATACCTCTCCGCTTACACGGAGTGACAAATCCCAGCCTCGATTCGTGCCAACCCAATGACACTTTCGGAGATACCGTAGTGCACCTTTATAGTCACCCAGTTACGCCAGGACGCTTGGTACACCAAAAGCATTCCTACGGTATCCGGAGTTGCACAATCTCATGGTCTAAGGAAATGATACTTGACATTAGAAAAGCTTTAGCATACTAACTACGATCTTTGTGCTAGGCTTAGGATTGTCTTGTCCATCACATCATTCTCCTAATGATGTGATCCCGTTATCAATGACATCCAATGTCCATGGTCGGAAACCGTAACCATCTATTGATCAACGAGCTAGCCAATAGAGGCTTACTAGGGACATGGTGTTGTCTATGTATCCACACATGTATTTGAGTTTCCTATCAATACAATTATAACATGGATAATAAACGATTATCATGAACAAGGAAATATAATAATAATAACTAATTTATTATTGCCTCTAGGGCATATTTCCAACAGTCTCCCACTTGCACTAGAGTCAATAATCTAGTTCACATCGTCATGTGATTAACATCGATAGGTCACATCGCCATGTGACCAACATCCAAAGAGTTTACTAGTGTCTCAGAAACTAGTTCACATCATCATGTGATTTAGACTCAATGAGTTCGAGGTTTGATCATGTTTTGCTTGTGAGAGAGGTTTTAGTCAACGGGTTTTAGTCAACGGTCTGAACCTTTCAGATCCGTGTGTGCTTTGCAAATTTCTAGGTCATATTATAAATGCTGCTTCCACGCCCACTTGAAGCTATTCCAAATGGTTGCTCCACTATACGATCCGGTTTGCTACTCGAGTCACTCGGATAGGTGTTAAAGCTTGCATCGACATAACCCTTTACGCCAACTCTTTATCACCTCCATAATCGAGAAACATGTCCTCATTTACTTCAAGGACAATTTTGACCGCTGTCCAATGATCCATCCTGGATCATTCTTGTACCCTTGACCGACTCATGGCAAGGCACACTTCCGTGCAGTACACAAAGATAGCATACTATAGAGCCTACGTCTAAAGCATAGGGACGATCTTCGTCCTTTCTCTCTTTTCTGCCGTGGTCGAGCTTTAACTCTTAACTTCATACCTTACATCTCGGGCAAGAACTCCTTCTTTGATCGATCCATCTTGAACACCTTCAAGATCATGTCAAGGTATGTGCTCATTTGAAAGTACTATTGAGCGGTTTTGATCTATCCTCATAGATCTTGATGCTCAATGTTCAAGTAGCTTAATCCAGGTTTTCACTTGAAAACACTTTCAAATAACCCTATATGCTTTACGAAAATTCTACATCATTTCGATCAACAATATGTCAACAACATATACTCATAAAAATTCTATAGTGCTCCCACTCACTTCTTTGTAAATACAAGTTTCTCTTAAACTTTGTATAAACCCAAAATCTTTGATCATCTCATCAAAGCGCACATTCCAACTCCGAGATGCTTACTCCAGTCCTTAGAAAGGATCGCTGGAGCCAGATACCTTTTAGCATCCTTAGGATCGACAAAACTTTCTGATTGTATCACATACAACCTTTCCTTACGAAGACCGGTAAGGAAACTCGTTTTGACATCCATCTGCCAGATTTCATAAATGCAGCTAATGCTAACATGATTCCGACGGACTTAAGATCGCTATGGGTGAGAAAATCTCACCGTAGTCAACTCCTTGAACTTGTGAAAATTCTTCGCCACAAGTCGAGCTTCATAGACGGTGATATTACCGCCCACGCCCGCCTTCTTCTTAAAGATCCATTTATCTCAATGGCTTGCCGATCATCGGGCAAGTCCACCAAAGTCATGGATCCTTTCTCGGATTTTATGGCCTCGAGCCATTCGTCGGAATCCGGGCCCACCATCGCTTCTCCATAGCTCGTAGGTTCATTGTTGTCTAGCAACATGACCTCTAAGACAGGATTGCGTACCACTCTGAAGTAGTACGCATCCTTGTCACCCCACGAGGTACAGAGTGACTTGATCCAAACTTCATGATCACTATCATAAGCTTCTACTTCAATTGGTGTATGTGCCACGGGAACAACTTCCTGTGCCCTGCTACACACTAGTTGAAGTGACGGTTCAATAACCTCATCAAGTCTCCACCATCCTCCCACTCAACTTTTCGAGACAAACTTTTCCTCGAGAAAGGACCCGATTAAAGAAACAATCCCTATTGCTTTCGGATCTGAATTAGGAGGTATACCCAACTGTTTTGGGTGTCCTATGAAGATGTATTTTATCCGCTTTTGGGTTCGAGCTTATCAACCTGAAACTTTTCACATAAGCGTCGCAGCCCCAAACTTTTAAGAAACGACAACTTAGGTTTCTCTAAACCATATTTCATACGGTGTCGTCTCAACGGAGTAACGTGGTGCCCTATTAAAGTGAGTGCGGTTGTCTCTAATGCCTAACCCATGAACGATAGTGGTAATTCGATAAGAGACATCATGCTACGCACCATATCCAATAGGGTGCAACTATGATGTTCGACACACCATCACACTATGGTGTTCCAGCGGTATTAATTGTGAAACAATTTCCACAATGTCTTAATTGTGTGCCAAAACTCAGAACTCAGATATTCATCTCTATGATCATATCATAGACATTCTATCCTCTTGTCACGAAGATCTTAAACTTCACTCTGAAATTATTTGAACCATTCAATAATTCAGACTTGTGTTTCATCAAGTAAATATACTCAACATCTACTCGGATCATCTGTGAAGTCGAACATAACGATATTCATCAGATGCCTCAAAGACTCATTGGACTGCACACATCAAAAGTGTTACTTCCAACAAGTTGCTATCTTGTTCCATCTTATCAAACCGAGGCTTTTCAATCATCTTGCCCATGTGGTATGATTTGCATATCTCAAGTGATTCAAAATCAAGTGAGTCCAAACGATCCATCTACATGGAGTTTCTTCATGCGTATACACCAATAGACATGGTTTGCATGTCTCAAACTTTTCAAAAACGATTGAGTCCAAAGATCCATCAACATGGAGCTTCTTCATGCGTTTTATACCAATATGACTCAAATGGCAGTGCCACAAGTAGGTGGTACTATCATTACTATCTTATATCTTTTGGCATGAAAATGTGTATCACTACGATCGAGATTCAATAAACCATTCCTTTAGGTGCAAGACCATTGAAGGTATTATTCAAATAAATAGAGTAACCATTATTCTCCTTAAATGAATAATCAGACATGTATAGACATAATCCAATCATGTCTATGCTCAACACAAACACCAAATGACAATTATTCAGGTTTAATACTAATCTTGATGGTAGAGGGAGCGTGCGATGTTTGATCATATCAAACTTGGAAACACTTCCAACACATATCGTCACTCACCTTTAGCTAGTCTCCGCTTATTCCGTAGCTCTTTTATTTCGAGTTACTAACACTTAGCAACCGAACCGTATCTTAATACCCTGGTGCTACTAGGAGTACTAGTAAAATACACAATAACATAATGTATATCCAATATACTTCTATCGACCTTGCCAGCCTTCTTATCTACCAAGTATCTAGGGTAATTCTGCTCCAGTGGCTGTTCCCTTATTGCGTAAGCACTTAGTCTCGGTTTGGGTTCAACCTTGGATTTCTTCACCGGAGAAGCAACTGATTTGCCGCTTCATGAAGTGTCCCTTCTTGCCCTTGCCCTTCTTGAAACTAGTGGTTTCACCAACCATCAACAATTGATGCTCCTTCTTGATTCCTACTTTCGCGTGTCAAACATCACGAATATCTCAAGGATCATCATATCTATCCCTGATTTGTTATAGTTCATCACGAAGCTCTAGCAGCTTGGTGGCAATGACTTTGGAGAAACATCACTATCTCATCCGGAAGATCAACTCCCACTCGATTCAAGTGATTGTTGCACTCGGACAATCTGAGCACAAGCTCAACGATTGAGCTTTTCTCCTTAGTTTGCAGGCTAAGAAAATCGCCGGAGGTCTCATACCTCTTGACATGGGCACGAGCCTGAAATCCTAATTTCAGCCCTCAAACATCTCATATGTTCCGCGACATTTCAAAACGCCTTTGGTGCCTCAACTCTAAACCGCTTAACCGAACTATCACGTAGTTATCAAAACGTATGTCCGATGTTCGCAACATCCATAAACGACGCTTGGGGTTCAGCACACCGAGCGGTGCATTAAGGACATAAGCTTTCTCTGTCCGCATAATCGCTCTCTGTCAACTTTCAACTATATTTTCTCTAGGAACATATCTAAACAAGGAACTAAAGCGCGAGCTCACGACATAATTTGCAAAGATCTTTTGACTATGTTCAGGATAATTAAGTTCATCTTATGAACTCCCACTCAGATAGACATCCCTCTGGTCATCTAAGTGATTACATGATCCGAGTCAACTAGGCCGTGTCCGATCATCACGTGAGACGGACTAGTCATCATCGGTGAACATCTTCATGTTGATCGATCTACTATACGACTCATGCTCGACCTTTCGGTCTCCGTGTTCGAGGCCATGTCGCACATGCTAGGCTCGTCAAGTTAACCCCAAGTGTTTTTGCTGTGTAAATCTGTCTTACACCCGTTGTATGTGAACGTAAGAATCCATCACACCCGATCATCACGTGGTGCTTAGAAGCGACTTAACTGTAGCAACGGTGCACATCAAGGGAGAACACTTCTTGAAATTTGTAAGGGATCATCTTATTTACTACCGTCGTTTCTAAGTAAACAAGATGCATAAACATAATAAACATCACATGCAATTATATAGTAGTGACATGATATGGCCAATATCATATAGCTCCATTGATCTCCATCTTCGGGGCTCCATGATCATCATCGTCACCGCATGACACCATGATCTCCATCATCATGATCTCCATCATCATGATCTCCATCATCGTGTCTTCATGAAGTTGTCTCGCCAACTATTACTTCTACTACTATGGCTACCGTTAGCAATAAAGTAAAGTAATTACATGGCGTTTTTTAATGACACGCAGGTCATACAATAAATAAAGACAACTCCTATGGCTCCTGCCGTTGTCATACTCATCGACATGCAAGTCGTGAATCCTATTACAAGAACATGATCAATCTCATACATCACATATCATTCATCACATTCTTCTTGGCCATATCACATCACATAGCATACCCTGCAAAAACAAGTTAGATGTCCTCTAATTGTTGTTGCATGTTTTACGTGGCTGCTATGGGTTTCTAGCAAGAACGTTTCTTACCTACGCAAAACCACAACGTGATATGCCAATTGCTATTTACCCTTCATAAGGACCCTTTTCATCGAATCCGTTCCGACTAAAGTGGGAGAGACGGCACCGCTAGCCACCTTATGCACCAAGTGCATGTCACCGGTGGAACCCGTCTCACGAAGAGTACGTGTAAGGTCGGTCCGGCCGCTTCATCCCACAATACCGTCAAACAAGATTGGACTAGTAACGGTAAGCATATTGAACAAAATCAACGCCCACAACTACTTTGTGTTCTACTCGTGCAAAGAATCTACGCAATAGACCTAGCTCATGATGCCACTTTGTTGGGGAACGAGCAGAAATTCAAAATATTCCTACGTTTCACCAAGATCTATCTATGGAGAAACTAGCAACGAGGGAAGGAGAGTGCATCTACATACCCTTGTAGATCGCTAAGCGGAAGCGTTCATGTGAACGGGGTTGAAGGAGTCGTACTCGTCGTGATTCAAATCACCGGAGATCCTAGTGCCGAACGGACGGCACCTCCGCTGCTCAACACACGTACAGCCGGTGACGCCTCCCATGCCTTGATCCAGCAAGGAGAGAGGGAGAGGTTGAGGAAGACTCCATCCAGCAGCAACACAACGGCGTGGTGGTGGTGGAGGAGCGTGGCAATCCCGTAGGGCTTCGCCAAGCACCAAGGGAGAAGAGGAGGAGGAGAGGCAGGGCAGCACCAAGAGGAAGAGGTTCTCATGTGTATGGCAGCCCCAAAACCTCAAGTATATATAGGGGGAAAGGGCGGCTGCGCCCCCTTTAGGCTTCCCACCCCAAGGGGTGCGGCCAGCCCTAGATGGGACTTGGGGGCGGCCAGAGGGGAGGAGTGCCTCCCAAGTCAAGTGGAGGCCCTCCCCTTAGGGTTTCCCCATGCGCATGGGCCTTGGGGGCTGGTGCCCCCGGCCCATTAAGGCTAGGGCGCCCCTACAGCCCATGCTACTGTATTGGACGTGGTGGAACTATTTCCGACCTCCGACCCCTCCGAATCCTCCGGAACCTTCCGAAGCTTCCCGTACAATACCGAAAAACCTGAACTTTTCCTAACCCAACAACAACTTTCCATATATAAATCTTTACCTCCGGACCATTCCGAACTCCTCGTGACGTCCGGGATCTCATCCGGACTCAACAACATTCGGTAACCACATACAAACTTCCTTTATAACCCTAGCGCCATCGAACCTTATGTGTAGACCCTACGGGTTCGGGAATCATGCGACATGACCGAGACGTTCTCGGTCAATAACCAACAGCGGATCTGGATACCCATGTTGGCTCCTACATATTCCACGATGATCTCATCGAATGAACCACGATGTCAAGGACTCAATCGATCCTGTATACAATTCCCTTTGTCTAGCGGTATTGTACTTGCCCGAGATTCGATCGTCGGTATCCCGATACCTTGTTCAATCTCGCTTCCGCAAGTCTCTTTACTCGTTCCGTAACACATCATCCCGTGATCAACCCCTTGGTCACATTGTGCACATTATGATGATGTCCTACCGAGTGGGCCCAGAGATACCTCTCCGCTTACACGGAGTGACAAATCCAGTCTCGATTCGTACAACCCAATGACACTTTCGAGATACCTGTAGTGCACCTTTATAGTCACCCAGCTACGCCAGACGCTTGGTACACCCAAAGCATTCCTACGGTATCCGGAGTTGCACAATCTCATGGTCTAAGGAAATGATACTTGACTTTAGAAAAGCTTTAGCATACTAACTACGATCTTTGTGCTAGGCTTAGGATTGTCTTGTCCATCACATCATTCTCCTAATGATGTGATCCCGTTATCAATGACATCCAATGTCCATGGTCAGGAAACCGTAACCATCTATTGATCAACGAGCTAGCCAATAGAGGCTTGCTAGGGACATGGTGTTGTCTATGTATCCACACATGTATTTGAGTTTCCTATCAATACAATTATAACATGGATAATAAACGATTATCATGAACAAGGAAATATAATAATAATAACTAATTTATTATTGCCTCTAGGGCATATTTCCAACAAATAGGATGGCAAGCAATAAGTTGACATGGTGGCAGTTGACGACAATGATAGGTGGCAACTGACGTTAGACACCAGTGGCAATTAATTTTCACACCCCCCCATTATTCCAAATTTCTCAATTTTCTCTCCCTTTTTATGGATTCCTACACATCCATTCATTTACCAACTACTTGCATCAATCTACTGAGAACTTACGGTTATCTCTAGCGTAGTACATGGCAGATCTAGTGTATTCTTCTTGGCAACTGTGAAGACACACAACCCATGTAGTGTTTTACCCCTATAGGATGGATCTAGTTGCCAACTTCGTCGGTAATTTTGCAATTTTCTGCCCAGAAGAAGGATGAGAAGCAGTAGGGAGATCAGGAGATTCACCTGCTTTTAGTTGGTCGTCTTTGGAGGGCATTGTTGGAGTGGGGGTGGGGGAGGGGTGGGGTGGGGGAGGGTGGGGGTGTGCTTTGCGGTGGGAAGGCCCTACGGATCTGCTCTGGTTGCCATGGCAACCAGAGAAGGCCGGCGATGGAGGTAGGGGTTCGGGAGGTGGGAGAAAATGGCGGCAGTCGGGATTCGGGATAGATCGGAGGCCGGGACGGCTGGATCGTGCGGGCTGCTGGGTCCTCTGGCCCGGACGTGCGGGCGGGGTTGCCACACACCGGACGTGTGTGTCGTGCCTTTGCGCGCCCGGACGCGGTCGTGCGGGTTGGTTCCTGTCCATGCCACACGAGGCGTGTGGCACAACTACCCGATACACCACACGTGTGGTAGTTATCGGGACCCTACAAATTACAAACATATCTCGCTGTCATCGCCCCTCCCTCACCGGAGCCGAGCAAGCCTTATTGTGGTAAACAGTCGGAAATTCACCGTGCTAAGACCCCATAGTACCAGCACACTCGAATAGCAATCATCGCTGATGAATAAAGTCGTAGATCAGAAGTATCAAACATGTAAACACCCAAACGAAGACGAACGAAGACCGGATCGAAATAGATGCAGCGAACACCAGCACCGACCGAATCCCGTGAGATCCGACGAAGACACACCTACACACGCCCTCCGACAATGCTAGATACACCATCGGGACGGGGATAGCACGTGGGAGACATTATTCCTATTAAGGGACATCGCCGCTGCCACACAACCCGAACTAAGACGCTAAAACTAAGAAGAACGGGAACAGGGTCCCTCCCGCCAGCGGGGGGCCGAAATCCTGCGCACCTCCATGTCGGAGATGGGGCGGACTGGCTTCGGCGCCTGATGTCTACTACGCAACCTTCTTCTTGTAGACGTTGTTGGGCCTGCAAGTGCACAGGTTTGTAGGACAGTAGAAAATTTCCCTCAAGTGGATGACCTAAGGTTTATCAATCCGTAGGAGGCGTAGGATGAAGATGGTCTCTCTCAAACAACCCTGCAACCAAATAACAAAGAGTCTCTTGTGTCCCCAACACACCCAATACAATGGTAAATTGTATAGGTGCACTAGTTCGGCGAAGAGATGGTGATACAAGTGAAATATGGGTGGTAGATATAGGTTTTTGTAATCTGAAAATAAAAAAACATCAAGGTAACTAATGGTAAAAGTGAGCACAAACGGTATTGCAATGATAGGAAACAAGGCCTAGGGTTCATACTTTCACTAGTGCAAGTTCTCTCAACAATAATAACATAGATAGATCATATAACAATCCCTCAACATGCAACAAAGAGTCACTCTAAAGCCACTAATAGCGGAGAACAAACGTAGAGATTATGGTAGGGTACGAAACGACCTCAAAGTTATTCTTTCAGATCAATCTATTCAAGAGCTCGTAGTAAAATAACATAAAGCTATTCTTTCCGCTCAATCTGTCATAGAGTTCATACTAGAATAACACCTTAAGACACAAATCAACCAAAACCCTAATGTCACCTAGATACTCCATTGTCACCTCAAGTATCCGTGGGCATGATTATACGATATGTGTCACACAATCTCAGATTCATCCAACCAACACAAGGTACTTCAAAGAGTTCCCCAAAGTTTCTACCAGAGATTCAAGAAAACGTGTGCGAACCCCTATGCATAGGTTCATGGGCGGAACCCGCAAGTTGGTCACCAAAACATACATCAAGTGGCACATGATATCCCATTGTCACCACAGATAAACATGACAAGACATACATCAAGTGTTCTCAAACAAAAGACTCAATCCGATAAGATAACTTCAAGAGGGAAACTCAATTCATCACAAGAGAGTAGAGGGGGAGAAACATCATAAGATCCAACTATAATAGCAAAGCTCGCGACACATCGTGTGAAGCCGAGAACATGAGAGAGAGAGAGAGAGAGAGAGAGATCAAACACATAGCTACTGGTACATACCCTCAGCCTCGAGGGTGAACTACTCCCTCCTCGTCATGGAGAGGGACGGGATGATGAAGATGGCCACCGGTGATGGGTTCCCCCTCCGGCACGGGCTCCCGAGAGGTTTTTGGTGGTTACAGAGGCTTTCTGCGGCGGAACTCCCGATCTATCTTGATATTCGATGGTTTTAGGGTACGTAGGCATATATAGGCGAAAGAAGTCGGTCGGGAGGTGCTTGAGGGGCCCATGAGACAGGGGGCGCGCCCTCCTATCTCGTGGAGTCCTCGGGGATCTTCTGACGTGAACTCCAAGTCTCCAGGATCCTATTCTTCCCAAAAATAACGCTGCCGAAGGTTTCATTCCGTTTGGACTCCGTTTGATATCCTTTTCTTCGAAATACTAAAACAGGCAATAAAACAGCAATATGGGCTGGGCCTCCGGTTAATAGGTTAGTCCCAAAAGTAATATAAAAGTGTATAATAAAGCCCAATATTGCCCAAAACAAGTAATATAATAGCATGGAACAATCAAAAATTATAGATACGTTGGAGACGTATCAGCGCCGACAAAGGAATAAGAGCTTTTCTTGTGGAGGAAAGAAAAATTGAACTTACTTGACATATTCTAAATTAATCTAACTATAAGCATCCCGCTAACTGACCATTATTTCTGTAGATGTCACATGGCAACAATATATACATAGAAGAACTTGTGGATCCATCAACATCTCTCATTGCAGTTCTGTTATCTGCAAAGGGCAGTTGCACGGTAAGTTCCCATTTTGCATGTACTGTGCCACAACTTATACATAAAACTGCAATAATAATGGCAAAAAGGATCAAAGATGTCTTAACATTTGAGTACAGCCAGGCTAGACATGCATTGCCTCTAATTTCTTCTGAACCGAATCTCATGCACAAAAGCTCAAATAAAAAGGGCACTGGCAAAAAAAATGCCACCAGAATAGTACACATGATTTAACTATCACATTCACATGGATCAAATTTGACCTAAGCATTTGCGATTTTGTACTGGATCGTTACATTACTCGAGCCATGACACAATTCATTGAAGAATTATGTCATCGTTTAAGACACTGGTGGGAACTTGCCTGGATGGTAACTTAGCGAGTCACTGACTCAAAATGGTAGTGATGGTGAAACTATTTTTTTAGATAAAAGGCCGAAGCCCGGCTTTATAGATAAAGCCACCGGGCAGAATTCAACAGACATAACGGACAACAAAGACGTAACTTAGAGTATCACCCAACAAGGACAAGCAGAAGAAGTAGCATACATGGCTCCCAGGCCAGTACACGGCACGCAGGCCGGAGAGACTATAGACGCCAAACATATGACCAGCAACACCTAGCTGTCGGCATTGCGTGGAGATAGGGAGATAGCAGAAGACCGGATCTTGGAAATCATCAAATCAAGCGCATCCCTATCCGCCTCCATAATCAATAATCTCCACTGCTGCAAGAACACGCAAGTTTGAAATAAGCAATCAGTATGCTTAGCAGGAAAAACATGCTCAATAGTAAATTTGTTTCTAGTCGTCCATAGAGCCCAACACGTCGCAGCAAAGCACACCCAAAAAATTCTCCTCTGGGCCCCAACCAGATTCTTAGCCAGGAGACGAAGCTGAGAGAAGGAAGATGGCCTTCAGGCAACATGTAGCCAGGATCTGATACAGCACCAAAATAAATTAGCCAGAACACATGAGAAGAAAACATGCATATTGTCTTCTCTCAGCCCACAAAGGGCGCAGTGATCAGACCCAGGCCCATTGCGCTTGCGGATCTGATCACCAGTCGGAAGCCGCCCGCGAGAATCTTGCCAGAGAAAGATCTTGATCTTAGGGGGAATACGGGCCCTCCAGATCCACTTAAATTTGGAAGTAGTAGAACCTGAGATAAGTTTTCCATAGAGCGATTTCACCGAAAAGCGACCAGAAGACGAATGAGGCCACACCACCGAGTCCTCCTCCTCCGAGAGCACCGGGAAGAAGGCAACAAGCCACTGCCAATCACCCAACTCTTCAAGAGAAAGAGTACGACGAAAATGCAGATCCCAATTATTAAAAGAGAGCTCAAAGATTGAGATCTCAGGGTCAGGATAGTAAGAAAAAAGAACAGGGAAAACAACAGCCAACGTGGTCGAGCCACACCACCAGTCGAGCCAAAATCTAGTGGATCTACCATTGTGAATGACAAACTTGACGAGGCTTTGAAAAGTAGGCCTCAACTTAACAAGATCTCTCCAGAACTGGGACGCTCCGGAAGCAGGAGCAAACATAGGGCTAGAGGTAGGGAAGTACTTAGCCTTGAGAATTTGAAGCCAAAGAGGGCTGTCAGAGGTGGTGGTCATGATCTTCCACCACCATTTGATGATCAAGCATTTGTTCATGACAAGCGTATTAATGATACCCACCCCCCAAGGCTTTTGGGTCTGCAGATCAGATCCCACTTGACCATGCGGTATTTGCGTTTGTTATCGACCGCGTTCCAGTAGAAAGCACCTCTGTGTTTATCAAACCCAGCGTGAGTGCCAATCGAAAGAAGATAGAACCCCATAAGGAACATTGGAAGGGAGGAAATACAGACATTAATCAGGGCCACTTTACCAACCTGAGTATTGTATCTACCCCTCCAGGGCATAACGCGGTTGCCCACTTTGGTCACCGTGGGAGCAAAATCTTTAGCAAGAAGTTCCGGAGGAGATAGGGAGGCCCAGGTATTTGATAGGAAAGGACCCAAGGGAGCAATTCAAGAGGCGAGCAACACGCAACACCTCGTCATTCGAGACACCAGTAACAATGACCTCGCTCTTAGAGAAGTTGATCTTAAGGCCAGAAATGGCTTCGAAAGAGAGGAGAAGGAATTTAAGGTGGGCGAGGAAATGATCATTAAGCTCCACCATAATAATCGTATCGTCAGCATATTGCAAATGAGTAATCCCCTGGGGAATGAGGTGGGAGCTAACATGAGTAATGTGGCTGGCCTCCGCTGCCCTAGACAGGATATTAGCGAGGGAATCCGCAACAAAATTAAAGAGGATAGGAGAGGCCGGGTCCCCTTGCCGTAAGCCTCTAGATTTTTTTAAAAAATTGCTCACTTTCCTAGTAATCAAAATGGCAGTGTGGCCGCCCATGACCAATTGCATGATACTATGAACCAAACCACCATCAAAGCCTTTAGCCAGCAAGACTTGTCTTAAGAAACCCCAACTAACCGAATCATAAGCTTTTTCAAAATCTAGCTTTAGGATCACAGCCTTACTGCCAGATTTGTGAATATCATGGATGATCTCATGAAGGCATAAGACCCCATCCAGAATAAAACGCCCCTTAACAAAAGCAGATTGAGTAAGCAAGATGGTACGATGAGCCACAGGAGTGAGACGAGTGGCCAAGCACTTGGCAGGGAATTTGGAAAAATTATTGATAAGCGCAATAGGCCTAAACTGAGAAATAAGCTTTGGACCCTTGATCTTAGGGATGAGGGAGATGACCGCATAATTGAGTATAGAAATATCTACCGTCCCCAAACAGAACCCTTGGGTGACAGCACAGATTAGATGCTTAAGTTGGGACCAGAAAGTTTTAAAGAAAGGAATCGAAAAGCCATCCGGGCTAGAAGCAGAGTTAGGATTAGCTTTATTGATGGAGGTGAAGATCTCCTTTTCAGAGAAAGGAACCATAAGCTCGAGGTTTTCCTCCTGGGATACCCTATCCCCTTGAGCCCAAAAGGCAGGGGCCAACCTAAAGCCCTGATCAGGTTTTGCATAGAGGAGTTAGGAGAAAAATTGGACTATATGATCCATGATGAGATCTTGGTCTGACACCCTGACCCCATCAATCAGTAAACTATCAATCAGGCACCTACGATGCCTACCACTAGCGATGGCAAAAAAATAAGCAGTAGGGGAGTCTCCTTTAAGCATCCAGTTGATTGTGCCCCTTTGACGCCAGTAAGCCTCTGCGAGATGGTGCAACTGCACCAGAGATTGTTCGAGGGAAAAACATAAGGACCACTCCGAGTTAGACAGGCCAGAGGAATCAGCCCGAGCGTCTAAAGCCTTAATCTGAGAAGTGAGAAGAGCTTTGTCTCTGTGTTCTTGCATCGCGTGATTATGAGACCAACCCCGCAGAAACTTGCGCAAAGAGTACGAGCAGAAGTGCCAATCATCCATGGGTCCGAAAGAGCGGCGATCAGTCAAGAGGAGGGCGACGATTCTAGAACCAAGGAGATCACGAAAGCCGTCGATTAGAAGCTAGGAAGCGTCAAACTGAAACCTAGGGGGAGAAGACACACCGCCCGGCCCCACGTCAAGAATGTGTGGGGCATGATCCGAGCCAACTATAGCCTTAGATTTGAGGAAAGCAAGGGGAAGAGGGAGTCCCGGCTCGAGCAAATCAGAACGCGATCCAGGACAGAATGAATAGGAGAAACCTGATGGTTAGTCCAAGTAAACCTATAGCCCACTGTAGGCATTTCACGAAGAGCGCGCGCGCTAATGAAGTCATTAAAAGCATCAGCCAAAGTCCAGGAGAAGTTATTAGTGTTCTTAACAGAAGGATACCGTAACAGATTGAAGTCACCACCAATTAACAGGGGAAGAGTGCAGGATTCGACCTTATTTGAGATTTCATCCAAGAATAAGGGAGAAAGAGAATGGTCCGCCGGACCGTAAACAACCATCACTTCCCAAAGTGTATTAAGTTGACGGTGAAACACAACCGCACTAGCCCAGTAAATGCCATGATCAAAAGTAACCAAATCGAAGACATCGCGTTTGGACCCAATGAGAATACCACCTGAGTGGCCCGAAGAGGGGAGCCACTTCCAGTCAAAACGATCGACACCCGTAACAGCAGAAAGCTCCTGAGGAGAAAAGGAAGGTTTAAAGGTTTCAACTAAACTGGTCAGGTCAATATTCTCCCCCCTTACAATGTCTTTGATCTGGTCCCGGCGCCCCCGAGCCCCAAAACCTCTAACATTCCAGAAGAGCACTTTCATTTGAAGGATAGGTTTTAATACACAAGCTCGACCTGCAGGGCACCAAGCAGGTTTTAACACGTTTAGGGGCACTCTTCTTCTTAGTGACAAGGGGATTGGCAGAACTTGCCAGATCCCCTCTGTCGGTGTCAAAACCGGCGGATCTCGGGTAGGGGGTCCCGAACTGTGCGTCTAGGCGGATGGTAACAGGAGACAAGGGACACAATGTTTTACCCAGGTTCGGGCCCTCTTGATGGAGGTAAAACCCTACGTCCTGCTTGATTGATATTGATATTGGATCTACCACGAGATCAAGGAGGCTAAACCCTAGAAGCTAGCCTATGGTATGATTGTAAGGGTTGTTGTTGTCCTACGGACTAGAGCCATCCGGTTTATATAGACACCGGAGAGGGCTAGGGTTACATAGAGTCGGTTACAATGGTAGGAGATCTACATATCCGTATCGCCAAGCTTGCCTTCCACGCCAAGGAAAGTCCCATCCGGACACGGGGTGAAGTCTTCAATCTTGTATCTTCATAGTCTTGGAGTCCGGTCGATGATGATAGTCCGGCTGATGATAGTTCGGCTGATGATGGTAGTCCGGCTATCCGGACACCCCCTAATCCGGGACTCCTCAAGAGCCCTGAACCAGGCTTCAATGACAATAAGTCCGGTAGCGTATATTGCTTGGCATTACAAGGCGGGTTCCTCCTCGAATGATAGAAGATTGTGAACACCAGATAGTGTCCGCTCGCAAAATAAATTCCACATTCCACCGTAGAGAGAATAATATATACACAAGTTCAATCTGTCGGCGTTTTTTGTGGCATGACGTCACACCACTACCAAGCCATTACTTGAATTGTTTTTACTTTACCACCTCGGCGCATTTAGCGGCGGTTTCCTTAACACGTCTTGTCGAGCGAGATCGTGTTTCCCTTAATCCGGGATCCTCATCAATACGGACGTGGGTAACCCAACGCGCCCGTTAGCCACGCCTCTATCGAAGGCGAGTCCCAAACGGTCACGGAGGCGGCTCTTGGTATTCTCCTCTTTATAACGGGACCAAGGCTTGTTTCTTTTCTTCAATCCTCCATCGAATCCTCTCCCGCTCCAAGTTCCAGCACCTAGAGCTCCAGATTCGGCGCTTGGACTTTCAGCGATGTCGGTTCCGACCTCGGGGTCGGTGGATGCCCTCCTCCGTCACGGAGGAGGGCGATGCTAAAGCTGCGGGAGGCCAAGTACACGCTTATGAGATTTACGCACAGGTTGCTGCCGAGGGCAGGCCATCCCCACCCCCGAGCCCGGCGAATCGTCGTTTTGTATCCCACCTCCGTCGGGTTTAGGCTTCCCGATGGATCCTTTTGTGAGAGGGCTCATGTTTTACTATGGGTTGGAATTCCACGATTTGGCTCCGAGTCCATCCTCCATATTTCCGCATTTATTGTCGTCTGCGAAGCCTTCCTCCGCGTCACCCTCACTTCGCCTGTGGTGAAGACCTTCAATGTGGCACGAAGATGATCGGGGCGTCAAGCGGAGTGTGGCGGGCGGCCATAAGTAGGAGGGCGATGCCCGTGGCCTGCTGGCTCCTTCCAAGAGGAGCTCGGCCCGTGGCAGCAAGAGTGGTTCTATATTACCGTTCGAGGGGCGCAGACAAAAGCCGCCGCCCTTATTCCGCCGGGACCTCCACGACGGTTGATGTCGTGGGTCAACCAAGGAGCTCAGCTGGGGCCGTCAAAGGACGTGCCCCTACTGCAGGCCGGATTCGAGATCTCCAAGCGAGGGAGGTCGATATGGTGGTGGTGATGCAGGTTATGCTGATTAGGCGTCTCCCGCCCTGCAAACGCCGCCCTCTCCGGCTATGGGAGTTTAATCCGGAGGGCCCACGGATTCTTCAACACTACATGGGTATGACACCCCTGGAGATGTACAAATTATTCTTCGGATCGCAAGAGGTGCGTCCGGAATTGACCGAGGATGCTGTCCTAAGCTGCAATCGCCCGGATACTCAAGTAAGTAGTTCCGAGTCCGGACATACCGTTTGTTTGCCTTTCGATGATTCGCCTCATGACCAACTTCCTTCTACACAGGAGTGGATAGCGGAAGCAAAATTGATATGGTGTCCGGCCCCCCTCCCCGAGACCGCGCGGATCCGTGCTGGTCCGGATGCTTGAGGTTGCGCCTTGAGAGGAAGGCGAAGGGAAGCAGAAAGCTACTACCTCGCTGAGGAGGCTCTTGAAAGAGGGGGATCGAGAATCCCTCCCTCAAGGGGAGAAGAGGACTGCCTCCGAGGACCGGGGCAAAGCCCTAAGCGGGGAAGAAATCTTCGCCAGAGGGTCCTGCATCCGGGAGGCCCGACCGCACAATCTCCCTTAAAGAGTCAGCCCTCCAACGAGCCGTAAGTAGAAAGAAAGGAGTTTTATAATAAGGGACATCCCTATTTGTGCTTCGAGGATAAATAAAGTTTTACCTTGTAGTTCGGATCTCCGTCCTTCGCAAATGAGCTCGTCTTGGGGGACCTTCGTCCGGAGATGATGGAGAGCGAGGCGCCTCCGTCCGGGCGCCGTCGGATAGGGCGGACGAGCCTAAAGTGTAAATCACGGAGGAGCCTCTGGTTTGGCAAAGCGGATAGTTCGGCGCCAACTGGTGTCTGGTGAAGGATCTGCTTGAGAAGGCGTCTATCTCGTAAGAGCACCACGCATTGATGAGCATGGTGATTGAAAGGATATCGTCCGCCCGGCGGGTTGCTGTCTGCCGTCGAGTTTGCTGGCGGGGTTTGAGGTGCGTAAAATGACACACCGTTTAACAGTTTTGCATATAGAATCGCCTGTATGGATAGTAGCCCCGAGACTCGGTAGGTTGTCGAAATCGACAGCGTGCGAGGATCAAAATCGCAGGTTTAAATTTTCGCCATGCCGATGCAGGTGGCGGGTTGTCCGGGGCCAGCGGACCGACGGAGTTGCTGAACTAAAGCGGCAACTCGCTGTTGCGGATCACGGACATCACGCTGGTCAGCAAAGCGACTTGATGAGTCGCAAGGTAATTGTTATTGTGCGGTCACTTGGTAAGGGGCGAAGCCAGCTCCTTACAACATATTACGTGAAATGCAGATAGTGCCGCTGTTTGTGGAGAGCCTTGGGCGAACTTTCTCAAGCCAAGGAGCAGGCGGAAGGAGTAATGCTGCGCCTCGAGGGCAGCCGAGGAGTTAGCGGCGAAAGGTCGCACTTGCCGGGCAGGGAAGAGATGGCCGAAATGGCCTTGAAGTTAAAAGATACTACCGACCGCAATGAGGCTCTAGGGAAGGAGCGCCTAGCGGGGCAAGAAGACCTGGGGAAGGCCATCGCCGAAGCCAAGGATGCCCGCTCTGCAATGCGGGCTATAAAGGAGGAGCTGCGCCAGGCGGAGATATTGTAGTGGCAAGCCTTTTTCTGCTGTGCCGAAGGTTCTGGATCAAAAGTATGATCAGTTGGGCCAACTGTGGGGTCGGAGGACCCTTATATGGACTTAGCAGCGAGTCGGCGGATGCCGTTGTGCATTCGAAGCCAGAAGGATCACAAGACGGAAGAGCTGTTTTGGTCTCAATTCCATAGTCCGGAGTGTTCACTTCCGCTGACCGACCGTTTGGCCGAGTGGGCTGAGCTAAATAGGTTTTCCGCGCTTGCTATGACGGATATAATGACCCATATCCGGCCAGATAGGCCCGAGCCGAAGAGTTACTTTGGCTTATTGCAGCAATTTCTTGGGGCGGTGCCGCATATCAAGGCGATGAAGCGGTCGGCCTGCATAGAGGGTGCGCGGATGGCACTTTCGCCGTGTGAAGACACATTGGACAGAAATGGATGCCACCGCTGTTGCGACCCGGGTTCGGATGATAACGGTTACCCTCCGAGCACTATTTTGGCGAAGTGCTGCGTGGTGCTCGTGTAATAGAGTCGCAGTGCTCAAAAATGTTACGTTTGAATGAGCGTTTGTATGATGTAAAACAATATTTATGATGTAGCGCCTTTTATACTTGTGCGTTCAAGTAATAGAATATCTCCTATTGGCCGTTCATGTATCGTGTGTATAACCTGAATGATGGCGTCGTCGGCTTCAGCCCCCACGCACAAGGTGCGGGGTGTTCATAAAAATAGCGCGTTTTCACACTTAATCCGGCGTCTCGGTCCTGTAAAGGAGGTGGTAGCGTAGCGAACGAGGCAACCGGACTATAATGCTTTATCACTTTCACTTAGCCATGGAGTTCGAGGGTGGGGCTACGACATAGCCCCAGGGGCACCGCGCTCTCCGAATTTAGGCGGCGTATGTGCCTAGCCGAAACGGCCCTTCGTCTAAGCGGAGGAATCCTAAACATTCCCATGGTCAATCGAGTGGTTGACCAGTCTCTCGCTGTATCATGACAGTCAGTTTTGGCTTTCTCTCTTGAGGTGCTTTCGCCCGGCGGCGGGGCACAATCGCATAGTTCTCCTGGTGCCGCGTTAGCCGATGATACGGAGCGTAAGGCAGCAAAATACAGGGCCGGGCAAACCCAACATTTGACCAAAGACATGATTCGGAGCTGATGCATATAAGGCCTAACTCGAGGCGTCGAACACTCCGAAGGTGTTCGGTCTTTACAATAGCGGGCAAAACAAAGCCCTAAGCCCCTTGTGTCCAGTGCGGGCAGGTTCTTACAGCGCGCCCGATGCCAAAACGCCAGTCTCCACTCTGGTTATAATGATAAACCAGGGATTATAGCAACAAGAGACGATGAGAAAGGTTTACGTAGGGTCTTAGTCCGAAAAGAGTCCTTGCAACGGGTCCCTCTTGCGTCTGCGCTGTGTGTCTCCGTTGTGTCGTATCCTGGACGGGTGTGCACGTTGTTCATCTGTAAAAAGAGAGGAACTTAGTTGGAAAAGAAATCGTGCGAGAAAGTGCATAAAAAATTGAAATATAGATTAATAAACCTGAGCCTATGCTAGCTCATTATGGCTGATATGTACAAACCCTTGTGAAGGGGTGTGCGGCTAGGTAGCCCCTAGCTTATTTATTCCGGACTCGTCCAGCCGTGTCCGGGGTCTCAAACGACCTTTTAATGAAATGATGCCACGTGGACCGGGAATTTTAAGCGTAAGAGACGCGTAATGTGGTATTGCATTGAAGCGGACGAAAGCTTCCCGTCCCAGTGATGCTTGATAGCTACTTTTAAATGGGGCGACATGAAAGGTTAGCTTTTCTCGTCGGAAGTTGTCGGTGGCCCTAACACAACTTCTAGTAATAATGAAACTGTGCACCTGGCGTAAGGGCCTGGCGCCACTCCTTTGAAGGAAGTGCGGCTATGCCGAATTGTAGTAGGGTCTATCCCAACTTGCGGATTGTGTCCGGATATAGCAGGTTTAAGTCACTGCCGCCGTCCATCAAAACCTGCGTGAAATGCAGTCCGTCTATTATGGGATCCAATATCAGGGCAGTCTATCCTGCGTTGCGGATACTTCTGGACTAATCCATATGGTCGAAAGTGATTGGTTTTGACATCCAATCTCGGTGTTCCACTGGGGTGGACCGTGCGACACTTGTCTTAGCGAGTGCCGTGTTGGTTTTCCGTACTATCACGTGAAGTGAGTTTACTGTTTTGACTTCTTGTGGGAAAGTCTTTTGACTTCCGGTGCTCTGCTGGTGGGGTTCGTCATCGTCCTCGCTTGGCGCACCGAGCCTCTTGTGTCCGGCGTTGAGTCTGCCGGACTGTTTAAAAACCCAACAATTTCGGTTGGTATGGTTTGCAGGCCTTCCGGAGGTACTATGGATTTGACATATCCGATCTAGAATTTTGTTTAAATTTGATAGCTCGTCTCTGTTGTCCTTAAGAGGCCGTGTTTTATTGTTTGGCCGCGAGCTTTTGAATCCGGCGTTGACCGCCGTGCCCTTTGGGCTTTTTCTTTATTCGGCGCTGATCTTTCTGCGCCGTGACTTTCCGTTTCCATCTCTGATCTCGGATGTACTTGGGTCGCTGGTGCTGCATCTTGCTAGCCAGCTGTCTTCTCCTGCGCAAAAGCGCGTCATGAGGCTTGTTAGCGCGGTCATTGTTCTTGGCTTCTCTTGGCCGAGGTGTCTGGCGAGCCATTTGTCTCGGACGTTGTGTTTAAAAGCTGCTAAGGCTTCCGCGTCCGGACAGTCGACTATTTGGTTCTTTTTGGTAAGAATCTGTTCCAGAATTTGCGCGCTGACTCTCCGGGCTGGTGGGTTATATGACTCAGATCGTCTGCATCCGGAGGGCGGACATAAGTCCCTTGAAAATATGCTCTAAACGCGTCCTCAAGCTCTTCCCAACTTCCAACAGTGTTTTCTGGGAGGCTTTTGAGCCAATGCCGAGCTGGCCCTTTGAGCTTGAGGGGTAGGTATTTTATGGCGTGGAGATCATCTCCTCTATTCATGTGTATGTGTAGTATGTAATCTTCTATCCAGACTCCGGGGTCTGTTGTGCCGTCGTATGCCTCTATGTTTATGGGTTTGAACCCTGGTGGGAATTCATGATCCAGCACCTCATCGGTAAAACATAGCGGGTGTGCGGCGCCCCTGTATTTGGGCGTGCCGCTGTCTTCGAACACTTGTCGTGTTGTGTTACTTCCTGGGGCCCCCTTTTTTGGCCCGTAGATGGACCTAGTTGGCCCGTCCGTTTTCCCAGGATTATAATTCGACTTGTGTGCGGCCCCGCTTGTCGCTTTTGGCCTGTCATCTGGCCGTCTATCCGGCCAGGCGGCCTCTTTATTTTTTGATTGTGAAGGCTCTATGGCTTCCTCGTCAAATTCTGGCAGCAACTTGCGCTTCGGGTAGCTCTTTGTTTGATGGTCATTGCCATATTTGTCTGCAGTCTTGAATACTTTGCTCCACTTCATTACGGCGTGTCTTACGCTGTTTTGAGCTTCCGTTTTCCTTCTTCAAACTTCTTGCAGTGGCGGCGAGTCTTTTGTGTATGTTCTTATGCTCGGTGTTGTATCCGGACTGTTGATTGCTCCGTGAAGGGGTTGATTATCCGGCTCGTCCTGTTAAATCGTCCTGGTTTGCCCTGCTCTATCGCTGGGTCGTTAGGAATGCTGCTTTGATCGGCGGGACTTAGGCGGCGTCTACGTCGCCGTTTTGGTTGTTTATCGGCGGGGTTATCCTCCGCGCGTCCCATGTTCCTCGTTATTGCTTCCCTTTGGGGTGTCCACCATGTATATGTCGTGGGGCGAGGTGGTCTTCGGTGTCTGTGGGTGCTGGTTCTTGGTAGTCTCCGGCATCGTCGTCCATACCGTCGATGTCTTCGGAGTCGTAGTCGAGTACGTCGGTTAAATCGTCGATGGTGGCTACAAAGTGGGTGGTGGGTGGGCTCTGAATTTCTTCGTAGTCCGCGTCCCAACCATCTGGCGTAGTTCGGCCAGGGCTCTCGAATAGCGAGAGATGCTTGATGAATTTAAGATATCGCTGAAGGGCGAGTCTTGAAAGATGTCCGCAGCGGTGAATTCCATGATCGGCGCCCAATCGGATTCGACCGCGGGGGCGCAGGAGGTTGAGTCCGCGGAGTCCGGCATCTCGAGTCATGAGCTTTATGCGGGACAAGGTAAGTGTTCGGCTCCATCGCGGTAGAAGTTGCAGCTCGGCGGTGTCCAGCCATCCGTCCTCGATCCGGCGATCGGCTCCGGACTATGGGTCGGGCGGATTCGTGTCTGACCTCAAGGTGCTGTCCGCGGCGAGTTAAGTCATGCCCATCGTGACAGCGCGGCACGCTTCGGCTGTGGCTCAGATCCATCGAAGATCAAGTCCCCGGATATCGGCCGTGAAGTTTAGGCTTCAAACCTGACTGACGGCCAGGGCGTAGCTTCGATCTGCTCCAGATGGTCAAGTGAGTTGGCCCGCAGTGCGAAGCCGCCGAATACGAAGATCTGTCCGGGGAGAAAAGTCTCACCCAGGACTGCGTCGTTGTCGATTGAAGAGGCCATCAAGCCTATCGGTGACGACACAGAGGAACTCTTAATGAAAGCACCAATGTCGGTGTCAAAACCGTCGGATCTCGGGTAGGGGGTCCCGAACTGTGCGTCTAGGCGGATGGTAACAGGAGACAAGGGACACGATGTTTTACCCAGGTTCGGGCCCTCTTGATGGAGGTAAAACCCTACGTCCTGCTTGATTGATATTGATATTGTGGATGTTTACAAGAGTGGATCTACCACGAGATCAAGGAGGCTAAACCCTAGAAGCTAGCCTATGGTATGATTGTAAGGGTTGTTGTTGTCCTACGGACTAGAGCCATCCGGTTTATATAGACACCGGAGAGGGCTAGGGTTACATAGAGTCGGTTACAATGGTAGGAGATCTACATATCCGTATCGCCAAGCTTGCCTTCCACGCCAAGGAAAGTCCCATCCGGACACGGCCGAAGTCTTCAATCTTGTATCTTCATAGTCTTGGAGTCCGGTCGATGATGATAGTCCGGCTGATGATAGTTCGGCTGATGATGATAGTCCGGCTATCCGGACACCCCCTAATCCGGGACTCCCTCACCCTCCCTCCGAACCCCCCAGCCACAACCGGAGGAATAGGAGGAGCCATCACCAACTTCTTAGCTTTGGCAAGCGCAGCCTGAGCCACCTCATTGGCCCGAATTAAAGCAAGTAGGGAGGAGGGAGAACCAACATTGTGATCAAGAGAAATGCCCACATCTGAAAGGACTTTGGTCAAATGATCATCCGAATATGCAGGCAAAGCGAGCCTAAGAGGGGAAGAAGGAGGAGGGACTGGCGAGGGGTGGGGTAGAGGAATACCTGAAGCTGGAAGATCGCGGGCCGCCGCAGGATGAGCGGCCATGTCAGCCACCCGCATCCCAGAGTTGCGAAGCCGACCACTTTTGTGCGCCGTAGACTGTGACACTCCAAAAATATTCTTTTGGTTTTCTTCAAAAATTTTGTTGGATTTGAAGAAGGTCTTCTAAACCCTTCCAATAATCTCTCTCAAAAGCTTTTTCCCTTTAGCAAATATTTTATTCTTGCATCTCCTTCAACTCTGGTGTTTGGTTTTTAAATTTTCTTCTGATTTCCCTCTTCTCAAAACTTCAAGAAAAAAAAATCTTTGGAGTTTATTTTTCTTTCAAAAAGAAAACCCTAGGAGTTTTCCATCTTCTCCCAAACTTGAAACCATTCATGATTTTACCATGCACCACATGGTAAAACCTCCCCAAAAATCTCTCCTTCTACTTTGGGCAATCCAGACATTCTGTCTCAACAAGTTCAACCCTTTTCTGAATTTTATTTCATTTAATTCTTCCCCCAAATCTTTTCTGTCCATTATTTTGAGCCTAGGTGATTTGCAAAGCAAGTACCTAAATGCATTTGAGTTTTGAACTCAAACCAACTCCCCTAGATAGTCATTGGTACCCACAACCTAGAACAATCAAGATCCACTCCTCTTCTGTTCAAAAATTTCAAATTTCAGTCTCTGCAAGTTTGGACCTGATTTGCCAAATTTGGTGAAATTCATATCTACACTTCTCCAAAAATTCCACAAATATTCAGACAGCCTCTAGATGCAATGAGAGGCCCCTCCACCAAAAACCAGCTCAAGGAAAAATCCCTACATGCCTAAACCATTCTGTCGAACACCTTGCATGCACTATTACTGTTCATCTTCAGTTAAATTCAGTGTAGATCTCCGTCAGAGTTTCAGTCACATGCTCACAGTGCACTTGGCACGTTGCTCGCAGCCTAGCCTTCTTGTCCGGAGCTTCACATGCGTGCTTGGCGCGTTCCTGGCGTCGGTGGCACCCTGGCCACCTGCGCCGGCGTGTCTTGCGGCGGCAGAACCACCGTAGCGGCCGACAGGGAGCAGAACGGCGGCACAACGCCGTTCGGCGCCGCCCAATCATCCGGGTAGCTCCGCGTGGCCGTTTCCTTGCCAGCACACGCATGCAGCACCGTCGCCGTGGCCTGGCACGCGTAGAGCGCGTTCTCTGCCGCCGACGGGCCGTGCAGCCGTTCCGTCGAGGACCGGCCGTAACCTCGCCCACCTTGCTGAGTTGGACACTGGGATGGCACAAGTCTTTCGTCTAGTCGATGCCCAAACTCCTAAGCCGACCGTGCAGCCACTGTGCCGCCATAATCACCTCGCCGGAGAACCCCGTTCTCGGCAACCGCCTCGGGCCAGCTATATATAGCACCCCCGAGCGCGCTCTCGCCCCCGCACACCTCCACCACCTCTCCAAACCTCGCCAAGCCCCTGGAAGGGCCTCGAGGGGCTCTTCTTCCCCGACTCCGGCCACCTCGTTCCGCCTCGGCCTCCACCTCGATCCACTCCGGTGAGGTCGTCTCCGGCGCCCTAACCTCGTCAACAACCCTCTCGGGCAACCAAGAGTCTAACCCCCACCCCAATTTGATCTTCACAGCCCTCTCCGACGAGGTCCACGACCACCCGAATCACTGTCCTCCGGAGCAAGCGTCGCCGTCGACGTGGTACTCGCCGATGACCACTTCCACCTCCCACAGACGCGGAAGGACGTGCTGATCACGAAGGTACCGTCCGATCACTCTGCCTCGCCGTGGATCGCCGCCGGCGACCACCGCACCTCTCGGGCGCCGTCGCGCCCTGTTTCCCTCTTTTAAATTTTCAAACCCGATAGGTGGAGCCCGCCTATCAGCCTCTCAGTCGTTTCTTTTAAACGAACCGTTTTCTGGACTTTTCTGCAAAGCCCCCTGGAAGTTTTCTGTTTCATTACAGATGGGTCCTTGGACCAAAACCCTTATAACTTTTAATGAAAAGGAATTTTGAGTGATTCTTTTCTGTCCTCTTCAAATTTTGTCTAGTTTTATCATATTTATTTGAAAATATTTGGATCAACTTTCTGTACCCCACGGTATTTACGTTAGCGTGTATTTTGTGTACCGTAGATACCAAAGGAGGTGACGGAACCATGAACTTCGCCGAGCTAGACCCCGACTACTCCGAACCAGGCAAGCAATGTTTGAACTTCTGATATGATGAGTGTTTGGGCATGTTTGCATTATTTCTTTTATCATGGCATGTCCATGAGCATTTCGATGATAGTTTACCTCATAAGAGTTGAGGCTAATGAGCTCGGTAAATCCATGGGTTGTTGGAAACTTGTTGCATGGCCATGAGTTGGCATGAGTATGGGTAAGATGGTAGTGTTGTAGCATGCCGGGCTTATGCGGATCGTTGACCCTGTCAACACAAATCAGTCGATTCCGTCCGTCTCCCCTTCGTACTACCACCTGTTTCCCGCAAGGGATACGGCTTAATAAGTTGCAAACCACTTCTGGTACACACCAATTCGAGAGGCGGGATGAAGGTTCCATGGCCTGGATTAAAGCCTTTCATCCGGTCGGGGGCATGGGTGTTTCTGGTTGGGACCGAGAGGGGGGCACCCCTTAGAGCGCGCGTAAATAAATTTGATCCCATGCTATTCGAGATTGTGATCTCCCTGTCTCAAAGTTTTTCTTAAACACTGTCTAGGGTGATTCCTGGCAACATGAGGTATGATGGGTGTGTACTAGCTAGTTGTGTTTCCTCCGAAATACCGTAAACGGAACTAGTCCTTCGTGACTACGGAAATCCGTTGGCTGTGGACAATTTTGGCACAAACTCTGCAGAGTCAAAATTTCTGAATCATCTTATTCATGTCCGAGTACCGTGTTCACCTTATCTTGTCAGACATCAGTCTCGGTGACAGAGACTCCCGATAACTACTTAAGTGTTAAATGTTTATTTCCTGTGAATGGACTAACCCGCTTATTGTCTTGTCATGAATATTTTCTGTGAGCACTATATCTTGTCAGTTATGAATAATGAATTATAAGCCCTTTCTGCGACGTCGCTCAGACGTCCGACTGCGGCATTGTTGTTATTTATCTTCATTATAAGCCCTTTCTGCGACGTCGCTCAGACGTCCGACTGCGGCATTGTTGTTATTTATTTTCATTATAAGCCCTTTCTGCGACGTCGCTCAGACGTCCGACTGCGGCATTGTTGTTATTTAAATTCGTTATAAGCCCTTTCTGCGATGTCGCTCAGATGTCCGACTGCGGCATTGTTATTATTTACTTTTATTATAAGCCCTTTCTGTGATGTCGCTCCGACGTCCGACTGCGGCACGCATGTATTTTTATTTCAATATAAGCCCTTTATGAGGTGTCGCCGACGCCTCGATCGTGGTATGTTTTACTTAATTGTTCACCCTTCGAGGCGTCGCTTCAGACACCCGATCGGTTTTGAGTTTACCTTCTTTGGCTCTTCGAGCGGACTACCGCCGATTCCCGTCTTATTTACCTTGCTATACTGATCAAATTGAGCATTGTTAAAATTAATCATGTTGCATTCATGCATTCATTCGTTATATCTTTCGTCCGAACTGTCTTGTGAGTACTTTCAAAGTACTCACCTGGCTTGTTGATTTGGCCAGATGCTGACGAAGGCGATCTCATGGATGAAGAGTTCGATAGCGAGTCCGAAGCCTAGAGGAATCCCAGTCAGTCTCGTGCGACCCCTGGATTAGTCATTGTGATATATCCGCTTCCGCTACCCAAATAAATTCATCGAGCCTCACCTAGACGCTCGATGAGCCGCCAGTGCAGTAGACTTATTAACCACCCCACTGTGTCATTCCACCAACCACTCATATCTCGAGTCAGTAGTATTTCCACCCCACACCATTGTGTCATACCCGCCATCATGTATAATTATCGGTGTGTTTGTAATAATTGGTTGGGCATCTTCAGTCCGACCCTGTAATATTGTAATGCTACTGGCTTAATGTATCAAAGTTTTGTCTACCGATATGGAGGAATTTCCTCATATTGGATTTCATAGGTCGGTTGTTCAGTAAATATTTTTATTGAAAAACCGGTCGTGACATAGACGGAGGAGAGTGAAGCGGAGTAGAGCGCGCCGCCACCGGGGAGGACTGGCCCGCCACATCCCCCAAATCATCATCCAGACGCCGGCAAAGCCCAGCCGTCGAAATCTTGGTGCCCGAGGAAGCCCGGCTCCGAGCCGAGAACTTCCGGACCGAGGATTTGCGCTTGGGCAAGGAGCCAGCCGAGGCACGCGGAGGGGAGGCGGGGAGATATTCAATGCCCGACAGAGAAGGAGAGCCCTGACGAACCGGCAGGTTGGAGCAAACACCAGAGAGTGGGGTACCAACAACGGGAGCAGCCGGCGCAGCCGGAACAGAAGCATTCTCAGCCAAAGAGTCCTTTCCATCAGCCTTATCCTGCGGCGCACTTTCCTTGAACATTTCCCTAGATTCAGAGCCCAAGACCTCCCATTCCGAAGAGGTAAAGTACGGCCGAGAGTCCCGCTCGATTGCCAAGATCGCGCCCCCCCCACCACGGTTCTCCACCGACGGGGGCGGGGGAGGGGGAGGAATGTTGGGGTTGGCACCAACCTCAGCGTGGACCCGCAGCCGAAACCCATCAGACGAGGGGAAAACATCAACTGAACCATGGAGACAAAGAGGATCCACCGCCCAGATCTTGAGACGAACAGGGCCAAGGACAGACAAAGACTTCGTATCCACCATGATGGGTTTGCCAACTAGCTCCCCAAAGGCCATGACGAAGTCAGCAGAACGCAGAGAAGGAGGGATGTCATCGATGAGGACCCTTGTTTCTGAGAGGGAGGGGATAGGATGGGTACCATTAGAAGCAGCCTTGACACACACCACGAGTTGATTGAGGGTTAGAGTGAAGCTGGAACAAGAGGAGATCATCTTGAGGCTACTCTTGGAGGGGAAGACCACTGCAAAGTCGAAATCAGAGAGCTACCTAATTTGCCAATCCCAGCCTCCGTCATCCCAAAGCTTGAGTTCATCCAGGAGGGTCTGGGAGGAAATCTTGTGGTCTTTGATGGATATGATAGCAGCGTTAGAAAGAGCAGGGGCCACCGCCACCTGAGGAATCTCGCCATCGAGCGCGAAAAAAGAACAACCAGGAAGACCTTGCCCGAAAAGTTTGAAGGAGGCATGCTTGCGGCGGTTCTGACAGTCAACCGTGAGATGGCCCTCATCTCTACAGATCGGACAGAAGGGGGGATTGAGGCAGCGGGATTGAAAGTGACCAGGTTGATGTCACGCGAGGCATGTGAGGTTAGGGTTTGGTGGTTGTGAAAGAGGAGGGGGCAGACGAGCCGGCGCAGGAGGGGGAGGGGGAAGGATCCCATCTCCCAAGCCAGCGGAGGAAGAGCCATGACCGAAAGCTAGAGGACGACGCCCGAAAGCCCCAGATCCAGCGCCCCCGCGCCCCATCTGGCGGCCGCCGGGCCCCGAGGAAACGCCACCAGATCGGCCACCGCGAGCCGGAGGAGGTGGACCGCGCGAGGGGGCAGAGGTGGAGGACGAACACCCGGACCAGCGCCGACATCCGCCGCTGCGACATCCCAGGGATTGGGCCCAGATCCGCCCAGTGATGGTGAAACTATGCCATGCGCGGCGGTGATCGGTGACGGTCCCCTGCACACGATGCTGGATGGAGGGTCCTCGAGCGGTTCCAGGTGAAAATCCTACTCTTGGCACGTTGCCAAGGTCGGTGATGGTGGCGTTTTTCTGCGTAGTCCCATTCTTGAAAGCATCGTCGTGGAGAAGCTCTAGCCCCTATCCGCTATCTCCAGGGAAAACCCTAGATCAGTCGATCAGATGACGGCGGCGCTCATGTGCCGTACCCCTCTTGAGGGCGTCATTCTTGGAGGTGTACATAGGCTCGAGGAACCAGTGGGCGGCATCTGCGGTGGAGCGGCGTTCCATGTGATGCATCGACGTCGTGGAGTCTCGGCGGCGAGGCAAAGCAAAGTCTCAACGAAGGATGCGTGATGATGAACGCGCGTAGGGAGGAGGCACTGTCTAGAGCCAGAGGGGCGTCGAAGGCAGGCCTGGCAAGGTCGATGCATCAGTACCTGCTCTGAAGACGGCTGCGACGACCTATGAGTGCATCGAACCGGTTTGTGCCCCAGACCCGGTATGTGGCTTGTCGGGGCCTCCGGCTTTAGATATTAGGCTAGGTGAGAAGTCTGGGTATTCGGCTCACACTTTCTGCACCCCTTCATCAGTGGATAGGAGTAGCGATAGATATTTCCAAGATGGTGGTTTTAGACATATTGATGTACTCCCTCCGTTCCAAATTACTCATCGCAGAAATGGATGTATCTAGAACTAAAATACATCTAGATACATCCATTTGTGCGATGAGTAATTCGGAAAGGAGGGAGTATTACTTTGTAAGGTATTTGTGAATAGTTAATAAAGCGGCCGCATGCATCTCTTAGATGCAAAAAAGGCATAGTTCTAACTTTAACTGTAAGCAAACGTACCCTATATGCGTTCTAGCCCATACTTCTATACCCTTTGTGAAATGGACCTATAGACAAGTGATGTGGTACCCTACTGGTTTCGCATTAGCTATCTACACTTGTGTAGAGCAGGTGAGCTTAATCAGTCTGCGGTTTCAGTGATGAGCTCCTTGAGTACGTGTTTAAGCCATTCATCTCCTTCGGGGCTCTCTGAAATTTTTTCATGGAAAAGGTTAGCATTTGATCAATACTGGCATCCCTCGGGTTAAGGAATGATGTTTGCCTTGCCTTCTGAACTCACGAGATTTTGATTTCAGCATTCCTTCAGCTGGGAATCAACTGTTCTCTCGGCATGTTGGAGGAGCTTCTTGTGTGATGCTTCTATTGATGCAATCATAAAACAACACCATTGTTAAGTGGTAATTCAGGTGGCAAACGGTTAGAAAAGTAGAGCATTTACACAGATTTCTTCAAGTGGATGTATGATTATTCATTTCATTTGCCTCTTAACAATGATAACAGTGAGCTTAACAATGGTGTGGATGCCATCGCAAAAGAAGTGCAATGTTGTGGATGAACTAGTTAGATATGCCCAGTCCTCCAAATTCAAGTGGCCTGCAGACCAGCGACCATCGCACTAAGCATTTTCCACCCAAAGCAGAGCTCTCACCGGTCCAGAGGAAAGGTCTGCTGATTTTCTCCACCATCTTGTCCAGCCATTTCGGTTGAGCAATCGAGATCATCTAGAAGGTTAGGAGTGTCGAGAGTACAACCCGGACTAAGGTTAGTGTGCTGTCAATATTGATCCATCCAACTTTCCATCCTGCACATGTCGAGCCAAAATTTTCCATTATTGGTTGACAATCCGTTTTTGTGAGTTTTCTGTCGGACAATGGCATTCCTAGATATTTGCATGGGAAGGATGTTAGCTAACAGCCCAACATAAAGCCTGAAGATCGATGCCATGACATCTAATTGGGTAGAAGCTGCTTTTTTGGAAATTTGTGTGTAGCCATGTTACTTCTCCAAACAATCTCATGATCTGGCTAGTGGCTTCCATGTCAGCTAGGTGCGGCTTTAAGAAGATGATGACTTCATCTGCATATAGGGAAGCTCTAAATTTGACATGTGGGCTCAATGTGGATAAAATTACGGCATTGTGAGCACTGTCCATGACCCTCGCAAGGCAATCTATTACGAGGACGAAGAGTAGCGGCGACAATGGATCCCCTTGCCTCAATCCTCTTCGGTGTAAAATGTTTTGGGTGAGCTCGCATTGACACGGATTTTGGTGATTTTAGTGCGTAGGAGGGCAGAAATTCCATTAGTCCAACTGGATCCAAAGCCACGGAATATAAGTAACTTTAGGAGGAATTCCCAAGATACTGAATCAAAGGCTTTGGATATATCTAGTTTGAGGAGGATGGATGGGGTTTTCTTTTTCTTTAGGGCTTTGACAAGGCTTTGGACGTAGATGAAGTTATATCATGGATGCTTTTCCCACGTATGAAAGCATCTTGGCAAGGGCTAATGCGGTTTGAAATTACTGCTTGGAGTCTGGTTGCAAGGATTACCACAGACATAATTCATAGGTAAGGATACATAGTAGATCATGAATCAAATATACATTTCTTAGCCAAGGCTCATCTGAATTGGTGAAGAGGAAATTGACAAAAAATACTAAAAAATATAAAAATTGATTTTTTTTCTTGTATCGAAGATAATTTGGTGTGTGAGGTGCGCTCCAAATTTCAGATCATTTGGACATATGAGTAGCTCTCGGCAGAAAAGACAAATTGAATCAGAAAAATACATGAACAGTATAATTTTTCACATACCCCAAATTTGTCTTTTTTGCTGAGAACTACTCAGATGTCCAAATGATCTGAAATTTAGAGCGCATCTCATGCATCAAATTGTCTTTCATGCAAAAGAATCATTTTTTTATTTTTCTAGTATTATTTCTGCTGAGCCTGGGCACAGAACCGAATTTTGTTTGTCCAGGTACTTCATAACTGCAAACTGAATTTACTCACTGTCCATCGATATATATCTTTAAATTCCAAACCAAACTTAATCTCATCGTCACACAAATTGACCATGGATTCACATCAGTTTCCAGACAGACATGCAGCGGTTACCAGTTTTATTTAAAGTGCAAGTAGGTGCACGAGACGATATTTTTACCGTAACTTGTACAGATACATGGAAAGAGGCATGCATGCGTGCATATAGTATATGCATCTAGGCAGCCGCTCAGTTACACATATCGATCGACCGATGCTTTGCATTGTGGTCGGAAGATGTGGTCCGTGCACGCGTGTATTTAGAGCATCTTCAACAGCCGCGTAACGCGCGGCGCGCTAAAAATCAAAATACATCGCCGGGTGAGCTAGCTTTTGCGTGTGGCAGTGCGCTGGTTCCAGCAGCCACCGCAAAATAAAGCGCGCCCGAACCGCTCCAGCAGGCGCGCTATATTTCATCTGGTTTTTTTTCTTATGTGAGAACTAGGATTCGATACATATTTGGTTCCGATAGTATAAATATGGAGAAACTGCCTGCTTCTACGATACAAAATAGTGCGTACATAGTTCATATTCTCCTATGATAACATAGCCTGCTTCTACGATACAAAATAAAACGAAAAACTACTACTACTCGTCATTTTCCGACTCGGACTCTGCCTCGGTGATGTCCTCCTCTGGCGTCTGAGCGTAGGCGTCAAGGAACCGCTCGTCGCTGGAGTCCCAGGAGGACGCATCTCATAGCGCGATGTTGTATTTAGCGGCCGCCTTCCGCGTTCGCTTGTCCTTGCGATAGGCGGCTCACTCCTCCCTCTTCTACTCCCTCTCCACCCACCTCTCGGCGAAAAATTGTTCCTCGTTGATGATGTCTTGCGGGAAGCGTTGGCTTCATAGCACCATGGCTTCCTCGTCCATCTCGGCCAGGCTGAAAGGGCGCTCCCGCCTCCGGTTCTTGCAACGATCCTCGTCGATGATAAGCCACGGGAAAGGCGCCAACTCCTGTGCCCGATCGCGCGTCGCCACGTCGGCGAAGTTCATGTCCTGACGGGACCGCCGGAGGTGCCATTCCGCGGCGTCGTACGCGCGGGCGCCATCTTGGGCGGTGTCGAAGGTTCCGAGGCCGAGGCGCACGCCGCCGCCCGACCGAATCTCGGCGGAGTAGGTGCCGGACGAACGCACGCGGACACCATGGTAGCCCGAAGCTCCCCGGGGCGAGGCGGCATGGTGGCGAGGTGCTGTCGTGTCGGCGGCGAGGAGAGAAAGCGGTAGAGGGAGCGACGGGAGAGTGGCAGAGGGCGCTGCAATTTTATAGGTGCGTCGGACGCAGTGCGCCAAATTTAGCGCGCGAGCTGCCGCCTTTTCCCGTGTGCGCGCAATCGTTTTCTGTGTGCGCTAGTTTTCCGCCGCCATTGGAGCACGCGAAAATGTTCCGCGCGCGCTAAAAAGTCAGCTTATCATGCGCGCGTTTTTTGACGCGGCTGTTGAAGATGCTCTTAGGGTTGGTCCCCGCCGGTGGTCCATTTTTGCAGCCATAATTTTGTTGCACTTAGGGACGTAGGGTTGACCAGGCGATGGGCATTTCCCGAACATAGTGCAAATTGTAAATTCAATCGTCTTAGGATAAGTCAATTTTGTGGGAGAAGTGATAGAGGCAAATGTGTCCCGATGTTTCAATCAGATGGTGGCTATCGTTTTTTGTGGGAGTCGACTTTGACGATCTGACTACAAACGTGTGAGACGTCGCACCTTAGCAATCGCTAAACCAACTTCCGAGGGTTATTGACCACGCCGGAGCACGATCAACCTGACCACGAGGGCCTGTTTCCTGCGAGCAAATGAAGAACAAGCAAGAAACTAAGATTGCAATCTGGATATTGCGAATATAAGAGGAAAGCTTTATTAATGAAGTTGGGGTTCTGTGACGCCTTGGTCTGGTCGTTGAACACAAACGAAGTACGCGAAGTTGCAGCTATGGTGAAATTTTAATCTAAATAAAACCCAAAGTCTAAACGACACCCTAAGGGCTGTATATATGGAGGAAGAGGGGGGGGGGGGATTTCGTGGCCCTTGGAGGAGGGGTCCAAAACCAACCCTAACTCTTGTTTCCCCACACATACAGATTCTAAAAACAGCATATACTTAAGTATTTCAAAAATACATGGGCCTGACCCAATAATAAGGTGATACAACACCTAGAATAGCCTCTAGACGAAATTTATGAAGTGGCATCTTGTATATTTCGTCCAAGGCCTCATGCACTCCTTATGGTGGCTTCAAAGTCCTGAAATTATCACTTGTAACTCTGTTCTTGACCCCCTTGCGCATGCCATCAACTCCATGCGTGTTCTTGCTCCAATGTTCATCCTTCTCCAAGCTAGGCCCTTCATTTGTAAGCAAAACAAATGTATCCAATTTAGGCAGCATCATATTCTCATGAACATTAGAATCATTACCAAGAAACAAAAGTACCTGGTAATTTAATTGGCGTGCGCGAGCTCTATTAATTGGTCCAGTATATGTAACAGTAGGGGCTGTGGGTGTAACAATGGTATTGATGTCCTCATCATCCTTCCCTTCTTGAAATGAAGTCGTCCTCGACGGAAGCTCATCTTCCTCACCCAAATAAGGCTTCAAATCTACAATGTTAAAAGTGGGACTAACCCCCAAATCTGCAGGTAGCTCAAGTTTATATGCATTATCGTTTATTTTCTCTAGCACCTTAAAAGAACCATCAACACGTGGCATTAGCTTTGATTTGTGCAAATTAGGAAATCTATCCTTACACAAATATAACCAAACAAGATCTCCAGGTGCAAACACAACATGTTTTCTACCCTTATCTCCAGCAAGTTTATATTTAGCATTCATACGCTCAATGTTTTCCTTAGTTAACTCATGCATTTTTAAAACCAATTCAGCACGTTCTTTAGCATCAAAATTAACCTTCTCTGAAGATGGAAGAGGCAACAAATCAATAGGTGCACGAGGTAGGAAACCATACACAATTTCAAAAGGGCACATCTTAGTAGTAGAATGCAATGAACGATTATAAGTAAATTCAATATGAGGCAAGCATTCTTCCCACATTTTCTTATTATTCTTCAAAACAACCCTAAGCATAGTAGACAATTTTCTATTGACTACTTCAGTTTGTCCGTCAGTTTGGGGGTGACAAGTAGTACTAAAAAGCAGTTTAGTCCCCAACTTAGCCCATAAACATCTCCAAAAGTGGCTAAGGAATTTAGTATCACGATCTGAAACAATAGTATTTGGCACACCATGCAAGCGAATAATTTCCCGAAAGAACAAATCAGCAACTTTAACAACATCATCACTTTTATGACATGGTATAAAGTGTGCCATTTTCAAAAATCTATCCACGACAAAAAATATGGTATCCCTCCCCTTCTTTGTTCGAGGTAAACCTAAAACAAACTCCATAGATATATCTTCCCAAGGAACACTAGGTACAGGCAAAGGCATATATAAACCATGAGGATTGAGTCGTGACTTAGCTTTTTGACATGTAGTGCAGCGAGCAACAAAACGCTCAACAACCCGTCTCATCTTTGGCCAAAAGAAATGTGTAGCAAGTACATCCTCCGTCTTCTTCACGCCAAAGTGTCCCATTAATCCTCCTCCATGCACCTCCTGCAACAACAAAAGACAAATAGAGCTAGCAGGAATGCATAGCTTGAAGGCTTCTTCCTGTGCGGTACCCCAAACAAAAGGCACATCCTTCTTTGTAAGCTCGTTGAGAGGTGCAGCAATGGTGCTGAAATCTCTCACAAAACGCCTATAGAAACCAGCGAGGCCAAGGAAACTCCTCACTTGTGTGACCGTTTCGGGTTGCGGGCAACTCTCAATAGCTTCAATCTTGGCTTTATCAACTTCAGTTCCCTGTGAAGTAACAACATAGCCAAGAAAAGATACTTGGCCGGTGCAAAAGGTGCACTTCCCAAGGTTACCAAATAAATGTGCATCACGCAGAGCAATAAAAACATCACGTAAATGTTCCAAATGTTCTTCCAAAGATTTGCTATAAATCAGTATATCATCAAAATAGACTACCACAAATCGTCCCATGAAAGCACGTAAAACTTCGTTCATTAGTCTCATGAAAGTACTAGGTGCATTAGTTAACCCAAAAGGCATGACTAACCACTCATATAAACCAAACTTAGTTTTAAATGTTGTTTTTCATTCATCTCCCAATTTCATACGAATTTGATGGTATCCACTACGCAAATCAACTTTGGAGAATATTGTAGAGCCATTCAATTCATCAAGCATATTATCTAGCCTAGGAATAGGATGACGATAACGAATAGTAATATTATTAATGCCTCTACAATCAACACACATACGCGACGTACCATCCTTTTTAGGCACTAGTATAATTTTAACAGCACAAGGACTAAGAGATTCGCGTATATAACCTTTGTCGAGCAGCTCCTGCACTTGACGCATAATCTCCTTCGTCTCCTCTGGATTGGTATGGTATGGTGCACGGTTGGGTAGCGATGCACCGGGAATTAAGTCAATTTGATGCTCAATCCCTCGAATAGGTGGTAATCCTGGTGGCACGTCTTGTGGAAAGACGTCAGCAAACTCCTGCAAAATGTTAGTGACAGCAGGGGCAAAGAGGAAGGCACGTCCTTGAATGAAAATAATGTCTCTTTGCACACAAAAGCATAGCAAACAGATTTGCTAAAATCTAGCTCATCAATATCAGATTTGGTGGCAAGTAAACATGCACTTTTCAATTTAATTTCAGAAGCAACAGTAGATGGTTTACTATTAGGCTTCATTTGTTGCTCAAATTCTTTTGCCACAATCTGATTTTCACTCTTATTTTTCTCCTGTTTTGCTTTATTAGCTCTATTAATATCATCTTTCAAAATGGAATCAGGAGTCATAGGAAGCAAAGTAATATTTTTATCCTTATGAACAAGAGTATACTGATTGTTTCTACCATGGTGAACAGAATTTTTATCAAATTGCCATGGTCTACCAAGTAATAAGGAACATGCTTGCATAGGTACCACATCACAATCAACATAATCAGCATATGTAGAGATACTAAAATGCACACGAACAGTACGTGTTACCTTAACCTTGCCGCTGTTGTTGAACCATTGGATGTAGTAAGGATGTGGATGTGGTCTTGTGGTGAGAGATAGCTTCTCCACCATCTCCATGCTAGCCAAGTTGTTGCAGCTTCCTCCATCTATGATGATGCGAACAGAACGTTCCTTCACAACTCCCTTTGTACGGAACAAATTATGCCTCTGATTTTGCTCAGCTTGTGTGACCTGCACATTCAAAACGTTGAGCAACTAAACATTCATACCTGTCAGCATCTTCAGGAGCCATGTATTGCGTCTCATGATCAGAATCATCTCCTCCGTGTTCTTCACGTGTAATAAGAGCCAAAGTCTCCTCATCATAGTCACTAGCGGACTCATACCCACCATCCTCGGTAGCAATCATCACACGCTGAGATTTGCATTCTCTCGCAAAATGTCCTCTTCCCTTACAACGATGACAAATAATATCACTTGTGTGCCCTGTTGATGCCATGGAAGAAGAAGAACTCTGTGCAGGCCCGGCAGGTGTGCTCTTGGCAGATAGTGGTGGTTGTGCCTGCTTTCTTGTATCACGGTTGGAGGTGGCACCTGAAGGAGGTGATGGTGCAGTGGAAGTAGAGGATGCACGTGGTGTCCATGATGAAGGTCAACCTGCAGAAAAGTTAGTTCGCGCCAATGCCTGTCGATCCTGCACTTCACGTTCAGCTTTACAAGCAAGATGGAATAAACGAGTGACATTATTATAATGCTTATACTCTAGAATGGTCTGAATCTCTCTATTTAATCCACCCATAAAACGTGCAAGCATAGCTTCATTCTCCTCAACAATACCACATCTAATCAAGCCAGTTTGTAATTCCTGATAATATTCTTCTACAGAATTTTTTCCTTGTCTTAAGCGCTGCAATTTTTGAAGTAATCCACGTTGATAATATGGTGGAACCCAACGAGTATGCATGGCAGTTTTCAAAGCAGACCAAGTAGCTGGAACATGATATAATCTACAATGTTCAGACCACCAAACACATGCAAAGCTAGTGAAAGCACAAACAACAGCAAGAACATGTCTCTCCTCAAGATATTGTAAACATGTAAATCGTTGTTCAGTTTCTAACTCCCAAGTAAGATATATATCAGAAACATATCTACCCTCAAATGGTGGAATATTCAATTTCAGTTTAGGGAGATGGTCATGATCTCGTACCTGAGGGGGAGCCCTAATATTGTCATTATTTGCATGTGGACGACTTGGTGGTTGTGGTGCTGGTGGTTGCACGTAGTTCTGATTTTGATCAACCTCATCCTCGTAATCTCCTGCATAATCATCCGCCGCATCAGCAGCAGGAGCCACAGAAGTATCAACAGCAGCACCAACAGTTCGGCCAGGCTGAAGAAGGACACGGCTCGCTCGGCGGAGGGCTGTTTCGCGACGTGGAGGTAGTAGTAGTAGTAGTTGTTGCGGCAGGTGTAGCCGGTGGTGGAAGACGCGCAAGCAGTTCATTAAATCTGTTATCGAGCTTTGTCTCGAACATCTTCTCAAATCCAGTGATCTTCTCCATGGCCTCTTCAAATTTGTTCAGCACATCTTGCACCTGTTTAGCCATCATTTGCTGAAACTTATCATGAAGCTCCTTGTTCGTTAAGTTCTCCCAGTCAATCTCGTCAGCTTGTGATCCTGGCACGGTTAGCAGCAATAGGAACACACAAGAATATGATACTACAGACTACTAACAAATGGTGGTGGTGGCGGGTCTCACAAATCCGTCAAGCAGATCTCAAATTCTTACCAGTTCTTACCCAGCAGCAGGCGGTGATCGGCAACCGATGTAGTCAAAACTCTCAAAGCTTGGATAGTGCGATTACCAGGGAGAGTCAAACACACGATGTAGATGTATGTGGAGCTGGGAAGGCTTATAATATGGTAGCAAAAAGGGTCAGCAATAATCAATTCAGAGATGCAAAGTTGAATAAACGCTCAACGACGGTACTGTGCTGGTCCTAGGCTAGACCGTGCTAGAGACGCGAGCCTAGAACACTAACAAAATCACGGCGCTGCACGTAAACAAGGGAAAAGCACACTCTGGAATTTTTTTTCGCTCTATTTTTTTGTGCTCTTTTTTTTGCGCTCCTCTTTTTTTTTTGCGAAAATTCACTATAATGGCGAGTGTCTCAAAACTCTTCCCAGGTCAAACTCACAGGATGGGCATGAAAATTTTAACTCTTTTTTTTTGGAAATCAGGGCAGCGACGATGAAGAAGTGCGACAAAAAATCACTATGATGGCGAGTGTCTCAAAAGACTCAGAAAAGCCTAAAAATAGGATAGGGAAAAAATATTTTTGGTCGCCGAAATTTTGGCCTAAAAACTGCCCGGGGGTCTCCAGACTTTTTTTTTCGAAACCTACTCAGGCAAGGAAAAACGAATCGGAATTTAGATGGATCTCGAAAACAAACCTAATATGAAAGGAACTCGGATTGGTGGTGGATATATGATGGTAGGATATGGCAGCGGGGGTGGTATATGGTAGCGGTGGTGGTATATGGATATGGATCTGTGGTGGTATGGACACGGATTGGTGGTGGTATATGGATACGGATTCAGAGCGGTGGCGGATAAGCGGTGGTGGTAGATGGCAAGGCGATGATGATGGTGCGGCGGCGGCATGACAACTTATGACCAGAACTCGAAACTCTAAAAGACTAGACTCTAAGACCAGCAACTTGACACGACGATGCAACCGCAAATTCAATAAAGCAAAAACCCTAAAAAGATTATGCAAAGGCTCAGATTGGTTCAGATATGATGAACTAACCCTAAATTTTTTTGTGGCTTTTTCGTGGACTGTAGGTATGAAGAACAGACTCGATCTAAACTATGAAAAACTGTAAAATCTCACCGAGCAACCTGGAAATCTGATACCACTTGATAGAGGCAAATGTGTCCCGATGTTTCAATGAGATGGTTGCTATCGTTTTCTGTGGGAGTCGACCTTGACGATCCGACTACGAACGTGCGAGACGTCGTGCCTTAGCAATCACTAAACCAACTTCCGAGGGTTATTGACCACGCCGGAGCACGATCAACCTGACCACGAGGGCCTGTTTCCTGCGAGCAAACGAAGAACAACCAAGAAACTAAGATTGCAATCTAGATATTGCAAATATAAGAGGAAAGCTTTATTAATGAAGTTGGGGTTCTGTGACGCCTTGGTCTGGTCGTTGAACACAAACGAAGTACGCGAAGTTGCAGCTATGACAAACTTTTAATCTAAACAAAACCCAAAAAATTTCATCCCCGCAGCTTCACCGGACGCGTCCGCCGCCGCCGGACGAAACCGCCGCCCGCGTCGCGCCAATCAGCAGCGCCCGCGTGGCCCGCCGCCTCCCTCGCCGCCCGCGGCCTGCGGGCCCACGGCCGCCCGCCCGCCCGGTCGCCCGCGCCGCCGCCTCCATGGCACCACGAAGCCGCCCGCCCGCGCTCACCGGCAGCAGCGCCTCCGCCTCCGCCGCCCGGCTCCAGCGCCGGCCCTCGCCGCCCGCACCCGCCCGCCCCGCCGCTTCCCTCGCCGGCCGGCGCCATCGCCGTCTCCGGCCACCACCATGCCCGCCGCCGTGCCGCCCTCCTCCGGCCGGCGGCGCCGCCCTCCGCCGGCAACCTCCCCCAGCGGTCCCGCATCTTCTCCTCGCCGGCCACCGGAGCTGCTCACCGCCGCCGCCGCTTCGGATCGGGCCGGATCCCGATCGGATCTCAGATCCGGTTGACTTTTTCCCCCCTAAATTCGTCTAAGTTTTTCATCCGGTGATTATTTCGTGGCATTTTCAACGCATCATAACTTTGCATCTGTAGCTCCGTTTCGTGCGTATAATATGTCAAAATGTTCGCCTCGAAGAGTAGATCATTTCATCACATTGCATCATTTTCATTTGAGCTCATCTTGATGCCCGAAATGCTGTTAGAAGAAGGCTATGTGATGTTAGTTTCTGTTTCTTAACAGAACATGCACTTTTGTTATTTTTGCTATGTTTGATGTGTGCACCCTATGAATTTGAGTCCTACATGTGTTTTGTAATATGCCATGCCATCTTTCCAGGGGTGTATGCCATGTATTTTTGTGATCTATGTGGTGACTAGTACAAGCATGCAAAGTAGGCTTCCTGATGTTGCTGTTTTCAGCTCTGTTTTGCTGATATTTTGATGACATGTTAACTTGATGCTACCGAGAGATCTATGCATATTTTGAGATACTTCAGTAAGGATGTTTTGTTCTACATGTCTTGCTCTATCCATCCATGCCTTTGTTTGCAATTATGGAGTGCCATAGCTTGAGTCAATCGAGCTCTACTTTTGCTATCAAATGTTTCCTGGCAGATTGTTTACATGTTATTCAATTTTGCCAAGGTTGTTGTGGTTGATCCGTGTATGCTATGATATTGTTCTTGCCATGTATGTCTTCTTGATGTATGTATGCTTAGTTTATCATGTAAGGCTCTGTAGTGAGTGCCTTGAGCTTGTTAACATGCCTACTTGTTATCAGTTTTTGACATGCCATGTTGCTGAATCTGTTAACGAAACTTGCGATATTGACATGGGTGTTACTATATTTTCTGATCCTTTTTGGCTTATGGTCAGTAAGGGACTTTTGTTCTATGCTTTGAGTAGATTCATGCCATGCCTTGTTTTGCTATTATAAGTTCCTGTAGCATCTTGTTTTCTTGCTCTGAACATTGCTACCTGATGCTGTTTTTGCCATGTCCAGCCTGATATTTTGTGCACTTTTGCCATGCTTGTTTGAACCTGTTGTGATGTGATTTAGCCGTAGCTCAGTGTTCATCTTTTGTCAAGCATCTTGAGTAGATCACTGACATATACTTTGTTGGTACGTTTGGGTGCAGTAGCTTAATTTCTTGTTGCTTGCTAAGTGGCATCATCTTTAATGGCAGATTTGTGCCATTCTTGTTTTGCTTGTCATTTGCAAACCGTGCATCCGATTCGGTGATCTTTATATTGATTTCAACCGAAATCATCTCATCTTTCAGTGGCATACTTGGTTTGCCAAGTTGATGCCTGGTTCATCATTTTCCTTCCGAGCGCGCATACGCATTGCATATCACATCCCGCATATCATGTCATGTTTTGCATCATGTTGCTTGTGCATTGCACCGTGATTTATTGTGGTTCCTTTGTTTGTGTTCTTGCTTTGGGTAGAGCCGGAGGCGAGTGCGTGAGCGAGGAACCTGTTGAGAACACTTACGAGGATCAAGCTTTCGACAACTCGAGAACATTGCGAGCAAGATGACCATACCCTCGAAATCACTTCTATCTTTGCTATGCTAGTTGCTCGCTCTTTTGCTATGCCTATGCTACGATGCCTATCACTTGCTATATCATGCCACCCATATTGCCATGTCAGCCCCTAACCATCCTTTCCTAGAAAACCGTTGTTTGGCTATGTTACCGCTTTGCTCAGCCCCTCTTATAGCGTTGCTAGTTGCAGGTGAAGATGAAGTTTGTTCCTTGTTGGAACATGGAGATGTTGTTCCTTATTGGAACATGTTTACTTGTTGGGGATATCACAATATTTATCTGCTATAATTAATGCATCTATATACTTGGTAAAGGGTGGAAGGCTCGGCCTTATGCACAGTGTTTTGTTCCACTCTTGCCACCCTAGTTTCCGTCATACCGGTGTTATGTTCCTTGATTTAGCGTTCCTTACGGTTGGGTGATTTATGGGACCCCTTGACAGTTCGCTTTGAATAAGACTCGTCCAGCAAGGCCCAACATTGGTTTTACCATTTGCCACCTCGCCTTTTTCCCCGGGTTTCGCGAGCCGAGGGTCATCTTTATTTTAACCCCGGACCAGTGCTCCTTGAGTGCTGGCCCGAACTAGAGCCCTGTCAGCGCCCCTCAAGGAAACTTGAGGTCTGGTTTTAGTTGTATGGACTGCTCATCCGGATGTGCCACGAGAACGAGATATGTGCAGCTCCTATCGGGATTTGTCGGCACAATTGGGCGGCTTTGCTGGTCTTGTTTTATTGCTGTCGAAATGTCTTGTAGTCCGGGATTCGAGATTGATCGGGTCTTCCGGTAGAAGGAATATCCTTCGTTGACCGTGAGAGCTTATAATGGGCTAAGTTGGGACACCCTGCAGGTATTATCTTTCAAAGCCGTGCCCATGGTTATGAGGCAGATGGGAATTTGTTAATGTCCGGTTGTAGAAAACCCGAAGTTGACCTCAATTAAAATACACATCAACCGCGTGTGTAACCGTGATGGTCTCTTCTCGGCGGAGTCCGGGAAGTGAACTCGGTGTTGGAGTAATGTTTGACGTAAGTAGTTCAGGATCACTTCTTGATCGCTACTAGCTTCACGACCGTGCTTTGCTCTTCTTCTCGCTCTCTTTTGCGAATGTAGCCACCGTATATGCTAGTCGCTTGCTGCAGCTCCACCTTACAACTCTGTCCTTCCTATAAGCTTAAATAGTCTTGATCTCGCGGGTGTGAGATTGCTGAGTCCCCGTGACTCACGGATTCTACCAAACAGTTGCAGGTTCCGACGATGCCACTGCAGGTGACGCAACCGAGCTCAAGTGGGAGTTCGATGAGGAACGTGGTCGTTACTATGTGTCTTTTCCTGATGATCAGTAGTGGTGCCCAGTTGGGACGATCGGGGATCTGTGTAGCATTTGGGGTATCTTCTTTTATTTTGGTTTCGTAGTCGGACCTTGAGTGTAACCTGCATGATGAATGTTTATTTATGTACTGTGTGAAGTGGCGACTGTAAGCCAACTATGTATCTCTTTCCCTTATGTATTACATGGGTTGTGTGAAGATTACCTCACTTGCGACATTGCTTTCAATGCGGTTATGCCTCTAAGTCGTGCCTCGACACGTGGGAGATATAGCCGCATCGAGGGCGTTACAAGTTGGTAATCAGAGCCTTCCCCGACTTAGGAGCCCCCCTACTTGATTGTTTGTCATGTTGTTGAGTCTAGAATGGAAAATGTTTTGAGTCTTAGGATTATATATATCGGAGAGTAGGATTCTTTTTACTCCCCAGTCCCTTCGTCGCTCTGGTGAGGTATCCTAACGTAGAGTTTTGACTCTCCTCTTCTCAAATTTCACTAAAAAAAAATTTTAGGATCACGCGGATATCTTGGGATCGTTCCGATGGTTTTGTGACGAGAACATTGTTCTTGGTGCCTCCTGACATTTAGTGGTTGTGGCAGTGTCCCGGGGAGTTGAGCTCCGAGGTGTTGTCGTCACAATTTTATCGTTGCAGTTCTGGAATACCTGAGATTTGCCGACATCGAAATCTCTTTTGTGCAGTTGTTGGTGAGATAACCCCGATAACCCAGTACTGGGGCGAGCTCGGGAGTATTGCCATGACTTGTATAACGGATGTTTTTCGAAGATCGAGGTACACGATTTCCGAGGATTTCTTGGTTATGTGTTGACGGATGGATACAGCTAGATCTAGGTATTGTTAGTTTGGGTGATATATTTTGTGTCCCTGTATCCCCAACACCAGATTGCATAACCGAAAGTTTCGGAGTTTATAGGTGGGATTCATGTAGTTCTTAGCATTTCTTCCCGCAGATATTTGGTTCGTGATTGGGTAATCCTTACCACTTATTTGTTCCAGTCGTACCTTGTTATTTTCCATACCTTTATCAAGTGGCTTCTCACCTTAATGGACGTGTGATTTTAACTTTGGAATTCATTCGTTCATCCTTGTTCGAATGTTTATTGTGAAGACTATATGTTGCAATTTCTATCCGTTGATTCAACTTGACTATTTGTCTATCAAAGTGATAACGGATGTCACCCTCTTCAGGATGGCTCCGCCAACGCGTCTGAATCCGGAACGGAATGATGGGAATCAGTCGAACCCTCCACCTCCACCTCCGCCTCCGGAGGCCTGGCAAGCTATCATGGCAGCCACCAATGCCAATGCTTAGATGATTTTGCAGCTCTTGCAAGAACGTACTCAAGGGCAAGGCAGTCAAGGAAATCAAGGTCAAGGCAACATTCAGCCGCACTTTGCTACTCTCGGTCGGTTCCTCGCTAATCAGCGAAGTCTTTCGGTTTACGTGTCGAGGCCACGACGCCGACGATTGGCTTGTGGACATCTGCAAACATTTTGAATGTAGCAATGTCAGACCTGAGGACTTTGTCAAGTTTGCATCGTTTCAACTCAAGGACCAAGCTGCTGAGTGGTACCAGCAATACAAAGATTCCAGAGGAGGTCGTGTCATTACCTGGGATGAGTTCCGCCGAGATTTCAGAGCTCACCACATTCCGAAAAGTGTTTTTGAGAGCAAGCGTGAGGAGTTCCGCAATCTCAAGCAAGGCAACATGTCTGTGTACCAATACAATATCCAGTTCCAGAAACTCGCTCGCTTTGCTAAGCAAGACGTCCCTGATGAAAAGAGTATGATCTATCAATTCAGAGGTGGTCTCAGAGAAGATCTGCAATTAGCTCTTGTGCTTTTTTTGCCAGAAAAGTATGATGAATTCTACAACATGGCACTGAAGTAAGAAGCTGCCCAGCTCAAATGTGAGGCTTCTAAGAAGAGAATCAGGGATGCAGTTCAGTCTTCTTCTTCCTCTCAAGTGGCAGCTAAGCAGCAGAAGTTCTACCTTCCTCCTCCTCCGTTCCGTCGGCCTTATCGTGAGAAGAACTCAGGTGGCCGTGGATCTTCCCACCCGCCCAACCAGGCTATCGTAACAAGTCTAATTCTCAAGCTCCAAGGTCAAGTGCTCCTTACCACCGTCCGCTCTCTGAGGTGACTTGCAACAAATGTCAGTAGAAAGGTCACTATGCGAACAAATGCTTCAACCAGAGGCGCCTTCCGCCTCCTCCTCCTGTGAAATCTTCCAGCAATGCAGTGGTCAAACATAATCCCAAGTCTGCAAAGGTCAATATGATGAATGCAGCTCAAGCGGAGGAATCTTCTGATGTGATAATGGGTAATCTCTCAGTTAATGATATTCCTGCAAAAGTCTTATTTGATACTAGTGCATCGCATTCTTTCATCTCAAGACCTTTTGTGGCTATGCATGATTTGGTTACTCAAGTTTTGCCGAGACCATTATCTATTGTTTCTCCGGCTAAGGAGATGACTTCTCGAGTTTTGGTTCCGAATGTCGGTATCAAGATGGGCGATTATAGATTTCTGGCTAAACCAATTGTTCTTGGTGACTCGGATATTGATCTTATTCTCGGAATGGACTGGCTTTCTCAGCACAAAGCTCAGCTTGATTGTGCTGCCAGGGAAATTCAATTGACTCACTCTTCTAATGATGTGATCATCTATGCCGCTCGTGATGAAACCATTCGGTTGTTTTCTCTCAATGAGAAGGGCGAATTGGATGCTATCTCTCATATTCGATCGTTTGTGAGTACCAAGATGTCTTTCGGAAGAGCTTCGGGTATGCCTCCTCATCGGCCGCTTGAGCTCGTTATCGATCTTGAGCACGCATCGAACCCGTTTGCAAGCGTCCATACAAGCTTGGACCTGATGAGCTGAAGGAATTGAAGAAGCAGCTCGATGAACAAGAGCGTCTGGGTTTGATCGAGACCGAGTTCATCTCCTTGGGGTTGTGGTGTTCTTTTGTCCGGAAGAAGGATGGCACGGACCGACTTTGCATCGATTATCGTCCATTGAATAAGAAGACAATCAAGAACAAGTATCCACTTCCCAACATCAATGAGCTTTTCGAGCAACTCAAAGGTGCTAAAGTGTTCTCCAAGCTTGACCTTCGTATGGGTTATCATCAGATTCGCATTCGTGAACAAGATATTCCCAAGACAGCATTCGAACAAGCTTTGGTTCTTATGAATATCTGTCATGTCTTTCGGCCTTGTCAATGCTCCTCCAACATTCTCTCGGATGATGAACTTCATCTTCAACCCCTACACCAATGAATTCGTCTTGGTCTATCTTGATGATATTTTGGTCTTCTCCAAGAATAAGAAGGATCATGCCAAACATTTGCGATTGGTGCTAGACAAGCTCGAGAGAGCATCAATTCTATGCTAAGTTTTCCAAATGTGAATTTTGGCTTGATGAAGTGCTTTATCTTGGTCATATCATCTCCGCCAAGGGCATCGCTGTTAATCCCGAGAAGGTGTCCGCAGTTGTGAATTGGGAACCTCCTCAGAATGTCAAGCAGCTCCATGATTTTCTTGGTCTTGCAAGCTATTGCCGAAGATTCGTTGAGAACTTCTCCAAGATTGCAAAGCCTCTTTCCAACCTCCTCCAGAAGCATGTGAAGTATGTCTGGTCTCCTGAGTGTGACGTTGCTTTCAATACCCTCAAAGAGAAACTCGTCCCAGCTCCTGTCTTGACTCCTCCTGATGAATCCAAGCCATTCGAAGTTTTCTGTGATGCTTCTCTTCAAGGTCTCGGTGCTGTGTTAATGCAAGAGAAGAGAGTTGTGGCCTATACCTCTCGCCAGTTGAAGCCCAACGAAAAGAACTACCCCACTCACGATCTTGAGTTGGCGGCAGTTGTCCATGCATTGATAACGTGGAGACATCTCTTGTTGGGAAGGAAAGTGGACATTTTCACCGATCACAAGAGTCTCAAGTATATCTTCACTCAGCCCAACCTCAACCTCAGGCAGACTCGATGGGTCGAAATGATTCAAGAGTACAACCCAAGTATTGAATATACTCCGGGCAAGGCCAATGTCATTGCAGATGCTTTGAGCAGGAAGGCTTACTGCAACAGTTTGATCCTCAAGCCCTTCCAACCGGATCTCTGTGAAGCTTTCGCAAGCTGAATCTTCAAGTTGTTCCTCAAGGCTTTCTTGCCAACCTCATAGTCTCTCCTACTTTGGAAGATCAGATTCGTGAGGCTCAACTTCTGGATGCCATGGTGAAAAAGGTGAAACGTGGTATCCACAAGGGCATTTCCAAATACAAGTGCTTCCACATTGATGACAAAGATACTCTTTTCTTCGAGGACCGGATTGTGGTTCCTAAGGGTGATCTGAGAAAAGTCATTATGAACGAGGCTCACAATTCGCTTCTATCCATTCATCCTGGAAGTACGAAGATGTACCATGACCTCAAGCAGTCATATTGGTGGACTCGAATGAAGCGAGAAATTGCTCAATTCGTGAATGAATGTGATGTCTGCGGAAGAGTGAAAGCGAACACCAACGACCAGCTGGTCTCCTCCAACCTCTTGCTATTCCGAATGGAAGTTTGATCATATTGAAATGGACTTCGTGACTGGATTTCCAAAGTCCAAGCGTGGAAATGATGCTATCTTCGTTGTCATTGACAAGCTTACTAAAGTGGCTCATTTTCTTCCTATCAAAGAATCTATCACAGCAGCTCGGTTGGCGAGCTATACACCTCGAGGATTGTCTCCTTGCACGGCATTCCACAAGTGATCTCTTGAGACCGTGGCAGCATCTTTACCTCCAAGTTTTGGGATTCTTTTCAAGGCCATGGGCACCAACATTCGTTTCAGCACAGCTTTCCATCCTTAAACAAGTGGCCAAGTCGGCGAGTAAATCAAATCCTTGAAGATATGCTCGGGGCTTGTGTCATTTCTTCGGTATGAAGTGGGAGGATTGTCTTCCATATGCCGAAGTTCTCCTACAACAACAGCTTCCAGCGAGTTCGGGCAAGGCCCCATTCGAAATTCTCTATGGCGAAAGTGCCGTACTCCTCTCAATTGGTGCGAGACAGTGAACGCCAACTTCTTGGCAATGACTTGATCACGAAGCGAAGAAATGTGCAAAGTCATTCGTGAGAATCTCAAAGCAGCGCAATCGCGCGGAAGAGCTATTATGATGATAAGCACCGTGATGTGGCTTTTGAAATCGGAGACCATGTCTACCTCGCGTCTCTCAATGAAAGGCACTCGCCGCCCGGTATCAAAGGAAGCTTGCCCCTAGATACGTGGGTCCTTTCAAGATCATTGGCAAAAGAGGCGATCTCGCCTATCAACTTGAGCTTCCGTCCAACTTCGCAAATGTGCACGATGTGTTTCACGTGTCACAGCTTCGCAAGTGCTTCAAGACTCCTGAACACACTATCAACTTCGAAGAGATTGACCTTCAAGAAGATCTCTCTTATCATGAGCACCCAGTTGCTATTCTTGAAGAAACCGAGCGCAAGACTCGCAACAAGTCAATCAAATTGCTCAAAGTGAAGTGGTCACACCATTCCGACCGTGAAGCCACCTGGGAGCGCGAGGATCACCTCCATTCCGAATATCCGGAGTTCTTTCAGTCCTAGATCTCGGGGCGAGATCCTCTTGTAGTGGTGGAGTGTTGTAACACCCCGGAAGTAACTTTCCATATTTGTAACTCCAACTCTTGCCATTTTCGGCATTGTGATATGATATTCCCTCCGTGGTTGGGTTTTTCTTCATTTTGCATTTTGTCCATGTCATGCATTTTATATCATGTCATCATGTGCATCGCATTTGCATACGTGTTCGTCTCATGATTCCGAGCATTTTTCCCTTTGTCCGTTTTGCAATCCGCACTCCTATCTTCCCCGCGCCCCTTTTACGTTTTTCCGTGAGCGGTACTAAACCTTCTCGGAATGGACCGAGGTTTGTCAAGTGGCCTTGGTATACCACCGTTAGACCACGGTCAAGTTTCGGTCATTTGGAGCTCGTTTGGTACTCAGCAGTTAACCGCACTCTCACAAAGGCCTCTTTTAAGTTGCAGCCCAACACCCTTCAAAACAGCCCAATAACCCATCTAAGTCACTTCCATGCTCTCCGTCGTTTGATCACGATCGTGTGGTAAAAACTACACCTCATTTGGACTCTCCTAGCTCCCTCTATGCCTATATAAGCAAACCCCCATTCCAAATCCGGGTCTTCTTCCTCCCGAAACCCTAAAAATTTCATCCCCGCGCCCACCGGACGCGTCCGCCGCCGCCGGACGAAACCGCCGCCGCGTCCGCGCCAATCAACGCGCGCCACGTGGCCGCCGCCTCCCTCCACCGCCCTGCCCTCGGGCCCACGGCTGGCCCGCCCGGCCGGGTCGCCGCGCCGCCGCCTCCGCCACACCCGGCCGCCCCGCCCGCGCTCACCGGCAGCGCGCCTCCGCCGCCGCCGCCCGCTCCAGCACGCCCTCGCCGCCCGCGCCGGCCGGTCCCGCCGCCGCCCTCGCCGGCGCTGCCATCGCCTCTCCGCCACCACCGCTGCCCCCGCCATGCCGCCGCCCGGCGGGCCGGCGCCGCCCCTCCGCCGCAACCTCCCCCGGCGGTCCCGCCTCTTCTCCTCGCCGGCCACCGGAGCTGCTCACCGCCGCCGCCGCTTCGGATCGGGCCGGATCCCGATCGGATCTCAGATCCGGTTGACTTTCCCCTAAATTCGTCTAAGTTTTTCATCCGGTGATTATTTCGTGGCACTTTCAACGCATCATAACTTTGCATCTGTAGCTCCGTTTCGTGCGTATAATATGTCAAAATGTTCGTCTCGAAGAGTTGATCATTTCATCACATTGCATCATTTTCATTTGAGCTCATCTTGATGCCCGAAATGCTGTTAGAAGAAGGCTATGTGATGTTAGTTTCTGTTTCTTAACAGAACATGCACTTTTGTTATTTTTGCTACGATTGATGTGTGCACCCTATGAATTTGAGTCCTACATGTGTTTTGTAATATGCCATGCCATCTTTCCAGGGGTGTATGCCATGTATTTTTGTGATCTATGTGGTGACTAGCACAAGTATGCAAAGTAGGCTTCCTGATGTTGTTGTTTTCAGCTCTGTTTTGCTGATATTTTGATGCCATGTTAACTTGATGCTACCGAGAGATCTATGCATATTTTGAGATACTTCAGTAAGGATGTTTTGTTCTACATGTCTTGCTCTATCCATCCATGCCTTTGTTTGCAATTATGGAGTGCCATAGCTTGAGTCAATCGAGCTCTACTTTTGCTATTAAATGTTTCCTGTCAGATTGTTTACATGTTATTCAATTTTGCCAAGGTTGTTGTGGTTGATCCGTGTATGCTATGATATTGTTCTTGCCATGTATGTCTTCTTGATGTATGTATGCTTAGTTTATCATGTAAGGCTCTGTAGTGAGTGCCTTGAGCTTGTTAACATGCCTACTTGTTATCAGTTTTTGACATGCCATGTTGCTGAATCTGTTAACGAAACTTGCGATATTGACATGGATGTTACTATATTTTCTGATCCTTTTTGGCTTATGGTCAGTAAGGGACTTTTGTTCTATGCTTTGAGAAGATTCATGCCGTGCCTTGTTTTGCTATTATAAGTTCCTGTAGCATCTTGTTTTCTTGCTCTGAACATTGCTACCTGATGCTGTTTTTGCCATGTCCAGCCTGATATTTTGTGCACTTTTGCCATGCTTGTTTGAACCTGTTGTGATGTGATTTAGCCGTAGCTATGTGTTCATCTTTTGTCAAGCATCTTGAGTAGATCACTGCCATATACTTTGTTGGTACGTTTGGGTGCAGTAGCTTAATTTCTTGTTGCTTGCTAAGTGGCATCATGCTGTTAATGGCAGATTTGTGCCATTCTTGTTTTGCTTGTCATTTGCAAACCGTGCATCCGATTCGGTGATCTTTATATCGATTTCAACGAAATCATCTCATCTTTCAGTGGCATACTTGGTTTGCCAAGTTGATGCCTGGTTCATCATTTTCCTTCCGGCGCGCGATACGCATTGCATATCACATCCCGCATATCATGTCATGTTTTGCATCATGTTGCTTGTGCATTGCACCGTGATTTATTGTGGTTCCTTTGTTTGTGTTCTTGCTTTGGGTAGAGCCGGAGACGAGTGCGTGAGCGAGGAACCTGTTGAGAACGCTTACGAGGATCAAGCTTTCGACAACTCGAGAACATTGCGGCAAGATGACCATACCCTCGAAATCACTTCTATCTTTGCTATGCTAGTTGCTCGCTCTTTTGCTATGCCTATGCTACGATGCCTATCACTTGCTATATCATGCCACCCATATTGCCATGTCAGCCCTAACCATCCTTTCCTAGCAAACCGTTGTTTGGCTATGTTACCGCTTTGCTCAGCCCTCTTATAGCGTTGCTAGTTGCGGTGAAGATGAAGTTTGTTCCTTGTTGGAACATGGAGATGTTGTTCCTTATTGGAACATGTTTACTTGTTGGGGATATCACAATATTTATCTGCTATAATTAATGCATCTATATACTTGGTAAAGGGTGGAAGGCTCGGCCTTATGCCCGTGTTTTGTTCCACTCTTGCCACCCTAGTTTCCGTCATACCGGTGTTATGTTCCTTGATTTCGCGTTCCTTACACGGTTGGGTGATTTATGGGACCCCCTTGACAGTTCGCTTTGAATAAGACTCGTCCAGCAAGGCCCAACATTGGTTTTACCATTTGCCACCTACGCCTTTTTCCCCCGGGTTTTCGCGAGCCCGAGGGTCATCTTTATTTTAAACCCCCGGACCAGTGCTCCTTCGAGTGCTGGCCCAAACTAGAGCCCTGTGCAGCGCCCCCTCAAGGAAACTTGAGGTCTGGTTTTAGTTGTATGGACTGCTCATCCGGATGTGCCCTGAGAACGAGATATGTGCAGCTCCTATCGGGATTTGTCGGCACAATCGGGCGGCTTTGCTGGTCTTGTTTTATTGCTGTCGAAATGTCTTGTAGTCCGGATTCGAGATTGATCGGGTCTTCCGGTAGAAGGAATATCCTTCGTTGACCGTGAGAGCTTATAATGGGCTAAGTTGGGACACCCCTGCAGGGTATTATCTTTCGAAAGCCGTGCCCGCGGATATGAGGCAGATGGGAATTTGTTAATGTCCGGTTGTAGAAAACCCGAAGTTGACCTCAATTAAAATACACATCAACCGCGTGTGTAACCGTGATGGTCTCTTCTCGGCGGAGTCCGGGAAGTGAACACGGTGTTGGAGTAATGTTTGACGTAAGTAGTTCAGGATCACTTCTTGATCGCTACTAGCTTCACGACCGTGCTTTGCTCCTCTTCTCGCTCTCATTTGCGAATGTAGCCACCATATATGCTAGTCGCTTGCTGCAGCTCCACCTTACAACTCTGTCCTTCCTATAAGCTTAAATAGTCTTGATCTCGCGGGTGTGAGATTGCTGAGTCCCCGTGACTCACAGATTCTACCAAACAGTTGCAGGTTCCGACGATGCCAGTGCAGGTGACGCAACCGAGCTCAAGTGGGAGTTCGATGAGGAACGTGGTCGTTACTATGTGTCTTTTCCTGATGATCAGTAGTGGTGCCCAGTTGGGACGATCGGGGATCTGTGTAGCATTTGGGGTATCTTCTTTTATTTTGGTTCCGTAGTCGGACCTTGAGTGTAACCTGCATGATGAATGTTTTATTTATGTACTGTGTGAAGTGGCGACTGTAAGCCAACTATGTATCTCTTTCCCTTATGTATTACATGGGTTGTGTGAAGATTACCTCACTTGCGACATTGCTTTCAATGCGGTTATGCCTCTAAGTCGTGCCACGACACGTGGGAGATATAGCCGCATCGAGGGCGTTACAATGGCATGGTTTTAAAACTAGACTACGAAAAAGCTTTTGACATGGTCAATTTAGACTTCTTGGCAGAAATGCTAAAACTTAGAGGTTTTGGAGGGCTGTGGCTCTCTTGGATTGATAAAATCACCCATGGGGGTTCGGTGGGTGTGAAGCTCAACTAGGTTATTGGAGAGTTTTTCACCACTGGAAAAGGGCTAAGACAAGGAGACTCACTATCTCCCCTTCTTTTCAATCTGATAGTAGACTCTATCACCAAAATGTTGAACAGAGCTGCTACTGCCAATTTGATTAGTGCGCTAGGGAGTAGGATCTGCCCTGGAGGAGTCATCTGCTTGCAATATGCAGATGACACCCTCCTTTTCTCTAAAGCCAACCCAGAGATGGCTAATAATCTCAAGTTTGTCCCACATTGTTTTGAAAAAAATCTCAGGGATGAAGATTAATTACAGTAAAAGTGAAATAGTACCTATAGGGCTATCTCAAGAAGAAACTCTGGTTTTTGCTGATATTTTTGGATGCCCTATTGGTAACTTTCCTATTAAATATTTAGGGATTCCTCTTCACTATGACAAGCTCAGGAGAGAAGATATCCAACATTTGATTGATAAAATCCTTAAAAGGATTGTTGGATGGAGAGGTAAGCTTCTCTCATATAGGGGGAGGCTGATCCTGATCCAAGCATGCCTAGCTAGCATTCTTGTCTATCTCCTTTCTTTCTTTAAATTCCCCAAGTGGGCCCTGGATCTCATCAACATCCAAATGGCTCACTGCCTCTGGAGTGATTTTGAAGGGAATAGGAAACTCCACTTAGCCAATTGGGGGATGATTTGCATGAAGAAAGAGTATGGGGGGCTAGGCATTCCAAACCTTAAAGAGGTCAATATGTGCCTACTTGGCTCTTGGCTCAAGAGATACATCCAGGGGGATGGAAAACTTTGGAAAAAAGTTATTGATGGAAAGTATAACACCAACTCACCAAGTATCTTCATGATCTCCTCCACCAATGCTTCCACCTTTTGGAAGGGGGTCAACTCTGTGATTAACAATATCAAATTTAGGTATAGATGATGGATGGTGGAGGATGGTGCCAAAATTAGGTTCTGGGAAGATACTTGGATAGGCATAGCCCCCCTTGCTCTGCAATTTTGGGATCTCTATCTCATTTCTGAGGAAAAAAAATGTTACTATCCAATCTATTTGGGATGGGGATACTCTCAAAATTACTTTTAGGAGATCCTTTTCTCCACCTATGATGGAGAAATGTTATGAGCTGTTAGAAATAGCCAAAAGTATTACTTTCTCTGATGATACAGATGCTCTGATGTAGCAACTAGAGAACAGTGGTGTTTACTCAACTAGTTCTCTTTATTCGGTCATTAACTTCAGAGGGGTGCAGCCGGTCTTCATTCCTGCTGTTTAGAAACTGACTGTTCCCCCCAGGATCCACATCTTTCTGTGGCTTCTGGGCTATAATAAGCTTATGACTAAAGATAATCTACTTAAAAGACAAATAAATTGAGGCAAAGAATGCCTATTCTGCTCTTGTGATGAAAGAATCACTCACCTTTTCTTTGAATGTGTGGTGCCTCTGCTATCTGGAACATCGTGCAAGGTTTCTTTAGGAAGTCAGACACCCTCACCTATGAATCGGTAGCGAAACTGTGAGTTTCTAACAAGAAACATCTAGTTTTAAACATGGTTAATGCTGTGGTTCTTTGGTGCATCTGGAAATATATAAACAACATGATTTCTGACTATCTTTCTTGGATTGATGTCAAACAGATAGGGTGGAGGATACTGAAGTCACTTAGATTGTGGATGATACTGCTGCCGACCCAGCACAAAGGGGAGTTGGATGCCTTTTTAACTCATCTGCTGCAGTTGCTCAAGCAGCCCCTGAGGATAAAAGGTGGATAACCTCACTGGACACATAGACTTTCCTAGGAGGTCTGAGTTTGTCTGACGGTGAAGAACCGGCGTCTCCTACCAGCGAAAAGAAGACGGGGAAGCACACCATCCTCAGCCCGGTTTCAGTCATGGAGATGGGGGTGTGGTCTCCATCACCTGGGGAGGCGCCGATGAAGAGGATCAAGAAAACGACGCCTCCGGGCCCTGTGAACTCAAAGCTGCAGATCGTAATGTAATATTTTGGGAGTGTTAAATGCGCTCCTTGGTTTGTCCTCTCAGTTGCCTGCGAGCAACTCTCCTTTTAGTAGTTTGTTTAGACTCCTTAGTTTATTTTTGGTTCTTCTCATACATGCTTGGCATGATTGTTTTGAACTTGCTCTTGTTTCACTCTGATTAATGGAACTGGGGGTGGGGGTTTTCCCCTCCCCTGATCTTCGAAGAAACAAGTTAAATTAGAGCTCTAAAAGGAAAGGTTTCCTTGCTCGCTATGTGTCTGTTCCGTTCTTTATTATTATAGGATCCGAATATCCAGCGAAAGTCAGATTTTTAGGCACGGAAAAACGAATGTTTTTCATGGTAAATTGCGTACGTCGAGCAGGGCAATTTTAGGACATTTCTAATCGTTCCCTTAAAAATAGTGAATATACGATGGAGTAAAACCTTAATGGAGTATTTTTACTCCACTATCGCCGGACCTAACCGATCCCTAAATATAACGGAGTAAAACTTACTTTTGGCTTATACATTTCATCGAACACCTGCTATGTCCCCCGCGACGAAGGTGGCCAAGCCGGCACGGCTAGTGAGCATGTCGGCCTGCACCACGAACACGTTCGCTTCACCCGCAACCGGGCGCACGGGCTCGCGGCAACTCGTGTGTGGGATACGAAGCGCCGATGTCGAGGCTGCGCGTGCAAGGATCGAGCTTGCCGAAGCCAAGCTGACGGACGTGAGGACCGCCCTCACAGCCGCATTGTTTGCCATCGGGACGACCTTGGTGGACGACGGCGACTTGCTCCTCCTACGCCCCGCCGCTGCGTTCAACCTACTGCGGAGTGTCGTGGGCACCTTGGAGCCGCTAGTAGGCTGTTGTTCAGGCAGGGCGACACCATTGTTGAAGCTCCGGTATGCGCATGATGGTGAGCACGTAGTTGCTACTTCCGTCGGCGACTCGGAAACACCCACCATTTCGTGGAAGTGGAACACCGGCTGGTCACGCGGAACGGGAGAGCACACCTCTGGTCGCCGCAAATGGAGCAGAAGGGCGGAGGCGGAGAGTGAGGAAGCTCCGTGCCGTCGAGCGCGCGAGGAGCTCCACCTTTGATTACTGCCCTTGCACGCATGCTGGGGCTAGGCTGCTCCTGCGTCTAGGGAGTGGTGCCATGGAGCTCGAGCTGTTGAGACAGCCACAACTTGCTCGAACTTGCCGATCGCGCGGAGGAGCAGTGGCGCGCGGCGAAGCAGCGGCAACATGCGGGGGAGCAGCAGCGGCGCACAAGGGAGCAACGGCGGGCGGCGGCGGTGCGAAGGAGCAGCAAGGGGTGGCGAGAGAGAGAGAGAGAGAGCAGAAATTTTACTCCGGCCCGTTTCGATGAAATAGATTCAAGGAAATGGTTGGTGCGGAGTAAAAAAATTTACTCTCTTACAGTGGATAAGGGATCGGTTAGGTCACGGTTAGAGTAAATCTGTATTTTTGCTGCTCTGGCCGGTTATAAAAGATCAGTTAGAAATGCTCTTAGTTGGCGAGCATAGCAAATCCACCTCAACTCCATTTTTTAACCCGCAAATTGGTGTGCTTGCAAAACTAAATTTGATATCCTCACGTCAATAAATTACCATACAAAACGTTCGATTGCCATGTAAAAAAATCTGACGTTAGATTTTTAGTCTTTTCGTGTTATTGTTATACTCTCTGCACCCTACTCATTATCACCTCTTCCTTTTGCCGCCGGCGACGTGCGCTGCGCACAATAATACTACACACACGCGCAAAAGTCACGGGCTTTCACAGACCCTGCTACGTGGCCTTCACTAATTGCCCCCCTATTTTAAGTGGTGGGCCCGCCTCACTTTATCAAATCTAAGTCAATCAGATCCTAACCACCCCGTAAAATCATCTAAAAGCCCCGTGTGTGTAGCATCTCTCGCGCTGTGCACCACTCTTGCATGTATGCATGTATCTCTTGCTTGTCGAGCAACTAGGAGTTCACGAAGTTGCCATTAAGATCCATTAAGATCTAGCGGCAAAGCCCGCGACCTCTGCCCGCGTCGCCAAGTGCTTGACACAGAGATTGTTGGCCCCACACACGGCGGGTCTACCTAGTGCGCGCGTGACAGATAAGATTCCGGTGACATGGGCCAATGTCTCGTGTGACACGGGCGACATGGGCGATTAGCCCTAGTCCTCACAGCGACACGAGTGCGGTAGATCCCCCGATCGAAGGTGGGCGGTTCATCTCGTCTCCGACCTAGCAGTGCCAGCGTTGCTGCTATTCCGGCGAGGTGTGTTCCTCCAGCGAGGCGGTTCGCCGTGGTTGACGCTGCCGGACGACCGCGAGGTTCGGGTCGACGTGAAGCGGGTACACGGGAACTAAGCGATATAGGAAGGTACACAAATCCGGTTCTCGTGTCACGTTGTTTTTGTGGGTAGGGCGCTGGGGATTGGCACGAAGGCGCAGCGCGATGAGAGAATCGAGGTCAAGGAGGAGGAGGAGCGTCGGGAATGGCAGAGGATTAAAGCTGCGGCGCGGAGCGGAGCGGCCATTCCTTCCCCACTCGACGAGATCAACTCCCCTCTCCTACCGCAAGCAAGCGCATCGTCTCTGGAGATCCATGGCGACCTGGAAGACAGGGCTTGAGGCAAGAGCGAGGGTGATCGCCGATGGAGATGAAGCGAAACTGGAGAAGCCGATGGAGATCATCTCCTGCTTCGCGGAGCAGAGGGATCTGAAGGAGGCAGCGGGGGCGGCATACATGAAGCTCACGGAGGCAGAGGGTTGGCGCCTCACCCCGACAGGCGAGCCGGCGGGCGCGCTCAGGATCCTGCTCTGGGCAATGGAGGAGGCGGAATCCGACAACCCCAGGAAGGAGATGAAGTGGAAGGCGTTTCGCTCCCGCCGCCGCAAGCCGACTGGCCCGACAGAGTTCGTCGTCGGCACGGTGACGGGCCTGCCTGCGCCTGTCCCTATGGAGAGGGAGGAGGCGATGGCGGATATGAGGAGCAACAAAGCAGAGGAGGGGACGAAGCCTGGTGCGAAGAAGAAGAATGCGATGATGCCGCTGGTGCTGAGGCGTTCCCCGCGTTTCCCTCACCGTTCGCCGCGTCTGCTCAGCCTCGCCCGTTCCCAGGGACGGGGGTAGGGGCCTCGCCGGCAGGCAGTCGCTTCTGGCTGCTCGCCGGGGAGGTCTCTGACGAGGAGGCTGGGCCCTCGTCGGATCTGCAAGGTACAATTCCACCCCTAAACAAATACCTCGTCGATTTTGATGCGGTGACAATTCCTGGCAAGACAAAATTGAAAAAAAGCGACAATTGATCGCTAGGGACGAGGGTAAGATTGAGACCAGACCCTGTTTTAGGCCTGTGTTTGAAAAGGGGATTTCAGAGTCAGTAGAGATTGATATTTATGAGGATGAAATCAGAGGAAATAAGAGAGGGATTATTTACCAAAAACCTACCTGGGGATATAATTTGGGGGATAGCACTGGCCTCAATATAGGTGACAGTTGCAAGGTCGATCCTAGCCTGATTAGGAGAAGTAGGTTGATGACTCACAAGTATAGGGGATCAATTGTAGCTCTTTTCGATAAGTAAGAGTGTCGAACCCAACGAGGAGCAGAAGGAAATGACAAGTAGTTTTCAGTAAGGTAATATGTGCAAGTGCTGAAATTGTAAGTAACTGAATAGTTTGATAGCAAGATAATTTTGTAACGAGCAAGTAACGATAGTAGTAACAAAAGTGAAGTAAGGTAGCCCAATCCTTTGGAGGCAAAGGACAGGCCAAAACGGTCTCTTATGATAAGCAAAACGTTCTTGAGGGTACATGGGAATTTCATCTAGTCACTTTCATCATGTTGGTTCGATTTGTGTTTGCTATTTTGATAATTTGATGTGTGAGTGGACCAGTGTTTAGGTGATGTTCTTACTTTAACAAACCTCCTATTTATGATTAATCCTCCCGCAAGCATCCGCAACTACGAGAAAATTATTAAGAATAAATTCTAACCATAGCATTAAACTTTTGGATCCAATCGGTCCCTCACGGAATAGCGCATAAACTGGGGTTTAAGCTTCTGTCACTCTCGCAACCCATCATCTAATTACTACTCCACAATGCATTCCCTTAGGCCCAAATATGGTGAAGTGTCATGTAGTCACCGTTCAAATGACACCACTAAGGTAATCACAACATGCATACTATCAAAATATCAAACACATATCAAGTTCACATGATTGCTTGCAACATAATTTCTCCCGTGACCTTAAGAACAAAAGTAACTACTCACAAATAACCATCATGCTCAAGATCAGAGGAGTATTAAATAGCATATTTGAAATCGTCCACCAAATAAACCATATAGTAATCAACTACAAGATGTAATCAACACTATTAGTCACCTACAAACACCAATCTATAGTCCCGGTAACAAGATTGAACAAAAGAGATGAACTAGGGTTTGAGATGAGATGGTGTTGTTGAAGATGTTCATGGAGATTGCCCTTCCCAAGATGGGAGAGTTGTTGGTGATGATGACGACGATGATTTCCCCCTCTGGGTGGGAAGTTTCCCCGGCGGAATCACTCCACCGGAGGGCAAAAGTGCTCCTGTCTAAGTTCCACCTCGAGACGGCGGCGCTCCGTCCCGAAAGTCCTCTGCTTATTTTTTTGGGATTTTTATTTCTGTGCCCCTGGTTCCTTAGCTCTACTCATTCATCCCCACGCTCTTAATTTTTCTCACTTTTCCCCACTCCCTTGTCTGAAACCCTCATAAATGGTCGCAAACGGTGGATGTTGTCGGGTCAGTGCTTTGACCATTAATTCTGACGAGTGGGGCCGCGCTAGACTGTGTCGCCCTTGGACCTGACAATTGGGGTCGCTTCGAACGGCGCCGTTGTTCGCCCGTTGGGCTGTGGTTAGATTGTTGGGCCCTGTGCGCGCTGCACCGACATGAGCCTGCTATGCATGCATGACAGGTCCAGCTAGCCTGCTATGCATGCCCATAGCTAGCCTGCTTGCATGCGCTGATCCCCGCCGCCACGATGCGCTGACCTCCCCTCTTTTTGCACGCGAGCCGCCACGAACGCTGACCGGCCTCTTTTTACACGCGAGCCACCACAGACGCAGGGACGATCGCTGCTGCTGGTTCGTCACATCTCGCACGCTTGTCTCCTCGATGTAGAGCATCGTTTCAAACTTTTTCATCCACTCATATCTATTCAATGTGGCAATTAAAGTGGCATATCGATCGACGCCGCTCGTTTGAACGTAGCAAATCCAAAGCGCGGCCGGTGCCACTCCCCTTCCGTTCCCCTTTCTCTATTTAAACCACCCACGCCTCCACCTATTCTCCACACATCCATTTGCGCCGCCCCCTTCTCTTCTTCACCCAAACCCAGAGCACTCTCAAAGCCAAGCGAGGATGCAGTACGACGGCCCCACCTTCAAGCTCCCACCGACCGTGCCGGAGAAGCAGTATCCCGCTGGTGTCGTCGTGGAGACGACGCTCCGCGTGTGGGCATTCTCACGCTGGAGGTGTGGAAAGGAGTTTGCCCAGTGGTTCCTTAGTGCCAGCTTCGCCCACCTCCCGGCGGGCTCGCCCGTGATGTTCTGGAGGAAGTGCGTCCAAACTCCACCACTCCGGCGATAGGGCTCATCGTCAAGGTGTTTTGGTGTGGGTGCGAGTTCATCGCATTCACCGCCAACAACATCTTCACGGACTTCAACAACATCTTCCCCACCCGCAATGGTATGCACAGCCTCCCCTACTACATCGGCGAGGACGGCATGGAGGAGGAGCAGTGAAGAGGAGGCGCAGTGAAGATGGTGGTGAAGGCCCGGTCTCATGAAGCTTGTCTTGCCCTAGGGTGTTAGGGCTTTTTATGTTTTATATATTTCTATCTTAATTATGTTGTTGGTTGTACCGTGAACTTTGTATCTCTATCGTGTTATCCCCTAAGAACTATGTTATGCTTGCTACCCTTATTTGATAGGGATGATATGTCATTGGTTATCTGTGTTTTGCTTGCTAGCTATTTCTATCTTATTTGACATCAGATATCGCTAGATGGATATGGTGCCGTAGACGAGCCCTTCTGCTAAATAAATCAATGAAAGGGTATCCCTCAATGAAAACCAGCAAGTTTTGGGGTTAGCCTTGTAAAAATGGTTGGAGGGTAGCCCATTCGTCTTGTTATGTTCATGGTGTGTACTTGTGTAGGTCAAGTTTAAATGGCCCATTTAGAGTAGGGTCAAGTTTTCGCACGCGCGGATAATGGACTAGTTGAAGTGTCAAAAAGGAAACTAAAGCTAGAAAAATGAGCCATGTTGATGTTGAAAAGAAGAAGAAGAAAAGCTAATTTTTTTGAATTGTTGGTGGCCCTATTCCGTATATTGTATAAACAAAAACGAGCTAATTTTTGAACAGTTTGTGGCCTATGCTATGGTTTAGGGCACCCTATGTTTTATGTAAGAAGTATATGCTATGGTTGCTACTTTCTATGTTATGGATGTATATGTTATGGAGTACGTGAGATATCGGTAGATGGATATGGTGCCATAGCCGAGCCCTAGACATGCTCTCTAGATGAATATGGTGCCGTAGCCGAGCCCTAGACATGCTCTCTAGATGGATATGGTGGTTAATGGTGCCACCGGACTTTATTTTAGCCGTGGTTTCAGATGGATATCATGATCTACATAATTAAGTCTCGCATGCTCTTAATAACAAAAAAAAACAAAAAATCATGTCACTCGTTAGAGCACATGACACCACACTAATAACATCTCTAATGAGTGATGACCAGCAGGTAAGCAAATCCTAGAGCAACTATACAAAAATAAAAGGGATAAAATCCTAAAGCTATCAGATTCGCCTGCTTGTTCAATTGAATCATCTGCTTCAAGTTCTGGTTCATCTTCTTTAATCCCCCCTTCAGATCTGCATCCCCAACTATCAGAGCAACACTTTCAGAGACCAAATTCGTTGGTGCTGACGGCAGATTGAGCTCCCGGGTTGGGGCCCCATTGAATTGAATACGCTTAACGTAGTCATCCAGTCATTCAAAATGTGTGCATTTCTTCACGATATGAAACGAAAACATGAACCCTAAATCCCAGATCCAAGGAAAAGGAATTAAAAGCAAATAGAAAAAGAAATCAGCAAAAAATCATGAGATCTAACCTGCCCCTCTAGCTTGCTCTTGCATTTCACAAACTCGCGCCCATAGTTGCCATTCTTGACCTCCTTCGAAGTCAATTGTATCAGTGGCGCGCTGCATGGGCAGTCAGGACATCGCTCCATGGGAAGTGGACCATATTGGGTCCACGAGGGGCGGGAGGCTGAAGTGGAGCTCGACATATCGCCCAAAGTCGCAGGAGAAGAAGAAGCAGAGGAGTGGCTCCTCTCGTCGCCGGAGAAGAAGAAGCAGAGGAGTGGCTCCTCTCATCGTTACAGAATAAGCAGCAGAAGAAAGGGGAGGCACAACATACAAGTCTCGTGGATCGCCTCTCGCGGATCGCCCACGATTCTACGATGTGTAGCCGTCCATGTGATCCAACGGCGCGGAGCCTGCACGCAGCCACTACTGGAATCAGCTACTTTGCCATCTGCCAGATCTTTGTTGTCCGCTAGCGGACGACAAAGAAGCTCTTTGCCATCAGCCACCGAAAAGCCGACGGCAAAGAAATGGCAGACGACAAAGAAGCTCTTTGCCATGCGCCATTTCTTTGCCGTCCGCCAGCTGACGACAAAGAGGGAGGTGGCCCCCACCCACCCGCCCGTTTAAAAAAAACTTAACGCCCCACCTCTTTGCCGTCCGCTAGCGGACGGCAAAAAGCAAAAAAGCGGACGGCAAAGGGGGGGCGGACGGCAAAGATTTAACTCACCTAACGGCGGTCGCGCCCCACCCCGCCCCTCTCTCTCTCTCTCTGTTTCTCTCCCTCTTCACACGCCGCCTGCTGCCCCACCACTCTCCGCCGCCTGTCGCCCCACCACTCTCCGCCGCCCCACCACTCTCCGCCTGCCGCCGCCCCACCACCCGCCCGCCCACCGCCCCCGCCTGGTGCCACTGCTGCCCTGTCGCCCGCCACACTGCTGTCTCGGCGCCACCGCCCACGCCAACCACCCGGCGCCCCACCGCCCTCGCCTGCCGCTTCGCCGCTGTTGTCTCGGCGCCAGTGTGCCAGCACCACGGCGACCTGCCCCAGCCCTCTACCCCCTGCCTGCCCTGCCCTGTCCATCGCCGCCAAGCGCCAGCCTCAGCCGCCCTGCCCCTCCTCCACCGCCACCTCCTCCACCGCCCTGCCCTGTGAGCTCTACCTCCTCTTTTTCTGTTTTTTAGTTTAAGGTTTATGTTTAGTTTAGATTTAGTTTTAGTTTTAGGTTTAGTTTTAGGTTTAGTTTTAGGTTTAGATTTAGTTTTTCCTTTTTTCTGTTTTTTAGTTTTAGGTTTATGTTTAGTTTAGATTTAGTTTTAGTTTTAGTTTTAGTTTTAGATTTAGGTTTAGTTTTAGGTTTAGGTTTAGGTTTAGGAAAGAAGAAGAAGAAGAAGAGGGAAAAGGAAAGGAAGAAGAAGAAGAGGAGGAGGAGAAGAAAAAAGAAGAAGAGGAAGAAGAAGAAGAAAAAAGAGGAGAGGAGGAGGAGAAGAAGAGGAAAAAGGAAAGGAGGAAGAAGAAGAAGAAGAAGAAGAAGAAGAAGAAGAAGAAGAAGAAGAAGAAGAAGAAGAAGAAGAAGAAGAAGAAGAAGAAGAAGAAGGGAAAAAAGGAAGAAAAGGAAGAAAAGGAAGAAGAGGAAGAAGAAGAAAAGGAAAAAAGAGGGGGGAAACCCCGACCCGACACGGCACACCGACCCCGACCCGGCACCCCGACACGACACCCCGACCCCGAGACCCCGACCCCGACCCCGACACCCCGACCCCGACCCCGACACCCGACCCCGAGCCCGACCTGATCGACACTCGATCATGACACCGACACGGCACCCGACCCTGACCCGCACCCGACTGACACCCCAACCCCAAGACCGACCCGACCCGACACTCGACCCGAGCCTGACCCGACACCCGACCCCGAGCCTGACCTGACCCGACACCCCGACCCCGACAACCGACCCCCTGACCCGACACCCCGACCCGACACGACACCCGACCACAGAGACCCCGACCCGACCCGACACCCCGACCCGACCCCGACCCGACACTCCGACCCGAGCCTGACCTGATCGACACTCGATCATGACACCGACACGGCACTTTACCCGACCCCAGCACCCGACTGACACCCGACCCGAGACCGACCCGACCCGACACCCGACCCGAGCCTGACCTGACACCCCGACGCCGAGCCTGACCTGACCCGACACTCGACCCGACAACCGACCCTGACCCCGACACCCGACCCAGAGGCCCCGACCCGACCCGACACCCGACCCGACCCGACCCGACCCGACACCCCGACCCAGCCTGACCTGAACGACACCCCAACCATGACACCGACACGGCACTCCGACCCGCACCCGACGACACCCGACCCGAGACCGACTTTCGACCCGACACCCCGACCCCGAGCCTGACCTAACACCCGACCCCGAGCCCGACCTGACCCGACACCCGACCCGACAACCGACCCCGACCCGACACCCGACCCGACACGACACCCGACCCCGACCCGAAACAGCACCCGACCCGACACGGCACCCGACACCGACATTTACACCCGAACCCCGATCCGAAACAGCACCGATCCGACGATATGCTTTGCTCCGGATCCGACGCATAAATTTCGTCAGTGCCTATTAAAGTGTAGGTTGCATGGACGTAATAAAATTGACAAAGTAGATCAACTGATGAATATATACATGGTGAATTATATATATAATTGTTGTGTGTCCAGTGATAATGATAATGATTATAGTGATGATAGTGATGATGATGATTATAGTGAGCCCGTCATTGATTATAGTGATGATGATGATTATGCATTTATTGATGATACTGATCGAGATTATTAGCAGTGTCAGGTATTCAATTTTTTTATGTTGTACTTGATGATGATACACTTAAGTGATATACATATTATTATTCATGTCGGTACTTTTTTTTATGTTGTACTAATTTCGTTTATTCTTTGTCATGGCAGGTGTTGAAAGATGGTGGGCGCTGGTCGGGAGCGCGCTGAGGCCCCTTCTTCGTCGGCGCGTGTTGCTAGGTCTTCCATTGCACACGCACCTCTCCGCCGAGCGTTGCTGGAAAGTATGTCGACACCACCGGGCCCTTCTTCGTCCACTGCGGTGCCCAGCAGGGGACGAGGTAAGAAGAAGAGAGGAGGTGGAGCACGTGGTCGCGGGAGAGGAGGTAGGGTGACTCTTACGGCGCCTTCCTCGCCGCCACCCCCAGCTGTTTCACCCGAGCACGTGACTGCTAGGGTGGACTCGTCTGAGGAGGAGGCTACACGGACTCCGGTCCATGAGCCTCCGGTCCATGGGTCTTCGGCCCACGAGCCTCGGGTCGACGGGCCTTCGGCCCACGAGACCCCGGAGGAGCACACGTCTGGATGGGGTACCTGGTCGGGTCAGCCTGAGGAGCCGAGTGGCCATGCTGATGATGGCGGGGAGCCGAGTGGCCATGCTGATGATGACGGGGAGCCGACTGATATTGAGGAGGAGGGGGGCAACGTCTACCAGCGTGGTGCTACACGGCTCCCGTCCGTGCGGCGACCATGCGGCAGAGGTGGTTGATTTTCCCTGATGGGGAGAGGTAAGTGCATTTAATCTTTTGTACCTTCTGCATTCACGCTTTCTTCAAATAACTAATGTGTTGGCCTTGTCATGTGCAGCAGGGTTGGGACCACCATGAAAGTGTCCGCCGCCCAACTCCGTCCTTGGAGTTCTGATTCGCAAAACTTCTCGGGTTTGTCACGTTGCTCGGTGAGGGTCGGCTTCGAGGTTGGATTGAGTTGGGAGCACTACTTGGCTGCCCGGCCCCGCCGGGTGAGATTATTGATGTTGTCTTGTGCAAGACGAGGCGACGTGGTGATCGAAAGTTCGGTAATTTCTCCTTTACACAATTAAAAATCTTGAACTAGCTAGTTATTAATTGTACTAATCAATATTGTCTCATTTGATTGCAGACATTCTACAGGTGTGAGGAGGGATACGAGGAGGAGGCGGCAGATGTTATCGACAAGGAGTGCAAGCGCCTACTTCAGAACTTACGACATGAGGTTCGGGTGCAGGCTGTTCGAGACTACTACGCCGGGCGTGGTATCAAGAAGCCCAAGCAGGAGTGCCGCGATAAGTTCTTGAGTAAGTAGAAGTACATGAAGGTAATTCTTAAGTCCTTGTAGTTACTTCCTTCATTTAGTAACTCATAGCCGTAGTGCTCAAGTTTCTATTTCCTAACTTAGGCCCCTCCGAGATGGTGTGCGGATCGGATGGATTGTTGGGAGGTGTTGGTCAATGCGTGGTGCTCAAAACAATGGCGGGCCTCCCACAACGAGTCCAAGGACAAACGTGCCCAAATGGAAGGTGTGCCACACCACCAAGGCAGCTCCAACTTATTTCAGTATGGGCGGAACTGGGTATGTGGTTTGTTTCATGATTCATGCAATTCATTCATCATGCTAGCTTTAGCCCTTTAATTACTAATTTACTTTGTTTCTCTCTTTCAGGCACGCTATAATAAGGCGGATAAGGCGCCAGAGGTGTACGACCTGTATGCCATGGCCCACACTGGCTCTTACAAGAAAGTCAAGGCATTCTCTGCGTCTGACCTCGATGATCCAAAGAACTTCACCGACATCTCCGCCCACGACAAGCTCGTGCAATATAGAGATCAGGGGAAGGCGAGGAAAGGGGAGGACTTTAACCCGAGCCAGGGTCCCATTGATACAGAGCTGCTGATGATATCTGGTGGCGGGAGGTCCCATGGCTCCATAGCCATGGGAGATGGACTTATCCGTTGTCCTAGCACTCTCCCGGAGATCAAGGCGCGCCAGTCGAGCTCCGCTCCTGGGATAAGGCCTCGTGAACGGCCAGTCCAACTCGCCTTCAAGGTTAGTAGTTATAAGTACTCAGCTATCTTTCTCCATTACATTGTGTGCGCTTCCATCAATGATTACAAATGGTCATGTGAGTGGTGTTGCAGGCTGCTATACAAAGTGAGAGGGATAGAACGGAGAAACTTCTGGCGGAGGCGGCGGAGAGGCAGCGGGAGTTGGAGGAGAGGACGACAAAGATGTTGGAGGAGGAGAGGGCACGGAATGACATGCAGGCAAGGGCCATGTACGAGCTCCTTGTGGTAAGTTTCTTCTGCAGATTACTTGCTAGTCTTAACATTTGAGTCTCATTACTAACTAGTATGACTCTGTAGAAAACCAAATGTGCGATCGTGTGGGAAGTCTGGTCGACCGCTCCGCCGATGCCGTGATTGCTCCAGGAGCACGGTGAGTTTAATTAGAATGGACATTACTTGCTAGTCTTAACATTTGAGTGTCATAATGCTAACGAGACATTGAAATGATCTTTGGTGCAGCTTAACTCCGAAACGCATCGCACAATCCTTCTCCAGCTCTGCCGCGCGAGCCAGCCCGCTCGTACACCTCCCTGATCACGGTAAGTTTCTCTAGTGTTTTGCTTAACAAATGCATAAAGACCTAGAATTAGCTTTATTTCCTCCAATATGCTTACCATAATGACCTAGAGTTAGCTTCTTTTCCTCCAAAATGACTTAATATGCTTACTGACCTCATAAACCATCCATTCTACCTAAGTTAGCTCTAAAACGATATGTACTTAGGTTACTTATGTCAAAAATTGCATAATTAGCTTAGTTAGCTCATAAACGATCCATTTTACCTAAGTTAGCTCTAAAATCACTCATTTTACCTTAGTTAGCTTACAAGTGATCCAATTTATCCAAGTTAGCTCTAAAATGACCCATTTTACATAGATTAGCTCCTAAATGATCCATTTTACCTACTTAGCTTTAAAATTACCCATTTCACCTAGGTTAGCTCCAAAATGACCCATTTCACCTAGATTAGCTCCAAAATGACCCATTTCACCTAGATTCGATCCATTTCACCTATGTTAGCTAAAAACGATCCATTTCACCTAAATTAGCTCTTAAATGATCCGTTTCACCTAAGTTAGCTCAAAAACTATCCATTTCACCTTAGTTAGCTCAAAAACGTGGCATTTCACCTTAGTTAGGTCATAAACGACCCATTTCAACTAAGTTAGCTCATAAAAGCTCATAAATGATCCATTTCACCTAAGTTAGCTCAAAAACGATCCATTTCACCTTAGTTAGCTAAAAAAACGTGGCATTTCACCTTAGTTAGGTCATAAACGACTCATTTCAACTAAGTTAGCTCATAAAAGCTCATAAATGATCCATTTCACCTAAGTTAGCTCAAAAACGATCCATTTCACCTTAGTTAGCTCAAAAACGTGGCATTTCACCTTAGTTAGGTCATAAACGACCCATTTCAACTAAGTTAGCTCATAAAAGCTCATAAATGATCCATTTCACCTAAGTTAGCTAAAAACGATCCATTTCACCTTACTTAGCTCAAAAACGTGGCATTTCACCTTAGTTAGCTCCTAAACGACCCGTTTCAACTAAGTTAGCTCATAAAAGCTCATAAATGATCCATCTCACCTAAGTTAGCTCAAAAACGATCCATTTCACCTTACTTAGCTAAAAAACGTGGCATTTCACCTTAGTTAGCTCATAAACGACCCATTTCAACTAAGTTAGCTCATAAAAGCTCATAAATGATCCATTTCACCTAAGTTAGCTAAAAAACAATCCATTTCACCTTACTTAGCTAAAAAACGTGGCATTTCACCTTAGTTAGCTCATAAACGACCCGTTTCAACTAAGTTAGCTCATAAAAGTTCATAAATGATCCATTTCACCTAAGTTAGCTCAAAAACGATCCATTTCACCTTACTTAGCTCAAAAACGATGCCCTTCACCTTAGTTAGCTCATAAACGACCCATTTCAACTAAGTTAGCTCATAAATGATCCATTTCAACTAAGTTAGCTCATAAACAACCCATTTCAACTTAGTTAGCTCATACATGATCCATTTCACCTAAGTTAGCTCATAAATGACATATACTTCTTGTTCTAGTCTTCTTCTTGTTCTAGTCACCTATTTCTAACTTTCTTATTTACCATTTTGCAGATTTCATTCACTTCATGGAAGCTAACTTGCTATGATGGAGTGCTTGCTTTTCCTTTGATGAAACTTTGCATTGTATCTAGCTTGCTATGATGGAACTTGCTATCTTGATGAAACTTTGCATTGTAATATGTATATGGATGGAACAATGTGTATGGATGGAACTTGCTTATGTATGAACAATGTGTATGGATGAAACTGATGTGATATGTGATATGAAACTTATGTGCTGGATATGTGATATGGAAATATATCTATATATGTCATATATATTTGCTGTGAAAATTGTTGGATTAAAAAACAGAAAAAGAGACAATATGTGGGCTCTTTGCCGTCTCGCCACCGACGGCAAAGGTATCTTTGCCATCAAGCGAATGACGGCAAAGAGGCCACGTGGCAGTGCAATCAGCGTGCTTCCGGGAGGCTGACCAATTTGGTCGGTTTGCCTCTGATGGTGACGGCAAGGCTTTGCCGTCCGCAGCGGACGGCAAAGGCCTGCCGTTAACCACCTAACGGACTAACAGCGCATTTATTGCCGTCTGCATTCTCTGTCGTCCGATGCTGATGGCAAAGGACCTTTTGTCGTCAGCTGCCCGAAGCAGACGACAACGTAGCTCTTAGCTGTCCCCTACTTTGCCGTCCCCTTTTGCCGTCTGCGGCAGACGGCAAAGGTCTTTGCCGTCCGCCATCCATGCCTTTGCCGTCCGCCGTGGCTGATGGCAAAGTAGCCGATTCCTGTAGTGAGCCTGCCCTCGGAATTCCTTCTAGAAGACCACATCTCAGGGATGCCGCTTGGTGCTAGGGTTTGATCGGACGGCAAACGTTCGGAGCTAGGGTTAGGCAAAACTCCACGGGTCTTAGAAGGGTTTTGAGCTGGTCAATGGGGTTTCCAAGGCTTTGACTGAGCATAACTAATTTAAAAAAATCGAAAAAAATATGAAACCTTCGCAGTTCGTTGTTTTATAGGACACACTAACGACGAAAAATACTAACTTGGTATACATACATTTAGAGAGAAAAAACCTAGTTAGCACGATCAAGGTCAAATGAGCACCATTAATTAAAAATATCAAAAATATATATAACATGCGCACAATGTTGTCTTGTGTGACATGTTACCAACCAAAAATCATAAACTTTGTCTATGGACATTTTCATGAAAATGCCTTCACACATATGAGCTATCACGTACAACGTTTCATAGAGACCAAGGATAGGAGGTAGGGTTTCCCTTCGGTTTTTGAAAATTAAAAAAATCAAAAAAATCACCAAAGCTTGATTGCAAAGTGAATAAGAAAGATCTGAACTTAGTTTTCCATTTTCATATGGTAAACGTTTTTTAATGATTTTTCTATTAAAGTATATTTTTTCAAAAAATGTAAAAATTGAAAGACTAATTCAATAAATAGTGATTCTTAGAATCTACACTATATAGATTGAATTGATGTTAATAAAAATATTTGAATCATTTGGAGTAGGTCCAAAAAAACTTGATTACAAATGGGGTTGTTTACCCTAGCTTGGGAGCTCGTTTGGAGTACATTTCTCATAACTACAAGTTTTACCACACAAAAGAGATCGGATTGATCACCTAACATTTATAATAGTTCAACAAACTGTGCAAATTCAAAGTGTGGGTTCAAATTCAAAGTTTGCCTAAAATTCAAATTTTGCCTCAGTAGTTTAAAATCAAAGTTTACAAATAAAATTATTACACCTTACAAGTTTTCATAGTAGTTCAAATTGATGACAGAATCCTTGTTACAAATCCTTAAAGTTCAAGGTTTATGACTTGCATTCAAGTTCAAATTCAAATCTTTGCCTTGCTCCTTGTGTTCCGGGATGGGTTAACCGTCTTACTTCTGCTTTCCCTAGCTAGGATATTTTGTGCTTTTGAAAGCTTTGTTTTGTTGCTTTCGATCTTCACTTCTGGTGGTGGCAGTTTTGTTGAGCTTTGACTGATCGAGCAAGTGATGACCAGTTGACGGTCATCTGTGGGTTTACTAATCTTTAGAGGAACTTCCGACAAAATAACTTCCTCCTCTCTTATAGCTTCAAAACCTTCATAAGCCATGGTTTCAAATTCCGCATCAGATGATGGTTCAACCGAAGTTTCTTCCTCTCTAGGTCTTTTCTGTCTTGTGCCTCTAATTATCCTAGAGCTGGGTCGAACAGAAATAAGCTTAGCCATCGATAAAAAAGAGAACAAATGCAAAAAATGGAAAGATTGCACACATACCAAGCTGCTACTTCAGTTGCTTCATTCTCTGAACTTGCTGCATTCTCCTCTGCTGCTGCATTCTCCTCTAAATTTGCTGCAATCTCCTCTGCATTTACTGCTGCCCATTGTTCCCCTTGTCCAAATGATGCATCGACTGAATTGGTAGAACGCCTAGCAATATGCCCTAGGATACCACATCTTTTGCACTTACGTTGTTTTTTTACACGACCCTCTTCACTAGCTCTTATCCTATTTTTCCTTGGTCTTCCTAGTGGTCTAGTCAGTATAGGAGAATAGAGTCTGAACCCTGGGTATACTATGTTCCATTGGTCTTTTCCCAAGAGTGCAGGCACATTTTCAACATAAGCAGTACTAAATTTGGCAACAGAGAAATATTCAGAGCAATACTGATCTACTTCACCATCTTCACCTCCAATAACAGTCATGAGATGTAGGGCATGTATGCACGGTTTCTCGCGGATATGCCATTGCCTACAACAGCATTCCTTAGTTGCAAGGTTCACTGGATATCTCCATTCCCTATTTTTACTGTCAGTGTATGTCACCTCAGCCTCGTATGTCGACGGTCGAATGCATTTCATCCTTAGTCCTCTTGCCTTGGCATGCAATGCCTTAATCAGAGATGGAGCATAAGATGGCCTACATATTGTGTTTCTAAAATTCTTTTATGAAGAGCCATCTTTACCATGATCATCTGCCTGATCTTAGCAAATGCTTGCCACAACAAAAGCCCTTTCACTGACTTGAACTTTGCATTGAAATACTCAGCGAGGTTATTGGTCACATAGTCTACTTTGCAGATTTCATTGAATTTGCTTCTTGACCACAGCTTTCCATGATGTTCATCCATGTACTCCTTCACCAAAGGATTATGAGCATACAAAACTCTCAAATGGTGCTCATGCTTCCTCAAGCTGCATGTGTATGATGATGGCCATAGATTCTCATCATAAACTTTGCCTTTTAATTTCTTTTTAAAATTTTGCGCTAGGTGTCGCATACATTCCCTATGTTCCACTCTAGGGAATACAATTTCTACTGCAGTTTCTAAACCCTTGCAAGCATTTGTGTGTATAACTAAACCTGAGGGTGTACCTATAATGTTGCGCAACTGCTGCAGAAACCAGACCCAACTCTCCCCACACTCTACCTCCAACACACCAAATGCAAATGGGAATAGCCAGTTGTGTCAATCAACTACAGAAGCTGCTGCTAGCTGGCCTCTCCATCTTCCATTCAAAGCAGTTGCATCGACAGCCAAATAGGGCCTACAACCATTCAGAAACCCCTGCCAACAAGCCTTGAAACGAACAAAAGCCCGCTTGAAGCACTCCTCCTCCAGTGCCTTCCCTTTTAATTTGTACTTAACTGTATGCTTGTCAATCTCTACAACACTCCCTGGACTAGCCGTCTCCACTTTAGTTTTGAAGGTGTAAAGCAACTGAAAACTCTCATTCCATGGACCATTAATCCTATCAAGAGCCCTTTTCTTAGCATAGAAAATCCTCATGTACTGTATATTAATCTTGTACTTCTCAAATAGCTTCGCATGGAGTGATGTTGGACCAATTGTTGGTGTTTCCCTCACCCAATCCAAGATTGCATATGCCACCCACCTAGTCTTTGTAAGCTTAGATTTGTCCTTTCCCCCTCCCCCTCCAGGTGGGCAAGTGTGCCCGTGTGGGTTGCTTTTTATCTGAAACAAATGAAAAGATCAAATGAAAAATGATGTCAAATACAATTAAGAAACAGTACACATGATCTGAATATAGAATGGATAAAAAATCTGATAAAAAGATTCAATTGTAATACCTGAATCAATTTGCTCTTTAGCATAGTGGATGCATGCAACCTCCACCTACACCTATCATAAGGGCAATGAACCGTGAATCTTCCTGGCTCACTCCTATCAACCTCATAAGAGTTTTCAATGAGAATGCAATATATAGTCACTGCATTACGACAGTCCACCATTAATTCGAATATGGTTCCTGGAGTAAGGTCAGGATTCTCCCCATTCCACTCAATTGTTGGCATGTCCTCACCATCATATTCTTGTAAAACTAAGGATTCGATGTTCTCCTCCCTCTCTTCATTGTCAGTTTCATCAAATCTAGCACGGCTGCTAGGCTCCTCTGGATATTCATCTTCCACTGCCTGTTGACTGACTATCTACCAGTTCAGGGAATAGAATCTCATCCTCGTCAGGCTCTACATCTACTTCTACATCAGGTGCAGAAGGGAGAGGAGAAGTGGCAGAATTAGCGGCAGCTGACATGTTGTGGCTTTCAGAACCATTATGTTTACTTGGTCTCGACCTACAAGGAGTGCGAGGACGCTTGCTATTAGCAGAGACAGGATGTCTGAACACCTTTCGGGATACGTTTTTTGCGTGCCTGAAGCACACCGATATGTATTTTACTGAAACGGTTGTCAGCATTCAAACTAAATAGCAATCCCAGATGCTCATCACAAGTTAACGAGACAAATCTCTGCTCGGTATTGTTGAAATATCTCAATTCAATAGCATCGGCAGGGCTCCATGGATACTCACAACAGAGTGCCTCGCGGAAATCTGTGAACGAAACGCTGGTTTCTACCACTTTAGGATAGAAAAATCCAGAAACCATACACGGTTTAGTTCCACGCGGCTCGCTAGTTTCTGTTCTAAGCGCCAGCCGAAAAGCAAGTGTTGGATCAACCCTATTCGATTGAAATAAGATAAAGGGCGCAGTTAGGCCAAAAAAATCAGATAAATTGCATAGATTCACGCCAACGGTGGTAAAATACAGCCTAATTTACGGATCTCCTAATCAATTTGAGAGGAAAATGATGCTTACCCAGGTGGAATCCATGAATTATCAGCCTCTGATTCGAACCAATCATCTCCACGGTCGATGGGCCGGACGGGGTGCCCCCCTGACATCGCTTCCTAATCCTAGATGGGGAGAGAGGGTAGATGCGGCGGAGCCGGCACGATTGCGGCGGAGGCGACACGACGGCGGCAAAGGTGGCACGAAGGCGGCGGGGGAGAGGGGGCAGCGCGGAAGCGACTAGATCTGATTCAGGTTACAATGAGTGTCAGTTTCACGGCCCCACTGGTTAGCACGTAACGGTCAAAATGTGGACTCTGCCCTACGCGGCCCCACTCGTCAGAGTTAACGATCAAGCCATTGACCCGACGACAACGTCCGCTATGACCAGTTCTGAGGGTTTCGGGCAAGGGAGTGGGGAAAGGTGAGCAAAAGTTAAGAGCGTGGGGATGAATGAGTAGAACTAAGGAACCCGGGGCACATAAATAAAAATCTCTATTTTTTCTAGGTCAAAATGACCTATATACCAGAAGATGGGCACTGGTGGTGGGCCTGGGTGAGCACAGCCCACCAGGGCGCACCTGGGCTCCCTGGCGCACCCAGGTGGGTTGTGCCAACATGGTGGGCCCCCTCTGGTAGTTATTTTCTCCAATATTCCTCAAATATTCTGTAAAAAATATCCGTGAAGTTTCAGCTTGTTTGGGGTTGTGTAGAATAGGTAGCCTGGCGTAGCTTTTCCAGGTCCAGATTTCCAGCTGCCGGTATTCTCCCTCTTTGTGTATACCTTGCATATTATAAGAGAAAAGGCATTAGAATTACTCCAAAAGACATTGTTATGGATAAAACATCATAAATAATAGTAAGAAAACATGATGCAAAATGGACGTATCAACTCCCCCAAGCTTAGACCTCGCTTGTCCTCAAGCGAAAACTGAAATTAAAAAACATGTCCACATGCTTTGAGAGAGAGAGGTGTCGATAAAAACAAAATACGGACATAGAAGCATCATGTTCATTATTATAACAGCAACAAATTTAAACATAAAACTTTTATCATATACTTCTCATGAATAAGTAACAATTCATCACACAATCGAAGTATGAAGCAAAAACTCTATTAAAAACCAACAAACTATATTCGCAGTCAACTTTGCAACTACAATTCATCATCTTTTCAGGAAGGGTCACGTATCGGTGCCTTTAGGCAAGTCCACATAATCAACCATCATATAGTCTTCTATGATTGCTAACACTCACCGCGTACACATGAGCAAAACGTTTCAACTGGACACATAGAAAGATAGGGGCTTATAGTTTCGCTTTCCAACGTATTCACCTCAAGGGTGATGTCAACAATAATAACTCATGCTATCTATATTCAACTGGACATATATGCCTAGATCTTTCCTCACCATATGATGCTTGCCAAAGGAGAAAAATTAAAAGGAATATAGGGAAAACTTTGACTCTTGCATAAGAGTAAATACATCAAAGTAAAAGATAGGCCCTTCACAGAAGGAAGCAGAGGTTGCCATGCGCTTATTTGTTTGTATGCTCAATCCCTTAGTGCAAAAGAACATCACGTTACATTGCCCCTTGTGATAGCAACCTTTATTATGCAGGCTGTCGCTTTTATTCTTCACCATCACAAGTTCGTGCAACACTCAATTTTCTCTTACACTAAATGATCTCACACATTTAGAAGCAATTTTTATTGCCTTTTTGCACCGATGACAACTTACTTGAGGGATCTTGCTCAATCCCTAGGTAGGTATGGTGAACACTTGAAAATAAGATTTGGATTTAAGTGTTTTTGGATGCACAAGTAGTATCTCTACTTAGTGCAGAGTTTTTGGCTAGCAAAGATAGGAGGCAAGCACCAAATGTTTAAGGATCTATGACAATATGACTTCTATGTGAATATAAACAAACAAAACCATTTAGTTGTCTTCCTTGTCCAACGTCAACAATTTTGGCATATAATATTTTGATGAGGGCTCACAATCACAAAAGATTTCTAGGATAGTATATTTATATGTGAATCTTCTCTTCCCTTATTAATTATTTCATGAGTTGCATCATTGACTAATGCAATGTTTGTCAATCTCTAATAAAATTTTCTACTTATACTTTTCCTTATGTGGTGTCATCACCTACCATAAGATTAGTATATGATCTTCTTGATTTATTTCCTTTCGCTTATTTAATTCATTTCTCTTTTCTTTCTTATTCCTTTTCTTTTATTTGCAACATGGAAGGAAAGAAAGAAAAAAACTCAAACTAAACTTTATTATATAACTTGCACACGATTACAAGGATAGATCACTAAGCAAAATCTCAAAGAAGAAAGGATTGAACTAAACTTTTATTCTTCTAAAGCAAAATATCGAACTAAAATAAGTAAAGGGAAAAAGATAATGGGATGATACCATACCGAGGCACCTCCCCCAAGCTTGGCGGAAGCCAAGGGGAGTGCCCATACCCGATACTTAATTCTCCTTTGGTGGTGAAGAAGATGGTGGTGGTGATGAGGTAGTGTTCTCCAATATAACCATGAGTAGATATTTCAAACCTTGAATCTCCCGAAGGGCTTGACGAATTAATTCACTGTTTTCCTTCACCTCAGCCATTATGTGTTTATTCTCTGGACACCAAGGTTTTGTTCCTGCACTATTTTCTCTTGGCCGGGATATGTCCCAGTGGATAGTATGTGCCTACGAGGAGTGTTCTCGAACCCATTATTGTGAATCAAATTGCGAAAATTATTACGATGTAACCTGTGTAAGGGCCTCCTCGGTGGGAGATCTTCTTGCTCTTCCAGGCTCGCTTGATTGTTCGATTATCCCATGGCTTGATGAGGATTAGGGTGAGTAGAGATTCTAGCTAATGTACCCCTCTCGGGGGTCGGAAAGTGAGTCCCAAAGGGACTTTCCTCTTCTTCCCCCATAGCAACCTCTTCATCTTCATTCCTCCTTAGATCTTCCTGAACCAACCTTATGTCTCCTTCTCCATTGTTGAAGGGTGAGGAAGACATGACGTTGATCTAGTTGAATCTGTCAGAAAATAGCAAGGAAAAGAAAACAGAGGATCTCTCCACGATACGGTGGTTAACAGGTTCGGGAAGTATATATAGATTTTTTTTATCTTGGGGGGCGAGCAAACTATAGAAAAACAGAGTCCAGAAGGTGACCCAGGTGGGCACAACCCACCTGGGCGCGTCAGGCAAGCCTGGCGGACCCTGGTGTCTTGTTCCCACCAGGGTACGCTTGCTGGAAGTTTCTTATTTTTCTAATTTTCTAAATATTCCAAAACTGATAAAAATATTTTTGCGGATTTTTCGGAGTCCGTTTACTTACCGTATCACATACCTCCTTATTTTCACGATTCTGGAGTGTTCCGGAAGGACTCTTTTATGTGATCTTCCGGTGTCAAAGTTTGGATAATATTACTTTCAACATTAATGGGCGTACCTGAGATATAATGTTTTATTCGTTGCCCATTGACAACCTTCGGGTTAGTACCTTCGGCATTATTTATTTTGATGGCTCCAGACTGATAAACCTCCTCGATGACATATGGGCCTTCCCATTTTGAGAGGAGTTTTCCTGCAAAGAATCTGAAACGAGAGTTGTACAAAAGAACACATTCTCCGACTTTAAACTCACACTTTTGGATTCTTTTGTCATGCCATCTTTTAGCTTTTTCTTTAAATACTTTTGCATTTTTCATAAGCTTGGGTTCTCCATTCATCTAATGAGCTAATATCAAATAACCTCTTTTCACCGGCAAGTTTGAAATCATTGTTGAGTTCTTTCATGGCCCAATATGCTTTATATTCGAATTCAAGAGGCAAATGACAAGCTTTTCCATAAACCATTTTATAAGGAGACATACCCATAGGATTTTTATATGTTGTTCTATAAGCCCAAAGTGCATCATCTAATTTCTTAGACCAATTCTTCCTGGACCTATTGACAATCTTTTGCAAAATTAATTTTATTTCTCTATTGCTAAGCTCAACTTGACCACTAGACTGAGGATGATAAGGTTATGCAATTCTATGGTTAACATCATATTTGGCAAGCATTTTACGGAAAGCACCATGAATAAAGTGTAAACCACCATCAGTCATTAAATATCTAGGGACTTGATACGTCTCCAATGTATCTATAATTTATGAAGTATTCATGCTATTATATTATCCATCTTGGATGTTTAATGGGCCTTACTATGCACTTTTATATTATTTTTGGGACTAACCTATTAACCCAGAGCCTAGTGCCAGTTTTTGTTTTTACCCTTGTTTCAGTGTTTCGCAGAAAAGGAATATCAATCGGAGTCCAAACGGAATGAAACCTCCGGGAGCGTGATTTTTGGAATGAACGTGATCCAGGAAACTTGGAATTGAAGTCAGGGAAGCTTCAAGGTGGCCACGAGGCAGGGAGGCGCGCCTGCCCCCTTGGGCGCGCCCCCCACCCTCATGGGCCCCTCGTGGCTCCCCTTACCGACTTCTTTCGCCTATATATATCCATATACCCTAAAAACATTGGGGAACAGAATAGATCGGGAGTTCCGCCGCCGCAAGCCTCTGTAGCCACCAAAAACCAATCGGGACCCTGTTTCGGTACCCTGCCGGAGGGGGAATCCCTCACCGGTGGCCATCTTCATCATCCCGGCGATCTCCATGACGAGGAGGGAGAAGTTTACCCTCGGGGCTGAGGGTATGTACCAGTAGGTATGTGTTTGATCTCTCTCTCTCTCTCTCTCTCTCTCTCTCTCTCTCTCTCGTGTTCTTGATTTGGCACGATCTTGATGTATCTCGAGCTTTGCTATTATAGTTGGATCTTATCAAGTCTCTCGCCCTCCACTCTCTTGTAATGGATTGAGTTTTCCCTTTGAAGTTATCTTATCGGATTGAGTCTTTAAGGATTTGAGAACACTTGATGTATGTCTTGCATGTGCTTATCTATGGTGACAATGGGATATTCACGTGATCTACTTGATGTATGTTTTGGTGATCAACTTGCGGGTTCCGTAACATTGTGAACTTATGCATAGGGGTTGGCACACGTTTTCATCTTGACTCTCCGGTAGAAACTTTGGGGCATTCTTTGAAGTTCTTTGTGTTGGTTGAATAGATGAATCTGAGATTGTGTGATGCATATCGTATAATCATACCCGTGGATACTTGAGGTGACATTGGAGTATCTAGGTGACATTAGGGTTTTGGTTGATTTGTATCTTAAGGTGTTATTCTAGTATGAACTCTATGGTAGATCGAACGGAAAGAATAGCCTTGTCTTATTTTACTACGGACTCTTGAATAGATCGATCAGAAAGGATAACTTCGTTTGTTCTCCGCTATTAGTGACTTTGGAGTGAGTCTTTGTTGCATGATGAGGGATATTTATATGATCCAATTATGTTATTATAGTTGAGAGACCTTGCACTAGTGAAAGTATGAACCCTAGGCCTTGTTTCCTAGCATTACAATACCATTTTTGCTCACTTTTATCACTTGATACCTTGCTGTTTTTATATTTTAAGATTACAAATACTCATATCTATTATCCATATTGCACTTGTATCACCATCTCTTCGCCGAACTAGTGTACCTATACAATTTACCATTGTATTGGGTGTGTTGGGGACACAAGAGACTCTTTGTTATTTGGTTGCAGGGTTGTTTGAGAGAGACCATCTTCATCCTATGCCTCCCGTGGATTGATAAACCTTAGGCCACCCACTTGAGGGAAATTTTCTACTGTCCTACAAACCTCTGCACTTGGAGGCCCAACAACGTCTACAAGAAGAAGGTTGTGTAGTAGACATCAAGCTCTTTTCTGGCGCCGTTGCCGGGGAGGTGAGTGCTTGAAGGTATATCTTTAGATCTTGCAATCGAATCTTTTTGTTTCTTGTTTTACCACTAGTTAATTTATAAAACAAAACTACAAAAAATGGAATTGAGTTTGCCTCATACGCTTCATCTTTTTAATATCTTTCGTGAGTATGATGGAAAGGAAAATTTTGCTCAAGTGCTAGAAGAAGAAATCTATAGAATGTTTGGCACTAAATATTTGTGTGATGAGCAAGATTGCAATGTTGTTAGTATGAATTCTATGAATATCCATGATGCTAATGATATGCAAAGCCACAATCTTGGGGAAGCTATGTTTGATGAAGATGATATTTTTTGTCCCCCAAGTTTTGATGAGCAAATCTATTATGATGAAAGCATGCCTCCTATTTATGATGTGATGACACGTATGCTACAAAGAATAAAGATAACCATGGAACTTGTCATCATGATTTTAATTTTCAATTGGATTATGCTTCACATGATAGTTATTTTGTTGAGTTTGCTCCCACTACTATTGATGAGAATAAATTTGCTTATGTGGAGAGTAGTAAAATTTCTATGCAAGTATATCATGAAAAGAATGCTTTAGGTGCTGGTTATATTGTTGAATTCATTCATGATGCTACTGAAAATTATTATGAGGGGGGAATATATGCTTGTAGGAATTGCAATAATATCAAGTTTCCTCTCTATGTGCTCAAAGTTCTGAAGTTATGCTTGTTTTGCCTTCCTATGCTAGTTGATTATTGTTCCCATAAGTTGTTTTCTCACAAAATCCCTATGCATAGGAATTGTGTTAGAATTAAATGTTCTAGCCATACTCTTCATGATGCTCTCTTTATGTTTCAATTCTTATCTTTTATATGAGCATCATTGAAATCATCATGCCTAGCTAGGGGCGTTAAACGTTAGCGCTTGTTGGGAAGCAACCCAATTTTCATTTTTGTTATTTCTTTTTGGTTCTGTTTAGTAATAAATATTTGATCTAGACTCTGGTTATATGTGGTTTTATGTTTTAATTAGTGTTTGTGCCAAGTAAGACCTATAGGATCTTCTTGGATGATAGTTATTTGATCTTGCTGAAAATTCCAGAAACTTTCTGTTCACGAAAACAATTGTTTAAAATCACCAGAAAGTGATAAAATACTGATTCCAATTTCAGTAGATCAATAATCAAATTATATAGGACGTCCTATTTTGGTAGATTTTTATGAGTTCCAGAAGTTTGTGTTTGATACAGATTACTACAGACTGTTCTATTTTTGACAGATTCTGTTTTCTTTGTGTTGTTTGCTTATTTTGATGAATCTATGAGTAGTATCGGAGGGTACGAACCATAGATAAGTTTTAATAAAGTATATATTACACCAATATGAATTTAGAATGAGTTCACAATAGTACCTAAGTGGTGATTTATTTTCTTATACTAACGGAGCTCATGAGATTTTCTGTTGAGTTTTGTGTTGTGAAGTTTTCAAGTTTTGGGTAAAGATTCGATGGACAATGGAATAAGGAGTGGAAAGAGCCTAATATTGGGGATTACCAAGGCACCCCAATGTAATATTCAAGGACAACCAAAAGCCTAAGCTTGGGGATGCCCCGGATGGCATCCCCTCTTTCGTCTTCGTTCATTGGTAACTTTACTTGGAGCTACACTTTTATTCACCACATGATATGTGTTTTGCTTGGAGCGTCATTTTGTTTTGTTAGTATTTGCTTGCTTTTATTTAGAATAATGTTTTGCATCTCTATTTTCAATAAAAAATGTCAAGGATAGCTTTTACCATGCTTATTTTGCAAGTATACATGTCGCTGTTTCAAAACAGAAAGTTTACCGTTGTTGCAAAAATTCCCTAGAAAAGTAAGATTAAGATAAAATGTTGAAACCTTTTGAATAATAAGCTCTTATAAATTTACTACAGTTGGAATTTTCTTTTATAATTTTTGGAGCTAGGGAAGTATGGATCTTGCTGCATTCTTTACAGGCTGTCCTGTTTAGGCAGATTGCTGTTATGTTTGCATTGTTTGCATATGTTTGCTTGTTTAATGATTCTATTTGAGGATAGGACTATTAAATATGCAGAGGAATTTAGTATGAAATTTTGAATAATAATATTAGTAATTTGCTACAGTAGAGTATGATAAGGTTTTTGCATTGGTTTATACTAACTTATCTCACGAGTTCTTGTTGAGTTTGGTGTGGATGAAGCTTTCAAGATTTAGGAAATCGTGACTTGAGAGGAATTAAGGAGACACAAAAGCTCAAGCTTGGGGATGCCCAAGGCACCCCAAGATAATATTTCAAGAAGTCTCAAGCATCTAAGCTTGGGGATGCCCCGGTAGGCATCCCACCTTTCTTCTTCAACAATTATCGTTAGTATCGGTTGAGCCTAAGTTTTTTGCTTGTTCACATGATGAGTGCTATACTTGAAATGTCGTTTTATTTTGTTTTGCTTGCTTTTTGAATAATATCCCAAGATCTGAAATTCTTAAACGAGAGAGAGTCTTCACATAGCTACATAATTATTTAACTACTCATTGATCTTCACTTATATATTTTTGGAGTAGTTTGTCATTTACTCATGTGCTTCACTTATATCCTATGAGTAAATGGTTGAATGATTTGAATGTCATAAATCTGAAATTATATATGTTTCATATGCTTATCCCATGGGGAGTAATGCCTTCACATATAAGAAGTAGAGGTGGTAAATTTATTGAAGGTTAGCAAACATTGTATTGGTCACTTGAACAATTCATGAAAGAATATTGACGGAAGAGAGATTTCACATATAAATATACTATCTTGGACATCTTCTATGATTGTGAGCCCCATTAATTATTATCAAACCTGAGAAAATAGTTGAAGTTGGACAAGGAAGACAACATAATGAGTTATGCTTGGGTATATTTGTATAGGAGTTATATTGTTATGGATCCTCTAACATGTGGTGCTTGCTATTTAGAATCCTTTGCTAGCCAAAATATCTGTACTAAGCGGGAATATTGCTTGTGCATCCAAATTCCTTGAACCAAGTTTATTCCATGAGTGTCCACCATATCTACCTATATGCAGTATTTACCTGTCGTTCCCAGTAAATTTGCATGTGCCAAACTCTAAACCTTCAAATAATAATCTGTTTTGTATGCCCGAATCTCTCATGTAGCGACTAGGGGCTGTCAATATCTTCCATGCTAGGTGGGTTATTCTCACGATGAGTGGACTCCACTCATCATTCACGAGAAAATGGCTGGTAACTGGGATGCCCAGTCTATGATCAAAAGATCAAAAACAAATTCACAAATAATTTAAACAAAGCTCCCCCAGGAATGTTGATAGTTGGACGGCACCCGTTGTTTTGGACAAGCCGTGGAGTGTGAATGTTGGTGGAGGGGGAGTAAAAATTTTACCTTTCTGCGTGGGAACCGCCTATGATGTATCTAGTATGGAAGATATTGGGAACTCTTGGTTGTTATGTTGACAATGAAAGCATACCTCTCAAAATTATTTTCATCTCTGTTTTTGCTAGAAGCTCTGGCACCTCTGCAAATCCCTGCTTCCCTTTGTGAAGGGCATATCTTTTTCTTTTATGCAAGAGTCAGTAGTATTCCTTCTCATTCCAACCTACTCTTTAGTTGGCAAGCATCATGTGGTGGAGAAAGATCTAAGCATATATAGACATTCAAATATATTTGAGAATGAATTATTATTGTTGACATTACCCTTGAGGTAAAAGGTTGGGAGGCGAAGCATTAAGCCCCTATCTTTCTCTGTGTTCGATGGATGCTATTTGATCTAAAAATATGCTTTGAGTGGTAGCAATCATGGAACACTATATGATAGTTGAGTATGTGGGATTTGCTAAATCAAAGCTCTGACATAGACTCTTCCTGAAAATAAGATGAATTGTAATTTTTTGATGACTAATAACACGGTTTGTTAGTTTTCAAGAAAGTTTATGATCTATACTTTAACATGTGAATAGTTTGTTACATGATCATGCAAAGTTTTATGAGTTCAGCTACTGTTATGACATATGATGATGCTAGAAAAGGTGATTGAAATTATCATTGCTCAAACTTGTGCACCTGCTAGCATTCACGCTTCATAAATTATTTCTTTTATCATTTACCTACTCGAGGACGAGCAGGAATTAAGCTCGGAGATTGAGGGAGTCCTGGATTAGGGGGTGTCCGGATAGCCGGACTATGACCTTTGGCCGGACTCCTGGACTATGAAGATACAAGATTGAAGACTTCGTCCCGTGTCCGGATGGAACTTTCCTTGGCTCGGAAGGCAGGCTTGGTGATACGGATATGTAGATCTCCTACCATTGTAACCGAGACTGTGTAACCCTAACCCTATTCGGTGTCTATATAAACCGTAGGGTTTTAGTCCGTAGGACGAACAACAATCATACCATAGGCTAGCTTCTAGGGTTTAGCCTCTCTGATCTCGTGGTAGATCTACTCTTGTACTACCCATATCATCAATATTAATCAAGCAGGAGTAGGGTTTTACCTCCATCGAGAGGGCCCGAACCTGGGTAAAAACATCGTGTCCCTTGTCTCCTGTTACCATCCGCCTAGATGCACAGTTCGGGACCCCCTACCCGAGATCCGCCGGTTTTGACACTGACATTGGTGCTTTCATTGAGAGTTCCCCTGTGTCATCGCCGTCAGGAAGGATGCCTCATCCCGTCTTTAAAGACAGCACTGTTGCTAAAGAAGCTTTGGCTGCCGGCCAAACTCTCCGGCTAGGCGGTTTTCTTATGACCGCCTGTTCGGCCGCCGCGCCGACGATGACTTCTCGGGTCATCGAAAGCAATCTTCACGTTAACTCGGAGCTCGCCGAGCGGTTAGATCCGATGGAGCTCTCTTCCTTAAACGAGCTCTTGGATCGCATCGCCGCCCTGGGAGTCGCTACAGACTATGATCAGATTGGGCCTAAACCCGATCTGAGAGAGATTAACTCTCCCAAGGTTACCCACCACGTTGCTGTGGTAGAGGAACAATACGGCAACCCTTCTTCTATCTTAAAGACTAGTTACGTCCGGATTCCTGATCCCTCCATGCCGGATTCCCGCGGAGGAGAGGACGTCACGCAAGCCCTGAACCTAAAGTCAGGCAGCGGGCTAGATTCATTGGACAACATCCAAGAATCCAAGCTTCCAAATTCGGAAGCTCCTTGGCCGTTAAGCCTCAGATTGGGCGCGGTTCCGGATTTAATTCCACCCGCCCACCCAAACATAAGCGACCTATCTCAAATACGGCAAAAGACCACAGAAACAGTACACCATTACTGGGCCAGATTCCTCCGGTTATGGACAGGATAAAGGATCGCCATGAGGAGGACGCAATCTCATTCTTCGCAATAATTGCACGGACAACGAGATCCTCAACGCTATAAGTCGTCGTGACATTACACGCTTTGCCGACTTGGCATCCATAGTACGAAAGTATTGTGCGATGGAAAGCGCCTGGAAAACTGAAGCAAGATTTTGGGACAATCCGGCCTTGAATACAACCCCAGTCCGAAACAAAAGGGTGCATCATCGCCAAGCATCTGGGTTAAATACCAAGAAGCAAAAACCCTCTATAGGGCATGGAACCGTACTGGAGGGATGGCTCAATGGACCCTGTAAAATTCATAGTACAGAGGGCGCCACTCCAACTCATAGCCTTAGAGCATGTTGGATACTACGGCAGGTGGCCAAAAGTGGCGAAGAGCTTCTAGCTCTAGAGCACCAACCCAAGGATACCAGTACGGTATTAACAGTCTTCGAGACTTTCGCATCAAATAATATGCGGAAACGAACACTCCGTAGCCTTGCCGAAGTCTACCAAGTAGCAACAATAAACCCATGGAGTGACACGGATATTACCTTCAATGCCAGTGACAAACCTAAATTCCGAACAGCTCGAGCACCAGCTGCATTGGTCCTTAGTCTGATAGTGGACGGCTTTCGCCTTACCAAGGTACTCATGGACGGTGGCAGCGGATTGAACCTCATTTACGAGGAAACCCTCCGAAAAATGGAAATAGACTGGAGCCGCATTGAGCGAAGCGGCACAACCTTTAGAGGAATAAGCCCCAGTCGGGAAGCACGCTGTACAGGAAAAATCACACTGGATGTGGTGTTCGACACGCCGGATAATTACAGGTCCGAGGAGGTCACGTTCCAAGTGGCCCCGTTCAGCAGCGGATACCACACTCTATTAGGGCGAGAGGCATTCACAATTTTCCAAGCTATACCCCATTATGGGTACATGAAGCTCAAAATGCCCGGGCCCAACGGAATCATCACTCTTGCTAGTGACCCGGACATAGCACTCCCCGCCGAAAATAAGACAGCCGCACCGCCCTTGAGGCACTATCCGCCCTAGCGGCCGAGGAACTCACCGCATCAAGCTCCACGGTGAATAGGGACGATGTGATACTCGATAAGAGGTCCAAGTCCACTTCCTTCAAACCAGCGGACGAAATAGTCAAATTCCAAGTCCATCCAACGGACCCTACAAAACGGCCTCCATCGGGCACAATTAAATCTGATGTAGACGCCGCACTAAGAGAATTCCTAAGCGAGAATTGGGACATTTTGCCCGCACCTTGAGACATGCCAGAATCCCACGCCGCTGGCCGAGCACAGCCTAAACATCCTAAAAGGATTCAAGCCAGTCAAACAGGCTCTTCGGCGTTTTTCCGAACCCAAGAGACAGGCCATGGGAGAGGAGCTAGCCAAACTATTGGAGGCCGGATTTATCAGAGATATAAAACATCTGGACTAGCAAGCAAACCTGGTGATGGTACCAAAGAAGGACAAATCCTGGCGCCTATGCGTCGATTTCAAGGACCTCAACAAGGCTTGCCCAAAGGATCCCTTCCCCCTCCCCCGCATCGATCAAATCATCGACGCTACCGCAGGACACGATTCATTGTGTTTCCTCGACGCATACTCCGGCTACCACCAAATTAAGATGGTAGAGCCTGACCAAGCCGCAACGGCATTCATCACTCCATACGGCCCATTCTGCATCAACACAATGCCCTTCGGGCTCAAAAACGTCGGCGCAACATATGAGCGCATGATTCAGACATGTCTGGCAAACCAGATCGGCAAAACAGTGGAGGCATACGTAGACGATGTGGTCGTCAAAATCAAGCACGTCGAAACTCTAGTAGACGACTTGAGGCTCACATTCGATAATCTCCGAACATTATGACATTAAGCTCAACCCGAAAATGCGTTTTGGCGCATCACCGGAAAGCTCTTGGGCTTCATTGTATCCGGTAGAGGAATTGAAGCAAACCCAGCCAAGATCCGAGCTCTGTCACAATTGGATATCCCAAAAGACCTCAAACAAATACAAAATTGACTGGATGCGTGGCGGCTCTAAGCCGCTTTGTCTCCCGTTTGGGAGAAAAGGCATTACCCCTTTATCACCTCTTCCGACGCACCGAACACTTCGAGTGGACGGATGCCGCCACGGCCAGACTCGAAGAAATAAAAGCCATATTGGCAACAAACTCGGTCCTGGCCGCGCCCAACATGGGCGAACCAATGCTATTATATATCTCGGCAACTCATCAAGTTGTAAGAGCGGTGCTCGTTGTCGAACAAAAAACGGACGGACACAAGTTCCCCCATCAAAAACTAGTTTACTACGTGTCCACTGTCCTAACTCCATGCAAGTCACGGTACCCGCATTATCAAAAGATAGCGTACGGTGTTTACGGCATCCCGGAAGCCGCGACACTACTTTCAAGAGTGTTCGATAACAGTAGCCTCCGAAGTACCTCTTAACGACATTATAAACAACAGCGACGTGACGGGCCGGATTGCCAAATGGGCCATTGAGCTCCTCCCGTTTGACATAACCTATAAGCCACGGCGAGCTATTAAGTCGCAAGTTTTGGCCGACTTCGTCGCCGAATGGACCGAAGCCGAACTCCCTAAAGAGTACGGCGCATATTGTAACTGGATAATGCACTTCGACGACTCCAAAATGTTGGCTGGCCTGGGAGCTGGCGTCGTTCTGACGTCCACAACCGAAGATACAGTTCAATACGTACTCCAGATAATGTATACGGACTCCAACAACGCAGCTGAATATGAGGCCCTTCTACATGGTCTCCGGATGGCAGTCTCCATGGGCATTCAACGCCTAGAGGTGCGAGGGGATTCGAACCTCGCGATATCCCAAATAAATGGAGTCTTTGACGCCAAGGATCCCAAAATGGCACCTTATCGCAATGCCGTCCTAAAAATGTCAGCTCGGTTTAAGGGGCTCGAATTTCACCATATAGCCCGGGATAACAACCAGGCAGCAGACGTGTTGGCATGCATTGGCGCAAAGCGCGATGCCGTCCCCCCAACATCTTCTTAGAGAGGCTGTTCAAGCCATCCATATTATGGGAGGGAGAGTCCGGAAATAACAACCCGGACCCAACCGCACTGCCCCACACCGAACATTCTGACATAGTTGGTGGTTCTACCAACGAAATAACACCCTCAACCCACGTAATAATGGCAGTCATTGCCCCGTGGACAGAACCATTCCTAGCCTACCTAACCAGGCAGGAACTTCCCCAGGACCAAAACGAGGCCCGCTGCATAGTGCGGCGATCTAAAGCCTATAAAGTCCATGAGGGAGAGCTTTATAAGAAAAGCACAACCGGAGTCCTTCAAAGGTGTATCTCTGAAGAGGAAGGGCGGAATCTTCTGGCTGAAATTCATGCCGGACTCGGCGTGCACCACGCCGCAGCCCGGGCCCTTGTAGGCAAGGCCTTCCGTACAGGATTTTATTGGCCGACGGCCCGGGCAGATGCTCAAGACTTAGTCCAACGATGCGTCGGATGCCAGCTCTTTGCTAATCAAAGCCACATGCCACCCACCGCCATCAAAACTATACCCATCACCTGGCCCTTCGCGGTTTGGGGGCTTGACATGGTCGGACCCCTCAAAGGGGTAACCCACAAGCAAAAATACCTACTGGTCATGGTGGATAAATTCACCAAATGGATAGAGGCCAAGCCTGTCAAGACGGCCGAATCCGGACCGGTGATAGACTTCATATCAGGGGTCGTACACCGTTATGGTGTCCCCCACAGCATCATCACTAATAACGGCACGAACTTTACGGCCGATGAGGTCAAACTCTGGTTAAAAACATGGGCATTAAGCTCGACTACGCTTCAGTCTATCACCCTCAAACTAACGGTCAAGTTGAGAGAGCAAATGGTCTAATTATGAGCGGCATCAAACCAGATTAGTGCGGTCCCTCAAGGAATCTAACACGCACTGGGTAGAGGAGCTCGACTTCGTACTTTGGGGGCTGCGGGCCACTCCGAATCGCACGACCGGATTCACACCATTCTTTATGGTATATGGCGCAGAGGCAGTTCTGCCCTGTGACATAATTCATGACTCACCTCGCATGCGCATGTATGAAGAAAGAGAAGCCGAGCTCGATCGGCAGGACAGTTTGGACGCCTTGGAGGAGGAGCGTGACGTAGCAAAAGCCCGCTCCGCATTCTATCAACAATGAGGCTCAAGATATCAAAGCGAGAAGTACGGGCCAAAACTTACAATGTTGGCGAGCTAGTTCTACGCCTGCCGGACAAGAAAAAGGACAAACTAAAGCCCAAATGGGAAGGTCCCTTTATCATCGACCAAGTCCTGACCGGTGGAGCGTACCGTCTGTGAGATGCATCGGATAACCAACTCGAGCCGAACCCATGGAACGCAGCGCCGGATTCTGAGTTCGTCTCCTTCCTCTGTCCATATTTTACATTTTAGCTTTCTTCTATTTTTCTCCTTCTCCCTCCTTTTTCTTTCAAGCCTTGGAAGGCTCGTTAGCACATTGTTCGCACACACTTGACGCTCTATCAGCGCTCATTGTACCTGGGGGCTTCTTTCACAGAAGCTTAATTATAAGGGCTTCATGCCCAATACATGTGTCACACTTCTGCATGTACCTTTTATTCACCATTATATGCATCGATATGACTTAAGTTTTGGCCAAGCTGGGTTGCATGGCTCCTGTGCTTACCCCTACGTTCCCGATTGTTCGGCTAGGTGGTAAAGGGAGCACCTCTGCGATTGTTACTGCCGGGTCAGCCGGATGTGTACCTTAGACTGGGTGAAGCCGAAAGCTAGCGTTCTTAAGAGAATATTCGGTCGGTGAACTAAAATAAGATTTCTTACCTATTTATTTATCTGCCCCCGGATGTTTTTCTGCTTTTCTCGCAGTCCGGACATGCACTTTAGGGCATGCCTCCCAGGGAAAGGAACCCCTTATGGAACTATTCTCCCTGGAATATGTTTCTTACTAACCATGTAATATAACATAACTAGTTGGGCGCTTGTCTGATAAAGCACTAATGACCCCTACATCTGGTCTCCACACATGCCCCGGTTTCAATATAACCGCGAGGGTATTGGGACACACTCCGGAATATTGGGTCCCGAGGTTGAAGCGAAAAGGTCCGCTATGACAAACGATCTACAATCCGGCTAGAAGGCATTTTACATGTCACCTTAAATTACATAGTCAATTTGGCTGATTGTATTCCTCTTCAATGCCATCTAACAGGCTGTCTAGTTTACAGTCCTGCTGGGAATACTTTGCGGCCAATTCTACCTGGTCGTACACTAAGCTCACAGGGATCTCCTTCCCATCTGGCCCCACAGGTCCGACCTCGGCCATGCGGTTTGGGTCAGCATTCATGTACCGCGTCTTCACCATGGCCCAGGCCTCCATGGCGCCTTGACGGCAGGACGATATCTTCCATAATCGGAGCGCGCTGCCCCCCGGAGCCTCTGCAAGCTCCCAAGGCCTTGGGCAGGGAGACAGATGGCCACAAGGCCTGGGCGACCTTTCATCACCTGCCGAACTCGCTCGCAGTTGTAAGAGCTCGAAGAAGGTCACCCGAGAACCGGGCATTTCTCTGCAGACGGCTGTGAGCATACCTGCAGACATAACTCGTTAGTCGACTTCCTCGCTGAACTCTTTTTTAAAGTTCGTTTAAGCACTTACTAAAAATGCCGCGTCGAAGCCGCCGATTCTCCTTAACGGAGTCAGACAGCTGGGCACGAACATCTTTTAGCTCCTCACCCAGCTGGGTGTTGGCGTCTTGGAGATTATTTTTCTCCTGCCTCACCCTCGTAAGCACGTTCTCACCGGCCTTTAACCCGCGCAAGAGCTGTTGCTTGTCCGGATCTACCCCGGCGCCATCTGCAATGTCATTGTCAGATCTATACACACGCTGCACTTCACAACGTACTTATCTTTTAAAAGCGTATGTTACCAGAGGGGGTCAATTTGGCTTCCCCTGTCGCGGCTTGTGCGGCCTCAAGTTGGGCTTTCTACTCTTCAAGCTCCTGGGACAGCTTGGTATTCTTTTCTGTAAGATCCTGCACAATAAATGATCCTTAAATCAGTTATTCTAACTATTTTAAGTCTCGGGGGCTACTGGTATATATAACCATCAAATTTTCTCACCCGTATGTCTTTCACATACTGCTTCGTGGCTCTGGCTAGACCATTTTGAGCGGCACGGAGGTGCGCATCTCCCGAATTGAAGGGATCCAATGCCTCTTGGGAGAAAAATGCGTCACGAAGAATTGTCCGGCGGCGCCTGTGATTCATGGCACTCTCCACCTCGAAGTTGGTGGCGGACAATCTGTCGGCATCCTCTATCGGAGGAGCATCCGACGCACGCCTAGTGTTCGCCTCTGCTTCTGGGCCTGGCTTTGAAGCCTGGCTGGCGGAGGCTCGATTCGCAACCTCTCCGGATATAGTCCGGCGAGCGCTCTTTTTCCTGAAGAGAGCACGAGCGTTAGTATGCCTTCCGGAATAAAACCTGGGAATAAGGTGACACGCCATACCGTTGCGTCGGCGCTTCAATCCGGACCGACTTCTTTTTAGCCTGCTGGGCCGTGCTACCCCTTGTTGGCTAGTCGCCGCAGGCTCGGCCTTCCGCCTCGAGGGCTCCCCCTGCAAAACACCATTGGTGTACGGTGATAAAAAATAAGCAAGGATGAATCATTCTCAAAGTATTGGGGCTTCGGTCTCAGTTACCTGCGAGGCTGGAAGTATTCCGGGGTAATCGGCCGTAATGGCAACCAGGGCATTATCAATGCTCAGCTGGTGAAATACCCCATCGATCAGCTCCACCGATATGTCCGGATCCTCTTGGGAGGCCGGACCGAGGAACCGTTCCGGATCTTCAGGTTGTGGAGGCAGGCTGTTTATATCCTTTACAGCCTGGCGCAGTTCCTGCGTTGAAATCACAAAATGAGATACTTGACTATGGGAATATGGATCGGATGGACAAAAAGAAATGTCCGCTTACCCAGCTCAGAGGATTATTCATGGAAAACCCGTCCTATGATTGACGCAAATAAATTCTTCCTCTTCTCCCTTGTACAATGCAGACAAGATCTTCATCAGATCGACGACCGATCCCGACCCCTTACGGCCATGGCGGGTGGCATCATCCTCCCTGTTGAAATCCCACATGGGGTGGCCCCTATACTGGAGCGGCTGCACCCCCCGCATAATGCATGTGGCCATGACCCCAATCATGGTCAGTCCGGAATGAGCCAACAACCTTATTCGGTTCATCAGGTAAAGGACGTCCCTGTCATTTTCCCTCTGAGGGCTCCGTGGACGCCAGCTTAGGCGTTTCTTCAAAGGAGCATTACTGAACTCCGGGAGGCCGATCCGAATAGGGTCCGGCAGGGGGACATCTTCTATATAAAACCATTCCGAAGGCCACTCTTTGGACGCCTTCTTCGGGGTTCCGGATAGATATCCGGTCCCGGCGATGCGCCATAGTTCGGCTCCGCCCACTTGATATATCGACCCCTCCTGAGAACGGGGTACGAGGCAGAACAACCTCTTCCACAGCGCGAAATGAGCCTCGATGCCCAAAAACAGCTCGCAAAGGGCCACGAAGCCCGCAATATGCAAAATGGAGGCAGGCGTAAGGTTGTGCAACTGGAAGCCATAGAACTCCAGGAGCCCCCGGAGAAACGGATGAATTGGAAATCCGAGCCCTCTTATCAAATAAGGGACAAGGCATACCCGCTCTCCTCGGGAGGGACTGGGGACGCTCTCCGCTTGTTTTTCGCCCTTATAGGTGGCGAGTCCGGCTCGAACCGGAACCATGAAGGCTGGGGGAAGAAACCCCTTGGTTTGGAGCGTCACTAACTCGCTGTGCGGGACGGAGCATCTCTCCCAATCTCCAGGCTAAGGACTAGGAGGGCGAGAGGAGGAGTCGCGTCGACTGTCCATGATGGAATGGGTTTCTGTCAGATGCGCTCTGATGAAAGCTCGCGAAGGGAAGGAGGTCTGATTCGGATCTAGATCCTCGTCTCTTATATAGGCAACTCATTTTGCGCAGCTAGGGGGGTAAATGTAAAAATACCCTGGCTTTTCGTATTCGTTCAACACGTGGAAGATGGCCATTATTGGGCGTGGAAGCCAAGGAGTGCGATATTTACAAGAAGCCGGACACTATTCAACAAGTACACAGGATTTGGAGAAGAACCCGCCTTGCAATACAGAAGACACCCACGCGCGGACTCGTCGTCATTGAAGCCTGGTTCGGGGGCTACTGAGGGAGTCCTGGATTAGGGGGTGTCCGGATAGCCAGACTATGACCTTTGGCCGGACTCCTGGACTATGAAGATACGAGATTGAAAACTTCGTCCCGTGTCCGGATGGAACTTTCCTTGGCGTGGAAGGAAAGCTTGGCGTCTGGATATGTAGATCTCCTACCATTGTAACCGACTACTGTAGCCCTAACCCTATTCGGTGTCTATATAAACCGGAGGGTTTTAGTCTCAGAGGACGAACAACAATCATACCATAGGCTAGCTTCTAGGGTTTAGCCTCTCGATCTCGTGGTAGATCTACTCTTGTACTACCCATATCATCAATATTAATCAAGAAGGAGTAGGGTTTTACCTCCATCGAGAGGGCCCGAACCTGGGTAAAAACATTGTGTCCCTTGTCTCCTGTTACCATCCGCCCAGACGCACAGTTTAGGACCCCCTACCCGAGATCCGCCGGTTTTGACACCGACAGGGATGCTGATACGTCTCCAACGTATCTATAATTTATGAAGTATTCATGCTATTATATTATCCATCTTGGATGTTTAATGGGCCTTACTATGCACTTTTATATTATTTTTGGGACTAACCTATTAACCTAGAGCCCAGTGCCAGTTTCTGTTTTTCCCTTGTTTCAGTATTTCACAGAAAAGGAATATGAAACAGAGTCCAAACGGAATGAAACCTTCGGGAGCGTGATTTTGGAACGAAGGTGATCCAGGAGACTTGGAGTTGAAGTCAGGGAAGCTTCGAGGTGGCCACGAGGCAGGGAGGTGCGCCTGTCCGCCTGGCCGTGACACCCACCGTCGTGGGCCCCTCGTGGCTCCCCTTACCGACTTATTTCGCCTATATATCCATATACCCTCAAAACATCGGGGAACAGAATAGATCGGGAGTTCCGCCGCCCGCATGCCTCTGTAGCCACCAAAAACCAATCGGGATCCTATTCCAGCACCCTGCCGGAGGGGGGATCCCTCACCGGTGGCCATCTTCATCATCCCAGCGATCTCCACGATGAGGAGGGGGTAGTTCACCCTTGGGGCTGAGGGTATGTACCAGTAGCTATGTGTTTGATCTCTCTCTCTCTCTCTCTCTTGTGTTCTTGATTTGGCACGATCTTGATGTATCGTGAGGTTTGCTATTATAGTTGGATCTTATGATGTTTCTCCCCCTCCACTCTCTTGTAATAGATTGAGTTTTCCCTTTGAAGTTATCTTATCGGATTGAGTCTTTAAGGATTTGAGAACACTTGATGTATGTCTTGCATGTGCTTATCTGTGGTGACAATGGGATATTCACGTGATCTACTTTATGTATGTTTTGGTGATCAACTTGCGGGTTCTGTAACTTTGTGAACTTATGCATAGGGGTTGGCACACGTTTTTGTCTTGACTCTCCGGTAGAAACTTTGGGGCATTCTTTGAAGTTCTTTGTGTTGGTTGAATAGATGAATCTGAGATTGTGTGATGCATATCGTATAATCATACTCGTGGATACTTGAGGTGACATTGGAGTATCTAGGTGACATTAGGGTTTTTGGTTGTATTGTATCTTAAGGTGTTATTCTAGTACGAACTCTATGATAGATCGAACGGAAAGAATAGCCTCGTGTTATTTTACTATGGACTCTTGAATAGATCGATCAGAAAGGATAACTTTGAGGTGGTTTCATACCCTACAATAATATCTTCGTTTGTTCTCCGCTATTAGTGACTTTGGAGTGACTCTTTGTTGCATGATGAGGGATAGTTATATGATCCAATTATGTTATTATTGTTGAGAGAACTTGCACTAGAGAAAGTATGAACCCTAGGCCTTGTTTCCTAGCATTACAATACCATTTGTGCTCACTTTTTTCACTTGCTACCTTGCTGTTTTTATATTTTCAGATTACAAATACTCATATCTATTATCCATATTGCACTTGTATCACCATCTCTTCGCCGAACTAGTGCACCTATACAATTTACCATTGTATTGGGTGTGTTGGGGACACAAGAGACTCTTTGTTATTAGGTTGCAGGGTTGTTTGAGAGAGACCATCTTCATCCTACGCCTCCCGCGGATTGATAAACCTTAGGTCATCCACTTGAGAGAAATTTCCTACTGTCCTACAAACCTCTGCACTTCGAGGCCCAACAACGTCTACAAGAAGAAGGTTGACATCATTGTTGGTTCAATTTGTGTTCGCTACTTTGATAATTTGATATGTGGGTGAACTGGTGCTTAGGTGCTGTTCTTACTTGAACAAACCTCCTATTTATGATTAACCCTCCCGCAAGCATCCGCAACTACGAGAAAAGTATTAAGAATAAATTCTAACCATAGCATTAAACTTTTGGATCCAATCATTCCCTTACGGAATAGCGCATAAACTGGGGTTTAAGCTTCATCGCCTCTCAACACATCATCTAATTGATACTCGAAATGCATTCCTTAGGCCCAAATATGGTGAAGTGTCATGTAGTCGACGTCGCATGACACCACTAAGGGAATCACAACATACATACTATCAAAATATCAAACACATATCAAGTTCACATGATTACTTGCAACATGATTTCTCATGTGACCTCAAGAACAAAAGTAACTACTCACAAATAATAATCGTGCTCAAGATCAGAGGAGTATTAAATAGCATATTGGATCTGAACATATAATCTTCCACCAAAGAAAACCATATAGTAATCAACTACAAGATGTAATCAACACTACTAGTCACCCACAAGCACCAATTTATAGTTTCGGTAATAAGATTGAACACAAGAGATGAACTAGGGTTTGAGATGAGATGGTGTTGTTGAAGATATTGATGGAGATTGCCCTCCCCAAGATGGGAGAGTTGTTGGTGATGATGATGACGATGATTCCGACCCCCCGGGAGGGAAGTTGTAGGATCTTGAGAAAAGGTATCTAGAGGGGGATGATTAGACACTAAGTACCAAAGTTGCAGTTTTTTAACTTCTTTAGGTTTAAACGGAGTTTAGGCACAAGTTTAACTTTTTCAATACATAACAAGCAAGCATGCAAAGAGTATGTGAGCAGCAGAAAGTAAAGCATGCAACTTGCAAGAATGTAAAGGGAAGGGTTTGGAGAATTCAAACGCAATTGGAGACACGGATGTTTTTGTCGTGGTTCCGATAGGTGGTGCTATCGTACATCCACGTTGATGGAGACTTCAACCCACGAAGGGTAACGGTTGCACGAGTCCACGGAGGGCTCCACCCACAAAGGGTCCACGAAGAAGCAACCTTGTCTATCCCACCATGGCCGTCGCCCAGGAAGGACTTGCCTCACTAGCGGTAGATCTTCACGAAGTAGGCGATCTCCTTGCCCTTACAAACTCCTTGGTTCAACTCCACAATCTTGTCGGAGGCTCCCAAGTGACACCTAGCCAATCTAGGAGACACCACTCTCCAAGAAGTAACAAATGGTGTGTTGATGATTAACTCCTTGCTCTTGTGCTTCAAATGATAGTCTCCCCAACACTCAACTCTCTATCTCTCTCTCATAGGATTTGGATCTGGTCGAAAGAAGATTTGAGTGGAAAGCAACTTGGGGAAGGCTAGAGATCAAGATTCATATGGTTGGAATGGAATATCTTGGCCTCAACAATGAGTAGGTGGTTCTCTCTCAGAACTGGTAAGTTGGAAGTGTAGGTTTGTTCTGATGGCTCTCTCCACGAATGAAGAGGAGGTGGAGGGGTATATATAGCCTCCACACAAAATCTAACCGTTACACACAATTTACCAAACTCGATGGGACCGAATCAACAAACTCGGTCGGACAGATTCAGTAAACCTAGTGACCGTTAGGGTTTACGGTGGGACCGATATGCATCTTGGTAGGACCGATATGATTAGGGTTAGGGCATAACGTAATCTCGGTGAGACCGATTACACAAACTCGGTGAGACCGATTTTGGTAATTAGCTAACCAGAGAGTTGGTCAGGCAAACTCGGTGGGACCGATTACTCAAACTCGGTGGGACCGATTTTGGTAACAAGTTAACCAGAGAGTTTGCATTGTAATCTCGGTAATACCGATTGCACAAACTCGGTGAGACCGATTTTGGTAATGGACATACACAGAGAGATTACAATCCCTTCTCAGTGAGACCGAGATCCCTATCGGTGAAACCGATTTGCCTAGGGTTTGTGGCAGTGGCTATGACATCTGAACTCGGTGGCGCCGGATAGAAAGAATCGGTAGGGACGAGTTTGACTTTATGGTTTAGGTCATATGTGTGGAAGTGGGAAAGCAGTTGAGGGTTTTGGAGCATATCACTAAGCACATGAAGCAAGAGGCTCATTAAGCAACACCTCATCCCTCCTTGATAGTATTGGCTTTTCCTATAGACTCAATGTGATCTTGGATCACTAAAATGTAAAATGTAGAGTCTTGATCTTGAAGTTTGAGCCAATCCTTTGTCCTTAGCATCTTGAAGGAGTTCCAACATCCTTTAGTCCATGCCACTCCATTGTTGAACTTATCTGAAACATACTAGATTAAAGTGTTAGTCCAACAAGATATATGTTGACATTAATTACCAAAACCACCTAGGGAGCACTTGTGCTTTCAATCTCCCCCTTTTTGGTAATTGATGGCAACATACATCAAAGCTTTAGATAAAGATATAAAGAGTAGCAAGTAAAGCTTCGGAAAGACATGTAACAAGCATAGGCTCCCCCTACATGTATGCAATCATGTGAGCATGGAATATAGAAGCATGTGAGAGCATAACCATGATAGAGTAGGCAATGTGTTACATGTATCTTGGCCATATGCATCATAGCAAAGAATATTCAAGAAAATACCTTCATGCTCATGAGTCCTTCTTGCAAACAGTATGTACATCAGCAAGAATTCCTCATACACATGAGTGTGATGCATATACTTACCTTGTAGTCTTGAGTTGGCTTAGGGTGAAATGAACCTGCACAAACTAGGTTAGATAACACAGGTACATCTACTAGCCAGAGCAAACAGAAGAAACCACAAGAATACCAAGACTGGGATGACATGTTGAGAGTGAGTACTAAGTACCACATTGGATTAGACATGTCCCCAAGAGTAAAGATATGCAATGAATTTAAATGATTCATTTCCCTTAGATGTCTTGCTCCCCCTGAATCTAGCATGGGATACTGGGAGAAGATAGGGAACAGAAAATCAGAGCTGAAAGATGTAAAAGAACAGAGCTTAATGCAAATAAGCACACATGAACATGTCTTTCCCCCAGAAAGACATGTGGCATCTCTCCTCTTGAACACCAAACATATGGGATCCTTGAGAAACACTTTCTACTTGAGTATTCTCTCCCCCTGGAGATCTCTTTCTCCCCCTTAATACTTTCTCCTTTTTGGAAGTGATAAGCTTTGATGTGATCTCTCTCTCCCCTCCTTTGACATCAATTTCCAAGAAGGGTCTTCTGGAATTTGTTGTGAATGGGTTTGGTCCTTGAGTCACAACATAAAGCACTGGATAAAATTGTGATGCTTGTAGAGGACAAGATTCATTGAGTGGAGCTGGATTTAGAAGAAACACAGAATAAGTGGCAAACTGTTTTTCCTGTTGTGAAATTGGTGGCACCGAGTGGTATGCTTGTTTGTACGAAAAAGGATTCGGTTGGACCGAAAACAACAAATCGGTGAAACCGAGTTCATCACAGAGAAAACACTTGTCACCTCAGCTCACTAAACTAGTAAGATCTCACAAAGATTTGCAAGGAATTAACTGAATGATATGCAATGAATTGGATGAAGGAAATGCAGAGCAACTGAAAAGAAAAGAAAGAAATCTAGATGAAGTTTTTTTTGAAAGGGGAAACAAATATGCATGAGACAAATGCAAAAACTCAGAAAAGAACACGAGAGAACTTCATCTAGAGATGGTCGGCGACAAAGTCACCTATGTTAGAGTATATTGACTTAGGAGTCAAGTGAGATCACTTGATCATAGGTCATACTCATCGTTTAAGCTCAAAATGGGGTTACCATTTTTTGTTTAAGCATCTTGATGTATTCACATCTTGTCGAGTTGCTTTAGCTCATGACTCGGAGTAAAGCTTCTCTAAGATGGAATAACATACCTTGGTTGGTGGTGTTGACCATGTAGTTGAACTTGTGTGGGTTGCTCAAGGTTGATGTAGCTCATCAAGAGTTGGGAGCACCACTTGGAATTTGAGTCAATCAACCTACATGGGTTAGTTCTTGCAAGGAGTAGCACTTGTGTATCCAAATATGATAATCATGAAGCTCAAAATAGAGTTTGTCAAAGGATATGTTTGAATGATTCCGTGCTTCCTTGTCCTCAACCACCATAGTGTAGAGACTTGGTGATGTAGAGATTGCTCAAGATGTGAGTAGATTACAATCTCATGGAATTTGATTCAACCAAGTACCTACATGGGTTAGATAACATGCAAGATGCAAATATATCCAAGATATAATATTTTCATCGTAAGAGAGATATCATGGATTAGTCATAAGCTCATGTCTTGCATGTAGCCAATAGAGTTTCTAATCCAAGTTTGAAGCATCAATGATGTTCAATTCTCCTCTCAACCTGCAAAACACTTTCTCATCAAGAGGTTTAGTAAATATATCCGCTAATTGCTTCTCGGTGCGAACATGCTTAAGTTTAATATCACCCTTAGCAACATGATCTCGAATGAAATGATGTCGAACTTCAATATGCTTAGTTCGAAAATGTTGTATGGGATTATGACCAATTTTGATAGCACTTTCATTGTCACGCAGCAATGGAACATGTTTCACATATATCCCATAATCTTTAAGAGTTTGGGTCATCCAAAGTAATTGAGCACAACATGAACCAGCGGCAATGTACTCCGCTTCGGCGGTAGATAAGGATACCGAGTTTTGTTTCTTGGAGGCCAAGACACAAGAGATCTACCAAGAAATTGACAAGTACCCGAAGTGGACTTCCTATCAACCTTGTCTCCGGCATAGTCCGAGTCGGAGTAGCCAACAAGATCGAAAGAGGACCTCTTAGGATACCAAATGCCAAAATTTGGTGTATGAATTAAGTATCTCACTATCCTTTTACGGCCTTAAGATGACATTCTTTAGAGCAGCTTGATATCTTGCACACATGCACACACTTAGCATAATATCGGGACGTGAAGCACATAGGTATAACAGTGATCCAATCATAGAGCGATAAACCTTTTGATCAACCGGTTTACCATCTTTGGTCAAATCAAGATGTCCACTAGTAGGCATGGGTGTAGACATACCTTTGCACTCTTGCATATTGAACTTCTTGAATAAGTCCTTAGTGTACTTCGTTTGAGAGACAAAAGTACCTTCCTTAGTTTTCTTGATTTGCAACCCAATAAAGAATTTGAGTTCACTCATCATTGACATCACAAACTTTTCTGACATTAGCTTTCCAAACTTTTCACTAAAGTGAGGTTTAGTTGAACCAAATATAATATCATCAACATAAATTTGGCACACAAATAGTTCTCCATTAACCCTTTTAGTAAAAATTGTGGAATCAATTTTCCCAATTTCAAAACCTTTTTCAAGAAGAAACTTGGTCAAGCATTTATACCAAGCTCTAGGAGCTTGTTTAAGACCATAAAGAGCTTTGTGAAGTTTGTAAACATGATTTGGTTTCTTAGGATTGACGAAGCCGGGAGGTTGTTTAACATAAACTTCCTCCTCTATTTCACCATTTAGAAAAGCACTTTTAATGTCCATTTGGTACAAGGTGATATTATGGTGATTAGCATAGGCAAGTAAGATGCGAATGGACTCAAGTCTAGCAACGGGAGCATAAGTCTCACCATAGTCCATACCTTCAACTTGTGTGTAGCCTTGGGCGACGAGACGTGCTTTGTTGCGAACTACTTGTCCATCTTCATCTTGCTTGTTGCGAAACACCCATTTGGTACCGCGATGTTGTGGTTGTTGTCGGGCTTCTCAACCAATGTCCAAACTTGGTTTCTCTGAAAGTTGTGTAGCTCTTCATGCATAAAATTTATCCAATCCGGATCTTCCAATGCTTCTTCGACCTTAATAGGTTCAATGCTAGAGATGAAAGAATAGTTTTCACAAAAGTTAGCTAAACGAGTTTTAGAGCGAGTGATTCTCCCGGTTTGAATATCATTGAAGATTTTCTCGACGGGATGGTCTTTAGCAATTCTTGCTCGAACTCGTGAAAGCTTTTGCTTGGGTCTCGGTTGAACATCTTCTTCATCTTGTTCTTCTTCTTCTTCTTGATCTTTTCATTGTTGGCGTTGTCGTTTTCTTGTCGTGGTGGAGAAGGAGGTTGTTGACGTTCGTGATGTTCTTCCTCGTTTTCTTCATCTTGGTGTGTTCCACTTGTGGATGCTTCCATATCAACTCTTGGTTCACCTTGTCGTGAAGTAGAAGCTTCCACTTGGACAGATGAGGTACTCTCCTTCACCTCCGTTGGACGGACCTTGCCAATAGATAAGTCTTGGATTGCTTCCGAAGGGTCTTTGTCTCCTACATCAATTGGCAATTGCTCTACTTGCGAGCCGTTAGATTCATCAAACTTCACATCTATCATCTCTTCAACCTTTCGGGTGAAATTGTTGTAGACACAGTAAGTGTGAGAGTTTGACCCATAACCTAGTAGGAAACCTTCATGAGACTTAGGAGCAAACTTTGAACGATGATGCTTATCAAGAATGTAGCACTTTGAGATGAATACTCGAAAGTATCCAACTTGGGGTTTGTTACCGGTGAGGAGCTCGTACGCCGTCTTGCCGACTAGCTTGTGAAGATATAAGCGATTTGTTGCATGACAAGCTGTCTCAACCGCTTCTGCCCAAAAGTGCTTCGGCGTCTTGTACTCATCTAGCATCGTTCTCGCCATTTTGATGAGCGTCCGGTTCTTCCTCTCAACAACTCCATTTTGTTGAGGTGTGTACGTAGTCGAGAACTCATGTGAAATCCCTTCTTCGTCAAGAAAGGTGTCCACATTTGCGTTCTTGAACTCCGTTTCGTTGTCGCTGCGAACCTTCTTGATCTTCACTTCAAACTGATTTTGGGCCTTCCTAGCGAAGTTTTTGAAGATCTTTTGGACCTGCGATTTATCATCGAGAAAGAACACCCACGTAAATCTTGAAAAATCATCAACTATAACTAGACCAAAAGAATTTCCACCGAGGCTTTTGTAAGCGTTGGGACCAAAAAGATCCATATGAAGTAGCTCGAGTGGCCTCCTTGTGGTCATGATATTCTTCACGGGATGCCTTCCTCCAACCTGTTTACCTGCCTGACAAGCACTGCAAAGTCTATCCTTATCAAATATGACATCGTTAACTCCAAGGATATGATTTCCTTTAATAAGCTTGTCAAGGTTTCTCATGCCAACGTGACCTAGTCGTCTATGCCATAACCAACCTTTTGAGGATTTAGCAATTAAGCAGGTTTTAGGTTGTGCCTTTTTAGAGAAATCAACAATGTAAAGATCACCTCTACGTATACCGGTAAATACCATTTTATGATTGTCTCGACGAAACACTTGGCAATTTACTTCAGTAAATAGGACATTGAAACCGAAATCAGCAAGTCTAGATACTGAAAGTAAGTTATAGCCAAGAGATTCAACGGGCATGACATTCTGAATGGAGCTATCATGTGAGATGGCCACCTTACCGAGGCCAACCACCTTACCCTTTGAGTTGTCACCGAAAATGTGTCACGACCGGTTTTCCAATAAAATACTTATTGAGGAACCGATCTTTAAGTCCCAGTATAAGGAAATAATCCTCCTTACTGGTAGACAAAATCTTGATATATAAAGCCAGTAGCATTAAAACATATTACAGGGTCGAGCTGAGGGTGCTCAACACATTATTACAAGCACGCCAATAATTATACATAATGGCGGATATGACACAATGGTGTGGGGTGGCATACTACCGACTCGAGAATAAAGTGGTAGCGGAATAACACAAAGGAGTGGGGGAAATGACTCCTAGATCGGCAGCTCATCGAAGCGCCGAGGTGAGGCTCGATGAATTTATTTGGGTAGCGGAACGGATGTAATACAATGTCCAATCCAGGTCGCACGAGACTAGACCGACTCCTCTAGGCGCCGGACTCGCTTATCGAACTCTTCATCCATGAGATCGCCTTCATCAACATCTCGCCAAATCAATAAGCGGTGAGTACTTTGAAAGTACTACGCAAGACAGTTCGACATAAGATATAACAAATGCATGCATGAATGCGTCATGAGCAAATAACAATGCACATTCAAATAATAAATATTTGCACAACTTGATAAGTAAAAAGGAAGTCGGGCGGTAGTCTTCCCGAAATCCCAACAAAATAAGTGAAAACCGATCGGGTGTCTGGAGCGACGCCTCGAAGGGTAAACGAATAAATAAGCATGCCGCAGTCGGGCGTCTAAGCGACACCACATAAAGGGCTTATATTGAAAATAAAAGACATATATGCCACAGTCGGACGTCTGAGCGACATCGCAGAAAGGGCTTATGTCGAAAGTAAAATAACAAGCGTGCCACAGTCGGACGTCGGGGCGACATCGCAGAAAGGGCTTACATCGAAAGTAGAAAACAAGCATGCCACAGTCGGACGTCTGAGCGACATCGCAGAAAGGGCTTATATCAAAAGTAAACAACAAGCGTGCCACAATCGGACGTCTGAGCGACATCGCAGAAAGGGCTTATATCAAAAGTGAACAACAAGCGTGCCACAGTCGGACGTCTGAGCGACATTGCAGAAAGGGCTTATATCAAAATAAAACAACAAGTGTGCCACAGTCGGACGTCTGAGCGACATCGCAGAAAGGGCTTATATCAAAAGAAAACAACAAGTGTGCCACAGTCGGACGTCTGAGCGACATCGCAGAAAGGGCTTATATTTCATCATTCATGCCTGATAAATTCACAAGGATATAATACTCATAAGAAATATTCAGCACACAATAATAAACGGGTTAGTCCATCCACAGGAATAAACACTTAACCGAACTCATCACTCATGTGGTTTATCGGAGTTTTTTCCACTGAGACTGATGCTGACAAGATAAGTTGAACATAGAACTCCGACATAGATGAGATTGTTTCAAAGGATTTTTGACTCTGCAGAGTTTGTATTAATTATCCACAGCCAACGGATTTCCGTAGTCGCGAGGACTAGTTCCGTTTACGGTATTTCGGTAGAAACATACCTAACCAGTACACACCCATCCCACCTCACGATGCCAGGAATCACCCTTGACAACGTTCAAGAAAAACTTTGAGACGGGGAGGTCACAACCTCGAATAGCATGGGATCAAATTTATATACGCGCGCTCTAAGGGGTTCCCCCCTCTCGGTCTCAACCGGAAACACCCATGCCCCCTGACCGGATGACAGGCTTTAATCCAGGGCCATGGAAACCTCATCCCGGCCTCTCTATTTGGTGTGTACCAGGAAAGCGGTTTGCAACTTACTAAGCCATATCCCTTGCGGGAAACATATGGTAGTACAGGTAGGGAAAACAGACGGAAACTGGACTGATTCATGTTGACACTGGAGTCAAATAGTCTGGCATAAGACTAGCATGCTACAACACTGCCATCTTACCCATCCTCATGCCATCACCTAGCCATGCCAACTCACATCCAGCAACTTATGGATTATCGAAATTCACTTACCTCAACTTTGCATGCAAAATGACATTCATTGTGATGCTCATAAACATGCCATGGACTACTTAATGCAAACATGTCAAGACACTCATCATATCAAAAGTTCAAACATGCTTGCCTGGTTCGGAGTAGTCGGAGTCTAGCTTGGCGAAGTTCGCGGTTCTGTCACCTCCTCCGGTATCTACGGTATAAGAAAATACGTACTTATCGTAAATACCGTGAATGCACAGAAAAGTGTTCTAATTATTTTTCAAATAAATCTGATAAAAAACTAGACAAAATTTTAAAGAGGACAGAAAAATAATCAATCAAAAATCCTTTCCTGTATAAAAGTTATAAGAGTTTTAATCCAGGACCTCTACGTAATGAAACGAAACTTCTCGGGGCTGAACAGAAAAGACCAGAAAACGCTTGCATCGAAAGCGATTTGCCCGAACACGTTTTCAGAAAACGGTTCATTTAAAAAGAAAAGAGAGGCTGACAGGCGGGTCCCACCCATCAGGTTTGAGAATTCAAACGGGGAAGAACAGAGCCCGCCGGCGCCCGAGAGCTGCGGCTGTCGCTGGCGGCGATCCACGGCAAGGCAGGGGGATCGGGCGATACCTGCGTGTTCAGCGTGTCCTTCCGCGTCGGTGGGTGGTGGTGGTGGTCGTCGGTGAGCACTACATCGACGGCGGCCCTTGCTCCAGCGGACGGCGGCTCGGGTGGAGTTGGATCTTGCCGGGGAGGGCTGCGAAGTTCAAATCGAAGCTTGGGTCAGCTCACTGGGTGCTCGAGGAGGTAACTGACGAGTTTTGGGCGTCGGGGATGGCCTCACCGGAGTGATTCGAGCTGGTGGCCGAGGCGGATCGGGGCGGCCGGAGTTGGGGGAGAAGACCTCCTCGTGGTCCTCCGAGTGGCTTGGCGGGGTGTTGGCGAGGTGCAGTGGTGGTGCGTGCTCGAGAGCGAGCTCGGGGTCCCTTTTTATAGGCGATCCGAGGCGGTGGCCGTGAACGGGGATCACCGGCGATGGTTGCGGCGGCGCAGTGCTTGGACGGGAAGTTCAGGGAGTTGGGCGTCAACGTTGAGGCTCACCGGTTCCATTTAGGTGCTAACCAGGTTTGGATTAGGCTCCCTGGGTGGCTGCGACGGAACAGGGCAGCGCGGGCCCGTCGGCGGCAGAGGGCGCGCCCTGTGCTTGCCGGGCCACGGCGACGGTGCTGCGGGGGTTCGCTGGCATGCATGAGGCCACGCGGAGGGCTAGGTGGCGTTGGGCGGCGCAGAACGGAGTAGCGAGCCGGCGCTGGCTCCGTTGGCCGCCACGGGTGGCTCTGCCACCGCAGAGGCTGCCGACGCTGGCGATGCTCGCCGCCACCGACGCCTGCGTCCGTTTGAGAGGGCGTGTAGTGCTCAGGTCAAGGAGAAGGGGCCGTGCGCAACGCGCCAGGGCGCACGGGTGGTCGATGATAGCACTCTAACGAAGAAACGACACTGCATTCTCTGAAACTCTGAACTTTCTGAAAGTGCACAGGAACAATGCCTGCCAGGTGTTCTACGAAATGATTTTGGCATGTGGGGAATTTTCCTTGAGCTGATTTTTGGTGGGGTGGCCTCTCATTGCATCTGGGGGCTGCCTGAATTTTGGTAGAATTTTTGGGGAAGAGGAAATATGAATTTCACCAAATTTGACAAATCTGGTCCAAACTTGCAGAGGATGAAACTTGAAAATTTTGAAAAGAGGAAGAGTGGATCTTGATGGATCTAGGTTGGGGGTGCCAAAGACTATCCAGAGGAGTTGGCTTGGGTCAAAACTCAAAGGGAATTAGGTACTTGTTTTGTAAATCACCTAGGCTTAAAATAAATGACAGAATTGTTTTGGGAAATAAAATCCAAAAATGGGTTGGACTTGTTGGAACAGAAAGTTTAGATTGCTCCAAAGAGGGAGGAGGGGTTTTGGGAGGTTTTTACCACATGAGGCATGGTAAAACCATGGGTGGTTTCAAAATGAAAGAAGCCCCAAAACTCATAGGGTTACTCTTTTTTTTTGTTAAAAGAAAATAATTATCAAAAGAAAAAAAGAAAAAAAATATTTGCGGAGGGAACAATCAGAAGGAAGGTTCTCGTTAACCAAACACCAGGGTTAAAGAAGATATAAAAAAATAAATCCTTGCCAAGGCAAAAGTTTTGAGAGAGAAGTTTTTGGAAGAATTTAAATGACCCTCTTCAAAACCAACAAAGTTTTTGATGAAAACCAAATAAAATTTTTTGAGTGTCACAACACCTACCCCCTTAGGAAAAATCTTGTCTCCGAGATTTTAGCCGATCGTCAAATAAGTGGGGGTGCTCTGTCCGAAGAAAATCCTCTCTTTCCCAAGTTTCTTCACTTTCGGTGTGATTGCTCCACTGAACTCTGAAAAACTTGATGGTTTTCTGTCGGGTCCTCCTTTCAGACTCCTCCAAGATTTTTATTAGATGCTCCCTATAGGTGAGGTCTGGCTGCACGTCAATGTTTCTATGGGATACCTGTTTCTCTGGGTTGCTTACGCATTTCCTCAACTGTGAGACGTGGAACACGTCGTGGACATCGGATAGATCTTCGGGTAAGTCCAGCTGGTAGGCTACCGTGCCTCTCCGTGCCACTATACAGAATGGTCCGATGAATCTTGGTGCTAGCTTTCCCTTAACCTTGAATCGCTGCAGGCCCCTCATAGGAGATACTAGCAGGTACACAAATTCACCGGGTTCAAAACTGACCCCCCGATGTTTGTGATCGTAATAACTCTTCTGTCGACTTTGGGCTGTCTTGAGTCGATCCCTAATTACCTTAACTTTATCTTCAGCCTCCTTAAGCATGTCTAGGCCGAAGATATGGCTGTCTCCTGTTTCTGACCAATTTAGCGGGGTACGACATCTTCGCCCGTATAGAGCCTCAAATGGTGCCATTTGCAGGCTGGCTTGGTAACTGTTGTTGTACGGCGAACTCTGCGTATGGTAAGCTTTCTTCCCAACTGGTTCCATAGGTGAGGACACATGCTCTTAGCATGTCTTCTAGAATTTGGTTTACGCGTTCAGTTTGTCCATCAGTCTGGGGGTGGTATGCGGTACCAAATGCCAGTTGAGTTCCCAGAGCTTGTTGTAAGTGATCCCAAAATCGGGAGACGAATTGAGTGCCTCTGTCGATATTATCGCCTTTGGGACTCCATGTAAGCAGGCGATACAGAAAGATAAAGCCCGGCAAGCTTCGAGTGGTGTGGGTTGTCTTTACGGGATGAAGTGTGCTACCTTAGTCAGTCTATCGCTGATGACCCATATGGCATTATTCCGATGTCGTGACCGAGGTAGTCCAATAATAAAATCCATTCCAATTTCGTCCCATTTCCACTCAGGTATCTTATTTGGCTGTAAAAGTCCGGCTGGTTTCTGGTGCTCGGCCTTGATGCGTTGACAAGAGTCACAACATGCAATGAACGTGGCTATGTCCCTTTTCATAACGTGCCACCAAAAATTTTCCTGAATATCTTTGTACATTTTTGTTCCTCCAGGATGGATCGAATACGGGGCGGTGTGGCCTTCAGCTAAGATTTGTTGTTTAAGGTCCTCGATATTTGGTACGCAAAGTCTATCTCCGTACCTCAATATTCCTTGCTCATCGATAACGAACTCTGAGGCCTTGCCCGAACTCACTTTCCGTTTAATGCCTTCAATGCTGGGGTGCCCATGCTGAGCCTCTTTAATCTTTTCTATCACGGTAGGCTGCATTTCTAAATTCGATACGCTGCCTTCGGTAACCACCAGCAAGTTGAGTTTAGCAAACTCCTGCCGAAATTCAGGTCTCAGGTTTGGTAGGTTGTCGTCGTTCGGGCTAGGGTTCCGACTTAGAGCATCTGCCACTACATTTGCTTTTCCTGGATGGTAGTGGATTCCAACATCATAATCCTTCACTAATTCCAACCAGCGTCGTTGCCGTAAATTGAGTTCCGGTTGTGTGAAAATATACTTGAGGCTTTTATGGTCCGTGTATATTTCACAACGATTTCCAAGTAAAAAGTGTCTCCATTCCTTGAGTGCATGGATGACTGGTGCCAATTCTAGGTCATGAGTAGGATAATTTTCTTCATGCTTGCGAAGTTGTCTGGAGACATATGCGACCACCTTGCATTCTTGCATCAACACACATCTGAGGCCCTTTCGGGATGCGTCACAATATACCTCAAAATTCTTGTGTATGTCTGGCACAATTAATACTGGTGCTGTCGTTAATTTCTTTTTTAGCTCTTGGAAACTTTTCTCGCAAGCTTCCGTACATTCAAACTTCTTGTCTTTCTTGAGTAACTGCGTCATTGGCTTTGCTATGGTGGAGAATACTTCAATAAATCTTCGTTAGTATCCTGCCATTCCCAAGAAACTTCGTACGTCTGTTACGCTGGCTGGTGGTTTCCAGCCAACTACGGCCTTGACTTTTTCCGGTCTCACGGCAATACCTTCTTGGGTCAAGACGTGGCCCGTAAAACCTACTGTCTTAACCAAAATTCACACTTGCTGAACTTGGCGTACAATTGATGTTTCCTTAGTTCTCCTAGTACGATTCGGAGATGTTCAGCGTGCTCTTCTGGTGTCTTGGAGTATATCAGAATATCGTTGATGAATACTACAACAAACTTGTCCATAAACTTCATAAATACTTTGTTCATGAGGTGAACAAAATATGTCGGGGCGTTTGTTAGTCCAAACGGCATTACTGTGAACTCATACAGTCCGTATCTGGAGGTGAAGGCTGTCTTGGGGATATCCTTTGTCCGTACTTTTAATTGATGGTATCCCGACCTTAAGTCAATTTTTGAGAAGACCTTGGCCTGAGCGAGCTGATCAAATAAATCATTTATCCTTGGCATTGGGTATTTATTTTTGATTGTGACCATGTTAAGTGCTCGATAATCTATACACAATCTCAGTGTCCCATCCTTTTTCTTGGCAAATAAAATTGGTGAACCCCAAGGTGAGGAACTGGCTCGTATATATCCTTTGTCCAGTAATTCTTTTATTTGCTTCTTCAATTCTACCAATTCGGATGGTGCCATTCTGTATGGTTTCTTGTAAATGGGAGCGGTTCCGGGTGCTAGCTCAATGCTGAATTCTATCTCTCGGTCTGGTGGCATTCCTGGTAGCTCTTCGGGAAATACGTCTGGAAATTCACACACTACTGGAACTTTGCTTAATTCAGAAATGTCCACCTTGTTCAATCTCGGTTGCCAGGACATTTTCCTCTCTTTGGCTGGAACTCTTATTGTCTTCCCGTGGTGGTGGGTGAGAATTACGGTCCGGTTGAAACAGTCAATAAAACCTTTGTTGGTGGTTAACCAATCCATCCCTAGGATGACATCCAGTCCTTTATTTTCTAATACAATAAGGTTGGCGTGAAACTTCAATCCTTCAAATTCAATAACCACACCCTGGCAGTAACTCTGAGTCACTTGCTTAATCCCAGGGGACTTGATGATCATGGATTTTTCCAGGGGAAGCATCGAAAAATTATTTTGCAAAGCAAAACTCTTCGAAATGAATGAGTGAGAAGCTCCAGAATCAAACAAAATCATGGCAGGTATTTTGTTGACAGGGAACGTACTGAGTACGATATCTGGGGCATTCTGTGCTTCCTCTTTGGTCACGTGGTTCAGATGACCCTTCCTGTGGTTGTTATTGGGGTTGAAATTGTTCCGCTTGGGCGCTGAATTATTGCCACCGTTGTTCGGTTTTGGGGTCGAGTTCCTTGGCTTGGGGCACTGTTTGGCATAGTGCCCTTCTTCTCCACACGCGTAGCAAGTAACGCCTGGGCGATATGTGAACTCCTTGTCCCTCGCATGAAAATTCTTGATTGGGCGTGAGACGTTTGTCATGGGTTTGTGTGTCCCACCTTTCTGAAAATCCGTCTTGCTTCGGTGGTTGCGAGCAAGAGTAGTCTGGTCCCTTTTTCGCTTGCGAAAATCCTCCAAGCTGCGTCTCTCATTTTCCAAGGTAATGGCCTTATCCACCAGCGTCTTGAAATCTGGAAAGGTGTGCACAACCAGCTGGCATTTAAGTGCGGGTGTCAGCCCTTCCAAGAATTTATCCATCTTCTTGCTCTCAGTCATACGCTCTTCGTTGGCGTAGCGAGACAACGGAGTAAACTGGCTGTTGTATTCTGACACCGTCATGGTCCTTTGTTTGAGGTCATCAAATTCTCTCTTCTTGATCTTCATAACACTTTTAGGAATGTGCGCCCACGGAAAACCTTTTTGAAATTCCTCCCATGTTATTCATTTTCGGTTGGGGTGCATGTGTAGGAAATTTTCCCACCATGATGCAGCTGCTCCAGTGAGATAGTGCGGTGCATATAGTACTTTCTCACGGTCTGAACACTGTGCAATAATTAATTTTCTTTCCATGTCTCGAAGCCAGTCGTCGGCCTCAAGAGGTTTGTCAGTATGCGAAAATGTTGGCGGTCGCGTCTTCTGTAGCTCAGACAACTTGGATTGCTGTTGATACTGTCCATGGTGATTTCCCAAATTAATGACTTGGTTCATGATTTCCTGATGTTGTTGCTGACTCTGTTTGTAAAGGCGGCATACTTGGGTAAATGTTGTTTTACTGCCCTGTTGACTTGACTGCCCCTGTGTGAAACTGTTGTTTGGTGGTGTGCCATAATTTTCCTCTGGCTGATTTGGCATGGAGCGCGTCCAAGGACGAGACATTTTTCACTCTGGGTATATATTTGTAAGACCCATAAGGAAATAAATTGAGTCGCAAAAGTCAATAAATTCATAAAGACGGGAAATTTTAAATGCTCCAAGATTTTTTATTTTTTTAAGAGAATAAACGTTTGCGCACGGAAAAGGATTGCTCATTACATATCTTACACGCAAGCAGTAATTATACAATACATCACTCAGGATATGCGTACATATTCCTGACATGTTATTTAGGCTAGTGCACTTATCCTAGTTCCTACATGATGCGCAAACAAGCTACTACTCACAACCTATGTACATATAAACATATCGTACAAGTCGGTACATCACATGGCGGCTAAGCGTACTCAGTCGGAGATGGTAAGGATTTCCCTTGGCCTGCCGAGGGTGAGGCGCAGTGAGGCTGGGGACTCAACCTCCTCCTCGCTAATAGGCTCCAGACGTGAAGTGCTGCGCTGAGTTGATGGAGTTGGTGCCATAGGCGGAGCGACACGAATAGGAGTAGGCGCAATAGGTGGTGCAGAACGAACTGGAGTGGGCGCAATTGATAGATTGAGATATTGGAGAAGTAATTGTTGTATTGATCGGGGCCTCAAGAGCTGTTTATATATATTACAAAGCTTGGGCTCCAAGACTAGACTAATAGAGATAGATTACAATACGAATAGACTTATACTCTAAGATCCCCCCGCAGTCTCAACGTCAGGTGAAACAATGTTGAGACTGGAGCGTATGTCGGTGAACGATGCAGTCGGGAGTCCTTTGGTAAAAATGTCAGCAAATTGGGCACTTGTAGGAACATGAAGAACGCGAACCTCACCGAGAGCCACCTTTTCACGAACAAAGTGAATGTCAATCTCAATGTGCTTTGTGCGACGATGTTGAACTGGATTGGAAGCCATGTAGACTGCAGAGATGTTAGCACAGTAAACAATGGTAGCACGTGGGAGCGGACGATGAAGTTCAACGAGAAGCTGCCGTAGCCACACTACCTCGGCCACAGCATGAGCAACCGCCCAATACTCAGCCTCAGCAGAAGACCTGAAACTGTTACCTGCCTTTTAGAACACCAAGAAACAAGATTATCACCCAAATAAACGCAAAATCCGGATGTAGATCGTCATATCTGGACAACCTGCCCACCGCATCGAATAAACTGTCAAGCTTGTAGGTGAAGAAGAATTAATAAGGAGACCGTGATCAAGAGTGCCTTCTAAGTAGCGGAGAATGCGTCTGACATGAGCCATATGAGGAGCACGAGGATCATGCATAAAGAGACAGGCTTGCTGAACAGAATAGGAGATTTCAGGACGAGTAAGAGTGGCATATTGAAGAGCGCCAGTGATGCTACGATATAAAGTAGGATCAGAAAGAGGATCACCATCAGCCGACAGTTTAGCACCAACGTCGGCTGGAGTACGAGAGGGTTGACAATTAGACATACCAGAACGAGAAAGCAAGTCCAAAATGTATGATCGTTGAGAAAGAAAGAGGGAAGATGTTGTGCCGGAAACATGAATACCTAGAAAATGATGAAGAGGACCAAGATCTGTCATGTAAAACTCCCGATTTAGAGAAGAGATGGTATGTTGAAGAAAAGAATCAGAACTTGTCGTGAGAATGATATCATCAACATAAAGCAAGAGGTAGGCAGTGTGAGTAGGAGACTGATAAACAAAGAGAGAAGAATCGGATTTGGAGGGAATAAAGCTTATTTGAATAAAAGTAGCAAAGCATTGAAACCATGCACGAGGAGCTTGTTTAAGGCCATAAAGAGATTTGTGGAGGAGACAAACAAAATTTGGAGAGGAGGGATTCTCAAAACCAGAGGGTTGCTGACAATAAACAGTTTCATTGAGAGTGCCATGAAGAAAAGCATTTTTTAACATCAAGTTGATGAATAGGCCAAGAAGAGGAAACAACAAGACTAAGAACAACACGAATAGTGCTTGGTTTAACAACAGGAGAAAAAGTCTCATCAAAGTCAATACCATGTTGCTGGGAGAAACCACGACACACCCAACGAGCTTTGTAACGAGCGAGAGTGCCATCGAATGAAATTTATGACGAAAAACCCATTTGCCGAAACAATGTTAACACCGAAGGTTTGGGAACAAGAGTCCATGTATTATTTTGCTGAAGAGCTTCAAATTCATCACGCATAGCGGAAAGCCGAGAGGGTCAAGTAGAGCTCGCTTATAACTGGTTGGAATAGGAGAGATGGTTGGGGTGGCGGTAAGATTGAGACGCTTTGGTGGGAGAAGAAATCCTTGTTTTCCACGGGTGCACATGACATGATCATTGGTGAGCGGTGGTATAAGAACGGCATTGGGTGGCGATGGGTTTCGGTTGAAGAAGACGGTGAGGAAGAAGAATCAGAGGTGGTGGGTGTCGAGGTGGTTGCCGTGGTAGGATGTGGTGAGGAAAAGACGGCTGGGGTAGAGGATGCAGCTATGGAGAGGTGGGGGACAGGGCAGGAGGGTGGCTGACGGTGGGCGATTCCGGCGGAGAGACGGAACAAGATTCCATGGCAGCAGAGATGACTGAAGGACTAACTAGGGAAGGGTTTTGGTGGTGGGGGATTGTGGTGGAATTGGTTTTGTGGTTGTACCGACAGAAAAAGGAAAAGTATTTTCATCGAATGTGACATGACGAGAGAGAATGATACGACCGGAAGATGGATCAAACAACGATATCCTTTGTGATCATCGAAAGACCAAGGTGAATGCAAGGTAGTGAGCGTGGTTCTAGTTTGTTGGAGGTGGTAGAGGCGATGTTGGGAAAGCATAGACAGCCAAAACACGCAGAAAAGAATAGTCGGGTGGGAGAGAAAAGAGATTGGAAAGGCGAATAAAGAGGGCAAGTTTTAGTTGGTCTAATATTAAGAAGTAGTGTGGCGGTGCAAAGGGCTTCAACCCAAAAACGGGAAGGAAGAGAAGCTTGTAAAAGCAATGTGCGAAGAACATCATTAATAGAGCGAAGACATCGTTCAGCTTTACCATTTTGAGAAGATGTATAAGGGCATGAAAAACGAAGAAGGATGCCTTGAGAGAGAAAGAAGGTGCGGTTTTGGGTGTTATCAAATTCACGACCGTTATCAAATTGAATAAATCGAATTGGCAAGCCAAAGTGTGTGACTACATATTGTCAAAAGTTGAGAAAGATTGCAGGTACTTCAGATTTAGCGCGAAGAGGAAAGGTCCAAGTATACTGAGAATAATCATGCAAGATCACAAGATAATATTTATAACCAGAAACACTAGGGACTGGAGAGGTCCATAAATCACAGTGAAGTAACTCAAAAGGAAAAGTACTAATGGTAGCAGAGGTTCCAAAAGGTAATCTAACATGTTTGCCACATTGACATGCATTACAGAGAGAGGGATTATGAGGACTGCTAGAACTAGGGATACAAAATTCTTGGAGTAAAGACGTCAAAGTGTTTTTGCTGGGGTGACCGAGACGACGATGCCATAGATCAACAGAGGCGAGCATGGCACGAGAGGTGGATGTGGGCGCCATGAAGAGGATAAAGATCGCCCGTGCTATTGTACCGAAGCGAGGACCGCCCCGTTGTCGATCTTTCACAGACAAACCAAAAGGGTCAAAGGCCAGGATAACTTTGTTGTCAATGCAAAATTGTCTAACAGAGATAAGATTTTGATGATGGAAGGAACCACAAGAATATTGCGTAGAAGAAAATTGGCATGAGAGGAAGGGATGTAAGAGTGACCAGTGCATGAAACAGGGATGGTGGAGCCATCGCCAATGGTGATAGTGGAAAAAGTAGAAGGAAAACAAGCTGATAATAAATTCATATTTGAAAACATATGCATTGATGTACCAGAATCGAAAATCCAATCCGTACCTGCGTCGTTGAGGACAAAATTGTTCATGGCGTTGATGAAGGCGGCTTGGTCCCAAGCCGGCTGTTGGGGAGGAGCAGAGGGCCAGGAGCTTGCATGTTGGCGTGGGGATAGCGGATGGGTAGTATGCGATTGGGGCCTGCATGTTGCCGTAGAAGGCCGGCATGGTGTTGTAGGGCGACGGTGGTCTGGCGTCTTTGGTAGGCGGAGTAGGAGTGGCGGTGTAGACGCGCGCCGCGGCCTGGGTCCAAGGAGTCCCGGAGAGCCTGTGGCTGGACGAAGACCGGGCTCCACGTGCCCGGCACGCAGGAGGAGCACCATCTGGCGAGGGGCCGACCATGGCATCGACCAAGCCTGGACGAGGCCAGTCCAAGGATCATGCTGAGGAGGCCATGGCGACGGAGCTGGTGGCGCGGAGCGGTGGATGACAAGGCTGGTGCAGGTCCGGCAGGACGAGATGCAGGAGGCCGGTAGACGGGATTCTTGCCCTTGTAGTTGTGGATGCCGAGGTCTAATGAGATTGTTATGAAGGAAGAGACGTCGGCAATGGTGTCGGCTAGGGAGAACATAGGGTTTGGAGGGGGAGGTGTTTGAGTAGTTGTAGAGGAGGAGGTAGGGGGTGGGGCACCGGCGGTGCGGAACTCGGCCATGGAGAAGAGGGGCTGAATCGGCCAGGGCGGCGGCGCAGGTGGCGGAGCCATACCAGGTGCGGAAAACATAGGCGTCAGATACCATGATAGATTGAGATTGTATTGATCGGGGCCTCAAGGGATGTTTATATAGATTACAAAGCTTGGGCTCCAAGACTAGACTAATAGAGATAGATTACAATACGAATAGACTTATACTCTAAGAGCAATGACTTGGTTGAACTCCTCAGTGGTAGGCAGGCGACGAGCAGTGGCGAGAATGGTAGGAGAATAAGATACCGAGGACGAGACGAAAGTCAGCGGTGGTGCGGTGTGCAGGAGCTCCCTCCTGTTGGCGGCACAGCCATGGATCGAGTCCATGCGGGCAGCCACAAGGTCGCCCACCAGGCTGTCAAGGCTGCCTCCAGGGCTCGGAGGTACTCGACAAGCATCTCAATAGCCTCATCTCGCTCTCCTCTGGGGCAAGCGAATGAGTAGTGACAGGTGTATGGCACGTGGCATGGAAGGTAGCGGTAGCGACGAGTCTTCATTGAAGGAAGAGCATCCAGGAGACGAGCTATCGCCTCACGATCAGCCATCTGCATAGCATGCCTCTCCGTAGGCATGGCTCTCCCCAAGAACCGGAAGCGGCGTAACTCAACACGCCCTCCCTTGAATTGTACCGCTGCCTAGTGCATGGTCGACTGCTGTTGATCTTGTGCGGTAGAGTGTGAAGATCAGGCGACTGATGGCCCCATCGCGACACAGACGATGAAGGAGAGGAGCTTGACGAACCCCTCAGGCACATTGGCGAACACCTGTGACTCACAGTCGTTGCCAGCCATCTACAAAAGTAGGCAAAAATTCTGAATGGTCAGATCATAAATTTATGCTGACTGTCAGAAAATGACTACATTTTGCAAAAATATGAAGAAACTCTATTATGCTAACAACCGATTAGCGATCGCACCTAGTGGCTTCCTACAGTCAGCCTGGCTCTGGTACCAAGCTTGTCACGACCGGTTTTCCAATAAAATACTTATTGAGGAACCGATCTTTAAGTCCCAGTATAAGGAAATAATCCTCCTTACTGGTAGACAAAATCTTGATATAGAAAGTCAGTAGCATTAAAACATATTACAGGGTCGAGCTGAGGGTGCTCAACACATTATTACAAGCACGCCAATAATTATACATAATGGCGGATATGACACAATGGTGTGGGGTGGCATACTACTGACTCGAGAATAAAGTGGTAGCGGAATAACACAGTGGAGTGGGGGAAATGACTCCTAGACTGGCAGCTCATCGAGCGTCGAGGTGAGGCTCGATGAATTTATTTGGGTAGCGGAAACGGATGTAATACAATGTCCAATCCAGGGTCGCACGAGACTGAGTGGGACTCCTCTAGGCGTCGGACTCGCTATCGAACTCTTCATCCATGAGATCGCCTTCATCAACATCTGGCCAAATCAACAAGCCAGGTGAGTACTTTGAAAGTACTCGCAAGACAGTTCGGACATAAGATATAACAAATGCATGCATGAATGCGTCATGAGAAAATAACAATGCACATTCAAATAATAAATATTTGCACAACTTGATAAGTAAAAAGGAAGTCGGGCGGTAGTCTTCCCGAAATCCCAACAAAATAAGTGAAAACCGATCGGGTGTCTGGAGCGACGCCTCGAAGGGTAAACGAATAAATAAGCATGCCGCAGTCGGGCGTCTAAGCGACACCACATAAAGGGCTTATATTGAAAATAAAAGACATATATGCCACGATCGACGTCGAGCGACATCGCGAAAAGGGCTTATGTCGAAAGTAAAATAACAAGCGTGCCCGCGATCGGACGTCGGCGACATCGCGAAAGGGCTTACATCGAAAGTAGAAAACAAGCATGCCACGGTCGGACGTCGAGCGACATCGCAGAAAGGGCTTATATCAAAAGTAAACAACAAGCGTGCCCGCGATCGGACGTCGAGCGACATCGCAGAAAGGGCTTATATCAAAAGTAAACAACAAGCGTGCCCACGATCGGACGTCGGCGACATTGCGAAAGGGCTTATATCAAAAGAAAACAACAAGTGTGCCCGCGATCGGACGTCGAGCGACATCGCGAAAGGGCTTATATCAAAAGAAAACAACAAGTGTGCCACAGTCGGACGTCTGAGCGACATCGCAGAAAGGGCTTATATTTCATCATTCATGCCTGATAAATTCACAAGGATATAATACTCATAAGAAATATTCAGCACACAATAATAAACGGGTTAGTCCATCCACAGGAATAAACACTTAACCGAACTCATCACTCATGTGGTTTACCGGAGTTTTTCCACTGAGACTGATGCTGACAAGATAAGTTGAACATAGAACTCCGACATAGATGAGATTGTTTCAAAGGATTTGTGATTCTGCAGAGTTTGTACTAATTATCCACAGCCAACGGATTTCCGTAGTCGCGAGGACTAGTTCCGTTTACGGTATTTTGGTAGAAACACATCTAACCAGTACACACCCATCCCACCTCACGATGCCAGGAATCACCCTTGACAACGTTCAAGAAAAACTTTGAGACGGGGAGGTCACAACCTCGAATAGCATGGGATCAAATTTATATACGCGCGCTCTAAGGGGTGCCCCCCTGAGGGAGTCCTGGACTAGGGGGTGTCCGGATAGCCGAACTATCATCACGGCCGGACTCCAAGACTATGAAGATACAAGATTGAAGACTTCGTCCCGTGTCCGGATGGGACTTTCCTTGGCGTGGAAGGCAAGCTTGGCGATCTGGATATGTAGATCTCCTACCATTGTAACCGACTCTGTAACCCTAACCTATCCGGTGTCTATATAAACCGGAGGGTTTTAGTCCGTGGGATCTAACAACAATCATACCATAGGCTAGCTTCTAGGGTTTAGCCTCCTTGATCTCGTGGTAGATCTACTCTTGTACTACCCATATCATCAATATTAATCAAGCAGGAGTAGGGTATTACCTCCATCGAGAGGGCCCAACCTGGGTAAAACATCGTGTCCCTTGTCTCCTGTTACCATCCGCCTAGACGCACGATTCGGGACCCCTACCGAGATCCGCGGTTTTGACACCGACATTGGTGCTTTCATTGAGAGTTCCTCGTATCGTCACCGATAGGCCTAATGGCTCCTTCGATCATCGACAACGACGCGGTCCGGGTGAGACTTTTCTCCCGGACAGATCTTCAGATTCGGCGGCTTTGCATCATGGGCCAATTAAGCAGCCATCTGGAGCAGATCGAAGCTACGCCCCAGCCATTAGGTCAGATTTGGAAGTTTGAACTATACGGCCGATGTCGCGGAGACTTGATATTCGACGGATTCGAGCCGCAGCCAAGCGTGCCGCCTTGTCTCGATGGGCATGATCTAGCTCTGCAGCGAGCGGTGCCACGAGGCCGCACCAAGATCCGCTCCGACCCTTAATCCGGAGCCGGATTCCCCGATCGAGGACGAGTGGTTGGACACCGCCTCGGGGGCTACGATCTCTACGGCGATTGAGCCGGACTCCATCCCTGTCCTTTGCGAAGACCTCGACTCCAGGGTGACAGACTCCTCTCCGAACTCCGAACCCTCCGCGCCCCTTCCAATCGAATCCGATTGGGCACCGGTCATGGAGTTCACTGCCGCGGACATCTTTCAGCACTCGCCCTTTGGCGACATCCTGAATTCACTAAAGTATCTCTCTTTATCCGGAGAGCCCTGGGCGGACTACGGACGACGAAGAAATTCAACGCCCACCCACCACCCACTTTATAGCCAATGTCGATGATTTAACCGACATGCTCGACTTCGACTCCGAAGACATCGACGGTATGGACGATGATGCCAGAGACGACCAAGACCCAGCGCCTACAGGGCACTGGAAGGCCACCTCGTCATATGACATATAAATGGTGGACATCCCAAAAGATGGGAACGGCGATGGAACAACGGAGGATGACCCCTCCAAGAAGAAACCGAAGCGCCAACGTCAGCGGCGCCGCTCTAAATCCCGCCACAATAAAAATGGTGATTCCGGCACGGGAGATAATAACACCCCGGACAGTGCCGAAGACAACCCCCTCCAGCAGGACTCAGCGCAGGAGGAGGGAGAAGCAAGTCCGCACGACAGTGCGGCAGAAAGAGAGGTCGAGGACGATAATTATGCGCCTCCCTCCGAAGATGAGGCAAGCCTCGACGACGAAGAATTTGTCGTGCCTGAGGATCCCGCCGAACAGGAGCGTTTCAAACGCAGGCTTATAGCCACGGCAAGCAGCCTCAAGAAAAAGCAGCAACAACTTAGAGCTGACCAAGACCTGCTAGCTGACAGATGGACTGAAGTCCTTGCAGCCGAAGAGTATGAACTCGAACTCCCCTCCAAAAGCTACCCCAAACGCAGGCCGTTGCCATGATCAGAGGAGGAAGCACCCAAGTCACTAGCGCACGACATGGCAGACCGGCCACCCCGTGGCCGCGACAGAGAAGCCTCTCGGCCCTCCGCTCAAGCCACACCCCGACGCCGCTCAAAAAGCAACAAGGCACGGGAAAACGCGCCGGACTTGCGAGATATATTGGAGGATAAGGCAAAACATACAAGATCGATCTACGGATCGCGTGGGCGTAACGACGCTGGATGATTACCGTCGCGCGGACACAAGAAACCCGGTCGGGCGAACACGATGACAAAGCTCATATGAGCTACGTCGTGATATAGCCCAATCTGAGGCGCCAAGACACCCACTATGCTTCACAGATGAAGTAATGGATCATCAAATCCCCGAGGGCTTCAAACCCGTAAACATCGAATCATACGATGGTACCACAGATCCTGCGGTCTGGATCGATGTAACGCCCCGCATGCAACTTTCCATATTAGTAACTCCAACTCTTGCTTTTTCTGGAGATGCGATATGATATTTCTTTCGTGGTTTGGTTTTTGTCCTTTGTTTTGCATTTTGTTCATGTCACATCATTTGCATTGCATCATGTCATCATGCAACCCTTTTTAAAACTCTACTAAATAAATCGTATGGATTTTCGTTCCATTTAAATCGAGGGATATTCACAATGGTGATTTCTCTTTATAACATATCCTCCCAATATTTAGGGAGCTATATTAAACCATTCCATAACACATTTGCGCGGTTCTTCAAATTTCCTTTTATCCAACTCAACTTCTTTTCTTCCTTTGGTGCCTTTTTAGTAAAATTGTGTTGCAATTTTACTTTATCCTAAATGTTCCAAATCAGCCCATAAATCAAATCTCACTGTAGGGCCATCTCCTATAATTTCAACCCATTTGGAGTTCATTCAATGGGTTTGAAATCAAACTTGTCTGAGTTAAATTCAACATGTGTGGATTTTACATTCTCTAAAAATCCTCGGGCCATTTTTGTTAAATTCCTCATATTTTTGGTGAGCTCGGGAAAATTACCCGCATGCCCAAATTCTTCCTCTAAACCTTTTCTTCTCTCTTTTCCTTTCTTCCAGTTCTCTGTTAATTTAAAGAATAGAGAGAGAGCCCAGCCAGGCCTCTTAGGCCCGACCATCCAAACCGGCCTCTAGCCCGCAGCCTAACCAGCAAACCAGGCCGGCCCTTTTGCCCTGGAGGTCCAGCCGACCTAATCCCCCTCCTAACCCTAGCCCGCATCTCTCTCCCTCAGCGCTGCAACCCTTCGTTCAGCGATCCCCATCGCACGCAGCCCCGCATCGCCAGGGAGCGCCGCCAGCGCTCGACCCCACTCCCTCCTCTCGATCCCCATCTCCACCTCGCGACGCCTCCCTTTCTCGAGCGTCCCCGCGCCCTGCAGTGCCCTGCTGCCGCTGCCTCCTCGCCGTCCAACCGTGTCGCGCCCTCAAGCGCGTCGCCTCCCGCAGCCGTCGACCGAGCCGACCCTCCTCGTAGCGCTTGTTGGGGAACGTAGTAATTTCAAAAATTTTCCTACGATCACGCAAGATCATGGTGATGCATAGCAACGAGATGAGAGTGTTGTCTACGTACCCTCGTAGACCAGCAACGGAAGCGTTGACGCAACGTAGAGGAAGTAGTCGTACTTCTTCCCGATCCAACCGATCCAAGTACCGAACGACGGCACCTCCGAGTTCTGCACACGTTCAGCTCGATGGCGTCCCTCGAACTCCGATCCAGCCGAGTGTTGAGGAGAGTTTCACAACCTGACGGCGTGGTGACGATGATGATGTTCCACGGCGCAGGGGCTTCGCCTAAGCTCCGCAACGGTATATTCGAGGTGTAGTTTGGTGGAAGGGGCACCGCACGCTAAGGAACGATCTCAATGATCAACTTGTGTGTCATGGGTGCCCTCTGCCCTGTATATAAAGGAGGGAAGGGAGGGGCTGGCCGGCCACCAAGGGCTGCGCTGGGAGTCCTACTCCCACCGAGTAGGATTCCCCCAATCCTAGTCCAACTAGGATTGGCCAAGGAAGGGAGAGAGGCGCCACCCCTTCTCCTAGTCCTAATAGGACTAGGAAGGGGAAGGTCTGACCAGCACTTGGGCCCCTTTCCTCCTTTCCACTAAGGCCCATCAAGGCCCATTGACCCCCGGAGGTTCCGTAACCCCGGTACTCGATAAAATTCCCAATTTCACCCGGAGTGATTCCGAGTCCAAACATAGGCTTCCAATATATCAATCTTTATGTCTCGACCATTTCGAGACTCCTCGTCATGTCCGTGATCTCATCCGGGACTCGAACAACCTTCGTACATCATTATCATATAAACTCATAATAACCATCATCGAAGCGTTAAGCGTGCGGACCCTACGGGTTCGAGAACTATGTAGACATGACCGAGACACCTCTCGGTCAATAACCAATAGCGGGACCTGGATGCCCATATTGGCTCCTACATATTCTACGAAGATCTTTATCGGTCGATCGCATAACAACATCGTTGTTCCCTTTGTCATCGGTATGTTACTTGCCCGAGATTCGATCGTCGGTATCCAATACCTAGTTCAATCTCGTTCTTGGCAAGTCTCTTTTCTCGTTCCGTAATACATCATCTCACAACTAACACATTTAGTTGCAATGCTTGCAAGGCTTATGTGATGTGCATTACCGAGAGGGCCGAGAGATACCTCTCCGACAATCGGAGTGACAAATCCTAATCTCGAAATATGCCAACCCAACATGTACCTTCGGAGACACCTGTAATGTACCTTTATAATCACCCGATTCGTTGTGACGTTTGGTAGCACCCAAAGTGTTCCTCGGGCAAACGGGAGTTGCATAATCTCATAGTCATAGGAACATGTATAAGTCATGAATAAAAGCACTAGCAACAAACTATACGATCAGGTGCTATGCTAATGGAATGGGTCATGTCAATCAGATCATTCAACCAATGATGTGATCCCATTAATCAAATAACAACTCCTTGTTCATGGTTAGGAAACATAACCATCTTTGATTAACGAGCTAGTCAAGTAGAGGCATACTAGTGACACTCTGTTTGTCTATATATTCACACATGTATTATGTTTCCGGTTAATACAATTCTAGCATGAATAATAAACATTTATCATGATATAAGGAAATAAATAATAACTTTATTATTGCCTCTAGGGCATATTTCCTTCAGTCTCCCACTTGCACTAGAGTCAATAATCTAGATCACATCACCATGTGATTAACATCGATAGTTCACATCATCATGTGATTAACACCCATAATTCACATCGCCATGTGACCAAGACCCAAAGGGTTTACTAGATTCAGTAATCTAGTTCACATCGCTATGTGATTAACACCCAAAGAGTACTAAGGTGTGATCATGTTTTGCTTTGTGAGAGAATCTTAGTCAACGGGTCCGCCACATTCAGATCCGTATGTATTTTGCAAATCTCTATGTCAACAATGCTCGCACGGAGCTACTCTAGCTAATTGCTCCCACTATCAATATGTATCTAGATCGAGACTTAAAGTCATCCAGATTGGTGTCAAAACTTGCATCGACGTAACCCTTTACGGCGAACCTTTTATCACTTCCATAATCGAGAAACATATCCTTATTCCATTAAGGATAATTTTGACCGCTGTCCATGATCTATTCCTAGATCACTATTGTACTCCTTGCCAAACTCAGTGCAGGGTATACAATAGATCTGGTACACAGCATGGCATACTTTATAGAACCTATGGCCAAGGCATAGGGAATGACTTTCATTCTCTTTCTATCTTCTGCCGTGGCCGGGTTTTGAGTCTTACTCAATTTCACACCTTTGTAACACAGGCAAGAACTCTTTCTTTGACTGTTCCATTTTGAACTACTTCAAAATCTTGTCAAGGTATGTACTCATTGAAAAAACTTATCAAGCGTCTTGATCTATCTCTATAGATCTTAATGCTCAATATGTAAGCAGCTTCACCGAGGTCTTTCTTTGAAAAACTCCTTTGAAACACTCCTTTATGCTTTGCGAATAATTCTACATTATTTCCGATCTACAATATGTCATTCACATATACTTATCGAAATGCTTGTAGTGCTCCCACTCACTTTCTTGTAAATACAGGCTTCATCGCAAGTCTGTATAAAACTATATGCTTTGATCACACTATCAAAGCGTTTATTCCAACTCGAGATGCTTGCACCAGTCCATAGATGGATCATTGGAGCTTGCACATTTTGTTAGCTCCTTTAGGATTGACAAAACCTTCTGGTTGCATCATATACAACTCTTCTTTAATAAATCCATTAAAGAATGTATTTTTGACATCCATTTGCCAGATTTCATAAAATGTGGCGATTGCTAACATGATTCGACAGACATAAGCATCGCTACAGCTTGAGTAAATCTCATTGTAGTCAACACCTTGAACTTGTCGAAAACCTTTCTGCGACAAGTCGAGCTTTTGTAGATAGTAATACTACTAGCAGCATCTGTCTTCCTCTTGAAGATCCATTTATATAATATGGCCTGCCGATCATCGGGCAACTCCATCAAAGTCCACATTTTGTTCTCATATATGGATCCCATCTCAGATTTCATGGTCTCAAACCATTTCGCGGAATCTGGGCTCATCATCGCTTCCTCATAGTTCGTAGGTTCATCATGGTCTAGTAACATGACTTCTAGAATAGGATTACCGTACCACTCAGTGCGGATCTTACTCTGGAAGACCTACGAGGTTTGGTAGCAACTTGATCTGAAGTTTCATGATCATCATCATTAACTTCCTCACTAATTGGTGTAGGAATCATCGGAACTGATTCTGTGATGAACTACTTTCCAATAAGGGAGAAGGTACAATTACCTCATCAAGTTCTACTTTCCTCCCACTCACTTCTTTCGAGAGAAACTTCTTCTCTAGAAAGGATCCATCTTAGCAAAAACTTGCCTTCGGATCTGTGATAGAAGGTGTACCCAACATTTTCTTTTGGGTATTCTATGAAGACGCACTTCTCCGATTTGGGTTCGAGCTTATCGGTGAAAACCTTTTCACATAAGCATCACAACTCCAAACTTTAAGAAACGACAGCTTAGGTTTCTTTGCTAAACCATAGTTCATACGGTGTCATCTCAACGGTTTAGATGGTTGCCCTATTAAACGTGAATGCAGCTGTCTTCTAATGCATAATCCCAAAACGATAGTGGTAAATCGGTAAGATACATCATAGATCGCACCATATCATAATAAAGTACGGTTACTGACGTTCGGACACACCATAACGTTGTGGTGTTCTGTGGCGTGAGCTGTGAAACTATTCCACATTGTTTTCATTGAAGACCAAACTCAGTAACTCAAATATTCATCTCCACGATCAGATCGCGAAACTTTATTTTCTTGTTACGATGATTTTCCACTTCACTCTGAAATTCTTTGAACCTTTCAACTATTTCAGACTTATGTTTCATCAAGTAGATATACCCATATCTGCTCAAATCATCTTGTGAAGGTTAGAAAATAACGATACTTGCCACGAGCATCAACACTCATTGGATCGCATACATCGGTATGTATTATTCCCAATAAGTCAAGTAGCTTGTTCCATTGTTCGGAGAACGGAGTTTTAGTCATCTTGCCCAAAAGGCACGGTTCGCAAGCATCAAATGATTCATAATCAAGTGATTCCAAAAGTCCATCAGCATGGAGTTTTCTTCATGCGCTTTACACCAATATGACCTAAACGGCAAGTGCCACAAATAAGTTGCACTATCATTATTAACTTTGCATCTTTTGGTTTCAATATTATGAATATGTGTATCACTATGATCGAGATCCAATGAACCATTTTCATTGGGTGTGTAACCATATAAGGTTTTATTCATGTAAATGAACAACAATTTATTCTCTTACTTAAATGAATAACAGTATTGCAATAAACATGATCAAATCATATTTATGCTCAACACCAAATAACACTTATTTAGGTTCCACACTAATCCCGAAAGTATAGGGAGTGTGCGATGATGATCATATCAATCTTGGAACTACTTCCAACACTCATCGTCACTTCCCTTCAACTAGTCTCTGTTTATTCTCAGAACTCCTGTTTGAGTTACTAATCTTAGCAACCGAGCAGTATCAAATACTCAGGGCTACTATATACACTAGTAAAGCACACATCAATAACCTGTATATCAAATATACCCTTGTTCACTTTGCCATCCTTCTTATCCACCAAATATCTGGGTATTTCCGCTTCGATGACCATTTCCTATGCAGATGTAAGCACTCAGTTTCAGGCTTTGGTTCAGCTTTGAGTTTCTTCGTGGGAGTGACAACTTGCTTGTCATTCTTCTTGAAGTTCCCTTTCTTTCCTTTGCCCTTTCTTGAAACTAGTGGTCTTGTCAATCATCAACACTTGATGCTCTTTCTCGATTTCTACCTTCGTCGATTTCAACATCACGAAGAGCTTGGGAATTACTTTTGTCATCCCTTGCATATTATAGTTCATCACGAAGTTCTACTAACTTGGTGATGGTGACTAGAGAATTCTGTCAATCACTATCTTATCTGGAAGATTAACTCCCACTTGATTCAAGTGATTGAAGTACCCAGACAATCTGAGCACATGCTCACTAGTTGAGCGATTCTCCTCCATCTTTTAGCTATAGAACTTGTTGGAGACTTCATATCTCTCAACTCAGGTATTTGCTTGAAATATTAACTTCAATTCCTGGAACATCTCATATGGTCCATGACGTTCAAAACGTCTTTGAAGTCCCGATTCTAAGCCGTTAAGCATGCTGCACTAAACTATCAAGTAGTCATCATTTTGAGCTAGCCAAACGTTCATAACGTCTGCATCTGCTCCTGCAATAGGTCTGTCACCTAGCGGTGCATTAAGGACATAATTCTTCTGCGCAGCAATGAGGATAAACCTCAGATCACGGATCCAATCCGCATCATTGCTACTAACATCTTTCAATACAATTTTCTCTAGGAACACATATAAAAACACAAGGAAGCAACAACGCGAGCTATTGATCTACAACATAATCTGCAAAATACTACCAGGACTAAGTTCATGATAAATTAAAGTTCAATTAATCATATTACTTAAGAACTCCCACTTAGAAAAATATCCCTCTAATTCTCTAAGTGATTGCGTGATCCATATCAACTACACCATGACCGATCATCACGTGTGATGGAGTAGTTTCAATGGTGAACATCAATATGTTGATCATATCTACTATATGATTCACGCTCGACCTTCGGTCTCCGTGTTCGAGGTCATATCTTATATGCATAGCTCGTCAAGTATAACCTGAGTATTCTGCGTGTGCAACTGTTTTGCACCGTTGTATTTGAACGTAGAGCCTATCACACCCGATCATCACGTGGTGTCTCAAAGCACGAAGAACTTTCATAGCGGTGCATACTTAGGAGAACACTTCTTGATAATTTAGTAAGGATCATCTTATAATGCTACCGTCAATCAAAGCAAAATAAGATGCATAAAGGATTAACATCACATGCAATCAATATAAGTGATATGATATGGCCATCATCATCTTGTGCTTGTGATCTCCATCTCCAAGCACCGTCATGATCACCATCGTCACCGGTAGCGACACCTTGATCTCCATCGTAGCATCGTTGTCGTCTCGCCAATCTTATGCTTCTCGACTATCGCTACCGCTTAGTGATAAAGTAAAGCATTACAGGCGATTGCATTTCATACAATAAGCGACAACCATATGGCTCCTGCCATTGCCGATAACTTCGGTTACAAAACATGATCATCTCATACAATAAAATTCAGCATCATGTCTTGACCATATCACATCACAACATGCCCTGCAAAAACAAGTTAGACGTCCTCTACTTTGTTGTTGCAAATTTTACGTGGCTGCTACGGGCTGAGCAAGAACCGTTCTTACCTCGCATCAAAACCACAACGATACTTCGTCAAATAGACTCCGTTTAACCTTCTCAAGGACCGGCGTAGCCACTCGATTCAACTAAAGTGAGAGAGACAGACACCGCCGGTCACCTTTAAGCAACGAGTGCTCGGGCGGTGAAACCAGTCTCGCGTAAGCGTCTGCTGTAATGTCGGTCCGGGCCGCTTCATCTCACAATACCGCTGAACCAAAGTATGACATGCTGGTAGGCAGTATGACTTGTATCGTCCACAACTCACTTGTGTTCTACTCGTGCACATGACATCAACGCATAAAACCAGGCTCGGATGCCACTGTTGGGGAACGTAGTAATTTCAAAAATTTTCCTACGATCACGCAAGATCATGGTGATGCATAGCAACGAGATGAGAGTGTTGTCTCGTACCCTCGTGAGACCAGCAACGGAAGCGTTGGCGCAGCGTAGAGGAAGTAGTCGTACTTCTTCCCGATCCAACCGATCCAAGTACCGAGCGTCACGGCACCTCCGAGTTCTGCACACGTTCAGCTCGATGGCGTCCCTCGAACTCCGATCCAGCCGAGTGTTGAGGAGAGTTTCACAAGACGACGGCGTGGTGGCGATGATGATGTTCCACCGGCGCAGGGCTTCGCCTAAGCTCCGCAGCGGTATATTCGAGGTGTAGTTTGGTGGAAGGGGCACCGCACACGGCTAAGGAACGATCTCAATGATCAACTTGTGTGTCATGGGGTGCCCTCTGCCCAGTATATAAAGGAGGGAAGGGAGGGGCTGGCGGCCACCAAGGGCTGCGCTGGGAGTCCTACTCCCACCGGAGTAGGATTCCCCCAATCCTAGTCCAACTAGGATTGGCCAAGGGGAAGGGAGAGGGCGCCACCCCTTCTCCTAGTCCTAATAGGACTAGGGAAGGGGAAGGTGCGACCAGCACTTGGGCCCCTTTCCTCCTTTCCACTAAGGCCCATCAAGGCCCATTGACCCCGGGAGGTTCCGTAACCCCGGTACTCGGTAAAATTCCCAATTTCACCCGGAGTGATTCCGAGTCAAACATAGGCTTCCAATATATCAATCTTTATGTCTCGACCATTTCGAGACTCCTCGTCATGTCCGTGATCTCATCCGGGACTCGAACAACCTTGGTACATCATTATCATATAAACTCATAATAACATCCATCGAAGCGTTAAGCGTGCGGACCCTACGGGTTCGAGAACTATGTAGACATGACCGAGACACCTCTCGGTCAATAACCAATAGCGGGACCTGGATGCCCATATTGGCTCCTACATATTCTCTGAAGATCTTTATCGGTCGGACCGCATAACAACATCGTTGTTCCCTTTGTCATCGGTATGTTACTTGCCCGAGATTCGATCGTCGGTATCCAATACCTAGTTCAATCTCGTTCTTGGCAAGTCTCTTTTCTCGTTCCGTAATACATCATCTCACAACTAACACATTTAGTTGCAATGCTTGCAAGGCTTATGTGATGTGCATTACCGAGAGGGCCCAGAGATACCTCTCCGACAATCGGAGTGACAAATCCTAATCTCGAAATATGCCAACCCAACATGTACCTTCGGAGACACCTGTAATGTACCTTTATAATCACCCGATTACGTTGTGGCGTTTGGTAGCACCAAAGTGTTCCTCGGGCAAGCGGGAGTTGCATAATCTCATAGTCATAGGAACATGTATAAGTCATGAATAAAAGCACTAGCAACAAACTATACGATCAGGTGCTATGCTAATGGAATGGGTCATGTCAATCAGATCATTCAACCAATGATGTGATCCCATTAATCAAATAACAACTCCTTGTTCATGGTTAGGAAACATAACCATCTTCGATTAACGAGCTAGTCAAGTAGAGGCATACTAGTGACACTCTGTTTGTCTATATATTCACACATGTATTATGTTTCCGGTTAATACAATTCTAGCATGAATAATAAACATTTATCATGATATAAGGAAATAAATAATAACTTTATTATTGCCTCTAGGGCATATTTCCTTCAGCGCTGCCGCCTCGTCTCCCCATCGCCATGGCCATGTCGCCTCGCGCCTCCGTCTTCGCCTTCGCGTCAGCGCCTCGTCGCCGGGAGCTCGTCCCCGAGCTCGGCCAACTCCGGCGGCCCCGGAGCCTGCGCCAAGCTGCCGTCAGGCCCGCGTCGCCATCCAAGAACCCGAGCCGCTCCTTCCGTCGCCAGGGGAGGAGCCCCTCATCCAGATCAGGATGGCCTCCGCCGCCCTTGCCGTTCTCCGTCGTCGCAGGACCCATGTCGTCCTCTGCTTCCTCTACGGTGACCAGGAGCCACCTCGCCCGCGCGTCTCCTCCACCATCAGCCTGCAACGCCCGAGCGGAGCCGAGCCCCTCCCGGCCCCCATGGTGCTACGACCCCATCTCTATTCCTGCTGGCCATCGCCGAGTTACCCCAGGACCCGTGGAGTCATGCACGAAAAAACCAAGTCTGAAGACTACCGTGGACGTGTGCCTGGTGTCACCTGGATCGTCAAGTACCCTCTTCGTGGTTTTTGCCAAGTACCTCGACGCTCGGAGCCCTCGGATCCGTCAAGTCCAACAACGTCGCGTGTACCACGAGCGCCAAGTTTGACTACGCAGATTCGCCAAGATCCTCTCCGAACGTGTACGACTACCATCGCCGAGATCGCAAGTACCACGAAAACCCCGAAGGGATTCGGACCCGTCAAGTACCTCTTCGAAAACGAACGTGTACCCCTACTTCCCCTACCATCGCGAGAACATCTACTTCCCTCTACGAAACGCGTTCCGCTCCGAAAATGCACGTTTCGAAGTTATAACCCCGAGACGACCGTCGTGGACCGAATGAATGTGTGTTGTATGAGATGCTTGTGTGTGCACCGCGTCCGAATTTTCGCTCTTTGGCCATGCCATCGTCTCGTGGGAACCCGGTAACCGGGAACACCCCACCATCTTGCTCAACTCGCTTCCGTCACACTTTCTTTTGCACCGATATCTCCATGAGCTACCGGAACCGAAATGTTGCCGTGGCACCATTTTCGTTTCGCCGCCGTGGAACCCTTTCGTTCCGCCATGGTGACCAAATGCTTCATAATGCTCTTGTCAACGTTTTCATAAAAATTGCATAAAAACCTGCACATGTCATCCGCATCATGATAACAACATTTAAATGTTTATAATTGTTGTTTGCATTAATTTGCTTAAATGCCATGCTAAAATGATTTATTTCATAACTAAATAACCGTAACTCGGATTTAAACAAATTATATATGTAAATGGGGTAGAAAAATGCATAGATTAACATGGTAGCATTACTTTGCATGTTTAACAACTCTAAAATATGTTTTAGGACAGAACAGTACCAAATCAAAAAAATATGCATATGAGGATTTTTCCGGAATTGTTGTTGTTGTTTCCGGCCTCATTTAATCTTGCCTAAATAGTTAGTTTCATATGCTTCACCCCCTTGCCATGTTTAATAACATTTAATATTGTTGGGTAGCCTAAACAAGAGTGAACTAAATAAATGTTGTGAATGTTTCGTCAATATGCAATTCGTTGCATATTGAGCTCCACTTAACTTGTAGTTTTGTTTGTGCATATTGCCATGCCATGCTATTTAAACCGGACATGCATCATACTTGGTTGTGCATCATGCCATGTTTGTGCTTGTTGGTTTACCATGTTGTTTGCTTCTTTCCGGTTTGCTTCTCTCGTTAGCTTCGGTTCCGTTCCGGAGTTGTGAGGATTCGTTCGACTACGTCCGTTTGTCTTCTTCATGGACTCGTTCTTCTTCCTTGCGGGATCTCAGGCAAGATGACCATACCCTCGAAATCACTTCTATCTTTGCTTGCTAGATGCTCGCTCTTTTGCTATGCCTATGCTACGATGCCTACCACTTGCTATATCATGCCTCCCATATTGCCATGTCAAACCTCTAACCATCCTTTCCTAGCAAACCGTTGTTTGGCTATGTTACCGCTTTGCTCAGCCCCTCTTATAGCGTTGTTAGTTGCAGGTGAAGATGAAGTTTGTTCCTTGTTGGAACATGGAGATGTTGTTCCTTGTTGGAACATGTTTACTTGTTGGGATATCACAATATATCTTATTTAATTAATGCATCTATATACTTGGTAAAGGGTGGAAGGCTCGGCCTTATGCCTGGTGTTTTGTTCCACTCTTGCCGCCCTAGTTTCCGTCATATCGGTATTATGTTCCCGGATTTTGCGTCCCTAACGCGGTTAGGTGATTTATGGGACCCCCTTGACAGTTCGCTTTGAATAAGACTCCTCCAGCAAGGCCCAACATTGGTTTTAACATTTGCCACCTAAGCCTTTTTCCCTTGGGTTCTGCAGACTCAAGGGTCATCTTTATTTTAACCCCCGGACCAGTGCTCCTTCGAGTGCTGGCCCAAACGGCAGATCAAGGGGGGGCCACGGGCAACTCGAGGGCTGGTTTTACTCGTAGGCTGACCTATCCGGTGTGCCCTGAGACCGAGATATGTGCAGCTCCTATCAGGATTTGTCGGCACATCCGGGCGGCTTTGCTGGTCTTGTTTTATTGCTGTCGAAATGTCTTGTAGTCCGGGATTCCGAGACTGATCGGGTCTTCCCGGTAGAAGGAATATCCTTCGTTGACCGTGAGAGCTTATAATGGGCTAAGTTGGGACACCCTGCAGGTATTATCTTTCAAAGCCGTGCCCGCGTTATGAGGCAGATGGGAATTTGTTAATGTCCGGTTGTAGAAAACCCGAAGTTGATCTTAATTAAAATACACCAACGGCGTGTGTAACTGTGATGGTCTCTTCTCGGCGAGTCCGGAAGTGAACACGATGTTGGAGTTATGCTTGACGTAAGTAGTTTTAGGATCACTTCTTGATCATAGTTGTTCGACCGTGCTTTGCTTCTCTTCTCGCTCTCTTTTGCGTATGTTAGCCACCATATATGCTAGTCGCTTGCTGCAGCTCCACCTCACTACCCTGTCCTACCTTTAAGCTTAAATAGTCTTGATCTCATGGGTGTGAGATTGCTGAGTCCCGTGACTCACAGATACTTCAAAACCAGTTTGCGGTGCCGATGAAACCGTGCGGTGGCGCACCCGAGCTCAAGGAGGAGCTCGATGAAGATCTTGTTCATTGTGTTGTTTCGTTTCAGTTGATCAGAGTGGAGCCAGTTGGGACGATCGGGATCTGTGTAGCATTTGGGGTAGTCTTCTTTTATTTTTGGTTCCGTAGTCGGACCTTGATTGTATCTGTATGATGTAATGTTTTACTCATGTATTGTGTGAAGTGGCGATTGTAAGCCAACTATGTATCTCTTTCCCTTATGTATTACATGGGTTGTGTGAAGATTACCTCACTTGCGACATTGCTTTCAATGCGGTTATGCCTCTAAGTCGTGCTTCGACTCGTGGGAGATACAGCCGCATCGAGGGCGTTACAAGTTGGTAATCAGAGCCAGCCCCGACTTAGGAGCCCCCTGCTTGATTGAATCGCTGACTTTGTTGAGTCTAGACAAAAATGTTTTGAGTCTTAGGATTATATATATCGGAGAGTAGGATTCTTTTTACTCCCCAGTCCCTTCGTCGCTATGGTGAGGTCTCCTGACATAGAGTTTTGACTCTTCTCTCCTCAAATTTCACTAAAAAAAATTTTAGGATCACGCGGGTATCTTGGAATCGTTCCGATGGTTTTGTGACGAGAACATTGTTCTTGGTGCCTCCTGACATTTAGGGGTTGTGGCAGTGTCCCGGGGAGTTGAGCTCCGAGGTGTTGTCGTCACAATTATATCGTTGTAGTTCTGGAATACCTGAGCTTTGCCGACATCGAAAATCTCTTTTGTACAGTTGTTGGTGAGATAACCTCGATAACCCAGTACTGGGGCGAGCTCGAGAGTATTGCCATGACTCGTATAACGGATGCTTTTCGAAGGTCGAGGTAAACGATTTCCGAAGGTTTCTTGGTTATGTGTTGAAGGATGGATACAGCTGGATCTAGGTATTGTTAGTTTGGGTGATATATTTTGTGTCCCCTGTATCCCCAACACCTGATTGCATAACCAGAAAGTTTCGGGAGTTTATAGGTGGGAATTCAAGTATCCCGTAGGATATCTTTCCAACAGACACATGATACGATATGGGATCTATCATATGTTTGTTTCCGGCTTATTCTGCAAGCCAAATCCTTTGTTTTTGTTCCGTTTTGTGGTATTCAAGTTGCTTCAATGCCAAGTGTTGATTCCATACCTTTCCTAAATGGTGTTCTCATATTGCGATGTGAATACTAATCCTTCTTGATCATCGAGGTCGTCATGTTAATTCTTTTCCCAACCGGCGTGCTTCTCTTCTAGTGGATCCGATCATTGCAACATTCGCAAGATCAATTCTAAGCTTTTTCTCAACGGTGTTTGTTTCGTTCATCCCAAGTTGCATTTGTTTTCCCACCCTCCCACCCCTTTTTCTTCAAGGACTCAGATTTCTTAATCAAATATCCATCGTATGGATATGAAGTCTCTTCATTCTTTTCCTCAATGCTCTTATCCGGTGATTCTCATGAAGATGCTAAAGGAAGCTTCGAGTTTATTATTCTTCGTTCTTTTCTTCTCCGGTGGATTTAATTCAAGATTTCGGTGTTGATCTTATCCCTTTTCCTCTTTTCAAAATGCTATCCCATGCCGGTGCACCTCTTAATCATTCACTTCTCGATATTCCTTCGTTCTCGAGTGTTGAATATTTCTCAGAAGGCTTGTCTTTTCATTCAAGATCCGTTCAAGCTATTCGGAGATTATTATCTCATTCAAGTCATTTAATTCTACCGGTGCAATATCTATTTCAAGCAATCGTTCAACTGTGTTTCTTTTGAGTGGGCCCTAACCCATAGGTCTTTTCCCAGGATCTTACCTAACTCTTCTAATTTTCAGGAGCTATTCCCAAATTCATTGCAAAGTTTGACGTAAGAATGAGTTATCATCAGTCAAATGTCTTTCTCCAAGATCTTTCAAATTATTTTCATTGTTGGTTCAACCTTTCTAATTTTCATTCCGGAGTGCCTCAACAATTCATGGTGGTGTTTCTCGTCGTCATTCTCGAATTTTGAAGACTGAAGAAGAGTTTCTCTTTAATCTTGCTCCATTCTCTTCAAGATTCATGGTTCTAGCTTGATGCCATCCTCTCATAATTATTTTCGATTGTGAGAATTCTTTTAACCCACCCGGAGCATTTCAGGAGTCTTTTCAGTTTGATTCTCCGGAGCCCATCATCTCAGAACTATTCATTCTCAACATCTCACTCTCCAAATCTTACCGGTGCATCATTCAAGTATTCTCCAATCAGCTCGTCATCTATTCGTTCACTTGTATCTAAATCCCCTCAAATATCTTCATTCGTTTTCCAATTCTTCCCGGTAAATTGTGCCTTTGCTACGTTCATTCTCAATTCTTACGGTGGTTCGTTCAAGATTTCACTTCCTTCTTTATCATATCAATTCATTTGTTGTTTGCAAATCCCACCGGTGGTTCCATCAATACCTTCTCAAGTTTGCGCTATATCTCTATCTGTAATCATTTTTCAATGAGAATAAGTAGTATGCCAAATCCATTGCTTGCCATCAATTTAATTGGTGAAGGATCAGCATAATGTAATTCTTATTCTTGTTTCATCGAGTAAGTTCAATTCCTTATTCCGGAGGTTCATCAAAATTCTCGATTTCAGTTGTTCATCTCTTCTTTCCGGAGTTTGTTCGTCTTATCACATTCTCGGTCCGAGATGCTTCATCTTTTCTTTTCCGGAGTTCAAAGTTTTCTCGGTTATATCATTTCAAAGCTTCATCTTATCACTGCAAGGCTTCACCTTGTGTTTTCAACTTCTCTTTCTTTTATCATCCTTTTCTTACCGGAGTTCTTTATGGAGGCTCTACATGGTGCTTCCTCAAGGATTCTTTTCATTCTTCAATTGTTCATCAAGATTTCTCTCGGAGTTAAGATCCGTCAAGCTATACTCTAAAATAAACATGGTGCTCAACACATGTTTTGTGTTCAGGAGCTCAAGTATTCTTCATCTTGCATTCCGAAGTGCAATTCTTTCGACCTTATCTTTTGAGGTGGTGTTATGTCATTTTGACAGTTTCATTCATGTTTCATGATTCACTTGTTGTCAAGAATGAGATATTTAAATCCATCAATCTCTTCATTGGAGTTATCTTGGGTTATATTTCACCTAAAGCTTTCCCTAAGGATTGTTGCTATTTATGGTGCTTATAAATGACCCAAGTTCTTCATTTGTCCTCTCGGTGAAATAAGTTTCTCGTCTCCTTGTTGATATCAATCCAATCATTTGTTTCCGTTGGTGGCAGAAACTCACCTCATAATTTTGAGATGTTTGCCATAAGCCCACAACAAGCTTGTTCCTTTCGTTGTTGGTTTTCCAACAACTCCGTTCTATCCTTCTTTGTAAGGATGCTTCATTCAAATTCATTTGTGGTACAAGTTGTCATTTTATTCTCCGTCCCTTTATCCCAACAATCTAGATTCTATTCTTTCGTTTCGAAGGCATTGTGATGTTGCTCTCTTTGACCCATCGTCTCGTTTTGTCAAGATCATGTTCTTTTTCTTGCATTATCCATTTAACCGGAGTGTCGTGTTTTCATTCGAGCTCTCTCATCTTATCAAGTTTTGCCCCCCTTCTCAACCGGAGTGTTGTCTGAAATCCTTCTTACCCCTTGTGCCATTCTTTCAATAGTTCCGGAGGCAGTGTGTTGTTGATTTCATCAAGTATCATCCCATCTTCTCAAGTTCATGTTCAATTCCTTCCATTTACAGTCGGAGTGCTGCCCAAATTATATCATTCTTATACCTTCTCTATCTTGTTTTAACCGGAGTGGTGTCAATATCTATCTTGTCACTTAACCTCATGGTTCTCATCGTATCCCATGTTCTTCTTATCTTACGGAGTGTTTGCAATCAAGTCATCTTCATTGTATTTTTTTCTTTCAATTTTGTCAACCTCTCAAGGTTCGTTGGTTTCACTCGTTTGTCAATGAAGCAACTTAGTTTTACCGCTTATCTTCCTCTTCCTTTTCCCTCTGGTGCCATCCTAGATCTCGGGATGAGATCCTCTCGTAGTGGTGGAGTGTTGTAACGCCCCGGATGCAACTTTCCATATTCGTAACTCCAACTCTTGCTTTTTCCGGAGATGCGATATGATATTTCTTTCGTGGTTTGGTTTTTGTCCTTTGTTTTGCATTTTGTTCATGTCATGCATCTCATCTCTTTGCATCATTTGCATTGCATCATGTCATCATGCAACCCTTTTTAAAACTCTACTAAATAAATCGTATGGATTTTCGTTCCATTTAAATCGAGGGATATTCACAATGGTGATTTCTCTTTATAACATATCCTCCCAATATTTAGGGAGCTATATTAAACCATTCCATAACACATTTGCGCGGTTCTTCAAATTTCCTTTTTATCCAACTCAACTTCTTTTCTTCCTTTGGTGCCTTTTTAGTAAAATTGTGTTGCAATTTTACTTTATCCACAAATGTTCCAAATCATCCCATAAATCAAATCTACTGTGTAGGGCCATCTCCTATAATTTCAACCCATTTGGAGTTCATTCGAATGGGTTTCGAAATCCAAACTTGTCTGAGTTAAATTCAACATGTGTGGATTTTACATTCTCTAAAAATCCTCGGGCCATTTTTGTTAAATTCCTCATATTTTTGGTGAGCTCAGGAAAATTACCCGCATGCCCAAATTCTTCCTCTAAACCTTTTCTTCTCTCTTTTCCTTTCTTCCAGTTCTCTGTTAATTTAAAGAATAGAGAGAGAGCCCAGCCAGGCCTCTTAGGCCCGACCATCCAAACCGGCCTCTAGCCCGCAGCCTAACCAGCAAACCAGGCCGGCCCTTTTGCCCTGGAGGTCCAGCCCACCTAACCCCCCTCCTAACCCTAGCCCGCATATCTCTCCCTCAGCGCCGCAACCCTTCGTTCAGCGATCCCCATCGCACGCAGCCCCGCATCGCCAGGGAGCGCCGCCAGCGCTCGACCCCACTCCCTCCTCTCGATCCCCATCTCCACCTCGCGACGCCTCCCTTTCTCGAGCGTCCCCGCGCCCGGCCGTGCCCTGCTGCCGCTGCCTCCTCGCCGTCCAACCGTGCCGCGCCCTCAAGCGCGTCGCCTCCCGCAGCCGTCGACCGAGCCGACCCTCCTTGTAGCGCTGCCGCCTCGTCTCCCCATCGCCATGGCCATGTCGCCTCGCGCCTCCGTCTTCGCCTTCGCGTCAGCGCCTCGTCGCCGGGAGCTCGTCCCCGAGCTCGGCCAACTCCGGCGGCCCCGGAGCCTGCGCCAAGCTGCCGTCAGGCCCGCGTCGCCATCCAAGACCCCGAGCCGCTCCTTCCGTCGCCCGGGGAGGAGCCCTTCGTCCAGATCAGGATGGCCTCCGCCGCCCTTGCCGTTCTCCGTCGTCGCAGGACCCGTGTCGCCCTCTGCTTCCTCTCGGTGACCAGGAGCCACCTCGCCCGCGTCTCCTCCACCATCAGCCTGCAACGCCCGAAAGGAGCAGAGCCCTCCCGTCCCCATGGTGCTGCGACCCCATCTCTATTCCTGCTGGCCATCGCCGAAGTTACCCCGGACCCGTGGAGTCATGCACGGAAAACCAAGTCTGAAGACTACCGTGGACGTGTGCCTGGTGTCACCTGGATCGTCAAGTACCCTCTTCGTGGTTTTTGCCAAGTACCTCGACGCCCGGAGCCCTCGGATCCGTCAAGTCCAACAACGTCGCGTGTACCACGAGCGCCAAGTTTGACTACGCAGATTTGCCAAGTTCCTCTCCGAACGTGTACGACTACCATCGCCGAGATCGCAAGTACCACGACAACCCCGAAGGGATTCGGACCCGTCAAGTACCTCTTCGAAAACGAACGTGTACCCCTACTTCCCCTACCATCGCGAGAACGTCTACTTCCCTCTACGAAACGCGTTCCGCTCCGAAAATGCACGTTTCGAAGGTATAACCCCGAGACGACCGTCGTGGACCGAATGAATGTGTGTTGTATGAGATGCTTGTGTGTGCACCGCGTCCGAATTTTCGCTCTTTGGCCATGCCATCGTCTCGTGGGAACCCGGTAACCGGAACACCCCACCATCTTGCTCAACTCGCTTCATTCACACTTTCTTTTGCACCGATATCTCCATGAGCTACGGAACCGAAATGTTGCCGTGGCACCATTTTCGTTTACCGCCGTGGCACCCTTTCGTTCCGCCATGGTGACCAAATGCTTCATAATGCTCTTGTCAACGTTTTCATAAAATTGCATAAAACCTGCACATGTCATCCGCATCATGATAACAACATTTAAATGTTTATAATTGTTTTTGCATTAATTTGCTTAAATGCCATGCTAAAATGATTTATTTCATAACTAAATAACCGTAACTCGGTTTAAACAAATTATATATGTAAATGGGGTAGAAAATGCATAGATTAACATGGTAGCATTACTTTGCATGTTTAACAACTCTAAAATATGTTTTAGGACAGAACAGTACCAAATCAAAAAATATGCATATGAGGATTTTTCCGAATTGTTGTTGTTGTTTCGGCCTCATTTAATCTTGCCTAAATAGTTAGTTTCATATGCTTCACCCCTTGCCATGTTTAATAACATTTAATATTGTTGGGTAGCCTAAACAAGAGTGAACTAAATAAATGTTGTGAAGTTTCGTCAATATGCAATTCGTTGCATATTGAGCTCCACTAACTTGTAGTTTTGTTTGTGCATATTGCCATGCCATGCTATTTAAACCGACATGCATCATACTTGGTTGTGCATCATGCCATGTTTGTGCTTGTTGGTTTACCATGTTGTTTGCTTCTTTCCGGTTTGCTTCTCTCGTTAGCTTCGGTTCCGTTCCGGAGTTGTGAGGATTCGTTCGACTACGTCCGTTTGTCTTCTTCATGGACTCGTTCTTCTTCCTTGCGGATCTCGTGCAAGATGACCATACCCTCGAAATCACTTCTATCTTTGCTTGCTAGATGCTCGCTCTTTTGCTATGCCTATGCTACGATGCCTACCACTTGCTATATCATGCCTCCCATATTGCCATGTCAAACCTCTAACCATCCTTTCCTAGCAAACCGTTGTTTGGCTATGTTACCGCTTTGCTCAGCCCCTCTTATAGCGTTGTTAGTTGCGGTGAAGATGAAGTTTGTTCCTTGTTGGAACATGGAGATGTTGTTCCTGTTGGAACATGTTTACTTGTTGGGATATCACAATATATCTTATTTAATTAATGCATCTATATACTTGGTAAAGGGTGGAAGGCTCGGCCTTATGCCTGTGTTTTGTTCCACTCTTGCCGCCCTAGTTTCCGTCATATCGGTATTATGTTCCCGGATTTTGCGTCCCTAACGCGGTTAGGTGATTTATGGGACCCCTTGACAGTTCGCTTTGAATAAGACTCCTCCAAAGAAGGCCCAACATTGGTTTTAACATTTGCCACCTAAGCCTTTTTCCCTTGGGTTCTGCAGACTCAAGGGTCATCTTTATTTTAACCCCGGACCAGTGCTCCTTGAGTGCTGGCCCAAACGGCAGATCATGGGCCACCACGGGCAACTCGAGGGCTGGTTTTACTCGTAGGCTGACCTATCCGGTGTGCCTTGAGACCGAGATATGTGCAGCTCCTATCAGGATTTGTCGGCACATCCGGGCGGCTTTGCTGGTCTTGTTTTATTGTTGTCGAAATGTCTTGTAGTCCGGGATTCCGAGACTGATCGGGTCTTCCCGGTAGAAGGAATATCCTTCGTTGACCGTGAGAGCTTATAATGGGCTAAGTTGGGACACCCCTGCAGGGTATTATCTTTCGAAAGCCGTGCCCGCGGTTATGAGGCAGATGGGAATTTGTTAATGTCCGGTTGTAGAAAACCGAAGTTGATCTTAATTAAAATACACCAACCGCGTGTGTAACCGTGATGGTCTCTTCTCGGCGGAGTCCGGGAAGTGAACACGGTGTTGGAGTTATGCTTGACGTAAGTAGTTTCAGGATCACTTCTTGATCATAGTTGTTCGACCGTGCTTTGCTTCTCTTCTCGCTCTCTTTTGCGTATGTTAGCCACCATATATGCTAGTCGCTTGCTGCAGCTCCACCTCACTACCCTGTCCTACCTTTAAGCTTAAATAGTCTTGATCTCGCGGGTGTGAGATTGCTGAGTCCCGTGACTCACAGATACTTCAAAACCAGTTTGCGGTGCCGATGAAACCGTGCAGGTGGCCTTTACCCGAGCTCAAGGAGGAGCTCGATGAAGATCTTGTTCATTGTGTTGTTTCGTTTCAGTTGATCAGTAGTGGAGCCCAGTTGGGACGATCGGGGATCTGTGTAGCATTTGGGGTAGTCTTCTTTTATTTTGGTTCCGTAGTCGGACCTTGATTGTATCTGTATGATGTAATGTTTTACTCATGTATTGTGTGAAGTGGCGATTGTAAGCCAACTATGTATCTCTTTCCTTATGTATTACATGGGTTGTGTGAAGATTACCTCACTTGCGACATTGCTTTCAATGCGGTTATGCCTCTAAGTCGTGCTTGACTGTGGGAGATACAGCCGCATCGAGGCGTTATAATCGAGCACTACCTCCTCCATATCCACATGGCCCATGTGATGATCTACATGCCATCAAATACCTCCCACTCAAGCTTAAAGGACCAGCTCGGCATTGGCTCAACAGCTTGCCAGCCAGAATCAATTGGTTGTTGGGAGGACACGAAGCCGCATTCCTTGATAACTTCCAGGCACATATGTGCGACCACCGACGCCGATGACCTTAGCCACATAATTCAGCAGCCGGAAGAATCGGCCGGACAATTCGGACATGGTTCCTAACAAAGAAAAATCAAATCGTTGATCTGTCCGGATGCAGAGGCCCTTGCAGCCTTCAAACATAACATCCGCGACGAGTGGCTTGCCCGCACCTAGGACAGGAAAAGCGAAATCCATGGCAGCCCTCACAACACTCATGACCCGCTTTTGTGCGGGAGAGGACAGCTGGCTAGCTCGAAGCAACAACTTGGCCAAACACCACGATAGTTCGGATACCAAGGACAGCAATGGCGGTCGCGTCACAACAAGAACAAAGCGCCGCATTAACGGCGATAATGCTGAAGATACGACCGTCAATGCGGATTCAGAGGCTCTAAACCCGTCAGTGGAAGAAGCCATTCAAAAGAAATACCGGGGCCCGTCCAACTTGGACCGAATACTCGATCGCTTGTGCGGATACATGGCACCCCGAAAAACCAGCCAATCACACCAACAGGGATTGTTGGGTGTTCAAGCAAGCGAGCAAGTTAAGTGCGAACTCAATGACAAGGGCTGCATACCGATGACGAGGAAGAGCCCCGGCCGCTGAACAATAGAGGACAGAAGGGTTTTCCCACACAAGTGCGGACGGTGAACATGATATACGCAACCCATATACCCAAAAGGGAGCGGAAGCATGCACTAAGGGACGTATACGCGATGGAGCCAGTCGCCCCGAAGTTCAACCCATGGTCTTCCTGCCCGATCACCTTCGATCGAAGGGACCACCCCACTAGCATCCGTCACGGCGATTTCGCCGCATTGGTTCTTGACCCAATTATTAACGGATTTCACCTCACCAGAGTCCTGATGGACGGCGGTAGCAGCCTGAACCTGCTTTATCAGGATACAGTGCGCAAAATGGGCATAGACCCCTCAAGAATTAAACCTACAAAGACGACCTTTAAAGGCGTCATACCGGGTGTAGAGGCCAATTGTACGGGCTCAGTTACACTCGAAGTGGTCTTCGGATCCCCGGATAACTTCCAAAGTGAAGAGTTAATCTTTGACATAGTCCCGTTCCGCAGCGGCTATCATGCACTGCTCGGACGAACCGCATTGCAAAGTTCAATGCGGTGCCGCACTACGCATACCTCAAGATCCAGATGCCAGGCCCTCGAGGAGTAATCACGGTCAATGGAAACACCGAACGCTCTCTCCGAACGGAGGAGCACACGGCGGCCCTCGCGGTGGAGGTACAAAGCAGCCTCTCACAACAATTCTCGAGTCCGGCCACTAAGCGTCCGGACACTGTCAAGCGTGCCCGGAGTAACCTACAACAAGACTGCCTGGCACGATTCAAGCACGCGTAGCAATCCGGCCCCAACCCCAGCCCTCGAAGCTAGTACTACGCATACATAACTACGCTCTGGAGATACCATGGGCATAAGGGGAGGGGCATGACCACGGCACGCCCAGAATGCGGCTCAACCGCACCAGGGGCTCCCGATTGTGTCATTCTTTTTCTTTTTCCCTTTTTCTTCATTTTTCTTACTTTTAGGACTCCGTCTTTCAGAAGTCCTGTCCAGCACTAGAATCGCCGAACTCACGATGCAACAGCCAGGGAAGCAGAAAGCCACGTCGAGTGTTCAGGTGGTCTCTATTACGAGCATTATACCTGTTTTACATACCATCCATAGCTTACCCACGGAGGGGACATGTTAGATAGTCCCATCCCTTGCTTATCGCACTATTTGTATCGTTCTGCCCTCATTGCAGTACCTTTTTGAATAAACAATACATAGCTTTTGCCTATTATTGCACTCCTTTCTTTACCTATATATATGTTCATTTCATGACATGTTGCACCCGTACACTTTGGTACGACCAATACACCAGGGGCTTAAGTACCCCAAAAATTATGGTGTGATAAGTCCGAACACTTTCACAAGTGCGGCACCCCGAACTTATAGCATTATATGAATCGGCTCCGAATCATGTCTTGGGTCAATAGTTGGGTTTGCCCGGCTCCCGTGTTTTGGTACCTTACGTTCCGTTATATCGGCTAAGGTAGCACCGGGAGAACCACTGCGGTTGTGCCCCAGTTGAGCTGGGTCGAGCACCTCAGTGGAGAAAGCTAAAACTGACCGTCATGATAGGGCGAGAGCCGGTCGCTGTTCGAGAGATTTTTTGGGGTCCCTAAAGACTTATGTCGCTTAGAGCGAGGAACCGAATTGTCCGCCAAAGGCGTGGATAGCGCCCGAACTCGGTCTTCGAATACTAGGGGCTTCACGAAATTTAAAATTATAGAATTCTATGGCTAAGTGAGAGTGTTCAAGCATTATAAGTCCGGTTGCCTTGTTCGTTGTGTTGAACGCCTCCCTAGATGGACCCAAGAATGGGAACAAGAGTGCTCAAGTTTATCCCGAACACCCCAGCAATCGTGGCATGGGGGCTGAAGCCAACGACTTGCCATCTCTCAAATTTGATAAACGGCCGCACAGAAGGTAATATTTTAAATTATCAAGCGTTGCTTAGCGCATATGAACAAGTTTTTCAGCGTACAGGATAACAAATGCGAGTCTATTCAAAAATTACATCTTTGGAGCACTCATCCGCTATTCGGCGGGCACCCTTCAGGAGGCCCTCATAGTACATTTCGGGCGTGCGATGCTCCTTGCCCTTAGGTGGCCCGTCCGTCACAAGCTTCTCCGCATCCAGCTTGCCCCAGTGCACTTTAGCACGGGCAAGGGCCCGACGGACACCTTCAATGCAGACGGAGCGCTTGATGACTTCAATCCGTGGACAGGCGTCCACCAGCCGGTGCACTAAGCCGAAGTAGCTCCCAGGCATGGCTTCCAATGGCCACAGCCGAACTATAAGGCCCTTCATGGCCTGTTCGGCGACCTTGTGGAGCTCGACCAGCTGCTTCAGTTGGTGGCTCAGGGGCACCAGACGTTCGGCCTCAGCATACTGAGACCAGAACACCTTCTCCGTCGAGCTCCCCTCCTTGGCGCGGTAGAACGCGGCAGCATCCGATACACTACGAGGCAGATCTACGAACGCTCCTGGAGAACTCCGAATCCGGGTAAGTAATAAGTAATTCACTTTCACATGCTTGCTCTGCATAAAGAATGCCTTACCCGCCGCGATCTTCTTTATTGCCTCAATCTCCTGGAGGGCTATTTGGGCCTCGGCCTTAGCAGCTTTGGCACTCTCAAGAGCCGAAGCAAGCTCGGACTCTCGGGTCTTCAAGTCACGCTCCAAACTCTCGTGTTTTTCCACGAGAGCCTGGAGCTCTTGCCGCACCTCCGCCAGCTGTGCCTCCCCCTTCTCTCGCTCAGTGCGTTCTGCAGTCGCCTTGTTTTCGGCCACGGACACCGCCTCCTTCAGGGCCGCCACCTCGTTCGTGGCCCCTGCAGTACCCATGGTATTCCTGTTATTTTTTGCAACCGAAACCTTTCTATAAGGTATTTCTTTCATAAGGTATTACTTACCTTCCTTGTCCTCGAGCTGCTTCTTGGCAAGGCCGAGCTCGTTCTCGGACCGCTCGGGGCTTTGCTTCAATGCATCGACCTCCGTAGTTAGTGCGGCAGAGGTCAGCAGCGTAGCCTGCATTCCCATATTGACATACTTATGTTAGACTCCTGCGTATATCTTTTTAGATCCTTAGTCCGGCTTTTCTTTCCGAACACCGAACTAAGCATCAGGGGCTACTGCCTATGCGGTAATATTTCTACATATTCTAAACTTACCTCAAAGCCTGTTAGAAGGCTGGTGCAGGCTTCGTCAGCCCGCTCTTGGCGGATCGAACTGTCCGGATCACCGCACTCATAACAAAGCGGTGCTCCTCCTCGATGGAAGCGCTGTTAAGCGCCTCCGATGCTATCCGGTGCCTCGGTTGGGCGGAGGACACGGCGTCTTCCCTTCTTGCGAAGGACCGCTTGCCGGACTCCAGAACCGCTGAAGGTTCCGGCATGGACTCCGGACGAGGGTCGGGCTTAGAGCCCCTGGGGGTCTCGCCCCCCACACGCCTGGAGTCCGGGAGGTTGCCTTGCGGCGCCTCCTGCGCCACCTCCTCTTGACCAAGCCCCCCTTGGGGCCCCACCACGGCGTCGTCCGGAGCGTGAGGTTAGGAGGCGGCCGGAAGTGAAGTACTCTCCATTTCCGACGAACTCAGGGACCCGCTCGACGAAGCGGCGAACTCGCCCTTGGGCGGGCTGCATGATTGTTCGGCATTAGAGAACACTATGCAATGATAAAAAAAACCATGGGTATCCGGACACTTATGATCTCGCCAGGGGCTTGGCCCTTGTTGGCCAATCCTCCTCGTCGTTGTCGACATTGGTGGAGAAGTCCGGAGGAAGGGTTCTTCCCTTCTTGGACCCTCCGGCCTCCCCAGTTGGGGCGGCCTTCCTTTCCTCTCCTCCCCGCTAGAGAGAGGCTTTTTTCTTCCTCCTCGTCCTCGGGAGAAGATTCGCTTCAGAATCGACAACACAGGCGTCGGGAACTCCTTGAGTTCCGTTGCCTCCTTCTTAGCCTTCTTCTCCGCACCACGTGGCGTGCGAAGCCAGCAGCCCCGTCAATCGGGTGTCCGCTGGGTCTTCTGGCAAAGGAGCCGGACAGCTAACCTGTCCGGACGTCTTCAGCCATTCCTGTTAAAGGTTAGGGAGTTTTAGATCCCACATAGAGTCAAACTATGAGAAAAGAGTCCCACAAAGGGTAAAATAACTCACCTCGCTGGCTTGACGCTGCGAGCTGAATCCGCGATCTTCGGTAGCGGATATGGGAGCCTCGGCGCCCTTGAACAGCACCTTCCAGGCATCTTCGTACGTAGTGTCGAAGAGCCTTGTCAAAGTGGGGTGCTGTGCCGGATCGAACTCCCACAATTTGAAGGCCCGTTGTTGGCATGGGAGAATCCGGCGGATGAGCACCACCTGGATTACGTTGACAAGCCTGAGATTCTTGTCCACCAAGTTTCGGATGCATGTTCGGAGTCCAGATAGCTCGTCCAAATTCCCCCACGTCAGGCCCGTCTCTTTCCATGACGAGAGTCGTGTGGGGAAGCCAGATCTGAATTCGGGGGCCGCCACCCATTTGGGGTCGCGTGGCTCGGTGATGTAGAACCACCCCGATTGCCACCCCTTTATTGTCTCCACAAAGGAGCCCTCGAGCCATAGGACTTTGGCCATCTTGCCAACCATGGCGCCTCCGCACTCCGCTTGACGGCCACCCACAACCTTCGGCCTGACATTGAAGGCCTTCAGCTATAGGCCGAAGTGGGGCTGGATGCAGAGGAAGGCCTTGCACATGACGATAAACGCCAAGATGTTGAGGATGAAATTCGGGGCCAGGTCGTGGAAGTCCAGGCCGTAGTAGAACATGAGCCCCCAGACAAATGGGTGAAGTGGAAAACCTAGTCCGCGGAGGAAGTGGGGGAGAAACACCACCCTCTCATGGGGCCTGGGGATTGGAATGAGCTGCCCAGCATCGGGCAGCCTGTGCGCGATGTTGCTGGACAAGTATCCGGCCTCCCACAGTCTTGTGATGTGCCCCTCCGTGACGGAGGAGGCCATCCACCTGCCTCCCGCTCCGTACATGGTTGGAGAAGGTTGAGGTGGGATGTGAGGACTTGAGCGCTGGAGCTCGAGTGCGCGGAAATGGATGAGCAAAGCAGGAAGATGGCGTAGGTGAAAAGGTGGATCCTTATCCCCTTATATGGACGGACGAAGTTATGCGTCCCCCACCAGCCTGGTAAAACTCGCTTATCTCCCAAGCGCTGTAATCGATGGCGCGGATGGGTTACCCACGTCCGTATTGATGAGAATCCCGAAATAAGGGGGCACGATCTATGCTTTGATAAGACGTGCCAAGGAAACCGCCTCGCTAAACGCGCTAAGGTGGAACGGTAAAAACGATTCATATAAAGGCCTGGCCATGGTGTGATGTCACGCCGCGGAGTACGTCAGCAGATCTCTGCAAAAATTATTCTCTATACGATGGTATGTGGAACTTGTTTTGCAGAGCCGGACACTATCCTGGTGTTCAAAATATTCTATGAAGTATTCGGAGGAGGAACCCACCTTGCAATGCCGAAGACAATATGCGCGCCGGACTCGTCGTCATTGAAGCCTGGTTTAGGGCTACCGAGGAGTCTGGACTAGGGGTGTCCGGATAGCGAACTATCATCACGGCGGACTCCAAGACTATGAAGATACAAGATTGAAGACTTCGTCCCGTGTCCGGATGGGACTTTCCTTGGCGTGGAAGGCAAGCTTGGCGATACGGATATGTATATCTCCTACCATTGTAACCGACTCGTAACCCTAACCTATCCGGTGTCTATATAAACCGGAGGGTTTTAGTCCGTGGGATCGAACAACAATCATACCATAGGCTAGCTTCTAGGGTTTAGCCTCCTTGATCTCGTGGTAGATCTACTCTTGTACTACCCATATCATCAATATTAATCAAGCAGGAGTAGGGTATTACCTCCATCGAGAGGGCCCGAACCTGGGTAAAAACATCGTGTCCCTTGTCTCCTGTTACCATCCGCCTAGACGCACAGTTTGGGACCCCCTACCTGAGATCCGCCGGTTTTGACCCTGACACCCCCTCTGGGTCCCAACCGGAAACACCCATGCCCCCTGACCGGATGACAGGCTTTAATCCAGGGCCATGGAACCCTCATCCCGGCCTCTCTATTTGGTGTGTACCAGGAAAGCGGTTTGCAACTTACTAAGCCATATCCCTTGCGGGAAACATATGGTAGTACAGGTAGGGAAAACGGACGGAAACTGGACTGATTCATGTTGACACTGGAGTTAAATAGTCTGGCATAAGACTAGCATGCTACAACACTGCCATCTTACCCATCCTCATGCCATCACCTGGCCATGCCAACTCACATCCAGCAACTTATGGATTATTGAAATTCACTTACCTCAACTTTGCATGCAAAATGACATTCATCATGATGCTCATAAACATGCCATGGACTACTTAATGCAAACATGTCAAGACACTCATCATATCAAAAGTTCAAACATGCTTGCCTGGTTCAGAGTAGTCGGAGTCTAGCTTGGCGAAGTTCGCGGTTCCGTCACCTCCTCCGGTATCTACGGTATAAGAAAATACGTACTTATCATAAATACCGTGAGTGCACAGAAAAGTGTTCTAATTATTTTTCAAATAAATCTGCTAAAAAACTAGACAAAATTTTAAAGAGGACATAAAATGAATCAATCAAAAATCCTTTCCTGTTTAAAAGTTATAAGAGTTTTAATCCAGGGACCTCTCTGTAATGGAACAGAAACTTCTCAGGGGGCTGAACAGAAAAGACCAGAAAAACACTTCAGACTGAAAGCGTATTTTCCCGAATACGTTTTCAGAAAATGGTTCGTTTAAAAAGAAAAGAGAGGCTGACAGGCGGGTCCCACCCGTCAGGTTTGAAAATTCAAACGGGGAAGAACAGAGCCCGCCGGCGCCCGAGAGCTGCGGCCGTCACCGGCAGCGATCCACGGCGAGGCAGGGGGATCGGGCGATACCTGCGTGTTCAGCGTGTCCTTCCACGTCGATGGGTGGTGGTGGTGGTCGTCGGCGAGCACTACGTCGACAGCGGCCCTTGCTCCGGCGGACGGCGGCTCGGGTGGAGTTGGATCTCGCCGGCGAGGGCTGCGAAGTTCAAATCAAAGCTTGGGTCAACTCACTGGGTGCTCGAGGAGGTAACTGACGAGTTTTGGGCGTCGGGGATGGCCTCACCGGAGTGATTCGAGCTGGTGGCCGAGGCGGATCGGGGCGGCCGGAGTTGGGGGAGGAGACCACCTCGAGGTCCTCCAAGTGGCTTGGCGGGGTGTTGGTGAGGTGCAGTGGTGGTGCATGCTCGAGAGCGAGCTCGGGTCCCTTTTTATAGGCGATCCGAGGTGGTGGCCGTGAACGGGGATCACTGGCGATGGTTACGGCGGCGCAGTGCTTGGTCGGGGAGTTCAGGGAGTTGGGCGTCAATGTGGAGGCTCACCGGTTCCATTTAGGTGCTAACCAGGTTTGGATTAGGCTCCCTGGGTGGCTGCGACGGAACGGGGCAGCGCGGGCCCGTCGGCGGCAGAGGGCGCGCCCTGTGCTTGCCGGGCCACGGCGACGGTGCTGCGGGGGTGCGCTGGCATGCATGAGGCCACGCGGAGGGCTAGGGGGCGTCGGGAGGCGCAGAACGGCGTAGTGAGCCGGCGCTGGCTCCGTTGGCCGCCACGGGTGGCTCTGCCACCGCAGAGGCTGCCGACGTTGGCGATGCTCGCCGCCACCGACGCCTGCGTCCGTCTGAGAGGGCGTGCAAGTGCTCAGAGTCAAGGAGAAGGGGCGTGCACGCGCCAGGGCGCACGGGTGGTCGATGATAACACTCTGACGAAGAAACGACACTGCACTCTCTGAAACTCTGAACTTTCTGAAAGTGCACAGGAACAATGCCTGCCAGGTGTTCGACGAAATGATTTTGGCATGTGGTGAATTTTCCTAGAGCTGATTTTTGGTGGGGTGGCCTCTCATTGCATCTGGGGGCTACCTGAATTTTGGTAGAATTTTTGGGGAAGAGGAAATATGAATTTCACCAAATTTGACAAATCGGGTCCAAACTTGCAGAGGATGAAACTTGAAAATTTTGAAAAGAGGAAGAGTGGATCTTGATGGATCTAGGTTGGGGGTGCCAAAGACTATCCAGGGGAGTTGGCTTGGGTCAAAACTCAAAGGGAATTAGGTACTTGTTTTGTAAATCACCTAGGCTTAAAATAAATGACAGAATTGTTTTGGGAAATAAAATAAATGAAATAAAATCCAAAAATGGGTTGGACTTGTTGGAACAGAAAGTTTAGATTGCTCCAAAGAGGGAGGAGGGGTTTTGGGAGGTTTTTACCACATGAGGCATGGTAAAACCATGGGTGGTTTCAAAATGAAAGAAGCCCCAAAACTCATAGGGTTACTCTTTTTTTTGCTAAAATAAAATAATTATCAAAAGCAAAAAAGGAAAAAAATATTTGAGGAGGGAACAATCAGAAGGAAGGTTCTCATTAACCAAACACCATGGTTGAAGAAGATATAAAAAAAATCCTTGCCAAGGCAAAAGTTTTGAGAGAGAAGTTTTTGGAAGAATTTAAATGACCCTCTTCAAAACCAACAAAGTTTTTGATGAAAACCAAATAAAAAATTTTGAGTGTCACAAAGTGACATACTTTCGAGGACTATCATTTTTAGCAAGCTCATGAAACATGTCTTTATCTCCGGTCATGTGATCGGTACATCCACTGTCAAGAACCCATTCCTTTCCTCCTAACACATATCCCCGAAGATTTGCCATAAGACCAAAATGTCTCATTGCATCATCAAGATCAAAGTCACTATCATCATCCTCATCATAGTATCCATGTTCAACATCGTCATGTGGTGGATCAAGTCCTAGAGAGGGTAATTTGTTAGAGTGAGTTTGACAATGATCTCGCTTATGAATTCTTATAGCTTCGGAAATAATATCACCAATAATTCCAACATCTCCTTTGTCACGCATAAGGTCGGTAAGTTCAAATAGACGATCACCAAACATAGGATCACTAGTATTCATCTTACTCAAGGAAATAGACTTATAGAGAATTTCATCTAGATTTTTCAAGGAATAATTTGGAAAGCGTTCCTCAAGAAATTTCCATATAGTGTAGGCACACTCAAGAGTAGGCAAGATTCTAATTAAGTTTCTAGGCAAGCCTATAGTGATAAGATTAACAGTTCTAAGATTTCTAGTCATGTCAATAGATTCATCAAGGGTAGGATGCATAGGATCAACATGAGGTGCACAAGGGCTAGCAATGTACTTGTTCAAATGATATTGATTGAAAATTACAAGCATCTCATTTTTCCACTCATGAAAATACTCTCCATCAAGAATAGGCACTCTATGTCTAAGACTCCCCAAAGTAGACTCATCCATCTTCCTCCAAAGGTGATTAAACCAAGGCAATGGAGACCAATGCCCTGATACCACTTGTAGGATCTTGAGAAGAGGTGTCTAGAGGGGGGGTGATTAGGCACTAAGTACCAAAGTTGTAGTTTTTAACTTCTTTAGGTTTAAATGGAGTTTAGGCACAAGTTTAACTTTTTCAATACATAACAAGCAAGCATGCAAAGAGTATGTGAGCAGCGCAAAGTAAAGCATGCAACTTGCAAGAATGTAAAGGGAAGGGTTTGGAGAATTCAAACGCAATTGGAGACACGGATGATTTTGTCGTGGTTCCGATAGGTGGTGCTATCGTACATCCACGTTGATGGAGACTTCAAACCACGAAGGGTAACTTTTGCGCGAGTCCATGGAGGGCTCCACCCACGAAGGGTCCACGAAGAAGAAACCTTGTCTATCCCACCATGGTCGTCGCCCACGAAGGACTTGCCTCACTAGCGGTAGATCTTCACGAAGTAGGCGATCTCATTGCCCTTACAAACTCCTTGGTTCAACTCCACAATCTTGTCGGAGGCTCCCAAGTGACACCTAGCCAATCTAGGAGACACCACTCTCCAAGAAGTAACAAATGGTGTGTTGATGATGAACTCCTTGCTCTTGTGCTTCAAATGATAGTCTCTCCAACACTCAACTCTCTCTCATAGGATTTGGATCTGGTGGAAAGAAGATTTGAGTGGAAAGCAACTTGGGGAAGGCTAGAGATCAAGATTCATATGGTTGGAATGGAATATCTTGGTCTCAACACATGAGTAGGTGGTTCTCTCTCAGAACTGGTAAGTTGGAAGTGTAGGTTTGTTCTGATGACTCTCTCCACGAATGAAGAGCAGGTGGAGGGGTATATATAGCCTCCACACAAAATCTAACCGTTACACACAATTTACCAAACTCGGTCGGACCGATTCAGTAAACCTAGTGACCGTTAGGGTTTTCGGTGGGACCGATATGCATCTCGATAGGACCGATATGATTAGGGTTAGGGCATAACGTAATCTCGGTGAGACCGATTACACAAACTCGGTGAGACCGATTTTGGTAATTAGCTAAACAGAGAGTTGGTCAGGCAAACTCGGTGGGACCGATTACTCAAACTCGGTGGGGCCGATTTTGGTAACAAGTTAACCAGAGAGTTTGCATTGTAATCTCGGTAGTACCGATTGCACAAACTCGTTGAGACCGATTTTGGTAATGGACATACACAGAGAGATTACAATCCCATCTCGCTGAGACCGAGATCCCTATCGGTGAAACCGATTTGCCTACGGTTTGTGGCAGTGGCTATGACATCTGAACTCGGTGGCGCCAGATAGAAAGAATCGGTGGGGCCGAGTTTGACTTTATGGTTTAGGTCATATGTGTGGAAGTGGGAAAGCAGTTGAGGGTTTTGGAGCATATCACTAAGCACATGAAGCAAGAGGCTCATTAAGCAACACCTCATCCCTCCTTGATAGTATTGGCTTTTCCTATAGACTCAATGTGATCTTGGATCACTAAAATGTAAAATGTAGAGTCTTGAGCTTGAAGTTTGAACCAATCCTTTGTCTTTAGCATCTTGAAGGAGTTCCCACATCCTTTAGTCCATGCCACTCCATTGTTGAACTTATCTGAAACATACTAAATAAAAGTGTTAGTCCAACAAGAGATATGATGACATTAATTACCAAAACCACCTAGGGAGCACTTGTGCTTTCAGAAGTTCCCCCGGCGGAATCGCTCCACTGGAGGGAAAAAGTGCTTCTGTCCAAGTTCCGCCTCGAGACGGCGGCGCTCCGTCCCGAAAGTTCTCTGCTTATTTTTTCTAGGTCAAAATGACCTATATACCAGAAGATGGCCATTGGAGGTGAGCCTGGGTGGGCACAACCCACCTGGGCGCGCATGCGCCCAGGTGGGTTGTGCCCACTTGGCGGGCCCCCTCTGGTAGGTATTTTCTCCAATATTCCTCAAATACTTCATAAAAAATCTCCGTGAATTTCAGCTTTTTTGGGTTGTGCAGAATAAGTAGCCTGACATAGCTTTTCCAGGTCCAGATTTCCAGCTGCCGGAATTCTCCCTGTTTGTGTATATCTTGCATATTATGAGAGAAAAGGCATTAGAATTGCTCCAAAAAGCATTATTATGGATAAAAAAGTCATAAATAACAGTAAGAAAACATGACGCGAAATGGACGTATCATAAGTATATTGCTGAAAAAATGAATTCAGAGAATTTTGCGCATATTCCAGATTTCTGGTCTAATGCAGACGTTTTTCTAGATGATATGATTGTTAATTGCTGCCCAGTTTCTGTGGCTGGGAAAGTGATTCATAGAAATGAGATGTCTCCCCCGATAGGGGTGAGAATACATCAGTCAAGTCTGGATTTTTTTTTGAAAAAGCTAAAAGGAGAGACGGGTTTTAGCTATATGCTTTCCCAAGCTTTCCCATCTATAAATAACGAGCCTCTCCTCTGCTTTGAGAGAGAGTGCGACCCCCTTGAGGATTTAGGGTTTCCCCTCCCTCCGTCGTTGCCGGGAAACTACAGAGAGGAAGTGATGATGAACAGGGGAGCTGGTGGAAATCGAGGAGGAGGGAGATTCAACAGAGGGTGGCGAAAAAACTTCTATTATAGAAAGAAAGAAGAGGAGACAGATAGATTTAGAGAGATCTACCCTAACAATCAGAGAAACGGAGGGAGATTTGGATCCAGAGAAGAAGCAGGGAATTCTAACCAACAGATGGAGGTGGATATAAGAGGGAGAGAAGATCTGAAGATCCCAATGGCAACAAGGAGGATTCTGTGAAAAAGATGGAAGGGGAGCAGTTAACCAGAGATCTCAAAGGTAAAGACACTGCTACGGGTCTGGCTCCCTCCTTTGATTTGCTCAAATAGCAATAGTGGTTTGGGGCTCTGTTGGCTCAGATGGTCCAGTAAGGGGTGGAAAGTTCATCTGGGGGAGATGCTGCCCCTCCATGAAGCAACAGAAACAATGATTCTGATAAGTTTTTAGGAGAGTATGGTGAATAGGAGAAGCTGATATAGGAATGGGAAACAAGCAAGGACAAAATGGATGGGGACAGAATACCACGTTTGGACAGAGAGATAACGTGGATCAGAGCAAAAATGGGGGAAACTTTAGAGTCATGTGCAACAAATGCAAAGACATTAGGTGTATGACAAGAGATTGCAAGTTACCTCACTGTATCATATGTGGTAAAAACTCTCACAATACTGAAGAATGTGCATGGCTGAAGCAGATCAAGCCAACCCCAAAGTTTGTAGGATATGTTGCCAGAGGACTAGGGGTGTTGTTGGTGCAAAATTCAAAAGAGATAGTGAGTAGTGAGCAGACAAACCCTATGGCCATAGTTAATATAACTTCAGGCAAAATCAATGAAACACAGTTCCTGGAGGGCTTCAACTATATGTTTAGTTGGAATTGGCAATGGAGGTGTAAGAAACATGGAGAGAAGGCTTACTTGATGAGATTCCCCAATAAAAGCAGACTTGCAGAACTACACAAATTTGGAAATTTCAACTTGCTGAGGACCAATGCTGTGATCAATGTTGACATTTGGACCTATGATACTCAAGCTATTGGTAAATTGCATATAGTGTGAGTGCAGTTTGGAAAAGTACCTGAATGCTTCAGGCACTTTTTTGGGATGTGTGAGGTGGCTGCTACTGTGGGGCCTGTATTGGAAATTGATATGACCACTATTCTGAAAGAAAAAATCAGAGCCAACATGGGGATCAGAGATTATGAGAAAATTCCTCATCATACTAAGGTGACTAACAAAGAGTTGATGATCTATAGAGTCACTATGGAGCTTGAGGAGGTGATTGAACAGGGCTGGTATGAGGAAAAAAGAAAGTTTGAAGCCATGGATACTGAACTGGATACAGAAGAAATTGGTGGACAAAAGAAAATCAAAATAAGAGTTATGGAATCAGAAGGAAGTAAGGAGAATATCTCCCTGGGCAGTATGGGGCTCAAATAATTTGAAGAGATGAAGCAAAAAAATGAAGATATCTTGAAGATGCGGAAAGAATATCTGATGGAAGTAAGTCCGAGGAAGAAAGTTGAGGCTGAGTTAGAAAAAGCAATGATGAAATTCCTAGAATAGATCAGGCATGAGGCATGGAGAGCAGTGGAGGAGAAAAAGACTGTCACTTGGGAAATAGAGAAGAAAAAACTGCTAGAAATGATCCAGGGTCAATAGGGGCTTATCAATCAATAAATGCATGGAAAAATTGATGCATGGGAAAAAAAGAGATATATGGAGATGATATAGGAGAATAAAATGAGTTAGATTCTGAAATCCCTCAGGATCACACACCTGAAGATGCTTACACAGAACCAAAGGATTATTCAGCAAGCCAAGACTCAGTGGAATCTTTGGGCACTAACTTGGGGATAAACAAGAAGGAGGAAGGAGAAAAGGACAAGGATAAAGATGGCCCTACTAGAAGAAGTGAAAGAAACCTGGACAAGAAAGATGCAAAAATTGAAGATCTGGCCAAGGAAAAGGCAGCTGAAAAATACAATTATGGTGAGGATACTAACCCCTTTAATGAAAGAAAATTCATTATATGATATGGCAAGTAAAGTGGGGATTGATCTGGGGTGTGCCCTGGATATGGTTACCCAAAACCTAGACCTGATCTCTAATATGGAGCAGGCTAGAAGAGATATATATCTCCAAAGTTTAATTAACAAGAACAGAGAAGAGGAGAAAGATAGCTCTTCAAGTCTTACTGACATTAGAGATTCTGAGTTAGAAGGTCTATGTTCAGAAGGAGATAACTCTGATACTGAAGTAGAATTAGAACATTATGACAAATAAAAAAATTCTCTAGCAACAGAAAAATGAGAGGTGGAGTAATAGCCATTAGTGCTAGGGAAAAATCCATCTTGAGTGGGGGGGCTAAGCTTAAGAAAAAAAAGAATAAAACAATGAGAGGCCTCTTTTGGAATGTTGGGGGAATAGGGTACTAAAAGGAACTTTATTAGAGATTTGTCAGTCTTCAGGAAACTATTAAGGGTGATTTTACTAAAAATGGGTTACATAACCTTTCTAGAGGGAGAAATTTCCTTTGGGAATGGATTGCCCCTAGAGGCAAATCTGGTGGAATTTTAGTAGGGGTTAATAGTGATTGTTTTGAGGTGTTACAGGTGGAAAAATGGGTTTATTTTGTCAAATTACATATGTTTGACAAGATAGCTAAATTTAGATGGAATTTAGTTACAGTATATGGTGATGCACAGAAAGATGGAAAGGCAGCCTTCCTGGCTGAATTGTCCAGATTTTATCAGGATAATCCACAACCCTGTGTGATTGGAGGTGACTTTAACCTAATTAGAAACAGTTCAAAAAAACAAACCTGGGGGAGTGGATCATTTCAGTTTTGTCTTTAATGCAATTATAGAGCATGTTGGTCTCAGGGACCTCCCTTTGAATGGGAGGAGATATACCTGGGCAAATAATTTACCCGAGCCCACATATGAGAAATTGGACAGGATTTTGATTTGCCCAGGTTGGGAAGATAAATATCCCCTAGTCATGGTAAATGCCATGGAGAGAGAAATGACTGATCACACCCCTCTCCTTTTGGATACTGGGGATCATACGAAAAGCCAGCCTATTTTCAGATTTGAAAAATGCCTGGATGCTCATTGAGGGTTTTAGAGAATTTGTGAAAAAAATTGGAATATTAAATGTAGAGGTTCCAGCTTGGACATTTGGCAGAGCAAATTGAGAAATATTAGACAAAAAATCAAGGGGTGGATTATTAATGCTAATGCTATATACAAGAAATGAAAAAAAAAGTACTACTTGGACTGTTAGATGAACTGGATAAGAATGCTAAAATCAGAGGCCTTAGTGCCCAAGATAGAGATATTCATAAAGCCTTTAGAAGAGAGCTGAAAGACATTCTGAAAATGGAGGAAATCAAATGGTTGCAAAGATATAAAGATAGAGAGATTAGAGAGGGAGATTCTAATACTAGATACTACCATGCCAAGGTTGATGGGAGGAGAAGAAAAAACGGAATCACTACTCTAGAACATGAGGATGAATCCATTAAGGTGGATGCTAAACTCATGGAACATGCAACTGATTACTACAAAAATTATTTGGACTAGCTGAGAATTCCAGCATCAATCTTGACATTCAAAACCCTGAGGGAATTTTCCCTCAGGAAGAGCTTGATCTGATCAAACCTTTTAGTATGGAAGAGACCAGAGAGGTTGTTTTCAATATGAAAAAAAAAACAAAAGTCCAGGACCTGATGGATTTGCTGTTGACTTCTACCAACATTTTTGGGAGTTATTGAAGACATACTTAAAAGCCATCCTGGATGATTTCCATAGTGCAAAGATTGATTTGGCTAGACTGAACTATGGGATTATCACTCTACTCCCAAAGGTCAAAGATGCTAGAAAAATACAAAAAAAATGACCTATCTGTCTTTTGAATGTCAGTTTCAAAATTATCACTAAGGTGTTGATGACTAAGTAAAGTGGTCAATCCCATTATTTCCCCAATTCAAACTGACTTTGTGAAAGGGAGATATATCATGGAGGGTGTTGTGATATTGCATGACGCTCTAAATTCCATTCACACTAAAAAAACAGAGTGCTATGCTGTTCAAAGTTTATTTTGAGAAAGCATATGATAAAATTAAATGTCCTTTTGTACATAAGATGTTGAAACTTAAAAAATTCCCAGATAAATGGTGTGATTGGGTGATGCACACTATGAGGGGGGACATGTGGGTGTTAAAGACAATGAGAATATTGGACCTTACTTCAAAACTTTCAAAGGGCTCACACAAGGAGATTCCTTGTCTCCCCTGCTTTTTGACCTAGCAGTAGATGATCTTGCCATTATATTAGACAAAGCTAGAACTGAGGGATTCATTAAAGGAGTTCTCACTGATTACCATGAAAATGGGGTCAACATCTTACAATATGCTGATGACACCATTTTCTTGATTCAAGATGATGAAAACTTTGCTAGAAATCTTAAATTTATATTAACTGCTTTTGAGCAGATGTCTGGACTGACAATAAACTTTCATAAAAGTGAAATATTTTTTTTGGGAGGCTAGAGAGAAAAAAGATCTATATCAGGAAATATTCACATGCATCCTGGGGGAAACCCCTATGAAATATCTTGGTTTGCCTGTATCTAATAAAAGAATCAGGAACAGTATGTGGAAAATGTGACTGAGAAAATTGAGAAAAGATGTGCATGTTGGCAAGGTAGACTGCTTAATATTGCAGGTAGAGTTACTTTGGTGCAGTATTGTCTTTCCAATGTTCCTATATATATGGTGTCCTTTTATCTTATACCTGCTTGTGTCAGGAAGAAGGTGGATTTTTGTAGAGCCGGGATGGTATGGCAAGCTGAGGAAGATAAAAGAAAATATCACCTAGTGAATTGGAAAACCTGCTGCCTTCCAAAACAACAAGGGGGCCTCGGGATTACTAACCTTGAAATGTTTAACATTGCTTTATTAGCTAAATGGTTGTGGAAATTAGAGAATGATGAGGGTTTCTGGCAGGGGATCATTAAGGAGAAATATGTTAAGAGCAAATGTCTCTCTGTGATTGAACATAAAAATGGAGACTCCCAATTTTGGTCTAACATTTTGAAAGTTAAAAAATACTTATATCCCCATGTTAAAAACAAATGAGGGATGGGAAAAATACCAGGTTTTGGGAAGACTGGTGGGTAGGAGATAAACCACTTAAAGAGGCCTATCCCTCTCTATTCTTCATTAGCAATGACCATGGGATTTCAGTTAGAGAAGCTATTGATAAAGGTTGGGGTGGCTTCACTTTCAAGAGATCTCTTTTTGGAGACACTGAGCAGCTCTGGAATAGTATGAGAGGGAGATGTGAGGAAGTCTTGATGTATGGGGGAAGTGATAAACCTATGTGGATGCTGACTGCTGACAGAAAATTTTCTGTCAAATCATTATATAGGCATCTGGTTAGGACTAATGTGGGATTTCCCAGGAAATTTTTGTGTAAAACCAAAGTACCTGCCAAAATTAAGTTTTTTCTGTGGCTTCTTGCCAGGAAAAGTGTCCTTACTAGGGATAACCTTTTAAGGAGAGGATGGAAGGGAGATAAGCATTGTGTGTTGTGTGGAAAAGATGAAACAATTGATCATCTATTATATTCATGTTCTGTAGCCAGAATAATATGGGCTTTAGTTAGATGTGCTTTTGATCTAAAAAAATACCCCTAGAGATCACAGTGACTGCTTTGGGAATTGGCTAAAAATCCAAACAGATAACATGAAGCTGATCTTGGTTGGCACTTCAGCTCTTTTATGGGCAATCTGCAGATGTAGAAATGATATTGTCTTTGATAGAAAAAAGATTACTGACTCAATGGAAATTGTGAAAATGAAGTGTTGTTGGATTTCTGATTGGGCTATTTTGCGGAGAAAGAACCCAGAGGAAAGAATGTTGATGCTGGGAGAAAGACTCATCGAGCAAGAAGCAAGTGAAGTTTACAAGGCGACACAAGGGTGGCTTTTTGGCGTGCTTCGAATTCAGTAGTGAAGGAAGTCTCTGTTTTGGCGAATCAGCTCAGGATGTTGAAGCCTGGGCGTGCTGCTAAGTAAACCATTTAGAAGTAGTTCGAGCGCCTGCTGTTAGACAGTGGCCTCCCCTGTTTTTATTTCCTTGCTTGTCTTCGCTTTGATCTATGTCTGGGCTATAATAGGATCAGTTTATGAATTGTAACCGCGCAGGATACTTGATGGTTTCTCTAATGGAAACCGGAGGGGAAACTCTCTTTTGCTCAAAAAAATCTCTTGCTTGTCAGAATTTCAAGCACGCCTATATGTATGTATGTCTGCACGAGAGTTATTTTAAATTCTAATTATAAGCATCCCACTAACTAGCCATTATTTCTGTAGATGTCACATGGCTACAATATATCTAGAAGAACTTCTAGATGCATCAATATCTCTCATTGCAGTTCCGTTATCTGCAAAGGGCATGGTAGCTTCCCGTTTTCCATTTACTGTGCCAAAACTTGTGTGTACAGACTACAAACGTACATAAAGCTGGAATAATGGCAAAAAGGATCAAAGATGTTTTACCATTTGAGTACAGCCAGGCATACATACATTGCCACAAGTTTCTTCGGATCCAAATCTCATGCACAAAAGCTAAAAAAGGTATTGGCAAAAAGAATCAAAGATGCCACCAGACGAGCACACTGGATTTAACTATCACATTCACATGGCAGCAATTTTTTTTAGAACAAAGACGCTAGGAGCGACCGACTTTAAATTAATAAAGCCCACAGTGAACAGGCAGAGCGTCAAACGGACGGACATTACACCAGAACACCACACGCCACGGCGAAATGAGAAACGATAGTCTAGGAAAGGGTCCAACGCCGGGCTACGAGCTGATTACAAGGCCGAAACCCATGAGCAGAAGCACACAGGCTCGCAGAAACAAAATAGATACCCCACCGTCAGGTAGGCATCGCCGGCTCCCTAGCCGCCACAAACACTTGGTGCACCCGAACTTGTGCTAGCTTCATGAGGTCAGTGTCCTTCTGCTTCGCCAACGAACTCCATTGCTGCAAGAGGATAGAGCATTTGCATATTATGTTAGCCAGGTGCGACGGGAATGATCCTTCAATGGTAAACTTGTTGCGAGTAAGCCATAGAGACGAAAGCATCGCTCCTATACTGGTCCAGAGCACCTGTTTGGGCTGACCCTGTACCGAGTGTAGGAGGTCCGCGGGTTCGGATGAGGATCGTGGGTCCTAGGCTACCCCAGCAGCCTCCCAAACGGCACTCCACGCAAACCGAGCGAGAGGGCAGAGGAAAAAGGCGTGATTCGCGTTTTCGGGGTTTCCACACAGCGCACACATACCCGTAGCCGGGCCATTCTTTTTAGCTATGTTGACTGATGTGGGTAGGCGATCCCGAAACAGTTGCCAAAGAAAGACTTTGATCTTAAGCGGAACGCGTGCTTGCCACAATCCTTTGATTTCTCGCTGTACCGAACCCTGGCATAGTTTGTGGTATAAGGATTTAACGGAAAACCTCCCGGAGGCGTTGAGGTGCCAGGACACCCTGTCTGGCACGTCAAAAAGCGTCACCGAGGTCGTCGAGTCTAGCAAAGCACCCCACCTTGCTGACTCCTGCATGTTAAGGTTTCGACGGAAAGCTACGGCATGTGGCGCAGCCAGAGCCTCAACCAACTTTTGATTAGGATGCATCACTAGGTCGTAGAGCTTTGGGAACTCTTCCCAGAGTGGTCGGGCGCCCACCCAGTAATCTAAACAAAATTGGGTAGAACGACCATTACCAATAATAAACTTGGCCCCTTGATCGAAAGCATGTCTGATGGCCTGCAAATCTTGCCAAAAGGGGGAGCCCCTTGCTTCCCCTTCAAAGAAATACCCATTTGGTAAGTACTTGGCTCGAAGGATGTTAGCCCATAAGCCCGTCGCCCCTTGCGATAGCTTCCAGATCCATTTACACATTAACGCTATATTCTGAAGTCTAGTGTTAATGATTCCTAATCCTCCCAAGGGTTTGGGCCTACATACCGCAGCCCATTTGACCAAGTGGTATTTGCGTTTTAGGCCCGTCCCTTCCCAAAAGAAGCGAGCACGCGACGTGTCCAGCTTGACATGAACCCCTTCTGCCAGTAGGAACAAACCCATAGCAAACATAGGTAGCGAGGAGAGGCTAGAGTTGGTTAGGTTAAGTCTTGCCGCAGAGGACATGAACTTACCACGCCAAGGGCTCACTGAGGGAGTCCTGGATTAGGGGGTATCCGGACAGCCGGACTGAGTACATCGTCCGGACTATTGAAGCGTGAAGATACAAGATTCAAGACTTCGGCCCGTGTCCGGAAGGGACTTTCCTTGGCGTGGAAGGCAAGCTTGGCGATCCGGATATTATATTTCCTTCCTCGTAACCGACTCCATGTAAACCCTAGCCCTCTCCGGTGTCTATATAAACCGGAGAGGTTGGTCCTTAGAAGGCCGATCACAATTACAATCATACCATCATAGGCTAGCTCTTAGGGTTTAGCCTCTATGATCTCGTGGTAGATCTACTCTTGTACTACCCATATCATCAATATTAATCAAGCAGGAAGTAGGGTTTTACCTCCATCGAGAGGGCCCGAACCTGGGTAAACATCTGTGTCTCTTGCTTCCTGTTACCATCAGCTTAGACGCACAGATCGGGACCCCCTACCCGAGATCCGCTGGTTTTGACACCCTCGCATTAGCCCCAACATTAGACTCCCATGGCTAAGCGAAAGTGTTACAGCTATATAGTCCGGTTGCCTAGTTCGACGCGCGATCACCTCCTTCATGGACCAAGACGTTGGGTCAAGTGTGATTAAGCATATTTTTTTGCAAACACCCCCGCATTGCCTGCGTAGGGGATGAAGCCAATGACTGCTATCTTTCGGATTAAACATTCATATATATATATATATATATATATATATATATATATATATATATATATATATATATATATGTGTGTGTGTGTGTGTGTGTGTGTGTGTGTGTGTGTGTGTGTGTGTGTGTGTGTGTGTGTGTGTGTGTGTGTGTGTGTGTGTGTGTGTGTAAATGGCATACAGGAGACACAATAATACTTTCGGGCAAAAAGTATAAATATAGCCTTATAACCAAACTAACATTGTTTTTTACAATGATTTGATTCATCACTCGAACAAGACATTCTTCGAGCACTGCGCCTCTATTAGGCGGGCACCTTCTGTAACCTGCGCCAAGTAATGCTCGGCCGGATATTGGCCCCCCACCGGATCCTGGGTCGCTATAATGGTGGCCTCCATATCCGTCCAATAGGCTTTAATGCGGGCAGGAGCCATCCGTGCACCCTCTATGCACGCCGCCCTCCTCATGGCGTTGATTTGAGCCACGGCCCCAAGGAATTGCTGCACCAAGCCAAAATAACTGTTCGGCTTAGTCCCCTTCGGCCAAAGATGGTCTATCATAGCCCGCATTGCAAGCCCGGACAGCCTGTGAAGCTCCGCTACAGCAGCCATTTTGTCACTTAATGGCAGCGGGCGAGTGGGAACATTGAATTGCCACCAGAAAAGCTTCTCCACTTCCTTATCACCCTGGTCCTCGAAGAACTTGGCAGCGTCAGCCGTACTCTTCGCCAAATCTGCATACGCGTCCGCAGGACTCCAGCGTCCATCCAGGGGAGCGTACTTCGGATCGAAAAACTTCGTCCGTAGCAAGTAGGAGCCTCCAGCCGCGATTTTACCGGCCTGTTGAAGTTCCTCCCACGCACCCCTGAGCGCGGTACCTATTTCCGTGGTGGCATTACGTGCTTTGTCCAGCTCGGACAAACTATCCTTATGCTGCTTTTTAAGGAGCTCATACCGGTCAGCGGCATTTTTTAACTCCGCAGCCATTTCGGCTACCTTTTCCTCGCTCCGGTGATGAGCAACTTGTTCGGCTCTCAATTCTTCGGCCGCCTTTAGGGCAGCCGCATTGCTAACCCGAGCTTGTTCAGCAAGCTCCCCAAGCATACTACATCTGCAGTCCAAGCATACTACATCAACATCATTCCATCTTCATATTTTACCTATACAACGCGAGGCATCACACATACATTGTGATTTGTCCAGCCGCTCATTCACCAGCGTGATATCAGCATCAATCGATCCAATTTGCCTCGTTAATTCGGCAACTTCAACGGACTAGTGGCGTCCGGACTCACAGGTACCTGCACACGTTTACAGCACTACCATTGGTTTATGATCCCCCATTTGCCGCCTAGGGCGGGCAATCAGAGTCTCAGGGGCTGCTATCTATATGGAGCACACCTAGCGTGTGCCTTACAACCAAAGAAATAGTGAATTCTCCATTACATACCTCTAAGCCTCTGAGCAGGCTTGTGAATGCTTCATTCAAACCGCTGGTAGCGGATGAAATCTTCTTGAGCACCGTGCTCATTAATGAGCGGTGCTCCTCCGATAGCGCAGCTCGCTCCAGTAGGCCCGTCAGTACATCCGACCCGACATCGAACTATGCCGGACGCTTCCCATCGCCCCTCGTGGGAGCCAAACGCTCCGGGCTCAGGGGGCTGACGCATTGGCTTCCGGCTTCGGCAGATCTGGACTCCTCCGTGATGACACCTCGGGGTCGCCCGCTTCATGAGCCGGAGAGGTGGGTGGGGTCTCTCTCTCCATCATCTCTGGAGGGAGATCCCCCTAAGACGAACTCTGTTGAGAAGGGCTGCTAGCCGGACTGTGAAAGACGAATCCTGGTTATTGATCTAGGAGAAACGCAGTACCTTCGAATCAAAAATTGACTTACAGCTCGGTGGAGGGCTGGCCCGTTGGTGGGCACGATGTGGTGAGGGTGCCCGTCGGGGCAGAGCCCCCTGGTGATATCTTTTTCACTGGTTTGGGCATCTTCGTCTCTGAGTCTATGGAGGCAGCCCTCTTCTTCCCGCGCGGGGAGGAGGCCTTAGCCCCCCCTTCCCGACTATCCTCCTTAGGGGAGGCAACAATTCTCCCGGTTCGGATGCGTACTGTGTGGAGTTCGGTTTCTTTGTTCTTCCCCTTGTCTTTCCCTGAGGGCATTCTGCTGAGTACGCGGTCAAGCATCTTGGCCATGGTGGGACCAGGCGAGCCTTCGGGAAGTGGCGCCGGACACCTGATTCTCTCCGCCTTGTTGAGCCATTCCTGGCCACGAGTGATTTTCAGGATAAACAATTACGACAAATACAAAACATGGTGTCCGGTATCAAGTTTACTTACTTGGGTATCTAGGCGATTGCAGCTTAGGCCCGCATCCTCGGTGGTGTCCGGACACTTTACTTTCGGTCCGAAGAATAATCTGCACATCCCTTCGAGCTTTAGGCCGAAGAAGTGCTTATCAGTCCGCGGACCCTCTGGATTGAACTCCCACATCCAGAGAGACCGGCGTTCGCACGGCAACATCCGTCGGATTAACATCACTTGCATTATGCTAACAAGGTTAATGTCCCTCTCAAGAAGCTCTCGGATGCGGCTCTGCAGGACTGGTACATCACCAGCGGGCCCCCAATTCCGTCCTACGTCGGTCCAAGATGCTAGTTGTGACGGAGGGCCCGAGCGGAACTCGGGAGCAGCCACCCACTTTGTGCCTCGGGGAGCCGTGACATAAAACCACCTCCATTGCCATACATTGGATACATTTGGGAAAGAACCCTCTGGCCATGGGGCATCAGCGTTCCTGCTTATTATAGCACCTCCGCACTCCGCGTGTCGCCCCTCGATCATCTTCGGCTTCACATTGAAGGTCTTGAGCCATAAGCCAAAGTGTGGGGTGACATGGAGGAAGGCCTCGCACACTATAATGAAAGACGAGATGTGGAGGATAGCGTCTGGATCCAGATCGTAAAAATCCAACCCATAATAGAACATGAGCCCCCTCACAAAGGGATCGAGGGTGAAGCCCAAGCCGCGGAGAAAGTGCGAGATAAAAACGACGCACTCATTAGGCTCCGGTGTGGGGATGACCTGCCCTGGGGAAGGAAGCCGGTGTTGGATGTCGGCGGTCAGGTATCCGACCTCCCTAAGCTTCGCAATGTCGTCCTCTTGAATTGAGGAGGCCACCCATTGGCCTTGAGGGACGGATCCGGACATGTTGGAGGATCTGGGGTGTTGAAGCTTGGGTTTCGGGTGTTCGAACTCGAGATGCGAGGAGGCGCGAGGAAGGTGGAAAAGAGGTATAGGCCTCGACCCTATTTATAAAGGGGATGAATATCAAGAGTCCTTGGTGTGGCTGTTTGAGGCTTATCTAAAAACACGCAGGGTAATACCATCGGCCGTCGTGGGGTCGCACGCGCTCGTATTAATGGAAAGTCCCGTAATAAGAGGAACATGATCTCCGCCTCGACGGGGCATGCCAATAAAACCGCCTCGTAACACGAGTAGTTGTGGGGTAGGAAACGCCGGTCCGCGTTGGACCAGGCCAGGATGCAAGGGCACGACGCCCGAAGATTGCCAGCGGATCGGGTTTATGCTACGTGAAGATCATCTTGCAGATTCGGACACGGTCTACTTGTTCAGTAATTACTTTGGAGTATTCGGAGGAGGAACCCGCCCTGCAATGCCGAAGACAAGACTGCGCGCCGGACTCATCATCATTGAAGCCTGGTTCAGGGGCTACTGAGGGAGTCCTGGATTAGGGGGTATCCGGCAACCGGACTGAGTACATCGTCCGGACTATTGAAGCGTGAAGATACAAGACTCAAGGCTTCGGCCCGTGTCCGGAAGGGACTTTCCTTGGCGTGGAAGGCAAGCTTGGCGATCCGGATATTATATTTCCTTCCTCGTAACCGACTCCATGTAAACGCTAGCCCTCTCCGATGTCTATAAACACAGGAGAGGTTGGTCCTTAGAAAACCGATCACAATTACAATCATACCATCATATGCTAGCTCTCAGGGTTTAGCCTCTACGATCTCGTGGTAGATCTACTCTTGTACTACCCATATCATCAATATTAATCAAGCAGGAAGTAGGGTTTTACCTCCATCGAGAGGGCCCGAACCTGGGTAAACATCTGTGTCCCTTGCTTCCTGTTACCATCAGCCTTGACGCACAGATCGGGACCCCCTACCCAAGATCCGCCAGTTTTGACACCGACACTCACTTTCTTCCCTGCTTTCCCTGTTAACGGAGCCCACTCATCTATCATCACTCTGCATGGCGCTAGAGACAAGCCTAAGTACGTAAAGGGTAACTTTCCCACTTTACAATTGAGAAGGTCAGCGATGCGCTGCCCCTCCTCGCTATCTATCCCCATAGACAGCATTTCACACTTGTGAAAGTTGATTTTCAGCCCGGACATTTGTTCAAAGCTCGGCAGCGAAGCTTTCACCGTGGCAATACTGTGCGCATCCGACTGAAATAGTAGCATGGCATCGTCTGCATACTGCAAGTGTGAGATCTCCCCTGGGATGAGGTGGCCGACCACTCCCTTGATGTGTCCAGCCGTGGTCGCCCTCCAAAGCATAGCCGCAAGGGCGTCGACCACAAAATTAAACAGGAGCGGTGACATGGGGTCGCCCTGACACAATCCCCGCCTGTTCCGAAAGAAGCTCCCTACCTCCCCGTTCACCGAGATCGCTGTCTGGACACCCGTCACCAGTTGCATGACTCGGTGCACCCACACGGCCGAGAAACCTCGACTAAGTAGGACCTGACGTAAAAAATTCCAGTTTACACGGTCGTACGCTTTCCCGAAATCTAACTTAAGGAGAATGGCATGTTCCTTAGTACGTTTAAGTTCATGAATGATCTCCTAGAGTGCTAAGGATCCCTCCAGAATGTTCCGGCCTCGGATGAAAGCGGTTTGCGTACGAATGATGGTACATTGAGCGATCGGGACTAGGCGTGAGGTAATGGCTTTGGAGCAGATCTTAAAGGGAACGTTTATGAGCGTGATAGGCCTAAACTGACGGATGTTATCCGCACCTACCACCTTAGGGATCAGCGACAGGATCCCAAAATTGAGCCGGGATATGTCGACTGTCCCTCGCATGAAACCATTGCAAACCTCGAACAACGGCCCCTGTAGGAGCGACCAGAAGTGTTTGAACATGGCCACAGGCCAGCCGTCCGGTCCTAGCGTTGTATCCGTTTTCATGCCCCGAAGAGCCGCATCAATATCCTTGGGAAAAAAGTGAGCCCCAGCTCCTCATTTTCCCATTCAGTGACAAGCTGGGAAGGGTCCCATAGATCAGCGTGCACCCCAGCTCGCTCCTCCTCGCTCGTCCCCATGAGCTGGATGTAAAAGTCATAAACGTGACACACGATGTCCGCCTGCGTCAGCAAGAGCCCCTGCTCAGACTGCAGACGGAGGATCGCGCAGCTACGCCCTCTCCCGTTGGTGTAGGCGTGGAAGTACTTGGTGTTTGCATCACCTTTAAGTACCCACTAAGGCCTCCCATGCGCCTCCAGTACTCCTCCTTCGCACGGAGAAGCGACTGCACCTGGTTCTCCAAAGCGTATCGATGAGCCCATTCCTGTTCGGAAAAAGGCCGCGCATCCGCCTGGTGATCGAGGCTCGCAATCTCAGCTAAGATGCCTTCCCTAATCGATCTCTCTTGACGGACAAAATTGGCTCCCCAGCCCTTTAGGCTCGCCCGCAGGCGGCTTCCCACCGCGATCCAGAAGTCCATTAGGCCGTGCTGGTGACCCACCTGACTAACACAAACATTCCACCTTTCCCTAAAGATGGAGTCGAAATCGGGGTTTTCAAATCACGTCGTTTCAAAGAAAAAACGAGGGCTACGCCTGATCCTATCCTCCCCTGAGGCCAAGATAAGAGGCACATGATCAGACCTGATCCTAGTTTCTGCGATGAGCGTGCATAGAGACTACATCAACTCCCAATCTGGAGATATGAATACTCTATCAAGCATCGATCACACCGGGTCTAGCTGCTTGTTCGTCCACGTGTAGCGAGCCCGGGACCTGGCTAACTCCTGGATTGCCATGGATGCGATTGCATTGTTAAACATGGACACTCGAGCCCAGTTTATGTTGCAATTATTCTTGTCCGCACCCGAGCGGATAAGGTTAAAATCCCCTACAACGAAAGGGATCAACACAGAGCTCACCGCGTGCACCTTCGTTTGCAGTTCTCCTAAAACTCGGCCGAGCGAGCGTGATCCGCTGGGCCGTAAACCTAAATCACCACCAGCTCCCTCTGAGACTAATGGTGGCGAATGTGGCCAGCGAGGAAGAAAGTACCCGCGTCCCAAGCTAGCACCTCGAAAACAGCTTGATCAAAACCAAGAAGCATACCCCCTGAGTGCCCTGACGCTGCTAGATGATGCCAAGAAAACCGTAAGTCTTGCTTGATCGTCTCCTGCAAAGCTATGTTATCTACTGCCACCCTACGCATGTACTCCTTCAACTGGGTTCGGCGCCCTGCGTGGCCGAACCCACGAATATTCCAGAAAATGGCCCGCATCTAAATGATCCTATTACGAAGGCGGATGCCCCGTGAGGACACCGCTTTGGCCACGTGCCTCACCTTGGGCCTACAAGGTGAGGGAGGGGGGCAACCCCTGTTGCCTGCACCACCTCTTCGGCCCGGATCACGAGTGGTTGAGAGGCCCCTGCCTCTTGCACCGTCTGATCTGCGCGGGCCGCGGCCACTGCCGCGATCGCCTCTTGCGCCTGCTCTGCCGCACGCAGCAGAGGAAGTAGCTCGCGCGTGCCCACCGAACACGACGCGTCCACCCCACTCTCCTCCAACACCTTAGCAAGATGATAATTGAAGAAAGTATGCAAAATCGAAAAGCACGGGGGAGGGTTACCTGAGATCTCGAGATTCTTCTGGGCTTGAATGAGCTAGGCCCTTTGCATTGCTGGCAAGCTCGCCTTGGCACCCCTCGAGCGCTAGCTGGAGCGGACCGAGGCCGCGGCCACCGCCTCGGAACGCTTGGCATGCACGATCGGTGCCGCCTTGGACACCTCCTGGAACAGAGCATCGCCGAGAGGTTGCTCCAGGGGGAAGCCAGCGCCATCACCGTTTGACGCGGGGTTGGTGGCGCGCCTAGCTGCTCCATGGGCCGGATGCCATCTGCCGCAACCCTGCGCCCTGCCAGCTTCTTCGCTTGCCGCACGGAGCCGCTCTTGCTGCCACCCTGCCCACCCGAGGCCGGGGACCTGGCCAAGGATGGCAGAATGGTGCTAGACGACAGCAACAGAGGCGTGCGCTCGCAAGCAGGCACACCCGTATCACCAGACGCAGTCACCCCCTTGTCGAACAGGGCCGCCGACGGAGGGGATGCCAACCCCAGGTTGGAGCCGTACTGGTTGGTCACCTCCACCTCCATCACCACCGTCGCAGACGAGTCGATCCCTTGGCGCTTGTAGGCCGCCGAAGAGCCCGCACCCCTGACGCCAAGCTTCTCCCAGGCCGCCGTATCGATGGTATCGTCATCCATGCTCGCGTCAGGGTCCTTGTCTTCTTCTTTGCCTTGAGGCTTGTCCTTGTCGCCATTGTCCGGGCTCTTGTTGTGGCAAGAGGCAACGCCGGAGCCCCACGGCGGGGGGTCGAGCTCCGGCTCGAGCGAGATGAGGAAACCTTCGCCATTGAACCAGACCTGCACAGAGCCACGCATCTTCTATGGCTTGCGGCATGCAAAACGCATCCTCACCGGGCCGGAGCGAATCAACGATAGCTCGTCCACCACCACCGGTCGTCCAAGCATCATCAGCCCAGCTATCAGCCTGTCCACCTTGCGGTGCTTGGGAGGGATGTCCCCAAGCTTGACCCACACCTCCGGCAAAACCTCCCCTTTTGGTGCGTCGGCCACGGCTTCCCGAATGAGGGCGGTAATGTTGTTGATGGAGAGGAACAGTTTGCCGCTGCGGGTCGCCATGCGAAGCATTGCCGGATCTGGAAAGACCACTGAGAAGCTATCGGAATCGATCTGGGCCACCTGCCAATCCCACTCGCCTTCGAACAGATGCGGCAGCTCCACCTCCAAGATCTCCTTTGAGAGGACGCCCAAGGTCGCGGAGAGGATGGCCGCATTGACCCTGAACCTGCTCACTCCCTCTTCCTCCACCTCTAGAAACTGAAGGCAGAAGAAACCCCCTCCAGGGATTGCATGCCCCATGGTCTGCAGCAGGAGAGGCTTTCCACAGGAGGGGCAGCAGGCGGAGAAGTGGCCCTCCTGGGAGCAGAGGATGTAGAGCGGCTTGAATTTGCAGGCACTCTGGAAGTGGCCGCTCTGCCGCACTTGAAGCACTCGCGCTTGTCCGCCTCCTCCACCGGGATTGGCTCGGCCGCCGTGCCCTTGGAAGAGCCCGCCGGCGACGGGGCTGACGCCTTGGGGCCCGACGCCTTGTGCTTTTTCTTCTTCTGCTTCGCCGCAAAGGGGTCGCCGACCCGGTCACCCTGGAACTACGGCATATCCTCCACGCGCTTGAGCTCGAGCCCCCGCTTCTTGTGCTTGTCCTTCTTCCTCTTCTTGCGCTCATGTTCCTTGAGCTACCACGCTGGAGGCCGCCCCCAGCCACTGAACTCACCGTCGCGCGCCGCACCATGCGCCTTGGCCTGAGCCCGCAGCTCGCGCTCACGGCCGCGCTCCACCTCAGGGTCGAGGGGAGGCAGAGGGCGCTTGTCCACGCGCCGGTCGGCCTTGGAACCCATGGCTACCACCTCGGCGAAGGAACGCACGAGGGGCGGTGGGGGCGAGAGGGGATGAGGACACGGGCGGAAGGACCGAGACGACGCGCCTCCGATCTGGTGGCTGGAAACCCTAGTGACGGATCTAGGGCTCCCTTGGGCAACCAGATTGCCTCATATACCCTCTCCGCTGGACCGAGGCCAGACGGGCCGGGCTGCTGGTACGTCTCCAACGTATCTATAATTTTTTATTGTTCCATGCTATATTATATTCTGTTTTGGACATTAATGGCTTTATTATACACTTTTATATTATTTTTTGGACTAACCTATTAACCGGAGGCCCAGCCCAGAATAGTTACCTATTTCAGAGTTTCGCAGAAAAAGAATATCAAACGAAGTCCAAACAGAATGAAACCTTTGGGAACGTGATTTTCGGAATGAACGTGATCCAGAGGACTTGGACCCTACGTCAAGACATCAACCAAGAAGGCACGAGGTAGGGGCGCGCCTACCCCCCCCCCCCCCCAGCGCGCCCTCCACCCTCGTGGGCCCCATGTTGCTCCACCGACGTACTTCTTCCTCCTATATATACCTACATACCCCCAAACTACGGACACGGAGCCAAAACCTAATTCCACCGCCGCAACCTTCTGCATGCCGTGAGATCCCATCTTGGGGCCTTTTACGGAGCTCACGGAGGGGCATCGATCACGGAGGGCTTCTACATCAACACCATAGCCTCTCCGATGATGTGTGAGTAGTTTACCTCAGACCTTCGGGTCCATAGTTATTAGCTAGATGGCTTCTTCTCTCTCTTTGGATCTCAATACAAAGTTCTCCACGATTCTCATGGAGATCTATTCGATGTAATCTTCTTTTGCGGTGTGTTTGTTGAGACCGATGCATTTTGGGTTTATGATCAAGTTTATCTATGAACAATATTTGAATCTTCTCTGAATTATTTTATGTATGATTGGTTATCTTTGGAAGTCTCTTCGAATTATCAGTTTGGTTTGGCCTACTAGATTGATCTTTCTTGCAACGGGAGAAGTGCTTAGCTTTGGGTTCAATCTTGCGGTGTCCTTTCCCAGTGACAGTAGGGGCAGCAAGGCACATATTGTATTGTTGCCATCGAGGATAACAAGATGGGGCTTATATCATATTGCATGAGTTTATCCCTCTACATCATGTCATCTTACTTAAAGCGTTACTCTGTTCTTATGAACTTAATACTCTAGATGCATGCTGGATAGCGGTCGATGTGTGGAGTAATTGTAGGAGATGCAGGCAGGAGTCGGTCTACTTGTCTCAGACGTGATGCCTATATACATGATCATACCTAGATATTTTCATAACTATGCTCAATTCTGTCAATTGCTCAACAGTAATTTGTTCACCCACCGTAATACTTATGCTCTCGAAAGAAGCCGCTAGTGAAACCTATGGCCCCCGGGTCTATCTTCCATCATATTAATCTTCCAACACTTAGCTATTTTTATTTCCTTTTATTTTACTTTGCATCTTTGTCATAAAAATACCAAAAATATTATCTTATCATATCTATCAGATCTCACTCTCGTAAGTGACCGTGAAGGGATTGACAACCCCTTTATTGCGTTGGTTGCGAGGATTTATTTGTTTGCGTAGGTGCGAGGGACTCGTGCGTGGCCTCCTACTGGATTGATACCTTGGTTCTCAAAAACTGAGGGAAATACTTACACTGCTTTACTGCATCATCATTTCCTCTTCAAGGGAAAACCAACGCAGTGCTCAAGAGGTAGCAGCTGCCTGCCCTGAGGGACTGGGCTCCCCTGTCGCAGCCCCACTAGGCCGGCCTCGACCACTTGGGCCGGGCCAGAGGCAGAAACTGGCCGCGCATCCACGCAGGCCCCCTGGCCCAACCGGTCTCCCGGCCCACATGCTCGATCCCCCGGCTCTGGATCTCCAACCCTAGAGCCAGGCAACCCCGACGACGCCGGCACCGCCAGCACCGTCGTCGCCGGCGCAGCAGCCTCCCCTGGGCTCTGCGAAGCCTCCCGGAGCAGGAGACCCTCCTCCACGGCCGGAACCACGAGAACAGCGGGTCCCTCCCTCGGGATCCGTCTCGGGGCGGCACGCTGCGCCGTCACCACCGGAGATCCACGCCGACGAGGGCCGCGCCCACCTGGCCCCGCCGCCGACCGGCATGGGACGTGAAGGAAATATGCCCTAGAGGCAATAATTAAGTTATTATTTATTTCCTCATATCATGATAAATGTTTATTATTCATGCTAGAATTGTATTACCCGGAAACATGATACATGTGTGAATACATAGACAAACATAGTGTCACTAGTATGCCTCTACTTGACTAGCTCGTAAATCAAAGATGATTAAGTTTCCTAACCATAGACATGAGTTGTCATTTGATTAACGGGATCACATCATTAGGAGAATGATGTGATTGACCTGACCCATTCCGTTAGCTTAGCACTTGATCGTTTAGTATGTTGCTATTGCTTTCTTCATGACGTATACATGTTCCTATGACTATGAGATTATGTAACTCCCGTTTATCGGAGGAACACTTTGTGTGCTACCAAACGTCACAACGTAACTGGGTGATTATAAAGGTGCCCTACAGGTGTCTCCAAAGGTACTTGTTGAGTTGATGTATTTCAAGATTAGGATTTGTCACTCCGATTGTCGGAGAGGTATCTCTGGGCCCTCTCGGTAATGCACATCACTATAATCCTTGCAAGCAATGTAGCTAATGAGTTAATTACGGGATGATGCATTACGTAACGAGTAAAGAGACTTGCCGGTAACAAGATTGAACTAGGTATTGAGATACCGACGATCGAATCTCGGGCAAGTAACATACCGATGACAAAGGGAACAACGTATGTTGTTATGCAGTTTGACCGATAAAGATCTTCATAGAATATGTAGGAGCCAATATGAGCATCCAGATTCCGCTATTGGTTATTGACCGGAAACAATTCTAGGTCATGTCTACATAGTTCTCGAACCCGTAGGGTCCGCACGCTTAACGTTACGATGACAGTTATAATATGAGTTTATAGTTTTTGATGTACCGAAGGCTGTTTGAAGTCCCGGATGTGATCACGGACATGACGAGGAGTCTCGAAATGGTCGAGACATAAAGATTGATATATTGGACGACTATATTCGGACACCGGAATAGTTCCAGGGGTTATCGGATATATATCGAGTACTGGGGTTACCGGACCCCCGGGAACTAATGAGCCTTGTTGGGCCCTAGTGGAGAGAGAGAGGGGCCGGCCAGGGCAAGAGGCGCGCCCCCTCCCCTTGAGTCCGAATAGGACAAGGAAGGGGGGGGGGGGCGGCGCCTCCCTTGACTCTCCCCTCTCCCACTCCTTCCTTCCCCCCTCCTTCTTGGACTAGGAAAGGGAGGGGCAAACCTACTTGGAGTAGGTTTCCCCCTCCTAGGGAGCGCCACCCCCTTGTCCGTCATGGCATTTTTCAGAAAAGTCCCTCTATTTTAGAGAATTCAGCCCGCGGTCCTGTTTTAAGTCAAAACGAATCGTTTTTTCATATTTTATACAAAAGTCCCTGTGTTTTCTTGAAATCAACCCGTCGTCCGAATTTAAGTCACACCCGAACCGTTATTTTACGGATTTCGAAACCCCCCCTGACGTTTTAGGTAATTCATCCGCGGATCATATTTAAGTCATACAAATACTTTTTTAAATCATCCATATCTTTTAAACCATAACTCCGACTTGAACATGTTATATATGAAATTTGATTAGAAAAATATGTAGAATATGAATATGAGATTATTTTTACCTATTAAGTATTTTTAAATATTATTTTGGAATATATTTAAATCCAACAAATGATTTTCTAAATTATTCGTATCTTTTAAACCGTAACTTCGATTTTAACATATTATATATGAAATTTTATTAGAAAAATGTGTGGAATCTAAATATGATGTTAATTTTACCTGTTAAATATTTTTAAAATATTTTTTTGGAAGCAAACTTATAATTTCTAGCGCAAGATCCGTTTTTCTTTCGTACCGGCGGCGATCCGGATTGAAAATAAACACCCCACTATAACCATATAGGGAAAAGAAAACATCGATAACTACACATGCATACCTCTGAAAAATGTCGCAGGGGGAAACAACAGATTTCTCATCGCGAGAGTGAGAGAGAGCGAGAGAGAGAGAGAGAGAGAGAGAGAGAGAGAGAGAGGGCGAGGGAGGAGAGAGGGAGAGAGAGACGCCTTAGGATTAACCATATTCAAACACGGTTTTTGTTGTTTTGTGTGAACACCGAGGCAATCGCCGGCGAGGGTGAGAAGGAGGATAAGCGGCAACACAAATATGATGTCTCGCAAAAATAAAGGAGATGGACCTATTGAGCGATGGTTGTTGGGTTAAGAGCGTGTGTTATGTTTTTTCTCCCGTTGCAACGCACGGGCTCTTTTGCTAGTATATCTTTAAGTTCCGAACTAAACTTAATTTCATCTTCACACAAATTGACCATGCATTCACACCAGTTTGCAGCGATTACCAGTTTTATTCAGAGCACCCGTAGAAGTAGGTACACAAGACGATATTTTTACTGTAACTTGTACAGATACTAGAAAGAGGCATGCATGCATATAGTAAGGCCGCGCGCCGTTCAGTTACACATATTGATCGACCGATCCTTGCATTGTGTTGGGGAGATGGGGTCCGCGCACGGGTGTACGTAGTACTTAGGGTTGGTCACCCGCCGTCGCCGGTGGTCCATCTCTACTACAGCCGTAAATTTTGCTGCACCTACGGCCGTAGGGTTGACCAGACGATGGGCAGTTCGTTCCGCACGTAGGATGGGTAGGGTCGAGATCACCAGTGCCTGGACGGGAAACCAAACCATGGACGTACGTTATTCAGTAGGTCGTCATAACTGGTTAGTCAATTCCAGAAATGGCGGCGAAATGAAGGAACACACTGTCGACTGACCTACGGCGGCTCCAAGGCAGACGGAGCTGTTCATGATGACCGCCGCGACGACGACGAAGAGAGCGATCTGCAGGAGCGCCGTGGGACGGTGGCCGGCAGACGCCATGCTGATGATTCGAGGCTGCTAGCTAATGATTATCAGAGCGAGGGTTTGAGAGCTGGCTCTCTACGTTCTGCTGTGATGCTTGTTGGTCTAAGAAGGCCCGTGTGTATTTATAGACCGTCCCTCTGGCCGAGAGACAGAGAGAGACAACGAGCAGCATATCTTGGTACCACCAGATTTCTTCGGTTAGTCAAGGCTGGCGATCAGTGGTGGCCGTGCACGACCGCCGGCGAGAGCGACATGCACTTGATGGACGACGACCGGCGAGAGTCGTCTTGCATGCCGCGCAGCAAGACAAGATTCTCTTCTCCATTTTTCTCCGGTTAGTCAACAAGGCCCCTCCCTCTTTATCTGTCCAGCCTATGCTTACTTGTAGAGCCATGAATACCTATCGTTGCAGTTCTATTATCTGCAAAGGGCAAGGTCCCCATTTTGTATCTACTGTGCCACGACTTGTCTACATGAAGCTGGCACAATGGCAAAAAAAGGATCAAAGATGTCTACCATTTGAGTACAGCCAGGCCAGACATACATTGTCTCTAATTTCTTCTCATCACCCCATCTCAAAGAAAAATGGGGCATTGGCAAGCAAAAAGAATCAAAGATGACACCAACCCCACTTTACAAAACGTATAAGGGTAGTATTGTCTTTTGAGAGAAATGTATACCCATCTCCGTATCGGTCTCCTTTCAGGACGTACACATACGCGTTTGCACATCCTGGCCACCTCCCCTCCGTCATGGGCCAGCCCATTTTAGACTTTCCTTTCGTTACACTTCTTTTTACGCCAAAGTTCAAAAATGGATCCCCCGCAAAAAAAAAAAAAAGTTCAAAAATGGATGCACACGTGGGATTTGAACACACAACCTCAAGATTCACAACAACTCAAGATAACCAACTAGGAAGCCCACGTTTTGTGTACGAATGTACTTGTCTCTTCCTACTTGTTCGCTCGTTGGTTTTTTATTTATTTTCCTTTTTTCGATTTACTTTTTTTTCATTTTTTTCTTCTGTTTTAGTCAAATGCGTGAATTTACAAATCCGTGCACTTTTTTATTTTTGATTTTCTTTTCAAATCTCTGAGATTTTTTCTTCCATATTTCGGGAACTTTTAAAAATCTCATAATTGTTTTTAAAATTCATGAGCTTTTTCAAACTCGATGAACTTTTTTCAAAAAAATTCTCAAATTGATGAATGTTTTTGAAACTGATGAACTTTTTTTGGCTTTTATGAACTCATTTTCAGTATCGATGGACTTTTTTCAAATCTGTGACCTTTTCTTCGTTTTCAGTGATCTTTTTTATTTTTTGCGAACTTACCTTATTTCCTAAAATTTTTCCAGCAGTATTAAAAAACCAGCCGGTGTTTCCCTACCAGACCAACAAAAAAACCAAGAAAATCTCGTGCGAGCAAGAGAGCGAGCAAACGGGCGAGCGGGCGAGTAAGCGAGTTGTGAGCACCTCATTTTTCAACATTCATCAAATGACCTCAATTTTTTCATCACCTTGTATCACCAATTCATGCCACCATGCCAAGTTGTTTTTGTTTTTAACAAGTTTCGTATTTTTTGGAGTTTTCTTGTTCAAAAAAGGCTGATAATTGACCGAGCGTGTTGCAACGTGCAAACGGATTCCGAATTCGTTCGAACCAGGCATGGATGCCTACCATGGGCACGCACCCTTGGTGTCGGGGGTCATTCCTCACATGTCCAAAAAAAGTATGTTCGATAGAGGGTGTTCGGCTAGACCAGAAGAGTCTGTTTGTGAAACCTGGTTTTTGACATCCGTTAGATGGTTCCAATTTTTTTCCATCACCTTGTATCATCAATTCAGGCCATCATGTCAGGTTGTTTCTGTTTTTTGGCATGTTTAGTATATTTTGGAGTTTCTCAGTGAAAAAAGGTCAATAAATGGTTGGACCAGTCGCAACGTGCAAATGATGTCCGGATTCATTCAAACCAGGCATGATTGCCTACCACGGGCACACACCATTGGTGGCAAAATTTGGGGTCACTCCTCACATGTCCAACAAAAACCATGTTAGACAAAGGGTGTTCGGGTAAGCCACAAGAGTCAGTTTGTGAACACCTGGTTTTTCACATCCGTCAAATGGCCCCAATTTTTTCTACCACATTGTATCACCAATTCATGCCACCATGTCAAGTTGTTTTATTTTTCGCCAAGTTTTGTATTTTCTGGAGTTTACTCGGTGAAAAAAGGCCGATAAATGGCCAAACGTGTCACAACGTGCAAATGGTGTCCGAATTCATTCAAACCAGGCATGGATGCCTACTATGGGCACACACCCTTGGTGACAAAATTCAGGGTCATTCCTCACATGTACAACAAAAACCATGTATGATAGAGGGTGTTCGGGTAGCCAAAAGGGTCCGTTTGTGAACACCTGGTATTTTGCATCCGTTAAATGGCTTCAATTTTAATCACCTTGTATCACCAATTCATGCCATCATGTCAGGTTGTTTTCGTTTTCGACAAGTTTTCGATTTTCTGAAGTTTTCTCGATGAAAAAAGGCCGATAAATGACCGGACGTGTTGCAACGCGCAAATGGTGCACGAATTCATTCAAATCAGACATGTATTCCTACCATGGGCAAGCACCCTTGGTGGCAAAAGTTGGGGTCATTCTCACATGTACAAAAAAAAGCCTTGTTAGACACCTCGTTTTTCGACATTCATCAAATGCGCTATTTGTTTCCATCACCTTGTATCACCATTTCATGCCACCATGCTAACTGGTACTTCCATAGGACATGTTTTTGATATTTTTGAATTATTTCGGTGAATAACGGCCTATATAATGGTCATACATGTCGCAACGCGCAGGCAGTGTCGTAAGTCGTTCGAATCGGGCATGGATGCCTATTATCTCCATGACAGGCTACTGCAAAAAGTTAGGGTCATTTATCCATAGTGCAAAAGAAAACCAGTTAAGAGTAGGGTGTGGGACTAGTCCAGACGGCTACATCCGTGACCTAAACTAAACTGAAGAAAGGGAAAAAATAACTAAATTGAAGAAAGGAAAAAAATTTAATAACGAAAAAAAGGAAAGAATAAAATGCGGCAGCCATGGCCTAACACGCTGTCGGGGCCTGTTGGTTCGGCCGAAACATGCCGCGCCATTATGTACAAGAAGAAGAAAAATGGTTTACAGACGGAAGCGGCAAGTTGTCCTGCTTGGTTACTGTATTGTGTATTGGAATCGGACGTCTCGAGTTCAAATCACACCGGGTGCATAATTGGTTATTTGAAATAGGATTAATCTCAGCCCTTCATGTGTTTAGGGGGTTGTACCGAAGCGGAAGTGTTGATTTAACTATCACTTCCTCTTTCACGTGGCAACAAATTCAACTTAAGCATTTGCGATTTTGTACTGGATCGTTACATTACTCAAGCCACGACACGAGTCATTGAAGAATTGTGTCACGGTTTAAAACACTGGTGGGAAGTTGCCCGGATGGTAAGTTAGCGAGTCACTGACTCAAAATGGTAGAGATGGTAAAACGATGCTATGCTCCTACTAAGACATAGTTCAAACTGTAACTGTAAGCAAAGGAACTCTATATGCGTTCTGGCGCCATCCTTCTATACCCTTTGTGAAATGGAGCCGTAGACCTGTCTGTGATGTGGTACCCTACCGGTTCCGCCTTAGCTATCTACTTGTGTAGTGCACGTGAGCATGATCACTCTGCAGTTTCGGTGATGAGCTCCTTGAGTACCTGTTTTATGCCATTCATCTTCTTCCGGGCTCTCTGGAACCATTTCCGTGGAAAAGGTTAGCATTTGATCAATACCGACATCCCTGGGGTATAGGAATGATGTTTGCCTTACCATCTGAACCTCCAAAATTTGGATTTCAGCATCCTTGAGCTGAGAATCAACTGTTCTCTCGGCATGTTGGAGGAGCTTCTTGTGTGATGCTTCTTGGTGCAATCATAAAACAACACCATTGTTAAGTGGTAATCCTGGTGGCAAACGGTTAGAAAAACAGAGCATTTAAACAGTTGTATGATGATTAATTCCATTTGCCTCTTAACAATGATAACACTGAGCTAAAACTATAATTACTTCACTCGTGACTACTTCTAATCATGTGCCAATGTTGCCTTACCATCTGAACCTCCAAAATTTGGATTTCAGCATCCTTGAGCTGAGAATCAACTGTTCTCTCGGCATGTTGGAGGAGCTTCTCGTGTGATGCTTCTTGATGCAATCATAAAACAACACCATTGTTAAGTGGTAATCCTGGTGGCAAATGGTTAGAAAAACAGAGCATTTAAACAGTTGTATGATGATTAATTCCATTTGCCTCTTAACAATGATAACAGTGAGCTAAAACTATAATTACTTCACTCGTGACTACTTCTAATCATGTGCCAATGTAGAGATTGGGCAATCATTCTTTTTCAATTAAAAAGCATCTGATTTAACCACATTATTCAGCAACTTCAAACTTCAAAGCTCCCAATCTTGGAACCTTATGTGCCTGGATCAGTTATATGACATAAAGTTTGCAATCTGTAACCAAAGTGCTCCAATGGTGATGCTTCATAAGGCTCCGCTTTGACAAAGGGGAACATGATTCCCCATTTGTGGAGTTCACACAGTATCAATTTGTAATAAATAGCCCAGCTAGTAAATATTTCATTTGCATTTCGCAAGTATAAGGTTTCAAGTTAAACTTACTTTGCTTGTCAGCTACTCCCTTAAGTTATGCATGATAAGCGTCGAATTCCTTGAGAGAGTTCGTGCAACCAAGCAACTGCTGATTAACCTCCTCCTTAAACTTCTCATGAAGAACCCTTAACTGTTCTTGTTGCTCTGAAAACAAGAAGACATGGGACCAGATTATATCATTTGAGTAACTAATGTTTATTCAAGAGAAACAACAGTAGACATGCAAGAAAACAAGGTAAAGTATAAGGATTCCCAAAGGAATCTTGCGACAAGTGTGCCTTGCTAACCAAACAGGCGACTAACCTTGGTCAAACCTACCTTACTGTGGTGTGGCTGGTTAGGATACCAACCATACAGGCTCTAAGCCTAAATATATGCGTACACAGTAAAAAGTCCAAAGGGTACAAGATACTCCCTCCGTTCACAAATATAAAATGTTTTAGATAGTTCAATATAGACTAAATACGGGCTGAATTGAGTGAAGAAACACACTAAAATGCGTCTATACACACCCAAAGCAGAAAAAAGTTAGAACATCTTATAATAGTGAACGGAGGGACTAGTAAATACAGTAAGAAATAACCAAACTATATTGGATAACTGCAGGCAGATTCAAGGAAATGGTACATTAAAATTTCTCAAATTAATCTTTCATGGCACTGATTTTATGCTTCAGTATTCAGACGATGAAAGTGATTCAAGAACAAAATCAACCTATTTATGCTTAGTTTTTGGGGATCTTCTATATACATTCAACATTTATCTTATTTATTTTTCTAAGTTTAGGATACGCCGGACCTACATAACCTACAGGAATCAGATCATGACTAACTTTATATGTCTTTATGAATATTCTACAACTTACTGAAGTATAAAATTATGTAAATTGGTCGAGCTGAATAATCCAAATAGCTGAAGTATGAGTGTTACAATGGATCAGAATACTAGTACATCATATCTTTATAGATACTGCTTTCTGGACGGATTCTGACTAATGGGTCTAATCTTCATAAAACTCATGATTCACAATCACAGACCACAAAATTAATTTCTGCAGTAACATAATATAGGTTGTACCTTCAAATGTTGATTCTAGTCGCCTTCTTTTAGATTTTCCTGCATTGACCAGCTTATCCCTGAAAGTGCAGTTGAATGCGACAAAAATAGCTGCACCTCTAATATATGTGATACTTCCATAACAAGCCTAGATATACAACTAGGTGTGTATATGCAGAAAAGATGTTGTTTCTTGGTAGCACAGGCAAAGATCTTACACATCATCCTGCATCTGCACCTCAACTCCCTCAAGGTGCTGCCGTATTATCTCTCCAGTACCTGCCAGTATCTCAGAACTTTTGTTTGTTGTTTCGGGCTTGATCTTGGTTTGAAACCTTCCCAACACCACCAGTAACTGATCAAAAACCCTGGTTACAATCAAGAAATGAAATTGGATCAACCAACCATATCGTTATGTATTTCTTTATACAACCTATAAAACAGACCTGGTTAGGTAGTCATCTGGGCATTGCACTGGCTCTTTGTCTGACATTATAGTTTCTGGTGTTACTGAATGAATTAGTAATGACATCTCAGATATGAACTGCAACCGTTAGTTGAACGCAAGAAGGTAATCAACTTTACCAGAAGTGGCAAAAGGAATAGGTGAAGGAAAGCGCCGTTTTTTTGCCTCTTTTACCATCTTTCATATGTGATTTCCTATCCAGATTTTCTGGAGGAGATTTATCAGGGCTGTCTACATCTGAAAGCCATTTGCGAGATTTGTATCCTACACATGAAGAACCAGTTATAAATAAGTAACACTTCACAGGTAAACAATTTTGGGATAAATATATGACATAATGTAATTTATACATCTCCAACAGCATGTGGGAAAAGCTTGGCTCACATTATTAATTTTCCAGAGCTAAAGTGGTCAAAATACTAAACTTAAAGCACTTAGCAAAAAAGAATAATGAAAGACATTTATAGTAGCATAAATGCACATGACAGAATATGCCACATGTTGCTTCTATTCCATTTGAATGGCTTGTCATGAGCAAGCACTTCATACAATAGTTAAAAAGTGAGTGTATGGAGGGTTGCGAGGGTGGCCCGATTTGTTGCTTCCTATCATGTCATTCGACGTGTTGAAATGCGTGATGATCTCAGAAGGATCTCATCGAAGAGTGGTGGGCATGGAATGACCGAGAAAGGGCATGATGATTCGTATGTTTGATGTTGTATGTTTAATGTTGTATTGTTGAACTATTTGTTGTATTGAAAGATAAACTATTTGTTTGAGTTGTAATAAACTTGAACTATCTATTGTTGATTTTTTTATGTGTTTGATCTTCTTGGTTTTGTTTGGAGTGCATATGTTGTTTGTGTTGGATGCGCATGCCGTTTTTTTGCAGCGCCTGCTGGAGCGGCTCCCCCGCGCTATATTTTGCAGCGACCGCTGAAGTCAGCACTCAACTGCGCGCAAAAACTAGCTACTTCAACTTTGTAAAGATGTTTTTTATGCGCCACGCGTTGCGCACCTGTTGAAGATGTTCTTATGGACCGTCTATTTCGTCTCGAGAGAGACAGACATGGTATAAAGCAGCATATCTTGCTACCACCAAATTTCTACGGTTAGTCAAGGCTGGTGATCACTGGTGACCGTGCACGAGCACGACCACCGGCGAAAGAGGCATGCACTCAGAACGACGACGACCCAGCGCAACGACGACCGGCGAGAGTCTTCGGGACGCTGCTCGTCGTCTTGCATGCTGCGACACGAAGAGAAGATTCTGCTCCAATTTTCCCCGGTTACTCCGCAAGCTGCTACTAGCGACGACTCTGGCCCATGTCGCTCCTGCCTACCCTCTGCTTCCATACTGCTTCACTACGGATAACTACGGCTTAGCGAAGTGATATATTCTGTTCTATGTAGGCCAAAAGATCAGAGTAAGGCGTTTTGGAGGACGAGATCCCTGGAGCCTGTTATTTTAAAATTTTCAATTTTCATTTTCTTTGATTTCAGAAAATTTTGAAAAATAAAATAATATACATGTATATAAGGATGTACAGTGTAAAATATATGTGTGTAAAAATACATTGAATTACAAGCTGCACAGAAAAATCGGGACTTTGAGAGTGAACAGTGCATGTGCTAAAAAGTCACATATTTGTTTTCTTTGTGTAGCTCTCATTTTAACATGTCTCTCGGTATACATGTATTTTTTTCAGAATTTTATGAAACATAAAAGTATGATTTTTTTTATTGTTCAAAATTATAGGGCCCATGGAGCCCAAGCTCCATATATCATTTTTTGTTATTTCTGGCTAGGATCGCCTCATGGTTGTAATGTAATCCCTGTAAACGCTATTTTAGCTTAATTAAGCCTGGCCGATATTGCTCAAAAAAATTATCATTTTTGTAAAGACCAAAGGTTTTCTTATAAATGACAATATATTAATATCAAGATGATATCAATTACACGCAACCTCTTCAACAACATATATCAAGACCTAGTCGAAACATTAAGGATGCAGACGGCCAAAAAATGTTAAAATAAAAAATAAAAAACAAAGATAGCTATCGTAACAAATGACATGCAGCGAATAAACAACTACACCACCAGTGTCAAAGACAACACCCAAACTATGAGAGAATTTCTTTCAAAAGTAGCGCATTCAAATAGGGAACTGCGCCAAGACCGTCGCCGGATTCCACCTTTTAAGCTCTGATCTTGGGTTTTTATCGCAGAGACCGGAGAGTACGTATGAGGAATCTTGAAAGCCTTCAATTGGACACGAAGCATAAATACCGTCATTGTCTGGTGCTACCAACAAAGCTTAGACCTGGGATTTTCACCCCAGAGCTCAAAACGTTGTGTGTTGCCGCCATCACTTGCCAAAGAGATGTTGTATGGAGGGGTACATCCACACACCATGATCATGAAAAATTGAAATCCAAACCGTTCTATGAAATGGGTGTGCCCGGTGATAGTTGTTTGTGTGCAGTGCCCTGGCATGGACTTCACCAGTTCACCACACATGCAGTACAAACGCTAACTGCGGCACCACGTGGAGAGCCAAATTAATTACGTCATCATGGACTCTTAAACATCTCATGCGTACATGTACGTTCCAAGCCAACGTGGTAGAGACAGACGACGCCGAGACACCCCATTCCGCTGCGACCATCATCACTTCATGTCGTCACATTTGTTGCCGCGTCTCCTCCGTCGACTAGCCCCCGAGCGGCCACCACCAACGACCATCATCCCAACTCAGATCAACTAGGCCCGCCGGTGCATGCGTACATAGCCAGACGTCACTGGTGGAAAAAAGGCCTTTGGTCGCGGTTCGCAACTGCCATTAGTCGCGGTTGTGCAACCGCGACCAAATAAGCACGACTAAAGCCCCCCACGTTTAGTCGCGGCTGATTAAGAACCGCGACTAACGGTCCGTCCACGTGGGCGCCAGGCGGCCGTCGGGGCGGAGGACCTTTAGTCGCGGTTCTTCTGGCCAACCGCGACTAAAGGCCGCCGCAGGTTTAGGGTTTTAGCCCCCCCTAAACCTGTTTTCTGTTTAATTTGTATTGTTTTATTTCTTTTGTGCTTTATTTTAATTTTGAAGGAGTTTCATATATTATACGGTACTACATACATGCATATGAATGTACAATTTCAAATAAATTTGAAATTAGAACCAAAAAGAATTCAAGAGGAATATACAATATATATTCAATATCATCGGATGACCATATACAATTTTGAACAAGTTTCCATACATGATTTAATCCATATAAAGTTCTACGTCCTCGTAATAGTGTTCTCCTTTAGGATGGAGGACTTCCTGCTGAACCATCCAGCTAGTTCCTCTTGAAGTGGTCGGAAGCGAGCTTACGGACTAAGCATCCACGGAGGTTATTCCTCGAGCATTGGTATCACTCGGAACCCGCTCAGAGGTGTATCTCGGATCCTCTCACGAACATAGTATCCACATAGATTGGTCAACGGTGGCTGAATATCCCCAGCATTCTTAGGCTTTAACATTTTGAATTCTAGCTCTTTTTTGAATTCACCGACCTTTGTATCTACGAACCGTCTCCAAACCCTACGAGGCAAAGAAAATTAAATGAACAAGAGAGTTATTAGTTACTTGATATTAGGAAATGAACGAAATAGGCCGATCGATATAGAGCGCAAATGAATGAAAATAATTACTTCTGCAGCATTCTTCTCATGTCGGCCCAAAGCTTTGGATCCATATTCAGAGAGTCGTGGGCGAGACATTCGAGGTGTTAACTTTAATTACTAGCAGAATCCAGTGGAACCTGCGGACACGATACATGCACAGTCGTCATGCATAACTCATCGATTAGCCGCCACATACCATGCATGGAGTAAACAAAAGAGAATATGCTCAAGACAAAACACTCACCCAAAATGGTAAGGAAATAGAATATCACTTTTGAGTTCCTACTTTGTAAGAAACTGCCACAGGTCTGCCTCCACGTCGGCGGGTGGCGCTCCAACACATGTCCATTAACGATGTGTGGGTCAATGAACCCAACATCATGGATGTTCCTTACTCTGCATTCCTTAATCTTCATTCTGCATGTATAATAGCGGACACAACAATATAGTTAGGACATATATATAGTGCAGGCAATATGAGCGAGATGGGGTAGAAATTAATAAATCACTTACGAGCGTAGCAACCGATGATAGATTTGTCGAGCTCGCGCAGATTGAAAAGCTGGAACAATTCACTCAGTGCAATTTGTACATAGTAATGTTTGAAGTGATGCTCATGTCTAACTTCCGCATAAATATATTCTTTGGCGTTTTATTTTTATGTAACCCTTGTACCAATTCAGCAGACCTTTCATTTGGTCGGTAGATCATTTTCTCGCAGGCTCGACGAGAGGCCCATTCTTGACATATGTAATTACTACCTCCTTCATTGGCGCCTCATCAAGGCCTAACAGTTCACGAAGAGTAATACCTAAGTTGGCCGCTTGTTCTCTGGCACTCGTTACAGTCAATCCATGTGTTGCCGCAGCTTGTATGATCTCGGGGTCATCCGGACAGAAGGCTTCCACTATAAGCGGGGCAATCGATTGTTTACTTTGTTCCCCGAGCTGGGCAACTTGTTTCCCGCTTTTTTTACTTTCGGCCTTCTCCGCTCTTTGTTCTCCTTGAACATGAGTGCCTGCCTGCAAGTTCACGTTCATAGTCGTTAGGCAGATTCTTGCGCTTGGGACGGTGTGCTCAAAAATGACTTAGCCCACTTCTTTTGCTTATCAGAAAATACTGGCTTGGGCTCGGGCTCTCTTTTCTTCTTGCAGTCCGCCTTCCATTTCTCCAAATCAGCAGCCGCGGCCGCGTCGACTTCCTCGGCACTACGTTCCCAAGGCCTTGTGGGGAGAGGCTTGATGATGGCTCCGGTACCTTTGTGGTCTTAGGTACATAAGGGTCCGGGTTAATAATCCAGGACTGCTTCGCCTCTTTGCCGTAGGTGTATTGGGGCGGCGTCGATCACCCGCCGGACGAGGATCGGGGCGGCGGATGATCACCCGCCGGACGTTGTGGATCGGGGCGGCGTCGGCTTACGTGGCGGAGGTGTAGGTGAACCGCCACCACCACGACCACCACCACCACCGCCACCGCCACCACCACCACCGTAGGGGGTGGACTTGTTGTCCTTGGCGCCTCGCTCGAAACTTGATAAACTTCTTTTGCCATAGAATGAAATGGCGCTTGACATCTCAAGTCTTTTCTCCCTTGGTGTAGCAATGTCAATCTCCGTGTCCTCAAACCCTTGGACTATGTCCTCCACCGTGACACGAGCATAGCCATCTTGAATGGGGTTGTTGTGGTGGAGTGCTCGAGTAAACATGGTAAAGCACGGCGATGGCTACCTTCATGGACATGTTCCCGATAGGATAATACAGATGACATTCTTTCATCTCCTTTATATCGCCCACGGGTAGCGAGGAGGCTCCGGTGCAGTAATTTCGACCACCAGAGGCTCCGGTGCAGTAATTTCGACCACCAGAGGCTCCGGTGCAGTAATTTCGATCATCGGTGCATCTGCACCAGCCGGTGGGGCCTCCGTGGAAGCCACGCTGCTTCTCCGCTGCTGGCTTCCGAGATCCGCTGGATGATCTTCATGCTGCACCCGAGCTGCATCTCTTTCGGCTACTAGTACACTCATGGTTTTCTTCATCACATCCATTTCCGATGCCAACCGCGCCACAACATCTGCTTCCCGATCCATCTTTCTCTTACGGCTTCAGAAACAGACGGGTCATCGCTCGGGGAACCCTATTTTCCACGGAATGTGCCCCATGCCTCGTATACGTCCTCCGTGTTCAGGATTCGAGGGCTTTTGTCGCTGCGTCGTTCTCTCTGTTGAACTTGATCTTCCCTGTTGAGCATCCTTCATTGCGTCAATAAGGGCTTGGGTGGGTTTAATTAATTTGCCCGGTAAACACACTCCCCTGTCTCCGGGTTCAGCGTTCCCCATGCCCGTACCACCAGCTTTTGGCCCTTGGGTCCCATCCTCCGTACTGGACGGATTCCTCACGCCTCATCTCGTTCTCCATCTTCTCCAACCTAGGCACCAAAATGCGATACCCTCCTGGCCCCATAACATGATTGTACTCCTTCTTAGCGCATTTTCCTTATTTTTTCGATATTTCAATGAACTGCTCCGATTTCTTTTGCTTCACAAATTCTGGCCAATCATGTTTCAGTTTCTCATATTGTCCTTTGAAATCCGGAGTCTTGTTCTGCTTGACAAAGTCACGGGCTAGATTTTGCTTGAATTTCGGAATCGTCGGCCATCTTATGAAGAGCGAACTGTTTGACTAGCCTCCTCCTCTCCTTGTTTTCCTCAATCTTGTTACCCTCCTCATCGAATTTGTTGTATTCGGAGGTAGAGCGAAATGTTCCATAAGCTTCTTGAAGCAATCTTTTTGTTCTCTTATCGACAAAAGTGAAACCATCAATTCGTGCCTTCTTTGGCTCATTCCACTCTGACGGTGATCGAGGCGTTGTCTCTAACAATGGCTCCGCATTGGTGACAAACTTGGTGGCGTTCTTGCGGGCTCCAGCTGCCTGCGGTTAATTGTCGACAACCTCGATGGTGCATGTTTCTCCTTGTTTCATCGTCTTGGTTGCGCCCACGCTTTGACGACGTACTCGATTGTTTGACGATCCGGCGAGGGCTAAAATAAGAAAGAGAGTCGCGCTGTTAGTACACATATTTATTCAAATCAGTTAGTTTGTATCACCGAGGCTCAATGTATATATATACCTCGGCGCGGAGGTGGTTGCTACTTCCATTTGAAGATAAATGCGTTTATCGGCGTTTCTTGACATCATCTTCTTGACGGCGCCTTCATCTTCACCGTCAAGGTTCAGATAAGAAGAGATATCATCTTCTTCTTCTTCGATCGGCACATATTGAATATCGCCGTTTATGATGCCGAACATATGTGCTTCACCGTCCGGATCATAGTTGTCCATAATCGGGTCAGCTCTATCGTCCGCCATTATGTCATCCTGAAAACATGTAGTAAAAACAAATTAATTAAGTGAAGAAGGGGCGGTGGCGGTGGCGGTGGCGAAGGGCGGTGGCAAAAGGAGGGGCGAGGAAGGGTGGGAGAGGTGTCGCGGTAGAGCGCGAGGCAGGCGGCGGCAGACAGCGGCGTCACGGAGAGGGAGGCGAGACAACACACACGGAGAGGGAGGCGAGGACAACAGACAACCACGTGGGTCCCGGTTGGTCTGGCGGCGAGCAAGCAAGTGCATAACAGGACAACAAGCAAAGCTAGACATGTTCTAACGCTGTATGAGTTGATACCGGTGAAGGGGAAACATCCAGAAAGTATCCCGGTGTTCCGTGTTTTCGGACAGATGAACGGAGGGGAAAGTTGCGTGTTTGCTATGCTAGGGATGTGTGGTGGACGAGCGGGTTGCGTATCCGGATTCGTCTCTTCGTTCTGAGCAATTTTCATGTAGAAAGTTTTTTCATCCGAGCTACGGATTATTTAATATTAATTTACAAAGTTTTAATTCATTTTTAGAATTAACAGAATTAATTTAATTAGGAAATGCCATTATGACGTCAGCATAATTAGGGCAGTGGGGCCCGTCTGTCATTGACCTTTTATCTAATTAGGTTATTAAGGTTAATTAACAGGGCCCCGTTTGTCAGTGGCCCAGAGGGGCCTAACGGGCGTGCGGGCGTGCGGACTTGTGGGCTCACGGGCGCGGCCACGAGCGCCCACCGGGGCGAGCCCAGCGATGGCCTCGGGCGCGCCACCGGCGACAAGGAGGCAGCCAGGGCGGCGAGGTAGCGGGGCGGCACGGACGTGGTCCCGGCGAGTCTGGCGCTGCGACGTCGATGAAGAAGGCGAGAGCAGCGCACGGGGCTCTGGCGGAGCGGACGGCGGCGTGGCAACAATGGAGGAACCGGCTCCGGGGGCGAGAAAGGCCGCGATGCAGGCGGCGAGGCCGGCCGACGACGGCGGGCGGCGTCGAGGGCGAGGCGACGGCGGCGCGGCGTCGGGGCGCGACGAACAGGGGAATCGGAGAAGACGAGAAAATTCAAGAAAAATTCACATATTCAAATTTTCTTCACTTTTTATAAAATTATTCGTGTTTTGAAATTTTGTTGGAGTTTCAAAAATGTTCGGTTTTCACAAAAATTTAGGAGTTTCAAAATTTTCCGTATTTAAATTTTGTTCATGGATCCAAAAATGTTTGTGCTTTTGAATTTTGTTCAAGTTTCGTGATTTTTGCAAATTCGCTGAACTGTTTTCATATTCGACGGACTCTTTTAAAACCTGTGATTACCTTTTTCAAATTCGACGGACTTTTTATCAAAATTGATGAACTTTTTCAAATTTCGTGATTTTTTTCAAATTTGATGAACTTTTTCATTTCTCCTTGAAATACATATGTTTCAAAATTGATGAACGCTTTTTCGAATCGATGAAAATTTTCAAATTCGTGAACCTCCCAAAACCTCTCTCTCCTTTGGCGCTGCTAGGGTTTGGCGGGGCGGCGATGGGCGCGACGAGGCGCCAGTCCCGTCTTGAGCCTTGGCGGAGCGCGAGCTGCGGAGGAGGAGCCAGCGCGCCGACGCCGCCGCCGCCGAGAGCGCCAGCTGGGGACGAGTCGGGCGCCTCGCTGCTCGGGCTCGCCACCCACGGCTGCCAGCGGCGGGAGCAGACAAGGAGGGAGGCGGAGCGACGAGGAGGGAGGCGGCGACGAGGAGGGCGGGGAGGCGGTCGGCGATCGAGGGCGGGCGACGGCGCGGCGCGAGGCGAGGGCGACGGCGGGCGGCGCGAGGGCGCGGCAGAGACGGCGGGCGCGCCGAGGAATCGGAGAAGACGAGACCAGCGGTCGGGCGACGAGACCTTGTATTTATAGCCCCCCTTTAGTCGCGGTTGGCGGCGCGACCATGACTAAAGGTACCCTTTAGTCATGGGTTGCCTGCCCAACCGCGACTAAAGGGGTTTTGGCGATTTTTTATGTTCCGCGCCCCACCTTTAGTCGCGGTTGGTCTGGCGACCCGCGACTAAAGGCCCCACCTTTAGTCGCGGTTGGTCTGGCCAACCGCGATTAAACCCCTGCTAATCGCGGTTGGTGCAGCCAACCGCGACTAAAGGCCGCCAGAGTTTAGGGTTTTAGCCCCCCCCAACCTGTTTTCTGTTTAATTTGTATTGTTTTCTTTTTAATTTGTATTGTTTTCTGTTTAATTTGTATTGTTTTATTTCTTTTGTGCTTTATTTTAATTTTGAAGGAGTTTCACATATTCTACGGTACTACATACATGCATATGAATGTACAATTTCAAACAAATTTGAAATTAGAACCAAAAAAATTCAAGAGGAATATACAATATATATTCAATATCATCGGATGACCATATACAATTTTGAACAAGTTTCCATACATAATTTAATGCATATAAAGTTCTCGTCCTTTGTATCTACGAACCGTCTCCAAACCCTACGAGGCAAATACAAATAATATGTCAAAATATAACTAATTCAATTCAATATGTTAAAATACAAATAATATATCAAAAATTCAGAAAAATAGAACTAATTCATTTCAAAATTCTAAAAATACAAATAATATATCAAAAATTCAGAGAAGTTCTTCCGGCCGCCTCTGTCTTCCCACAAGTTCTTCCCACCAGTCTTCCCGCCATTCTTTCCGCCTATGTCTTCCGCCATTTCTTCACGCCTCTATCTTGGCGTATCGATGCTCCTTTTATAGGCACGGCGCCGCTTCTGCTTTGTCTTGTTCCTCCGACAGTATGTCGTGCGCTACCCACGCGTCTGTCTAACCTTTAGTCCCGGTTGCACCAACCAGCCGGGACTAAAGGTTAGATGACCAACTCTGATTCCTCTTCTTCCGCCATTTCTTCCCTGTCTTCCGCCTCTTTCTTCCCGCCACTTTCTTCCCGCCTCCTGTCTTCCCGCTCCCATTTTTCCGCCATTTCTCACTACATATATGTAGCCCGGCTTGGCCAGCATTATCACATCTCTACAATCTCTCATCACTCTCTCATGGCTTCCACCGCACCCACTCTAACCTACCAGCAGGTGGAGGAGCTTTGCGCCTCGAACTACCCTTGTCCACCGGCTACAGCGTCCCCACCGGCTGGAGCCTAAGCGCCGGCGGCGTGCAGTCCCTCCGTCCCTCGTGGTATCAAGCGCCGGGCGGCCATCACGAACCACTACTACCTCGACCTCACGCCGAAGCAGCGGATGAATCTCGCCGCATCCCGATAACCAGCATACTTGGGATGCCTTCTTCATCAATCGGCGTGAGAGGCGCTCGCCGGTATGAGGAGGACGGTCTGCCTCACAGGAACTTCCACGAGGCCTGCCGTCGGCTATGGTGGTATGGCGGACTCTGCGAGCGTCATGGACTACATCACGGCGGCGATATCCCCGCCTGCGCTACCCTCGATTCGAGCCACGGCGCCGCCCGACGACGACGACAACGAAGCGACGACAGCAGCGGCGGCGGCGGCGGCAACTTAGAAGGCGGCGACTACCAAGTACAACGACGGCGGCGGCTATGAAGACTACGAGTATACATATTATCGCCTAGGCAGGAGTATGACTAATTCACTCCAAATTTCATGTATCATCGGTGGTATCTCGAATCATTGAAAATGGACACCAAACACATCACGGGTAATATAATTCACATGATCCATTCAACAAAGTTTGGTACAATAAATTATTACACATCATTTCTTCCTTGTGTCCCTGCTTGCTTACGATTGTGCCGTATCCATGGAGCATCCTCATCATTTAACTTAATGCTTGGGTCGGTGTTCACTTTGAAGGCGGAATTTCAGCAAACATATTATAATCTTCGACATGTCATCTTGTCCTCCACTCCCACGATGTTTCTTTTCCTGAAAGAACAATGTGGCGCTTTGAATCATCGCATGATGTCTGATCGTTTTCTTATCTTTTCGTTTCCTCGGTTTGCTACTCATGTCCTTCACATAGAAAACCTGGCGACATCTTCGCTAGGACGAATGGTTCGTCAAGGTAACCAAGATTGTTGAAATCCACCATTGTCATTCCGTATTGCTGGTCCACCTTTACCCCACCTCCTGTTAGCTTGAACCATTTGCACCGGAACAAAGGGACCTTAAAGGAGGGTCCATAGTCAAGTTCCCATATCTCCTCTATGTAACCATAATATGTGACCTGATGCCCATTCTCGGTTGCTGCATCAAAGCGGACACCACTGTTTTGGTTGGTGCTCTTTTTATCTTGGGCGATCGTGTAAAATGTATTCCCATTTATCTCGTACCCTTGGAAAGTCGTTATAGTCGAAGATGGTGTCTTGGCCAACATGTACAGCTGATCTACAACATCATTGTCATTCATTAAATGTTTTCTCAACCAACTGCGAAAGTCTCCATGTGGGCCTTCCTAATCCAGGATTCAGGCTTCCCGGGTTGTCGAGCGTAAAATATTCTTGTGTTTCTCAAAGTGCGGAGCCACCAAGCTGGAATTGGTCGATCTGATGTGGTGTGCTTGATCGAGAATGGCCGTCCATACATATCGTTGATTTCCTTCCGATCGTGCCTTTTCCACTTAGTCTCCCCTCGTGCGCGATCGAGGAAGACCAATCGGCTTAAGGTCAGAACAAAGTCAACACAAAACTCAATTACCTCCTCATTTCCATAGCCCTTGGCGATGCTTCCTTCTGGCCTAGCACGGTTCTGAACATATTTCTTTAATACTCCCATGAACCTCTCGAGGGGAACATATTGTGTAGAAATACAGGACCGAGAACGAAAATCTTTTCAACTAGGTGAACCAGGAGGTGCGTCATAATATTGAAGAAGGATGGCGGGAACACCAACTCAAACCGACAAGACATTGGATCACATCGTTCAGTAACCGTGGTAGAACTTCTGGATTGATTACCTTCGAGAGATTGCATTGAGGAATGCACATAGCTTCACAATGGCTACTCGAACATTTTCCGCAGAGCCCCTCAAAGCAATCGGAAGCAATTGCGTCATAATCACGTGGCGGTCGTGAGACTTCAGGTTTTGGAACTTTTTCTCCGCCATGTTTATTATTCCCTTTATATTGGGCGAGAATCCAGACGGACCTTCATCTGCTCGGGCATTCAAAAACATGACCTTCTCTTCTTTGGTCGAGCGTAGCTGGCATGACCTTGAAACCATTCCGGATGCGGTCATCGTGGTCTTTCAAGCGTTGCTGGTCTGCCGTGCTTCCTTTGTATCATTTGTCTTCCCATACACGCCCAAGAAGCTTAGGAGGTTCACGCAAATATTCTTCAATAACGTGCATCACGTCGATTGCAGAGCGGACATCTAGGACTTTCAATATTCTAGCTCCCGAATATAGATTTCTTCTTCCACATGGCTGCGTGCCGTCAGCTCCCTTCGAACTGATTGTCCGCCAGACCCTTTCCAAAGATGACTTTCAAATCCTTGACCATATCAAATACCTCGGCACCGGTCGTTCCGCGAGCTTCGCCGGTGATCTGCCTTGCCGTTGTAATGCTTGCCTTTCTTTCTTCTTGGATGAATTTTCGAAGAAATCGGCGATGCCCAAGGTACCGTTCTTCTTACAATTTGGCAAATGTACACTTTCAGTCTCATGTAAGCAGTGCGTGCATGCATTGTATCCTTATTTGACAGTCCCGAAGGTTACTAAGAGCAGGCCAATCGTTGATGGTTACGAAAAGCAACGCTCGTGGTCAAATTCCTCTTGTTTGTGCTCATCCCACACACGGACACCACCCACAGCTGTAAAAGTTCATCAACTAATGGCCTTAGGTACACATCGATGTCGTTGCGGGTTGCCGGACCTTGGATGAGCACCGCATCATAATGAACTTCCGCTTCATGCACAACCAAGGAGGAAGGTTGTAGATGCATAGAGTCACGGGCAGGTGCTATGGCTGGAGCTCGCTCGCCAAAAGGATTCATGCCATCCGTGCTTAGAGCAAATCTTATGTTCCTTGCGTCGGCTGCAAAATGTTTGAACCATCGTCGATCTTTCTCCATTGCGTTCCATCTGCGGTGTGTCTCAACTCCCGTCCGACTTACGGTCCTCTTTGTGCCATCGCAACAACTTGGCATGCTCTTTGTTCTGAGCAGACGTTTCAACCGTGGTATTATAGGAGCATACCACATCACCTTGGCGGAACCCTCTTCACGGGTTTCGGCCCTCAACATCGTCACCGGGTCATCGCCTCGATCTTATAACGCAATGCAAAGTGCATACCGGCATTCATTCAAATTCTCGTATTCACCGCGGTAGAGGATGCGATCGTTGATGCATGCATGTATCTTCGAACCTCTAAACCTAGAGGGCATACAACCTTCTTTGCTTCAGCGTCTTGGCGGGCAACTCGTTATCCTTTGAAACATATTCTTCAACATTTTCAGCAAGTTTTCAAATGCCGAGTCAGCTACACCTGCCTCTGCCTTCCATTTCAGCAAATCCGATTGTGCAGCCCAGCTTTTTCAGACCATCATCGCATCCGGGTACAGCGCCTTTCTGTGATCCTCTAACATGCGATCCAAATTCTCCCTCTCCTTTTCAGTTTAGGCGTCTCCGTGCATCAGCAATGGTCCGACCAAGATCATCAGCGGATCATCACGTGCCTCTTCTTCACCTTCCCTTCACCTTGACATCCTCCATGAAAGTATCACCGAAATGAGCAAGATAGCTTTCATCGATGAAATCATCCTTCTTCATCTTCTTCCATTATAACCCTCTTTCTCCATGCTTGGTCCAACAATTATAGCTTGGCATGAAACCCTTCAAGCAGATGCAAGTGAACAACTCTTGAGGAAGAGTAACCCTTCTCATTCTTACAGATAACACATGGACAGATAACAAAACCCCCGCTTGTTCGCATTAGCCACTACGAGAAATCTTTCAAACCCGTAGTGAACTCGCCGGAGAGTCGGTTACCGTACATCCATTGCCGATTCATCTGCATTATTATAATATAAAATATATAATTAACCATCATGCATTTGTTAAACTAACTAGCTACAAACAATATAAATTAAACAATGAACTACACACATGCATATTGACACATCAAAGGTTCATCAAGTTGCTAACCGCGATCGAAGAGTGTGGCTCCAACACTTCATGTCATGTTTGTTTCACGCTCTTGGGGCATTTCATCAAACACCTTATGTGCATAAGAGGAACCAAAAGCAAACCTACACCCACTTGTGAAGAGAATGGCTCCAAATGGCTAAGTGTTGGCTGCTGGATGGGTATATATAGGGAGGGCTTTAGTTGCGGTTGGCACAGCAAACCGTGACTAAAAAGTACCGAAGGCCTTTAGTCGCGGTTGTCACAGCCAACCGCGACTAAAGCCCTCACGTCACCAGCTGGCCACCGAGCGCCAGGCCCAGCCTTTGGTCGCGGTTCTCCTCGAACCGCGACTAAAGGTCCCATTAATCGCAGTTCCTACAGCTTCGCGACTTATGGGGCTGGACGGAAGCCTGTTTTTCCACCAGTGCGTGGAGGCAGGGCCGGGTGGACAAAATCCGAGCCCCTGTGCGGAACTAAAAAATGAGGCCCTACCTCACTAAAAAATAAAGTAACGAGCAATTATAATATATGTATATCAAAAAAAATTATAATGTGTATAATATAATGTCTTACATAACAATCATACGTATAAAAAGTTATACCTATTCAACTCCTGGTTGCTATTTATTTAAAAAACTTCATACTTTTAGTATTTTTTGAAATGAAATCTTCAATGATATCCTCGTAATCAATCCTCTCCAACACTTCACTCTCAAGTGATATTGTGGCCAAATCATTGAGTCTTTGTTGCGTCATATTAGTACGCATATAGGACTTCAATAGTTTCAACTTAGAAAAACTTCTTTCTGCCGATGCAATTGTCACGGGAATGGTCAACAGAACTCTATATGCAATACTTGCATTGGAAAAACAGTCATTCCGCTTTAAAAAATTCAGAATTTCAACAGGTCCGATATTTTCTTTTGGCATGAAATTTTGAAGAAACTTCAACTCAACAAACAGATCATTGGTACCAATATCAGATTGTTTATCCTTCATAAGGGTAGCCTCAAGATTAACACAAGAAGATTTCAAACTATCTTATCCAATGAGCGCAATATCCAACAAGCCAACGAGTATGAAATATGGGAGAGGAAGTCAGGAACAGGAAGGTCCGATGAGGTGAAGGTGACGAGATGATTCCTGAATCCCGTTTCCAGTAGCGTCACCGGGTCGCCGATGTGACGGTTTCACGATCGAGAACAGGGCCTGATCGAGAGTTTGAGACGATCCCGATTCCCGATCGTAGCCTGTACTTGTAGCGTAGCACAGCGATCTCGTTTTTCTTTACGGATGATCTGTTTCCATCTTACGATTGCTTTTTTTACGGACGAGTAAATTACATCTACAGTCCCCGTACTAGTTGGCGTGTAACAAGATAGTCCTGAAACTTGTGGAATGCTTCAATACGGTCCTTGAAGATGAGAATACATCACATGTACGGTCCTGGCTACGCTTTCTATAGGCGCGGTTATCAGACCAATGCCACATCAGCGTACACCACATGTGCGGGCTCCACATGTTACATCGGAGGCCTAGCTCTGGTTTGTTAAACTTAGAGCTGAAACCTATATATGGGATTATGTGTACCTCTTCAGGAAATTAAACTTTTCTTAGTAGACTCTTCAAGGAATTATCATGACGTCCGTTTCTACTAGTTTCTTTTAAAAAAATCAAGTTCAAGTGCATTTTTTCCCCATTTGAAAAAAATGTAAGGAAAAATTGCATTCGCCATGAAACTTAATAGAAGTGTTTGTGCATATGAGAAAAAAGATGCTCAACATATTTTTGGAAAATGTTGGTGGTGTGTTAAAATTGTCGATATTTTTTGAAAAATATTCTTCATGCATTATTTCACATGCATTAAAACAATATTGTAAATTTAATCTTACATATGAGGAAACACATACAAGTTAAGCATTTTAAATACATTTCTAGAACTTATTATTATTACACAATAATTTTTAAAACACATTGACTATTGCTCAACATGTTGTCAATTTTTGAATTTTGCATTGAAAAAATACAATGAAGACACAATAATTGTGCGTGCTTGTCCATCTAATTTAAGATACGGAAATAAACACAAACTTGGACAAAACAAAAACGGTTGTTGGGCAAATAATAGGGCAAAACTATAACCTTTTCTAAAGTCTTTTTTTTGTGAAATAACCTTTTCTAAAGTCATGCTGAACATTATTCGAAATACATGTTGTATTTTTCAAACAATTATGTAATTAAAAAATACAGTGAGGATACATAATACTTGTGCACGCTTCTGGTCATGAATGAAGATAAATATATTTTTCTTTCATTTCTTTTTCTAAATCCGTCAAATTTTAGAAAAAGTTCATGAAACACAATATTTACACTAGTAGAAAAGGGGGAAATGGTCCAGGCCGGGTAAGCCCATTAGTCCCGGTTCAGTCCAGAACCGGGACCCATGGGGGCATTGGACCCGGTTCGTGAGCCCCGGGGGCCGGCCGGGCCACGTGGGCCATTGGTCCCGGTTCGTCTGGACCTTTTGGTCCCGGTTGGTGGGACGAACCGGGACCAATGGGCCTCGCTCCTGGCCCACCACCATTGGTCCCGGTTGGTGTCTTGAACCGGGACCAAAGGTTGCCCTTTTCTCCCGGTTCATGCCACGAACACTAGTAGAAAACAGGGCTTTCGTCCGGCCAGTTTAGCCCATTAGTCGGTTCAATCGAACCGGGACCAATGGAAACTATTGCCCGTTAAATGAGCCCGGGGGCGGCCGACCCACGTGGGCCATTGGTCCCGGTTCGTCCGGACCTTTTGGTCCCGGTTGGTGGGACGAACCGGGACCAATGGTCCTGCTCTGGCCCACCACTATTGGTCGGTTCGTGGCATGAACCGGGACCAAAGGCTTCCGTTAGCCCCGGTTCATGCCACGAACCGAGACCAATAGTGCTGCCTATATATACCCCTCGCTCATGACGAGCACTCCATTGCTCTGTTTTCTCTTCTTGGGCGAGGGGGGCATTGTGGTGCTCTAGCTCACCTCCTATGCACATGAGGTGTTCGATGAAATGCCGAGCCACACTACTTAAGCTTTCTCCTCTCAAGCTCGACCTCCAACCTCCATTTTCCTCAATATTTGTCTAGGTTTAGCGGTCCGTCACGCCCGTCCCGTCTTCACCGCCGTCGATCACCCGCGCCGATCTCATCGCCAAGACCACCGTGGTGAGCCTCTTGTTCTTATCTTCTTTACGAAAGGAAAAATATTCTTACTTGTATTATTTTCTTACTTTTATTATTGCATCTTATATAGTGCGATGGTTTTGGTATCCGCCCGTCGGCCCTCGTCCCATCTATGATTCGGATGTGGTATATATTATCTTTTCATAACTATTGGTTCATTTATTGTTTATGAAAATTATGCCGATAACGTGACATAGATTTTATTTATCTAGGAGGTTGTTGAACCGAAATTCCAACCGACCCTATTGTCGAGAGGTTAAATTTAGTTGAAGAAAAAACAATTTCTTGAAGGAAAAAATAAAAAACTTGAGGAGGAGAAGATGATATTGGAGTTGCATGTTGCGGAAGTAAATCGATGATCACAAGATCAAGATGGATGCAATGCGCTTGAAGATGAGAAAGATTAGAAAATATGCCATTCATACCGAGGCTTGGTATCATTATGCCGTTGGATCGGTTGTTACCTTGGTTGCGATTATGATCGTATTTGTTTTCACATTGAAATGTTTTACATAGTTTCAATGTATGGTTTAATTAATTTAGATGCTCTGCGAGCTTTATGTTGTTAGATGAGAACTATGTATGTACTTTGGTTTTATGTGATGATGAACTTCTATTAATTTGGTCATTAATTATCTATTCATGATGTTACGTAATGATTTTTGACACATTAATTATATATAATGCACGCAGATGAACCGGCAATGGATGTACGGTGACAGACACACCTCAAAGTACATTAAGGCGTGCATGATTTTCTCGAAGTGGTTGAGGCAAACAAGCAGAATGGTTTTATGTGTTGTCCATGCCCTATATGTGGGAATCTGAAGTCTTACTCGACCGGAAAATCCTTCACACCCACCTGCTTTACAAGGGTTTCATGCCACACTATAATGTTTGGGCGAGGCACGGAGAAATAGGGGTTATGATGGAAGATGGCGAGGAAGAAGAGTACGATGACAAGTATGTGCCCCTGAATACGGTGATGCTCTTGAACATCAAGATGCACCTGACGATGTGCGATGGTGCTGCAATGGGCGAAGCTGCTGAAGATCAAGAGGAACCGACGATGTGCCCGATGATGATGATCTCCGCGGGTCATTGTCGATGCAAGGACACAATGCGAAAGTCAAAAGGAGAAGCTGAAGTTCGATCGCACGTTAGAGGATCACAAAAAGGGTTGTACCCCAATTGCGAAGATGGCAACACAAAGCTCGGTGCCGTACTCGAATTGCTGCGATGGAAGGCGAGAGAATGCTGTGCTGATAAAGGATTTGAGAAGCTCTGAAAATAATGAAGAAGAAGCTTCCAAAGGATAACGAATTGCCCGATAGTACATACGCAGCAAAGAAGGCCGTATGCCCTCTAGGATTGGAGGTGGAGAAGATACATGCATGCCCTAATGACTGCATCCTCTACCGTGGTGCCTACAAGGATCTGAACGCATGCCGGTATGCGGTGCATTGCGATATAAGATCGACGAGATGACCACTGGTGATGTTGACGGCGAGCCTCCGGGAAGAGGGTTCTGCGAAGGTGATGTGGTATGCTCCTATAATACCACGGTTGAAACGTCTGTTCAAAAACGGAGAGCATGCCAAGTTGATGCGATGGCACGTTGAGGACCGTAAGAAAGGCGGGAAGTTGAGAGCACCCGTGACGGGTCGCATGGAGAAAAATCGAGAGAAATCTTGGGATGAGTTTGCAAAGGACCCAAGGAACGTATGGTTTGCTTTAAGCGCGGATGGCATTAATCCTTTCGGGAGCGAGCAACAATCACAGCACCTGGCCCGTGACTCTATGTATGTATAACCTTCCTCCTTGGATGTGCATGAAGCGGAAGTTCATTATGATGCAGTTCTCATCCAAGGCCCTAAGCAACCCGCAACGACATTGATGTGTACCTAAGGCCATTAGTTGAAGAAATTTTACAGCTGTGGAATGGAAGCGGTGTGCGTCGTGGGATGAGCACAAAAGGAGAATTTGACCTAAAGGCGTTGCTGTTCGTGACCATCAACGATTGGCCCGCTCTCGGTAACCTTCGGAGACGGACAAACAAGGGATACCACGCATGCACGCACTGTTTACTTGACACCGATAGTATATACCGGAAGCTGCGGGAAGAATGTGTACACAGGCCATCGTCGATTTCTTCCGACCAACCATCAATGTCGAAAGAAAGGCAAGCATTTCAAAGGCGAGGCAGATCACGGAAGAAGCCGCCATGCGTTCCGGTGATCACGTACTTGCTATGGTCAATGATTTACGTAATCTTTGGAAAGGGTCGGCGGACTAGCTGTTCGAATGACGCCGAGAATCACGCACCCATGTGGAAGAAGAAATCTATATTTTGGGACCTACCCTCTTGGAAAGACCTAGAGGTCCGCTCTTGATCGACATGATGCGTGGACGAAGAACCTTTGCGTGAACCTGCTAGGCTTCTTGGGCGTGTATGGGAAGACAAAAGATACACACGAGGCACGAGAGGACCTGCAACGCTTGCACGAAAAAGAGGGCATGCCTCCGAAGCGGTATGAAGGTCCCGCCAGCTACGCTCTTACGAAAGAAGAGAAAGAAATATTCTTTCAATGCCTGCTCGATATGAAGGTCCCGACTGGCTTCGTCGAATATAAAGGGAATAATAAATATGCGGATAAAAGTTCCGAACCTAAAGTCTCATGATCGCCACGTGATTATGACGCAACTGCTTCCGGTTGCATTGAGGGGCTTCTACCGAAAACGTCCGATTAGCCATTGTGAAGCTATGTGCATTCCTCAATGCAATATCTCGAAGGTGATCGATCAGAAATCGTACCAACGCTAAGGAGTGATGTGGCGCAATGTCTTGTCGGTTTGAGCTGGTGTTCTCACCATCCTTCTTCAATATCATGGCGCACGTCCTAGTTCATCTAGTCGGCGAGATTGTCATTACGGGGCCCGTATTTCTACACAATATGTACCCTTTGAGAGGTTCATGGGAGTCCTAAAGAAATATGTTCAGTAACGCTAGGCCGAAGGAAGCATCTCCATGGGCCATCAAGCGAGAGGATGTCATCGGGTTTTGTGTTGACTTCATTCCTGGCCTTAATAAGATAGGTCTCCCTAAATCGCGGTATGAGGGGAGACTGGCTGGAAAAAGCACGCTTGGAAGAGACTCAATAATATGCAGGGGCGGATATTCTTGGTCTCAAGCACACTACACATTCTCTGAGAACTCTACCTTGGTGACCCGTATGTCGATGAACACAAGAACGTCTGCGCTCCAAACACCGGAGCGGTCACGACGATCGGATTACATGTGAACACATCGGGACTTTCAGCAGTTGGTTGGAAACACGTCTCGGAGGTGACAGCACTGTTTGTGATGAGCTGTACTTGTTGTCTAGGGACCATCTTCGATTGTAATGATTTGGAAAGGATCTGAGATAAATGGGAATACATTTTACGATTGACCAAGATGAAAAGAGCACCAACCAAAACAGCGGTGTCCGCTTTGATGCAGCAACCGACAAGGAAATGACATATATTATGGTTACATAGTAGACATATGGGAACTTGACTACGGAGTAGATTTTAAGGTCCCTTTGTTTAAGTGCAAGTGGGTCAATCATCGGGAGGCTGAGTGCAGGTAGACCCACAATGCGGAATGACAACAATGGATCTGAAAAATCTTGGGTACACTGACGAACCGTTCGTCCTAGCCAATGATGTGGCACAGGTTATCTATGTGAAGGACATGTCTACGGACCGAGGAAAAGAAAAGATAAGGAAGCGAATACATCATACAATGAGCCAAAGCGCCACATAGTTCTTTCGGGAAAAGGGACATCCACAGGAGTGGAGGGCAAGATGACATGTCGAAGAGTATGAAAAGTTTCATGAAATTCCCCCTTCAAAGTGAAGGCTGACCAAAGCATCCCGATAAACGATGAAGATTATCCATGGTTACGGCGCAATAAGCAAACGACACAAGCGAAGAAAAAGTGAAGACTTTCTCCCGCAACTATTATGATGATACCATGCCAACTTTGTAACACACGAGTATGATACCATTGTCCGTTTTGTACATGAACATGCTATGCCAACTTTTTCAGAGTTCAGAGTTCATTTGAAAACTATAATTGTTCTAAAACAAATGGTACAAAGAAAGTTTATAATTTTGCTGACCTAAAAGCAAAAAGAATTAAAAATAAAGCAAAAACCAAAAGAAAATAAATAATGCAGAAAACAAAACAAAAAACTTGAAAAAAATAAAAATAGCAACAATAAGCATTTTGTTGTAAGTAGAAACAAATAAAAATAAATAAAGCAACAAAGAAAACAAAAAAAGTGTTTTGAATTTTAAAACTAATGGCACTAACAGAAAGTTTATATTTTTCTAAAACTAAAAGCACTAACAGAAAGTTTATAATTTTGCTGACCTAAAAGCAAAAAGAATTAAAAATAAAGCAAAAACCAAAAGAAAATAAATAATGCAGAAAACAAAACTTGAAAAAAAATAAAAATAGGAACAATAAGTATTTTGTCGTAAGTAGAAACAAAATAAAATAAATAAAGCAACAAAGAAAACAAAAAAAGTGTTTTCAAATTTTAAAACTAATGGCACTAATAGAAAGTTTATATTTTTCTAAAACTAAAAGCAAAAAGAAATAAAATATAAAGCAAAAAAATTGCCACCTCTCGGGCCCCCACGGCCTGAATCGACTAGAAACCCTATGGGCCAGATTCAAGCCCACGGAAGGCCCAGTGGCCTGAACAGCACAGATGGCGAGTTAGGCCCAAAGCCTGCTTTAGAGAGGAGCTCGAGAGGAAGCCGCACCGCACCTTATAAACTGGTGCGGCTCCTCTCAACTAGCGAGTGGGACTAAACATTTGACGTGAGGGCAGCACAAGGCCTTTGGTCCCGGTTGGTGGCACCAACCGGGACTAAAGGGGGCATTAGCCCCGGTTGGTGCCACGAACCGGGACTAATGCCCTTGCTATATAACCAGGACTTGTGAAAATTTCACATCTCCTCGCCTCCCTAGCCAGTTGCCCCCCTCCGCCAGGCTGCCCAAATCTCTCATGGCGCTCCTCGTCGCCGTCGCCGCCGCCCAGCCATCATCCCGTCTCCCGTGTCCCTGCCTCAGCGCCCGAGCCCACGCCGGCCGCCGTCCCGTGCCCCCGCCCGTCCCGAGCACGCACGGCCGCACCCTGCGCCCTGCCTGCCCCCACCATTGTCGTCGTCGGCGCCGCCTTGCCGCCGCCTGCCTCGGCGCCGCCCCTCCTCCCGTTCGGTCCGGCTCCGCGACCCCCTTTCCTCCTGTCCCCTCGATCCTCTTGATATAATTTTTTTCATATAATTTTTTTCATATGCATATGTTGATTATATGGATGGATGGATGATGTATATGTTCATTATATGGATGGATGGATGATGTATGCTTTTTTCATATAATTTTTAGGCAGATTTTAGATTTTTTAGGCAGATTTTAGAATTTTTGTGTATGTATGTTATGTTTATATGTATGTATGTATGTTCATATGTATGTATGTTTATATGCAAAGCATATGCAATTAAAGAAAATGTATGAATGGTCATATGCAAAGAAAAATGTATGTATGGTCATATGCAAAGAAAATGTATGTATGTTATGAAAGAAAAATGTATGTATGTATATCTGTTTATATGTATTTTTTTAAAAAAATTGTTTTTGCATTTTATAAAATGTATATATGTTCTCTGTGTATATATATGTTTTATGTTCATAGATTTTATTTGAACATTATTTAAAAAAACAAGCAATACAAGAAGAAGAAAAAGCATGAGAGGAAAAAGGAAAACAGAAGAGGAAGAAAGGAGAAGAAGAGGATAGGAAGAAGAGGAGAAATAAATAAGAAGAAGAAAAAAGAAAGAAAAGAAGTGGAGAAGAAGAAAAGAATAGAGGAGAAGAGGAAAAATAGAATTTTTTCTATTTTTCTTCTTCTCCTCTTCTTCTTCTTCTTCTCTCTTTTTTTTTCTTCTTCTTCTTCTTCCTTCTTCCTTTTCTTCCTTTTCCTTATTTTCCTTTCTCGAGGGATAAGAAGAAAAGAAGAGGAGAAGAAGAAAGAAAGGAATAGAGGAGAAAGAAGAAACTTTGACACGAGGGGGGTACCGATACCCCTCCCGATAACATTATTTTCCCATGTATATGTATGTTGCGTCGTTGTCGATATAACGAGGGTGTCGAGGATCGCCGAGGGTCGAGGGTCGGGAACTAGGGTAGAGGGTCGAGGGTCGTTAAGGGGTCAAGGGTCGAAGGTTTCAGGTCGAGGTTCCTATAGTGTCAAAGTATTGAAGAAATCCATGGCTTCATCATTAGCCGGAAGTAACCATGGCATGATGGTGCGAAGTCCTCAAAGTTGTTACGGAATGGAGTCCGGATAGGATAATTTGCCTTTTGCTGAACTTTGTACCAAAAGCGAATTATCCTATCTGGGACTCCGCCTCAACAACTTTGAGAGCTTCGCACCATCATGCACCTGTTACTTTCACCTAATGATGAAGACATGGTTTTGTTGAATCTTTGACACTAGGCAACTCCCGACCCCTCGGCGATCTTCGACCCCTTGACCCTCGACCGCTCGGCGATCCACGACCCTCTACCCTACCGCGGGCGTCGATGCCCACGTCACTTGTGGGACATAGATCTACTGTTCAACGCCGACCCCCTCCCGATAGCTTCAACACATGGGGGAGGGGGTCGATATTACCCCCTCCTAGCTTGAAGCGTTCTCGAGGCCACCCCCTAACCCTTGAAGCGTTGTCGAGGCCACCCCAAACCCTAGAGAAGCAGCGTCGAGGCCACTAATATGATTCCTTATTATGATTAGCTAGCTATTTCTACGTTTGCCACTAATATATCCATATCTGTCATGTTTGAATAATAATTGCCATGTTGTAAATATTTGTAGAAACTATGGACACCCCCCGAGACGAAGCACAAGAAGCATTGTTGAGGGACATAATCGCACAAGGAAGTGATGCCGTCTGCTCGTTGATGTTTCTCAACGACAACGATGGTCTGGAAGGAGAGGGTGAAGAAGCAGCTGGCTATGATTTACATGGCTCCGATGACCCAATGCCGGTGCAAGAAGGAGAGGGTGAAGAAGTAGACCGTGAGGACGGCTCCGGTGATCACCAAACCGAGTCCGGCCAGGTATATATATTAGTTAAGCCTGTGCTGACTAGGTCTCGTCTTTGTTTTGGTATATATGTACACATATTAATTAACTCTAGTCTTTGTTCTTTTTTCTAGCCCTCCGGATCGAGCACAACTTTGGTAAAGAGACGAGGCCCGAAGAAAAAGTTGAGCTCGGATGAAAAGTTTGAGATCATACAAATCGCGCGCGACGGCCAACCGATTGAACCCTACCGGACAAAGAATGCATTTGTTGCTCGGTCACGGGTTACGGTTAGGGACAAGATCCCGATCAGCATCTACCAATGGTATAAGCCTAAGAATGAAGACCACGAGGTGTCTTGTGTCAATGATATGCAGAAAAATGATCTTTGGACTAAGCTGAAGTCAAATTTTACCCTACCGCTAGAGGATGATCCGGAGAAGCCGATAATAGAGCCATTAATCAAGTCTTTTGCTCTTAAGAAGATGGCAGAACTATTCAGGAATTGGAAGAAAGAACTCAATCGTATGTCGAAAAAAATGAGACACCAGAATTCAAGGGCAAATATGAGAAGATCGAGAGATGATGGCCCGCATTTGTGGCCTACAAGACATCGAAAAAGAGTAAAAGATGTCAGCGACAAACAAGAGAAATGCTGCGAAGAAGAAGCTTCACCATCGCACGGGTCGGTGGCTACCTCGTAGCCCGGCCTAAGTGGGCCAAGGCTGAGAATGATCTGCTTGATAAAGGGATCGAACCGAGACAATGAACTGGCCAGACCGTTGCGGACTTGGTTCTTGGGGCGGCGGATCCTTGGACCCTATAACGAGGAAGTGCATTTGGGCGGACGAACAATTGGACATACCACCAAGAGGCTTCAGCATTATATCGAAGCAGCGCAGCAAGGGAAGTTCGTTCGAGACAGGGAGAAGGGCGAGCTCACAATGGCCCTCGGGAATCCGAGCACCACGGGCGGACACGAGGCACGCCAGCTCCGTTTCGTGGAAGGCTGGATTTCCGGATGCAGGGGTTACAAAACCCATGAGAGGAGGAAGAAACTGGATCGAGCCTAATGCAGCGCTGCACGAAAGGGTAATGGGGCTAGAGGAACGAGAAGAGGAACGAGAAGCAGCAGATCACAACAAGCGACCTGCGAAGCTTCCCGGCTACCCGCCATCTCGGCGGAGAAGCAGCGTGGTTTCCACCAAGCTGCTTCAGCCAGAGCAGCATGCCTTGACGGCTCCTGCCAGCTATCCCGTGGATGCTATCACGGATGCTGAAAATTGCCACCTTATGGCGCAATGGAGAAATTTGAAGGTCAAGGCGGCTGTTGGCTCTGTTTATCCTACTAAACCCGACTCAACTTTTCACTGCCGGCCGATTCGAGAAGGATATGCTAAGGTGATGGTCGATGAAATAACGGAGGATTTGAGGACCTCGGCTTGACCACCCTACCGTGAAGGGAGTATCGGCTGGGTTACGCTCAAGACTCCATGCCTATGGCGGAAGGATCTCATCAACCTTCCGAACTGGGCGCCTCCGCCTCCTCCTCCTCCTCCGTGAGTCAGGGCACTCCGCCTCCTCCACCTCCTCCTCCGACGAGTGACGATCAGGGCACTCGGCGGCTCCTTCTCCGCGCGTGGCGGCACTCCGTCTCCTTCTCCGCTGCACCGGCGCGTCCGGCAGCCAGCCTCCTCCTTCTCCGCCTCGTCGGCAAGGGCGGAAGAGACCCGCCGCCGCTCCGGCTGCTCGGCGCGTCGTAGTCCTTCTCCTCCGCCTCGTAAGCAAGGAAAGAAGACATCCGCTCCGTCTGCTCTGCGGCGTCTAGCAGACAGCCAAAGGCGGGAGGAGATCTGATTCGGTCCTTCTCTGAAGACTCGGAGAAGTTACCGTACTAGAGGAGCGAGGAGGAAAACGCGAAGATCGCGCAGACCAAGTGGATGACTGGCTTCAAGGGTTGAAAGCAAAGAGACATCCACCTCCGGAGGAGAAGGTAGATCCGTCAAAGCGAAGCGCACTCTGCTGCCCCGACAAAACAACCCAAGTCTCCGCCGAAAGGCAACTATGAGCGCATTATTGGAAGGCATTTGCGAAGCGGAGAGATCGGGAAGTACTGTCGGTGATCAAAGGATGAAAGAACGACGAGCTGGGAAACAAATTGCCCAGCTCGGCGAACAAGCAAGCAATCGTGCCCCCGCTCAAGGTGCTGCTAGCGACATCGTCGATCCGAGGATGGTGCCAGGTTATGGCAATCCTGCAGATTACCTTCCCGACGATGTACATTATGATTTCTTGGAGGTGCAGATACAAAGATACGAGTACAGGAAGCCTGTCGTCAAAGATGAAAGCTCTCTAACAACGATGATCACGAAGATTGCATGATTGGTACATGAAAACCTACAAAGAGTCCGAGGGAGGAATACTTTGTATGTGAGAGTTAAAAGGAGCATGACCTCCTTGGAATTGAACTGCTGCCTATTCCATTTGAGGAGTTCTATCAGTTTTTCAATCAATTGGCCCTCGATAAAGCAACGGTCACCTGCTATCGCTCGTAAGTAGTACTACTTCTGCCATTAAGTATCTCTATATAACTCAGCTCTTTCATTGCATGTATTTATAAATATCCTCACTATATTATGCAGATTGAAGATCGCGAAATGAAGAAAAAACAAGTGGGTGATATTGGGTTCATTAACACATATCTCATAGATGCAAATGAGGTTAAATATCGTGCGACGAAACCGAGGCCAACTTGCTACGATCGTTGGAAATAAATGAACACAAAATATAATACTCTTTCCTTACAACTACATGTGAGTGTTACTGTCTTGTGGCATATTCGGTTTCCTTATTTAGTCCAGGTTATAATAATGTAATATTGATGAGTTATGCATGCGCAAGCAGTTCCACTATATTCTCCTAGAGATTAAGCTTGAGCAGGGAGTAGTAACTGTCTTAGACTCGAGACGAAAAGATCCCAAGGAGTATCACGGACATGACTGAAATGCTCGGAAGTAAGTTAAATCGATCATTATCCACCATATCAGCAACTTTGTTCATTTCTGATATCAAGTAATTGTTTTCTTTGTATGGCAGGGCTTGGGAAAATTCACCAAAAAGCTCGGGACTACCAAGAAGCTGCAATTTAGACACCAAAGTAAGTACTATATAGTAGCATATTCCACGCGCATCTCCTAGTGATTCAAGCGCTAGTTTCATCAATACCATTTAGCATGCTTGCTAATTATCAGTTTGATTGACCTCTGTTTCTTGTAAAGTGGTTGTGGCAGGAACAAGGGAATGATTTCTGTGGATACTACGTTTGCGAGTCCATCCGCCACACGACCTGTGAGAGGGGCTACTCCGACAAACAATATGAAGTGCGTAAATAAAAATATTCACAATTTTATTTTATTACCATCATTTGTGTTGAGTTTCTTTCATTCATTCATATATATATATATATATATATATATATATATATATATATATATATATATATATATATATATATATATATATATATATATTGACCCTTTCTTAAAATTAGATGTTTGAAGCGGGATGAACTCCTAGCACCAGATCGCGTGCAGCAATTCAAGAGGAATTGGCGGCATTCTTTCTTGACCATGTGATCGCTGAAGACAGAGAATACTATGTGGACCACGCGTCCGTATTGTAAAAGATAATTATTGTATATATGTAGCCGGTAGTGTCGGATAGATATACAAGAACTTGTTGTTCGACCAATCTCTCGGAGAAGGAGAGGTGGTCGATATCACTTCTCTCTGTATGCATATATGTTCATGACGATCTTCATTTTGTTAATTACTAGCTAGCTAGCATGTCTAGTAAGTCCTCTCTATACGTATGTATAGTACGTAGCGTCGACCAAGCACGGACAAAAGAGAGGACACTTTTCTCTATTAATTAGCTAGCTATAGCACAATATATGAAACACCTAAATTAACCCCCAAAACCCCCCAACCCCCCCTTCAAAAAAAAACCAGAGCCATAGAAATGCTGACGCGTGGATGCCTATTGGTCCCGGTTGGTGCCACCAACCGGGACCAAAACCCTCGACTGGGCTCAGGCGGACAGGCCACGTGGAGGCCCATTAGTCCCAGTTATGGATTGAACCGGGACTAAAGGGCCAGGTATTAGTACCGACCCTTTAGTCCCGGTTCATGAACCGGGACTAAAGGCCCTCACCAACCGGGTCAACAGGCCCTTTTTCTACTAGTGGAACCGGGACCAATGAATTGTCTATATATACCCCTCGCCCGCGAGCAGAGCACTTCACTGCTCTGTTTTTCTGCCCGGCCGTTGGAGAGCTTTGTGGTGCTCTATCTCACCTCCTATGCACACGAGGTGTTCGATGGAATGCCCGAGCCACACTACTTAACTTTCTCCTCTCTAAGCTCGACCTCCAAACTCCATTTTCCTCAATATTTGATTAGGTTTAGCGGTCTGTCACGTCCCGTCTCCGTCTTCACCGCTGTCGATCGCCCGCGCCGATCTCATCGCCGGCACCACTGTGGTGAGCCTCTTGTTCTTATCTTCTTTCTAAAAGGAAAATATTCTTACTTGTATGTTTAGATAGATACTTGTATTATTTTCTTACTTTTATTATTGCATCTTATATAGTGCGATGGTTTTGGTATCCGCCCTCGTCGGCCCTCGTCCTGTCTATGATTCGGATATGCTATATATTATCTTTTCATAACTATTGGTTCATTTATTGTTTATGAAAATTATGCCGACCAACGTGACATAGATTTTATTTATCTAGGAGGTTGTTGAACCGGAAATTCCAACCGACCCTATTGTCGAGAGGTTAAATTTAGTTGAAGAAGAAAACAATTTCTTGAAGGAAAAAATAAGAAAAATTGAGGAGGAGAAGATGATATTGGAGTTGCATGTTGCGGATGTCATCGATGATCACAAGATCAAGATGGATGCAATGCGCTTGAAGATTAGAAATATTAGAAAATATGCCATTCATACCGAGGCTTGGTATCATTATGCCGTTGGATCAGTTGTTACCTTGGTTGCGATTATGACCGCATTTGTTTTCGCATTGAAATGTTTTACATAGTTTCAATATATGGTTTAATTAATTTAGATGCTCTGCAGAGCTTTATGTTGTTAGATGAGAACTATGTATGTACTTTGGTTTTAATGTGATGATGAACTTCTATTAATTTGGTCATTAATTATCTATTCATGATGTTTTGTAATGATTTTGACACATTAATTATATATAATGCACGCAGATGAACCGCAATGGATGTACGGTGAAAGACACACCTCAAAGTACATTAAGAGCGTGCATGATTTTCTCAAGTGGCTGAGGCAAACAAGCAGAATGGTTTTATGTGTTGTCCATGCCCTATATGTGGAATACGAAGTCTTACTCGACCGGAAAATCCTTCACACCCACCTGCTTTACAAGGGTTTCATGCCACACTATAATGTTTGGACGAGGCACGGAGAAATGGGGGTTATGATGGAAGACGGCGAAGAAGAAGAGTACGATGACAACTATGTGCCCCCTGAATAAGGTGATGCTACTGAAGATCAAGAGGAACCAGACAATGTGCATGATGATGCTGCAACGGGCGAAGCTGCTGAAGATCAAGAGGAACCAGACGATGTGCCCGATGATGATGATCTTCACCGGGTCATTGTCGATGCAAGGACGCAATGCGAAAGTCAAAAGGAGAAGCTGAAGTTCGATCGCATGTTATAGGATCCCAAAAAAGGGTTGTACCCCAATTGCGAAGATGGCAACACAAAGCTCGGTACCGTACTGGAATTGCTGCAGTTGAAGGCAGAGAATGTTGTGCCTGACAAAGGATTTGAGAAGCTACTGAAAACATTGAAGAAGAAGTTTCCAAAGGATAACGAATTGCCTGACAATACATACGCAACAAAGAAGGTCGTATGCCCTATAGGATTGGAGGTGCGAAGATACATGCATGCCCTAATGATCTGCATCCTCTACATGGTGCGCACAAGGATCTGAACGCATGCCCGGTATGCGGTGCATTACGGTATAAGATCAGACGATATGACCCTGGTGATGTTGACGGCGAGCCCCCCAGGAAGAGGATTCCTGCGAAGGTGATGTGGTATGCTCCTATAATACCACGGTTGAAACGTCTGTTCAGAAACGGAGAGCATGCCAAGTTGATGCGATGGCACAGTGAGGACCGTAAGAAAGACGGGAAGTTGAGAGCACCCGCTGACGGGTCGCAGTGGAGAAAAATCGAGAGAAAGTACTGGGATGAGTTTGCAAGTGACCCAAGGAAGGTATGGTTTGCTTTAAGCGCGGATGGCATTAATCCTTTCGGGGAACAGAGCAGCAATCACAGCACCTGGCCCGTGACTATATGTATGTGTAACCTTCCTCCTTGGATGTGCATGAAGCGGAAGTTCATTATGATGCCAGTTCTCATCCAAGGCCCTAAGCAACCAGGCAACGACATTGATGTGTATCTAAGGCCATTAGTTGAAGAACTTTTACAGCTGTGGAATGGAAATGGTGTACATACGTGGGATGAGCACAAACAGGAGGAATTTGACCTAAAGGCGTTGCTATTCATGACCATCAACGATTGGCCCGCTCTCAGTAACCTTTCAGGACAGACAAACAAGGGATACCACGCATGCACGCACTCTTTATTTGACACCGATAGTATATACCTCGGAAGCTGCAGGAAGAATGTGTGCCTGGGCCATCGTCAATTTCTTCCGACCAACCATCAATGTCGAAAGAAGGCAATCATTTCAAAGGCGAGGCAGATCACCGGAAGAAGCCCGCCATGCGTACCGGTGATCACATACTTGCTTTGGTCAATGATTTACACGTAATCTTTGGAAAGGGTCCCGGCGCACTAGCTGTTCCGAATGACGCTGAGAGACACGCACCCATTTGGAAGAAGAAATCTATATTTTGGGACCTACCCTACTGGAAAGACCTAGAGGTCCGCTCTTCAATCGACGTGATGCACGTGACGAAGAACCTTTGCTTGAACCTGCTAGGCTTCTTGGGCGTGTATGGAAAGACAAAAGATACACCTGAGGCACGGGAGGACCTGCAACGTTTGCACGAGAAAGACGGCATGCCTCCGAAGCGATATGAAGGTCCCGCCACCACGCTCTTCGAAAGAAGAGAAAGAAATCTTCTTTGAATGACTGCTCAAGATGAAGGTCCCGACCGCTTCTCGTCAAATATAAAGGGAATAATAAATATGCCAAAGAAAAAGTTCCAGAACCTAAAGTCTCATGACTGCCACGTGATTATGACGCAACTGCTTCCGGTTGCATTGAGGGGGCTTCTACCGGAAAACTTCCGATTAGGCATTGTGAAGCTATGTGCATATCTCGATGCAATCTCTCAGAAGGTGATCGATCCAGAAATCGTACCAAGGCTAAGGAGTGATGTGGCGCAATGTCTTGTCAGTTTCGAGCTAGTGTTCCCACCATCCTTCTTCAATATCATGACACACGTCCTAGTTCATCTAGTCGACGAGATTGTCATTCTCGGGCCCGTATTTCTACACAATATGTTCCCCTTTGAGAGGTTCATGGGAGTCCTAAAGAAATATGTCTGTAACGGCGCTAGGCCAGAAGGAAGAATCTCCATGGGCCATCAAACAGAGGATGTCATCGGGTTTTGTGTTGACTTCAATCCTGGCCTTAAGAAGATAGGTCTCGCTAAATCGCGGTATGAGGGGAGACTGACCGAAAAGGCACGCTTGAAGGGACTCAATAATATGCAGGGACGGATATTCCTGTTCTCAAGCACACTACAGTTCTCGTAACTCTACCTTGGTGACCCGTATGTCGATGAATACAAGAATGATCTGCGCTCCAAACACCCGAGCGGTCACGACGATCGGATTACATGTGAACACATCAGCACTTTCAGCAGTTGGTTGGAAACACGTCTTAGAGGTGACAACACTGTTTGTGATGAGATGTACTTGTTGTCCAGGGGACCATCTTTGACTGTAATGATTTGGAAAGGATACGAGATAAATGGGAATACATTTTACACGATCGCCCAAGATCAAAAGAGCACCAACCAAAACAGCGGTGTCCGCTTTGATGCAGTCACCGAGAGGGGAAGTGGACATATGGGAACTTGACTACGGAGTAGATTTTAAGGTCCCTTTGTTTAAGTGCAACTGGGTCAATCTGTCAGGAGGCGGGGTATAGGTAAACCCACAGTACGGAATGACAATAGTGGATCTGAAAAATCTTGGGTACACTGACGAACCGTTCGTCCTAGCCAATGATGTGGCACAGGTTATCTATGTGAAGGACATGTCAACCAGACCGAGAAAAAGAAAAGATAAGTAAGCGAATACATCATATGATGAGCCAAAACGCCACATAGTTCTTTCAGGAAAAAGGGACATCGTGGGAGTGGAGGGCAAGACAGACATGTCTGAAGATTATGAAAAGTTTCATGAAATTCCTCCCTTCAAAGTCAAGGCTGACCCAAGCATCCTAATAAACGATGAAGATTATCCATGGTTACGGCGCAATAAGCAAATGACACAAGCGAAGAAAAAGTGAAGGCTTTCTCTCGCAACTATTATGATGATACCATGCCAACTTTGTAACAGACTAGTATGATACCATTGTCCGTTTTGTACATGAACATGCTATGTGGGTGAAATTATGATACCATGCCAACTTTCAACTTTTTCAGAGTTCATTTGAAATGCTTTAATGTCTTATGGTTCGGCCCTCGTAATACCACTAATCCCGGTTCGCTCCTTTTCAACTATGTTCTCACCAAGAACACTCTCAAGAGGGCAGCCACGTGGGCCATTGGTCCCGGTTCTTCTGGACCTTTTGGTCACGGTTCCACGCACGAACCGGGACCAATGCGCCTCGCCCCTGGCCCATGACCATTAGTCCCGGTTTGTGCCACAAACCGGGACTAAAGGGTTGGTCCTCATTGCGCTCAGAGTTTAGTCCCACCTCGCCAACCGAAGGGCGCTCACACCGGTTTATAAGCCGTCCCTCTCTGCCTTGTTGAGCTCCTCTCAAAGTGAAAATAGATGCCCCTATCACTACTAGGGAAAAACCTATACACAGACGCTTACTAGTAGCGAGGGTTAAAAACCTTCGCTACTGCTACTTACTAGTAGCGCTGGTTTTTAAACCTCGCTACTACTAAGTTGATAACAGTAGCGCGGGTTTTTAACCCTCGCTACTACTAAGCGGTCTCTACCGTGCCCCCCGGGACATGCCATAGTAGTAGCGCGGGTTTTTAACCCTCGCTACTACTAAGTTGATAGCAGTAGCGTTGGTTTTTAACCCTCGCTACTACTAAGTGGTCTCTACCGTGCCCCTGGACCATGCCATAGTAGTAGCGATGGTTATAAACCCACGCTACTACTAAGTTTTTACCCCTCGCTACTACTAATCGGTCTCAACTGTGCCCCTCTGGGACATGCCATAGTAGTAGCGAGGGGTAAAAACCCGCGCTACTACAAAATACTGGGTTTCAAACTCTACCCCCCGGTGGATCGCCTTTTCAGTTTTAAAAAAAATAAAAGAAAATGATGAAAATGTCAAAAATATAAAAGAAAATAAGTTTCCCATGTGATATGTGGTCTAGTTGTTGGGAAAATTTGCAAATATGAATTTCGACTTTATTTGCAAAATCTCTCGAGAATTTGTAAAAATGGGCATAACTTTTGCATACTAACTCGGATGAAAAAGTTTTTTATATGAAAAATCATCTACTCGAAAAGTTACATACAAATTTAACTGGGGGGAACCCCGTTAAACATTTTCAAAATCCTCAAAAACCTAACAGAAAAAAGTTACGGGGCTTTTAAGATCTGGAGGCAAAGAATTCAAAAAAATTCAGTTTTTTTAATTTTTGTTAAATCTGGTCAAACTAATTATTCAAGAATATTAGTGTTACTAAATAACTATTTCAGTTTTTTTGAATTTTGGTCAAATCTGGTCAAACTATGGTCAAACTGTGGTCAAACAATGGTCAAAATAATTATTCCATAAATATTAGTGTTACTAAATATTAGTGTTATTTTTTAGAACAATAGTTTCAAACACAAACAGTGAAATGTGTGACTTCATGCTCAAGCTAAATTCCTGAGGTTAATAGGATTGACATCTTACTATTGTCAGGAAAACAACAAGTGCAGACTTGGAAATGAGGGAGAATAGAACCCGGAAGTTAAGCGTGCTCAGGCTGGAGTAGTGAGAGGATGGGTGACCGTCCGGGAAGTTAGATGATTTGGAATGATGAGGGGTGATTAGAGATTAGAGACTAAATTGAGCAACGATGAGGAGTGATTAGAGATTAAAATAATTCAGAAATTTGAAAATTAGGTGAAAAAAATTCGAAAAAATTCAAAAAAATTAGAGATTAGAGATTAGTAGTAGCGTGGGTTTTTACCCACGCTACTACTAACGGACGTAGTAGTAGCGCGGGTGGCACCCGCGTTACTGCTATACGTTAGCTGTAGCGCCTTATTAGTAGCGCCGGCCCCCGCACTACTAATAGGCCCAAAACCCGCGATGCTGCTAGGCTTTTCCCTAGTAGTGTATACAGGGAATTTGACCTAAATTCATAGTGAATTTCTCTGAAATTCATAGAAATTTATTATGAATTTAGGTTGAATTTTCTCTATAGGCGCATCTATGTTCATTTTTTTAGTAAAGTTAATCACAAACTTGTGATTCACACAAATTTCAAAGAATTCAAATTTTAACTATTCAAATTTGAAAACTAATGGCACTAACAGAAAGTTTATAATTTTTCTAAAACTAATGACACTAACAGAAAGTTTATAATTTTGCTGACCTAAAGCAAAAAAATTAAAAATAAAGCAAAAACAAAAGAAAATAAATAATGCAGAAAACAAAACAAAAAAACTAGAAACAAAATAAAAATAGCAACAATAATTATTTTGTTGTAAGTAGAAACAAAATAAAATAAATAAAGCAACAAAGAAAGCAAAAAAACAAAAAGGTTTTTCCATATTTGAAAACTAATTGCACTAACAGAAAGTTCATAATTTTTCTAAAACTAAAAGCAAAAAAGAATTAAAAAATAAAGCAAAAACCAAAAGAAAATAAATAATGCAAAAAACAAAACAAAAAAACTGGAAAAATAATAATAATAGCAACAATAAGTAAAGAAAACAAAAAAACAAAAAAAAGTGCCTCCTACTGGGCCCCCACGGCCTGAATACGACTAGAAACCCAACAATGGGCCAGGATTCAGGCTCGTAGTAAACCCAGTAGGCCCACAGGCACATAGAAACAGATTAGGCCCGAAAGCCTGTTTTAGAGAGGAGCTCGAGAGGTTGGTGCATCGCACCTTATAAACAAAAGTGCTCTCTCTCGCTAGCGAGGGGGACTAAACTCCCACCACCACGCTTTGTGCAAGGCCCATTGGTCCCGGTTGGTGGCACCAACCGGGACTAAAGTGCATTAGTCCCGGTTTGTGCTACGAACCGACCAATCTTTAGTCCCGTTGGTGCCACCAACCGGGATCAAAGGCCGCCGCTTCCCGCCCTTTGGGCTGCTGAAAAGATGCCTTTGGTCCCGGTTCGTGAAACCAACCGGGACTACCATTAGTTCCGGTTGGTTTCACGAACCGGGACCAATGGCTTTGCTATATAAGCAAACACTTTGCAAAAATTCAGAATTTCATCGCCAGCTGCCCCGCCACCGTCGCAGTCGCCCGTGCCCCCGAGCCCACGCCGACGCCGTTCGCCGCCTCGAGCCCATGCCCACGCCGTCCGCCGCCCAGGCGTGCTTGTCGCGCCCTGCCCCACGACCGCCCCCACCTCGTCGCCGCCGCCACGCCCTGCCTCGCCAGCGCGTCCGCCGCCTCGAGCCCATGCCGCCCACCGCCCGAGCGCGCCCGATCGTGCCTTGCCCCACGAACCGCCCCACCGTCGCCGTCGTCGCCGGGCCACGCCTCGACCCGCCCGCGCCCCACCGTGATCGCCGCCCGACGCCTCGCCGCCCGCCGTCGCCCTCGCCGCCGCCGATGTGAGCCGTCACCATCACGGCTCTGTGTTCAAGGCTTTTTTTCATATATACATTTGTATTTTTTTGTTCATTGCATTTTTTCCATATATATAATGTATATATGTATGTGGTAGCTATATGATGAATGGATGTGGCTAAGTATGTATGAATATAATGTTCATAGCATTTTTTGTTTATATATGTTTTTCATATATGTATTAATTTTTATTTAGGTTGTTAGTAGATATCGATTTTAGGTTAGTGCATTTTAGGTTAGTGTAGAGGAAAAAGTAAAATAAGGAAAAGGAAGAAAAGAGGAAGAAGGAAGAAGGAAGAAGAAGAAGAAAAGAAGGAGAGGAAAAGGAAAATAAGAAGAGGAAGAAAGGAGAAGAAGAGGAGAGGAAGAAGAGGAGAAATAAATAAGAAGAGGAAAAAGAAAAAAAGAAGAAGAAGAATAGAGAAGAAGAAAAATAGAATATTTTCTATTTTTCTTCTTCTCCTCTATTCCTTTCTTCTTCTCCTTTTTTTTCTTCTTTTTTTCTTTGATCTTCTCCTCTCGCCGTCATTTATATACCCTCCCGATAACTTCAACACGAGGGAGAATAAGAAAAAGAAGAGGAGAAGAGAAGAAGAAGAAAGGAATAGAGGAGAAAGAAGAAAAAAATAGAAATTCTATTTTTTTTCTTCTTTCTCCTCTATTCCTTTCTTCTTCTCCTTTTTTCTTCTTTTTTTTCGATTGCTTCTCTTCTATTCCTTTCTTCTTCTCCTCTTTTATTTCTTCTTTTGTCTTCTTATTTTTTATCGGGTATGTCATTGTCGATATACCCCCTCCCGAGAAACTTCAGCACGAGGGGGGGGGGGTACCGGTACCACCTCCCCGATAACATTATTTTCCCATGTATATGTATGTCGCGTCGTTGTCGATATAACCCCCTCCCGGATAACTTCGACATGAGGGGCGGTCGATATATATACCCCCTCTCGACCGTGATAAGTTATACCACGGCAGCATCCCCCCTCGGCCCTCTCGCTCGACCAAAACTCTCGAGGACACCCGAACCCTAGAGAAAAAACGATGTTGGTCTCCTAACCCCTCCCGCCGCGCCCCTACCCGACAAACTCTCGCGAGGCCACCCAAATTTACCAAGTTAAAAGAGTGTTGTCGTCGAGGCCACCCCAAACCCTTGAAGCGTTGTGTCGAGGCCACCCCAAATCCTTGAATCGTTGTCTAGGCCACCCCAAACCCTAGAGAAGCAGCGTCGAGGCCACTAACATGATTCCTTATTGTGATTAGCTAGCTAGTTCTACGTGTGCAACTAATATATATCCATCTGTACCATGTTTGAATAATAATTGACATGTTGTAAATATTTGTAGAAACTATGGAGCACTCCCAGACGGCAAATGTGATGTTGGGGACATAACCGACAAGGAAGTGATGTCGCTAAGGCCATTTCTCAACGACACCGATGGTCGTGAAGGACCGGGTGAAGAAGAGGGCTATGTTCATGATGGCTCCGGCTCATTAATGCCGGTACAAGAAGAGGGCTATGTTCATGATGGCTCCGTGACCCAATGGAGGTACAAGAAGGAGACCATGCCGATCGCTCCGTGACCGAACCGAGTCCGCCAGTATATATATATTAGTTAAGCCCGTCTGACTAGTTAATTGATGCATTCATTGTTTTGGTATATGTACACATATTAATTAACTCTCGTCTTTCTTCCTTTTTCTAGCCCTCCGGATCAAGCACAACTTCGGTAAGGAGACGAAGCTCGAAGAAAAAGTTGAGCTCGGATGAAAGGTTTGAGATCACAGCAATCGCGCCCGATGGCGAACTGATTGAACCCATCCGGACAAAGAACGCATTTTCTGCTCAGTGCGGGGTTCTTGTTAGGGACAAGATCCCGATCAGCATCCACCAATGGTATAAGCCTAAGGAGGAAAACCCTGAGGTGTCTTATGTCAATGATATGCAGAAAGATGATCTTTGGACTGAGCTGAAGGCAAATTTCACCCTACCGCCAGAGGATGATCCGGAGAAGCCAGTTAAAGAGCAATTAATCAAGTCTTGTGCTCTTAAGAAGATGGCAAGCCTATTCAGGAGGTGGAGGAAAGAGCTGAACAAGTTTGTCGACAAAGAAGAGACACCAGAATTCATCGGCAAATATGAGAAGATCAAAGATCACTGGCCCGCATTTGTGGCCCACAAGAGATCAGAAAAGAGTAAGAAGGTGTCGGAGACAAACAAGCAAAATGCTACGAAGAAGAAGTTTCACCATCGCACGGGGTCAGGTGGCTACCTCAAAGCCCGGCCTAAGTGGTCCAAGGCTGAGAATGATCTGCTTGATAAAGGGATCGAACCAGAGACAATGAACTGGCCAGACCGTTGCCGGACTTGGTTCTTCGGGGCTGGCGGAACCTTGGACCCTACATCAGGGAAGTGTCGTTGGACGGACGAGCAACTGAAAATACCAGTCACCAAGCTTCGACACTATATCGATGCAGCGCAGCAAGGGACGTTCGTTCCAGACAGGGAGAAGGACAAGCTCACAATGCCCCTCGGGAATCCTGAGCACCCTGGACGGACACGAGGCACGCCAGGCTCCATTCCGTGGAAGGTTGGTTTTCCGGACGCAGGGGGTTACAAAACCCAGGAGAGGAGGAAGAAACTGGAGCAGAGCCAACTGCAGGCGCTGCACGAAAGGGTAATGGGGCTAGAGGAACGAGAAGCAGATCGCAGCAAACGACCTGCCGAAGCTTCCCCCGAAGCTACCCCGCCATCTCAGCGGAGAAGCAGCGTGGCTTCCACCAAGCTGCTTCAGCCGGAGCATGTCTTGACGGCTCCTGCCAGCTATCCCGTGGATGCTATCACGGAGTCTCAAAATTGCCACATTATGACGCAATGGATAAATTTGAAGGTCAAGGTGGCTGTTGGCTCTGTTTATCCTACTGAACCCGGCACAACTTTTCACTGCCGGCCGATTCCAGAAGGATATGCTAGGTTGATGGTGGATGAAATAACGGAGGGATTTGAGGACCTCCAGCTTGACCACCCTACCGGTGAAGGGGAGACTAGGCAACAGGAGGGAGTAGAGTAGCATAAAGTAAAGTAGTAGTAGTGTAATCAACCTCGGCCAGAGATCCTTTCTCGACGCCCTGTGAGAAAGCAATCCCAGAGCCATACTATCCAGTTATCATCACAAACCACTTCTCATAACCATCCAATTCTCATCACAAGTATCCAGTTCTAGTTGTATCGATCGGGATACAACTCCAAGTGTCCATTACCGTAGGACAGGCTATCAATAGATGTTTTCTTCCCTGCAGGGGTGCACCAACTTACCCACCACGTTCGATTAACTCCGGCCGGACACACTTTCCTGGGTCATGCCCGGCCTCGGCCAAACAATACGCCACAACCCAACCTAGGCTTAATAGAGAGGCCAACACGCCGGACTAAACCTATGCCCCCAGGGGTCATGGGCCATCTCCCCGGAAACTCCTGCACATTGCGAACGCGGCCGGTGAGCAGACCTAGCTACCTCCTTCAAAAAGGCAGGTGCTTACGCAGTCCAACCCGGCGCGCGCCACTCAGTCGCTGACGTCTATTAAGCTTCGGCTGATGCATACGACGCAAAACGCCCATACTATGCCCACGTGATGGTTAGTGCTATCAGGCCAGAGGCCCCTTGGATCAAATATCCAAATCGTAGTGGATTAGGAACGCGCGGTAACAAGCAGAGACTCACGAAAGATGTGACCCCGTTGCCCCGTCTCGAGGACTTGCGGCAAGGGCTAGGAATGCCCGGCCACGCCTCGTAATTATCTCAAGGGCACCTCCATGTCAACCCGACTCCACATCACTGCAATTAAGCTCGCTGGTACCCCTCGTGGTCGACCGCCTTTAGTAACATGGTTCAGGTAAAGTCACAAGAATCGTGTGTCTAAACATCAAGGAAAACCCGAGAACTCCCCGGTGGATTCCACTCGATGTAATCATCAAGGTGAACGTAAGAGGAACCACCCCCGAGGTTCACACTTGAGGGGTTGCACGACAGAGCCGTATCGGAAGTGGTTAAGGCGGAATCACCCTCGATGACCACGGCCGAATAGCTACACTACAGGGTTAACATCAGAAGTGATGTAGAGGTCTCACCCTCGGAACTCGATAGTAACCCAGTAGTGTCGAGCAACTAAGGGGAAAGTGATGTGCGGTGCCGGGGCCTGGTCTTCGGTCCTGTTGATCGGGTCTTCAATGATGAAGCAGGGGCAACAAGGACAAGGTGGGGGTCACAGATGGATCACTAACCAACATATACTAAGCAGTTTAGGATAAGCAGGTAAGGTACAACAGTAGATACAAAAGCAGGCTATGCATCAGAATAGGAGCAAACAATAACAGTAGCAAAATCTAATGCAAGCATGAGAGAATGGAATGGGCGATATTGGGACGATCAAAGGGGGGGCTTGCCAGGTTGCTCAGACAAGAAGGAGGGGTCGTCGGTGACGTATTTGATCACAGCGGCATCGGCAGCCGCCACGGGGTCTACCGAAAAGAAGAGGGGGGAAGAAACAGTAAATACATAGCAAGCAAGTGCATAACAGGACAACAGGCAGAGCTAGACGTGTTCTAACGCGGTGCTACACGATACGGCAAGGGGGAAGTCAACCGGGAATGTTTTCCCGGTTCTGGACCTATGTCAGACAGATGACCGGAGGGGAAATGTTCCATGTTCAACATTGTAGGGGAATGTGACAGATGAACTGACCGTGTATTCATATTCGTTGGATTTTTCTGAGCAACTTTCATATAGAAAACATTTTCATCTGAGCTAGGGTTTAATTTCTATGAATTTTCAAAGTTTAAACAATATTCTGTAATTATTTATATTAACAGAAAAGATAAAATGACGTCAGCATGACGTCATAGTGACGTCAACAGTCAACAGCCGCACTAACCAGGTCAAACCTGCCCAGTAGGGCCCACCTGTCATTGGCAGAGGGCAAACAGCAGTTCAATTCAAATTAAAAGAGTAATTAATGACTGGACCCCACCTGTCATAGACTAATTAGCTAAAGTAATTAGTTCTAATTATTAAAACATTTTAGTTAGAGGAAAAGCGGTGGGGCCCGCGTGTTAGTGGCTGGGCCTGCCCAGTCAGCACAGTTGACCAGGTCAACAGGTCAACAGGGGGCCAGGGGCCCCACAGTGCAAGACCTGTGGTGGCCCTGTGTGCCAATGGGTCAAGCGGTGAACGCCGGCGAGCACGAAAACGCGGCGGAGGCACTCGGCCTCGTCGGAATTCGTCTACAGGGGGTCGTTTCGCGCGCGAGAGGGTGCGTTCGAACGGGCGAGCGACGCCGCGTCGAACGGTGGCAGAGGCGCGGCCGGACTTGGCCGGAAAAAGCGCCGTCGACGAGGTTTGCGGCGGAGCGGCTACGGTCGACGGCGGAAAGGATGCTACGGCGCGCTACGGAGCAAAAGGAAAGGATGGGGAGGATCTACACGGAGCGACGAGTCCAACGGGTGCCACCCCGTGACCAAGAGGTCACCGGAAGGACGCCGTCGATGAGCTCAGGCGGAGCCGCGTTCGGGCACGACGGGGAGGAGGAGCTACGACGGTGGAAACGCGCGGGGAAGAGAGGGGAAAGAGTTGCGTGCTCACGTTGGTCCTGTAGGTGTGCGTTAGCGGGCTCGGGGAGGACCAACGTCGGCGAATCGGCGCCGGAGACGAAGATGGCCGCAGGAGGAAGAAGGGGTCGTCGGGCTCGTGGTGGTGGCTCCCTTCTCGCTCCAGTTGGTGTAGAGTGTGTAGCCGAGGACGGCACGTCTCGTGGACGTGCTGGCGAGGCGCGGGGTGGCCGGTGGCCGCGGCTACGGTACATCCATGGCGACGGCGGCGTCGGTTGAGGAGGGGAGGGGATCTGGAGAGCAAGGGAGAGAGTGAAGAGGGAGAGAAGGGGCAAGTGGGCGAGTGGGGAGGGAGCCCGAGGCGTCGGGGCTGCCCTTATCCTCCCCGCGGCACCTGTAGCGGCGTGGTCGGCGAGGTGGTTCGGCGGCGACGTGCGCGTGGTCGCTCGCACAGTGGAGGAGGGGGAAGACGACAGGGGGGGAGTGGGCCGGCCTAGCATGGGCTAGTTGGCTCGGGTGGGCCGAAGCCCACTGGGAGTCCAGGGGCTCTGGCCCTTTTCCCTTTTTTTTGCTTTCCCTTTTTCTTTTTCCAGCAGCTTTTTCCTTTTCTTTTTAGCCAATAATGACTTTGCAAAATTATGCCACTGGCCTAAACAATTTCAAAGAATTAAAGTGCACTGCCACAGAAAGGGGGGGAGGCTTTTGGAATAATTGCCAATTTTATAAATTAAAAAGGGCATTTAATTTACTGCTTAGGTCACTATTTTAAGTAGTTTGGGCCACTTAAACCCTTTGCAAAAATGTTGGTTCACCACCAATATTAGTTGTGGAATATTTGGCACAAGCTGAACATTTTTGTTTTCATGTTTGAGAAATTTTGAATTTCACTTAGCATTTGAATTTTGATTTGGATCAAGTGAAGATTAGCAACAGCAACAAGATGACATGGCACCATTAACAGGGGATTACTGCAGCATGACACTGGGGGTGTTACAACTTTGGATGTGAAGGAGGCGCCAACAGACACTAGTGCAGAACCGGGCAATAGCACTGTTCAGAGGTTCTTTAGTGCCGGTTCCACAACCGCACTAAAGTGTGGTCACTAAAGCCCCCTTTAGTACCGGTTCAGCACGAACCGGTGCTAAAACCAACCACGCTGCACGAGCCAGCTCCGGGGCCGGAGTTCAGAGTACCGGTTGGTAACACCAACCGTACTAAATGTTTGTGGGTTTTTGTTTTATTTTTATTTTCAATTAAATTTATGCTATCAATTTAATTCTTTTTCGCTTGCTGGTATTTTACGATACTACACATTGTGCACGTTATATATATATATATATATATATATATATATATATATATATATATATATATATATATATATATATATATATATATATATATATATATATATATATATATATATATATATATCATCAATGTCTCACCAAACCATCATATTAATTAATTCACACATACACACATGTATAGCTATATACAATTTCTCCTACATATGCATGTTGCCTTCGGAGCCAGTGGCATTAGCCTAATTGGTGCCTTCGGAGCACGATGGGGGCGTTAGCGGGTAATAGTATTCTCCCTTCGGATTTATGACCTGGTCGAGCAAAAATCCCGCTATTTCCTCTTGAAGTGCTTCTACGCCTCCGCTTTCTAGGAGCTTCTCCGCACCTCTGTGAACTGTTAAGAAGGAGATCAATATGCATGTGTATTAGTTGTGTGACTAGATATCGATAATGGTGTAAAAATTGTGAATAGTGTTTTGACAAGCGTACCCATTCCTGTCTTTGAGATCTGCTCCTTTCGGACGCCATCATGTGAATGTTCTCGCAAACGCAGAATGCACACAGATCAGTCCCTCGCTACCGCTTCAGGGCCTTTACGAGAATGGAATTTGATCAGATAATAATTAATCAAGCATGATAATTAAAGAGATGGCAGCTAGCTAGCTAGCTAGTACTATTTAATTACTTACCTTGGTCGAAACCATTTAAGCTTTTGTTTCCATTCTCCTAGGGTCACGCTGATGAACCTTGCCCAAGCCCTGCCTCACTTGAAAAAGAAAATGAATAAAGGGTTATTAAATATAGTTCATATCATGAAAATGACGAACTAAATAGGCCGAGATATATAGTTAATAATGATTGAAATTACCTGTTGACTATCCCAAACAAGATGTTATAGTCAGTTTTTTCTTTGAGTAGTGAGTCCAAGATTTCAACTGTTCCAAGGCCAACTTTAATGATACACAAGACCCAAGAAATCTGCATGCACACACGCTTGCATGTCTTAATTAAGCGGGCATATGTAAAGCAAAAACATGTAGCTAGCTAGTAGGCCAAAACAGAGAATTTGTAGTACAAGACAGTGTGACTCACCGAAGTTGTAAGGAAGTAGTATATCTTCATTGTATTTGAGGCGCTTCAAGAACTCTAGCATGTTGTCCTCACGGCCTTTTGATGATGTGCATTTATTTGCCATGTGTATTCATTAACGGTGTTTGGGTCAATGAACCCGATGCCAAAGCGTCCACCTTTTCTCATTTCATATATCTTCATCCTGCATATAATACCACAGAAAAGAATATAGCTAGCTTGAGACTTAAATTACAGAAAGAAATCACTTACGCACAATAGCAATCGATTTATAGATTTGTCGAAAAGCGCCTTGATTGTATAACTAAAACAGTTCAGAATACTCAACGGACAAAGCTTTCTCATGGAAGTAATGCTCCTCCTTGACATTCACCATGAAGGGCACTCGATCGAAATCTTGGTAATGTTCATGTACCATTGATGCAATTCATACATTCTCGTTGGGAGGTTCTTGACCTTGTCCTGCTCGACCAAAGGTTGGCCCCTGACATATTTCCATTTTATTTCATCCTCTCTAAGCACAGGCATGGGCTTGATCTCGAGGAGTTGTCCAACAGTGATTTTGAGAACTTCACCTGCATTATATGGTCCTCCGTTATTACCACATTGCCCACCTCAGAACGTAAACTGTTTGCCCACAATAATATTGGGCGCACAGATCTTTCACGTGTTGTTGGCACAACAAGCGAGGGATCGATTATACGCCTGTTCTCCCAATTTGGGAATGGTTTTCCGCATTTTTGACAGCTGCTTCTTGTTTGCTCGATCCCGAGCTCGCCTCCTTACGTAGACGTGCTCGATTTAACTTCCCGATGTGGCGCCATAGTCTGTGTCAACAGGCTTGGGAGCTGGTGGTTGAGCCATACGAATGAAGTGGTCAATCGCTTCCTTAGGCACTTTCTCCCTTGGCGGTGGTGGCGGTTTCGTGCAAAATGGGCTTCCACCTCGGACTTTGATATGGCTGCGATTTCCTCCTCGGACCTGTCATAAGACCTCTGCGGAAGAGGCGTGAGGCTTGGACCATATTTATATCGCTTGCCTCCGCATGTACTTCCTGTACTACCTCGACTGCATCGCCACGCACCATAGCTGCGGGTGTCTCTTCTGCGATTGCTGAGGCGGCGGAGACGCCGGCCGACGGGCTGAGTTGGACGAGGAGGAGGGCCGCTCAAGATGTGCCGGACTTGGAGGAGGAGTGGCCTGAGGTTGTGCCGACTTGGAGGAGGAGGACGCCCGACGCTGTGGCGGACTTGGAGGAGGAGGAGGGGCTCGACACTTTGCCGGACTTGGAGGAGGAGTGGCCTGACACTTTGCCGGACTTGGTGGACTTGCAGGAGCGGGAGACTGCTGACTCGGTGGCGGACTTCGACGAGGAGTCAGATGACGCGGTGTCGGTGGCCTTTGAAAGATGATGCAATCCTTTTTCCATAGGATGACACGATGGTTGGCGTCTCCGAGAAAGCGCTCGTCCTCACCTCCAGGAATGTCAAGCTCTAGCCCCGAATATGGCTGCACCACCTATTCAACCATGACACGAGCATAGCCCTCTGGAATCGGGATGCAATGGTAGGTTGCTTTGGGGGTAACTGGAAAATATTTCCTTCTCTTCTTTGGTAAGAGCGTAGCTTGCATGACCCTGATATATGCCGTCTTCTCCGTGCATACGTTGCTGGTCCTCCCGTGCCTCAGGTGTATCTTTTGTCTTCCCATACACGCCCAAGAAGCCAAGCAGGTCACGCAAAGATTCTTCGCCACGTGCATCACGCCGATTGGAGCGGACCTCTAGGTCTTTCCAATATGGCAGGTCCCAAAATATAGATTTCTTCTTCCACATGGGTGCGCGTCTGTCGGCGTCCTTTGGAACAGGTTGTCCGCCAGACCTTTTCCAAATATCACCTTCAAATCCTTGACCATATCATGTACATCAGCACCAAGACGGTGGCGAGGCTTCGTCCGTGATCCGCCTCACCTTTGAAATGCTTGCCTTTCTTTCTTATGGGATGCCTGCTCGGAAGAAATCGACGATGTCCTGTACACATTCTTCATACAACTATTCAAATATATATCGTCGGTATCATCCAAACAGTGCGTGCATCCGCGGTATCCCTTGTTTGTCTATCCCGAAGGTTACCGAGAGCAGGCCACCATTGATGGTCACGAACAGCAACGCCTTTAGGTCAAATTCTTCCCCATGTGCTCATCCCACGCACGCACACCTGTTCCATTCCACAGCTTGTAAGAGTTCTTCAACTAATGGCCTTAGGTACACATCAATGTCGCTGCCGGGTTGCTTAGGGCCTTGGATGAGCACCGCATCATAATGAACTTCCGCTTCATGCACAACCAAGGAGGAAGGTTATACAAACATAGAGTCACAGTGCCAGTGCTATGGTTGCCGCTCTGCTCCCCAAAAGGATTAATGCCATCTGCGCTTAGACCAAACCATACGCCCTTGCGCCATCTCGCAAACTCCTTCCCGTATTTTATTTCGATTTTTCTCCACTGCGACCCATCACCGGTACTCTCAACTTTCCGCCTTTCTTACGGTCTTCTTCGTGCCATCGCATCGCTTTGGCATGCTCTTTGTTTTGGAACAACGTTCAACCGTGGTATTATAGGAGAATACCACATCACCTTGGCAGGAATCTTCTTCCGGGTGCTGGCCTCGACATCACCATGCTCATCGCGGCTGATCTTATAGCGCAATGCACCACATACCGCAAGCGCTCAAATCCTCGTACTCACCGCGTAGAGGATGCAATCATTAGGGCATGCATGTATCTTCTGCACCTCTAACCCTAGAGGGCGATAGCCTTCTTTGCTTCAGACGCATTTCTCGGGCAATTCGTTGTCCTTTGAAGCATATCCTTTATCATTACCAAAGAACTTTCCAAATCCCTTGTCGATACACCATTCTCTGCCTTCCATTGCAGCAATTCCAAAGTGGTGCCCAGCTTTTTCTTGTCACCAACGCAATTCGGGTACAACAATTTTTTGTGATCCTCTAACATGCTCTGCAACTTCTTCTTCTCCAAATCACTTGCGCAGTTTCTCTTTGCATCGGCAATGGCCCGACCTAGATCATCAACGGCTCATCTCGATGCCTCTTCTTCAGCTTCTTCCCGCATTGCTGGCCCAGCTTCTTCCCCGCATTACCGCTCAGCTTCTTCCCCATTGTTGTATCATCGTATTCAGGGAACCCATGGCCGGATAGTCTGTCGTCGCCCTCTTCTTCTTCATTGTCTTCCATCATAACCCCTCTTTCTCCGTGCTTGGTCCAAACATTATAGTGGGGCATGAAACCGACTCAAACAGTGGACGGAATGGTTCTTGACGAGAGTAATTATGACCATTCTTACAGCCAAAGACATGGACAAGGCATAAAACCATCCGCCCGCTTGTTTGCCTCAGCCGAAGCGTAAAAGTATGCACGCCTCAACGAATCGGGAGAGCATCGGTCATCGACATCCATTGCCGGCTCATCTTCATTACGTAACACCAATAGACCAAATTAATACAAGTTCATACATAAAGTTCATACAACACTTAAATGCAACAAACAAATAACTCTCTAGCTAAAGCATTTAAATGCAACAACAAATGCGATCAAGATCGCAACTAAGGTAACAATTGATCCAACAGATAATGATACCAAGCCTCACTATCGATGGCATATTTTCTAATCTTTCTAATCTTCAAGCGCATTTTCTCCATCTTGATCTTGTGATCATCGATTTACATCGGCAACATGCAACTCCAATTCCATCTTCTCCCCTCAATTCTTTTCAATTTTTCTTTCAAGTACTCGCTTTCTCTTTCAACTAAATTTAACCTCTCGACAATAGGGTCGGTTGGAATTTCCGTTCACATACCTCCTAGATAAAAATATCTATGTCAACTTGATGGGCATAATTTGTCATAAACACGAAATGCAACAAATAGTTTTAAAAGAGAATATACCACATCCTAATCATAACAAGGACGAGGGCCGACGGGACGGATATCAAAACCATGGCACTATGTATAACAAACAACGACGGGTAAGATAATTATTATACGAGTAACTATATATCCAAATCACAGAAACATCAATTTTTATATAAAATTTCATGAACAAGAGGCTCACCACAAGGTGGTGCCGCGACGGGACGGTGTGGGCGATCGACGGTGGTTACGACAGAGATTTAGAAGGCACTAAGTAAACCACACCTACATATGCAAACTAAGTGTTATTTTGACCTCAAATTGCATATAAATCAAATACTAGCACATATATATATTTCCTCCCAAATTACTAAACTCACAAATTAATAACTATATGAAGCAATGCATGAGCTAATCTAGCAATGAGAGATGAAAGGACAAAGTTGCTAACCTTTGTGATCACTTGAATGGATGGGGGCCTTTAAATCTTGACAAATTTTGGGCAAAATGTGTGATGAGCTCGAGGGGAGAAGAGGAAGAACAGAGAGGAGAGGAGAGGGGAAAGGGGGAAGAACAGAGTGAGCTGGACGAAGGGTTTATATGCAGGAGGACCTATAGTACCGGTTCGTGGCACGAACCGGTATTAAAGGTGCTGGAGGGGGCCCAGACTGACAACATCCTGCCACCACCCTCATTAGTACCGGTTCATGGCACGAACCGGTGCTAAAGGTTAGCCACGAACCGGTGCTAAAGGCTAGCCGTTGGAACCGGCACTAATGTATACATTTGTGCCGGCTCTAATACAAACCGGCACTAATGTGCTTCACGTTTGACCCTTTTTCTACTAGTGAGAGCAATTCATTGTAGCATGGGTGATGTCTCAGTTATCTTAACTCATACTTTTCTGGTCTCTATACATCAGTAGCGTCATTTGCCTTGAAATCATCTTATGCCGTCATTATCTTTCAAGAAACAATAAAAAATATATTTTTCGGATATACAATAATGCTAATTGTGCTTGCTTCGTATTGTTTATGTATAATGTTTGAGAGATGTCTCATATCTAAAAAGATTCTCTCATATTCCATAGGGACATAAACCAACTTAGTAAAAACGAGGTGAAGAATTTTTCGCATTCAATCCGAACAACCTTATTATTGTGGTTCTAAAGGGAAGAAGGCAGCTACCACATTACAAGTTAGTCTGTAAAGGGACACTCGGATAAGATAGGTGTATAAGTGGTTAGTTATGAGGGTACATTCAATTAGTAGCTACATTATTCATGCTGCTAATTATTTCCCTTTTCGTAACTATCTATGCTACTAACCATATTTATTTCTTTTAACTCATTCATGCTGCTAACTTGGCATGTTGTCACTAGATGAGGAACTGAAATGCCAAACAACACAAAATGGTAGTAGAATCTTGCACTTTAATTGTAAATCTGCATTTGGATGAGACCAACAACAAGAAATGTACAGTGTAATTAGAGCTCTGATTGTCATGCTATGTATCTAATGAACTTGATTGATATTCGGCCTGCATTTCGAATGGAGAAAATTAGATCTAGAATTCTGTAGATGTGTTTTCTATTTCTTTCTTTTTGTTTGTTTGTAAAATTGTAGTGCAGCTCTGATTTAGATGTGGTAACGAGCTTATGAAAATTTCCTAGCATTAGTGAATGGTTGATGTTACATTGTGTTGATAACAATAATTTTATTATGTAGTGCCAATTTACTAGCTCATGTATTGGAGGACCACTATGTCTTCGTTGCCGTTTGTCACTTCCTAAATTCATTGAGAAGTGATTTGATCTTTTATGTTTGTAAAGACTTCCCCTAAAGAAATTCTCACAAATTGATTATGGTTCCAAATGGATCGATAGGTGTAGCCATGGTCACCGAGCAAGGGAGTAGAGAAATTTGATATATTTTTTATCTTTGAAAGAGTGTGATTGTAGGTAATCATTTCATGCATATTTTCTGTTCATTTTGAAGTTTTCAGGTGTAAAATAGTTGTTAAAAATCATTTCATTTTAGTATTGCTAGAATGCCAGATTTATAATTTCCATCTTGAAAGATGTAGCACTCATGGTGATAATAATGTATCATTTCCAATTTGTTCTTGTCCAAAGCTTGATTTCTTGTGACTACAGATTATAACTACAAACTTACACACATGGAGCTATTAACTTTTATTGCATGAGCCGACAAAAGCATATACACATGTATTGTATCAACGGGGTGCGGCGTGCCGCCGCGCGGGTATGGCTAATATTCGTTATGCTTGTCTCAAAAAAGCTATTCTCGTTACGCGGTAGCTCTGCTTGGTCATTTGACTAGCTTGTGTTGTTAATTTGGCAGGAGGTTCTAATCCCAGCGTGCAATTTATTTTTCCATCTTATTCCTCTTTCGCATGCTGACATATGGGTCATGTATCTCTACTGTACACTAATGTGGTACTGTGCATATCAGGAGCTGTAGTCAGGACCGTATGTGTGACGTATTCTCATCTTAAAGGATCGTATTGGAGCATTTCACGAGTTGCAGGACCATTGTGTTACATGCCAACTAGTACAAGGACCATAGGTGCAATTTACTCTTTACGGACGATCTGTTTTTCCATCTTACTCACAATCTGTAGCCTTTTTTTCAGGGGAGCTCACGATCTGTAGCCTGTAGCGTAGCGCTCGATGGCCTCAAGACATAGGCCCAGCTCCAACGCCTCGTGGCCCTTCGATCTGGATTTTCTTTAAGAAATACTAGGCCTACATATAAAATTTAGGGCCCCCTAAAATTATGAGCCCTGTGCGGGCCGCACATTTGGCACAAAAGTGGGCCCGGCCCTGCGTGAAGGCGAAGGGCCGGTCTAGATTGACCACCGCCAGCATGGCCAGAGCAGCCACACAGTCTCAGGGCCCATCCATGCAGCAAGAGGAAGCGAGGACAACCATAGCCAGCTCCAGGAAGCCACGCGTGGATCCACCGCCGTCGATGGTGGAGGTAGAGCAAGGCGGGCGCGGGACCAAGGTCACACCATCACACACAAACATTGCCATCATGGACGAATGTCTTTTTTTTTTTTGCGAGGAAAGAGTGAATATATTAGCTAGCAATAGGAGTAAATAGCATAAAACTACTACTTTACAGGTTAGGGTTTCAAAAAACTATCAATTTTTTTTTCGCTGATAACTACCAACTAAGGTTTCGGCTGTTTCAAAAAACCCAAATTCCTCGTTGCTAACATTTTAAACCGGTTTATGACAGGTCGGACCAGCTCCTAAACAATCCGTTTGTTGACTGTTTTGTTTGACCGTTAATTTATTGTAGGACCCACATGTAAGAGGTTTCTTCTTCCTCGTACTTTTTCTTCTCTCCTCCTGCATCTCTCTTCTCTCCTCCTTGCCCGAGCTCTCACCGACGGCGACCACCACCACGCGCCGCACCCAGGAGCAAGGGCTGCCGAGAGCCGCGCCATGGAGCAAGGTGAGCAAGGGCTGCACCATGGGGCCGCGCCCAGGAGCAGGGTTGCCCCGCCCAGGAGTAAGCAGCAAGGGCTGCCGCGTCCAGGAGCACGGGTTGCCGCGCCCAGGAGCAAGGGCTGCCGCGCTCCATTGCCAGGGTTCAGGTCGACGCGCTCAGGAGCACGCGCTGCCGCGGCCGAGCGCCATGGCCAGGGGCTCGGGCTCGGGCCGCCGCGCCCAGGAAGAGGGAGGGGAGAGAGAGGTCGCGTGGCTAGGACTTCACGGCGGCTCCAGGCGCAACTTGCCGGCAGAGGAGGCAGCGGCCGAAAGGAGCTCCGCGGCGGCCCTTACTGCACACCGACGGCTGCGGCGGCGCAGCTCCTCTCAGGCTTGAGCAGGGGAGGGACCCGATTGCTTTTTATTTAAGTCTGCAGGGACCTGATTGCTTTTTTCAAATTTTACAGGGACCTGATTGCTTTTTTGATTTTTTTTATTAAATTATGACAAAGAGACACTGACATGTGGTGTCAGTTAACAGTCAAACAAACGGCTAGACAATCAGTTTGCTTACATGCGGGCCCCAACTGTCATAATAACGATCAACATTAAAGCACTGGACGATTAGAGTTTTTTGAAATAGCCGACCCCTGACTTGGTAGTTATCAGAGAAAAAATAATTTTTGGTAGTTTTTTGAAACCTTAGCATGTAAAGTAGTAGTTTTATGCTATTTACTCTAGCAATAGAGATACAATCAGCGTTCATAGCTATGGCAATTTCCTGAGGGAAATTTCTTAGCCAAACTGCAGTTTTCACCTGCTCTCTACCTAGTTGTGCTAAGCCATGGCTCACAGAGTTGGCTTCGGATCGATTTTGACGATCGAGACATCTCTTTCTGAAGAAGTTCACGAATATTCGGACACGCCGACACATAGCGCGACATGTTGGGGTGGAGGATTGCACCAGTAATAGTTTCAACACAAATCGCCTCCACGGACAACTAAGTGGCGACCATTGAGCGCAAGGGCCAGCCTCCTCCATCGCACCAAGTTCTGCGCCCATAGCGCCGGGCGATCCAAAGAGGTACCGCATGCAACGAAGATCGAGGATCCATCATCATCACGGCGCCATGCCGCCTCGCCGACCCATCCGGAATGAACGATCCATCCACATTGAGTTTGACCCGTCCGCCGATGGAGGTTCCCATTTCTAACGCACTTTTGACGGCCATCCGACGAGTGGCGGTAGTGGTGCAGCTCGACGAATCCACCACTTGTTTTCCTTTTGAACATCAACAATAGGATGTCATTGAATAAGCAAGAGAGAGTTGAGGTAACTTCCGTGAAGTTCTTTGAGCCTTGAGCCGTTGGTGGGATTTTTGGTGGGTGATTTCATTGTGGCAATGCCATACACGCCAAAGAATCATGAGAACCATAGCCCGCTGCTGCTCCGCCATTGCATGTAGAGCTTGCAATATCCATTCGTGCCTGGGCTATTCAAAACGCCTTCACCGGGAGGGTCCATTCTCGACGCATTGCTGCCTGAGCTCACGCGCATGTGGGCATCGGAATAGGGCATGGAAAGCATCTTCTTGTTCCGTCCCACACACAAGGCATGTGGGATCTTCCTCCATACCTCTTCTCGCACATATTCTCCGGGTAGCCAAAGCATTAGATGCAAGCTTCCATGTAAAAATCCGCACCTTAGAGGGATCGACATTGCCAAATGAGCTTCCAACAGTCTCAGAATCGCTTGATTGTTGCCGGGCGCGCCAACGCTTTCGTTCGCATTTTTTCATCAAGAGCCGTGGTATGCACTGCACATAGTGAACATCCCTCGTTTCTCCGGGTGCCATGCAAGAAAATCTTGTTGATTCCGTGTTGACGGTTTAATTTTGATGATTTCCGCAACATCAACATGCAGGAAGTGTTGGCGGACAAGGGCCACATTCCAGTTTCCATTGGGGTCGATGAAATCTGCCACCCATCTTAGCCGGCATCTCCCTCTAGCAGTGATCGGACGCAGCAGATGATTACGTGGGATCATCATGGACGAATGTCTTGGCGCCTGACAGCCACACATTAGGAGGCATCCATCGAGTCAACCTGGATCTTTAGGAAAAGGTGTGGCTGGTCTCAGATACTTAACCAATTCTAAGTCAGGTGATATAACATGTAAGAAGAAAAAATAAAAAATAAGAAAACTTTGCAAACATCGACTAAGACTTCATTAAATCTCAGTCACTAAGATTTCACAATACCGTTAGGAAAAGTCACTATGGAGGAGGGAGGAGCGGGTGGTGCAGCAGCGGTTGGGGTCTTCCACCCGAGCCGCCGAGAGGGTGATGCGGGGAAAGATGGATTTGTCCAGTTCAATTCCAAAATACCAAAGGTTTGGATATTGAAAACCTACAATATTCGCCCATTTTTTGAGATTTTTATGCAACTCCAGAAGAATGAAACTTTGTGAAGCCCACGAGGCCAGATTCAGAAGTCATCACCCGGGAGAGGGGATCAACGTCGCTGAACCAGGAGATTAAGTTGCGCTCCACGCGTCGTCGGTCTCAAGAGAAGGCCGCAGTCACCTCACCTAGAGAGGAGGTTGTGCTCACCGCATTGTCTGATCCATGTGTGCGACACGACCGAGAGACAAGACGAGCACTCACGACTGGTGGGAGAGGTGGCCGCGTTCACCTTGTTGTTTGACCCATAAACATTCGTCAAATGCAGGATGAGGCAAGCGCGTGCAACCGAGGGGAGGGAGGCCACGGTCATCGTGATGCTTGATCCACCCGCTTGCGGCCCATTTAATGGGTGATGCGAGTATGTGTGTCTGCAGGAGATGAGGTACGGTGGTGGTGGTGGTATTTGTGAGGGAGGGGATGTGGGGTGGTGGATCTGCCTCCACGAGGGAGCGAGGAGGAAGGGAGAAGATAGCAAGTGTTTTGGTTTTGGGCCACCTCTTTTATAGATACGAGCGAGGGTGCATGTACATGGGCTTTTGGAAGTGGGCCTCTCCACTATTAGACCTCTACTAAGGGTCTGTTAGTGATGCCATACATACTAGTGTTAGTTGACGATGTTTTATCATTGACGGGGTCGAATGTATCGCTCGTCGGTGAATAACATCCATCTACAGTTTGACACCAAATGTGGCAGCTTCACATAATGTTGACGAGTGTTCTTCCTCCCTGTCGGATTAGGGTTGTCATCTCACATACATCGCTCATGGCCTATCGGCCATGTAACATCTTTTATCCCTTAGAACTTAGTTTCACCTTCACTGCCTGCCTTTACCACAAATATAATTTACATATAAGGATGCATATTGCTGCAAATAAGGATATACATATTGGATCATGAGCTGGATTTAGTTTCCCTCGGAGCTTTCTGGTACTTTTCATTACCTGACTTTACCACAAGCTGAATTTTCTCATTGTCCATCAATATAAATTGAGAAAAGTATATTTTCATCCCTCAACTTTTGGCGAAGTCTAGATTTGGTCCTTCAACTATGAAACCGGACAATTTGCACCTCAAACTTTCTATACGGATAGATTTTGTCCCTTGACACAACTGAAGCGGTTTCTGAGCTGACTTGTCATGTTTTTGACCAGTCATAGTCCGGGTGGAAGTATTTCTCTATCCTACTCATCATATCTCTTCTTCCCTCCTACTATCTTTCTAATGGGCATTTCATCGAGCACTTAGAGTGCGTCGGCTGCACAAACGCTGCAGTGACAAGCTAGGACGCAGAGGCATCCCGTCAGCGTGCCGGCACGGTGGTAGGCGGCACCATCGCCGTATGGTACTCTCATGGGATTCTCAGGTCATTTTGTAATTTACATATTAATTCAAGTCATTTTAGGCTTAATCATATGGATGTGAAGAAGGGACGTCAGGGAACTGTAGCTTCCGTAATATCTTTTCGTGATGTTAGAGGATCTCGTTCCGCTAGCACCCGCATCGTGCGTTGTCGCCGGTGCAAGCTAATTTTTCCCCCAAGTAAGGAACAATTTACCAGCTCCTTTGCCATGTTGGCGTGGACCGGTCAAAAACCACGCAAGTCAGCAGTTAAACCGGGTTGGCTGATACGAGGGATGTAGTTTGACCGGTATGAAAAGTTTGTGATGCAAGTTGTCCGGTTTTATAGTTGAGGAACTAAACCGGGTAGGCTGATATGCCCACGCCCACGACGACACCGCCCACGCCTACGCACATGCCGACGCCGCCGCCAAGCCCGACCGATGATGCCGCCGAGACTGCCCGCAGCGCAGAAGCCACGCCGCCAAACACAGAGACCCCGTCAAGCCCGCGCACGCCGACTCCGCCAACACCGGAGGCCGACCTCGCCGTCTGATGCGCGTTTCCGTTCTGAATTTTGTACGCCGAACTTTTCATCGATCACCGATCATCGCTTGATCGCCAGATTGTGGCGTTTATTTTTGGGCGCGTGTCATGGAATTGTCACGGCAGATGTCCTCGTGAAAGGACTTAGTCGCAGGGCCATCGTACGGGTTAACTTAGAGGGGTTAAAGTGGACACAAAGACACGGGAGTTATACTAGTTCGGCCCCTTCGATGAAGGAAAAGCCTACGTCTAGTTGTGATGGGATTGATGTGATTTCGACGACTAGGGAGCGATAGCTTCGCCTAAGCCTCGAATTGTTCCGTCTCTAAACCCACTGGTCGCCCCCATATATACACGGGTTGACGCCGGCCGGTTCATGAGTCCCGACCTGCTCATACAAGTGTCCGCTCGGTCTCTTCTCTCTTATCTTACAAAGACAAGTTACAAGACTAAGGCGGTTTACATAAACGGACCCTAATTCGCCTCTGGGCTCGGGCCTCCTCCGTGGCCCCGATCTTGGACGAGGGTAACCCGGCCCCCGAGGCGGTTCACACTCGATAGTTATCTCCCAACATTAGGCCCCAGATTGACTTGAACCGGTTCATGCTAATCTTCAACATCTTCAGAAACTCTTGATCTCCCTTCATATATCGTAAACCGCCATCTGCTTGAACCGCCGTGACGCTATCCTCCGATCCCCGTGTCGTACGCGCTTGACGCCATCTTTAATAAAGAAATCCAAACAAGAAGATTCCCTTCCTTTAATGCTATCCTCGAAATCGAGGCGATCGCTGCGCCGTCCGCCGCTTTGACTCCTCGATTCTCGCTTGTTAATTGCTCCGTTCCTTATAAATAGACCGGCAGGCCCTTTCTTCTTCTTCGCTTTTCTCCTTCCTCGCGACGCCCAGCCTCTGAAGCTCCGCCGCCGCCCCGACCTTCCAACGCCGCGTCGGCCAACAGATCAACCTCGATCAGATCGAAGTTCTCGGCGCCCTCCGCGGATTTGCTCATCGTAAGGTCCTCTTCAAGCCCTAGATCCCATCTCAAGATCCTGTTCATCTCGTAGTTCATAGGTGTTTCATATCGCTTCTTCATACCTGCTCTGCCATGGCCATACGACTCACCCGCATTATACATCTCTGTAAGGGCGATCGCCTCGCCGCCAATTTGACTCTTTATGCATCTTTCCTTTTGTTCAGATCCTCTAGTCTAGAACGCCTCAACCTTCCTGCTTTTTATGAGGCTTGCATAGGTCGAGAAGTTTTTTCATCAAACTTCGTAGATCTAGATTACTTCCATTCGCATGTGAAAACTGTTTCGCCCACACTTAGTAGATTTTTCAGTTCTGCCTCTTTTGGCGGTTTGACTTTTGATAGCTAATCCGTCACTCCATTAGTCCTCGCTAAACCGAATCGAAACTGGCCGCGAATCGCCAGCTTTAACATTGTATAATATGCCTGAACCGCTTAACGGTGAACCGCTTTTCCTTTCGCAGCTTTAGTCTTCCGAATGGCCCTCAATTCTCAGCTTGCAATTGGGTCGGTCTAAGGCCACCGAGACACAACTCAACGGATACGCCACAACCGGCGCTTTAGCTGCTAAAATGTCCTCCATCAAGGGTTCCGGATGCCAATGCCCTCCCAATCCGCAAGAAGGAGAAGTAATTGTGTTTGTGCAGCACTTAGACCGGGATTCTGCCCACCCGGATCAAAATTCTTCCGGATGTCCTTGCCAGTTTTCAACTCCATCCACAGGATATTGGTCCAAACTCCATGTCAAACATATGCAATTTTCAAGTGTTTTGTGAAGTCTACCTTCAAGAAGAACCATCTGTGGAGCTGTTCCGGATTTTTCCACTTGAACCGTCAGTCAGAATTTTCTCGATGGTCCCAACACGTAGCTGGGCGGCGCTTCAATCCGTAAGAGGAAGGAAGTGGACTTTCCTCACGCCAAACACCACAGCCATCCAAAAGATTGGAACCAAACCTGGTTCTACCGCCGAACACCGCTTCCCGCCAATGAGAATCTTTTGCCGGGTTACCGTCCTCACCGCTCAAGAACCATCATCCGCTGCCTTTACGCTTAACCGCCATGAACGGAAGAACTTCGCGCGCAAATTATCAAGCTCCGGCTCTAATGGCCAATGGCTTAACCGGTGTGGACCTTGTGCGGTGTTGGGTTTCTTGGGGCGTCTTGCCACTAAGCCGCCGCCCGGATTGATGCACGAGTACACCGGCAGCCTCAAAGACCCTCAAAGACGCCACGAGTTACCAATAACTGAACTTGAGGTCACAGAGATCAGAAGAAGATGCTTGATGAACCGATCTCCGCTCTGCAGCCTAACCGGTTGGCTCCATTTTGTGTTGCCAACAAACCGCTGCATGTAAGGTTCTGCCACCGCTGGACCTGTAATACTTGGTTGGTATACATTAATCCTTGTTACCTCGCAGCCAACAGCTCCTTCCGAAGTGTACCAAACCGGCTCGGGCGCAAGGTAAAGTCCAAGGCCACCAAGAAGGCTGGCAAGAAGAAAACCGCCGAGTCTTCCGATCCGCGGAGGACTAAGAATCGAAGCGAGGTAAAACTTGATATCCTTACGAGGAGTCGCCAGAACCGCTCTCCTCTTTGTGTTTCTTCTTGCTTGTGATTTATCCCTTTGTATTCCTTTTACTGACAATTTTACCTCCCAGGATGATGCTGAAGCCAGTCATGCCGACCCTGTTGAGGTAATCTTTCTTTCTTCCGAATCCGACCTCGTGCCGGTTAAAAGAATTCGACGCGCCGTCCGGAAAGTGAAAAAATATCATTCCTGTGCTTATTTAAATCAAAACCTTTCCTTGAAGACACAGCAGGCTGAAGAGCGCCGTACGACCCGGCACAGTGGTCAACGGATTTCCTCATCCGGTTTACCAGATACACCAACCCGGAAGCGTCGTCCAGAGGTGACTTGTTCTCCTGAAAAGCGTTATCCCTTAAAAGGTTTCTTCCGATGTCCTCTCAATCCGTCGACCAATTATCGTGCCTCTTCCAATTCTTCTGGCGGTTCATCAACCACGCAACTGCCTCCGCTTAAAGTTGCTGCAGGGTACGCAACTGCTGTCCCGCCAATTCGGTTTACAATTGCCTTGATCGATTCGTCTTAATTCAATTCCAAATATTGCAGCACCAAGGCTCGCTTGAGTAAGAAAGTGAAAACCCTGGATCCTACTGCAGATGTTGATCCGGAGAAGACCCCAGAGCAAACCCACGAAAATCCTGAAGTCGCCAAAAATAGCTCTGGCGAGTTGTACAAAGACGACACTGCCGATCCGCCAGAAACTGAACCGGAGGTCCAAGTGGAAACCTCGCATCCTGCTCCACCGAGTCCGGCCACAGAGCGGGTCATAACTGTTGAACCGCCGAGCCGAGCATGAAGGCACCAAGCCCAAAGAAGACCGCCAATCCGCCAGCCCGGCCAAAATGATGATGTTATTGTGACGGCATCGCTACACCACTCCTAGCCAACCGTCGCTTTAGCAAAACACAGCGCCAAGGAAGATTCTGCCACTATGAGTAAAGATAAGGGAAAACTGATCTGTCACCTTATGACAACTTCTCCGCCAGAACTTCACTCGGGTTTCAACCGCTCTACACAAGCCGTGACTTTGAAGCTGGTCCGTAAACCGTATGAAGGACCGCTATGAGGTAATGAGTTATTCCTTTCTTGTACTTTGGCTGTATAGTAGCCCCCAAGGGTCGGTTCAACTTAGCATAGTTAAACCGGGACATAATTTGTGCCTCCCCATAGCAAACTGAGATCAACTAGCCATTAGCCCCCAAGTGCCAAGTTGAATATTTGTATTGAGCTTGGGACTTTATAATGAAACAACTAACATGCTCCCTTTGTTATCAGAATGAAATATACCAACAAACCGTGCAACTCAAGGACCTTCGGGCCAATCTGGAAACTCAACAAGCAGAAACCACCAAGGCCAAGGACGAATTGAAGACTGCCTTGGCCACTATGGAATAGCTGCAGGAGTGGTATAAATCCTAACGGGCCAACTGGGACACCGAGAAGGCCGGTTTGAAAAAACGGGCGGAAGATGCTGAAGCAGCTTAAACCGTGATCAAGAGCTTACCGGACTCAAGCGCCAAGTGCATGCCATGACTCTGCCATCTTTGGTAAGAAAACTTGCACTGATTATCTCTATTTTGATATTCCCGCCGGTTTAACCTGAGCTGTCTGAAACCGGTGCAGGCAAGCGTATTGCTCATCTGGGCTCTGATGTGCGGAAGAAGCTCAAGGCCGCTTATACGCTGATTGAGCAGCTGTATACCGGCGCCAGCGAGTCATATGTGCCACATCATACGACAACATGGCTCCGCCCCTCGATCGAGAGATACACCGGACCGATCGTCCATGGTTCCGGGCAGCTTGAAGAGTTGAAGCGATCCGCGCCCGGCTGGCACCCTATCGGCTCTAACTCGTGCTAAGGCGTGATAGCGGATCTTGATCCGCCGACATAGCCAAGGGTTTCTAGCCAAGAGAACGGTGAAGCCTTTGATAATGACGCCTCAAACGAATAACAAAGGAGATGCGTCACCGGCGAAGTCAATCGGCAGCAGAAGTTAACCCGGCGTTCACCGCTTTTTATGACGCAAACAACAAACAGGTGGAGTTTGTCATTCCTGAAGTCGCGAGCCTTGTTCCTCCAATCCGTAAGCACACTTATGCCCCGACGCTGATCCGCTGAGCTTATAAGTGAAGAGGCTGTCTTCGTGCCTTAACCCGGATTGACTAGTCTACCAATGACTTCCGGCTTTGGGTGATGAAGAGGAAGAAGTTGAACCGACGCCAGCGCCTCTACTTCACGCCAACCCGGCGAAGAAGCGAATCCGCTGCCGGTGACGCCCAAACTGCTAGTCATAACACCACGCTGAACACCGGCCTTGGAAGGCTTTGTAATAGGATAGTCAGCACTTTGTTTTGAACAATGCCTTTATGACCTCACCTGTATCCCTTGCATGGTGGTATCGACACCGTGGATTTGATGAACCGTCAACTTAGTTCGCTCTCAATCACAAATTTTTAAACCGCCACGGCGGCTTATGTCGCCAAATTGCTTGTGACGCGTATATATTTATATAAGAAAATATGGATGTATATGACCAAACTTTATGATACAAAAAATACCTGCCAGCGTCGGGCATGCAGTTGGCTTAACCAACCTTGAGGCGGAGGTTATATAAACCATTACCGTCAAAGGAGAAAACAACTCCTGTGCTTAGAGTGCCGGTTTACCGTAAACCGTGGTCGGCATGACAAGCCCCTGTTACTCCATAATGGGATGTTAACAGAAAAAATCAAACCGAACAAAATCACCGGATTAAAAATGGACCGAATTCGCTATTCGACAACTTGAACCGGTTTAAAAAGGTTGTCGGTTTAAGAAGGCAAATAAAAATCAAACAACTGGTATGAAAACCACATGGAAACAAAGGCAATGATAAAACCGCTTATAGAAGAGGCTTTATCGAGCCCGATCGATGGTGTTACCATGGTCGGACAGGACCAAGCTCCCCATAAGGTGTAGCGATGGTTCAAGTCAGCCAGCCCCCAACTCAAATCGTGGCATTATGCCGATCAAGTGGCATGGCAATGGTTCGGGTTCACCAAGCCCCTGTGATTCTATGGCCTTAGGCCGACCAAGAGGCGGATCGGTTCAGACGTGACCATGTCCCCAAGTGATCTGGTGGCTTTACCCATCAAAAGGTGTTGCGTTGGTTCGATACCACCAAGCCCCAAGTGACAAAAACTTCAAAAGCAAGACCAAGGGTTAAACCGAGGCCGCTTTGCGACAACATCTCCATGTACCCAAACCGACTTTTTACGTAACGGATACCCCGCTTAGCCGAGGATCCGTTTATTGCTTTTATTCATAATATATACATTGTCTTAATATGTACATAAGTGGAGCCGATGGCTCGTATAATAAGGTCAAGATGAGCTATGTTCCACGGCCGTTGGTCTCCTCTTCGACGTCGTGAGTCTTTTCGCCTCGAACATCAATCGATAGTATGACCCACAGTAAATTCTGCTGACCACAAAGGGCCCTTCCCAAGGTGGGGATAGCTTGTGCATATATGTCTGGTCTTGAATGAGCCGAAGCACCAAGTCTCCTTCCTAAAAGGTTCTTGTTCTAACCCGCCGACTATGATACCGACGAAGATCCTGCTGGTAAATCGCCGAACGAGCAGCCGCCATACCGCGCTTCTTCATCCAATGATCCAAAGCGCCCTGCAGTGCTGCCTCGCTATCGGCCTCAACATAGGCTGCATACGCTGGGCGAAGTCATGACGGATATCGCAGGAAGGAATGCCTCGCCCATAGACCATAAAGAACGGTGTGTATCCAAAGTGGATCTGTTAGGGTAGTATTGATACTCCATATCACGATGGTAGCTCTTCTACCCAACAACCCGGCGTCCTCTCTAAAGGGACCATAAGCCGGGTTTAATACCTCTCAAGATCTCCCGATTAGCTCGCTCCGCTTGACCATTGGACTGCGGGTGGGCCATCAAGAAACATCAAGCCGGATGTGCTCTCGCTCACAAAACTCCTTCATGGCTCCCTTGGACAAATTAGTGCCATTGTCCGTGATGATGCTGTGGAAACCCAAACCGAAAATCACCTTTTGATGAACTCAACCGCCGTGGCGATCACACTTGCTAATGTGCTCGCCTCTACCCACTTTGTAAATTTATCAACCGCCACCAGCAGGTGGGTCTTTTGTCCTTGGACCTTTGAAAGGTCCAACCATATCCAGCCCCAAGTCGCGAACGCCAAGTAATTGGAATCATCCTCAATTCTGGGCCGGTACATGAGCACGCCTGAAAACTTTTGGCAACCATCACATCGTCTCGACCAGATCTTCCGCATCAGCATGGGCAACAACCAATAGAAACCGTGGCGGAACGCTTTGGCCACCAAGGACTTTGAACCGCGTGGTGACCACAGCCCCTTCATGGATCTCACGCAATATCTCACGGCCTTCGCTGGGGACACACAACGCTGAAACGCCTCTGACACGCTGCAACGATGCAACTCACCCTTATATATGGTCATAGACTTAGACCGCCGAACTATCTGCCGGGCCAACGTCTCATCTTCTGGTAACTCGCCCGTTCATGTATGCCAAATAAGGGAGCGCCCAACCGAATGACATGCAAGGTCGCCACCAACCGAGCCTCCGGATCAGAATAGCCAAATCAACTTCATCAGAAGCTTAACCGACGGATTGTGCAAGACATCAAGGAAGACATTGGGCGGACCGGTTTACGCCGAGAGCCCAGCCGGCTTAGAGCATCCGCCGCCGCTCTTCCGACGGTCCACATGGTCCACCTGATATCCTTTAAAGTGTCCTGCAACAATATCCACCTCCCGACGGTACGCAGCCATGAGTGGATCTTTGAATCCTAAGCACTGATACTTGCCGGGCCACCAAGTCCGAGTCCCCAAAACACTTAACCCGCTTAGATTCATCTCCTTAGCCATCCGGAGACCATGGAGCAAAGCCTCATACTCAGCTGCATTGTTAGTACAGGGAACATTGCTTAAGAACGAATAGAACTTGTCACCTCGTGGGAAGTTAATACGACTCCAGCCCCGAGCCCTCCAATTGCCTCGGACCCATCAAAGTGGATGGTCCAATAGGTATGATCCGCTTTTCTTCAGCGCTTGCAACTTTGTCCAATCGTTAATGAAATCCACAAGTGCTCGAGACTTTACCGCCGTCCGAGGCACATACCTTAAACCGTGGGCCCAAGTTCTATAGCCCACTTAGCAATCCGCCGCCGCTTCCGTTCTCAGTATGATATCTCCCAAAGGAGCTAAATCGACCACCGTGATGGGGTGCCCTTGAAAATATTGCTTCAGCTTCCGGCTTGCCATAAAAACTCCATATACCAGCTTCTGCCAATGCGGATATCTTTGTTTAGACTCAATGAGGACCTCGCTAATGTAATAAACCGGCCGTTGAACCGGATACTCCTTCCCTGCCTCCTTTCGCTCCACCACAATGGCTACGCTGACTGCCCTGGCATTAGCAGCAACATATAACAGGAGCGGCTCCTTGTCAATGGGAGCAGCGAGAACAGGTGGGTTGGCCAACTGCCGCTTTAAGTCCTCCAATGCCTCATCAGCGGCTGAAATCTGCATTTAACCGATCCGCTTTTCAAAGATCTCGGTACAAAGGAATGGCCTTCTCTCTAGGCGGCCGATAAACCGCTTAGCGCAGCAATCCGACCTGCCAAACGTTGGACGCCATTGATACACTTTGGCTTAGCCAGGAGGTGATAGCTGTAATCTTCTCCGGATTAGCTTCAATCCTCGCTGGACACAAGGAAACCCAATAACTTGCTCCGCCGAACACCAAAACACACTTGGCCGGGTTAAGCATCATCTTGTACACCCGCAAGTTGTCAAAGGTTTCTCTCAAATCCTCAATCGTGTTTCCTTCTTCCTTGACTTAACCACAATATCATCCACATAAGCATGCACATTACGGCCGATCTGTTCATGCAGCAATTCTGCACGCAACGTTGATAAGTTGCTTGGGCGCTTTTGAGCCCAAAAGGCATAGATACATAGCGTAAGGCTCCAAAAGGTGATAAACGCCGCCTTCTCCTGGTCCTTAATCGCCATCTTAACTGATGATATCCGAATACGCATCCAAAAACTCAACGCCACAACCCGCCGTAGCATCAATAATCTGATCAATACGGGAGGACGAAGGATCTGCCGGACAAGCCTTGTTAAGATCTCAGATAATCCACGCATACGCGCCAAGTGCCATTCTTCTTAAGGACCAACACCGGATTAGCAAGCCACTCGATGGAAAACTTCAACGATAAACCCCGCCGCTAAGAGCCTCGCAACCTCCTCTCCAATGGCCTTGCGCTTTTCCTCGTTAAACCGCGAAGAAACTGCTTTACGGTCTGTACTTGGGATCAACATTAAGAGTGTGCTCAGCGAGTTCCTCGGTACACCGCATGTCGGAAGGTTTCCATGCGAAAATGTCCCGATTCTCACGGATGAACTCGATGAGCGCGCTTCCTATTTAGTATCCAAGTTAGCGCCGATGGTGAACTGCTTGGACGAATCGCCGCACAAAATCAACAAGTTTAGTCTCACCGCCGACTTAAACTTCAAATCTGGATCGTGCTCGTAGTTGGCTTCTTCAACGGGTCATATCTGCCGGATCAACATTGTCTTTATAGTACTTTAACTCTTCGTGGCACAAACCGACTCGATAAGCCGCATCACCTTCCTCGCATTCCAACGCAATCCGCGGCTCCGTGAACCGCTATCGCCCCTTTGTGACCCGCATTTTCAGCTACAAATAAACATAACAAGGCCGTGCTATAAACTTAGATAAGCCGCCGCCCAAACAGGGCGTGGTAAGGGCTTTGATTTTCACCACCTCAAACGCCAACGCTTCCGATCCGAGTCATGTTCATCTCCAAAGGCTACCTCCGTAGCTATCTTACCGACCGGTATGCTGACTTGCTGTGCACCACGCCGTGAAACACTGTATCGACGGCCCGAGATGCTTATCCGCCAACCCCATACGCCGGAAGGTCTCATAGTACGTGATGTTGATGCTGCTCCTCCATCCATGAGTACTTTGGTAAACTTGTATCCTCCCACCGAGGTGCCACCACTAGGTTAGCTGACCCGGATTGTAAATCCGGGAGGATGATCCTCTCTGCTCCATACAATAGGCTGCTCGACCAGCGCAGGTAATGCGGTGCGGCCGGTTCAACAACACCGACCGCCCGCTCAAGTTTGCGGTCTCGCTCTGTCCAAGCTGGTGGTAAAGACATGGTACTCGCCCACTGCTCAATTGCTTTGGATTACTTTGGTAACCCGACTGTTGCTGTTGTTGATTGTAACCCCCTTGGTTCTGATTGTTCTGATTGTTTTGATTGTTCTGATTGCCTTGCCCGCCCGGATTACCACCGAACCCTGGGCCGAATTTCTCCGCCAGAATCTGGGCGGACTCGAACCGCCGCTGGCCCTTGGTCATACCGAAAGCATTAGAATTTTTGAACTCCTGCATAATATAACAATCCTTCCGTAGGTGGTTCGCCGGTGCCTCCTTCGTCCCCATGCTTCGGACAAGGTTGATTCAATAGGTAATTCAAACGCCCGGATTGTGACCTTGTGCACCGCCCGGTTTGATTGCTTACCTTGCGCCACTGACCCTTGTCCTCATGCTTGGTGTTGGCTACGGCCCATGTTACCGTTAGCCTTACGCTTGTTTCCCCATTGCTCGCCGAATGATGTCTGCTGGCCTCTAGAGTTGCTATTCTGCTTCCCTTCCCTACTTCGTCATCCTCGCACTCGGATCCTTGGTACTATCGTAATCAGCATACTTTACCAAAACGCCCATGAGCGCGCTCCATGTCATTGCAAAACGCTTCATGCGACCCAGCTTCAACTTCAACGGTTCGAACCGCAGCTTGGCTTCTAGGGTTAAGATAGCGTAATCAGGGTTGATCCGTCCGATGAATGTAAAACCTCCAAACGCGGGCGCACCCAATGTGTTGTAGATTCTCCTCCGCTCGACACAAGCCGCCAAATCCACCACGTATATAGGCTGCTTACGGTGTCTTTGAAATTTGAATGAACCGGTCCGTGAATCGGGTCCACGAACTAACTGAGTTGGGTGGCAAATTTTTCAACCAAGCACGGGCCGCACTTTTCCAACATCATGCTGAAATACTTCGCACATGCAGCTTCGCCCACATCCAAAGATCTCCATGGCCATCTCATAGCTTTCTATCCACGCCTCGAGCCAAATCGGCGGTATAATTGGGCACCTTGCGGGCCCTTTGAAGTCCTTGGGCAAACGCACATTGCGTAAAGCGGGACGAGGCAAGGCACCCCAATGAGCCGATGTGACCCCGGTTCAAGATGGTCGGGCGAACCGCGCGAGCTGATGGTCCTCATGTTGTGCTGTTAACTCGCCTCCCTACATGCCCCGCCCGTCTACCACCACTTGAGCGCCTTCGGCCACCGCCGGGTTGTTGCCTTGAGGCGGACCGCTGCGCGCTGCTTGATACGGCCGGTTCATCTGCTACCGACTATAACTCCGCTTGGGCGGGGTGGAGGATCCGTCCCGATCAGATGAATACGCTTCTCGCCGAGCTGGGCCGCCGTGAGGAGCTCCTTGACCCGGCGTGTTTCTACCGCTGTGGTGAATCGCCTCGATCGAATCGCCCAATCGCAAGCCGCAGCCGCGACAAGGTTATCCATCGGGTTGGAGTAGTGACCGGAGGTGTTCTGCATACCGGGCGCGCCGGTATGATGGCGAGGCTGATCTATCACACGGGCTGAACTGGCGCGGCCGCCCTGTGCTTCCGCCGTTTACCACCGTGGCGGATTAATGGTCCCTGCCCTCGGGTATTGAAGAGCTCTCTTCCTCGAAAACTGAAGGCAAACGGATCTGTACTTCCTTTTCATGACTTCATGTGATGCACTCGATCCAAAGATGAGCCTCAGAAGCTCAGTATCCAAAGCGCCCGCTCCGCCGCCATCCTTACGCCTGCGGCTGCCAGATCCGCTTAGCTTTAACGATCTGTTCCTTCACCCTTGCAATCTCTGCGCCAGTGCAGTCCTGATCCACCGGGTTAGCCTCCGCCATGAGCGCAGCCAATGCGTCGAATAACTCGATAAAACTTGAGCCGGCGGGCGACAGGCCTCCTTCCCGCTGCCACCACCGCTGCTAAACCGGGCGACGATGGGCGCCATGGGTCAAGAGTGAAGCGCCGCCAGTGTACCGCCATGAAAATTCCAACCCGCTGGGTAGATCAAAGGGTCCGAATACTCTCTCGCCGGAACAGCCCCGATCCGCCATCTTGCAGCTGGTACAAAGACTCGGTTTCTCCGGCGGATGACTCGTCGCCAGAGTAGACAACGGTTTCGCCGCCAGATGCTGATCCACCGTCATAGTCTCCGTGGATGACTCCCACGAATGCACGCTTAACAACCGGTTTAGCTGTGGCAGGACTCTTCTTCGCCACGAGCCGTCTCGACGAGGTCGGTGCAGATGTCCGCCCAGCCCTGGCTCGCCGATCTTGCCGATGAACACGTGTATGCCACCAAAGGGGACCTGTACCAGACTGATCGAGCCGCCTCGGGCCCCAAATCCGCGATCGTCGATGTAGAGTTTGCCGCGACGACTCTTAGTCATCCGCCCACAGATAGCCTTCGAGTCCTTCGAACTTGCCCTCTAAGATCATCAAACCATCATGCGATAGCCCCACGGTGGGCGCCAACCGTCAGGAATTGTCACGCAGATGTCCTCGTGAAAGGACTTAGTCGCAGGCCATCGTGACGGGTTAACTTAGAGGGTTAAAGTGGACACAAAGACACGGAGTTATACTAGTTCGCCCCTTCGATGTAGGAAAAGCCTACGCCTAGTTGTGATGGGATTGATCTGATTACGCGATTAGGGAGCGATAGCTTCGCTTAAGCCTCGAATTGTCTGTCCCTAAACCGCCGCCGGTCGCCCCTTATATACACGGGTTGACGCCTCGCCGGTTCACAGAGTCCCGACCTGCTCATACAAGTGTCCGCCTCGGTCTCTTCTCTTATCTTACAAAGACAAGTTACAAGACTAAGGCGGTTTACATAAACGGACCCTAATTCGCCTCGGGCTCTGGGCCTCCTCCGTGGGCCCTGATCTTGGATTTAGGTAACCTGCCCCTCCTGTATGTTCACACTCAGTAGTTATCTCCCCAACAGCGCGGGAATGTACTACGTATGAATTTACCAAGGCTGGAGGGGGGGCGTCTGGGGGCGTGGCTGGGAGCTAGGCCGCCCCCAGGGGCTGAACTAGCACCGGCTCGCCCCCAAGGTGCAGTTTTTCGGCGCCCTGGGGGCCGAACGGCTGGAGATGCTCTAAGTAGGTACAACACGAGACGGATACATGTCAGTAGAGTAACTTGTGCTGATAAGTAGGAGGAGGCATGCATGCACATAGTATATGCATCTAGGCCGCCGTTTCCCAGCTACATATGTCGATCGATCCTTGCGTTGTCTTGGGAGACTAGACCATAAAGGCGCGCGTTGCCGTGCTCGTCCATTTAAAAAAAAATAAGTAAAATTTTAAAAAAATTATGCAGTTTGAACATTTCAAAATTACATTTTTTACGGTCCACATCCATAGAGATAATATACAATTGAATTGAATTGAATTCTTACAGGACACATGAATGCTTGAATTGAATTCTTAACATTGGTTATGTTCTAGCACAAATATATTAGCAAAAAGATAATATACAATTACAAAGCAGACATTCATCAACGCCTTTGTCTGCATTTGCAGTTGAACAACCAAGGAAGGATAATGCAGAAAAGTGCCCTCACCGAGATAGGGCATGTGGAAAAGATTTGTTTGATCAAGTGTCTAACACACCCATTGCAAGATATTTGTATCATCGGAAAAGCTCCTTCGCGATCGCTCGCTGGAGCAGTCGAATCGATCTTTTTTTTAGGGTAACAATTGCCGCATTTATTTAAAACTCAAACTCCGGAATGTCATCCGCGATTACAGAAAGAACAAAGTCTGGGGGGACCCCCAACCACACCTTACACAATTCATCACCAACCCCTACTTTAGCTAATTTATGCGCGGCAATATTAGCGTAACGCCGACCCAAGAAATTTTGTGCTCGATTTAAAGACCCAAGCAGGGCTTTCACCTCCTCAATCCAGGCCCGTTAGTCGACAAAATTCCTCGCTGGATGTTTGAGCATATTCACCACAGCTTGGGCATCCATCTCCAAATGAACTCTTGTTACGCTCATATCTGCAGCTAACTTCAAAGCCCGCCGACACGCCAAGACCTCGCCATTTCGGATCCACAATGTTTGGGAAAAGATGACATGTAGCTGCCGTGAAGGCACCATTGTGATCTCTCGTAACTGCTCCTCCTCCTCCTTTCGCACCAAATTTTGACATCGCGCCATCTGAGTTTACCTTAACCCATCCCTCGTCAGAGGCTCCCAATAGCGTGGTTCATGCCTAACAAAGCGGACCCATCTTCTGTGGATGTATCTCCCTCCATTCCGTCATGTGGGCACAAACTGAGCTCATTATTTCATGTGCTGTGGCGATCGGCTTACCATCCCTAGCATTGTTCCGAGCGAGCCACAGCCCATACAAAGAATGCACCATAACTTCTCGATCTTCGCCGATGCCCCAAGAAACCAATCGAGGAGCCAAATAATCGATCTGAACGGTTGCCCTTCGACAAATGATCACGCTGGGGCCCATTAGTGCAGAACCGGCAATAGCACTGTTCAGAGGTTCTTTAGTGCCGGTTCCACAACCGCACTAAAGTGTGGTCACTAAAGGCCCCCTTTAGTACCGGTTCAGCACGAACCGGTGCTAAAGGCCAACCACGTGGCACGAGGCAGCTCTAGGGGTTGGAGTTTTAGTACCGTTGGTAACACCAACCGTACTAAATGTTTGTGGGTTTTTGTTTTATTTTTATTTTTCAATTAAATTTGTTATCAATTTAATTCTTTTTCGCTTGCTGGTATTTTACGATACTACACATTGTACACGTTATGCATATATATATATATATATATATATATATATATATATATATATATATATATATATATATATATATATATATATATATATATATATAAATTTCTAGTAGAACCAATTATGCATATATATATATATATATATATCATCAATGTCTCACAAACCATCATATTAATTAATTCACACATACACACATGTATAGCTATATACAATTTCTCCTACATATGCATGTTGCCTTCGAGCCAGTGGCATTAGCCTAATTGGTGCCTTCGAGCACGATGGGGCGGTAGCGGTAATAGTATTCTCCTTCGGATTTATGACCTGGTCGAGCAAAAATCCCGCTTATTTCTCTTGAAGTGCTTCTACGCCTCCGCTTTCTAGGAGCTTCCCCGCACCTCTGTGAACTGTTAAGAAGGAGATCAATATGCATGTGTATTAGTTGTGTGACTAGATATCGATAATGGTGTAAAATTGTGAATAGTGTTTTGACAAGCGCATCCATTCCTGTCTTTGAGATCTGCTCCTTTCGGACGCCATCATGCGAATGTTCTCGCAAACGCAGAATGCACACAGATCAGTCCCCTGCGCCCGCTTCAGGGCCTTTACGAGAATGGAATTTGATCAGATAATAATTAATCAAGCATGATAATTAAAGAGATGGCAGCTAGCTAGCTAGCTAGTACTACTTAATTACTTACCTTGGGTCGAAACCATTTAAGCTTTTGTTTCCATTCGCCTCCGTGACGCTGATGAACCTTGCCCAAGCCCTGCCCGCCGACAAAGAAAATGAATAAAGGGTTATTAAATAGTTCATATCATGAAAATGACGAACTAAATAGGCCGAGATATATAGTTAATAATGATTGAAATTACCTGTTGACTATCCCAAACAAGATGTTATAGTCAGTTTTTCTTTGAGTAGTGAGTCCAGATTTCAACTGTTCCAAGGCCAACTTTAATGATACACAAGACCCAGTGAAATCTGCATGCACACACGCTTGCATGTCTTAATTAAGCGGGCATATGTAAAGCAAAAACATGTAGCTAGCTAGTAGGCAAAAACAGAGAATTTGTAGTACAAGACAGTGTGACTCACTCGAAGTTGTAAGGAAGTAGTATATCTTCATTGTATTTGAGGCGCTTCAAGAACTCTAGCATGTTGTCCTCACGCCCTTTTGATAACGTGGATTTAGTTTCCATGTGTATTCATTAACGTTGTTTGGGTCAATGAACCCAATGCCAAAGCGCCCACCTTTTCTCATTTCATATATCTTCATCCTGCATATAATACCACGTAAAAGAATATAGTGAGGATAATTACAGGTAATGATTGATCAAAAGGATCAAGACAGCTAGCTTGAGACTTAAATTACAGAAAGAAATCACTTACGCATAATAGCAACCGATTTATAGATTTGTCGAAAGTGCGCCTTGATTGTATAACTGAAACAGTTCGAATACTCAACGGACACAACTTTCTCATGGAAGTAATGCTCCTCCTTGACATTCACCATGAGGGACAATCGATCGAAATCTTGGTAATGTTCATGTACCATTGATGCAATTCATACATTCTCGCTGGGAGGTTCTTGACCTTGTCCTGCTGGACCAAAGGTTGGCCCCTGACATATTTCCGCTTTTATTTCATCCTCTCTAAGCATGTGCATGGGCTCGATCTCGAGGAGTTGTCCAACAGTGATTTTGAGAACTTCAGCCTGCATTATATGGTCCTCCGTTATTACCACATTGCCCACCTCAGAACGTAAACTGTTTGCCCACAATAATATTGGGCCACAGATCGTCACGTGTTGTTGGCACAACAAGCAAGGGATCGATTATGCCACTGTTCTCCCAGCTGGGAATGGTTTTCCGCATTTTTGACAGCTGCTTCTTGTTTGCTGATCCCGAGCTCGCCTCCTTACGAGACGTGCTCGATTTAACTTCCTGATGTGGCGCCATAGTCTGTGTCAACAGGCTTGGGAGCTGGTGGTTGAGCCATACGAATGAAGTGGTCAATCGCTTCTCGTGCACTTTCTCCCTTGGCGGCGGTGGCGGTTTTGGTGCAAAATGGGCTTCCACCTCGGACTTCGATATGGCTGCGATTTCTCCTCGACCTGTCATAAGACCTCTCATGAAGAGGCGTGAGGCTTGGACCATATTTATATCGCTTGCCTCCGCCTGCATTTCCTGTACTACCTCGACTGCATCTGCCACGCACCATAGCTGCGGGTGTCTCTTCTGCGATTGCCGAGGCGGCGGAGACGCCGGCCGACGGGCTGAGTTGGACGAGGAGGAGGGCCACCAAGCTGTGCCGGACTTGGAGGAGGAGGGCCTGAGGTTGTGCCGGACTTGGAGGAGGAGGGACGCCCGACGCTGTGGCGGACTTGGAGGAGGAGGAGGGCTCGACACTTTGCCGGACTTGGAGGAGGAGTGGCTTGACACTTTGCCGGACTTGGTGGACTTGCAGAGCGGAGACTGCTGACTCGGTGGCGGACTTCGACGAGGAGTCGGATGACGCGTGTCGGTGGCCTTCAAAGATGATGCAACTTTTTCCATAGGATGATACGATGGTTGGCGCCTCCGAGAAAGCGCCGCCCTCACCTCCGTGAATGTCAAGCTCTAGCCCGAATATGGCTGCACCACCGCCAACCATGACACGAGCATAGCCTCTCGAATCGGGATGCAATGGTAGGTTGCTTTGGGGTAATCGGAAAAGCAACGCCGTCCGCCACCTTCATGGATATGTTCTTCATTTTGACGTAGCTCGCAGCTAGTGTTCTCCGTGATGTCATCCACGGGTATCTACCCAGCATTGCGTCCGTCTGGGCGGAACCCACGCTGCTTCTCTCGCATGGATGGGGCGGTGCTATCCAATGCTGGATCATCCGCTAGCTGCTGCAGCTGCCGAGACCCCTTTGCTGGCTAAGTGAGTCGATCTGCTCCTCGCTGCCGCTGGAATTTGACCGCCAATTCCGCTTGACTTGCTTCTAGGCCTTGAAGGCGCTTCATAGTCCCGCTTCCTCTGCTCCTCCTCCATCTTCCTCTTCTTCTCCTCCGCAATCTTCTTTCTCGCACGGGTTCTCAGAGTCGGTGTTCCAGTCTGAAAACCCTCATACCACGGAATAGCGCCTTGCCTCGTGTTCTTCCCGGTGTTCAGGATTTCCTGTGGCACGCAGAAGCTCGCTGCTTTCTCGGGCTGGAACACCCCGATCGTGCTCTTCTATTGCAACAAGTATCGCATCGTCGGCTCCGCTCAGACATGCCTTCGTCAAACTTTGCTCGCCTTCGGTCCAACTCCCCCATGCGATAGAACCAAGTCCCGCACTGGGGCCAGCTCTTAGTATCCGGAGTGACACCTGCATCCTCCATCTCTTTCTCGACTTATCCCACTTAGGCATTGCCACCGTGATAGCCACCGCCCCAGCTTATGGAACTTATCCTTTTTTCGCATTCTTCTTGTTTATTCTCAACCGCTCCTTAGCTAATTCAATCCTTGAATTTCATGAAATCGCCCCAATGAGCACGTTGGTTCTCTAGTGTTCCTCAATACTGGAGTCTTCCTTCCTCCTTGACGCATTTGTCCCATTCACGATTCTTGTGGTTCTTGAATGCAACCGCCATCTTCCTAAGAGCAGCGCCCTTTCTTTCTCGCACATCTGCTTCGTGAAATGATCCGTAGGGTGAAATGTTCCATGAGAGTATCCCAAAGCAGATCTTTTTGATTCTTGTCGACAAAAGTAACATCCGGACGTGGAGCAGCGCCCTCTTTGCCTTTTTGTCCTTTGTCTTTTGCTGGCTCTTCCATTCTTGAAGGGAGATCGAGTTGGTCCTTCACAAGAACTCCGTGACCGACGAATGAACTTGTCCGCAATCTTCTTAGGCGCTAATGGTTCGCCATTAGGTCCGATCGCCTCGATATTGTACTTTACGCCTCCTTCAACTTTTTGTTCGGCCTCGTTTCGCCCTTTTGCTCAAGATTTGCTCGATCCGGATGGCTGAAAGAACAAAGATCGATTCGTTAATATATCTTCAAGTCATTTAAAACATGTGATGATCACCGAAACCTGCTTATATAAATATATATACCTCGCCGGTCTTTGTTGTTTCAGGATCAACATGTTCTTCGTCATCGCCATAATCGTAGTTCATGACTTCATCAATTCGGTCGTCGCGATCGAATATCATATCACCCTCTCCGTGTTGTTTAGAAATTCGAGCCATCATAATCTTCTTCATTCTGATTATCATCTGCTCACAGATCATATCGAACATGGTCTGTTCTCCTCTCTCGTCGGTATTGTCTGCCATAGCTTTTATTTAACTAATTCAAAAGAAATATAAAACAATTTAGTATTCAAATTACATCGCCTCAATAATAGATATAATCTCAATACTTCGCCTAGAATAATAGATACAATCTCAATACATCGCCTCAATAATATATAATATTGAATAGTACATCACCGGCTAGCTAATTAAAGATCGAATACTACGAAGAATCTAGGACACTCATGTTCTCGCGTCATGGGCGGTGGACACCCAAAGAGAAGGAACCTCACAGGATCATAGCTGAAGTGAGATCCTCAAGATACTGCCAGTATTGGAGAACCTGCCGCCTCTAACGCAACCATGTAGCGATGGACGGCTTGTCCTCCTCCCCGACACGGCGACGCACCTCCTCCGCGGGGCCGGGTCCTCCGCACCGAAATCGGCCCACGCGAACGCCACCAAACGAGATCAGGGTCGACGACGGACCCGGGGCCGGGTTCCTCATCAAGCGGCGCGCCCCTCCAGGCAGCACCTCCCAGGGCCAGCCCGGCGGAGCCCAGTCCCGGACATGGGTCGGCTGGACGTCGTCACGGACGGGTCGACGGCGAGGATGCGGGCCGGGCATCGTCGAGAACAAATACTAGCTATATGCCCGCAAAAATAATATTTTTTAATGATTGATTTTGATAACTAAAATTTCTAACATTTCTACTATTTCAAAAATCTATATACTATTTCATACTAATTAAGCATCTAACACTAAAAACAGAAAAACAATTTCTATACATCCATTAAAAACAGAAAACAACATTATATAAAAAATTCCATACTAATTAAACACTAATTATATCCATCTAACATGCATTCATACATATATACTAGTGAAAAACAATAATCTAAAAATCTAAACTAATTAAACATACAAAATACGATATACTAATATATACATGCATTCATACATATATACGTGTATGTGTGTGTGTGTTCATCATGCTTGTGTGTGTGTGTATGGGTTCGGGAGGGCGGCGCCATGGTGGCCGCCGGGGCAGGGAGAGGGGTTAGAGGGGAGAGCTCACAGCGGGCGACGGCGACGGCGAGGCGATGGCCGGGGCAGCGACGGGTCGGGCGTGACGCTGGGCGGCGACGCGGAGGCGACGGACGGGCCGACGGGACGGCCCGGGCGGCGACGACGGAGGGCGGCGGGCGGCGACGGGACGGGGCGGCGACGGCGACGGGGCGGCGACGGGATTTGCGGCGACGGCGACGGGTCGGTGACGGCGCGACGATCGGGCGGGCGGTTCAATGGGGAAACAGAGGAAGAAACAGAGGAGAATGAAATTTTTCAAGTGTTGTATATATAGAAGGCATTTTAGTACCGTTGGAGCCACCAACCGTACTAAAGGTCTGTTTTGGCCAGCCCAAGTAGCGGAAGCGACCCCTTTAGTACCGGTGGTGGCACAAACCGGTATTAAAGGCCCCTTTAGTACCGGTTTGTGCCACGACCCGTACTAAAGGGGGTGCGCCAAGCGCAGGTGCGGTGCGGCAAGTTTAGTCCCACTCGCTAGCCGAGGGGCGACCGCACTGGTTTATAAACCTCGCGGCGGTCGCTCTCTCGAGCTCTCTCCAAAGCAGGCCCACTGGCCTACGTGTTCTTTGTTGCCTCAGGCCCACTTGCCTTTATGGCCTCAGATCCCGCCCAACAACAGGTTGGGTTTCTAGTCGATGCAGGCCGCCTCGCCTAGTAGGCGGGCTTTTTTTGCTTTATTTATTTTTGTGTTGTTTTTTTGTGTATTTAGAGTTTCTTTGTGAATATTTTTGCTTTAGGTACAAAAATTACAAACTTTCTGTTAGTGCCCGTAGTTTTCAAATTTGAATAGTTTAAATTTTGAATTATTTGAAATTAGTGTGAATCACTAGTTTGTGAATAATTTAACTTTAAAATCAGTAAAGGCATGAAAGAATTTGTTTGCACATAAAATTTCTTCGCTTCAAATGCCAAAACACATAACTACCCTAACTATTACAGAGATTCCTCCGGTGTGAAACATGTAAGAAAGTGATGATAGTGAAGCCGATCACATCCCAGATCTTTGGGTGTGAAACTTTTTCTTCAAGCGTGTGTCCCTTTGCGCCGTAATCATGGAAAATCTTCATCATTTAACGGGATGCTCGGGTCAATATTCACTGTGAATGGAGAAATTTCATCAAACTTTTCATAATCTTCTCGACTTGTCTGTCTTGTCATCCACTCCCACGATGTTTCTCTTCCCGTAAAGAACTATGTGCCGCTTTGGCTCATCGTATGATGCATTCGCTTCCTTATCTTTTCTTTTTCTTGGCTTGGTAGACATGTCCTTCACATAGAAAACCTGTGCCACATCATTGGCTAGGACGAATGGTTCGCTCTGATACGCAAGATTGTTGAGATCCACTGTTGTCATTCCGCATCGCGGGTCTTCCGTTACCCCGCCTCGTGTCATATTGACCCATTTGCACCAAACAAAGGGACCTTTAAACCACGCCGATAGTCAAGTTCCCATATGTCCTGTATATAACCATAATATGTTTCCTTCCCGCCTTGGTTTCTGCATCAAAACGGACACCACTGTTTTGGTTGGTGCTCTTCTTATCTTGGGCGATCGTAAAATGTATTACCATTTATCTCGCACTTTGAAAGTCATTATATTCAAGATGGTAACGGGACAGCAAGTACAGGTCATCTTCAATAGAGGTGTCATGCATGGTACGTGTCTCCTCCTGGTTTGTTCACGGTAATCCAGCCATCGACCGCCCGGTGTTTGGAGCGTAGCAAATTCTTGTGTTCATCCATATACGGAGCCACCAAGGCGGAATTCTGTAGAACTGTAGTGTGCTTCAAAGGAGAGAATGTCCGTCCATACATATTATTTGTTCCTCCTAGCGTGCCTTTTTCCATCCAGTCTGCCCTTATGCCGCGATTCAGAACACCAATCGCTTAAGGTCAGAATAAAGTCAATACAAAACTCAATGACCTCCTCATTTTGATGGCCCTTGGAGATGCTTCCTTCTCGCCTAGCACGGTTATGAACATATTTCTTTAAGACTCCCATGAACCTCTCAAAGGGGAACATATTGTGTAGAAATACAGACCCAAAACGTTAATCTCTTCAAGATAGGTGAACTAGGACGCAAGGCATGATGTTGAAGAAGGATGGTGGGAACACCAACTCAAACTCGACAAGACATTGCACCAAATCATTCTCAGAACCTTGGTATGATTTCTGGATCGACACCTTCGAGAGATTGCATTGAGAAATGCACATAGCTTCACAATGGCTAATCGAACGCTTTTCCGTAGAAGCCCCTCAATGCAACCGGAAGCAGCTTGCGCCATAATCACGTGGCAGTCATGAGACTTTAGGTTCGGAACTTTTTCTCTGCCATGTTTATTATTCCCTTTATATTCGACGAGAAGCCGACGGTACCTTAATATCGAGCAGGCATTCAAAGAAGATTTCCTTCTTCTTTGGTAAGAGCGTAGCTTGCATGACCCTGATATATGCCGCCTTCTCCGTGCATACGTTGTTGGTCCTCCTGCGCCTCGTGTGTATCTTTTGTCTTCCCATACACGCCCAAGAAGCCAAGCAGGGTCACGCAAAGATTCTTCGCCACGCATCACGTCGATTGCGGAGCGGACCTCTAGGTCTTTCCAATATGGCAGGTCCCAAAATATAGATTTCTTCTTCCACATGGGTGCGCGTCTGTCGGCGTCCTTTGGAACAGGTTGTCCGCCAGACCCTTTCCAAATATCACCTTCAAATCCTTGACCATATCATGTACATCAGCACCAAGACGGTGGCGAGGCTTCATCCGTGATCCGCCTCACCTTTGAAATGCTTGCCTTTCTTTCTTACGGATGCCTGCTCGAAGAAATCGACGATGTCCTGTACACATTCTTCATACAACTATTCAAATATATACTGTCGGTATCATCCAAACAGTGCGTGCATCCGCTGTATCCCTTGTTTGTCTGTCCCGAAGGTTACCGAGAGCAGGCCAATCATTGATGGTCACGAACAGCAACGCCTTTAGGTCAAATTCTTCCCCATGTGCTCATCCCACGACGCACACCTGTTCCATTCCACAGCTTGTAAGAGTTCTTCAACTAATGGCCTTAGGTACACATCAATGTCGCTGCCGGGTTGCTTAGGGCCTTGGATGAGCACCGCATCATAATGAACTTCCGCTTCATGCACAACCAAGGAGGAAGGTTATACAAACATAGAGTCACATGCCAAAAGTGCTATGGTTGCTGCTCGCTCCCCAAAAGGATTAATGCCATCTGCGCTTAGACCAAACCATACGCCTTGCGCCATCTGCAAACTCCTTCCCGCATTTCTTTCGATTTTTCTCCATCGCGACCCGTCACCGGTACTCTCAACTTTCCGCCTTTCTTACGGTCTTCTTCGTGCCATCGCACGCTTTGGCATGCTCTTTGTTTTGGAACAACGTTTCAACCGTGGTATTATAGGAGAATACCACATCACCTTGGCAGGAATCTTCTTCCTCGGCGCCGCCTCGACATCACCATGCTCATCGCGCTGATCTTATAGCGCAATGCACCACATACCGGCAAGCGCTCAAATCCTCGTACTCACCGCGTAGAGGATGCAATCATTAGGGCATGCATGTATCTTCTGCACCTCTAACCCTAGAGGGCGACAACCTTCTTTGCTTCAGACGCATTTCGGCAATTCGTTGTCCTTGAAGCATATCCTTTATCATTACCAGCAACTTTCCAAATCCTTTGTCGATACACCATTCTCTGCCTTCCATTGCAGCAATTCCAGTGGTGCCCAGCTTTTTCTTGTCACCCACGCAATTGGGTACAACAATTTTTGTGATCCTCTAACATGCGCTGCAACTTCTTCTTCTCCAAATCACTTGCGCAGTTTCTCTTTGCATCGGCAATGGCCCGACCTAGATCATCAACGGCTCATCCGATGCCTCTTCTTCAGCTTCTTCCCGCATTGCCGCCCAGCTTCTTCCCGCATTACCAGCTCAGCTTCTTCCCCATTGTTGTATCATCGTATTCAGGGAACCCATGGCCAGGATAGCTGTCGTCGTCCTCTTCTTCTTCATTGTCTTCCATCATAACCCCTCTTTCTCCGTGCTTGGTCCAAACATTATAGTGGGGCATGAAACCGACTCAAACAGTGGACGGAATGGTTCTTGACGAGAGTAATTATGACCATTCTTACAGCCAGCACATGGACAAGGCATAAAACCATCCGCCCGCTTGTTTGCCTCAGCCGCAAGCGTAAAAGTATGCACGCCTCAACGAACTGGGAGAGCATCGGTCATCGTACATCCATTGCCGCTCATCTTCATTACACAACACCAATAGACCAAATTAATACAAGTTCATACATAAAGTTCATACAACACTTAAATGCAACAAACAAATAACTCTCTAGCTAAAGCATTTAAATGTAATAACAAATGCGATCAAGATCGCAACTAAGGTAACAATTGATCCAACAGCATAATGATACCAAGCCTCACTATCGATGGCATATTTTCTAATCTTTCTAATCTTCAAGCGCATTTTCTCCATCTTGATCTTGTGATCATCGATTTACATCGGCAACATGCAACTCCAATTCCATCTTCTCCCCTCAATTCTTTTCAATTTTTCTTTCAAGTACTCATTTTCTTTTTCAACTAAATTTAACCTCTCGACAATAGGGTCGGTTGGAATTTCCGTTCACATACCTCCTAGATAAAAATATCTATGTCAACTTGATGGGCATAATTTGTCATAAACACGAAATGCAACAAATAGTTTTAAAAGAGAATATACCACATCCGAATCATAACAAGGACGAGGGCCGACGGGACGGATATCAAAACCATGGCACTATGTATAACAAACAACGACGGGTAAGATAATTATTATACGAGTAACTATATATCCAAATCACACAAACATCAATTTTTATATAAAATTTCATGAACAAGAGGCTCACCACAAGGTGGTGCCATGACGGACAAAAGCGGGCGATCGACGGTGGTTACGATAGAGATTTAGAAGGCACTAAGTAAACCACACCTACATATGCAAACTAAGTGTTATTTTGACCTCAAATTGCATATAAATCAAATACTAGCACATATATATATTTCCTCCCAAATTACTAAACTCACAAATTAATAACTATATAAAGCATTGCAAGAGCTAATCTAGCAATGAGAGATGAAAGGACAAAGTTGCTAACCTTTGTGATCACTTGAATGGATGGGGCCTTCAAATCTTGACAAATTTTGGGCAAAATGTGTGATGAGCTCGAGGGAGAAGAGGAAGAACAGAGAGGAGAGGAGAGGGAAAGGGGAAGAACAGAGCGAGCTGGACGAAGGGTTTATATGCAGGAGGACCTATAGTACCGGTTCGTGGCACGAACCGTACTAAAGGTGCCGGAGGGGCCCAGATCGACAACATCCTGCCACCACCTCATTAGTACCGGTTCGTGGCACGAACCGGTGCTAAAGGTTAGCCACGAACCGGTACTAATGAGAGCGGCCCGGCTAGCCGTTGGAACCGGCACTAATGTATACATTTGTGCCGGCTCTAATACAAACCGGCACTAATGTGCTTCACGTTTGACCCTTTTTCTACTAGTGGCCCACCACATGATCGCTAAGAAGTGCCAAGACGTGCAAAGCCCATCCAATAATCTCCATATAATCTGCCCCCCCCCCTTTATTTTCAGGGGGCGAGGGGGGCCCACACTAATTACCATAACCCTTACCTGATCATAAATGTAACCTGGTCCACACCTTCCAAATCGGGAGATCCTGGCCAGTCGGAAAGCGAGCGTTGGCGCGCGCGCGCAATAGCAACGCCCTTGTATCATAACTAAATAACTTGGTCTGGTAAGAAAGCAAATGCAAGTATAATAATTGTGTACTCAGCTCCATCAACATTGACCTTTATGGAATACATATCGTCTAGGAAATGTTTTTGACATCCTTCCATAAATGATTGAAGAATGGTAACTGCTAATGAACAACAATAAAAGAAACCTTACACTCTCATATGCCAAATCCATCCTTGGGATCAAATATGTAAGATCTTCCTACATAGGAGTACATTGTATTTCTTTCATACCTACAAGAGAATAGTGATCAAGGTAGGGAGCAGGCACAACAAAAAGTCAGCATAGATATAGTCACTAGGTTACCTCAGATATGAAAAAGAGAGATGAAGTTGAACTCATTATGCACATATTTGTGCCTATATAGTAATTTAGTATCATTACTCCAGTCGCAGGTGCTTTACTAATGAATGAGAGGATTTGTGTGGGTGGGGGTGGGAGGGGGGGTGAACATGACTCGACTCGCTGCAAAGAACCAAAAATAGCGACATCACATCAGAATTAAGAAAAAAAAGGGTTGGATCTTATACATGAACATGGAAACTATAGAACAAACTCGAACTGGTCGGTGAGAATGCAGTAAACAAGTTACCTTCACAAAACCAAATCGAGGCTGTAATCTGCACCATCTTCATGGTCTAGCAAAATCACTTCAGGAAAACACACACGTCCCCTTGATTAGGGAGAGGAAGCGTATGAAAAGGGACTTCTTCCGCTTGCACCTTCCTGCGTGTGTTTGTCTCCCCGCCATAGTAAGCATGCTAACGAGAATGAGATCCGTCTGAAAGCTAAACGGCCGCTACAACGACGCACAATGTCACCGCTCTCCTTCCCTCCTTCCTTGCAGCGAGCAACCTAACAACAAAAGAGGCCACCGCAAGCCAGCTACTGCTCATGGACGAAGGATCAAGATGGTAGGACAAGACAATGGAGCTCGTGGCCATCGGATCTAGGCTTTTGGTAGGGCGGTGGCGGTAAGAGAAGGCTGCCGCCGCCGCCGCCTGTACAAGGAGTTGAGGTAGGTTCACCCAAATCGGCGCCGAGCTGCATCAGCCCACGCTGCCTCGCCGCTTCCATAGCCAAGCACCGATCGCAACCGCCTATTTATGATCGGGCAAGGCGATGCATCCGTGAATGAGAGGGCGCCCAGGTCGCTGTCCGGAGCAGCAGCCCATTAACGTTGGGCCGACCAGGACGCCCGAGTTGGATTGGTAGAAAAAGCTGTGGAACCAGGACGTCCAGAGAACCCAGCTATTATAGAGCCATTGGTCAAGGCTCATGCTCTTAAGAAGATGGCAGATCTATTCAGGAGGTGGAAGAATGAGCTAAAAACAACGTTTGTCAACAAAGAAAAGACTCCAGAATTCACCGGCGGTTTGAGAAGATCAGAGATCACTGGGACACATTTGTGGCCCACAAGACATCGGAAAAGAGTAAGAAGATGTCAGCGACAAACAAGAAAAATGTTGTGAACAAGGAGCATCACCATCGCACGGCGTCAGGTGGCTACCTTAGAGCCCGGCTGTTGTGGGACAAGGCTGAGAATGACCTGCTTGATAAAGGGGTCAAACCAGAGACATTGCACTGGCCAGACCGTTCAAGGACTTGGTTCTTCGGGGTAGGGGGGTCGTTGGACCCTAAAACAGGGAAGTGCGTTTGGACGAACGAGCAATTGAGAATACCCATCATGAGGCTTCATGAGTATATCGCCGCAGCGCAGGAAGGGACGTTCGTTCCCAACAGAGAGAACGGCAAGCTCACATAGGCCCTCGGGAATCCTGAGCACCCTGGACGGACACGAGGCACGCCATGCTCCGTTTCGTGGAAGGTTGGGTTTCCCAACGCAGACGGTTACAAAGGCCGGTAGAGGAAGAGGAAAGTGGAGCTGACCCAACTGCAGAAGCTTCACGAAAGGGTACAAGCGCTAGGGGAACGAGACGTAGTTCACAGCAAGCGATCTACCAAAGCTACCCCGCCATCTCAGCGGAGAAGCAGCGTGTCTTCCACCGATCTGCTTCAGGATCCTATCTTCACGACTCCTGCTAGCTACCCCGTGGATGCACTACTAGGAAAAGGCCTGCTAGTGGCGCACCAGTTTTGCCTACTAATGGCGCACTACTGGTGCGCTACTAGCACCACGCCATTAGAATTAAATACTAATGGCGCACCACACAGTGCACCATTAGTATAGCCCAACGTGCGCCATTAGAATGCCTCCCAGGGGGCCATATTTACCCATGTGCTTTGGCATACTAATGGCGCACTAGGGGGTGATGCGCCATTAGTGTCCTTTCTGCAGTGCGCCATTAGTGTGCTGAGTGGTGCGCCACTAGTATGAATATTAGGGATTTTTTTTTCTTTTCTGATATTTTCACAGGTTACAAAATATATTATTGGACAGAATATAGACAGCACCACACAGCAACAGCAGATTCATCGAATACAATAGAAGATTAGTCTCCAAATACAATTCATCATATTAGTCTCTGAATTGAAAAGACCAAACAAAGATAGAACATTACAAGTCTCGAGACCGCGAGTAGCGAGTTTGTCTTCACATTACAAGTCGATATCGATCATCTAAACTACCATCACATCGAAGAGAGCTGCGGTCATCACGATGAGCATCATCGCGATGAAACTGGTCTTCATCTGGTTCCTCCAACGCTCCCTCCTCTCTCCCGCTAGATAGCGCGCGTATCTAGATTCCGCCTCTACCCTAGTGGTGTACCCTTTGTAACTGTTATCGCTGAAACGGTGAACCTGTCTCCGACACTCCTTCCAGTCGTCGTAGACTCCGGGAACCTTACCCTTGTACACGACATATGACGGCATCTCTGTGCACTAGCCAAAAAAAACGTTAGTAGCAATTCACAGACAATACATAAGCAATATATAAGTATGCAACAAAAGGATCGGAAGAGAAAAGCAAGACATTAATAGCACGATTCATGGTCCTACTAATAAATAGCATCGATTACGTCTAAGTTGAACGACTGTCCAAACCAAAGAGACATACAAGTTCATTAAATTTAATTACAACATGAGCCAATCAATGTTTCAGAACTAAACATAACATCACTACTTTCGACTTGACTCAAGGGACCGGAGCGTGGATGAAGCCGCCGTCTCTCGTGATGGTCATGAAATCGCGGGCGTTGTCAGCCTGCATTTGTAGCGTTGTGTCTATCTCACTGTTGGACGGTTGATATCTGAGGTAGAACTACCCCGAGGTACGAAGGACTTCTTGATGGATGATTTCCGCAAACTCCGACTGGATGCGAAAGAATTCTTGTCTGATGCCCGCGTCTTGGATTGCCGACAAGCTCGTAGCTCAATCTTTGAGATTATTTGGTAGCAGAAGGTGATTATGGTCCCGTACGATCGCCCGCATGTGATGGAGGGCGTAGTAGGCATCCTTCGACTGTCAGCGGCTGCTTGACGCAGGAGAACGTCAGACAGGGCGAACACGCGCTTGCCGCACCTACAAACTAGCCCGGTGAAGGTGCTCCAGATTTGGCGTAGCCGGGGAGAACATCATCATGAGCTTTCTTGATATTTGTGTAGTCTTTCTTCGACTGACGGTCCGGGTCGAAATACGTGGCCATGGAATATTTCGGCTTAAGAGGATGAGTGTGCAATGTGTGTCACTTGCACAAAACACGGAATGTTAGAAAAAAAGAACGATCAAATCTAAGAAATCATATGTTACGGGCGGTGAGGGGATGACTTACTCGGAAAGTAAGGCAAGAGGAAGTTATCCTTATCCGGGTTTGCCGTAATGATGCCTTCGAGGTAAGAACTCGTGACTTGTCGGTCCCCGCCGCTGCCGTGATCTTGGCACGCATGTAGAAGGGGTCGACTATCACGATGTCCGGGACTTGTCTCTAATGATCTGCATTCCATAGTCAGCTAAAATAGCCGAACGAAGGTGTAGTGCAGCGGATGAAGGTTAAACATAGCGAAGATGTCATCAAACCGCAGGACGATCGTACTTCGATGACGTTATCCACAAAGCCATTGCCCTCCGCACCTTGGCCACGAAAACCGGTATGCCACATTATTCTCTCCGAGACGCCGCTTCTCCAAAGAAAGAACACCGTCATGCAGACTCCGCATAGCACCGTTGCAGCATTGAGCAGATTTGTCGGTAGCATCGGCCTACCCGCCACATGCACCTCCTCGAGATATCCTTAGGTGAAGGTGGCCCGCCCCGAGCACGGATCGCATTTTGTGCCGGCTGGCTCGCACCCTTGTTACTCTTTCTTTTCCGCCCCTTCTTCTTCTGCTGTAATGGGATCGAGTTCTGCTCATAGACCGCCTTCATGAGTGTGTTGGGGCTGATAATATTTCGCACCTCGGCTATCTGAGGCTCGGTGAAGTCGGCAGCTGGAGGCGTCTCCTGAGAACTGAATGCCAGACGACGCCTGTTGCAATTGGGTTTCTCCGCGGTACCAGCTAGATCGCGATCGTCTTTTGCAGGGTTGGGTTCTTGAGAAGGAGGCCCCATGAATTCGTCATCGTACCCATGTTCGGCAAAGTACTTATCGACGTTGGTAAATGTACCGTCGTCGTTGTCGTCGTCGTCCGGATCCTGTGCCATATGCATGTTTGGATCCTATGCCATAGGGATGTCCGACATGTCCGGTAGCGTTTCGGCGGTCTTGCCATGGCTTGGCACCGGCACGACTGGCGGTGTTATCTGTGGGGTGGTGTCCCCCGCCCCCAAATGAATCTGGCTCTTCTGCCAAAGCAGGGGCCAGCTTACGCAGGCGCTGAGGGTCATCACATCATCTTCGTCGGCCCCGGCAGGTCGAATCGGAGGTAACAACTCATCGCAGCCTGGCAGCACCCGAACCAGTTGAACCCTATACACGGCGGTGGCATCGGATTACCGTGGAACACGGGTTGCCCGTTGAACGATTCTACCCTTGGCGACATCGACCAACTCGCTGCTCACGGCGGAGGAGAGTGCACGGAACGTCGGCGCGCCTGTGAAAACATGTAGGGCGTCAGGGATGCCCACTCAAAGGCAAGGAGATGAAGTCATCGGCCGAGAGGCTTAATTAGTTACTGTGATGGCGTCGAGCTCGGCTAATGTCGAGGCACCGCCAACGGTGGGCGTGCAACTGATGGAGGGGCCGCTTGCTGGCGAGGTGCCGGCCGGCGTACACCCGGGTGCATTAAGCTCCAATGCTCGTGCCGGCGCCGGAGACACGAATAATGCCACCGCCGGAGATACCAATGGCGCCACCTGCGCATTGTGCGAGTTGCTGGCCGTGAAGCTTGGAACCGGGGGCGGCCCCTGTTGGCCGCCCGCAATCCACTTCGTCATCCCCTGAATCAAGGTAGGCACCATGGTGGTGAGCGGCGTTCCCAGTTGTTGTTGCACTTTCTCTTGGACAATCTCCGGAATCTGTGCCACTTGTGCCTTGAGTTCTTGAACCTCGCGCGACTGGCTTTCCGAGCTGGTCTTTTTCTCACTTTCGCCCACCAGCGGTATAGTATGACGACCATTTTGTGGACAAGCCTTTGCCGGCCACACGACCAACTGACGACGGCTTACTGAGCTTATCCTTGTTTTTCATTAAGTTCAACACCCTATTTAGAGTGTTGTCCCAAGGGAGCTCGAGCCGACCTCGCCCATCGCTTTCAGGTCTCCTCAAGGAAGGAATGTGAACCATTTAGAAATTTGGCTTCACTAATTAGAATGCAACCATATGGAGCTAATTACGCGGAGGTGTATTCCTTACCAGAACAAGCTCAAGCGCCCTGGTCTTCGGATCCGTGGTAAGCTCCTTTGTTACCGGTCCTCCTTGTACCGGCCCCGACATAGTTCCTGGTCTGCTTGTCACGGTATTTCTCGGCGGGCGGTAGGCCTTGCTCGGTACGCCCGCGGCCTCCTTGTCCCATATAGGCTCCGCCACTCTGTAACCGCCGGGACCGAGTTGGTGGACCCCTAAGTTCAACTCCCGCATATCTTTCCCCACTGACTTGATTCGGAGGTTGCGCTGCTCTCGCACTTGATCTTGAACTCCTTGTAGTCATCTTTGCTGATCGAAGGATTTTTCTCCTTGATCTTCTCATAACTATCACGTTTGTCAATCATTCTCTTCACCGCGCTTCTCCAAGTAAACAGGGTTCATCCTCGTGAGGGCGGCACTGTTCACTTTATTCCCTGAGAGGCGTGTGTTTTCAAATTCAGAACGGAACTTGTATTGTTCGTGCAGCTTCGTGGAGAGGAGGTTGCACAAATTCCCTCGGTCCTTATGCCTTAGGTTCTCGGTGTTGATCGAGACGGTGCTCCGGAGAATGCACCCGAGCTGAACCGAGTACCCCTTGACTATTTCTTTGGGCGCCGTTGGATGCCCGTCGGAGTTCACTTCAGTAAATTCCTCCTTGACGGTGTCGAGCACGTTCGGGCGCCGGTCCTTCTGTTGCCTCTTCGGTTGGCTTCCATCTGTGCGTGCGCCGCCATCATCAGTGGTGGCATCCTCGGCGGCACCATCAGTGGTGTCATACCCGACGCCACTAGGGGTTGTGTAGTCAGGATCGGTGTCTTCCGTGGCGTCCTCTTAGCGCTGAGGTTGTTCCTCCATCTCCTGGGACAGCTCCCAGAATGCCTTGCTGCCCGAACCGCCGGCCTCATCGTTGTGGGCCATGTTTCGCTCTAAATAGGAAAAAAATTTGGTCAAAAAGTTGGTTATTGTCAAGGAACAAGAACTTGGTCTCATCATTTAGGGTTTTTCGACACCGAGGCATCCTAAAAGCTAAGCTTTTATCATTTAGGGTTTGTCAATGCCGAGGCACCCTAAAAGCCTAAGCTTTCATCATTTAGGTTCTTATCGACACCGAGGCACCCTAAACGCCAAGGTTTTATAATTTAGGGTTTGTCGACGCTGAGGCACCCTAAATGCTAAGTTAAGTTTTCATCATTTAGGGTTTATCGATGCCGAGGCACCCTAGGTTGACTGATATATATTGGTATCTTCTAATAATATACCATATCAAGAAAAGCGAAGGAGAATTCTAAGTTGGGCCTAATCACTTGGCTCTATTGCCACCTATGGTTTAATGCAGCAAGAATGGCGGGGCAGTTGATCCTACTTAATTAAGTACTAAGATACCCCGGCCCATGCATTAGTCGCAAGTACCCCATATGTCCTATTTTTAGCAAAGTCATGCTAAAATTCACGGAAAATTTCAGCATGACCTTTGCTGAAAATAGGACATATGGAGTACCCAAATTTTCCAGAACGGAAGTTAATCGACATTCCAGCAAACTCAAGGGCCTCTCGGGGTACCTGCAAAATCATCTCGACACGATGGTCAGAGACATGGCCTTTGCAAAATGGTCGGAGACACGATGGTCTTTCTCAATGTGATCAATTGATGGATCAACACGTAAAACATGTCCAATAAGTATGATTTATAGAGTCAACATCAAGCGAATATATATAAAGTTTTTCTTCATCAGCCAGGCCCATGCAAGTAATCGCATCCAAAGAACTATTTCTGCTACTCAGAACTAACTACACTCAGATTTATAGAGTCATTTCAGATGAGATCAGATAGAGCTCCAGCTGCAGCTGCGGCTGAGGGATCCATGAGCCATCATGCCAGCCAGCCAGGAAATAAACTTTACTTTCCAAAGGACATAAAATACAATGCATACATACATACTTAAGCAGGTAGATAGATAGATAGATAGATAGATGAGCATGTTCAGTTTACAAGAATGAATATAAACAAGCAAAGAATGCATGCATGAATATCAAAAGTTGGCATCTACTGCTACGGCTACTGCTTGCCTCTGTTGCTATTGAATATTTATAATTAACTGAAATTGTTCCTTTAATTACAAGTAAATGAAAATTTTCCATTAATTAAAACTAAACTGTTCCTTCATGATATTCTCTCTTCATCTACCCCTGGCTACTTTCTCTCTTCTCTTCTTCAGTTAATTAACTGAATTTTACTGGTGTTGTTGTTAACTGAATTTTACTGATGTTGTTGTTGACTTGCTGTTAATGAACAGTGGCTAAAGATATATAAAACTCCATTGCAAATGTGCCATGTCAATACAACAACTCTTAGAAGTGAAGAACAGGTTCTCCAAAATGAGTAGAAAGGGAGCATGCTGACATCTATACAAGCCAATAATGATTTACTACTCAATGGAACAGGGTAAGATAAACACCAGACAATTTATTTACTACATCAAAAGGAGTAAAACTCAACAATGTAGCACTATCTCTGAACCTAACCTTTGTTTAGTATGGGTATGACAAATCAATGAGTTGGTCATCACAATGTCAAATGCCATTGGAAGATAAGAAATCAGGTCATCACATAACAACAATTGGATGGCCTCGTGAACAACCAAGACATCCTTGAATGGCTGCCAAGTTACTACTAGCAGGCTCAAAAGTCAAGTAAACTGAAGATTGACCTTCTGAAGGTCTAAGTATGGTTGTGCTGTCAGGTTACTACTAGCAGCAACATGGAAGTAGACTTGATGACCGCGTTCGTCAGGCACAAATATGTAAGAAAGGAGCAAGTGCATCTACTTATTGGAACAAGCCTGACAGTGGGAAAGCTATAAACTTATAATGACCGCATTCAGATAAAAGATTGCAACCAAGCAGATCTGGCAAATGTATTATCAACTATAAAATATGGGTTGCAAACAAAACAACTAAGCATACTTTGTCACATGATAACTATTGCAAACCAAACAAGTAAGCAGAGCACATGTATATACCTGTATCACTGTCTTGGAGCCAACAAACGCCTCAATTTTTCTCCAACCATGATCGAACTCTGTTACTGTAAACACAAACAGAGAGATACATGTAACCGATTTAGGACAGTATGCACAAGGTAACAAGAACTCCACAGCTCAATTAAGCCTATGCTTCTTCTTTCACTCTAGTATACCATTGTGGCAAAGCCATATATGTATGTACAGAGGAACTTTGTTTTGTTTCATTATGAAAATATGCTGCCATTCTGGAAACTTGGATGAGTGGTTTTCCATGGTTTTTGAATGAAAACATTATGACAGCTTGCAAACACAGGACCATGTCATTATCATGGCAGTCCACTATATATTTTTATGACAAAATACATCATTATCAGGGCACATTATGGCCATTTTCTTACATGATGCCAAGCTAATGACTGACATCTGTTCTTGGCAAATGATGAGTCTCTGGTGCCCCTTGCAAATTTTTGATGCTAATGACCTTCCACTCTTGCCAAAGGGTGGATGCATTTCAAGTTCTCAACAACATGTGTTGTATTATTTTTTACTTTTTACCTTTGTTTTATCAATTGATGACTGCACTACACATTGTACTTGTACCCCATATGTTTAACCCCAAACACACAAACATCACCACAAGGACTGAGATAAAAACTAATACTATCGTGTACTTGAAGAAACCCTGTTCTTTTCTATTTCCCTTTTGAACCTGACACACACTGCATCATCACATATTTTCCTAGAAATTCAGTATAGCATGTTGGGGGTAAGGAGCATCACCTCGAATCCCTGGCTTTCCCTGGAGGGCAACGTCAGGTTGGGGAAGACGGAATGCTGCACGATCGAGAGACGCTGCCCTAGAGGTCGATCGCGATGCAGAATTGGTCGGGGAGGTCGGCGGGCTCCGGGTTTGGGGAGGTTGGCGGGGAGGACCGCCACGCTGGGAGGACGGCGAGGGGGTGGGCCGTGCTACACACGGCGAGCGCAAGCCGACGCTGGCGGGGGCGGGTGGGCGCTGAAGCGGGAGGAGGCAGCTTCTCAGCGAAGACGGCGAGGGCGCGGGTTGAAGTACGCGGCGACGAGGCAGGCTGCGCGGTGTTGAACGGCGAGCACGAGGTTGACTGCAACGTCTTGAGCTTGCGTTGGTTTTCCCCGAAGAGGAGAGGATGATGCAGCAGAGTAGCGTAAGTATTTCCCTCAGTTTTTGAGAACCAAGGTATCAATCCAGTAGGAGGCCACGCGCAAGTCCCTCGTACCTACACAAAGCAAATAACTCCTCGCAACCAACGCGAATAGGGGTTGTCAATCCCTTCACGGTCACTTACGAGAGTGAGATCTGATAGAGATGATAGATAATATTTTTGGTATTTTTGGTATAAAGATGCAAAGTAAAATAAAAGGCAAAGTAAAGAGCAAAACAATAATAAAGCGTAGGAAGATTAATATGATGAGAATAGACCCGGGGGCCATAGATTTCACTAGTGGCTTCTCTCAAGAGCATAAGTATTTTATGGTGGGTGAACGATTCTATCGTTGAGAAATTGATGAATTGAGCATAGTTATGAGAGTATCTAGGTATGATCATGTATATAGGCATCACGTCCGAGACAAGTAGACCGACTCCTGCCTGCATCTACTACTATTACTCCACTCATCGACCGCTATCCAAAGATGCATCTAGAGTATTAAGTTAATGAAAACAGAGTAACGCCTTAAGCAAGATGACATGATGTAGAGGAATAAATTCATGCAATATGATAAATACCCCATCTTGTTATCCTCGATGGCAACAATACAATACGTGCCTTGCAACCCTTTCTCACATCGGGTAAGGACACCGCAAGATTGAACCCAAAGCTAAGCACTTCTCCCATTGCAAGAACTACGAATCTAGTTGGCCAAACCAAACGGATAATTCAAAGAGACTTGCAAAGATAACTCAATCATACATAAAAGAATTCAGAGAAGATTCAAATATTGCTCATAGAAAATCTTGATCATAAACCCACAATTCATCGGTCTCAACAAACACACCGCAAAAATAAGATTACATCGAATAGATCTCCACGAGAGAGGGGGAGAACATTGTATTGAGATCCAAAAAGAGAGAAGAAGCCATCTAGCTACTAACTATGGACCCGAAGGTCTGAAGTAAACTACTCACACTTCATCGGAGAGGCTATGATGATGATGTAGAAGCCCTCCGTGGTGGAATCCGCTTCCCGCGGAGCTCCGGAACAGGCCCCAAGATGGGATCTCGTGGATACAAAAAGTTGCGTCGGTGGAATTAGGTTTTTGGCTCTGTATCTGATCTGTTGGGGGTACGTAGGTATATATAGGAGGAAGGAGTACGTCGGTGGAGCTTCGAGGGGCCCACGAGGCAGGGGGCGCGCCCTAGGGGGCGCGCCCACCTCGTGGCCGCCTCATGGCTTTCTTGACGGAGGGTCCAAGTCTCCTGGATCTTATCTGATGAGAAAATCACGTTTCCGAAGGTTTCATTCCGTTTGGACTCCATTTGATATTCCGTTTCTTTGAAATACTGAAATAGGCAAAAACAGCAATTCTGGGCTGGGCCTCCGGTTAATAGGTTAGTCCCAAAAGTAATATAAAAGTGGAAAATAAAGCCCAATATAGTCCAAAACAATAGATAATATAGCATGGACCAATCAAAAATTATAGATACGTTGGAGACGTATCAGGAATCCCCAAGCTTAATTCCTGCTCGTCCTCGAGTAGGTAAATGATAAAAAGAGAATTTTTGATGCGGAGTGCCACTTTGCATAATTTCAATGTAATTCTTCTTAATTGTGGTATGAATATTCAGATACGAGAGATTCAAGACCAAAGTTCATATCGACATAAAATAATAATACTTCAAGCATACTAACAAAGCAATCATGTCTTCTCAAAATAACATGGCCAAAGAAAGTTATCCCTACAAAATCATATAGCCTGGCTATGCTCTATCTTCACCACACAAAATATTTAAATCATGCACAACCCCGATGACAAGCCAAGCAATTGTTTCATACTTTTGACATTTTCAAAACTTTTTCAATCTTCACGCAGTACATGAGCGTGAGCCATGGATATAGCACTATATGTGGAATAGAATGGTGGTTGTGGAGAAGACAAAAAGAGGGAAGATAGTCTCACATCAACTAGGCGTATCAATGGGTTATGGAGATGCCCATCAATAGATATCAATGTGAGTGAGTAGGGATTGCCATGCAACGGATGCACTAGAGCTATAAGTATATGAAAGCTCAACAAATGAAACTAAGTGGGTGTGCATCCAACTTGCTTGCTCACGAAGACCTAGGGCATTTTGAGGAAGCCCATCATTGGAATATACAAGCCAAGTACTATAATGAAAAATTCCCACTAGTATATGAAAGTGACAAAACGAGAGACTCTCTATTATGAAGATCATGGTGCTACTTTGAAGGCAAGTGTGGTAAAAGGATAGTAACATTGTCCCTTCTCTCTTTTTCTCTCATTTTTTTGGGGTCTTTTCTCTTTTTTTATGGCCTCTTTTTTTCGTCCGGAGGCTCATCCCGACTTATGGGGGAATCATAGTCTCCATCATCCTTTCCTCACTTGGGACAATGCTCTAAAAATGATGATCATCACACTTTTATTTTTCTTACAACTCAACAATTACAACTCGATACTTAGAACAAAATATGACTCTATGTGTATGCCTCCGGCGGTGTACCGGGATATGCAATCATTCATAAGTGACATGTATGAAAGAATTATGAACGATGGCTTTGCCACAAATACGATGTCAACTAAATGATCATGCTAAGCAATATGACAATGATGGAGCGTGTCATAATAAACGGAACGGTGGAAAATTGCATGGCAATATATCTCGGAATGGCTATGGAAATGCCATGATAGGTAGGTATGGTGGCTGTTTTTAGGAAGGTTTATGGTGGGTGTAAGATACCGGCGAAAAGTGCACGGTATTAGAAAGGCTAGCAATGGTGGAAGGGTAAGAAAAGTGCGTATAATCCATGGACTCAACATTAGTCATAAAGAACTCATATACTTATTGCAAAAATCTACAACTTATCAAAGAGAAGTATTATGCACATGCTCCTAGGGGGATAGATTGGTAGGAAAAGACCATCTCTCGTCCCCGACCGCCACTCATAAGGAAGACAATCAATGAATAAATCATGCTCCGACTTCATCACATAACGGTTCACCATACGTGCATGCTACGGGAATCACAAACTTTAACACAAGTATTCCTGAAATTCACAATTACTCAACTAGCATGACTCTAATATTATCACCTCCATATCTCAAAACAATTATCAAGCATCAAACTTTTCTTAGTATTCAACGCACTCAAAAGAAAGTTTTACAAATCTTGAATACCAAGCATATTATTATTTTAAGAAAATTACCATGCTATTTAAGACTCTCAAAATAATCTAAGTGAAGCATGAGATATCAATAGTTTCTTTAAAGCAAATCCACCACCGTGCTCTAAAAGATATAAGTGAAGTACTAGAGCAAAACTATCAAGCTCAAAAGATATAAGTGAAGCACATAGAGCAAAACTATAAAGCTCAAAAGATATAAGTGAAGCACATAGAGTATTCTAACAAATTCCAATTCATGTATGGCTCTCTCAAAAGGTGTGTACAGCAAGGATGATTGTGATAAACTAACAAGCAAAGACGCAAATAATACAAGACGCTCCAAGCAAAACACATATCATGTAGTGAATAAAAATATAGCTCCAAGTAAAGTTACCGATGGAAGTAGACGAAAGAGGGGATGCCTTCCGGGGCATCCCCAAGCTTTGAATTTTTGGTGTCCTTAGATTATCTTGAGGGTGCCATGGGCATCCCCAAGCTTAGGCTCTTGCCACTCCTTGTTCCATAATCCATCAAAAAATTTCACCCAAAACTTGAAAACTTCACAACACAAAACTCAACAGAAATCTCGTGAGCTCCGTTAGCGAAAGAAAACAAAAGACCACTTCAACGTACTGTAATGAACTAATTATTTATTTATATTGGTGTTAAACCTACTGTATTCCAACTTCTATATGGGTTATAAACTATTTTACTAGCCATAGATTCATCAAAATAAGCAAACAACACACGAAAAACAGAATCTGTCAAAAACAGAACAGTCTGTAGTAATCTGTAACTAACGCAAACTTCTGGAACACAAAAAATTCAGACAAAATAGTAAGATCTAGGAAATTTGTTTATTGATCAGCATAAATTGGAATCACTATTTTATCACGTTCTGGTGATTTTTAACAATTGTTTTTGTGAACCAAAAGTTTCTGGAAATTACAGCAAGATCAAATAACTATTATCCAAGAAGATCCTACAGGTTTAACTTGGCACAAACACTAATTAAAACATAAAACCACATCTAAACAGAAATTAGATGGATTATTTATTGAATAACAGCAAGGAAAAATATTGGGTTGTCTCCCAACAAGCGCTTTTCTTTAAAGCCTTTTAGCTAGGCATTGATAATTTTAATGATGCTCACATGAAAGACAAGAATAGAAGCACAAAGAGAGCATCACAGAACACGTGACAAACACATCTAAGTATAACATACTTCCTATGCATAGGCATCTTATAGAAAAACAAATTATCATAGCAAGCAAAAACTAGCATATGCAAGGAAGCGGAAAGGAACAATTGCAATCTCAACATAACGAGAGGTAATTTAGTAACATGAAAATTTCTATAACCATATTTTCCTCTCTCATAATAATTACATGTAGGATCATAAGAAAATTCAACAATATAGCTATCACATAACATATTCTCAACACGATCCACATGCATGCGAAGTTGACACTCTTCCAAAATAGTGGGATTATCATTAACTAAAGTCATGATTTCTCCAAGCCCACTTTTATCAAAAATTTCATAAGATTGAATGTTATCCAAATATGTGGGATATAAATTTGACACTCTTCCAAACCCACTTTCAATATTATTGCAAACACTATTATCAATCTTATATTCATCATGGGGCTTAAATAAATTTTCAAGATCATAAGAAGAATCTCCCCAATCATGACTATTGGACATAGCAAAACTAGCATCCCCAAGCTTAGGGTTTTGCATATTATTAGCATAATTTACATAATAGAATTATAATAAAATCATTTCAATCATGCTTTTTATCGTGAAGCACTTCATCACAATTTTCAGATTTACGGATTTCAGGCAAAAGCTTATAAATATAATCTAGTGCATCCAAATCACTAGGAATTGGTTCATCATAATTGGATCTCTTAAAAAGACTGGCAAGCGGATGAGGATCCATAGATATTAGCTTCTCTGTTTAGGAATAAATACCCAAGTATTTCAACCAAACGATCAAACGAGCCATGTAAGACATCAAGGCAAACAAAAAGACGAACGGAAAAGAGAGGGCGAATAAAACGGCAAGGGTGAAGTGGGGGAGAGGAAAACGAGAGGCAAATGGCAAATAATGTAATGCGAGAGATAAGGGATTGTGATGGGTACTTGGTATGTTGACTTTTGCGTAGACTCCCCGGCAACGGCGCCAGAAATCCTTCTTGCTACGTCTTGAGCTTGCGTTGGTTTTCCCCGAAGAGGAGAGGATGATGCATCAGAGTAGCGTAAGTATTTCCCTCAGTTTTTGAGAACCAAGGTATTAATCCAGTAGGAGGCCACGCGCAAGTCCCTCGTACCTACACAAAGCAAATAACTCCTCGCAACCAACGCGAATAGGGGTTGTCAATCCCTTCACGGTCACCTACGAGAGTGAGATCTGATAGAGATGATAGATAATATTTTTTGGTATTTTTGGTATAAAGATGCAAAGTAAAATAAAGGCAAAGTAAAGAGAAAAACAATAATAAAGCGTAGGAAGATTAATATGATGAAAATAGACCCGGGGGCCATAGATTTCACTAGTGGCTTCTCTCAAGAGCATAAGTATTTTACGGTGGGTGAACGAATTATCATTGAGCAATTGATGAATTGAGCATAGTTATGAGAGTATCTAGGTATGATCATGTATATAGGCATCACGTCCGAGACAAGTAGACCGACTCCTGCCTGCATCTACTACTATTACTCCACTAATCGACCGCTATCCAGCATGCATCTAGAGTATTAAGTTAATGAAAACAGAGTAACGCCTTAAGCAAGATGACATGGTGTAGACACTACAAAAAAATACACTTCCGTGATGATACGTGTTTGTCACAGTAGGTCGCGTTTTTTGTCATGCATGTACATCCATGACAAATTTATGATGTAATCAAGATAGTCATACCTGCTGGTCGTCAGAGAAGTGTTCCATGACATTACCAAAATTATCATCACGGAAGTGTCCACTTCCATGACGATAAATCGCGCGTCACGAAGTGCTTTCGTCAAGGGTGACCGACACGCGGCCTCCACCGTAACGAACGCCGTTAAGCTATCGGGTCGGATTTAGGATCCGATAACCCGTTAACAGCCACGACCAATCCCGATTTTCCACGTAAAATTCTCATTGGCCTTTAGCTGGCCGCCCATTATGGTTGCAGAATCTTGTGGGCCTTTAGCTGGACCGCCCAAAAGTGGCCCACAAAGTTTAAATGGGCCGGCCCAACCGAAGGCCCATAAGATTTAGCGGACCATAATGGGCCGGCCGAGCTAAAGGCCCACAAAATTTAGCGGACCATAATGGGCCGGCCAAGCTAAAGACCCACAAGATTTTGCGGACCATAATGGGCCGGCCCAGCTGAAGGCCCACAAGATTCTGCAGACCATAATGGGTTGGCCCAGCTAAAGGCCCAACATTCTCTGTAAAATCGGCCCGTCAATGGCCTGAACTAAACTTGTCATCAATGCGGCCCGTGGTCACTTCTGGCCCGTTAATAGTCCGCTAAGTAATTGGGCCGAATTACGGCCCGGTGTATTTCCGGCCTGTTAAAGGTCCGGCTTCATTTGGGCCCATTTACAGCCATCAAAACTTTCGCCCATAAACGACCGTGAAGGATTTGGGTCATATTCGCCATGTCCGCTATTCGCCTGTTAGAGGCCCACTAAAGATTTGGGCCACTTTCGCCTGTTGTCATTTTCGCCCGTTAACGCCAGACGTAAACCATGGGCCATATGTGGCCTAACGTCATATCGGGCCCATTAACGCCCATATAGAAATGACGATATTCTAGCCCGATCAAGTTCCGCCTGTTAAAGGCCCGTGTATTAGGTCGGCGCATTTACGGCCCATCCGAATTTCGGCCTGTCAAATATCCGCATCGTAAATGGGCCACCATTTCAGCCTGCTAAGTCCAGTGGGCTATTTGGCACAACCAGGGCCCAACCTCACTTTCGGTCTATTAAAGGCCCATGTTTTTTATGGACTCGAGATATTTACACCAGAACGGCCTATTTTTACTAAGGGCCCAAATTATGTTTAGGCTCATTAAAGGCCCACTATGGGCACAGCCTACCGTAAAAATTTGAAAGCTTATGCTAATTTAAGCCCAGATATTTTTAGTGGGCTACATGCCAATTTCGCCCGTAATCGCTTTTAGCCCAATTGGAATGGGCCCGATTTAATGTTGGCATGTTGGGCTCCTACTGAAGATTTCGGCCGAATACATTACTAAGATAAACCTACACTATACAAAAATAGCGTCGTAATTACTGCAGCTTGTGGCAGCATCATAAATGTTGTATCACAACAAACTAAATTCCAATCATACAACAAAAGGCCTGTTGGCATAAATTTTACACTCCTTCCAGATAAAAGCACCATCAGATGTATAGAAGCACAGATCATTTGACATGAGTGCTAATGTTTCAGGCTGTAGAATCTGATGGAGCAGCACGATCTCCATCTTTTTTCCGCCATTGCTCTTCAACAATGAAGCGAATGTCTGATAGTCTGGTTTCAAAACCATTCATATCTTGACGACATTTCTCAACTACTATTCTTGTTTCCGAAACAACGTCCATTAGGGATTGGATTTGTGTCTGGAGCACAGATATATCACTGCCTAGCAGGAAGATTTTGTTCAAGAGGTGATTTGTACGAGGTTACCTTGACAACCAACCCGAATTAAGCAGAAGGTGCTTTTTGCACTCGTTAGTGGAGAGATACCGACGACCGCAGCAAGAGGTGACATTGTGCTGTAGTAGCCTCATCACCTTCGTGTGGTTGTGGCTGTTCAATCATTTGTTCCATAGCTTCCTGAAAGTTTGAACTTGTAGATTAGTGTACCGGATAAGTTACTAATGAGATAAAAACAAACAAAGTAGGTTAAACGTTTATACATAACTTATTTTGGTGAACTACTGTAATACATTAGCATGTATTGAAGTGCCAACTACATAATAAAATCACTTTCGGAACATATGTCCATGTAGCATGCCTACTATATTGTCTATTTCCTCACATTCGTTGACATCTAAGGATAAAGAGACATGGTTTAAAGTAGGATGATCATAGTATGACATCATTCATATCATGGGCAAACAGATATAAAACAAACAAGCTATTTTATCATTGTGTGCGCACGTGAACATAACAACTAGATTACAGATCAAGACCAAAAGAATATCCTTCATCTCTTTTAAACCATGTAAGGTGAAATGATACGTTAAGAAAATTGTGTATAAAAGTGAACAGAGTAACTGACATTGGCTGCAAACCAAGTAGTTAAATGAACACATCACAGTACCAATCAGTTTAAGGCAGGAGGAGTAAGGACTTACAACAGCGGCTTGAACTAGTGTGCTCATGCCCTTCATCTTGTTTGTGTGGCAATCCTTGAAGATTTGCACTGCATTCGGTTCAGGTTCTTTTTGGTCCGCATGGGCTTTCCTCTGTATTTGGAACAAGTCAATATAGATACGATAATATGGCACAAAAAAAAGAAGGAAGTAGCAGCTATTTACATAAGCCTCACAGTGTGCAATATAGCTATGAGATCCTGTTGTCTGTTGGAATTTCACCTTAGAACGGTTGGTTTTGTCCTTCAAACAGTTAGCCTAGAAGAAGATACACTTGTAAGGCACATACATAAATACAAGTTCAATATGTGGTCTGATCAAATACATATAGCCTACCTGATACTTTGGATCAGACCAGTGTTTAACGAGGGTTGTCCAGTCTTCATATGTAATATATTCCACCGGAGATGTTTGGGCGATTTCATTGTTAGCCTTGCCTTCAAAGTGAGATTTTCTAAGGTGGTACCGACATCGTCAGAAGCGCATCGAAAAACATGAGTGCATGCTTGTTTAGTTGCATCATCTTTCGGATCCAACTTGAACCTCATCTGTTGAAAAAAGAATGTGAGTCTTATTAGGAGGAAGCTAGAAAGTATGGGACAGAGCAAGACAATATTACTAATTGCGATGAATAACATTACTTACGGGTAAATGGTCAAGGAAGGTGTTAAACTGGGTATTGTCTTTCTCATTCTTGTACTGGATCCATGTTGGGAGGATACGTGCATGACACCTAACGACAACGGCTGCCTCTGATACTAATTTGGCTGACTCTGTAGCATCACGTGGCCTTTTTAAACCTGCCTCAAAATGGATCTTCATTCTTCCTCCTTTAGATTTTGTTAATCTGTCAAGCATTATCCCTGATGTCGGTTTCCGCTTGCGCCGTGGTGCTAGTTCAACAACGAATATGGAAAGTGTTAGTGTACATCAAACTGTGAGAGTACATATAAAGGAGCATGCAACTGCAACTTGACTCGGTCAGGTACCGTCTTGGTGTTGATGCTCATGAGGTTCATCTGATCTTGCCAAGTCCTGTTGTGTCAGCAGTTCTTCAGAAGTAGTGTTAGGTGTGAAGGCATCTTGGGAACCGCCAGCCCGAGCAAATGAACGAGTAACTGGTTGAGATGCTGGTACAGTTGAAGCGGATGCTGCAGCTGGTGGAGCAGGTGATACTGTGTTTGTAGATTTAGCCGGTGGACTTGGACCTTCTATTGCACTATAAGTACCAGCAGAATCTCGACAGCAGAACCTTTTCCGTTTCACCCGACGAGTAACAGCACTCCCTACTATATTATTTTCCTTGCTCTTTTTTGACTTTGCCATGTCAAGCTGTACCCACAACACAAAAGAATAAAATCACTCTTCGTAACTCATTGATGCATGATACGCATAAGCAATACTTTGATGTAAGACAACCGTATGAGGATGGAATATGTAAGAAAAACAGGACGGCATGACATATTCACAGCTACGATGTGCAAACTAAGCAGAAGGATTTTCAAGAAAATAGAAGTAACACAAGCTAGACACCATATGAAAGATGCAACCAATATTACTCTGCCAAGTTAAAAGTGTCTTGTCATAAGTGGCAATTCGAAAATTTAGAAGCAATACAACGTAGAAATCAAAGCAAGATGCAACCACTATCAAACTGCCATGTTAAAAGCGTCCAATCATGAGTTACTGATGCGGGATACACAACAGCAGATGCGTTGATGTAAGAACATGGTATGATAGATAGATGCAGTGTATTCTAGACACGTAAAGCCATGTCATATGCACATGTATAATGTATAAACTCAGCAGGTGCAATTTAATCAAAATAGAAGAAATACAGGCTAGACAACATATGCAACATGAAACCAATTATCACATCACAACTTAGAGCAAGCACTGCGATGGTGGAGCGCGGAGATGAACTCATCATGTAGACTTGGGACTTCAACTTCATTAGCGATAGCGTGGCAAATCTAGAGAGTCTCTGCTTATGCGTCGGTGTGGAGTACCACCAACATCCCCTAACTTACTCTTTTCCTTCCTATTTTCTCGATATTGCCTTATGAAGTCAAAACCACAAGAAGATGAATAAAATTAGCTCTGCATAACTGGTTGATGCATGATACGATTTAACACTACTTTGATGTAAGGCAAGCGCATGATAGGAGGATGGAATATATACAAAAAAAGACAGCGTTTCATATTCACACGTACGATAGGAGGATGGAATATGTATGAAAAAATAGTAAGCGGAAGGCATTTCAACAAAATTAGAAGAAATGAAAGCTAGGCACCATATGAACATGCAACCAATATCACTCTATCAGGTAAAAAGTGTCTCGTCGTAAGTGCCATTTCAAGAAATTAGAAGCAGTACAAGCTAGAATAAAATGCAAGATGCAACCTACATCACAGTCCCAAGTTAAATGTGTCTTATGGGTAAGTGGTCGTTGCAGGTATAAGTTGTAAGCTACGCAGATGCAATTCTACATAATCAGAAGCAATACAAACTAGACATCATACGGAAAACGCAACCACGTATAACAGTTCCAAGTAAGAGCAAGCACCTGTGATGGTGGAGTAGGGGAGATGTGCTCATCATGTACACTTATGTTCTAGAAACAGGAACACGTGTCATATTCACAGGCATTATGTGTAAAGTAAGCAGATGCAATTCAAGTTAGAAGCAATCCAAGCTAGACATCATACGCAACATGCAACCACATATAATAGTGTCAAGTTAGAGCAAGCACCTGTGATGGTGGAGTAGGGGAGATGTGCTCATCATCTACACAACTACGTTGACTGTCCAGCCTTGTGTTGTCTTGCGAATCTTGTTGGGAGGATGGCGGAGTAGAATCTGTAGAGACCCCCTGTTTGAGTTGCTCCGAAGGACCACCATCATCCACTGCCGGACTAATTTCCTTCAGCTGTAATGATTTTGCATTGTGAAGTCAAACCGATAAGAAAAAGGAATAAAATTCGCTCTTCAGAACTCATTCATGCATGATACCGATTTAACACTACTCGGATGAAAGGCAAACACATGATGCGAGGATGGAATATGTATGAAAAACAGGATGGTGTGACATATTCACACCTATGATGTGGTAACTAAGCGAAGGCATTTCAACAAATTAGAAGCACTTTGCAAGCTAGACACCATATGAAAGATGCAACCAATATCACTCGCCAAGTTCAAACTGTATGGTGTTTCAACAAATTAGAAGCATTATATGCTAGAAATCATATGCAAGACACAACCAATATCACAAAGGCGACTTAAAGGTGCCTTATCATAAGTGACTGATGCGGGATATGCAAGAATAGTAGTCTGATGTAGAAACAGGAACACATGTCATATTCACAGGCATTATGTGTAAAGTAAGCAGATGCAATTCAAAAAAGTTAGAAGCAATACAAGCTAGACATCATACGCAACATGCAACCACATATAATAGTGCCAAGTTAGATCAAGCACCTATGATGGTGGAGTAGAGGAGATGTGCTCATCATCTACACAGCTACGTTGACTGTCTAGCCTTGCGTTGTCTTGCGAATCTTGTTGGGAGGATGGCGGAGTAGAATCTGTAGAGAACCTCTGTTTCAGTTGCTCAGAAGGACCACCATCATCCAATGCCTTGCCAATTTCCTTCAGCTTTATTGATTTTGCATTGTGAGGTCATACCGACAAGAAAAGGAATATCATTCGCTCTTCAGAACTCATTCACGCTTGATACTGACGAACACTACTCTGATGAAAGGTAAAGTCATGATACGAGGATGGAATATCTACGAAAAAATGGACGGCTTGACATATTCACACCTATGATGTGGTAACTAAGCAGAAGGCACTTCAACAAATTAGAAACACTGCAAGACACCATATGGAAGGTGCAATCAATATCACTCTACCAAGTTAAAACTATCTCGTCATAGGTGGTGTTCATCAAACTAGAAGCAATACATGCTAGAAATCATATTCAAGACGCAAACCAATATCACACTGCCAACTTAAAGGTGTCCAATCATAAGTGACTGATGCAGGATACACAAGAAGAGTAGTTTCATGTAAGAACATGGTGTGATAGACAGATATAGTATGTACCAAAAACAGGAAAGCGTGTCATATTCACATGTATCATGTGTAAGCTAAGCAGATTCAGTTTACACTAATTAGGACCAATACGAGCTAGACACCATATGCAACATGCAACCAGATATCACACTGCCAAGTTAGAGCAAGCACCTTGGATGGTGGAGTAGGGGAGCGGAGACTTGGACCATGTAATACACTATCAGTACAAGGAGAACCAGTACAGATGCTCCGTTTATGTTGCTGCAGAGGACCACCATCATAGCCTTCCTTACTCTTTTCCTTCCTCTTTCTTGATTTTGCCTTGTCAAGTCAAAACCACAAGAAAAAGAAATAAAATTTGCTCTTCAGAACTTATTGATGCATGATACTGACGAACACTACTTTCATGTAAGGCAGCCGCATGATAGGAGGATGGAATATGTATGAAAAACAGGACAGCGTGACATATTGACATGTATGATGTATAAAGTGTAAACTAAGCACAAGGTGCTTGAACTTGTTAGAATCAATGCAAGCTAGAAATCATATGAAAGATGAAACCAATATGACTCTGCCAAATTAAAAGGGTGCCCTAACAAATGTATTTGACCAAATTAGAAGCAATACATGGCAACAGGCTAGAAATAATATGCAATATGCAACGAATAAAGGTGACTCATCGTAAGTGATTGATGCAGATATGTAAGAGAGGTAGTTTCATGTAAGAACAAGGTTAACACATAGATGTAGTGTGTACCAAAAATAGGAAGGCATGTCATATTCACAGGTATAGTGTGTAAACTAAGCAGATGCAATTTACCCTAATTAGAAGCATTACACGCTAGAAACCGTATGCAACATGCAACCACATATCACACTGCGAAGTTGGAGCAAGCACCTGTGATGGTGCTGTAGGGGAAGTGTTGTCTTCAGGTACAGAGAAAAGTTCAATATCTTCATTTAGGCTTGCTGTTTCTTGAGAATCATGTGGAGAGGATGAAATTGCATTCTTTATAAGAGTATTGCGTCTCATATTAACCCACGTGCGTGACTGTCTCATCATAAGCGATAGACGCAGGATACACAAGAACAGTAGTTTGATGTAAGAACATGGTGTGATAGGCAGATGTAGTATGTACCAAAAATAGGAAGGCGTGTCATATTCACATGTATAATGTGTAAGCTAAGGACATGCAATTTAACAAATTAGGAGCATTGATGAGGGATACACAAGAAATGTAGTTTGATGTAAGAACATGGTTAATAGAAAGACGTAGTATGTACCAAAAATAGGAAGGCATGTCATATTCACAGGTATAATGTGTTAACTAAGCAGATGCAATTTACCATAATTAGAAGCATTACAAGGTATACACCATATGCAACATGCAACCACATATCACACTGCCAAGTAAGAGCAAGCACCTGCGATGGTGGTGCGGGGGAATTGCGGTGATCAACTAGAGAGCTACGTTGACTATCTTCATTTAGCCTTGCTGTTTCTTGAGAATCATGTGGGGAGGATGACACTGCACTCTTTAAATGAGTAGGGCGTCCCACAGTAACCCACCCGGGTGACTGTCTCATCATAAGTGATTGACGAGGGATACAAAAGAGCATTAGTTTGATGTACGAACATGGTTAATAGACATATGTAGTATGTATCAAAAACAAGAAGGCATGTCATTATCAAAGGTATAATGTGTAAAGTAAGCAGATGCAATTTAACCAAATTGGAAGCAATACAAGCTAGACACCATATGCAACATGCAACCACATTTCACAACATGAAGTTAAAGCAAGCACACAGATGGTTGTGTGTGGAAATTGAGATCATCAACTGCAGAGCTACGCCATCGTCTCCAATCACGACATCGCACCCTTTAGAGTGCTGAAACGCTTAGTGCTTATCTTCAATTACATTGAGTGACTTCTGTCTTTTCTTTTGTGCATTCATCAACACCGCCGTAGTCTGAAATACCCATGCATAAAAAACAATAGTGTGAGTATGGGTGAAGTGTGTGCACAATTAGTACAAAGGTAAAGGTGGCGATAGCAGGTCGGTGAGAAATAAATGATGGGAGACATATGATAGCTCTACAACATGCATGGCACACTCAATTACTACAGGATTCTATGAAAATAACAGTCGACTGAAAGCAAATAGGTCAGTCCATTTTTTATGCACCGTCCGATGTACAAAGAATGGGTAGATCGCCTTCATCTACCTCCAACCAGTCAGTGTTGACGATCTTCCTCAAAACGCCAGCGACCATCGGCCCAAGATTCTCCCCCCTCGCCCTCCCTCGACCTCACCGCACCGCCGTGCTTGGCACCCCCCCCCCCCCCGGCCATCCATTCAAGCCCCGCCGACCTCCGGATCAGGCGCAAGCGCCCCACACCCCTATGATAGACACCGATGCGCCGCTTCCCCAGGAAACAGGCGGACTAGGTGCTCCGCGCGCCTAAGTGGTGCTGCTTCTTTTAATTGCGGTTCGACTGACCCTGAATTGAAATCCAGGCGGGCTACTGACCTCTAGCAAAGGTGAAATAGTAAAAGGGAGGAAACCTTGTGCATTTAGTATCATGAAGAAGATGTAGTAAGAAGCGCTCAACTAGTTTCTTTCGTGGGATGAATACGGTGTGAGCGGAGACGTAAGATTTACACGAATAAGGGAAGAGGAGTACCTCTTTCTGCTGGCAGTGCTGTGTCCTCCTTCTGTTTTTCCGACGATCTTGTTGTTCGCCGGAAACCAGAAGTTGTGGAGGACGGTGCAGCCTTGGACGAACCCATGGCCAAGTTGTTGAGTGTGGTGCGGTGGCCGTCTGTCGGCGGCGGGGAAGCAGATCCGAGGCGGCGAACGACGGCGTAGCGGGAACAGCTCCGGTGCGGTGGACGGTTGCGATAGTGGAGCCGCAGCAGTGAGGCGCAGGACGGCGTGGTCGGAGTGGTTCTGGTACGGCGCACGTCGGCGTCGGCATCGTGGAGGCAGCTCTGCCTCGGCTTCAGCTGCTAAGTCCTTGAGGGCGTTGCGGTTGCGGTTGCGTTGGACGACGACGTCGGGGTACCGGCTCCGGCGTGATGGAGGAGGCCGGCGGTGGATTGGCCGCTATGGGGTGGAGGACGGAGGAGGCTGGGGTTTCACAGCTGGTGGAGAGGGCATTTTCGCGCCCACTGAGTATGAATGGGGAAACAGAGGGAGGCGGGGAACTAAGGGGGAACAATGTTTCGGTTTGAGACGCGCTTGTTTGAAATTTGGGGAAAGTTACAAACTTTGCCCCCATCTAAAATTTCGGACATATTATGGGTTGGGGTAGGACAGTCATGTCGTGTCCCAAATGTGGGCGGATAGATTTCGCCGGCGCATGGGTGTTTAGGCGCCCACGGCGATGAATGCTTCTCGAGGCGGTTGAGACTGGCGTCTTGGTGAAGTTACAAGCCTACCCTGGTTTAGAACTTTGGACATCGGGCAGATAGGCTACACGGGCCAGAGTCAGGATAGTAATTTCCTACCACCAAAACATTAGTCTCGTGCGGTTTCGGGTGACCAGAGGCCTATTTGGCGCTTGCTCAATATTTGGGAGCAGAAGCATTAACGCTTTCGGTTCTCTTGAATTGAACTTTCAGGATTTGTCAAACTTCACAAATCTTTACTCTTGAAAATCCTAAAGCTACGATTATTTTGGAATGGAGGGGGTACATTTTAATATACATTGTACACGAGTATATATTAAAAATATGCAACTTACCTCAGTTCATGCATGGTTCCGGTATAATCTCCTTGGTTGCAAAAAAAGTTAGATATGCGTATGAATATATATAGCATGTTCAAACTCACAACAAAGATTGATGCCCCCTTTTACATCTGATTTACAAATGCCATTATCTCGGGTTCAAATAGATGAATGATCTTCCTATGAATTCGAATCTTCAAAACCCCCTTTATGTTGAATTCGACATGTATTTTATTTCGTAGCTAGCAATTTGGAATGTGTCCATGCAAGTGACAAATGTATAAAGTGCTTCACACTAACAACATGGAGTGCACTAATTAATGTTTATATATGAATTGCAAAAGCATCCATTGCCTGTATTTCAAACCGCTCTCACTCTATGGATCAATAATATGGAATAAACACATGCTAGAATTCAATAGAGTATGGGTGTCTGATAGACCGATTTTCGTCCATATGCAATTTTGCAAAATTCATGATCTCATCCAAAAATAATAATGCCATTTATATTTTAATTTAATGCGTAGAACCGCCTTTTACACGTAGATGCACTATGCCTCGCCCCGTTCTCATAGACGTGTTATATATCTCTCTATCTGACGCATAAGTGCACACACTTTATATGCATCGGCATTTCTCTTTCACACATGCTCACAATCTCTCTAAGGGTGTCGGGGTGTCTCACGCACATGCTCTCCCTGTTTCTCTCTCTCTCTTTCTGACTACTATGTACCACTCTTTTCACTAATCTCAGTTGGAAAACACTATTTCTCTCACATGCATATATACACATGCACGGTCTCTACTAGCCCTCTATACGCACATATATGTGCCTACGTGTCTCCCGCACGCACATTATCTTTAGGCCTCTCTCGCACATTGCCCCCCGACACACCTCTCTAATAGTAGTTGGCAGATATGATTTCATCATATCATTCGGTAGGATATCCCTGGTTGTTAGGCTGGATGGTAATACGAGGCAAAGTTTTACCCTAGTTCGGATCGGACCCTTGCAGTTGAAGAAAGAGCCTACTCCTGGTACTGTATATTAGTGATAAGTGTGTGTACAAAGTACACGTGAATACCAGGCATTGTGCGTGTGTGTATACTATCGACGAACTAGCCCCCAAGCTTGTATAACATACTAAGGGCCTAGGGTTACAAATCATATATAGTCGGCTTATCACCAGTGGGGATAGAGTCCTCCGCGACTCTGGTAGCTTCGTGTTGTACGCCGAGTCCTCCACATGGTTCTCCGTATAACATGTCTCGGTCCAACCTATATGTGGCGCAGGATGGAACCGACCCATGAGTCTTCATGTTGACCCACCACAACTAGAAATGATGTGCCCACCACACTACACACGCAATCGGCCACTAAGAAAATAAGCATATACAATAGTACAATGGTATCTAGCTCATGATACGTCTCCATAGTTTGTTGATGACACTGACGGACTTTGCATTTGATGCGTGTTCCATATTTTGTTGACGACACTTACGGTCATTGTATTTGAAGCGAAAGCACGATATGGTCACATGACTTCAGAATAAGCTCATCACGATCACCACATACATTTTGTCGTGCTAACCAACATGTGGTTGGATGGTTAGAGGACAGTGGTTTCTCGAGCCCACCAAGGTTAAAGTCCTGGTGCTCACATTTATCTTGTGTTAATTTCAGTATTTTCCGGCGATGTACGTTCAGTGGGAGGAGACGTTCCACTCAACTACGAGGCACCTATGGTGACTTCGTAAAATCTCAAGATCATGTAGATGAAAAAGTCAGTCGACTGACGTGTAGCCTCACCCTGCACGTACACATGCACGCACGCATGTAGGCGTGCAACACTGACACATACACATAACGTACACTCGCACGCATGCTGGCGTGCAACACTGACACGTACACATGCACTCACGAACACATGCACGTACGCACCCATGCATGCAACACTGAAACACACCCTTGCACGCACGCAACACTCGCACGCCTACATGCACACAGCACACGACGCAAGACACACGCTCAACCTATACGTGCATGCACCCTTTGTTAAGGACATGGATTGTTACGGGTATTAATCAATCTTATCTGTGATAAGCAGAACATTGATTTTTGCATCGATCTTTATGAATCACAACGTATCGAACGGGCTATCAACATAGTAGGCTTAACGACATGAAAAATATGACGTCACACTCAATGAACAATCATCGGTTTATGAAATGCCCGCTTCTGACCGCCCTGGCCCACCAAAGGTTCCTCTGCTGTGCGCTGCCTGCGTTGGGTCACTGACATGCAGGCCATGCACCCAAAGAGCCCACACGCCGCTGGACGAACGGTGCAGTGTCCTAGGTCGAGTCGAGGGCGCCACTGCGCACGCCTGCTGAACACGCCTCGTGCCGCATTCAAACGCCCATGAAACCCGCCTGTGGAAGCCGAGAAACCCACTCTGGACACACGTCCGTTCATGACCGAGCCGGCGTTAGGCTAGCCATAGTGGGGGTAACATAGCCGGTAACATGCACTTGGGACTAGCAAACATGCTTATGTGGCACACAATTAAATAAGAGAGAGAGGGTTATAGTAACATAGGTAGATACCATATCATGTTAAATGCTATACTACTTTGTATCATGCATGGCAATAAATATGGTAATCTATGATACTGCTCTATGATACTATGCACTAAGGTAGTATCATATACTAGTATCATATGCATGATACTAGTATATGTTACTCCCCACTATGAGTAGCCTTAAACGCAACGCCGGCCGAGCTCCTCCCGTCCGCCGTCTATTTAATCTCCTATTTAAACGAGGCCAAACGCCGACCAAGAATCGCACACCTCCGCCGCTCCCCTATCTCCTCCACCATTTTGTCCACTCTTACAATGGCTTACGAAGAGTAGTTATTCCGCATCCAAGCCGGCCGGGCAGCCCGCCGGATACGAGCTATGCAGCTCGCTGATCCACCTCCCTTCCCTCGCTCAACGGAGCCAATTGCCGCCCCAAGCTGGCGCGCGGTTCAGCAACTCGCCGCTCCAGGCCAGCTCGACGAGGAGCGGCGCACGGGCGTCGTTGCTGCCGTCCATGCCGCCACCTCATACCGCGTATCCCGTTTCTGTGGCCGAGACTCCCGTGCCGGCGGCCGCGTCATGCAAGTAGCGGCAGAAGCCGGGTGCGCGAAGAGCGACGAGTCGGTGGCCAGCGCCTCCGCGTCCGCCGCCATCATCGAGGAGAAGTAGAACACGGGAGGCCGCCGCCGCTTGGGTCCCATGAAGGCCACCACGGAGGCGACGCCGGCGTACACAACAGGTGTCTTGCCAGATCCTTTTGTTGCGAGGACCTTCGTCGACCCCTCATGGGTTCCACGAAAGAGGTCAATGTTAGGATGAACTCGAGTCGGTGCCAGCCATGGCGAAGTAGTGGCCGGTGATGAACCCGAACCGGTGCCGGCCACCATCATCTTCGGCACCAGCCAATGATATCAGTTGGGCAGTGGGGAAGCGAGCCGTCCTTTGCGCAGAAGCATATAACTCCGGGGCTCCCGGCAGTCCGGTGATCGTGCTGCCGGACATGAGGAACACAAATCAATCGGCGGGCGACCATTTAGGCAAGGTATTATATACATGTGTTGTCCAGAACTAGCACCGCGTAGTTCATTTGAATGTAATGAAATCCGTCATGTTTGTGTGAAAATCCGGTATTTTATATGATTTCCGTCGTTGTTTATATGAAATATCAGTTTGTCTACGTGTTTGCGTGAATTTCGTCCGGTTGGTTGAGTTGCTGTCATAATGTGTGCGGCTACGGTTGGATGGCGAATTTGCGGTCGCCGGTCAGTCTGCAGCGGCTCGGGCGGCGCTAGGGACAAAAACACAGCTCGTCTGAGCTCGTCTCCAACGTCTTGCGCTACTGGAGGATGCATGACACCCGAGCCATTCTCGCTCATCGGTGGCAAAGGCACGGTGGACAAAAGGGTCGCCAATATTTTGGCTACCCCGGCAAGATCCAAACAGCCCTCCCAACAGATTCAAATCCTCGTTCGCCGTGGAATTTTGCCATGTGTTGTTTTCATGGACTAGCAAGATGCCCGTGCATTGCACGGAACATCAAGATGCATTTTTTTACAAACTCCCACATGCATGCAAGGGATAATTAATGTCCTCCTTTGCTAGTACCACGAGGCAAACACCATTAATATTGCATCAATTAGTGTTAGTGGCCTTGTATATCTGCAAATTGTAATTTTGATAGTGGCCCCTTGTATATAAAAATGGAGGGAGAAATATGAGAAATAAGGTGAGGACGAGTGGGACGTGCTGCCGTGGTGGTGACTGGTGGTCGGACTGGGCGGAGGCATGGGGATGGACGGCGCATTATGTCTAGGTTTGTATCTCTCTCACACACACCCACGTAGGTGGGGGACGTGCACGAAGAGAAGAGGTGCACGCACGACACACGTACTCCCATCTCTTTCCCAACCACACCCGCGCGGGTACACGATGGAGCTCATTTTTGTACGAAAAAGGCAGCCCACGTGGTAATTTGGCACGTGTGCTGGTTGTCCACTTGGTGAAGGGAGGATCGTCTACCACAGGTGAACAAACAAATTGCGACTTGACGCATTATGTTAAACTAAAAAAAGAGGCAAGCCATGTGGGGCCTACCTTAGAGGCAAGTCTCTATACACTGGAGTACTTTTGATGTGTCCCGTCAACTCGCGGAACAAGGAGAAACTTTCTTAGTACGCCGTCTCCCCCGCCCACGGGCGTGGTGGCTCGCAGGATGAGGTGAAGCTTACTACTACTGTATGCCTTTACGCCTGCTCCCTCGCCCATGCGCGCGGTGGCTCGCGGCACGAGGAGAAAATTTTACTACTCCCTCCGTTTACTCCTCGTCCCTACTACGTACTTTGGTTAGTACTCCCTCTATTTACTTATACAAGGCCACTATAAAAAATACATTTTGCATCTATACAAGGCCACAAATAGTAATCGAGACAAAAGTTACTACTCCCTCCTTTCCAGTTTATGGCTCAATTTCAAAATCTCTCCAACCAAGGTAGACGGTGAGTGGTCGAATTAATTTCGTAGTTTGCACAAGTAATTAGTACGCTCGTTTTTCTCAATAAGTTATGTTTACCGAGGCATTAATTAGAACGAATGCATGAATGACCACTAAATTTCCATGAACTTGTACATGCATTGGTTAGTTTCTCTGACACTGCTTGCGCGGGTGATCTAACGCACCTCAAATCCAACATGTAATGGTACTACTACTAGGTATAGTAGAATTGAGACTTATCAAACGGAAAAACGAATGTTTTTTAGATGAGCCCTATAAACCCTAGTGGGTACGTACTCCGTAAAAACAGATTTTTCCAAAACTAAGTTGCTCCCTTTCATGAATTCTATAGTATACTCCTCCGTCAACGCTCCCTCTCATGAATTTCGTACTTCCTGTCGCCGACATGTGGGCCATATAGCAACCGGTTCAACGTGTCAAGCACCAAATAACAGTGCAGAACATCAGGGGGGACGCACCCCACTCGTACCGGCCCAGTAGTAGTAATGAGCAATGAGACATCAAATCACAATGCCGCACCTTCCCAGATGGACGAAGCAACCATTATTTCACACTTCGGTTCGCCATCATCTCAAACCATGTGCTAGTATTGCTTCTGCCTCAAGAGGGACATGCGCATCGCCTTGGTACATCATGGCACGTGGGACCGCATGACAGGCCATGCTCCCCCGCCGATCGCTCGGTAAAATCACCTCATTTTTACTATACTTCCTCCGTATCAGTTTACTACATGGCATGCACATCGTTATAGGTTGAGAATTTAACTGGCTATATATGTGATGAACAGTACTCTAGCCTTTTAAAAAATGTATACTTTTGTACAGTAGTACTATCGATGGATTGCGCCATGGAGCAAAAATTGAAATTAAAAAAAAGGTGGTACATATAGAGAGCGCTCGTCGCCAAATTATGCATATAGTACTATTAAAAAAGCTAGTACGTGCTTAATTGGGGTGCTAAATTATTAAAGAAATACTAGTAGTATGTACATACTGAAGAGTTAAAGTAACGAGAAGAAACATAACATAGTTCTGTTGGGGGCTCAGCACAACACACCCCTCAAATTAAACTAAGCACACCTGAAATTAAACTATGCAACTAATCTGGTAGACACTGCATTAGAAGTTTAGAACCACCATGAGCAACACTCGGAGTCCTCGTCCACGTCCTCGACTTCATCCTTGTCCCTCTTCCTCTTGGCCGATACTTCTTTGCTTGAACTGCACACTTGGCTGTTGTTCTTCATCCAACCCTTGTAGATATTGAAACAAAGGTAGCCATCCATTGCGGCGTAGTGGATGTGGTCTATATCTAGTACATTCCGCTGCCATGCATGACGATGAAACGTGTAATGAGGTTTCTCCAGTTTACGGTACGAAGGATGAACCATGGCTCCTGCCAGGGTCAGCATTGAAGGCTGACGAGAGGGCACCAGCCGATTCTTCTGGATGTCGAAGGGTTTTCCTACAACGAGGCCTATCCGACCCAGGACTTCTTCGTCGTTCTTAAAGTCTACAGTAACGAATTTCACTGTTTTGTCCTTGAGGAAGTTCTTAAAATCCTGGCACTCAACATCGGCATGGCATATGTGGTAGACCAAGCAAACATTATGTACGCAAACATGGATCACGGCAGGCTTCTTCCTCTCTTCGTCCTTTAGATCATTCTCTCGTCCCACGACTGTGGTGTACTCAACATCTAGCCTAGCGATCCACTCATCATGTGAGTTTTCGAACATGCGTCTGAAGCGAGAAAGGCATCCTTTCACCGTCGCGGAAGTACGGGTGTAGATGACGTCGCACTCATCGCCGGTGATGGTTCTAACCTTGTACTCACCGCCGATCAGGGAGATTTGGGACGCCATGGATTTGGGAGGAGGGTTAGGATTAGTGGAACTGCCGTAATGTGAATGGACGGGACGACTAGGAGCGAACCGCCGTAGTATTAAAGGACGTGCGGGGACGAGTAGGAGCGAACTGCCAGCGTGCGAACGGCAGGTAGTGGCTTTCCATTCTCCCATGATACGGGCTTCCGAGAGCCCTTGGATCTGAGATTGAACGGTTGCATGGCGTGATTCTAGATCTATGGGTGAATATCCTATCCTGGAGGGTTATTCTGCAAATTTTCAGCAACTTAGCATGCGACCGTTTGATCTCAGATCCAAGGGCTGCCAGCATCCCGTATCATGGTCGCGCCTACCACGACCGTCGCGTCGCTCGCTGGTCGCGCTTCTTTGGAGATTTAACACGGTGCGTTAGTCTATCTGATGTTGGCATGTCATACATAGTCATCACTTAGTCACTCATACTACAACAAGGTTGGGTATAAGATTGGCTATAAGTGTATTTTTTACTCCTCTCTATCTTTTTTTCGATTTCCTCCGTCTCATAATATAAGAACGTTTTGGCACTAGTGTAGTGTCAAAACGTTCTTATATAATGGGACACAGGAGTACTAGTATTTATTGCATTTGCCAAGGAGTGACCTCTTCCAATGAAATGGTGTTGCTAAGTTTGCTTCATTTAATTAGCTATAGACTCAAAATTGTCTTTTCACCTAGGTACACGTGCTTAGCACCGCTTTCTTCCTTGGGTCACCAAACTAGTCTCTCTCTTCTTGATTAACTTGCCACATCGACTTTATGCCTATGTGGCAAGCTTAAGCACCTGTAGGAGCAAGTACAATAGTGCGCTTTACATGGCATTTTGCATATGTGGAGGAAAGAGAGGCAAGGAAAAGTGGAGAAGTGGGCTCTCATGCAAGAGACAGCCTCTACTACTACATGGTGGAGCATTGGGAGAGGCACCTGTATGGAGGTGGTCAGAATCGGAGACTCACGCCGGTCGAGCGCCAGCTTAAAATGATAATGGCAAGTCAAATCACGGGGCCCCACCTGTCCAGCAGTAACTCACTATCAAATCACATAGCCATACGTTTGTAGCAGCCTACTCCCTCGTCTTCTCGCGTCTCTGTCGAACCGACTAGGTGGAACTGCCCCGCCTACCGCGCAGGAAAAGCCCCGCCCTCGACTTTTAAATACAACTACTTCCTCCGTCTAGGTGAGTAAGTCATCTTACGAAAACCAAATAATCCCAAAATACTAAGGCGTGGTGCATTAACTTCTACCTCGTTTCTTGTTTCTTCACATATCAACCTATAAGAATCCAATGATATACTTTTTGTGACATAGTAACTCATATTTAGTTAGTCAAATGGATGACCTAGAACTACGTGCAGGCCCTATAAACCGAGACACCCACAAATAAAAAACCGAGACGGAGAGGGTAGTTCAACACTAAATATAGTCAGGATTCACCAAGGACCAAAACCAAGTGGTAGGCTACTCCTGTCGTGTTGGCATAGCAACTCAAGCAGGGTCAGTCCGCACACGAAATGGCGACACACTTAACAGGACCCCTTTGGCAGACATGTGGCTCATCCACCGTCTTGTTCCACATGCGATGCACCAAATCACAGTTCGGAGCAGCGGTTGGAATTGGAGGCACCCCGATCGTAGCGCCGCAGTAGTAGAAAATGAGCGATGAGGGGTCAAATCACAAAGCCCCACCTTTCCTGCATTAAGCTGGACGGACGAAGCAACCATCATTTCACTCTAGCGCGCAAGAGCATAAAGAAAAGAGAAAACAATGATGTGTGCGGTAGCTACCTAGGGCACCCTAGGGTAGGGGTCTCCACTATAGATCCTTTTTTTGAAAGCGCCTCCACTATAAATCGGCTTCTCCCTCGTCCTCTTGAAGAAAACCGATGATGAGTGCGGCGGTAGGGTTTGTAGGAGTACTACGGCGTGTGGGGCCACGTCGTAGTAAACGGGTTCGAGTCGACGCCTTAAATATGTGTGGGCCGCTTGGTTTTACGGGAACGAGGCATCATTTTGGGTTCGGGGACCAGTGGAGATATAGCACGAACAAAAAATTGTGGACATAGGTTCGTCTGAAAGGCAATGATGCATGGGCCCTGCATTTTGATATACCCGGGGCCGCGTGAAATTTGCTACTCTACTCAAAACTAGTAAGGTACACATGTATTGAACACATGAGATTTCGAAACCAAATTATGAATGAATACACACTATAGCATGTAAAGCTTTGAGTCATATATGCATGATGTAGATGTTCGTTTAGTTCTTATAGTTCATCTCATTCAAAATCAATTAGTTTTATAAAAATGTTAAGATTCATGGGGTTGTGCATTGTAAATCATAAAGTAAAAAACAAATAATGGCAATTCATTTAGAAAAAAATAACAAATTATGATACAGAAGATTCTAGAACAAAGGAGAAGTGCTTGTGTTTTGAGGTTTGTGCATTATGCTTAAGTTCAACCATGGAGTCTTCTAAATTGTACATGTGGCAGATCTGGTGGAATGTTGATGATATCCAATGGCCAGTAGTGCTCGGATTTGCCCATCTCTGCACTGTCGGGTTAGCTTCATCCAGCGACCATCTTTCAAAGTTATTGGCACACTATATAGTTCTTGTGCCATAGTTGCATATTTTGGAAAAAAGCTACTAGTGGGTTGTACTATCTATTCAGGAATAGAAGATGTATACATGGAAGTTGTAGGGAAAGAGATGACATGGAGGATCTCAATTCCTATGAGTAGGGATTGGAAAAGAGATGTCATTTGGTTCACATCATAGGAAATTTTCTATTGAATCTAGAGATGACATGTATCTCAAGTCCTATGATGAGGGATTAATAAAGAGATGTAATTTGGTTCATATCATAGGAACTTTTCTATTGAATATACACTAATGTTTATTTTCCTTTGAAATTAAGGGAGTATAGGAATCCATTCATATGAACCAAGTGGCTCTGAAGCTATAGAAATGATATCATGTTTATTTCCTTTGAAATGTAGAGTATATGAATCTATTCCTATGAACCAATTGGCTCTAGAGGAAAACAAATCCTATAAAAATCATATCATATTGAGTTCCTATGATATTCCTCCACACTAAAGGATGGTTGAAATTGCTGCAGGTGATACGATGGTCTTTCTTTGTAGACTCCTCACCCATCTTTATAGTTACCTCTCGAAGATGAATGAAATGATATATACAGGGTATTCTACATGTGCAATTTGGTACACGAAAACTCGGTAAAAGTTTGCGAGGTTCTAATTTTCGATAAAGCTATATGCACTGCATTTCGGAACGGAGGGAGCATGCGGCAGTTGCTAACACTCACGTGGAAGATTTGTGTGTAGGAGGAGTGGCTGTTCTGTTAAATGACATGGCAAAACTGACACTGTCGAATGCCGATCTAACGGTTCTTACGGCGTTCGTCAGGAAAAGGCTTGTGGCGAACATTTTTCGGATAATGATTTACGGACACATGCATTGCATTGATACGTGCCCCCTTCTCTCTCACGCACACGCACCCTCACGAGTCACAACTCTCCCGAGTCCTCTCGCAGACTCAAGACGTGGCACCCATCGCCTATCTGCAGTAGACGCCACGTAAATATGTGCTCTTCACACCCTACCTCGTAACTTCTAAAAACAAAAGACGGCGCGCACATTTTATTTTAGCTCACACATCACACACTTATATTATTACTCTTGCGTAACGTTCTTTGGGCATAGTATATATTGTACTCTCACGAAGAGAAGCGGTGCACGCACGCACTAGTTCTCTCACACCCACTCATGGTACACGTGGGGCGCATTTTTTGAAGCCGGTACAACAAAATCACTCCGCTATATATAAAAGCAGGAGCCTTAGCGCTTGCTCTACTAGGGTTCCTCTCGTTCACTCTCTCATGCTCTCCAGATCTAAGCAAGATATAGGTGGCCACACACTCTCTCTCTCTCAGCTCACGGCTGGTCACAAATCCGGCTGGAGAACCTCGACCGGGGCAGGGGGTGTAGGTGCATCGTTCACGCTGTCGTCGGCGGCGAGGGAGGAGACCAACGGCTGCCCGCGCGTCCTGATTGGCGGCCGTGCCATTCTCTCCGAGAGAGCAGCAGCTCGGGAGGGCCTCCGACCCCTTCTTCCTCCCTGAGGTATTGTGGCCAAGATGTGGCCTCCCGACGCCGTCTTTGCCACATGCCGACAACCCTCAGGTATATATTCCTTCGAAACCTGCCTTGCTCTACTGCCCCAGCTCTTCCCCCTTCGTGTGGATCCTTTTCTACTTCCGTCCGCTGTTCCAAAGCCACCTAGACTTCTACTATTATTAGAAGTAAAGCTAGTTCATACAGTCAACTCAAAGTGTTGGTTCAAACAGGGAAGAAAGTGGGAAAGCTATAGCATGAATCTAGGACTTGGTTCTAAGAGGAAACGGGGGAAAGTAGTAATATCTGTCACTGTTTAAATAACCGTATTTCGTATTTGCGCAAACAGGGATGTCTGTCTCCGTATCGTTTCGGGATGTCTGTCTCCATATCGTTCCTATCCGCGCAATCAAAAGCACACACCTCAGTTTTAGTACAACTGCGCAAAATGAGATGGCTATCCCTCGTTGCCGTCATCTAACCTCCTGTCTTCAAGGTATCCCTACATTGGTAGTAACTAAGGTAGAATGACCAACGCAATCTAAACGGTTGATTCAGACGTTTTACTTCCTGATTGCAGTGCAGGGACGAGCGAAAACAACTGCATCCTAGTCCGGAATGCACTTTCTACCAGTTCATCCATGGACCGAGGACTAGCTGGCACGGCTGCACGGCAGTTTTTTGGATAGGTGCGCGGACAAGAGGCATTGTGGTCTGCTTATTTCTGCAAATAGCGGTGCTTAAATTTAGTGGAATGCACAAGAATTTCACCTGGTCAGTACACTCCATGGTTCAGTTCAGCATTCCAGCTGAGACCACAATTATAATTGGTTATTCGGAATGAGAGAACCTAACCTGGATGGTGGCAACAAGAAAAACCAGAGTGAACTCCAGGAAATTTAAGCTCGCCGGAGGCCCTTTGCTCGTAGAAGCCTTGCTTGTTTTTTCCTGATTTGTAAACCTTGTCACAACTTTGTCTTTTGCTGTGAAATATTATATGTTTGTTATGTTCTATGAATCATTGAGATGTATAAAACTGCTTAACTTATGCTTTTCAAGATTTTTATGAAGACGAGTTTAATGTGAGTGTTCCACATGAGCGCTGGACTAGCGTTGAACGTTTGGAATTTATTACATTGTGGGCTCAATTAACTGCATGAACCACTGTAACAAGATACATAGTTGCTTATATGATTCACGGGCACACAAAAGTAGCAGCAGTTCCCATAGACGGATTCAAACAGAGTACTAGCCCCAGAGGGGTCGATAACAGGCAAGGTTCGGATAATTAGACACAATCCAAACTACTATTAAACACTAGCTTGGGCAACTATTTCATGTCTCGATCTAATTTGGGCTGGACACAAGACGGACCTTGCCATGAACATCATCGAGGACGTCCCGCAGCAGCTCAATCATGTGAACCTTCATGAAGACAACCTTGTGGCCTTGCCACTGATAAACTTGTTTGTGGAGGCATGCCACGTCATCTTCCTGCGTAAGCTTGACAAGAACAGTATGCCTCACAAACGAAGGAGTAGCTTTGAACTTCTTGTGCTTCAAGACACCTCGACAACACGCTGACAACAGTGAGGCTGGAATACACCTCTTCATTGGTATAACCACAAATGGCTTCCAGGATCCAACAGCCTAAGAACTCTGTTTTCTCAGTGCGTATATTCAGGTTGTCCGCCTCATAGCGAGTGACATGCACAACCACACAATCCTTGTCCGCATCAGGGCTCTAATTGAAAAAGAAACAAATTCTGAATTACTTTTTAGTATAAGAAACACAAGTTATTTAAACCACTATGTATAGCATGGCATCGAAACTAATAAAATTTTGCATTATTAATCACCACATACTTCCTTTTCTAAAAAAATCACCACATAGTTAGACGAAAAACCACAATCGAGATCGGCAAAGAAGGAAATCACCTTGGGCAGCTCAAATGGGGGGACACATTCTCAAAGGGGAAAACTGCTCTGCAGTGCCACGGGGCTGTAACCTCAAACGGGCGTTGACCATCTCAAGAGTGGCCGTGGCGTATCTGGGGTTACCTCCATCTTCTTGGAGCTCTCATCTTGTGGGGATCAGCCTCCGCGTCTGCTCCAATATCGGCAGATCTTTGCCTGGTTCTCCTTGGTCCATCATGAAACCGACGAATACTAGGAGACCACCGAAAGGAAAACACAATCGCAATGACAATGAAACAAAAAGAGAGTGAGGATCGGTTATCGCTTTGCAAAAGTTCTTTTTTTCTCTCGAACGAAAATATACCAACATCACGGATCCGCTTACCTTCCCTTCGTTGGGAGAGAAGAACGATGGCGGATGCGAGTGTTGCCTTTCTTGAAGATGGTGAGGAGAAGGGATTCAGCGAAGAGTGAAATGATGGTTGCTTCGTCCATCAAACTTAGACTGCGGGGAGGTGGGGTTTTGTGATACGACGGCTCGTTCTCGCCAAGCCACGACCGGGTGACTCTCCGCCTGCATCTGCCTTCTAATTTGGTGGATGGCATTTGGGCCCACAGACCTGCATGGCCCGCATGTCGGTGAACAAAAGTATAACGGCATTCAGTAGAGGGAGACGTTTCAATGACCTAGGAGGAGCCAGAAGCGGTAGAGTGTCTCCACTGTACTAGTAGTAATTGTTTCTCTAGGCGCTACCCACACCCAACACACCGCCCCCCCCCCCAAAAAATCCTGGGTGCTCTTCTTCCTCCTCGCTCCCACCCACCTCACGTCAGCTCGCTCCACTCGTACCCCCAAATTCCTCACCTCACTCCTACAGAAAACCCCAGCTCCCCTTCTTCCTCACTCCTAAAGAAAACCCCAGCTCCCTTCTTCTTCTTCGCTTTTCTACAACTAGGCTCGTCATTCACATACTCTGCTCAAATCCGTGGCGACGCGACGCCCTCGAGGAAAATGGAGTCGGCTGACCCCAGCGCCAAGAAGATGAGGCTCCCGCCAGCGGCGACGCCTGTTGTAGATCCCGCACCCGGCAGCACGGGGAGAAGCGGCGACCCCGCCCCCACCGGATCCCAGGAACCCGTAGAATCTCGGGTGGACCGCATCAGCGATCTCCCAGACGCCATCCTTGGGGAGATCATCTCGCTTCTCCCCACCAAGGATTGCTGCCACACCCAAGTCCTCTCAATTCGGTGGCGCCCTCTATGGCGCGCCGTGCCCCTTAATCTCGACTGTCGTCAGCTATCTCTCTTCAATGATTTTGAATTCCCCAGAGCCATCATCTCCTCCCACCAGGGCTCCGTTCAAAGCCTCTGCATCCCGTCATGCTACCTGAGCAAGCATAACATGCCCTACACGGTGGACGCCTGGCTGAAATCCCCTGAATTCACAGAACTATAGCTACTTAAGTTCTACTATTCCCCTAGAAATCACATACCACATACCGAACGCCATGAACTTGTGCCCTCAGCACCGATGTCCATCTCATGGTTTTCCTCCTCTCTCCACACTGCCACCTTTGCGCTGTGCTACCTACCAGACAATCTGGTACTAAACCTTCGACTCCCATTTCTCAAGAAACTTTCACTTGTGCGGGTTCGTATATCGGAGGCCTCATTGCACAACATCATCCACTCCAGTTGCCCTGCGCTGGAGTGCTTGGTGCTTGTTTTCACAATTATAATCGGTTGTCTCCAAATAAAGTCGCCTAACCTTGTAAGAATTGGAATTTCTTTTGACGGAAGGCAGCTCATCATCCAAGATGCCCCTTCACTTCAAAGGTTGATCCTTGATTCTAGTTATTCACCGTTGCAAATAACCGTCATCTCTGTGCCTAAACTGGAGACCTTGGGTCTAATACATGATCTCTGTGCTCATTTCAATATGGTGTTTGGCTCCACAGTTCTTCAGGTACTTTATATTATCATCTACACTTGTAACCATAAGCTGCATTTTAAATTTCTGTGCATAATTTATATATCATCTTGGAGTACACATTTTGTACTAATATTATGTTCTATGCTCAATGAAGAGTTTCTCCATGGATGGCCTATCAATGGTGCTGGATTCTCATCAAGATCTTATATATCCAAATGAATAGTTTTGATCTGAACAAGATTATTGGCTTGCTGCAATGCTTTCCATGTCTGGAGAAGTTGTATATAAAGGTGATAATTTCACGCACATTGGAAGCCCGCATATAGTGTACTAGAATTAACCATTCAGCTGTTGCTCTTTCGACACTCTTCTTTTAGACCTTAACTGTTTTCAATCTTCATGTCTATTTAGGCAACAGGACGGGGTAAGAAAGTTATAACCAATCGATGGATTCGTAAGCATCGGGATTTTATCACTTCTCATGAGATTCGATTGAAGACAATAACGCTAGAACGATATGTAGCCAACCGTGCAAACACAAGATTTGTCACATTCTTCCTGCTGAATGCGAGGTTACTATTGTCCATCAGGCTTAAGTTTATCAACAGCATGGTTTTGACGGATGGGTATGTCGAAGAGCCAAAAAAGGAGTTTCAGGTGGGCAAAAGAGCTTCTGAACGTGCCGAGCTTCTATTTACAATATATTGTGGTCATAATCCAGTAAATTTTACGACCCAGGATGTTCATTCTATTGACCTGACCGATCCATTTGACTATGACTGCCGAAAACAGTGCTGGAGTTAGATGTTGTTGCCCTTTTCAATCTGGGTTTTTTTGTAAACCTGATGAACAATCAACCCTCGTGCTTTTGTACAGTTTGTAAGCTGGAGTTAGATGTTCCCGCCCTTTTCAACTCGGCTGTGACTGTCATATTTTGTTTGAAACAAGGCAAGCTTGCCATTCTTTTAATTTAGAGTGAAATATTGTAACAAATCACAACCAAGGGAAATAACATCACTCACGCCGGCTGCTTGAGCTCATTGTGCAATACATAAGCCAAGTGATTAGCCCCCACCAACACCCACAAACTTATTTCGAACTAGCACATCAAATGGGCTATAAATTTTCTTAGGAAAGGCTGCATGACCATGACAGATTTGGATTCTGACATTTGGGACCCGCGAGGAAATAGCCTATCCAAGGTGGTGTCGACTTACTAGCCAGTCAACAAACGATTCTGCCTACCAGCCATTGGATTGACATCCAACATCTGTCGTGTATCTTCTATCTCTTGTCTTCTTCTTCCTCCAGCCGCCCAAACCAAATCACCCCATCGGCTCCGCCTGCTCCCGCCTCCCATGGTGGCTGCGCCTCCGCCGCCTACCATACATACCTCCAACGCTGGCGGTGCCTCCCTCTATTCCCCACACGCCCTATTATTCTCCGCGACGTTAGCCCCAACACGCACCCATGCCCGAACCAGTCAACCTCGATTCTCCGCCGCTTTGTGATGGACGGCGATCTTCAACGGCTCTCTGTTCGTTCCGTCCCGAGGCCTCGTTGTCGCCCTCCGCCTTGCGGCCTTGGTTCGCTTCGCCGTGCGCGTGTCGCGCCGCCTCTTGCGTTGCAACGTCGTCAACAACCGAGAGGAACAAGGAGATGATCAGACGTGGAGAGGATGACGGTGAGGGACCCACCAGCGTCATGGCAAGACGCAAGCAAGTGCCTCTATAGTACAAGCCCAAAATTATGGTTCCTCCTAATGGTTGGACATCCGGGGCTCACGCCATTGTCAACGTAGTCAATAAACGAGAGAATTACACTACGAGCGGTGACACGTGGACCCAAAGAAGTCGCGCAGTTTTTTTTAGGAACAAGCAGTTGTTATTTATACTAGTTTTAGCGACGGATCAGGGTAACAACGGGGCTGTGCGGGGGCTGTGGCCCGTCTAGCCAGGGTTTTATTTATGTTTACCACATCATGAGCCCAGTTATGTTTTTTTCTTGCTGAAAATGGCTAGCCCAGTTCTATTTTTTTTAAAGAAATACCCAAACAAGGCCTACTTGCTTTATCGGCCCTGCTGGGCTGCAAATCTTTCAAGACGATGAGAGTTTCATTCGGTTTGCCCAGAAATGGCCTGTACTTTTTTAAAACACATCAAACCGGGAATTAGTTTCAATTTTTTTCATTACAAGATCTTAAATTCCATTGATTTTTATGCATGGACAATTATTTGGATTTTACATTTATATAAATTATTTTTCAAAATAGTTTGAATGTGAATCGATATTTCTGGATTAAAAATAGTTGACCGCACCGAAATATGCAAAATTTCGTATACTTTTTAACCGTGGCAACAATATGGGGTGTAATGCTAACAAAAAGAAGATGGGCTCCAAAAAAACCTTAAGAATTAGCAAATGGGATGTACATTATTACAAATAACGGCAGATGGGTTGTATGTTGTTTTCCACAGATTTGAGGCTGACTTGTGCGCCTACTACAGGTTGACGCGTACGCTTTCATAAAAAAAAGGTTGACGCACACGCAACGCCCTGTCAACTTAGTCAACACACGAGAGCAAAGGATCGTTGGATGTCCATCCAACGGCTGTCGTGCTTCTTCAATCTCTGCTCTTCATGCTCCACCCGCTCAAACAAGCGCCGGCAGGACTGCTGCTCCCTCCTCCATGCCGGCTATGCTGCCGCCAGAGGCCTCATGGCCCCACCGCACTCCCATCGCTGGCCTAGCCATCCCTCTACTCACCCACACATGCTGTTATTCTCCGCGACGGCAGATTTAACCAAAAACCTCGTACTCCTCGCGTGGGAAACAAGCGCCGAGTATTCCCTGGCTCCGTGTCGTTCCCTTCCTAGGCCTCGCCGTCATCCACCGCCCTGGTGCTCTCGGCGCGGCCTGGTCAACGTGGTCAATGAACGACATCCATAGGAAGTGGACTGTACATGGAGAGGCTGACAGCTAGGTCCACGGCAGCACGCAAGAAAATGCCTCCTTATTACGCGCAAAATAATGATTCCTCCACCTGACAGCTAGGACCCACAGGAAGGGCCTCTGTATTTCATGAAAAAAAATTCCCCCCGCTGACAGGTCGGACCCACCAGCTATATCTTTGCACGCAAGGAAGTGCCTCCTTATTACGCCCAAAAAAATGAATACCCCCCTGCTAGCTGGGACCCACCATATTGTTGGGCTGACTTGTGGGCCTACTAAGTTGACGGGGACAGAGGGCTTTGTCAACTTAGTCAATACTCCCGTGACCGTATGATGTCCATCCAACGGCCATAGTGCTTCTTCAACCTCTGGTCTTCTTGCTCCAGCCGCCCAATCAGCGCCGGTCGTGCCGCCTGCTCCTGCCTCCCGTGGCCAGCTGTGCTACCGCCTGCTCCTGCCTCCCGTGGCTCGGCTCCGCGTCGTCCCCTTCCTAGGCCTTGCCGTCGTCCACCGCCATGGTGCTCTCGGCGCGGCGTGGTCAATGTGGTCAACACCGACTTCCATCGGAAGAGTACTGTACATGGAGAGGCTGACAGCTGGGTCCACGGCAGCCGCAAGGAAGTGCCTCCTTATTACGCAGAAAATAATTATTCCTCCACCTGACAGCGGGGACCCACCAGACGGGCCAACAGTATTTTGCGAAAAAAAATTGTTTCCCCCTGACTGCTGGGACCCATCGGACGGGCCACCGTATTTCGCGAAAAGACGTTCCCCCCGCTGTCAGCTCAGACCCAGCGGAAGTGCCTCCTTATTACGCACAAAAAAAATGAATACTCCCCCCGCTAGCTCGGACCCACCTTGGTGGGAGGCTGTCTTGTGGGCCTACTAAGTTGACGGGGACGAAGGGCTTTCTCAACTTAGTCAATATGAACGATTCTAGCTCCAGTGACCATACGATGTCCATCCAACGGCCGTAGTGCTTCTTCAACCTCTGGTCTTCTTGCTCCACCGCCAAAGCAGCGCCGGTCGTGCCGCATGCTCCTGCCTCCCGTGGCGGCTGTCTTTGCCGCGAGGCCTCACCGCCTCCTACTATTCCCACCGCTGTCCAGGCCCTGCAGCGACGGCAGCCTCACACCGCAGCCGAACTAGTGAACCCTCGTACTCCTCTCCGCGTGGGCTTCCACTGCCGCGTCTTCCCCGGCTCCGCGTCGTCCCCTTCCTAGGCGTCGTCATCGTCCACCGCTGTGGTGCTCTCCGCGCGGCGTGGTCAACGTGGTCAAGGAACGACTTCCATCGGAAGAGTACTGTACGTGGAGAGGCTGACAGCTGGGTCCACGGCCACAGCCCAGTTTTTTTGTGATTTGACAAGTAAGTCGCTTTGTCAGACCTGTTGGGCTGCAAATCTTTCAAGACGAGGAGAGCTTTCATTCGGTGGCCGAGAAAATGGCCCATCAGTAATGAGAAATGGGTTGTACATTTTTAAAACACATCAAACCGGCAATTAGTTTCAAATATATTTTTTTATTTCAAGATTTTAAATTACATTAATTTTTATGCATTGAGAATTTGTTGGATTTTATATTGATATACATTTATTTTTAAAATAAGTTTGAATGTGAGTCGAAATTTCGGGATTAAAAACAGTTCGGACCGCGCCGTAATATGCAAAATTTCGTATAATTTTTAACCGTGGCCACAATATGGGATGTAATGCTAACAAAAGAATATGGGCTCCAAAAACCTTAAGAATTAGCAAATGGGCTGTAAATTATTAGAAATAATGGCAGATGGGCTGTATGTTGTTTTCCACAGATTTGAGGCTTTCCTAAAAAGGTTGACGACTTTAGCGGATTTGGTTGGATGTCCATCCAACGGCCGTCGTCTTCTTCAATCTCTGCTCTTCCTACTCCAGCCGCTCAAACAAGCGCCGGTGGACTGCTGCTCCTTACTCCCTGGCCGGGTGTGCTGCCGCAGAGCCTCACCGCCCCACCAGCATTCCCATCGCTGGCCTAGCCATCCTCTACTCACCCACACCGCTGTTATTCTCCGGCGACGGCAGATTTAATCAAGAACCTCGTGCACAGATTCTCCGCGTGGGAAACAACTGCCGAGTCTTCCCTGCCTCCGTGTCGTCCCCTTCTTAGGCCTCGCCGTCGTCCACCGCCGTGGTGCTCTCGGCGCGGCGTGGTCAATGTGGTCAACGACCGACTTCCATCGGAAGAGTACTGTGCATGGAGAGGCTGACAGCTGGGTCCACGGCCGCAGCAAGGAAGTGCCTCCTTATTACGCGCAAAATAATTATTCCTGCACCTGACAGCGGGGACCCACCGACAGGCCACCGTATTTTGTGAAAAAAAGCATTTCCCCTTGACTGCTGGGACCCACCAGCTACACCTTCGCACGCAAGGAAGTGCGTCCGAGCAAAAAAAATGATTCCCCCCCCTGACTGCTGGGACCCACCAGCTACATCTTCGCACGCAAGGAAGTGCGTCCGGCAAAAAAAGCGATTCGCCCCCGACCGTAGGGACCCACCAGCTACATCTTCGCAGTAAGGAAGTGCCGGCGGTACGGGATCCACCTGGTCGAGCGCACGTAGCATTGTCATTCTGGTCGCGAACGGTACGCATATATATATCTTGGTGGATATAGAGGCGCCGCGACGTATCGTAGTAGAGGCGCCGCACGTAGCATGTACACGCACGCACAGCGCCAGGGTGCAAGAAAGAAAATACGGCCACGTATGTGTACATACGGGCGGGGTCTCGAACGCCTACTCGCGCATACGTACGGCGAGGGCTCGTGTACATGGCTGGGTCGGAACGGAGAAACAGCGTCGTCGTCGTGTTCATGGGGAGGCAACGGAATGCGTGGTGTTCATGGGGAGGCAACGGAATGCGTCGTGTTCATTGGGAGGCAACGAAACGCGTGGGAGCCAACCGGCTGGGTCAGAACGGAATGCGTGGTCGTGTTCATCGGGAGGGCTTGGACGGAACAGGCGATGGAAACGAGGCCTGGCGTACCGCAGAATGGAGGAAACAGACCTCCTACGTTCGGAACAGGGTCCTGTTGATTTGGAGGGGTGTGGCGTACCGCAAAACGGAGGAAACGGACCACCTACAGTCGAAACGGGGGTCCTGTTGATCGGGAGGGGTGTGGCGTACCGCAAAATGGAGGAAACGGACCTCCTACGGTCAAAACGGGGTCCTGTTGATCGGGAGGGGTGTGACGTACCGCAAAATGGACGAAACGGACCTCCTACGGTCGAAACGGGGGTCCTGTTCATCGGGAGGGGTGTGGCGTACCGCAAAACGGGACTCCACGGGATACTGTTCATCTCCACCGTCGACCTCCTCCAGCCTCCACAGCTAACGCCGACCTCCTCCAGCCTCCACGGGCTCCTGCTCATCCAGCCTCCACCGCGCGCTACTCCACCGCCATCGCTCAACCACCCCTCCACGGGCACCCTCCACCTTCTATTGTTCATCCAGCCCTCCACACCATGGGGTCCTGTTCAACCACCCTCCACGGCCACCCTCCACCGCTCATCGCTTATCCAGCCCTCCACACCACGGGTCCTGTTCATCCAGAGGCAACGCCACCGCCACTGCTCATCCACCCCGCAACGCCACTGCTCATCCAATCGATCGGCTTCGCTTAGCAGCAGCAGCGAAGAATCGCCCATCGAGTTCAGTTAACAACCATCGATCGATCGCTCGGGTTCGAGAACACGTAGTCTGCGCAGGTAATCGCCGGGTTCGTTAGAGCCCAATGCCTCGCTTCGGGTTCGATTAGAGCCAATGCCTCACACACAAGCGCCAGACGTCACGAGAGAAATGCGATCGCCGCCACCGACCTCCCACCGTAACCGCAACTCCCGAAATTTTCCTCCCCTTGCTTCTACCACGGTTTTTCCGCATGGACGGCCCAAAGAATGTCATGCAGCTGCGCTCCGCCCGCCCAGACGAAAAGCCCATTTTCTGTCATGATTTTTTCATAGAAGTAGGAGCCCACCACATCTATGATGATACCGGGTTTTGTCGCAATTATCATCATAGAAGTGTCATATGTATGACAGAAAAAAAATCGTTCGGCCCAAAATGTCACGGATGTGTCTTTTTTTTGTAGTGAGAGGAATAAATTCATGCAATATGATAAATACCCCATCTTGTTATCCTCAATGGCAACAATACAATATGTGCCTTGCAACCCTTTCTGTCACTGGGTAAGGACACCGCAAGATTGAACCCAAAGCTAAGCACTTCTCCCATTGCAAGAACTACCAATCTAGTTGGCCAAACGAAACGGATAATTTTAAGAGACTTGCAAAGGTAACTCAATCATACATAAAAGAATTCAGAGAAGATTCAAATATTGCTCATAGATAATCTTGATCATAAACCCACAATTCATCGTTCTCAACAAACACACCGCAAAAATAAGATTACATCGAATAGATCTCCACGAGAGAGGGGGAGAACATTGTATTGAGATCCAAAAAGAGAGAAGAAGCCATCTAGCTACTAACTATGGACCCGAAGGTCTGAAGTAAACTACTCACACTTCATCGGAGAGGCTATGATGATGATGTAGAAGCCCTCCATGGTGGAATCCCCTTCCGACGGAGCCGGAACAGGCCCCAAGATGGGATCTCGTGGATACAGAAAGTTGCACCGGTGGAATTAGGTTTTGGCTCCGTGATTCGATCTGTTGAGGTAATGTAGGTATATATAGGAGGAAGGAGTACGTCGGTGGAGCTTCGAGGGGCCCACGAGGCAGGGGGGCGCGCCCTCCACCCTCGTGGCCGCCTCGTGGCTTTCTTGACGGAGGGTCCAAGTCTCCTGGATCTTATCTAATGAAAAAATCACGTTTCCGAAGGTTTCATTCCGTTTGGACTCCGTTTGATATTCCGTTTCTTCGAAATACTGAAATAGGCAAAAAACAACAATTCTGGGCTAGGCCTCCGGTTAATACGTTAGTCCCAAATGTAATATAAAAGTGGAAAATAAAGCCCAATATAGTCCAAAACAATAGATAATATAGCATGGAGCAATCAAAAATTATAGATACGTTGGAGACGTATCATTGACGCAGGGGCCGCTGGGGAGGAGGCGCCGGGCGGGGGACGCCGAGGCGCGGGAGCGGGCGGATGGGGGACGGCGAGGGAGGCGGCCTCGACGAGGGTTTTGCGACCTCGATTTCGGGGGAGGTGGGGCAACGGGCAGCGAGGCGCCGGGGCGTAGGGGCCGGTGGTGGTCGGGTGCGGCGGGGGCAGCGAGCACGGGGGCGGTGGTGGTCGGGTGCGGCGGGGACGGCGAGCACGGGGGCAGCGCGGGTGAGATGAGGCAGGGGAGGGCTTAGAGAGAAATGTGAGATTGGGGATTTTAGTGGGGGAGGCTTAGCAATGGCGCACCCCCTAGCGGTGCGCCATTAGTATGTTTTTTTTTTCGATAGCAATGGCACACCCCCGAGCGGTGCGCCATTAGTAATCTTTTTTTCAGATAGCAATGGCGCACCAGCCAGCGGTGCGCCATAAGTAATGTTTTATTTATTATTTGTTGTTGCATCTAATAATTTTTTAGAAAAATGAATATGAATATGAAACAATAATATTTTTTATAAAAATAGTAATAATTTTTAAAAATTATCATCAAATTTGTTATTTGAAAATATTTATGAATATGTAAAAATATCATCAAAATTATTATTTGAAAATATCATCAAATTTGTTATTTGAAAATATAATCAAATTTGTTTTTTTAGATTTTTAGTTGCATTCATTTGTGACGATGGAGCGAGGGAGGGTGCGGGGGGTCGCCGGGCGGCGGTGGAGCGGGAGGTGCGGGGTCATCGGCGGCGGTGGAGCGGGAGGGTGCGGCGGTGGGTCGGCGCGGCGGTGGAGCGGGGGAGAGGGTGCGGGGGGTGCTCAGCGGCGAGGGGGATCTGGCAAGGTGGGATAGCGATCGAGATGGAGGGGGTCGAGATCGAGTGTCCTCATGAATATTCAATATTTTTTCATATTGAATTTGAAAAAATATCATCAAATTAGGAAAAATATTCATGAATTCAAAAAGTGCCCCTGAAATACAATCGAGAAATGAAGGCTACAATTTAAATACAATCGATCTTAGCTAGCTATCTGTTCACAATCTTCTTGCCCTTATTTTTTGTAAATGGAGTTCTTCTCTTGAACGGACGTCCTTTAGGTAGGGTGGTCCTGCTTCTTCTTGGGGTGTATGCTGATACTTCATCGTCGTCATCATGTTCCATCTTCGGTCGCCGATTTGTCAAGTCTTGCTCATTGGCGACTCCATCCATTCCGATGATCTTCCTTTTGCCTCTCCTCACGACAACACGACGGGCTTTGACGGGTCGGTAATGAAGAAGCATTGGTTCACTTGGGAAGCCAGCACCCATGGCTCATTTTTCAGCGGTGAAGTTTGCGCCATGATCTTGGATTTGGCTTCGGGTATAACCATGGTGGTGAAATACCGGTCTTCTTTTAGGACGCTCTTGGCCCATCTAACACGTAACATCGACCTTCTCTCCAGCAGTAGCTCAGCTCCCAGATCTCCTCGATCCTTCCGTAGTATCTGTCCTTGTTGTTACCGTGTAGGATTCCATCGTTACCCGGAGTTCGATAACCATCGCTCTTCATGTCCTCGCCCTCGTGTAGAATGTGTAGCCGTTGATATCGTGACGCCTCATAGGTCATCAGGTTGTGCTCGGCGCCTGTGACAAGGCGAATATGAGTTGTTCTTCCGCGAAAGAATCCTCATGTAAAGGGTACGACGAAGCTTCTGCTTGAACCAACGCGTGAAACATGAGTTGTGCTCTTTATTATATCTCGTCCGTCCTCTGCTGGCCTCGCCATTGTACGCCTTCTCAATAAAGGTTTTGTGCTCTACCACCCAAGGATCGACCACGCCTATGTGTTGTAGCGCGACTAGGTTTGCTCTTTCAAAGTCGGCGAGTCGACCCTCGAAGTCGACATGCGTTTATGGCGACCCTCACAAAGGACCCCATCCAAAGAGCCTGCCGAGGTGCTGCTGACGGACAGACCAACGAGGTTCTCGATGCCTAGATAATTCGTGTAGTAGGAGATGCACTCTTGATCGAAAAGCCCCGCTATGCTTCCTCTCGACGTGACATGTTGCGAACGATCCTTTGATGACACCATTCATCCTTTCGAACGGCATCATGTCAGTGCAGGAACGCCAGCCCGAGTTGGATGATATCCTCCACGATATGGACCAGCAATGCACCATAATGTCAAGAATGCGGGCGGAAGTACATCTCAAGCTCGCATAGTATCACCATGATCTCTTCCTCAGCCTTCTTAGTTGCCTCACGCCAACCGACTTCGAGAGATGACGCCAAAAAAAGTTGCATAGGCCAAATAGCATTTCACGGACGGCGCGCGTCCATGATCCCACGGATTGCAACCGAAGTATTCATGCGTCATCGACCGCGATACCGTGTGAGACTTCATCCCGCTGAACTTCGCTTACTGGGTCTAGGTATCCGCTTATCTTCCCACAGAATCGTAAGGAAGTTTTACTCCTCGAGGCAGGTGAAAACTGATCGATCTCCTCCCGACTTAGAGTGAAGCACGCTGGGGTAGTCATTTCGGTCTTCTTGGCCTTTTTGCCTTTGCGACGACTTTCCGTGTCCTGCTTTGCCTCATCATCATCATCATCATCATCATTAGCGTGAAGCTCCTCCCTGATGCCCATTGATTTCAAGTCTGCCCTTGCTTTCGGCCCATCTTTGGTCCTCTTTGGCATGTTGAGCAGGGTACCAAGCAGACTCTCGCACACGTTCTTCGTGATATGCATGACATCAAGGCTGTGAGGCACATGGTGGATCTTCCAGTACAGCAAGTCCTAGAAAACAGACCTCGTTTTCCATACCTTCAGCAGCGGCTCTGGCGCCTTTCGCTTCTTTCCCGGCTCTGGCGCCTTTTGCTTCTTTCCCGGCAATGGGTAATCTTTCCAATTTTTCAACAGCTCGTCTATTTCCTCGCCGCTCCTCTACGCAGGCGTCTTCGAGGTTCGGTTTCACCATTGAACAGATCCTTGCATTTTTTCCACGGGTCATTGTCGTGAAGCCACCTTCGATGTCCCATGAACACGGTTTCCAAAGACTCAGGATCTCTATCTAGCTGGTTCTACGTTGTGTCATCCATGCACCTGACGCATCCAGAAAATCCGTGGACCACCTGCCCCACGACATATCTGTAACCGAGATAGTCATGCACCGTCGTGAGCAGTGCGGCTCTCATAGGGAAATATTCTTTCTCTGCGGCGTCCCACGTATTGGCTGGCGTTTTCCACAGTGTGTCTAGCTCCTCTTTCAGCAGCCCCTGATCTGATTGATGTCGCTCCTGGTTGTTTCGCCCTTCAATTAGCATACTCATGTGAATGTACTTCCTCTTCATGCACAACCAGGGGGAAGGTTGTACATCCATACAAACACAGGCCAGGTGCTATGTGTGCTTCTCTGGCTGCCAAACGGATTGACTCCATCGGTGCTCGCGCCCAGCACGATGTTCCTCGGATCCTTCCCAAATTCTGGGTGTTCGAGTTCAACGCTACACCGCTCCCATCCTTAGGGTGACTCAGCATCTTGTCTTTTTATTTATCTCCGGATCATTTGCATCATCTTCTCGCTTCTTCTCCTCCCTATCCGCGTGCCACGCAGGAGCTTTGCTACCTTAGGGTCCGCTAAATACCGCTGCAGACGAGGAGTGATCGGAAAGTACCACACCACTTTTCGAGGAGCTTTTCCTCTTCTTGTATCGAGTGACACCGCACACCGACATATGGTAGACTCCGCGTGCTCGTCCCGATAAATGATGCAATTGTTCATGCACACATGGTATTTCACGTGCGGTAAATCCAGAGGACACACGATTTTCTTCGCCTCCTCGAAACTGGTCGGGCACTTGTTCCCCTTGGGAAGACGTCGTGCGTAATGACATGTTCTCGCCGGCATCGCCGGTCATTTTGTGTTTTACCTTCATCTCCGAGCCATGAGCGCTACTTTCAGCGGTATCCTCGGCATGCATCCTTCATACAATGGAGTAACCGCGTCTATCTCCAATTGATCCAGCTTGGCTTTCTCTCGGCGGCAGCTCTTGCATTATCCGTCCCGCTTGAGAAGCAGCTCTTGAATATGAGGGTCCTGCACCCAGCCCATCGATGGTCCATCGTCGCTCGCTCCGCATCTTCATCTTCATGATCATGCCCTTCGCCTACTCCGCATCTTCCTCATCATCATGTCCGCATCTTCTACATGATGACTGTAATCGCATCTACTTCGTGATCATGTCCTGGAGATTCTTCGTCTTATCGCCCGCCCTCGCCGCGGTTGTCTTGTTGCCCTTCCTCATTTCTTGCCCGGCCCCCATGGATGACTTCATTGTCATCTTAATCACCTTTCCACTGATAGCCATCCATGAAACCACGCAAGAGCAGGTGGTCCTACACCTGCCCAGAATCTGGATCCGCAATAAGGCTCTTAAGCTTGCATCTTCGACACGGACATCTTATCTCCGTCTCGTTCTTTTAAAGCATCTTGGCCTTCGCGGAGCTCAAAAACCTATTCATGATGCCTTCGGTCATCGTGCGAACCATGGTCGCCTGCAGGGTAGAGCAAAACGATATTTTAGAACCAAGAAAAAATTTGGCATGACTTTCCTTAAATATAGGACCAAAAAGAATGCATAGTGCCAAAATTCTCTCCGAAATGGAAATGAATCAACATTCCGGCAAAATATTGGCAACTATCGCATTTCAAATACCGGTACCTGCAAACACAAACATATATGCAACACCACAAACATATGCAACACCACAAAAGTACATAGATCTAGCAAGGCCATAAAAAGTGCATGTGCACGTTGTTGGAGGGAGAAAAAAGTAGATCTACAACATAAACATAGCTTTCCCCTTACTTACCTATCAAAAAAAGGTAATTTAACCACTTAATTTGGATGAATCTATGGTGCAAATGAGGTGAGGAGGAGGAGGCAGCCGAGACAAGCTTGGAGGAGGAGGTGGAGAGAATGAAGTGGGGAAAGTGAGTGTGTAGGTGTGGCTGTCCAAAATATCTAGCTGGTCCCAGGTTACTAATGGCACACCACCTACAAATGCGCCATTAGTAACCCTGGTTACTAATGGCGCACCAATTGGTGGTGCGCCATTAGTAGTTTTGCAAAAAAATAATTTAAAAAAATATAGTAGTGGCGCACTTTGCGGCTAGTGCGCCATTACTAGTTAAAACTAGTAATGGCACACTCTGCCCTGGTGCGCCATTAGTATTTTTGGAAAAAAATTGTTACTAGTGGCGCACTCTGTGGCTGGTGCGCCATTACTAGTTAAAACTAGTAATGGCGCACTCTGGCCTGGTGCGCCATTAGTATTTTTGGAAAAATAAAAAAAATTGTTACTAGTGGCGCACCATGGGTTTGGTGCGCCATTAGTGTCTTTCACAATAATGGCGCACCAACACATGGTGAGCCACTGCTATATAGTAGTGGCGCACCACACGTCTTGTGCACCATTAGTGGCCATATCATCTATAGCCCTTTTCCTAGTAGTGATGCTATCACGGAGTCTCAACATTGCCACCTTATGACGCAATGGCAGCAATTCAAAGTCAAGGCGGTTGTCGGCTCTGTTGCACCTCCTGAACCCGGCGCAACTTTTCACTGCCGGCCGATTCCGGAAGGATATGCTAGGGTGATGGTGGATGAAATAACGGAGGGATTTGAGGAGCTCGACCTTGACCACCCTACCGGTGAAGGAGAGACTCGGCTGGGTTCTGCTCTGAAGACTCCATGCATATGGCGGAAGGAGTTCATCAACCTTCCTAACTGGACGCCTTCGCCTCCTCCTCCTCCTCCTCCTCCGGCGAGTCAGGGCACTCCGCCTCCTCCTCTGATGCATGATTGCTACGTCTCGAGCTTGCATTGGTTTTCCCCGAAGAGGAGAGGATGATGCAGCAGAGTAGCGTAAGTATTTCCCTTAATTTTTGAGAACCAAGGTAACAATCCAGTAGGAGGCCACGCACAAGTCCCTCGTACCTGCACAAAACGATAGCTACTCGCAACCAACGCGATTAGGGGTTGTCAATCCCTTCACGGTCACTTACGAGAGTGAGATCTGATAGAGATAATATTTTTGGTATTTTTGGTATATAGATGCAAAGTGAAAAGTAAAAAAGCAAAGTAAAAACAAGGCAAGTATAAAAGTAATGGAGATTGATATGATGAGAATAGACCCGGGGGCCATAGGTTTCACTAGTGGCTTCACTCAAGAGCATAAGTATTCTACGGTGAGTGGACAAATTACTGTTGAGAAATTGAAAGAATTGAGCATAGTTATGAGTATATCTAGGTATGATCATGTATATAGGCATCACGTCCGTGACAAGTAGATCGAAACGATTTTGCATCTACTACTATTACTCCACTCATCGACCGCTATCCAGCATGCATCTAGAGTATTAAGTTAAAAACAGAGTAACGCCTTAAGCAAGATGACATGATGTAGAGGAATAAATTCATGCAATATGATAAATACCCCATCTTGTTATCCTAGATGGCAATAATACAATACGTGCCTTGCAACCCTTTCTGTCACTGGGTAAGGACACCACAATATTGAACCCAAAGCTATGCACTTCTCCCATTGCAAGAACTACCAATCTAGTTGGCCAAACCAAACGGATAATTCGAAGAGACTTGCAAAGATAACTCAATCATACATAAAAGAATTCAGAGAAGATTCAAATATTATTCATAGATAAGCTGGATCATAAACCCACAATTCATCGATCTCAACAAACACACCGCAAAAAGAAGATTACATCGAATAGATCTCCACGAGAGAGGGGAGAACATTGTATTGAGATCCAAAAGAGAGAAGAAGCCATCTAGCTACTAGCTATGGACCCAAGGTCTGAAGTAAACTACTCACACTTCATCGGAGAGGCTATGGTGTTGATGTAGAAGCCCTCTGTGGTGGATGCCCTCCCGTGGAGCTCGAACAGGCCCCAAGATGGGATCTCGTGGATACAGGAAGTTGCGGCGGTGGAATTAGGTTTTGGCCCTGCTCGATCGCTTGGGGGCGTGAGGTATATATAGGAGGAAGGAGTACGCCGGTGGAGCGACAGGGGCCCACGAGGCAGGGCGCGCCTAGGGGCGCACCCCACCCTCGTGACCGCCTCTTCGTTCCTTGGAGTAGGGTCCAAGTCCCCTGGATCACGTTCGGTGAGAAAATCGCGTTTCCGAATAGGCAAAAAAACAGCAATTCTGGGCTGGGCCTCCGGTTAATAGGTTAGTCCCAAAAATAATATAAAAGTGGAAAATAAAGCCCAATATAGTCCAAAATAGTAGATAAATTAGCACGGAGCAATCAAAAATTATAGATATGTTGGAGACGTATCAGTCATCCCCAAGCTTAATTCCTGCTCGTCCTCGAGTAGGTAAATGATAAAAAGAAAAAAATTTATGCAGAGTGATACTTTGGCATAATTTCAATGTAAATCTTCTTAATTGTGGTATGAATATTCAGATCCAAAAGATTCAAGACAAAAGTTCATATTGACATAAAAATAATAATACTTCAAGCATACTAATCAAAGTAATCATGTCTTCTCAAAATAGCATGGCAAAAGAAAGTTCATCCCTACAAAATCATATAGTTAGGCTATGCTTCATTTTCGTCACACAAAGATGTTCCCAACTTCTATACCCCCGATGACAAGCCAAGAAATTGTTTCATACTTAAATAATCTCAAACTTTTTCAACCTTCACGCAATACATGAGCGTGAGCCATGGATATAGCACTATGGGTGGAATAGAATATGATGATGGGGATTGTGTGGATAAGACAAAAAAGGAGAAAGTCTCACATTGACGAGGATAATCAACGGGCTATGGAGATGCCCATCAATTGATGTCAACATGAGGAGTAGGGATTGCCATGCAACGGATGCACTAGAGCTATGAATGCTCAACAAAAGGAAACTAGTGGGTGTACATCCGACTTGCTTGCTCATGAAGACCTAGGGCATTTGAGGAAGCCCATCGTAGGAATATAGAAGCCAAGTTCTATAATGAAAAATTCCCACTAGTATGAAAAAGACAACTTATGAGACTCACTATACGAAAAAACATGGTGCTACTTTGAAGCACAAAATATGAGACTCGCTACATGAAGAACAAGGTGCTACTTTGAAGCACAAGTGTGGAAAAAGAGGATAGTAACATTGCCCTTTTTTTTTGGGGGCCTTTCTTTTTTTTCTTTTTGGCCTTTCTCTTTTTTTTGGGCAACGCTCTAATAATGATGATCATAGATACGTTGGAGACGTATCAGGCATCCCCAAGCTTAATTCTTGCTCTTCCTCGAGTAGGTAAATGATAAAAAGAGAATTTTTTGATGCGGATTGATACTTTGGCATAATTTCAATGTAAATCTTCTTAATTGTGGTATGAATATTCAGATCCGAAAGATTCAAGACAAAAGTTCATATTGACATAAAAATAATAATACTTCAAGCATATTAACAAAGCAATTATGTCTTCTCAAAATAACATGGCCAAAGAAAGTTATCCCTACAAAATCATATGGTTTGGCTATGCTCCATCTTCCCCACACAAAGTATTTAGATCATGCACAACCCCGATGACAAGCCAAGCAATTGTTTCATACTTTAACATTTTCAAAACTTTTTCAATCTTCACGCAATACATGAGCGTGAGCCATGGATATAGCACTATATGTGGAATAGAATGGTGGATGTGGAGAAGACAAAAAGAGGGAAGATAGTCTCACATCAACTAGGCGTATTAACGGGCTATGGAGATGCCCATCAATAGATATCAATGTGAGTGAGTAGGGATTGCCATGCAACGGATGCCCTAGAGCTATAAGTATATGAAAGCTCAACAAAAGAAACTAAGTGGGTGTGCATCCAACTCGCTTGCTCACGAAGACCTAGGGCATTTTGAGGAAGCCCATCATTGGAATATACAAGCCAAGTTTTATAATGAAAAATTCCCACTAGTATATGAAAGTGAAAAAATGAGAGACTCTCTATCCTGAAGATCATGGTGCTACTTTGAAGCACAAGTGTGGTAAAAGGATAGTAACATTGTCCCTTCTCTCTTTTTCTCTCATTTTTTTATTTGGGCCTTTTCTCTTCTTTTTTTATGGCCTCTTTTTTTTCGTCCGGAGTCTCATCCCGACTTGTGGGGGAATCATAGTCTCCATCACCCTTTCCTCACTAGGGACAATGCTCTAATAATGATGATCATCACACTTTTATTTTTCTTACAACTCAACAATTACAACTCGATGCTTAGAACAAAATATTACTCTATATGAATGCCTCCGGCGGTGTACCGGGTTATGCAATGAAACATGAGTGACATGTATGAAAGAATTATGAATGGAGGCTTTGCCACAAATACGATGTCAACTACATGATCATGCTAGCAATATGACAATGATGGAGCGTGTCATAATAAACGGAACGGTGGAAAGTTGCATGGCAATATATCTCGGAATGGCTATGGAAATGCCATGATAGCTAGGTATGGTGGCTGTTTTGAGGAAGGTTTATGGTGGGTGTATGATACCAGCGAAAAGTGCGCGGTATTAGAGAGGCTAGCAATGGTGGAAGGTCGGGAAAAAGTGCGTATAATCCATGGACTCAACATTAGTCATAAAGAACTCATATACTTATTGCAAAAAATCTAGAAGTTATCAAAGCAAAGTATTACGCGATGCTCCTAGGGGATAGATTGGTAGGAAAATACCATCGTCATTCCCCTACCGCCACTCATAAGGAAGACAATCAATAAATAAATCATGCTCGAAGTTCATCACATAACGGTTCATCATACATGCATGCTACAGGAATCACAAACTTCAACACAAGTATTCTTTAAATTCACAACTACTCAAATAGCATGACTAATATTATCACCTTCATATCTCAAAACAATTATCAAGCATCAAACTTATCTTAGTATTCAACGCACTCAAAAGAAAGTTTCACATATCTTGAATACCAAGTATATTAACATTAAGCAAATTACCATGCTATTAACAACTCTCAAAGTAATCTAAGTGAAGCATGAGAGATCAAGTTTCTTTAAAACAAATCCACGACCGTGCTCTAAAAGATCTAAGTGAAGCACTAGAGCAAAAATTATCAAGCTCAAAAAGATATAAGTGAAGCACTATGAGCAAACTATCAAGCTCAAAAGATATAAGTGAAGCACATAAAGTATTCGAACAAATTCCAAATCATGTATGGCTCTCTCAAAAGGTGTGTACAGCAAGGATGATTGTGGTAGACTAACAAGAAAAGACACAAATAATACAAGACGCTCCAAGCAAAACACATATCATGTTGGTGAATAAAAATATAGCTCCAAGTAAATTACCGATGGAAGTGGACGAAAGAGGGGATGCCTTCCGGGGCATCCCCAAGCTTTGTCTTTTTGGTGTCCTTGGATTATCTTGGGGGTGCCATGGGCATCCCCAAGCTTAGGCTCTTTCCACTCCTTGTTCCATAATCCATCAAAAGAATTCACCCAAAACTTGAAAACTTCACAACACAAAACTCAATAGAAATCTCGTGAGCTCCGTTAGAGAAAGAAAACAAAAGACTACTTTAAAGCACTGTAATTAACTCATTCTTTATATATATTGGTGTTAAACCTACTGTATTCCAACTTCTCTATGGATTATAAACTATTTTACTAACCATAGATTTATCAAAATAAGCAAACAACACACGCAAAACAGAATCTGTCAAAAACAGAACAGTCTGTAGTAATCTGTAACTAACGCAAACTTCTGGAACCCAAACAATTATACCAAAATTATAAGGCCTGGAAAATTTGTTTATTGATCAGAAGAAATTGGAATCAGTATTTTATCACGTTCTGGTGATTTTTAACAATTCGGGCACTGAGCACAAAGATTCTGGAAATTACAGCAAGATCAAATAACTATCATCCAAGAAAATCCAATAGGTTCAACTTGGCACAAACACTAATTAAAACATAAAACCACATCTAAACAGAGGCTAGATGGATTATTTATTCCTAAACAGAAGCAAAAACAAAAAACACAAAATAAAATCGGGTTGCCTCCCAACAAGCGCTATTGTTTAACGCCCCTAGCTAGGCATAAAAACAAGGATAGATCTAGGTATTGCCATCTTTGGTAGGAAATCCATAAGTGGCTCTCATGATAGATTTATATAGTAATTTTATTTTATTTATAGGAAAGTGTTCCATGCCTTTCTTTAATGGAAATTGCAATCTAATATTCCCTTCCTTCATATCAATAATTGCACCTATCGTTCTAAGGAAAGGTCTACTAAGAATAATAGGACATGAAAGATTGCAATCTATATCAAGAACGATAAAATCTACGGGCACATAATTCCTATTTGAAACAATAAGAACATCATTAATTCTTCCCATAGGCTTTTTAATAGTGGAATCCACAAGATGCAAGTTTAGAGAGCAATCATCAGAATCACGGAAATCTAGCAAATCACACAAAGTTTTGGGAATAGTAGAGACACTAGCACCCAAATCACACAAAGTATGAAACTCATAATTTTTAATTTTAATTTTAATAGTAGGTTCCCACTCATCATGGAGTTTCCTAGGGATATAAATCTTCAACTCAAGCTTTTCTTCATAAGATTGCATTAAGGCATCAACAATGTGTTCGGTAAAAGCCTTATTTTGACTATAAGCATGAGGAGAATTTAGCACGGATTGCAACAAGGAAATACAATCAATTAAAGAGCAATTTTCATAATTAAATTCCTTGAGATCCAATATAGTGGGTTTAGAAATATCTCGATTTTTATTTCTTTCAATCCCACTATTGTCAATTTCATCATCAAGATCTAAAAACTCAGAAATCTTAGAACGCCTTCTAGGTAAAGGAAGATCATATTCAGTTTCATCAAAATTGATATTGCAAATCAAAGATTTAATAGGGGACGTATCAATAACTTTTAGATCTTCATCTTGATTTTCATAGGAATTCGGTTTAGCGGCCATCTTATTGACTAAGGTAGCTTGCATATCCGAAATTTCAGCGGTCATCTTTTCAAGACGAGTGATTTGGGCTCTTATACCATAAAATTCTTTGGACATATCATCAAGCTCTTTATTCATATACCTCATAAAACTCTTTTGTTCCTTAAGCTCGTTTCTAAAGAAATTATTATGCTCAAATTGCAAAACCATAAACTTCCTGACATTGTTTTCGATCTCCTCTAGCCTAATAAGGTGAAGATCACCAAATTTAGGTAGGGCCATCACGACGAACAAGCAAACTAACACACAAGCAAACAAAAGACAAGGGGGAAAAGAGGAGGAGATTGGGAAAGAGAGGGCGAATAAAACGGCAAAGGTGAAGTGGGGGAGAGGAAAACGAGAGGCAAATGGCAAATAATGTAATGCGAGAGATAGGGATTGTGATGGGTACTTGGTATGTTAACTTTTGCGTAAGCCTCCCCGGCAACGGCGCCATAAATTCTTCTTGCTACCTCTTGAGCACTGCGTTGGATTTCCCCGAAGAGGAGAGGATGATGCAGCAAAGTAGCGTAAGTATTTCCCTCAGTTTTTGAGAACCAAGGTATCAATCCAGTAGGAGGCTACGTGCAAGTCCCTCGTACGTGCACAAAACAATAGCTACTCGCAACCAACGCGATTAGGGGTTGTCAATCCCTTCACGGTCACTTACGAGAGTGAGATCTGATAGAGATAATATTTTTGGTATTTTTGGTATAAAGATGCAAAGTAAAAAGTAAAAGCAAGCAAGGAAATAAAGGATGGAGATTGATATGATGAGAATAGACCCGGGGGCCATAGGTTTCACTAGTGGCTTCTCTCAAGAGCATAGATATTCTACGGTGGGTGAACAAATTACTGTTGAGCAATTGATAGAATTGAGCATAGTTATGAGGTTATCCAGGCAATGATCATGTATATAGGCATCACGTCCATGACAAGTAGACCGAAACGATTCTACATCTACTACTATTACTCCACTCATCGACTGCTATCCAGCATGCATCTAGAGTATTAAGTTAAAAACAGAGTAATGACTTAAGCAAGATGACATGATGTAGAGGAATAAATTCATGCAATATGATAAATACCCCATCTTGTTATCCTCGATGGCAACAATACAATACGTGCCTTGCAACCCCTTCTGTCACTAGGTAAGGACACTGCAAGATTGAACCCAAAGCTAAGCACTTCTCCCATTGCAAGAACTACCAATCTAGTTGGCCAAACCAAACGGATAATTCAAAGAGACTTGAAAAGATAACTTAACCATACATAAAAGAATTCAGAGAAAAATCAAATATTTTCCATAGATTAGCTAGATCATAAACCCACAATTCATCGGTCTCAACAAACACACCGCAAAAACAAGATTACATCGAATAGATCTCCACAAGAGAGGGGTAGAACATTGTATTGAGATCCAAAAAGAGAGAAGAATCCATCTAGCTACTAGCTATGGACCCGAAGGTCTGAAGTAAACTACTCACACTTCATCGGAGGGGCTATGGTGTTGATGTAGAAGCCCTCCGTGGTGGATGCCCCCCCATGAGCTCCTAACAGGCCCCAAGATGGGATCTCGTGGATACAGGAAGGCACGGCGGTGGAATTAGGTTTTGGCCCGCCCCGATCTGTTGGGGGTACGAGGTATATATAGGAGGAAGGAGGCGCTGGAGCGTCAGGGGCCCACGAGGCGGGGCGCGCCAGGGGAGGGCGCGCCCACCCTCGTGACCGCCTCTGAACTCCTTGGAGTAGGGTCCAAGTCTCCGGATCACGCTCGTGAGAAAATCACGCTCCCGAAGGTTTCATTCCATTTGACTCCGTTTGATATTCCGCTTCTTGAACACTCAAATAGGCAAAAAGACAATTATTCGGGCTGGGCCTCCGGTTAATAGGTTAGTCCCAAAAGTAATATAAAAGTGGAAAATAAAGCCCATTATAGTCCAAAACAATAGACAAAGTAGCATGGAGCAATCAAAAATTATAGATACGTTGGAGACGTATCAATCATCACACTTCTATTGATTACAACATAAGGATTACAACTCGAAACTAGAACAAGATATGACTCTATATGAAAGCCTCCGGCGGTGTACCGGGATGGTGCAATGAATCAAGATTGACATGTATGAAAAATAATGCATGGTGGCTTTGCCACAAATACGATGTCAACTACATGATCATGCAATGGCAATATGACAAAAGTAAAGTATGTCATGATGATGAACGGAACGGTGGAAAGTTGCATGGCAATATATCTCGGAATGGCTATGGAAATGCCATAATAGGTAGGTATGGTGGCTGTTTTGAGGAAGATATAAGGAGGTTTATGTGTGATAGAGCGATCATATCACGGGGTTTGATGCACCGCTAAGTTTGCACCAACTCTCAAGGTGAGAAAGGGCAATGCACGGCATCAAGAGGCTAGCAAAGGCGGAAAGGTAAAAGTGTGTATAATCCATGGACTCAACATTAGTCAAAAGAACTCATATACTTATTGCAAAAATTTAGAAGTCATAAAAAATTAAGTACTATGTGCATGCTTGTGGGGACCCCGACTCATAAGTCGTGATCACCGAATGCACGTGTACAGTGATCCCAGAGATCAATGCTCACTGAACACACAGAAGCTGAATAACAAGAGTCTTACATCCATACATACCGTCTTACACAAATTGTGACCATTATGGTCAAGCCTTACATTGATAAAGCCTTAAGGGCTGAACATCAAATGAAACACAAGCAGCGGAAATCTTCGTCGATAAGTAGAACCCATGCCATCTGCCTTAACCCTACAGGCATTCTGACTGGGAAACGTCCTAGTTCGCATGTTCGTCTCCAAAGAACTCTTCATCGAACTCCGGTTCTTCCATGCCTGGCCAATTAAATAACCAGTGGCAAGCCAATGAGTACTTTGAATGTACTCGCAAGCAACCCATGTTTTGGTTCCAGATATATCAATGCATGATATAGGTAAATTTTTGCAGAAAGCTAGTTTTGAGTGCAATAATATGTTCAACAACTTGTAAGACATGCATCAGGAGAATTCAAGTAACCATGAGGACAGGTTACAGATATCAACATAGATAGAGTGGGCACCAACCCAACTCAATCATGTCAAGTCCTTTAACTTGACCCAAGTAGATCTTCCCACTTATCCAAACACACACACTGGTTTGTAAACATGTGGACGTAGCCCAAGAGCGGTTACCCAACTATCCTTGGTCGTGGACACGGCTATTCGAATAGTTTTACACTCTGCAGAGGTTGCACACTTTACCCACAAGATCCGGGAACTTCCGTGTCATCCACGACCATGATACCTCAAGTACCCGGGTAAGCACCGATCACTATCTTTCCCTAGACGACACTAACAAGGAGTCCACTCGTTGTTCCGTATCCTCATGATGTACATCATACGAGACTCTCTCGAGATCGTAATATCCGAGAGGGGACACAACGGTGTATCCGTGCCCTGTGAAAACAGTCATGGCCGCCCTACCGCACGACCCGCCCCGAGAGAGAGCACCAACTCTCCCCGTCACTAGTAATGCGGGCTCCAAGCTAGTATCGCCTAGGTAATGAATAATGCCCTTTCCCATACAAGGGTAGAGTGGTTATGCATGTAAGGTTGGAATAACGGTCGCAACTTAAACCAATCCGCTTTGAAAACAACACACACACTTGCCTCGCACACCACTTCGCCATCAAGTGGTTACCCATCTCATCATCTCCCTCGGGCATAAGTGGCACCCGACGGGGTTTTCAAAAAGTCCTTTGAAAATACTTTATCTCCTTCACCATGCATATACTCGTCCCTTTTGCGTAGCACTACATTAGCATCCTATCTACTCCCACCGGCGTAACCCTCATAAGAAGGTAGGGTCACGCACAATGCAAGTATCAATGAGGAAGTAACGGTGGCAAGCCACCCCATGTGGTCACCACAATATCATGTCTCCGATGCAAGCAATAAAAGTGATATATGGCATGCATAAAAAGGGTTTCATAGACATGGTCAAAGGGCTGCTTGCCTGGCTCAACAAAGTCTTCTGGGTCTTCAAACTCTTCTAGTCCAACTCCTTCGTCAGCAACGCAATCTATCGTCGCAAAATAATAACGAGAAAATAAGGCAATAATAAAAAAGAAAAACCAAAGTGCTCAGAAAAATGTCAACTCATTATTATTAAATACTAGGTTGAAAACTAAGAAGGGGAAATTCCTAGTTTTGGATTTGGAGTAGCACAATAGGAGGAATGGATTTACAAAGGTATATTTAAATGCTTAAAATCACATTTAAATATTTACAGTGAAGAAAAGGTTGTTGGATTTGAATGAAAGTTGCACCATTAAATAGGTTGCAATATTTTAGAAATTTAGGAGTTGGAATTAATTTATTTGGATAAACATTTTATCCTGTGGAATTTTTTGGAAAAGTGACAGAAAAGAAAAAGGGGAAGGGGCACTGTGCTTCTGGGCCAGAAAGGCCTCAGTGCAGCAGGCCCAGAATGAACTCAGCCCGCGCGAGGCTGCCACGTCGAAGGCGTAAGCGCAAAATACGCCTTCAGCCGACGGGCGAACCGGTACGCGCGCGTGCGTTTAAACCTGACGGGTGGGACCCACACGTCAGGACGTGAGGCTGACGGATGGGCCCCACGGCCGTCGTCGTCAACCCTGGGTCAGAGGAGGCGGCGAGCTCACCGGCGATGATACGGGGCACGGCGAGGTCGGGCGAGGGCACGGTTGGACTCAGCGTCGTGTCGCCGTTCGGGTGGAGGTGGTGGACGTCACCGGAGTTGCCTGGTTCGTCGGCGACGAGGAGGCACGGTGGAGGAGCTTCGGGCGGCGGTGGCTCCGGCCGTTTCCGGCTGCAAAAGAGGCGGGGAAGAGAGGGGAAGTGGTCAGTGAGCCGCGGCGGTTCCAGATCGAGGAAGAGGAGCGGCGGAGAGGGCCTGTACCCGGAGATCGACGGCGGCCCGAGGCGGCGGAGCACGAGCTCGATCTCGAGCTCGGGCTCGTCTGGAGAGGGGTGAGTGGTGTAGGGGGTGATTTAGGGGAGTGAGAGAGCGAGTGGTGAGGAGAGTAGGGCTCGGGGAGGCCCTTAAATAGGCGAACGGGTGTGTGGACCCGTCTTGCCGTGAGCTCCTCTCATCGCTGCAGGCTCGGGGAAGAGGGTGGTGTCCAGGGTGTTCTGGGACGCCGACTACGCCGGGAGAGATAGAGAGAGGGAGGGGGAGAGGTCAAAGGCGGCGTGTGAGCCGCGCCATTGGCCTTCAGGCGGCCGGTGTTTGCTAGCGCGGAGGTGCGGGGAGGAGGAGAGAGGAAGGGGACAGCGCCGTGTCGTGACGCGGACGTCGAGGGGCGTTGGTTGGCGTGCTAGGGAGGCCCGAGGTGGCCAGAGGCGGTTGGAAGGGGGCGGCTACAGTGCGGGAGCGCACTGTAGCGCGCTCCAGAGCGCCCAAATGGTTGGCATTGCAATTCTTTATGCATGGTGAGCACGTCCTTTGGTGTCTAGCAGGTCTAGGATTGATTAAAGAAATGGGGTGGTGCATTGGATGCCATGGATGGCCACTAGAGTGATGTGGGAGGTGAGGAAGAGAGGTACAGGGGCTGTCCAGAGGGGTAAATGAGGTGGTTTCACCCCTCAATCATTGAGCTGAGATGCAGCCATTGTTACTAGAGGGATAGGAGGACTAGGAGGAGATGTGGTAAAAAGTTGAGCTCAAGGAGAATAGTTTTAGTGGTCAAAATGGTGATTTTTGAAAAGTGGCAGAAGGTGTTTGATAAAGGTTTTGGCAAGCAAATGATTTCCAATTGCCATGAGACTCCACAGGGTGAAATGACACATATAATTAGGGCCTTCCACCAAGTTGGAGCTTATTTGGGCAAAGTTGCCAATGCAACTTTTGTAAACCCTAGAAATTAACATAAATGGACTTGTGTAGATCTAGTTGAGCAAATCACTTCTCCTTGATTCACCACTTGGTGTGGTGGTGTCACGCCCAATATGCGACCCTATCCAAAAGGAACTCGAAGGTCCCACCAAGGATAGACCCGCATATTGAAACGCTTTTGCAAGGTGGATATCATTACATCAACATTACATAATACATAGGGATACATACATAAGGCACAAATGCCACAAGAATACATCAACATCATATACAAGATCAACATCCGACTACGGATGAATCATAAATGTAAACTCAAACAATATCCACCTCTGCTAGCCCAGGCTGCCGACCTGAACCTATCCCCGATCAAGAAGAAGCGTAAGAAGAACTCCAATACAACCAAACATCGCTCTCACGTCATGATCATCGCAAACCTGTACCTGCAACTGGTGGTGTAGTAATCTGTGAGCCACGAGGACTCAGCAATCCCATTACCATGGTTATCAAGACTAGCAAAGCTTAATGGGTAAGGAAGAGGTAAAGTGGTGAGGTTGCAGCAGCGACTAAGCATATATGGTGGCTAACATACGCAAATGAGAGCGAGAAGAGAAACAAAGGAATGGTTGACAACTAGCAATGATCAAGAAGTGATCCTGAAATCCTACTTACGTCAGACATAACCCAGAAACCGTGTTCTCCTCTCGATCAACCCCGAAAAGAGACACTCACGGTTACACACACGGTTGGTGTATTTTAGAAGAGTTTACTTCAAGTTTACTACAGCCGGATATTAACAAATTCCCATCTGCCACATAACCGCGGGCACGGCTCTCGAAAGTTTATACCCTGCAGGGGTGTCCCAACTTAGCCCATGATAAGCTCTCGCGATCAACGAAGGATATTCCTTCTCCCGGAAGGCCCGATCAGTCTCGTAATCCGGCTACAAGACATTTCGACAAGAATAAAACAAGACCAGCAAAGCCGCCCGATGCGCCGACAATCCCGATAGGAGCTGCACATATCTCGCTCGAGGCAACACCGGATGAGACATCCTACGAGTAAAACCAAACCCGAAGTTTCCCGAGGGGCCCGCGATCTACTCGGTTCGGGCCAACACTTAGAGAAGCATTGGCCTGGGGGGGGGGGCTAAATAAAGATGACCCTTGGGTTAATTACTCCCAAGGGAAATATAGGTGGTGGTGAGGCAAATGGTAAAACCAAGGTTGGGCCTTGCTGGAGGAGTCTTATTCAAAGCGAACTGTCAAGGGGGTCCCATAAATCACCCGACCGCGTTAGGGACGCAAAATCCGGGAACATAATACCGATATGACGGAAACTAGGGCGGCAAGAGTGGAACAAAACACCAGGCATAAGGCCGAGCCTTCCACCCTTTACCAAGTATATAGATGCATTAATTAAATAAGATATATTGTGATATCCCAACAAGTAAACATGTTCCAACAAGGAACACCAACTCCGTGTTCCAACAAGGAACAAACTTCATCTTCACCTGCAACTAACAACGCTATAAGAGAGGCTGAGCAAAGCGGTAACATAGCCAAACAACGGTTTGCTAGGAAGGGTGACAACGAGTTAGAGGTTCATGGCAACTTGGGAGGCTTGAGCAGCAAGTGATAGGTAAAGCAGCATAGCGAAAGAACGAAGCAACTAGCATAGCAATGATAGTAATGAGATCCGGGGTAGCGGTCATCTTGCCTGAAATCTCGCAAGGAAGAAGAACGAGTCCATGAAGAAGATGAAGCCACGAAGACGAACCAAGCGTAGACGAACGAATCCTCACGATCGCAACGAAACGGGAACTAACAAGAAGAAGCACACAACATAGTAAACACACCACACATGAACAAGACATGATGCACAACAAGCATGATGCATGACAAGGCTAGATGAGGCTACTCATGGCAAAAGATGATGCATACAAGACCAACACATCAAAGCAAGTTTAAATGAGGCCGGAAACAACATATAACAATTCCGGTAAGTCCTCATATGCAAATTTAGAAATTGGTCCAGATATGATTAAACCTTATGTTCAAGTTGATAAACAGAAAGTTAATATGCACCACGATGATCTACACGAAATTCTAGTCAAGTTACATATAAAGTTCATTAGATTCGGAGCTACGGCCTAGAAGATATGAGCAAAACAAGTTAAGCATGGCATTGATGCAAAATGCATACAAACATCAAGCAAACCCCTCAAAACAAGGATGCAATATGATAATATGAAGCTACATGCAATTCTAAGCAAGTTTCATATAGAGCACACTCAAAACGGAGCAACGGTTCAACACATACACTCTATACAAGGCATAACACCAATATGTCCAAAACAGCAACTAGGCATATTACAAGCATCAAAACAATATTCTACAGCATCTCAAAGTGATAACAAAAGGCATGGGCATGATGTACAGGTAAAACATGACAAAACATGAACACTGAGCTATATCCAGAAATCACTAGAACATGCTCAAAAAGACATGGCAAGATTGCAAATAATAACAGTTTCAGACTTTGCAGAAATTAACATCAGGTTGCAATGTTTAGAGCTATCAAACAACATGCTACAGGAACTTATCATGGCAAACAAAGGAATTGCATGAAACTACTAATTGCATAGAACAAAAGTCCCTTACTGACCATAAGCCAAAAGGGCACAGAAAAGATGATGGCACCCATGTAAACATGGCAAGTTATATTACAGATTCATACTTGGCAGGAACAACAATAAGTAGGCATGTTGGTGAGCTTGAACCACTCACCACAGAGCAATACATGGCATGGCAAGGCAAATCACAGTAAGAAGACATGGCATAGAGGCTATACATGGCAATAACAACATCATAGCATACACGGATCAACTACAACAACCTTGGCAAAATTGAATAACATGTAAACAATCTGCCAGGAAAAATTTTTATAACAAAAGTAGAGCTGGATTGACTCCGGCTATGGCACTCCATAATTGCACACAAGGGCATGGATGGATAGAGAATAACCATATGTTCAAAACATCCTTACTGAAGTATCTCAAAATAAGCATGGATCTCTCTGTAGCATCAAGTTAACATGGCATAAAAATATCAGCAGAACAGGGACTGAAATCAGCAACATCATGAAGCCTAGTTTGCATGCTTGTGCTAGTCACCACAGAGATCACAAAAATACATGGCATAGACCCCTGTAAAGATGGCATGGCATAGTACAAAACACATGTAGGACTCAAGTTCATAGGGTGCACACATCAATCATGGCAAAAATGACAAAAGTGCATGTACTGATAAGAATCTGAAACTAACATCACATAGCCCTCTTCTAACAGAATTTCGGGCATCAAGATGAGCTCAAATGAAAATGATGCAATGAGATGCAATGATGTACTCGTCGAGACGAACAATTTGACATATTACACGCACGAAACGGAGCTACGGATACAGAGTTATGATGCGATGAAAATGCAACAAAAAGTATGCAAAAATACGGGACTTAGCAGAAAACGGAGGGGGGGGAGTCAACCCTGCGGGATCCGAGGCGGCGGCTCGAGCTCGCCGGAGAGGGCGAGGGAGGGCGGAGGGGAGCCGGCGACGGGGCGACGACGGAGGGGCGCCGGACGGCGAGGGGAAGGAGCTCGGGTCGGGCGGCGGGAGGCGCCGGCGGCCGGGCGCGCCGAACGGCGGCGGGCGCGCCCGGCGAAGCCTTGGCTTGCCGCCAAGACGGCGGCGACGACGGAGGCGAGGCCAGCAGGCGGCGGAGCTGGACGCCGGCGGCGGATCACGGCGGCTGGGGCTGCGCTTCAGCGACGGGCAGCCGGGCTTGGCGGGGATGGCGGCGGGCCCGATCCGGGCTCCCTCGGACATGCATGCGGCGGCGCGCAGAGGAGGACGGCGGCGGGGACACGTGTCGGCGCGGGAGTGGAGGAGAGGGGGGCAGGGTGACGTGGCGCGTTCCTATTGGTTGTGGGGAGGTGGAGGCTGGACGTGTCCGGCGCGGGCGGACGCGTCCGGCGCGCGGAGGAAGAAGAAGGCTAGGGTTAGGGTAGAATTAGACCGCGAATTTCGGAGGGGAAGGTGTATTTATAGGTAGAGGGAGCTAGGAGAGTCCAAATGAGGTGCGGTTTTCAGCCACGCGATCGTGATCGAACGACCGAGAGCATGGAGGGGAGTTTGCTGGGTTTTGGGCCACTTTGGAAGGGGTTTTGGGCTGCAACAAAAGAGGGCTTTGCGGTTACCCGGTTAACTGTTGGAGTACCAAACGACCTCCAAATGGCATGAAACTTGACAGGCGGTCTACCGGTGCTATACCAAGGCCGCTTGACAAACCTCGGTCCATTCCGAGACCGTTTAACACCCGCACACGAAAAGAGGTAAAAGGGGCGCCGGGAGACATAGGAGTGCCGGATTGCAAAACGGACAACGGGGAAAATGCTCGGATGCATGAGACGAACATGTATGCAAAATGAAATGCACATGATGACATGATATGAAATGCAGATGATGACATGGCAAAGTGCAACACGCAAGCAAATGACATGGCAACGACGGCGAATAACTGGCAAACACCTGGTGCATCGAATCCGGGGCGTTACAACACTCCTCCACTAACAAGAGATCTCGTCCCGAGATCTTAGGACCGAGACGGAAGGGAAAAAAGGGATGAGGAGAAAACAAGAATTCAAGAGGAGAAGTAAAGAATCAAGAGCACTCGAGAAGAAGAGAGGAACGATGAGAATGACGAGAATCAAAAACTCACGGAATCAGACAGACTATGAAACCACTCATGTTAGAACAAGATAAGAAAACGAATAAGACTAGAAGGATTTAGGCAGCTCTCCGGTTGAAACATGGAAAGAATAGAACACGAGCTTGAGAGGATGGAATGATACTTGATGAAGACATGACACAAAACCTCCGGAAAGAATTAAAAGAGTTGAATGAAAAGAACGGAGAAGAAAATGACAACTTGTGTCACGAATGAAATAGAAAGCAACCTTAGAAGAAAAGATTGAACGTAGTTGTTGAGAAAATCAACAACGAAAGAATAAGCTTGTTGTGGACTTATGGAAAACATCTCAAAATTATAAGGTGATAACCGACCACAAGCGGAAAAGATTGAATAGCTGAGAAGAACGAAGAAATGCAAAACTCCACTTCAAAAGAATACGGAGAATTAATTGCACTTCGAGACGCAAGAAGAAAAGATACTTGAATTCCATCGACAAGAATCTTGATGAACACTTGAAGAATGAATTAAATCATGAAGATCCACCATGAAGAATTCCGGTAACAAAAGGATGATGAGATAGGATGAAGGAAGAAAGAATAAGATGAGCCTTGCAGTGATTTAGATGGAGGTTCCGACGAAATGGCCGAGAAAATTTGAACTCCGGAAAAGAAAAGATAGAGAACACTTGGGACTAGAATTTATTCATCAAGAACAAACTCCGAAGGAAGGGATTAATCACTTGGAGGAAATAAGAATAAGATTTATTGTATGCTTATCCTTCATCAAATTAAATTGATGACAAACAATGGATTTCGCATATAACTTATTCTTCTTGAAAAAGGATTGAGAAGGGATATAGCACAAAACTTGAGAAAGTCTTCGAGAACCACTGGTAGGATTGAAAGAACGGATGGATTGAATGATAATCAAAGAAAAAGAATCTTGAATGAACCACCGTAAGAATTCGAAAATGACTGATGAAAGGGGCTGAATCACCGGGAAGAATTAGAAGGAGCAAATATGTTAGAGAGGATTTAGATGCAAAAGAACAAAGAGATCATGAGGTGAATAAAGAACACTTGAACGAAGCACCGGGAGAATATTGAGATGAACGAAGGGGCACGGATATAGAATAATTGGAGAACGACTTTGAAAACTTGGAACGAAGAAATCTTCCGAAAAGATGGCCTCCGGATGATTGAGACGGAAAGTAACTCCTGAAATACTCCGGATGGATGAAAAGAATTTGCATGACTCGAAACAATTAGATAGGATAACATCGAGCTAGCACCATGAATCTCCGGGGAAACGGACAAGATTTAAGAGAAACTCTACTTCGTTCTTCAAGGACGACGATAAACACCACCAAAATTTCTGAGGTACTCCGGGAGAATGGAAACCAAAGGGGTTGAACCAGCAATGAAATGATTTGAAATCGATCTTGAAAAGGCATCTGACTGATGAAATTCATACTTACGTCAAGAGTCAGGTAAGATCCTGGGAAAAGACCTGTGGGTTAGGGCCCACTGAGAGAAAAACATCGTTGGAAAGGGATGATGAACAGATAGATGATGCACCGGAAGAACTGAAATATTTGACTGAGGTGACAACCTCGAATTAATTGGAACACAGACGACTCTCCTGAGATGACTTGAGCACTCCGGAAGGATAAACTGGCAAGAGGAGAACGAGCAGGGAAAACACTTTAACCAAGGAAAAGAATGTGATCAACTCGAAAAACTTGAATTGAGTGCACCGGAAAAGAAAGAGATGAAGAATGACGAACGAGACGAGAATTCACCGGTTGAAATGATTGAGGGAAGACTGAAGAGGCTCCACACAAATGGAATTGATGGTCGGAAGAAACTCGAACTCCGGGAAGAAGAGGGTGGGAGGGCGGGAAAACAAAGACAACTTGGAAGGGGAAACCGACGAATATCTTGAAGAGAAAACACCAGTTGAAATCATTGAGGAAAGAAAGCAAAGACTTCGCACGAGTAGAAGGATACTCAATAGCGGACTCCGGTTCCGAGAGGAAGAAGGGAGGGCGGGTGGGAAAAACAAGGACAACTTCGGACAAGGAAAAACAACGACGTCGGAGGAAGAACTGAGGATTGAACTTGGCAAAGATGGAGATGGTCGAGTCGACTTGACGAGAAATGCACCGGACAAAAGAGGATGGACAACTCGCGAAACTAACCACGTGATCCTAAAGAAAATTTTGAACGGGAAGAGGAGTAGATCAAAACACCTACGTCAAGATTCCTTACCAGAGCGACGAAGGGGCTGAGGAGTAAAAAAAATTCCTACTCTCCGATATAACTAGACTCCGAAAATAGTTTTCTTCTAGACTCAACAACGGCCAAACTACACGATCAATCAAGGGGCTCCTAGGGTTTGTCGAGGCTCGATACCAACTTGATCACGCCCAATATGCGACCCTATCCAAAAGGAACTCAAGGTCCCACCAAGGATAGACCCGATATTGAAACGCTTTTGCAAGGTGGATATCATTACATCAACATTACATAATACATAGGGATACATACATAAGGCACAAATGCCACAAGAATACATCAACATCATATACAAGATCAACATCCGACTACGGATGAATCATAAACAGAAACTCAAACAATATCCACCACTAGCTAGCCCAGGCTGCCGACCGAACCTATCCCCGATCGAAGAAGAAGCGGAAGAAGAACTCCAATACAAGCAAACATCGCTCTCACGTCATGATCATCGCAAACCTGTACCTGCAACTGGTGGTGTAGTAATCTGTGAGCCACGAGGACTCAGCAATCCCATTACCATGGGTATCAAGACTAGCAAAGCTTAATGGGTAAGGAAGAGGTAAAGTGGTGAGGTTGCAGCAGCGACTAAGCATATATGGTGGCTAACATACGCAAATGAGAGCGAGAAGAGAAACAAAGGAACGGTCGACAACTAGCAATGATCAAGAAGTGATCCTGAACTCCTACTTACGTTAGACATAACCCAGAAACCGTGTTCTCCTCTCGATCAACCCCGAAAAGAGACACTCACGGTTACGCACACGGTTGGTGTATTTTAGAAGAGTTTACTTCAAGTTTACTACAACCGGATATTAACAAATTCCCATCTGCCACATAACCGCGGGCACGGCTCTCAAAAGTTTATACCCTGCAGGGGTGTCCCAACTTACCCCATGATAAGCTCTCGCGATCAACAAAGGATATTCCTTCTCCCCGGGAAGGCCCGATCAGTCTCGGAATCCCGGCTACAAGACATTTCGACAGTAATAAAACAAGACCAGCAAAGCCGCCCGATGCGCCGACAATCCCGATAGGAGCTGCACATATCTCGTTCTCAGGGCAACACCGGATGAGACATCCCGAAGTTTCCCGAGGGCCCCATGATCTACTCGGTTCGGGCCAACACTTAGAGAAGCATTGGCCGGGGGCTAATAAAGATGACCCTTGGGTTAATTACTCCCAAGGGAAATATAGGTGGTGGTGAGGCAAATGGTAAAACCAAGGTTGGGCCTTCTTTGGAGGAGTCTTATTCAAAGCGAACTGTCAAGGGGGTCCCATAAATCACCCGACCGCGTTAGGGACGCAAAATCCGGGAACATAATACCGATATGACGGAAACTAGGGCGGCAAGAGTGGAACAAAACACCAGGCATAAGGCCGAGCCTTCCACCCTTTACCAAGTATATAGATGCATTAATTAAATAAGATATATTGTGATATCCCAACAAGTAAACATGTTCCAACAAGGAACACCAACTCCGTGTTCCAACAAGGAACAAACTTCATCTTCACCTGCAACTAACAACGCTATAAGAGGGGCTGAGCAAAGCGGTAACATAGCCAAACAACGGTTTGCTAGGAAGGGTGACAACGAGTTAGAGGTTCATGGCAACTTGGGAGGCTTGAGCAGCAAGTGATAGGTAACGCAGCATAGCGAAAGAACGAAGCAACTAGCATAGCAATGATAGTAATGAGATCCGGGGTAGCGGTCATCTTGCCTAAAATCCCGCAAGGAAGAAGAACGAGTCCATGAAGAAGATGAAGCCACGAAGACGAACCAAGCGTAGACGAACGAATCCTCACGATCGCAACGAAACGGGAACTAACAAGAAGAAGCACACAACATAGTAAACACACCACACATGAACAAGACATGATGCACAACAAGCATGATGCATGAAAAGGCTAGATGAGGCTACTCATGGCAAAATATGATGCATACAAGACCAACACATCAAAGCAAGTTTAAATGAGGCCGGAAACAATATATAACAATTCCGGTAAGTCCTCATATGCAAATTTCGAAATTGGTCCAGATCTGATTAAACCTTATGTTCAAGTTGTTAAACAGAAAGTTAATATGCACCACGATGATCTACACGAAATTCTAGTCAAGTTACATATAAAGTTCATTAGATTCGGAGCTACGGCCTAGAAGATATGAGCAAAACAAGTTAAACATGGCATTGATGCAAAATGCATACAAACATCAAGCAAACCCCTCAAAACAAGGATGCAACATGATAATATGAAGCTACATGCAATTCTAAGCAAGTTTCATATAGAGCACACTCAAAACGGAGCAACGGTTCAACACATACTCTATACAAGGCATAACACCAATATGTCCAAAACAGCAACTAGGCATATTACAAGCATCAAAACAATATTCTACAGCATCTCAACGTGATAACAAAAGGCATGGGCATGATGTACAGGTAAAGCATGACAAAACATGAACACTGAGCTATATCCAGAAATCTCTAGAACATGCTCAAAAAGACATGGCAAGATTGCAAATAATAACAGTTTCAGACTTTGCAGAAATTAACATCAGGTTGCAATGTTTAGAGCTATCAAACAACATGCTACAGGAACTTATCATGGCAAACAAAGGAATTGCATGAAACTACTAACTGCATAGAACAAAAGTCCCTTACTGACCATAAGCCAAAAGGGCACAGAAAATATGATGGCACCCATGTAAATATGGCAAGTTATATTACAGATTCATACTTGGCAGGAACAACAATAAGTAGGCATGTTGGTGAGCTTGAACCACTCACCATAGAGTAATACATGGCATGACAAGGCAACTCACAGTAAGAAGACATGGCATAGAGGCTATACATGGAAAGAACAACATCATAGCATACACGGATCAACTACAACAACCTTGGCAAAATTGAATAACATGTAAACAATCTGCCAGGAAACATTTTTATAACAAAAGTAGAGCTCGATTGACTCCGGCTATGGCACTCCATAATTGCACACAAGGGCATGGATGGATAGAGAATAACCATATGTTCAAAATATCCTTACTGAAGTATCTCAAAATAAGCATGGATCTCTCTGTAGCATCAAGTTAACATGGCATAAAAATATCAGCAGAACAGGGATTGAAATCAGCAACATCATGAAGCCTAGTTTGCATGCTTGTGCTAGTCACCACAGAGATCACAAAAATACATAGCATACACCCCTGTAAAGATGGCATGGCATAGTACAAAACACATGTCGGACTCAAGTTCATAGGGTGCACACATCAATCATGATAAAAATGACAAAAGTGCATGTACTGATAAGAATCTGAAACTAACATCACATAGCCCTCTTCTAACAGTATTTCGGGCATCAAGATGAGCTCAAATGAAAATGATGCAATGAGATGCAATGATGTACTCGTCGAGGCGAACAATTTGACATATTATACGCACGAAACGGAGCTACGGATGCAGAGTTATGATGCGATGAAAATGCAACAAAAAGTATGCAAAAATACGGGACTTAGCAGAAAACGGAGGGGGGGGGAAGTCAACCCTGCGGGATCTGAGGCGGCGGCTCGAGCTCGCCGGAGAGGGCGAGGGAGGGCGGAGGGGAGCCGGCGACGGGGCGGCGACGGAGGGGCGCCGGGACGGCGAGGGAAGGAGCTCGGTGCGGCGGCGGGGAGGCGCCGGCGGCGGGCGGCCGGGAGCGGGCGCGCGCCGAACGGCGGCGGGCGGGGCCCGCGAGCGAAGGGCAGTGCCGCCAAGACGGCGGCGACGACGGAGGCGAGGCAGCAGCGGCGGAGCTGGACGCCAGCGGGCGGATCACGGCGGCGCGGGGGCTGCGCTTCGGCGAGCAGCGGGGGCTTTAGCGGGATGGCGGCGGGCCCGATCTGGCCGGGGCGGGCCCGATCCGGGCTCCCTCGAACATGGCGGCGGCGCTGCAGAGGAGGACGGCGGCGGGACACGGTCGGCGCTGGAATGGAGGAGAGGGGCAGCAGGTGACGTGGCGCCTTCCTATTGGTTGTGGGGAGGTGGAGGTGGGCGTGTCCGCGCGGGTGGACGCGTCCGTGTATGAGGAAGAAGAAGGCTAGGGTTAGGGTAGAATTAGACCGCGAATTTCGGAGGGGAAGGTGTATTTATAGGTAGAGGGAGCTAGGAGAGTCCAAATGAGGTGCGGTTTTCGCCACGCGATCGTGATCGAACGCATCGAGACCATGGAGGGAGTTTGCTGGGTTTTGGGCCACTTTGGAAGGGGTGTTGGGCTGCAACAAAAGAGGGCTTTGCGGTTACCCGGTTAACCGTTGGAGTACCAAACGACCTCCAAATGGCACGAAACTTTACAGGCGGTCTACCGGTGCTATACCAAGGCCGCTTGACAAACCTCGGTCCATTCTGAGACCGTTTAACACCCGCACACGAAAAGAGGTAAAAGGGGGCGCCGGGAGACATAGGAGTGTCGGATTGCAAAACGGGCAACGGGGAAAATGCTCGGATGCATGAGACGAACACGTATGCAAAATGAAATGCACATGATGACATGATATGAAATGCAGATGATGACATGGCAAAGTGCAACACGCAAGCAAATGACATGGCAACGACGGCGAATATCTGGCAAACACCTGGCGCATCGAATCCGGGGCGTTACAGGTGGCCTCATTTGGTCATGTGAACATGCTCACCAAAGTTGGGGTCAAGGAGAGAAAGTTGGTAGTACAAAGTTGTTCAAATTTGATTCTGGTCATGAACAAATCCACCACCTGTTGGAAATATGCCCTAGAGGCAATAATAAATTAGTTATTATTATTATATTTCCTTGTTCATGATAAGCGTTTAATATCCATGCTATAATTGTATTGATAGGAAACTCAGATACATGTGTGGGTACATAGACAACACCATGTCCCTAGTAAGCCTCTAGTTGACTAGCTCGTTGATCAATAGATGGTTACGGTTTCCTGACCATGGACATTGGATGTCGTTGATAATGGGATCACATCATTAGGAGAATGATGTGATGGATGAGACCCAATCCTAAGCCTAGCACAAAGATCGTGTAGTTCAGTATGCTAAAGCTTTTCTAATGTCAAGTATCATTTCCTTAGACCATGAGATTGTGCAACTCCGGATACCGTAGGAATGCTTTGGGTGTACCAAACGCCACAACGTAATCGGGTGGCTATAAAGGTGCACTACGGGTATCTCCGAAAGTGTCCATTGGGTTGGCACGAATCGAGACTGGGATTTGTCACTCCGTGTGACGGAGAGGTATCTCCGGGCCCACTCGATAGGAGATCATCATAATGTGCACAATGTGACCAAGGGGTTGATCACGGATGATGTGTTACTGAACGAGTAAAGAGACTTGCCGTAACGAGATTGAACAAGGTATCGGGATACCCACGATCGAATCTCGGGCAAGTACTATACCGCTAGACAAAGGGAATTACATACGGATTGCTTGAATCCTTGACATCGCTGCTCATCCGATGAGATCATCGTGGAACATGTGGGAGCCAACATGGGTATCCAGATCCCGCTGTTGGTTATTGACCGGAGAACGCCTCACCATGTTCGCATGGTTCCCGAACCCGTAGGGTCTACACACTTAAGGTTCGGTGACGCTAGAGTTGTTATGGGAAATAGTATGTGGTTACCGAAGGTTATTCGGAGTCCCGGATGAGATCCCGGACATGACGAGGAGCTCTGGAATGGTCCGGAGGTGAAGATCGGTATATTGGACGAAGGGTATTGGAGTCCGGAATTGTTCCGGGGTACCAGTGATGACCAGCGGTCCGAAAGGGGTTTGGAGGCCCGGCAAGCTTTGGGGGCCTGATGGGCCAAGGGAGAGGGCACATCAGCCCACTAAGGGGCTGAGCGCCTCCCACCCCATCTCACGTAACCTGGAGAGGTGGGGCCGCCACCCCTAGGGCAGCCACCCTCCCGGCTTGGGGGCAAGTTTCCTAGGGGGTGGGGGCGCCAAAACCCATCTAGGGTTTCCCCTATGGCCGCCGCCCCTTCCCTAGGGAACCCTAGGGCGCCTCCCCCTCCTCCTTTCCCCCTATATATAGTGAGAGAGAAAGAGAGGTAGCCGCACCTTCCTCGGGCGCAGCCCTCTCCTCCTCCAACACCTCCTCCTCCTCCGTAGTGCTTGGCGAAGCCTGCGGAGAACCACGAGCTCCATCACCACCACGCCGTCAGGTTGTCAAGTTCTCCTCAACTTCTCCTCTCCCTTGCTGGATCAAGAAGGAGGAGACGTCCCCGGGCTGTACGTATGTTGAACGCGGAGGCACCGTTCACTAGTAGAAAAAGGGCCTATAGTCCCGGTGGTGAGGGCCTTTAGTCCCGGTTCATGAACCGGGACTAAAGGGTCGGTACTAATACCTCGCCCTTTAGTCCGGTTCTATCCGAACCGGGACAGATGGGCCTCCACGTGGCCTGTCCGCTGAGCCAAGCAGGAGGGTTTTGGTCCAGGTTGGTGGCACCAACCGGGACCAATAGGCATCCACGCCACAAGATTTCTTTGGCTCTGGTTTTGTTTTTTTTTCAAAAGGGGGGGTTTGGGGGTTTTGGGGGTTAATTTAGGTGTTTCATATATTGTGCTATAGCTAGCTAATTAATAGAGAAAAGTGTCATTTCTTTTGTCCGTGCTTGGTCGACGCTACGCACTATACATACGTATAGAGAGGACTAACTAGACATGCTAGCTAGCTAGTAATTAAGCAAATGTAAGATCGTCATGAACATATATGCATACAGAGAGAAGTGATATCGACCACCTCTCCTTCTCCGAGAGATTGGTCGAACAACAAGTTCTCGTATATCTATCCGACACTACCGCTACATATATACAATAATTATCTTTTACAATACGGACGCGTGGTCCACATAGTATTCCCGCCTTCAGCGATCACATAGTCAAGAAAGAATGCCGCCAATTCCTCTTGAATTGCTCGCATGCGATCTGGTGCTAGGAGTTCATCCCGCTCAAACATCTAATTTTAAGAAAGGGGTCAATACATATATATATATATATATATATATATATATATATATATATATATATATATATATATATATATATATATATATGAATGAATGAATGAAACTCAACACAAATGATGGTAATAAAATAAAATTGTGAATATTTTATTTACGCACTTCAAATTGTTTGTCGGAGTAGCCCCTCTCACAGGTCGTGTGGCGGATGAACTCGCAAACGTAGTATCCACAGAAATCATTCCCTTGTTCCTGCCACAACCACTTTACAAGAAACAGAGGTCAATCAAACTGATAATTAGCAAGCACATGCTAAATGGTATTGATGAAACTAGCGCTTGAATCACTAGGAGATCGCGTGGAATATGCTACTATATAGTACTTACTTTGGTGTCTAAATTGCAGCTTCTTGGTAGTCCCGAGCTTTTTGGTGAATTTTCCCCAAGCCCTGCCATACAAAGAAAACAATTACTTGATATCAGAAATGAACAAAGTTGCTGATATGGTGGATAATGATCGATTTAACTTACTTCTCGAGCATTTCAGTCATTTCCGCATACTCCTTGGGATCTTTTCGTCTCGAGTCTAAGACAGTTACTACTCCCTGCTCAAGCTTAATCTCTAGGATAATATAGTGGAACCTGCGCACGCATGCATAACTCATCAATATTACATTTCTATAACCTGGACTAAATAAGGGAAACCGAATATGCCACAAGACAGTAACACTCACGTGTAGTTGTAAGGAAAGAGTATTGTATTTTGTGTTCATTTATTTCCAACGATCGTAGCAAGTTGGCCTCGGTTTCAATGACACGATATTTAACCTCATTTGCATCTATGAGATATGTGTTAATGAACCCAATATCACCCACTTGTTTTTTCTTCATTTCTGCGATCTTCAATCTGCATAATATAGTGAGGATATTTATAAATACATGCAATGAAAGAGCTGAGTTATATAGAGATACTTAATGACAGAAGTAGTACTACTTACAGATAGTAGCAAGTGACCGTTGCTTTATCGAGGGCCAATTGATTGAAAACTGATAGAACTCCTCAAATGGAATAGGCAACAGTTCAATTCCAAGGAGGTCATGCTCCTTTTAACTCTCACATACAAAGTATTCCTCCCCTCGGACTCTTTGCAGGTTTTCATGTACCAATCATGCAATCTTCGCATCATCGTTGTTAGAGAGCTTTCATCTTTGACGAGAGGCTTCCCGTACTCGTATCTTTGTATCTGCACCTCAAGAAATCAAATTGTACATCGTCGGGCAGGTAATCTTCAGGATTGCCATAACCGGCACCATCCTCGGATCGACGATGTCGCTAGCAGAGCACCTTGAGCGGGGGCACGATTGCTTGCTTGTTCGCCGAGCTGGGCAATTTGTTTCCCAGCTCGTCGTTCTTTCATCCTTTGATCACCGACAGTATTTCCCGATCTCTCCGCTTGGCAAATGCCTTTCCAATAATGCGCTCATAGTTTCTTTGGCGGAGACTTGGGTGGTTTTGTCGGGGCAGCAGAGTGCGCTTCGCTTTGACGGATCTACCTTCTCCTCCGGAGGTGGATGTCTCTTTGCTTTCAACCCTTGAAACCAGTCATCCACTTCGATCTGCGCGATCTTCGCGTTTTCCTCCTCGCTCCTCTCAGACGGTAACTTCTCCGAGTCTTCAGAGAAGGACCGAATCAGATCTCCTCCCGCCTTTGGCTGTCTTGCTAGACGCCGGCAGAGCAGACGGGCGGATGTCTTCTTTCCTTGCTTACGAGGCGGAGGAGAAGGACTACGACGCGCCGGAGCAGCCGGAGCGGCGGCGGGTCTCTTCCGCCCTTGCTGACGAGGCGGAGAAGGAGGAGGCTGGCTGCCCGGACACGCCGGTGCAGGCGGAGAAGGAGACGGAGTGCCGCCACGCCGGAGAAGGAGCCGCCGAGTGCCCTGATCGTCACTCGCGGAGGAGGAGGCGGTGGAGGAGGCGGAGTGCCCCGACTCGCGGGAGGAGGAGGAGGAGGCGGAGGCGCCCAGTTCGGAAGGTTGATGAGATCCTTCCGCCATAGGCATGGAGTCTTGAGCGTAACCCAGCCGATACTCCCTTCACCGGTAGGGTGGTCAAGCCGAGGTCCTCAAATCCCTCCGTTATTTCATCGACCATCACCTTAGCATATCCTTCGGAATCGGCGGCGGTGAAAAGTTGAGTCGGGTTTAGTAGGATAAACAGAGCCAACAGCCGCCTTGACCTTCAAATTGCTCCATTGCGCCATAAGGTGGCAACTTTCAGCATCCGTGATAGCATCCACGGATAGCTGGCAGGAGCCGCCAAGGCATGCTGCTCTGGCTGAAGCAGCTCGGTGGAAGCCACGCTGCTTCTCCGCTGAGATGGCGGGGTAGCTTCGCAGGTCGTTTGTTGTGATCTGCTGCTTCGTTCCTCTTCTCGTTCCTCTAGCCCCATTACCCTTTCGTGCAGCGCCTGCATTAGGCTCAGCTCCGGTTTCTTCCTCCTCTCATGGGTTTTGTAACCCCTGCATCCGAAATCCAGCCTTCCAAGAAAGGGAGCTGGCGTGCCTCGTGTCCGCCCAGGGTGCTCGAGATTCCCGAGGGCCATTGTGAGCTCGTCCTTCTCCTGTGCGAACGAACTTCCCTTGCTGCGCTGCTTCGATATAATGCTGAAGCCTCTTGACTGGTATGTCCAATTGTTCGTCCGTCCCAAATGCACTTCCCGTTATAGGGTCCAAGGATCCGCCGCCCGAAGAACCAAGTCCGCAACGGTCAGCCAGTTCATTGTCTCGGTTCGATCCCTTTATCAAGCAGATCATTCTCAGCCTTGGCCCACTTAGGCGGGCTATGAGGTAGCCACCGACCCGTGCGATGGTGAAGCTTCTTCTTCGCAGCATTTCTCTTGTTTGTCGCTGACATCTTTTTACTCTTTTCCGATGTCTTGTAGGCCACAAATGCGGGCGATCATCTCGATCTTCTCATATTTGCCCGTGAATTCTGGTGTCTCATTTTTTCGACATACGTCTTGAGTTCTTTCTTCCAATTCCTGAATAGTTCTGCCATCTTCTTAAGAGCAAAAGACTTGATTAATGGCTCTATTACTGGCTTCTCCGGATCATCCTCTAGCGGTAGGGTAAAATTTGACTTCAGCTCACCCAAAGATCATTTTTCGCATATCATTGACACAAGACATCTCGTGGTCTTCGTTCTTAGGCTTATACCATTGGTGGATGCTGATCGGGATCTTGTCCCTAACCGTAACCCCGACCGAGCAACAAATGCCTTCTTTGTCCGGTAGGGTTCAATCGGTTGGCCGTCATGCACGATTTGTATGATCTCAAACTTTTCATCCGAGCTCAACTTTTTCTTCGGCCTCGTCTCTTTACCGGTTGTGCTCGATCCGGAGGGCTAGAAAAAGAACAAAGACGAGAGTTAATTAATATGTGTACATATATACCAAAACAAAGACGAGAGCTAGTCAGCACAGGTTTAACTAATATATATACCTGGCGGACTCGGTTTGGTGATCACCGGAGCCGTCCTCACGGTCTACTTCTTCACCCTCTCCTTCTTGCACCGCATTGGGTCATCGGAGCCATGTAAATCATAGCCAGCTGCTTCTTCACCCTCTCCTTCCGCACCATCGTTGTCGTTGAGAAACATCATCGAGGAGACGGCATCACTTCCGTGTGCGATTATGTCCCTCAACAACGCTTCTTGTGCTTCGTCTCGGGGTGTCCATAGTTTCTACAAATATTTACAACATGGCAATTATTATTCAAACATGACAGATATGGATATATTAGTGCCAACGTAGAACTAGCTAGCTAATCACAATAAGGAATCATATTAGTGGCCTCGACGCTGCTTCTCTAGGGTTTGGGGTGGCCTCGACAACGCTTCAAGGGTTAGGGGTGGCCTCGAGAACGCTTCAAGCTAGGAGGGGTGCGTACATCGACCCCCCCACGTGTTGAAGCTATCGGGAGGGGTCGGCGTTGAACAGTACATCTATGTCCCACAAGTGACGTGGGCATCGACGCCCATGATAGGGTAGAGGGTCGTGGATCGCCGAAAGGTCAAGGGTCAAGGGTCAAGATCGCCGAGGGTCGGGAGGTTGCCTAGTGTCAAAGGATTCAACAAAACCATGTCTTCATCATTAGGCTAAGTAACAGTGCATGATGGTGCAAGCTCTCAAAGTTGTTTTGGAGCGAGTCCCGAGATAGGATAATTAGCTTTTTGGTACAAAGTTCAGCAAAAGGCAAATTATCCTATCCGGGACTCCATTCCGAAACAACTTTGAGGACTTCGCACCATCATGCCATGGTTACTTCAGGCTAATGATGAAGCCATGGATTTCTTCAATACTTTGACACTATAGGAACCTCGACCTGAAACCTTCGACCCTTGACCCTTAACGACCCTCGACCCTCTACCCTAGTTCCCGACCCTCGACCCCTCGGCGATCCTCGACACCCTCGTTATATCGACAACGACGCAACATACATATACATGGGAAAATAATGTTATCGGGGAGGGGGTATCGGTACCCCCCCCCCTCGTGTCAAAGTTTCTTCTTTCTCCTCTATTCCTTTCTTTCTTCTTCTCCTCTTCTTTTTCTTCTTATCCCTCGAGAAAGGAAAATAAGGAAAAGGAAGAAAAGAGGAAGAAGGAAGAAGGAAGAAGAATAAGAAAAAGAATGAGAGGAAAAAGAAGAAGAAAAAAAGAGGAGAAGAAGAAAAGAATAGAGGAGAAGAAGAAAAAATAGAAAAAAAAATCTATTTTTTCTTCTTCTCCTCTATTCCTTTCTTCTTCTTCTTCTTTTTCTTCTTTTACTCTCATTCTTTTTCTTCTTCTTCTTCTTCCTTCTTCCTTTTCTTCCTTTTCCTTATTTTACTTTTTCCTCTACACTAACCTAATTAAATGCCCCGTTACTTCCGGCAATGATGAAGCCATGGGTTTCTTCAATACTTTGACAATAGGCAACCTCTCGACCCTTTGGTGATCCTCGGCCCCGACGACCTCGACCCTCGAATCCTCGGCCCTCGACGACCCTTGAACACTCGAACCATCGACCCTAGAACCTCAAATCCTCGACCCTCGACCCTCGACCCTAGAACCTCGAACCTTGACCCTCGAACCTCGACCCTCGACCCTCGAACCTCGGCCCCTCGATGACCTCGACCCTCGAACCCTAGAACCTCGAACCTCGACCCTAGAACCTCGAACCTCAAACCCTTGTGCCTCGAACCTCGACCGCCTCGACGACCCTCGACCCTCAAAACATTGACCCTCGACCGCCTCGACGACCCTCGACCCTCTGTGACCCTCGCGACCCTTTAGCCTAGTTCCCGACCGTCGACCCCTCAGCGATCCTCGACACCCTCGTTCCCGATAAAAAGAAGAAGAAGAAGAAGAAGAAGAAGAAGAAGAAGAAGAAGAATAAATGAGAAGAAGAAAAAAGAGAAGAAGAAGAAAGAAGAAGAAAAAATAGAAGAAAAAAAGAGAGAGAAGAAGAAGGAATAGAGAGAAGAAGAAAAATAGAATTTTTTGTTCTTCTCCTCTATTCCTTCTTCTTCTCCTTTTTCTTCTACTTCTCTTCTTATTTTTTTCTCCTCTTCTTCTCCTTCTTCTTCTCCTTCTTCCTTCTTCCTCTTTTATTCTTTTCCTTATTTTCCTTCTTCCTCGGCGACCCTAACTCTAAACAGTACAACTTCCTCGACGTCCCGCCTCTCTCATGAACAAAATAAAATCTATGAATAAAAAAACATCATATTCTATGAACAAAAAACATCATATTCCATCCACATCGATCCATGCATACATCATATATATGATCATATCTATGAACAAAAAAATTCATATGATCATCTATGAACAAAAAACATCATATATATATGCAGAAAAAAACATTAGATCAACACATATGCAAAAAGCATCATACATATATCCATACATCAATATATATACATGAACATTTATGAAAAAAGCATCACATCATGCCGGGCGGCGGGGCAGGGCAGGTCTTGTGCGGGGCTCACTGTGGCGGCGTCGGCAACGGCGATGTCGGGGCCGGCCTGATCAGAGGTGGCCTTGCAGAGGCAGGCAGGGGAGGCGGAGGCGACGGTGAGGTCGGGAGGCGGAGGCGACGGCGAGGTCGGGAGGCGTTGACGACGGCGCGAGTCGTGGAGGCAGCGGCGGCGGCGGCGAGGGCGTGGCGACGAAGCGAAGACGGCGGCGACGAGACGAGGCGACAGCGTTAGAAGCGAATCGGTCTGGCGGCGACGACGAAGGCGGGCGGACGGCGGCGGCGACGGCGCGGGCGACGATGGTGACGATGGCGGCGACAACGAGCGCGGGCGACGGCGATGGTGACGACAGGCGTGGCGACGGCGCGGCGGCGGCGGCGGCGTCGGGGCAACTGGCGGCGTCGGGGAGGTTGGGGAAAATCTGCGATGAATCTGAAATTTCCCAAGTGTTTTCTTATATAGCAAGGGCATTAGTCGGTTCGTGGCTCAACGGGACTAATGCCCTTTAGTCCCGGTTGGTGCCACCAACCGACCAAAGGCAAATTTCAGCAGCCCAAAGGGCGGAAGCGGCGACCTTTGGTCCCGTTGGTGGCACCAACCGACTAAAGGGGGCATTAGCTCTGGTCGTTGCACCAACCGGGACTAAACCCCTTTAGTCCCGTTGGTGCCACCAACCGGGACCAAAGGCCATGTGCTGCCCCGCGCCAAATGTTTAGTCCCACCTCGCTAGTTGAGAGGAGCCGCACCAGTTTATAAGGTGCGGTGCGGCTTCCTCTCGATCTCCTCTCTAAAGCAGGCTTTGGGCCTAACTCTGCCATCTCTGCTGTGGGCCTCTTGGGCCTTCCAGGGCTGAATCCTGCCCCATAGGGTTTCTAGTCATATTCAGGCCGTGGGGGCCCGATGGGTGGCACTTTTTTTGCTTTATATTTTATTTCTTTTTGCTTTTAGTTTTAGAAAAATATAAACTTTCTATTAGTGCCATTAGTTTTAAAATTTGAAAACACTTTTTTGTTTTCTTTGTTGCTTTATTTATTTTATTTTGTTTCTACTTACAACAAAATACTTATTGTTGCTATTTTTATTTTTTCAAGTTTTTTGTTTTGTTTTCTGCATTATTTATTTTCTTTTGGTTTTTGCTTTATTTTTAATTCTTTTTGCTTTTAGGTCAGCAAAATTATAAACTTTCTGTTAGTGCTTTTAGTTTTAGAAAAATATAAACTTTCTGTTTGTGCCATTAGTTTTAAAATTTGAAAATACTTTTTTGTTTTCTTTGTTGCTTTATTTATTTTATTTTGTTTCTACTTACAACAAAATGCTTATTGTTGCTATTATTATTATTTTTTCAAGTTTTTTGTTTTGTTTTCTGCATTATTTATTTTCTTTTGGTTTTTGCTTTATTTTTAATTCTTTTTGCTTTTAGGTCAGCAAAATTATAAACTTTCTGTTAGTGCCATTTGTTTTAGAACAATTATAAACTTTCTGTTTGTGCCATTAGTTTTATAAAATTTGAATTCTTTGAAATTTGTGTGAATCACAAGTTTGTGAGCTCAACAAAGGCGTAGAGGGCGGGCTTATAAACGGTGTGGCGCCCTTCAAATGCGAGGTTTTCAAATTCATAGTTTTCAAATGAACTCTGAAAAAGTTGGCATAGCATGTTCATGAACAAAGCGGACAATGGTATCATACTCGTGTGTTACAAAGTTGGCATGGTATCATCATAATAGTTGCGGAGAAAGTCTTCACTTTTCTTCGCTTGTGTCGTTTGCTTATTACGCCGTAACCATGGATAATCTTCATCGTTTATCGGGATGCTTGGGTCAGCCTTGACTTTGAAGGGGGAATTTCATGAAACTTTTCATACTCTTGAGACATGTCATCTTGCCCTCCACTCCCATGATGTCCCTTTTCCCGAAAGAACTATGTGGCGCTTTGGCTCATTGTATGATGTATTCGCTTCCTTATCTTTTCTTTTCCTCGGTCTGGTAGACATGTCCTTCACATAGATAACCTGTGCCACATCATTGGCTAGGACGAGCGGTTCGTCGGTGTACCCAAGATTTTTCAGATCCTTTGTTGTCATTCCGTCTTTGTGGGTCTACACACACCCGCCTCTGACAGATTGACCCACTTGCACTTAAACAAAGGGACCTTAAAATCTACTCCGTAGTCAAGTTCCCATATGTCTACTATGTAACCATAATATGTGTCATTTCCTTGTCGGTTGTTGCATCAAAGCGGACACCGCTGTTTTGGTTGGTGCTCTTTTCATCTTGGTCAATCGTGTAAAATGTATTCCCATTTATCTCGTATCCTTTCCAAATCATTACAGTCGAAGATGGTCCCTGGACAACAAGTACAACTCATCACAAACAGTGTTGTCACCTCGACGTGTTTCCAACCAACTGCTGAAAGTCTGATGTGTTCACATGTAATCCGATCGTCGCCTTTGCTCCGGTGTTTGGGCGCAGACTGTTCTTGTGTTCATCGACATACGGGTCACCAAGGTAGAGTTATGTAGAAGCTGTAGTGTGCTTGAGACCAAGAATATCCGTCCCCGCATATTATTGAGTCTCTTCCAAGCGTGCCTTTTCGGTCAGTCTCCCCTCATACCGCGATTTAGGGAGACCTATCTTATTAAGGCCAGGAATGAAGTCAACACAAAACCCGATGACATCCTCTGTTTGATGGCCCATGGAGATGCTTCCTTCGGCCTAGCACGGTTATGAACATATTTCTTTAGGACTCCATGAACCTCTCAAAGGGTACATATTGTGTAGAAATACGGGCCCCAGAATGACAATCTCGTCGACTAGATGAACTAGGGCGTGCGTCATGATATTGAAGAAGGATGGTGGGAACACCAGCTCAAAATCGACAAGACATTGCGCCACATCACTCCTTAGCGTTGGTACGATTTCTGGATCGATCACCTTCGAGATATTGCATTGAGGAATGCACATAGCTTCACAATGGCTAATCGGACGTTTTCGGTAGAAGCCCCTCAATGCAACCGGAAGCGATTGCGTCATAATCACGTGGCAGTCATGAGACTTTAGGTTCTGGAACTTTTCTCGGCATATTTATTATTCCTTTTATATTCGACGAAGCCGGTCGGGACCTTCATATTGAGCAGGCATTGAAAGAATATTTCTTTCTCTTCTTTAAATAAGAGCGTAGCTGGCGGGACCTTCATACTACTTGGAGGCATGCCCTATTTTTTCGTACAAGCGTTGCAGGTCCTCTCGTGCCTCGGTGTATCTTTTGTCTTCCCATACACGCCCAAGAAGCCTAGCAGGTTCACGCAAAGGCTCTTCGTCACGTGCATCACGTCGATCGAAGAGCGGACCTCTAGGTCTTTCGGTGAGGGTAGGTCCCAAAATATAGATTTCTTCTTCCACATGGGTGCGTGATTCTCAGCATCATTCGGAACAGCTAGTCCGCCGACCCTTTCCAAAGATTACGTGTAAATCATTGACCATAGCAAATGCGTGATCACCGATGCGCATGGCGGGCTTCTTCCGGTGATCTGCCTCGCCTTTGAAATGCTTGCCTTTCTTTCGACATTGATGGTTGGTCGGAAGAAATCGGCGATGGCCCAGTACACATTCTTCCTGCAGCTTCCGGTATATACTATCGGTGTCAAGTAAACAGTGCGTGCATCGTGGTATCCCTTGTTTGTCTCTCCGAAAGGTTCTTGAGAGCGGGCCAATCGTTGATGGTCACGAACAGCAACGCCTTTAGGTCAAATTCCTCCTTTTTGTGCTCATCCCACGTACGTACACCGTTTCCATTCCACAGCTGTAAAAGTTCTTCAACTAATGGCCTTAGGTACACATCAATGTCGTTGCCGGGTTGCTTAGGGCCTTGGATGAGAACTGGCATCATAATGAACTTCCGCTTCATGCACATCCAAGGAGGAAGGTTATACATACATAGAGTCACGGGCCAGTGCTGTGATTGCTGCTCTGCTCCCGAAAGGATTAATGCCATCCGCGCTTAAAGCAAACCATACGTTCCTTGGGTCCTTTGCAAACTCATCCCAGACTTTCTCTCGATTTTTCTCCATCTGCGACCCGTCGTGGGTGCTCTCAACTTCCGTCTTTCTTACGGTCCTCACTGTGCCATCGCATCAACTTGGCATGCTCTTCGTTTACGAACAGACGTTTCAACCGTGGTATTATAGGAGCATACCACATCACCTTCGCAGAACCCTCTTCCGGGAGGCTCGCCGTCAACATCACCAGGGTCATCTCGTCGATCTTATACCGCAATGCACCGCATACCGGGCATGCATTCAGATCCTTATAGGCACCACGGTAGAGGATGCAGTCATTAGGGCATGCATGTATCTTCTCCACCTCCAATCCTAGAGGGCATACGACCTTCTTTGCTGCGTATGTCTTGTCGGGCAATTCGTTATCCTTTGGAAGCTTCTTCTTCATTATTTTCAGTAGCTTCTCAAATCCTTTATCGAGCACAGCATTCTCTGCCTTCCACTTGCAGCAATTCGAGTACGGTACCGAGCTTTGTGTTGCCATCTTCGCAATTGGGGTACAACCCTTTTTGTGATCCTCTAACATGCGATCGAACTTCAGCTTCTCATTATGACTTTCGCATTGTGTCCTTGCATCGACAATGACCCGCGGAGATCATCATCATGGGGCACATCGTCTGGTTCCTCTTGATCTTCAGCAGCTTCGCCCGTTGCAGCACCATCGTGCACATCGTCTGGTGCATCTTGATGTTCAGAGCATCACCGTATTCAGGGGCACATAGTTGTCATCGTACTCTTCTTCCTCGCCGTCTTCCATCATAACCCCTATTTCTCCGTGCCTCGTCCAAACATTATAGTGTGGCATGAAACCCTTGTAAAGCAGGTGGGTGTGAAGGATTTTCCGGTCGAGTAAGACTTCAGATTCCCACATATAGGGCATGGACAACACATAAAACCATTCTGCTTGTTTGCCTCAGCCACTTGAGAAAAGCATGCACGCCTTAATGTACTCGGAGGTGTGTCTGAACCGTACATCCATTGCCGGTTCATCTGCGTGCATTATATATAATTAAGTGTGTCAAAAATCATTACGAAACATCATGAATAGATAATTAAGTGACCAAATTAATAGAAGTTCATCATCACATAAAACCAAAGTACATACATAGTTCTCATCTAACAACATAAAGCTCTGCAGAGCATCTAAATTAATTAAACCATACATTGAAACTATGTAAAACATTTCAATGTGAAAACAAATCGATCATAATCGCAACCAAGGTAACAACTGATCCAACGGCATAATGATACCAAGCCTCGGTATGAATGGCATATTTTCTAATCTTTCTCATCTTCAAGCGCATTGCATCCATCTTGATCTTGTGATCATCGATTTACATCCATAACATGCAACTCCAATATCATCTTCTCCTCCTCAAGTTTTTTATTTTTCCTTCAAGAAATTGTTTTCTTCTTCAACTAAATTTAACCTCTCGACAATAGGGTCGGTTGGAATTTCGGTTCAACAACCTCCTAGATAAATAAAATATATGTCACGTTGGTCGCATAATTTTCATAAACAATAAATGAGCCAATAGTTATGAAAAGATAATATATAACACATCCGAATCATAGACAGGACGAGGGCCGACGGGGGCGGATACCAAAACCATCGCACTATATAAGATGCAATAATAAAAGTAAGAAAATAATACAAGTAAGAATATTTTTCCTTTCAGAAAGAAGATAAGAACAAGAGGCTCACCACGGTGGTTCTTGGCGATGAGATCGGCGCGGGTGATCGACGGCGGTGAAGACGGGGACGGGGCGTGACGGACCGCTAAACCTAGACAAATATTGAGGAAAATGGAGGTTGGAGGTCGAGCTTGGAGAGGAGAAAGCTTAAGTAGTGTGGCTCGGGCATTTCATCGAACACCTCATGTGCATAGGAGGTGAGCTAGAGCACCACAATGCCCCCCCTCGCCGGCAAGAGAAAAACAGAGCAATGGAGTGCTCTGCTCGCGAGCGAGGGGTATATATAGGCAGCACTATTGGTCCCGGTTCGTGGCATGAGCCGGGACTAAAGGGAAGCCATTGGTCCCGGTTCATGCCACGAACCGGGACCAATAGTGGTGGGCCAGGAGCCAGGACCATTGGTCCCGGTTCGTCCCACCCAACCGGGACCAAAAGGTCCGGACAAACCGGGACCAATGGCCCACGTGGCCCGGCCGGCCCCCTGGCTCCTTTAACCGGGCAAATAGCTCCATTGGTCCCGGTTCTGGATTGAACCGGGACTAATGGGCTAAACTGCCCTGGACGAAAGCCCCTTTTTCTACTAGTGGTTGTTCGGTGCTTAGATCGGAATCAACCGCGATCTGAATCGCTGCGAGTACGACTCCTCATCCGCGTTCTTGTAACGCTTCCGCTTAGCGATCTTCAAGGGTATGAAGATGCTCATCCTCTCCCTTTCTTGTTGCTAGAATCTCCCTAGATTGATCTTGGTGATGCGTAGAAAATTTTGAATTTCTGCTACGTTCCCCAACAGTGGTATCAGAGCTAGGTCTATTGCGTAGATTCTATGCACGAGTAGAACACAAGTTGTTGTGGGCGTTGATTTTGTTCAATATGCCTACCGTTACTAGTCCAATCTTGTTTCGACGGTATTGTGGGATGAAGCGGCCCGGACCGACCTTACACGTACACTTACGTGAGACAGGTTCCACCGACTGACATGCACTTGTTGCATAAGGTGGCTAGCGGGTGCCAGTCTCTCCCACTTTAGTCGGATCAGATTCGATGAAAAGGGTCCTTATGAAGGGTAAATAGCAATTGACATACCACGTTGTGGTTTTGCGTAGGTAAGAAACGTTCTTGCTAGAAACCCATAGCAGCCACGTAAAACATGCAAACAACAATTAGAGGACGTCTAACTTGTTTTTGCAGGGTATGCTATGTGATGTGATATGGCCAAAAAGAATGTGATGAATGATATGTGATGTATGAGATTGATCGTGTTCTTGTAATAGGAATCACGACTTGCATGTCGATGAGTATGACAACCGGCAGGAGCCATAGGAGTTGTCTTAATTTATTGTATGACCTGCGTGTCAATGAACAACGCCATGTAATTACTTTACTTTATTGATAAACCTTTAGCCATAGTAGTAGAAGTAATAGTTGGCGAGACAACTTCATGGAGACACGATGATGGAGATCATGGTGTCATGCCGGTGACAATGATGATCATGGAGCCCCGAAGATGGACATCAAAAGGAGCAAAATGATATTGGCCATATCATGTCACTTTTTTATTGCATGTGATGTTTATCATGTTTATGCATCTTATTTGCTTAGAACGACGGTAGTAAATAAGATGATCCCTCATTAAAATTTCAAGAAAGTGTTCCCCCTAACTGTGCACCGTTGCGAAAGTTCGTCATTTCGAAGCACCACGTGATGATCGGGTGTGATAGATTCTAACGTTCACATACAACGGGTGTAAGCCAGATTTACACACGCGAAACACTTAGGTTGACTTGACGAGCCTAGCATGTACAGACATGGCCTCGGAACACAAGAGACCGAAAGGTCGACCACGAGTCGTATAGTAGATACGATCAACATGAAGATGTTCCCCGATGATGACTAGTCCGTCTCACGTGATGATCGGACACGGCCTAGTTGACTCGGATCGTGTAATCACTTAGATGACTAGAGGGATGTCTATCTAAGTGGGAGTTCATAAGATGAACTTAATTACCCTGAACATAGTCAAAAGGTCTTTGCAAATTATGTCGTAGCTCGCGCTTTAGTTCTACTGTTTTAGATATGTTCCTAGAGAAAATTTAGTTAGAAGTTGATAGTAGCAATTATGCGGACTGGGTCCATAAACTGAGGATTGTCCTCATTGCTGCGTAGAAAGCTTATGTCCTTAATGCACCGCTCAGTGTGCTGAACCCCGAACGTCGTCCGTGGATGTTGCGAACATCTGACATACACGTTTTTGATAACTACATGATAGTTCAGTTAAATGGTTTAGAGTTGAGGCACCAAAGACGATTTCGAAACGTCGCGGAACATATGAGATGTTTCGAGGGCTGAAATTGGGATTTCAGGCACGTGCCCACGTCAAGAGGTATAAGACCTCCGACAATTTTCTTAGCCTGCAAACTAAGGGAGAAAAGCTCAACCGTTGAGCTTGTGCTCAGATTGTCTGAGTGCAACAATCACTTGAATCGAGTGGGAGTTGATCTTCCAGATGAGATAGTGATGTTTCTCCAAAGTCATTGCCACCAAGCTGCTAGAGCTTCGTGATGAACTATAACATATCAGGGATAGATATGATGATCCTTGATATATTCGCGATGTTTGACGCCGCGAAAGTAGAAATCAAAAGGAGCATCAATTGTTGATGGTTAGTGAAACCACTAGTTTCAAGAAGGGCAAGGGCAAGAAGGGATACTTCATGAAACGGCAAATCAGCTGCTGCTCTAGTGAAGAAACCCAAGGTTGAACCCAAACCCGAGACTAAGTGCTTCTGTGATAAGGGGAACAGCCACTGGAGCAGAATTACCCTAGATACTTGGTAGATGAGAAGGCTGGCAAGGTCGATAGAAGTATATTGGATATACATTATGTTAATGTGTACTTTACTAGTACTCCTAGTAGCACCAGGGTATTAGATACCGGTTCGGTTGCTAAGTGTTAGTAACTCGAAATAAAAGAGCTACGGAATAAACGGAGACTAGCTAAAGGTGAGATGAAGATGTGTGTTGGAAGTGTTTCCAAAGGTTGATGTGATCAAGCATCGCCTGCTCCCTTTACCATTGAGATTGGTGTTAAACCTAAATAATTTTTATTTGGTGTTTGCGTTGATCATAGACATGATTGGATTATGTCTATCCAATACGGTTATTCATTTAAGGAGAATAAGGGTTACTCTATTTATTTGAATAAAACCTTCAATGGTCTTGCACCTAAAAGAATGGTTTATTGAATCTCGATCGTAGTGATACACATTTTCATGCCAAAAGATATAAGATAGTAATGATAGTACCACTTACTTGTGGCACTGCCATGTAAGTCATATTGGTATAAAACGCATGAAGAAGCTCCATGTTGATGGATCTTTGGACTCACTCGTTTTGAAAAGTTTGAGACATGCGAACCATGTCTATTGGTGTATATGCATGAAGAAACTCCATGCAAATGGACCGTTTGGACTCACTTGATTTTGAATCACTTGAGACATGCAAATCATACCACATGGGCAAGATGACTGAAAGCCTCGTTTTCAAAAAATGGAACAAGAAAGCAACTTGTTGGAAGTAATACATTTTGATGTGTGCAGTCCAATGAGTGCTTGAGGCACAAATGGATATCGTTATGTTCTTACTTCACGGATGATTTGAGTAGATACTGAGTATATTTACTTGATGAAACACAAGTCTGAATTATTGAATGGTTCAAGTAATTTCAGAGTGAAGTTGAAGATCATCGTGACAAGAGGATAAAATGTCTATGATATGATCATCGAGATGAGTATCTGAGTTCGAGCTTTGTACACAATTAAGACATTGTGGAAATTGTTTCACAATTAATACCGCCTGGAACACCATAGTGTGATGGTGTGTCCGAACATCATAGTTGCACCCTATTGGATATGGTGCATACCATGATGTCTCTTATCGAATTACCACTATCGTTCACGGGTTAGGCATTAGAGACAACCGCATTCACTTTAAATAGGGCACCACGTAATTCCATTGAGATGACACCGTATGAACTATGGTTTAGAGAAACCTAAGCTGTCGTTTCTTGAAAGTTTGGGGCTGCGACGCTTATGTGAAAAAGTTTCATCGTAATAAGCTCGAACCCAAAACGGATAAATGCATCTTCATAGGATACCCAAAATGGTTGGGTATACCTCCTATCTCTGATCTGTAAGCAAAAGTAATTGTTTCTAGAAACAGGTCCTTTCTCGAGGAAAAGTTTCTCTCGAAAGAATTGAGTGGGAGGATGGTGGAGACTTGATGAGGTTATTGAACCACAACTTCAACCAGTGTGTAGCAGGGCACAGGAAGTTGTTCTTGTGGCACCTACACCAATTGAAGTGGAAGTTGATGATAGTGATCATGAAACTTCGGATCAAGTCACTACCGAACCTCGTAGGGTGACAAGGATGCGTACTACTTCAGAATGGTACAGTAATCATGTCTTGAAGGTCATGTTGCTAGACAACAATGAACCTACGAGCTATGGAGAAGCGATGGTGGGCCCGGATTCCAACAAATGGCTAGAGGCCATAAAATCTGAGAGAGGATCCATGTATGAAAAACAAAGTGTGGACTTTGGAAGAACTACTTGATGGTCGTAAGGCTGTTGGGTACAGATGGATTTTAAAAAGGAAGACGGACAATGATGGTATGTATCACCATTAAGGAATCTCGACTTGTCGTTAAGATGTTTTCCGACAAGTTCAAGAAGTTGACTACGGTGAGGCTTTCTCACTCGTAGCGATGATAAGAGTCCGTTGGAATTGGATTATCAGTTACTGCATTATTTATGAAATCTTGCAGATAGGATGTCAAAACATTGTTTCCTCGACAATTTTCTTGAGGAAAGATTGTATGTGATACAACCAGATGGTTTTGACAATCCTGAAAGACGCTAGCAAGTATGCAAAGCTCTAGGAATCCTTCTAAGGACTGGTGTAAGCATCTCGGAGTTGGAATGTACGCTTTGATAAGATGATCAAAGATTTTGGGTTTATACAAAGTTTATGAGAAACTTGTATTTCCAAAGAAGTGAGCGGGAGCACTATAGAATTTCTGATGAGTATATGTTGTTGACATATTGTTGATCAGAAATAATGTAGAATTTCTGGAAAGCATATAGGGTTATTTGAAAAGTGTTTTTCAATAGAAAACCTGGATTAAGCTGCTTGAACATTGAGCATCAAGATCTATGAGGATAGATCAAAAACCGCTAAATGGTAATTTCAAATGAGCACATACCTTGACATGATCTTGAAGGTGTTCAAGATGGATCAGTCAAAGAAGGAGTTCTTGCCTGAGTTGTAAGGTATGAAGTTAAGAGTTAAAGCTCGACCACGGCAGAAGAGAGAGAAAGGACGAAGGTCGTCCCCTATGCTTCAGACGTAGGCTCTATAGTATGCTATGTTGTGTACCGCACCGGAAGTGTGCCTTGCCATGAGTCAGTCAAGGGGTACAAGAATGATTCAGGAATGGATCATTGGACAGCGGTCAAAATTGTCCTTGGAGTAAATAAGGACATGTTTCTTGATTATGGAGGTGATAAAGAGTTCGGCGTAAAGGGTTACGTCGATGCAAGCTTTAACACCTATCCGAGTGACTCTGAGTAGCAAACCGGATACGTATAGTGGAGCAACCATTTGGAATAGCTTCAAGTGGAGCGTGGAAGCAGCATTTACAATATGACCTAGAGATTTGCGAAGTGCATACGGATCTGAATGTTGCAGACCAGTTGACTAAAATCTCTCTCACAAGCAAAACATGATCAAACCCCAGAACTCATTGAGTCTTAATCACATGATGATGTGAACTAGTTTAGTGACACTAGTAAACTCTTTGGATGTTGGTCACATGGCGATGTGACATGTGAGTGTTAATCACATGGCGATGTGAACTAGATTATTGACTGTAGTGTAAGTGGGAGACTGTTGGAAATATGCCCTAGAGGCAATAATAAATTAGTTATTATTATTATATTTCCTTGTTCATGATAAGCGTTTATTATCCATGCTATAATTGTATTGATAGGAAACTCACATACATGTGTGGGTACATAGACAAAACCATGTCCCTAGTAAGCCTCTAGTTGACTAGCTCGTTGATCAAAGATGGTTACGGTTTCCTGACCATGGACATTGGATGTCGTTGATAATGGGATCACATCATTAGGAGAATGATGTGATGGACAGGACCCAATCCTAAGCCTAGCACAAAGATCGTGTAGTTCGTATGCTAAAGCTTTTCTAATGTCAAGTATCATTTCCTTAGACCATGAGATTGTGCAACTCCCGGATACCGTAGGAATGCTTTGGGTGTACCAAACGTCTGGCAACGAATGGGTGGCTATAAAGGTGCACTATGGGTATCTCCGAAAGTGTCTGTTGGGTTGGCACGAATCGAGACTGGGATTTGTCACTCCGTGTGACGGAGAGGTATCTCTGGGCCCACTCGATAGGACATCATCATAATGTGCACAATGTGACCAAGGGGTTGATCACGGGATGATGTGTTACGGAACGAGTAAAGAGACTTGCCGGTAACGAGATTGAACAAGGTATCGGGATACCGACGATCGAATCTCGGGCAAGTACTATACCGCTAGACAAAGGGAATTACATACGGGATTGCTTGAATCCTTGACATCGTCGTTCATCCGATGAGATCATCGTGGAACATGTGGGAGCCAACATGGGTATCTAGATCCCGCTGTTGGTTATTGACCGGAGAACGTCTCGGTCATGTCTGCATGGTTCCCGAACCCGTAGGGTCTACACACTTAAGGTTCGGTGACGCTAGAGTTGTTATGGGAAATAGTAGGTGGTTACCGAAGGTTGTTCGGAGTCCCGAATGAGATCCTGGACATGACGAGGAGCTCCGGAATGGTCCGGAGGTGAAGATCGGTATATTGGACGAAGGGTATTGGAGTCCGGAATTGTTCCGGGGGTACCAGGTGATGACCAGCGTGTCCGAAAGGGGTTTCGGAGGCCCGGCAAGCTTTGGGGGGCCTTATGGGCCAAGGGGAGAGGGCACATCAGCCCACTAAGGGGCTGAGCGCCCCTCCCACCCCATCTCACGTAACCTGGAGAGGTGGGGGCGCCACCCCTAGGGAAGCCACCCCTCCCGGCTTGGGGGGCAAGTTTCCTAGGGGGTGGGGGCGCCAAAACCCATCTAGGGTTTCCCCTATGGCCGCCGCCCCTCCCCTAGGGCGCCTCCCCCTCCTCCCTTCCCCCTATATATAGTGAGAGAGAAAGAGAGGGCAGCCGCACCCTTCCCCTGGCGCAGCCCTCTCCCTCCTCCAACACCTCCTCCTCCTCCGTAGTGCTTGGCGAAGCCCTGCCGGAGAACCACGAGCTCCATCACCACCACGCCGTCGTGCTGTCGGAGTTCTCCCTCAACTTCTCCTCTCCCCTTGCTGGATCAAGAAGGAGGAGACGTCCCCGGGCTGTACGTGTGTTGAACGCGGAGGCACCGTTGTTCGGTGCTTAGATCGGAATCAACCGCGATTTGAATTGCTGCGAGTACAACTCCTTCATCCGCGTTCTTGTAACGCTTCCGCTTAGCGATCTTCAAGGGTATGAAGATGCTCATCCTCTCCCTTTCTTGTTGCTAGAATCTCCCTACATTGATCTTGGTGATGCGTAGAAAAATTTGAATTTCTGCTACGTTCCCCAACACCACCGTGCTCTAAAAGATCTAATGAAGCACTAGAGCAAAAATTATCATGCTCAAAGGATATAAGTGAAGCACTATGAGCAAAACTATCAAGCTCAAAAGATATAAGTGAAGCGCATAGAGTATTCTAGCAAATTCCAATCAAATTGGCTTTTCTCAAAAGGTGTTTACAGCAAGTATGATTGTGGTAAACTAACAAGCAAAGACACAAATAATACAAGACGCTCCAAGCAAAACACATATCATGTGGTGAATAAAAATATAGCTCCGAGTAAATTACCGATGGAAGTGGACGAAAGAGGGGATGCCTTCCGGGGCATCCCCAAGCTTTGACTTTTTGGTGTCCTTGGATTATCTTGGGGGTGCCATGGGCATCCCCAAGCTTAGGCTCTTGCCACTCCTTGTTCCATAATCCATCAAAAGAATTCACCCAAAACTTGAAAACTTCACAACACAAAACTCAATAGAAATCCCGTGAGCTCCGTTAGAGAAAGAAAACAAAAGGCTATTTTAAGGTACTGTAATGGACTCATTCTTTATTTATATTGGTGTTAAACCTACTGTATTCCAACTTCTCTATGGATCATAAACTATTTTACTAGCCATAGATTCATCAAAATAAGCAAACAACACACGCAAAACAGAATCTGTCAAAAACAGAACATTCTGTAGTAATCTGTGACTAACGCAAACTTATGGAACTCACAAATTCTACCAAAATTAGACGACCTAGAAAATTTGTTTATTGATCAGCATAAATTGGAATCAATATTTTATCACGTCCTGGTGATTTTTAACAATTCGGGCACTGAGCGCAAAGTTTCTGGAAATTACAGCAAGATCAAATAACTATTATCCAAGAAGATCCAATAGGTCTAGCTTGGCACAAAAACTAATTAAAAGATAAAACCACATCTAAACAGAGTCTAGATGGATTATTTATTCCTAAACAGAAGCAAAAACTAAAAAACTAAAAATAAAACTGGGTTGCCTCCCAACAAGCGCTATCGTTTAATGCCCCTAGCTAGGCATAAAAACAAGGATAGATCTAGGTATTGCCATCTTTGGTAGGCAATCCATAAGTGGCTCTCATGATAGATTCATATGGTAATTTTATTTTCTTTCTAGGAAAGTGTTCCATGCCTTTCTTTAATGGAAATTGGAATCTAATATTCCCTTCCTTCATATCAATAATTGCACCAATCGTTCTAAGGAAAGGTCTACCAAGAATAATAGGACATGAAGGATTGCAATCTATATCAAGAACGATAAAATATACGGGCACATAATTCCTATTTGCAACAATAAGAACATCATTAATTCTTCCCATAGGATTTTTTATAGTGGAATCCGCAAGATGCAAGTTTAGAGAGCAATCATCAAAGTCATGGAAATCTAGCAAATCACACAAAGTTTTGTGAATAGTAGAGACACTAGCACCCAAATCACACAAAGCATGAAACTCATAATCTTTAATTTTAATTTTGATAGTAGGTTCCCACTCATCATAGAGCTTCCTAGGGATATAAACTTTCAACTCAAGTTTTTCTTCATAAGATTGCATCAAGGCATCAACAATGTGTTCGGTAAAGGCCTTATTTTGGCTATAAGCATGAGGAGAATTTAGCACGGATTGCAACAAGGAAATACAATCAATTAAGAGCAATTTTCATAATTAAATTCCTTGAGATCCAATATAGTGGGTTTAGCAACATCTAGATTTTTATTTCTTTCAATCCCACTTTTATCAATTTCATCATCAAGATCTAAAAACTCCGAATTCTTAGAACGCCTTCTAGGTAAAGGAAGATCATATTCAGTTTCATCAAGATTCATTTTGCAAAACAAAGATTTAATAGGGGACACATCAATAACTTTTAGATCTTCATCTTGATTTTCATAGGAATTAGAAGAACACGCTTTAATAAAGGCATCTTTGGAAGCACGCATCCTAGCGGTTCTTTCTTTGCACTCATCAATGGAAATACTCGTAGCTTTGAGAGACTCGTTGATATCATGCTTAGGAGGAATAGATCTAAGCTTTAAAGAATCAACCTCAAGAGAAATTCTATCAACGTTCCTAGCCGGCCAAATCATCAACTTTAAGCAATTTCTCTTCAAGCAAAGCATTAAAATTCTTTTGTGAATTCATAAACTCTTTAACACTATTCTCAAATTCAGAGGGCATCTTATTAAAATTTACATAAGTTGTTGTAGGAATTTCCATAATTATTAGAAGAATTACTAGGATAAGGCCTAGGATTAAAATTCCCTCTATACGCGTTGTTACCAAAATTATTCCTACCAACAAAATTCACATCCATAGATTCATTATTATTCTCAATCAAAGTAGACAAAGTCATATCATTAGGATCAGAAGAAATATTCTTAGTAGCAAATAATTTCATAAGTTCATCCATCTTTACACTCAAAACATTGATTTCTTCTATCGCATGCACTTTTTTATTAGTAGATCTTTCAGTATGCCATTGAGAATAATTAACCATAATATTATCTAGGAGTTTAGTGGCATCTCCTAAAGTGATTTCCATAAAAGTGCCTCCTGCGGCCGAATCTAAAAGATTTCTAGAAGCAAAATTCAATCCGGCATAAAATTTTTGTATAATCATCCACAAGTTCAAACCATGAGTAGGACAATTACGTATCATTAATTTCATTCTCTCCCAAGCTTGTGCAACATGTTCATGATCAAGTTGCTTAAAATTCATAATATCGTTCCTAAGAGAGATAATCTTAGCGGGAGGAAAATACTTAGAGATAAAGCATCTTTCCACTTGTTCCAAGAATCAATGCTATTTTTAGGCAAAGATGAAAACCACACTTTAGCATGATCTCTAAGCGAAAAAGGAAATAGCTTCAATTTAACGACATCATTATCGACATATTTTTTTCTTTTGCATATCACATAAGCTATTCAGATGAGTAGCGGCATCTTCACTAGGAAGGCCGGCGAATTGATCTTTCATAACAAGATTCAACAAAGCAGTATTGATTTCACAAGATTCAGTATTGGCAAGAGGAGCAATCGAAGTGCTAAGGAAATCATTATTATTGGTATTGGTGAAGTAACGCAATTTGGTAGCATCTTGAGCCATTGCGACAAACAAGCAACCCAACACACGAGCAAACAAACGGACGAGGAAAAGGCAAAGGGAAAAAGAGGAGGAGATTCGGAGAGAAAGGGCGAATAAAACGGCAAGGGTGAAGTGGGGGAGAGGAAAACGAGAGGCAAATGGCAAATAATGTAATGCGAGAGATAGGGATTGTGATGGGTACTTGGTATGTTGACTCTTGCGTAGACTCCCCGGCAACGGCGCCAGAAATCCTTCTTGCTACGTCTCGAGCTTGCGTTGGTTTTCCCCAAAGAGGAGAGGATGATGCAGCAGAGTAGCGTAAGTATTTCCCTCAGTTTTTGAGAACCAAGGTATGAATCCAGTAGGAGGCCATGCACAAGTCCCTCGTACCTGCACAAAACGATAGCTACTCGCAACCAACGCGATTAGGGGTTGTCAATCCCTTCACGGTCACTTACGAGAGTGAGATCTGATAGAGATAATATTTTTGGTATTTTTGGTATATAGATGCAAATTGAAAAGTAAAAAAGCAAAGTAAAAACAAGGCAAGTATAAAAGTAATGGAGATTGATATGATGAGAATAGACCCGGGGGCCATAGGTTTCACTAGTGGCTTCTCTCAAGAGCATAAGTATTCTACGGTGGGTGAACAAATTACTGTTGAGCAATTGACAGAATTGAGCATAGTTATGAGTATATCTAGGTATGATCATGTATATAGGCATCACGTCCATGACAAGTAGATCGAAACGATTCTGCATCTACTACTATTACTCCACTCATCGACCGCTATCCAGCATGCATCTAGAGTATTAAGTTAAAAAGCAGTGGCGCCTTAAGCAAGATGACATGATGTAGAGGAATAAATTCATGCAATATGATAAATACCCCATCTTGTTATCCTCGATGGCAACAATACAATATGTGCCTTGCAACCCTTTACATCCTTTGGGTAAGGACACATAAGATTGAACCCAAAGCTATGCACTTCTCCCATTGCAAGAACTACCAATCTAGTTGGCCAAACCAAACGGATAATTCGAAGTGACTTGCAAAGATAACTCAATCATACATAAAAGAATTCAGAGAAGATTCAAATATTATTCATAGATAAGCTGGATCATAAACCCACAATTCATCGGTCTCAACAAACACACCGCAAAAAGAAAATTACATCGAATAGATCTCCACGATAGAGGGGGAGAACATTGTATTGAGATCCAAAAAGAGAGAAGAAGCCATCTAGCTACTAGCTATGGACCCGAAGGTCTGAAGTAAACTACTCACACTTCATCGGAGAGGCTATGGTGTTGATGTAGAAGCCCTCCGTGGTGGATGCCCCCTCCGGCGGAGCTCCGGAATAGGCCCCAAGATGGGATCTCGTGGATACAGGAAGTTGCGGCGGTGGAATTAGGTTTTTGGCTCATGTTCTGATCGTTTGGGGGTACATAGGTATATATAGGAGGAAGGAGTACGTCGGTGGAGCGACAGGGGGCCCACGAGGCAGGGGCGCGCCCGGGGGGGGCGCCCCCCACCCTCGTGACCGCCTCTTTCGTTCCTTGTAGTAGGGTCCAACTCCCCTGGATCACGTTCGGTGAGAAAATCACGTTTCCGAAGGTTTCATTCCGTTTGGACTCCGTTTGATATTTTGTTTCTTCGAAACACTGAAATAGGCAAAAAAAACAGCAATTCTGGGTTGGGCCTCCGGTTAATAGGTTAGTCCCAAAAATAATATAAAAGTGGAGAATAAAGCCCAATATAGTCCAAAACAGTAGATAAAGTAGCATGGAGCAATCAAAAATTATAGATACGTTGGAGACGTATCAGTGATCAAGGCACTCCGCCTCCTTCTCCGGCTTCTCAGGCGCGTGGCGGCACTCCGCCTTCTTCTCCGCCTGCGCCGGCGCGTCCGAGCAGCCCGCCTCCTCCTCCGCCTCGTTAGCAAGGGTGGAAGAGAGATGCCGCCGCTCCGGCTGCTCCGGCGCGTCGTAGCACCCCGCCTCGTTCTCCGCCTCATAAGCAACGAAAGAAGACAGCCGCAGCCGCTCGGCCTGCTCCGGCGTCTAGCAGTACAGCCAGAGGCGGGAGGCAATACAGATTCGGTCCATCTCTCAAGCCTCTAGAAAAGTTGCCATATGAGATGACCGAACAGGAAAACGCAGAGATCTGTCGAGCCGAAGTGGAGGACTTCTTTGAAACGCAAAGAGCTAAGAAACATCCACCTCCGGAGGAGAAGATAGATCCAGTGAAAGCGAAGCGCACTTTGGATGCCCTGAAGCGACCAGCACCGTCTCCGCCGCAAACCAACTATGAGCGCATTATTGAAAGAACATATAAGGAAGCGTCCCGGTCGGGAAGTACTTGTAGTGATCGAAGGTTAGCAGAATGAAGAAGTGGTAAAACAATTCTCCAGCTCGGCGAACAAGCGAACCGATTGTGCCCCCCGCTCAAGGTATCTAGCGATATCGTTGCTAATCATCCGGGGATCTTGCCCGGTACCAATCCTACCATGAACGACAACGATGCACATTTTGATATAATGGAGGTGGACGAATTCAGATACCAGTACAGGAAGCCTCTCGTCAAACCTGGTCATCCTCCTCTAGCAACGATGATGCGAAGATTCCATGATTGGTACATGGAAACCTGCAGAGAGTCTGGGGGGGGGGATACTTTGACGCTGAGAGTTAAAGAGGAGCATGACCTCGTTGGAATTGATCTGTTGTCCGTTCCATTTGAGGAGTTCTTCCAGTTTTTCAATCAAAAGGCCCTCGATAAATTAACGGTCACTTGCTACTATCTGTAAGTACTACTTATGTCATTAAGTCTCTATATATAGCTCAGCTCTTTCATTGCATGTATATATAATTGTCCTCACTATATTATGCAGATTGAAGATCGCCAAATGCAAGAAAAGACATATCGGTGATATTGGGTTCATTAACACAAATCTCATAGATGAATTTACGGTTAAATTTCATGCCAAAGAAACCGAGGCCAACTTGCTACGATCATTGGTAATAAATCAAAACAAAGATATAATACTCTTTCCTTACAACTTCAAGTGAGTGTTACTGTCTTGTGCATATTGGGTTTCCCTTATTAGTCGAGGTTATAGTAATGTAATTGATGAGTTATGCATGCGTGCGCAGCTTTCACTATATTCTCCTAGAGATTAAGCTTGAGCAGGGACTAGTAACCGTCTTAGACTCGAGACGAAAAGATCCCCAAGAGTATGAGGACATGACTGAAATGCTCGAGAAGTAAGTTAAATCGATCATTATCGCACCATATCGGCAACTTTGTTCATTTCCTGATATCAAGTAATTGTTTTCTTTGTCTGGCAGGGTTTGGAAAAAATTCACCACACAAGCTCCGGGACTGCCGGGGAAGCTGCGATTTACACACCCGAAAATAAGTACTACTAGCTAGTTCCGCGCATCTCCTAGTGATTCAAGTGCTAGTTTCATCAATACCATTTAGTATGCTTGCTTATCAATTTGATTGACCTCTATTTCTTGTAAAGTGGTTGTGGCAGGAACCCGGGAATAATTACTGTGGATACTACGTTTGTGAGTCCATCCGCCACACGACTTGTGAGCGGGGGCTACTCTAGAAAACAATATGAAGTGCGTAAGCAATAATATTCACAATTTTATTTTATTACCATCATTTGTGTTGAGTTTCATTCATTCATATATATGTATTAACCCCCTTCTTCAAATTAGATGTTTAAGATGCGAGATGAACTCCTAGCACAAGATCGCATGCGAGCAATTCAAGAGGAATTAGCGGGATTCTTTCTTGACCACGTGATCAATAAAGACGGAGAATACCATGTGGAAGTTGAGTTCAGATGTTAGGGGATTATATTGTAAGAGATCTTATATTGTATATATGTAGCCAGTAGCGTCGGATGGATATACAAAAACTTGTTGTTCGACCAATCTCCCGGAGAAGGAGAGGTCGATCACTTCTCTCTATATATGTTCATGATGATCTTCTGTACTTAATGGTTTCCTTCATTTGCTTACTAGCTAGCATGTCGAGTCCTCTCTATACGTATAGCACGTAGCGTCGACGAAGCACGAAGATAAGAGAGGACACTTCTCTCTATTAATTAACTAGCTAACACAATATATGAAACCCCTTCATTAACCCTACAAAACCCCCAAAACCCCCAAACCCCCACCCCCCTTTCAAAAAAAACCCAGCCCCTGTACTGCTGACTCGTGGATGCCTTTTAGTCCCGGTTGATGCTACCAACCGACAAAAGGCCCCCCTGCCTGGGCAAGTCGCAGCGGCCACGTGGAGCCCCATTTGTCCTGGTTGGTATGAGAACCGGGACTAAAGGTATTGGGCTCTAGTACCGACCCTTTAGTCCGTCGGTTCCCTAACCGGGACAAATGGGCCTTATAAACCGGGACAATTGGGCCTTTTTCTACTAGTGTGAAGGGCCACGCCATAAAAGTGTGTTTCAGCCAGCTGGCATTTGTTTCAAACATATGAGAACAGCTCATGGGCAATTGGACCTTCCATGATGGCATTATAGAATCTGATGGAGGAGCAAGAGTTCCCGTGGCATCTCCAAGCATCTTTACTATTTTGGAGAATATGAGGTCCTAAAGAATGGAGCTCATTACGTTGTGCAAAGGCTTGGATGGAGAGAGGGGTATGGAAGTGTTGAATCCAATTACCCAACGAAAGAGGGTCGACCAGGGACAGATTGACATCTTTTACCAACGAGTGCAGCTCAGGATATTTAAACATAAGGGGTTCTTCCATCCAATTATCATGCCACGTAAGAATGGTGTCACCTGTACTAAGGGAACAAGTCGCAAGAAAATTAAAGTTGGAAGAAGATATAGATGTGACTTCCACCAGAATGATCCCTCAACTTTGCTCGCGGGTGGACCATTGTGTGTTGTAATAGGTCTCCCATATGAGATTTATCCAAGGCAGATCAACTCTGTTGAGAAATTTGTGCAAATTCTTCATTAGAAGGAATTTATTATGAACATCCACATTCAAGATTGCAAGACCTCCCTGACTTCTGGATCTGCAAACTTGGCTCCATGCAATAAGGGAGGGGCCCCTCTCTTCAGTCCCAAACTTATCCCAAAAAGTGCCTTAAATATTTGTTAAATTGATTGACCACAGTACTGATAGTAGCAGTAAGCACATGAAAAAGATGGGCAGGGAGTAAAAAACAACCTTGATCCTGAGCAATCTACCATCATAAGATAAGAGTGTGGAACATCCCAATAATCTTCTTTCAATTCTTTTCATCAAAGGCATGAAATCTTCTATCTTAGGTTTGTTGATATTCGTGTGGAGTCCAAGATAGGTCAAAGGAAAGACTCCTTGATGGCAACCGAAAACATAAGTCAGCCTATCCATCTTTTTAGTACTAACATTAACAGGAACCATGATAGATTTGTCGGTGTACTTGATCACATATGTGCTCTTTTTACATGCATTAGTATATTATGGAATAATAAAATCATTATTATTTTCTCTAGTGTCACGTTATTCTGTGACCTCACAATATTTCAATATAAATCATGACATTTAATGGCATTGATCATGTCAATTGGGAATATAATTTTTTCCTTTTACGCGACCCACTCCATATGGTATAAATATAACATTAATTACATTGTAGTTCGTGTGTTTCCTAAATTTTTCTAACATATCAAATATGAGTGTTGGGTGACCAATTACCTCTCATGCATGACCTATTACCTCATTCAATCTAGACCCTTGGATCAGGAATAATGGACGGTCCATAATAATAGGGACCATCTTAAAATGAGGAAAGTAGCATACCAATCTGCTGTGGGCAGTTTGATGTATGCCATGGTATGCACTAGGTTTGATATTGCCTATGCAGTTGGAGTTGTTTAGCCGGTTCATGAAAAATCTAAGTAAAGCTCACTGGGAAGCAATGAACTGAATTCTCAGGTATCTCAAAGGAACTTCTACATCTTGTCTGTGCTTTGGGAGTGGTGACTTTGTATTGCAGGGCTATACAAATGCAGATTATGCAGGTGACAAGAATCGTAGGAAATCCACATCTAGATACCTGATGACTTGTTGAGGGTGGGGGCAGTGTCATGACAATCAAGATTGCAGAAATGTGTTTCTATATGAACTACAGAAGTTGAGTACATTGCAGCAGTTGATGTTGTGACAAAAGTTTTGTGGATGAAGAACTTCTCGTAAGAGCTCAGCATGAAGCAAGAGAAGTATGTTCTGTTTTGGGATAGTCAAAGTGCTATTCATATTGCCAAGAATTCAAGCTATTACTTCGAACCAAGCACATTGATGTGAGAGGTATCATTGGATTCAAGATGTTGTGTATTCTAAGTTGTTGAGAATTGAGAAGATCCATACCGACAACAATGGTTTGAATATGATGACCAAGATATTGCCAAATAAGAAACTACTCCCTCCGTCCGAGAAAAGTTGTCCACGCGGACATTTTACGAATACCCCCTCCCCTTTCCTCCGACAAGCCACGCAGCCCATCGCGCCTGCTCGGTCACCTCGCCATGCGCCGGCCGCCTGCTCCGCCGCCTCGCCGCCTGCTCCGCCGTCTCGCTGCCTGCTCCGTCGCCTCGCCACGCGCCGGTCGCCTCCTCCCCCTGGCCTCGCCGCTTCTCTTCGTCCGCACCAGGAGATCCAGAGGGAAGGATCCCCTTTTCTACAAAGCCCGCGACTTGCCGGCTCCGGTGGCGGCGCTAATGTCCTGGAGCGAGTTGGGGCTCGACCTGGAGGCATGGAAGATCCTCGAGTTCCTCGTCCTCGAGCTCTTCATCCACCAGCTCCTCCTCCACATGCTGAGCGGCTGCTGCGGAAGTCAACGGCGTGGGGAAGACGACCATGGCATGCGGAAGACAAAGACTTGCTCCAGCCACATGCCACTCCCCCGTGCTCGTCTTGCCGCTGCCATTCCCTCCTCGAGCTGGCGGACTGATGATGGAGGGCCCACCCTCTTCGCTCCACCGGCGCCGCTTCTGCTGCCTGCTGCCCGCTCGCCCACGGCAGCGCAAGTCCGTTTTCTAGCTGCTGATTTCTGTCAGGTGAAGCAAGCAGGTGAGCTGATTTTGTTCTTGTCGTCTTGGTTTGTGCAGCGATTGTAGGACTTGGTGCAGAGGAATGGAATACGAGTACGGATGTTGCCTCTGTTGATCTCAGGTGAGCTTTTAGAAGAGAATCAGACCGAATTGCATTGCATTTGGTTCAGTAGCAAATGGAATCTATGGTGAATGGAGCATTTCTGAACACATTAGTAAGTTGGATATCACACTAGAGTAGAAATAAATAAATGAATGCATGGCATCATGAAGACATTAGTGAGCCAGTGTAGTTACAGAGCAAAAGTTCAGACATGGAGTATTAAGTGAGCTAGTGCTGTTCATCTAAATGTTCAGAAATGCTCAGAAAAAGTTTAGGAAAAGTCCAGAAATCCACATAAACATCATATTCAAATGCATCTTATTTCATGTCCTAAAACTAGCTGAGTGCATGCGTGGACGTTGTTTTTAAATTCAGTTGTAGAATGAACAGTGACCAAACTAGAACAGTAGGCCAGACTAGAATGAACTTTACATGGAGTAATTTTGCTTATCTTTCTCCAGGGTTCTCTATAATAAAGCAACTCACAAGTGGCCATAAAAAAGTGAACAACAAAATGCACTTGTTTCGAATAATCATACACTTGCTCTAAATTGCTTAAATGATCATTAGGATGTTTAAAGAAACAGTGTTTAAATAATTTTTAAAGTAACAAGAGCAAAGTATTGTACTCTTGTTGGCCACAGTTTCTGTTCTAAGTAACAAGAGGAATGATTTTGAGTTTTGACTCTGACAGTGAATTTGACTCTGTATCAATTAGCTGAACTTGATTCTGTATCAACTAAACTCGATTTTTTGCTGGCAGTGGAATAATTAAACATACATGCTCACGCAGTGTATCTAGATTCCTGTTACCCATTTCTGGTCTCCAAGGAGCTCGGCGATCACCTGAAGACCCTCCGTTTGAACGTCGTCCAACTGGCTGAACATATCTCTATGTTGATCACTGCCCTTTGCCTGTCGTGGATTACTTGACTAGTGATGAGTGAGTAGTGGGAATGTTATTTTTCTAAACTGTTGATTTTTCTTTGAAGATCATGGGGGTATGTCGGTTGTCTCTGAATTGCAACGCTTCCTCGAGGAGTTCCTGCCTGTTGTTCTTGGTTTAACAGAGAAAAAGTCTAAACTCTAGGCTATCCCTTTTGTGATCTAAGACTCGGTCCTTGATTAAAACTGTGATTTCTTTTTTTGCTTGTTCTAATCTGTTTGACAAAAATTGAGTCAAAAGTTTGTTAAGAGAAGCAACTTTTCGCCCAAAGAAAACTAAATTTGGAGTAGCATTCATTTACTGTCAATATCTAGTTACCTTACTGTTTTGTTATTGCTTGTTGATCTTGACATAATTGAAGAAGAAGAAGAAGAAGAAGAAGAAGAAGAATCTACCTAATTCCTCTCGATTGTAATGACCCTATACAAATTCTTACAAATTGATCTACCGAAATTCAGTTCGATTCAGTTTGCTATACTGTGCTCAGGTAATACCCTCTGTTCAACATCATGGATCTACTCCAGTAATTTCCTCCATTGCTTCTTGTCCAGTTTGATTTTACCCTCTGTTCTACCCTCTGTTCAACGTTCACAATTGATCATTATACTCCACTGTCATCATTAACAGCAATTTTTTTGGCAGTACTAAAATTGTTCCATCAGAAATCAACATCAATGTTGAGAAATTGACAGTTCAGAAACAGAAATTTCAATCATGGAAACCTAAAGATTGTTCCATCATCATTACAAAAATTGACAATAATCCACTGTAATGTTCTTATTGGAATTACAGAAACAAAATTGACAGTACTTAACACTCCATGTCATAGTAAACATTACAGAAATTGACAAAACACTTATAACTGGTGAAAATGCTACAGACCATGAATGATTCCAGAGATGTTTTCCTTCTCCCATTTTAGACCATAACAGTTAACTGAACTTTTTTTTTGTAACATTTTTTCAGAGGACATGATCAATTGTGTTTCAAATTACAGAGGAAGCAAGGTGCACAGTGCAATGTAAAGAATTGTGTTCGAAAATTGGAGCTTCTGGAGCACATTTTCTCACCGGCAGTAGCAGAAGTAGGAGCTTGAGCAAGGTACAGGGCCAAGCCATGTACTTCTTCTCTGAGTGCTTGCAGAGGAGATACTGGGACTGGGAGCAAGGTACAGCTCCGGTACTGGAGATGAAAAAGCAAGGAGCCCTGTAGTACTTCTTCTCACCGGTAGCAGCACGGGCAGGGGACCTCTGGTGAAAGCAGACGAGCAGGGGAGCTCCGGGCGGCAACACGAGCAGGGGAGAAGAAGCAAAAGGACCTCGAGCTTGAGTTCCAGGCCCGCAAGAGAGAGCTTGGGATCCAGTGCGCGGGGAGCTCATGGTCCAGCACTCGAGGCCTTGCCTGCAGTCTGGGCGGCGGCGGTGCAGGTCGTGGGTGGCGGGAGGGGATATCGGCGGCGCAGGTCCTGGGTGGTGGAGGAGCACGTCATGGGCGAAGACATAGCAAGAAATTGGGCGGTGGAGGAGCACATCTTGGGCGGCGGCGGAGCAAGAAATTGGGCGGCGCATGACCTGGGCGGCGGCGGAGCAAGCAATTGGACGGCACACGACTTGGGGGGCGGATGAGCACATCCTGGGCGGCGGTGGAGCAACCAATTGGGTGGCGCGGGTCCTGGAAGGCTGAGGAGCAAGCCCTGGGCAGCGCCGACACAGGTCCTGGGCGACGACTGACCCTGGCGACGCAGGCGGCGACAGACAGAGGAAGAAGGAAGGGGACGACCACCAGTTTGTAACAGATTTAAAGCTGCGAGGGCGTTTTTGCAAAATTGGTAGTACACTACGCTGGTGACAACTTTTCTCGGACGGAGGGAGTACAAGCATTTTGCAAGGTACCAGGCATCGCGATGCCCACTCATGAGTTGGAGGGGGAGATTTGTTGGGATATACTCCTCATGTGGGGCTGTAAGGAGATGGACATATGAAGCCTTTTAGACAAACCAAAGAGGTGCAAAAGCCCACTACCCATTGGGGTTATGACATTGGGTCATTTTGGACTTTGTGCATGAGAGGATGGAGATGCTTTTCCCTCCCATCCAGCAGCCACCGTCAAGAGTTAGTATATGAAGTGGTGCTGAGGCTACTCTGTTTTCGTTGCAGTTTTTAGTTAACCACAAATGTGTTTGTGTGCTAATTCCCAAGTGTTTTCATTTTCCTTGTATGGTCACCTTTGGCATATTGATGGTCATGAATGGTTATGTTCTAGATTTATGATCCAACTTATGAGATGCTAGAATAAACATGGTAGACATGGAACCAAGAGAATGATTAATATGACCCAGAAAATATACCAGTTGATAGTTATGTAAAACGATAAATATTGACGTAGGCTCAGAAGTTCTTTCATTGAAAATAGAATTATGTTCTTCCATGTTTATCTATTTGTAAAAATTGTCATCACTCTATTGAAAAGATAGACGGGCACAGCAACGCGCGCCAATCATGATGATCTAGTTTGTCTATAATTTTTCAACCAAAGGTGCTAGCTCCACATAATGTTGACGGGTGTTCTTCTTGTCCATCAATGGTCACCTAGGTCTGGCATTCATCGCTAATGCGCTCCCTGATCATGAGGGCAATCTGTAGACCTATCAACTATATATAATGTCTTATCCCTTGGAGCTTAGTTTCCCGTTCTTCTTTTTTCTAGGATAGGAAAAAAAATTGATCTATTCATCAACTATCAGGGTAGTAGAAAGAACACTAAAAGTAGAATTACATTCAGGTCCGTAGAATATCTAGCGACGACTACAAGCACTGGAGCAAACTGAAAGCGCGCTACCGTCATTGTCCCGTCATCACCGGAATCGGGCAAACATTATTGTAGTAGATAGTCGGGAAGTCGTCGTGCTAAGACCTTATAGGACCAGCGCACCAAAACAGCTACCGCCGCCGGTGAAGAGAAGCATAGATCGGAAGGGTCTAACTTGTAGACACACGAATGAAGATCGGATGCAAGCGGATCCATCGAAGACAAACGCTGATTGAATCTCGCGAGATCCGCAAATTCCGAACCAAACTTAATATCTTATTAACAAAAATTGGCCACGCATTCACATCAATTGCCAGACATGGAACGTTCCGGATTTATTCAAGTTTAAGCAGGTACGAAGTAAGTACAAGTACATCAGGAGACGGTATTACCGTGTACATAAGGTGGTGCGTGACAGTAGAGTAACTTGTGCTGAAGAGGCATACATGCGTATAGTATATGCATCTAGGCCGCCGACCAGTTACATATATTATATATCTTCGATCGATCCTTGCATGCATTGTGTTTGAGAGATATAATTAGGGCTGGCTACCCGCCGGTGGATTACATCCGTAAACTGTGCGGCAACCACGGCCAGTGTAGGGTTGACCAGCACCGCCGGGCGTCGGAACAGCAGGGTGGTTAGGGTCGAGAGTGCCGGTGCCTGGACGGAAGTTATTCAGCAGGTCGAGGTCAGCATATATAACAAGTTAATCAATTACAAAAATGGGGAGGAAATGATGAACGGACACCGTCCGACGACTGACCTACGGCGGCGGCGTCGTGGACGGCGGCTCCAAGGCAGACGGGGCTGTTGATGATGACCGCGGCGACAACGGCGAAGAGAGCGATCTGCACGAGCACCGTGGGACGACGGCCGCCAGCGCTGCCACCCAGGGACGCCATGCTAGCTGGTGTGTTTCGAACGAGGCTGTCAGAGCTAGCTGCCTGTGTACGTACGTCTGCTATCCTGCTGTGATGCTTGACGATGGAAGAAGGGCCGTGCCTATTTATAGATCGTCTGGCGTCGAGAGAAATATCAAGCGTGCGTTCTCGTGTATTTCCGGTACCACCGAATTTCTACGGTTAGTCAAGGCCGGTGAGCAGTGGTGGCCATGCACAACGACCGCGCAGGAGGAGACATGCACTCGATCGACGACCCGACGCGAGCACCGACGACCGACGATTAGTCACTACGGCCGCGCAGGAAGAGACAGATTCGCGTCTCCATTTTTCTCCGGTTAGCCAACAAGGCCCCACGTCGCTCTTTGTCTGACCGGCCTACTGCTTACTTATATCTACACTACATTGACTACAAGTAGCCCTGAAAGAAAAATCCACACTACAAGTTAACTCAGAGCTCCAAAAGGAAAGGTTTCCTCGCTCGCTATGTGTCTGTTTCTTTCTTTGTTATATATATATAGGACCCAGATATCCAGCAAAACGTCAGATTTTTAGGCATGGCAAAACGAATGTTTTTCGTGGTAAAATGCGTTCATCAAGGACGGCAATTTTAGTTGGCGAGCACAGGAAATCCGCCTCAATTTATTTATTTTACCAGGAACTTGTCATGCTTGTAAAACTAAATTTGACATCCTCACACCAATACAAATTGTCATGAAAAACGTTCAATTGCCATGTCAGAAAATTCGACGTCTGAATTTTAGTCTTTCGGCACTATTATTATATACTCTCTGCACCCCACTCACTATCACCTCTTCCTTTTGCCGCCGGCGACGTGCGCTGCGCACAACTCCTATATTCCAGCATCCGCATGCGTGTATCTCATGCTTGTCAGAATTTCAAGCATGCCTATATGTACGTACGTGTGCAGGAGAGTTATTTTGAATTCTAATTATAAGCATCCCGCTAACTGGCCAGTATTTCTGTAGATGTCACATGGCTACAATACATCTAGAAGAAGTTGTAGATGCATCAATATCTCCCATTGCAGTTCTGTTATCTGCAAAGGGCATCGTAGGTTCCCATTTTATATCTACTGTGCCTAAACCTGGGAATGGTTTGGACTACTGAAACTATAGTTTCAGATCGGTTTTCCTATTGGTCTCCTTTGGTTTGGATTAAATGGGCTGACCTTCTAATGTAGACTGGTTTGGTTTTGGTTTTTTCTATTATCGGCTTGGTCTGGTTTGGTCTGGTCATAGACTAAACGGTCTCAAACCGCTCCAACCCATGGATTGATAACAAAATCAGCCACCAGCTTCCCTTCCGGATCAAAGAAAGCATGCATTGGCAACGTCCTCCTCGTCTTCTCCACTGCCGGTGTCGACCATGCTCCTGCTCTCTCAATGACATGTCCGTGCTCTGGCATGTACCCGATCGGCGTGTACTGCTCCAGCACGGAGACGCAGACCAGCATCGACCAACTCCTTTGGGCGCTCGTCTCGCGAGCCTCGGCCTACTACGGCACGGCCATCGTCTGCTCCTCCTCCTCGGCAATCTGGCGCCTTGTGCAGTGCTGCGGCAATGTCCCCCGGCAGGACTGCGCGCTCTGCGTGGCCGCGGCGGTGCGGGCACGGGCCACAAGCTAAGCCTTCTTCTCAACACCCAGAACACCACCGGCATGGACCTGGTCACTTTCGACCGAGCGCAGGGGAAGTTCATGTCCGACAACGGCGCGAACAATGAGCTCGCAACGGACACGGTGCATCTCAGATGCGGCGGCGGCGGCGGAACCAAGACGACCATCTACAGGCTTGGGTATTGCGCCAGGGACATCACGGCGGCGGACTGCGGCTGTGCGTGGCGCACACGGTGGCCGAGCTGCCCAACTACGGTCAGACCGCATGATATACAAATACAACAGTTGCATGGCGCTCTATGAGGTGTACCGCTACTTCTTCCCGCTCAACGGCGCCGGCGAGTTGGCCGACGAGGTCGAACAGTGCAAATAGGATTTCCTTAACCCGTGATGGATGGAGTTCAGCTATAGTCAACTACAGTGCTTATATCTAGCATTATAGGATGCACATACATTGTGGTGAGTAACATGCACATGCAGCAGCAGCTAATTGCCCTTCCAACGCCTCTGTTCTCTTCCAGTAGTAATCGGACACACCCTTGGTTTGAAACTTCAGTTTCAGACTGTATGCGGGTGAATAATTTGGATTGGTTTGGCTTGAAAATACGTACAGTTTGGATTGGTTTGGATTGTAGCATTCACTATTTAGTCTGGTTTGGTTTGGTTGATGCCCTTATACCTGTATGGGTTGAGCTGAATTCAATCTGGATTACAAACTATTCCCAGGCTTAACTGTGCCAAAACTTGTGTGTGTGCTGTGTGCAGACGTATATAAAGCTGGAGTAACGGCAAAAAGGATCAAAGATGTTTACCATTCGAGTACAGCCAGGCCAGACATACATTGCCTCTAATTTCTTATCCAAATCTGATGCACAAAAGCTAAAATAAAAGGGTCTTGACAAAAAGAATCAAAGATGCCACCAGAAGAGCACACTTGGTTTAACTATCACATTCACATGGCAGCAAATTCAACCTAAGCATTTTTGCGATTTTGTACTGGATCGTTACATTACTCGACCCACGACACGATTCATTGAAGAATTGTGGGAACTTGCGCGGATGGTAAGTTAGCGAGTCACTGACTCAAAGTGGTAGAGATCGTAAGACGATGCTGTGCTCCTAGACATAGTTCAAACTGAACTGTAAGCAAAGGAACCCTATATGCGTTCTGGCGCCATCCTTCTATACCCTTTGTGAAATGGATCCGTAGACCTGTCTGTGATGTGGTACCCTACTGGTTCCGCCTTAGCTATCTACTTCTGTAGTGCAGGCGAGCTTGATCACTCTGCAGTTTCGGTGATGAGCTCCTTGAGTACCTGTTTTAGGCCATTCATCTTCTTCCGGGCTCTCTGCGAACCATTTCCGTGGAAAAGGTTAGCATTTGATCAATACCGGCATCCCCGGGGTTTAGGAATGATGTTTGCCTTACCTTCTGAACCTCCGAGATTTTGGTTTCGGCGTCCTTGAGCTGAGAATCAACTGCTCTCTCGGCATGTTGGAGGAGCTTCTTGTGTGATGCTTCTGTTGATGCAATCATAAAACAACACCATTGTTAAGTGGTAATCCTGGTGGCAAATGGTTAGAAAAACAGAGCATTTAAACAGATTTCTTCAAGTGGCTGTATGGTGATACATTCCATTTGCCTCTTAAAAATGATAACAGTGAGCTAAAACTATAATTACTTCACTGCTGACTATTTCTTCTAATCATGTGCCAATGTAGATTGGGCGATCATTATTTTTCAATTAAAACCATCTGATTTAACCACATTATTCAGCAACAAACTTCGAACCTTACAATGTTGGAATCTTATGTGCCTGGGTCAGATGACATAAAGTTTGCAATCTGTAATCAAACTGCTCCAATGGTGATACTTCATAAGGCTCCGTTTTGACAAAGGTTAACATGATTCCACATTTTTGGGAGTTCATGCAGTATCAGTTTGCAATAAATAGTCCAGCAAGGAAAATATTGCATTTGCATTTTGCAAGTGTATGGTTTCAAGTTAAACTTACTTTGCTTGTCAGCTACTCCCTTAAGTTCTGCATGATAGGCTTCAAATTCCTCAAGCGAGTTCTTGCAACCAAGCAACTGCTGATTAACCTCCTCCTTAAACTTCTCATGAAGAACCCTTAACTGTTCTTGTTGCTCTGAAACCGGAAGACATAGGACCAGGTATATCATTTGAGTAACTAACGTTTATTCAAGAGAAACAACAGAAGACATGCAAGAAAACAAGGTAAAGTATAAGGATTCCCCGAAGGAATCTTGCGACAAATGTGCCTTGCTAACCAAACAGGCGACTAACCTGGTCAAACATACCTAACTTCTGGTGTGGCATGGTTAGCATACCAACCAAACAGGCTCTAAGCCTAAATATATGCATACACAGTAAAAAATCCAAAGGGTAGAAGATACTCCAAAGATATTTTGTATTCTTCAATATGGACTAAATACGGACAGAAATGAGTGAACACACTAAAATGCATCGATACACACCCAAATCAGAAAAAAGACAGAACATCTTATAATAGTGAATGGAGGGACTAGTAAATAAGAAATAACCAAACTATAGTGGATAAGTGCAGGCAGATTCAAAGAAATGGTACATTAAATTTTCTCAAATTAATCTTTCATGGCACTGATTTTATGCTTCAGCATTCAGACGATGAAAGTGATTCAAGAACAAAATCAACCTATTTAAGCTTAGTTTTTGGGGATTCTTTATATGCATTCAACATTCGTCTTATTATGTTTTTTTAAGTTTAGGATACGCTGGACCTACATAACATACAGGAATCAGATCATGACTTTATATGTCTATACGAATGCTCTACAACTTATTGAAGTATAAGATTATGTAAATTGCTCGAGCTGAATAAGCCGAATAGCTGAAGTATGAGTGGCACAATGGATCAGAATACTAGTACACATCATATCTTTATAGATACAGCTTTCTGGACGGATTCTGACTAATGGGTCTAATCTTCATAAAACTCATGATTCACAATAACAGACCACAAAACAAATTTCTGCAGTAACATAATATAGGTTGTACCTTCAAATGTTGATTCTAGTCGCTTTCTTTTAGATTTTCCTGCATTGACCAGCTTATCCCTGAAAGTACAGTTGAATGTGTCAAAAATAGCTGCACCTCTAATACATGTGATACTTCTATAACAAGCCTAGATATACAACTAGGTCTGTATATGCAGATAAGATGTTGTTTCTTGGTAGCACCGGCAAAGATCTTACACATCATCCTGCATCTGCACCTCAACTCCCTCAAGGTGCTGCCGTATTATCTCCCCAGTACCTGTCAGTATCTCAGAACTTTTGTTTCTTGTTTCAGACTTGATCTTGGTTTGAAACCTTCCCAGCACCACCAGTAACTGATCAAAAGCCCTGGTTACAGTCAAGAAAGGAAATTGGATCAACCAACAATATCGGATATGTATTTCCTTATACAACCTACAAAACGGACCTGGTTAGGTAGTCATCTGGGCATTGCACTGGTTCTTTGTCTGACATTATAGTTTCTTGTGTTCCTGAATGAATTAGTAATGACATATCAGTTATGAACTGCAACCGTTAGTTGAACGTAAGAAGGTAATCAACTTTACCTGAAGTGGCAAAAGGAATAGGTGAAGGTAAGCGCCGTTTTTTGCCTCTTTTACCATCTTTCAGATGTGATTTCCTATCCAGATTTTCTGGAGGAGATTTATCAGGGCTGTCTACATCTGAAAGCCATTTGCGAGATTTATATCCTACACATGAAGAACCAGTTATAGATAAGTAACACTTCACAGGTAAACAATTTTTGGATAAATATATGACATAGTGTAATTTATACATCTCCAGCAGCATGTGGGAAAAGCTTGGCTCACGTTATTAATTTTCCAGAACTAAAGTGTCAAAATATTAAACTTAAAACACTTAGCAAAAAACAATAATGAAACGCATTTAAAGTAGCATGAATGCACATGACAGAATATGCCACATGTTGCTTCTATTCCATTTGAATGGCTTGCATGAGCAAGCACTTCATACAATAGTTAAAGGTGAGTGGATCATGTTTTGGAGAGCCTTAACCATAAAGCCACAGTAGGACTTTTGGATGCTCTGCCACTGATAGTGGTTGATCAATGATTGCTATGAAAAAATTGTGGAAATAGAGCTGATGCAATAAAAGTAGGACTATCAGACATAGTTAGAAAAAAAAACATGCCTAGGCTCTAGGCGATAGTAAAACACACCTAGTGCTTAATGTGTGCATAATTATGCTTTGGTTAGCAAAGCGCAAGCATGTGGCAAAATGTGCAATTAACACCTAGCATTTTTTTTTACTTTGCTATTGGATGCTCTGACTCCCAATGTTTAACTTTTTTTCAGGAAAAGGACAGGAGCTCTGCCAATAATGTTTAACTGGTAATAGATACCTAGAGAAAGTCAATTTATATGTGTAAATACATAAAGAAGAATGTGTTCCAGAAGAGTATTATCCTCGTGCAAAACAGATGGGGTAGTACTCTGTAAACTAACACTGTCACCTTCGGTTCTATAAATGTAGCACTAAATCTGAAAGGGACCAAACATACTCTAGAAAACTATTGATTTGCATGTCAAAGTATTAATGTGCATTGAAAGTTGCAAAGTCAGTATTCTGACCTTTCCCAAAGCTTGGAATAGAAGTTTGAGCCATTTCATCTTCAGTTGGCGCAATGGGTGAAAGATTTGGTTGTTTTTTGCTCTCTCTTTCTTCTGGGGAATTAGGAGATTCACCGTTAGGTAACTCATCGGTTTTATCCATCTGGTCCTGGATATCAACAGTACAGGAATGAGTGACAAACAGATAGAGTTAGTCTGTTACATGAGTATAGACAAAACAAATTTACTATGGCTGGGAAATGATTTATAGATTTGGAAAGCCTACCAATGGCTCAGACCCTGGATCAGAAGCATAGGAACTTGATCTTGACCTGTTCACACTTTTTGGATACTTGGGGCTGTATGTGTCATCATGTAGCATTTTACTTCTGTGGTGGTAGCCATTTACATTAGTTGCAAAAGTAGGACTTACAAACTCATCTTGCATGTCTCCAAATCTGTTTGCCAATGGACTGGCAAACTTCTCTCCAAGTTTACCATTTATCTGGGGACTTGCCTCATTGTCCCATGGGTACATTTTCGGTTCAGGTGATGGACTAGCAGCACCAGATGGTGGCGACTTAAAATTATTTCCTGCTGCTTTACGTGCCTGAGGGTTTCTGTCTGAAGCTTTGCTCAAATTAGCATTCTCCTTGTGGTGCAGCAATGAAGAATAATTTGCCTTGCTCTTTGATGAAATATTCTGAGAAGAGAGCTTGTCTTCACCTTCATTCAGTGCCGTGGACAGCAACTTTTCTGAAGACTGCATCTTCTGAGGCTCAACTTTAGCCATTCCATTCAGCCGTTTCTCCCTAGTAGGGCTTCTGGAACAGCTCTCAGCAGTTTTTCCAGTTCGGGACAAAGAAGAAAAGGAGGTGGTTTTCTCTCCCTTATTGTCTGATGGTGCATTTCTAGAAGATAGCCGTCCTTCCCTACCATCCGGTGTGATCTTGTCAGAAATCATGCTAGAACAATTGACCTTCTTAAGCTCTACTTTAGCCTTCCTATTTGAGCTTCTAAGATTTCTCAAGCATCCAGAGTTACCGTTTGCAGATTTGCCCGCGGTTTTGGGTGTGCATTTCTCATCAAGAACAAACACATTGTCCAGTGTTTTCTGCTTGGGTGCAGAACATTTAGTAGACAATGGTTTCTTTGCACTCTGGCTCTTATCCTGCTTCTTGGAGGCTGCTGGTGCTTTCTTGCGACCCAAGGTGCGAGTAACAGGCCTTATTTCAACTACTTGTGGAGTATCAGAATCTGACTCAATTGGATCAGAGGATGGTTTACTCTTTGCATAGGTAGCTGTTTGACAGTTCAGCAGATCAGGTGTCTTGATATTATCAGGAAAAGGTGACGTGTAAACCTTCTTGTTCCCTGAAGATGGTCCATCGGCGGTTAAACTTTTAGGTTGGTCAGGTGTCCCAATGTCTTCAGGGTTTGGTGAAGCAACAGCCTGCTTGGTTTGTGACGTACCAAGGATCCCCCACAGCTTCATCCTGAGAACTTCGCTGTTGGGTTTGGTTTTATCTGCAGATTCCACTTGGCGCTTTCCTTGTGAACTTAAGAAGGGTGTATTTTGCGATTGGTGCAGCTGGCTGTCTTGTTCTTTTCTTGTTCCAAAGGAAAAGGTTCCGGTTTGCCCAGGCGCATGGTCATCGGGTTGTGATAGAGAACCCTTAACAGGGGCGGCTTCAGGTGCCTCTGTAGCAGATCCGCCATGGTTTGCAGCTTCTTGTGAGACCCGGAGTGAAGCATTATAACCTTTCGGGGGTCTAGATCTTCCATCAGTTCCCTGAGACGGGTTCCTCTCGAATGCAGGGGCAGTAGCAGCATCTCTGCCTATTGTCCTTGGAATAGGGATGCCAATTGATACCTTGGGAAATTTACCAGATGGATACTTGCTGCTGGCCAAACTCCAGTAATCACTTGATGTAGCCTAGACACATCATAATGCATGAGTTGTTAAATACTGCTGCGAAAGAACAGCTAAACCTGAAACAGGAGGCACATCCTACAATTTAGCACAGGAAGTTGCTGTTACTCACTTTCTGGATATTCGGCAGCTTAATTTCCGTCATTGCAGCTTCTGGGATAACAATAGACCAAATTGACTGAAGTTGAAGATGATAAACAGGAGAACAAGAAAATTAGGTAAGGTTCCACCAATGTTAAAGCATCATTTAGGATCAAATTAAGCTCCACAAGATGTATAAATAAATACAATATGAGACTATAAGCCATGCCTGAGACCAAAATTTAGAGATGAACAGTAACACAGAAGACAGAACTGTGCAAAATATTCTTCTCAAGTGTAACTTATGCCAGGTCTGAATTGCTATGCAGTACTAAAATGAGTCAAATCGAACAGGCTGCTGAGAGTAATAGAATACCAACCAGATCGACTTAGCCTACTCTGAGAAATACCAGGACCAGCCCCTTCTAAGCATATCGAATTAATAAAAGACCAAAATTAACAGGTGCACCTGTATCACCGAGCACCGGACTAAACGCGGTCTCAGCATCCAGAGATCGTCTTCGACAAGCTTAGGTCAAATAATTTAACTCGGGGAAAGAAATACTGACGCATTTGTAGGACTTGCGGCAGCTAACCGCGTGTACAGAACCATTCCAATAGTAAGATCCATGGGGGATCAGGTGTTTGATAGCGACCAATCGGAAACGAGCAAACCACAGCGAAATCAGACGACGCGAGCAAACAAAAATGGCAACAACAAGCGTGCAATCGAGGTGAAATTAGAACATGCAGATTAGGAAATCCACGGGCGGGCACCTAATTCCAGCCCATAAACCCTAAAGCCTCGCGTGCGGCGGCGGCGGCGAGGTATACCAGGGGCGGCAGCGGCGGCGAGGTGGACCAGGGGCGGCGGCGAGGTAGACCAGGGGCGGCGACCGGCGGCAGGGAGGGCCTAGGCTTCGGTCGCCATGGTCGCCAGAGAGGTCGCGAGCGAGAGAGAGAGGGGTGAGGGGGTGGCGGATTGGGTGGGGAAATTTTGGGGGAGGGGGTTCGTGGGGCGAATTTTCCGAGGGCATCCAAGACGGCGGGGATTTTGAAATTTTGGGGAACTGGTCACACAAGCCAGCCATTGCGTCATGGCCCGCGTGTCAGTCAAAGGAGCGCGAGAGACGTTCGAGTCGTCACGGAGGACCGCCATGGCCTCACCACCAAGAGCAAAGCTGTCAGCCTCTTATTAAACGGCACTTATACCATATAACTTTTTGCTTTTGCTCCGCTAAAAAGGTTCCCCGCTCAACTTTTAAATTTAATTTCCTATATATAAAAAGTTCACACAAATTTGAATATCGATGGCCCAATATTGCATTAACATGGATATTGCTTCTATAGAGGATGGTGAAGTGCCCGCCTTCATGAGCTGCCTCGTGGGCGGAGAGAGCCCCATGGCCCTTCGTCCCGCGGTGCCTTGCCATGGGGGCTACTCGATGGCGCTCCGATCTGCCCGGACAGCTCGGACCCCGGCGACCCGGCTGGTCGGTCTATGACGGGTGGACCGCGTGAATGTGCTGGGAGGGCCACTGTCACTGGGCTGCGTCGGGCGCGCCCTCACGACGTTGCGTGTGGGAGAGACCGGCTCGATGGTGAATGATACGTGGACCGCGGGGCGTGCCTGGGGCCACCATCGTGTCGGTGGCATGCCGGGGAGGGGCCCTTGTTGGGGAACGTAGTAGAAATTCAAAATTTTCCTACGTGTCATCAAGATCTATCTATGGAGAAACCAGCAACGAGGGGAAGGAGAGTGCATCTACATACCCTTGTAGATCGCTAAGCGGAAGCGTTTAAGAAAACGGGTTGATGGAGTCGTGCTCGTCGTGATCCAAATCACCGATGATCCTAGTGCGAGCAGACGGCACCTCCGCGTTCAACACACGTACAGCCGGTGGCGTCTCCCATGCCTTGATCCAGCAAGGAGAGAGGAGAGGTTGAGAAGACTCCATCCAGCAGCAGCAACGGCGTGGTGGTGGTGGAGGAGTGTGGCAATCTGCGAGGCCGCCAAGCACTGCGGGAGAGGAGGAGGTGTCACGGGGAGGAAGGGAGGCGCCAGGGCTTGGTGTGGCTGCCTCCCTCCTCCACTATATATAGGGGCAAGGGAGGGGGGCGCAGCCTTGCCCTTCCTCCAAGGAAGGGTGCGGCCAAGAGGGGGAGGAGTCCATCCTCCCAAGGCACCTCTGGAGTGCCTTCCCCTTTGGACTCTTCCTCCCAAGTCTCCTTGGCGCATGGGCCTCTTGGGGCTGGTGCCCTTGGCCCATATGGGCCAAGGCGCACCCCTACAGCCCATGTGGCCCCCAGGCAGGTGGACCCCCGGTGGACCCCGGACCCCTTCGGCACTCCGGTACAATCTGGATAATCTGTGAAACTTTTCCTACGACCAAAATAAGACTTCCTATATATAAATCTTTACCTCAGGACCATTCCGAACTCCTCGTGACGTCCGGGTTCTCATCCGAGACTCGAACAACATTCGGTAACCACATACAAACTCCCTTTATAACCCTAAGCGTCATCGAACCTTAAGTGTAGACCCTACGGGTTCGGAGACATCTGAACATGACCGAGGCGTTCTCCGGTCAATAACCAGCAGCGGGATCTGGATACCCATGTTGGCTCCCACATGTTCCACGATGATCTCATCGGATGAACCACGATGTCAAGGACTCAATCAATCCGTATACAATTCCCTTTGTCTAGCGGTATTTGTACTTGCCGAGATTCGATCGTCGGTATCCGATACCTAGTTCAATCTCGTTACGCAAGTCTCTTTACTCGTTCCGTAACACATCATCCGTGATCAACCCCTTGGTCACATTGTGCACATTATGATGATGTCCTACCGAGTGGGCCCAGAGATACCTCTCCGTCACACGGTGACAAATCCGATCTCGATTCGTGCCAACCCAATGACACTTTCGGAGATACACGTAATGCACCTTTATAGCCACCCGATTCGTTGTGACGTTTGGTACACCAAAGCATTCCTACGGTATCCGGGAGTTGCACAATCTCATGGTCTAAGGAAATGATACTTGACATTTAGAAAAGCTTTAGCATCTGAACTACGATCTGAGCTAGGCTTAGGATTGGGTCTTGTCCATCACATCATTCTCCTAATGATGTGATCCGTTATCAATGACATCCAATGTCCATGGTCGGAAACCGTAACCATCTATTGATTAACGATCTAGTCAACTAGAGGCTTACTAGGGACATGGTGTTGTCTATGTACCCACACATGTATCTGAGTTTCCTATCAATACAATTATAGCATGGATAATAAGCGATTATCATGAACAAGGAAATATAATAATAACTAATTTATTATTGCCTCTAGGGCATATTTCCAACAGTCTCCCACTTGCACTAGAGTCAATAATCTAGTTCACATCGTCATGTGATTAACACTCACACGTCACATCGCCATGTGACCAACATCCAAGAGTTTACTTGTGTCATTAAACTAGTTCACATCATCATGTGATTAAGACTCAATGAGTTCTGGGGTTTGATCATGTTTTGCTTGTGAGAGAGGTTTTAGTCAGCGGTCGCAACATTCAGATTCGTATGTACTTCGCAAATCTCTATGTCATATTGTAAATGGTGCTTCCACGCTCCACTTGGGGCTATTCCAAATGGTTGCTCCACTATCGTATCCGGTATCTCTACTCGAGCTATCCGGATGGGTGTTAAGTTTGCATCGGCGCAACTCTTTACGTCGAACTCTTTATCACCTCCATAATCGAAAACATGTCCTTATTTACTCCAAGGACAATTTTGACCATTGTCAATGATCCATTCTGGATCATTCTTGTACCCTATAGTGACTCATGGCAAGGCACACTTCGGTGCGGTACACTGACATAGCATACTATAGAGCCTATATGCGGAGCATAGGGGCGACCTTCGTCCTTTCTCTCTTTTCTGCCGTGGTCGAGCTTTAAGTCTTAACTTCATACCTTACAAATCAGGCAAGAACTCCTTCTTTGACTGATCCATCTTGAATACCTTCAAGATCATGTCAAGGTATGTGCTCATTTGAAAGTATTATTAAGCATTTTGATCTATCCTTATAGATCTTGATGCTCAATGTTCAAGTAGCTTAATCCAGGTTTTCTATTAAAAACATCTTTCAAATAACTCTATATGCTTTATAGAAATTCTACATCATTTCTGATCATCAATATGTCAACAACATATACTCATCAGAAATTCTATAGTGCTCCCACTCACTTCTTTGGAAATACAAGTTTCTCATAAACTTTGTATAAACCCAAAATCTTTGATCATCTTATCAAAGAGTACATTCCAACTCCGAGATGCTTACTCCAGTCCATGGAAGGATCACTGGAGCTAGCACACCTTTTAGCATCCTTAGGATCGGCAAAAACTTTCTGATTTTATCGCATACAACCTTTCCTTACGAAGACTGGTAAGGAAACTCGTTTTGACATCCATCTGCCAGATTTCATAAATGCAGCTAATGCTAACATGATTTCGATGGACTTAAGCATCACTACGGATGAGAAAATCTCATCGTAGTCAACTCCTTGAACTTGTGAAAAACTCTTTGCCACAAGTCAAGCTTCATAGACGGTGACATTACCGTCCACGTCCGTCTTCTTCTTAAAGATCCATTTATCTCAATGGCTTGCCGATCAACGGGCAAGTCCACCAAAGTCCATGCTTTGTTCTGATACATGGATCCTATCTCGGATTTCATGGCTTCTAACCATTTGTTGGAATCCGGGCCCACCATCGCTTCTCCATAGCTCGTAGGTTCATTGTTGTCTAGCAACATGACCTTCAAGACAGATTACTTGTGCCACTCAAGTGATACGCATCCTTGTCACCCTACGAAATACGGTAGTGACTTGATCCAAAACTTCATGATCACTATCATAAGCTTCTACTTCAATTGGTGTAGGTGCCACAGGAACAACTTCCTATGCCGTGCTACACACTAGTTGAAGTGACGGTTCAATAACCTCATCAAGTCTCCACCATCCTCCCACTCAATTCTTCGAGACAAAATTTTCCTCGAAAAAGGACCCGATTCAAGAAACAATCCCTGTTGCTTTCGGATCTGAATTAGGAGGTTTACCCAACTGTTTTGGGTGTCCTATGAAGATGCATTTTATCCGCTTTGGGTTCGAGCTTATCAACCTGAAACTTTTTCACATAAGCGTCGCAGCCCCAAACCTTTAAGAAACGACAACTTAGGTTTCTCCAACCGGTGTCGTCTCAACGGAATTACGTGGTACCCTATTAAAGTGAGTGCGGTTATCTCTAATGCCTAACCCATGAACGATATCTACTTGACTAGCTTGTTAATCAAAGATGGTTATGTTTCCTAACCATGAACAAGGAGTTGTTGTTTGATTAACAAGGTCACATCATTAGTTGAATGATCTGATTGACATGACCCATTCCGTTAGCTTAACACTTGATCGTTTAGTATGTTAATGCTTTCTTCATGACCCATACATGTTCCTGTAACTATGAGATTATGCAACTCCCGTTTACCGGAGGAACACTTTGGGTACTACCAAACGTCACAACGTAACTGGGTGATTATAAAGGAGTACTACAGGTGTCTCCAAAGGTACTTGTTGGGTTGGCGTATTTCGAGATTAGGTTTTGTCACTCCGATTGTCGGAGAGGTATCTCTAGGCCTTCTCGGTAATACACATCACATAAAGCCTTGCAAGCATTGCAACTAAAGAGTTAGTTGTGAGATGATGTATTACGGAACGAGTAAAGAGACTTTCCGGTAACGAGATTAAACTAGGTATTGGATACCGACGATCGAATCTCGGGAAAGTAACATACCGATGACAAAGGAACAACGTATGTTGTTATGCGGTTTGACCGATAAAGATCTTCGTAGAATATGTAGGAACCAATATGAGCATCCAGGTTCCGCTATTGGTTATTGACCGAGAATAGTTCTAGGTCATGTCTACATAGTTCTCGAACCGTAGGGTCCGCACGCAAGGTTTCAATGGCGGGTATTATGAGTTTATGTATTTTGATGTACGAAGGAGTTGAGTCCCGGATGTGATCACGGACATGACGAGGAGTCTCGAAATGGTCGAGACATAAAGATTGATATATTGGATGGTTATATTCGGACACGGAAAGGTTCGGAAGTTTCGGAGAAAACCGGAGTGCCGGAGGGTTACGGAACCCCGGGGAAGTTATGGGCCTTATTGGGCCAAGAGGGAGAGAGGGCTGCACCAGGAGGTGGTGCGCCCCCTCCATGGGGAGTCGAATTGGACTAGGAGGCGCAGCCCCTTTCCTCTCCCTCTCCTCTCTTTCCTTTCCCTTCCCTCTTCCTAGTAGGACTAGGAAAGGGAGTCCTACTCCTACTAGGAGGAGGACTCCCCCTCCTTGGTCGCCCCAAGGCTGGCGGCCCTCCCCTTGCTCCTTTATATCTGGGGCAGGGGGCACCCTAGAACACACAAGTTGATCTCGGATCGTTTCTTAGCCGTGTCGGTGCCCCCTCCACCATATTCCACCTCGATCATATTGTAGCGGTGCTTAGCGAAGCCTGCGACGATAGAACATCAAGATCGTCACCACGCCGTCGTCTTGTGGAACTCCTTCCCGGCGCTTTGCTGGATCGGAGCTCGGGGATCGTCATCGAGCTGAGCGTGTGCCAAGAACTCGGAGGTGCGAGTAACGGTGCTTGGATCGGTCGGATCGTGAAGGCGTCGACTACATCAACAGCGTTAATATAACGCTTCCGCTTTCGGTCTCACGAGTGCGTGGGCGGACACTCTCCCTCTCGTTGCTATGCCATCACCATGGTCTTGCGTGATCGTAGGAAAATTTTTGAAATTACTCGTTCCCCAACAGTGGCATCGAGCCTGGTTTTATGCGTTGATGTCATATGCACGAGTAGAACACAAGTGAGTTGTGGGCGATACAAGTCATACTACCTACCAGCATGTCATACTTTGGTTCAGCGGTATTGTGAGATGAAGCGGCCGGACCGACATTACGCGTGCGCTTCGCGAGACTGGTTTCACCGCTGTGAGCACTCGTTGCTTAAAGGTGACTGGCGGGTGTCTGTCTCTCTCACTTTAGTTGAACCGAGTGTGGCTCGCCCGGTCCTTGAGAAGGTTAAAACGGAGTCTATTTGTGAAATATCGTTGTGGTTTTGATGCGTGGGTAAGAACGGTTCTTGCTCAGCCCGTAGCAGCCACGTAAAACTTGCAACAACAAAGTAGAGGACGTCTAACTTGTTTTTGCAGGGCATGTTGTGATGTGATATGGTCAAGGCGTGATGCTATATTTTATTGTATGAGATGATCATGTTTTGTAACGAGTTATCGACAATGGCGAGGAGCCATATGGTTGTCGCTTTATTGTATGAAATGCAAGCGCCATGTAATTGCTTTACTTTATCACTAAGCGGTAGCGATAGTCGTAGAAGCAATAGTTGGCGAGGCGACAACGATGCTACGATGGAGATCAAGGTGTCGCGCGGTGGCGATGGTGATCATGACGGTGCTTGGAGATGGAGATCACAAGCACAAGATGATGATGGCCATATCATATCACTTATATTGATTGCATGTGATGTTTATCCTTTATGCATCTTATCTTGCTTTGATTGGCGGTAGCATTATAAGATGATCTCTCACTAAAATTATCAAGTAGTGTTCTCCACAGTATGCACCGTTGCCAAAGTTAAATGCGTCTTGAGACACCACGTGATGATCGGGTGTGATAAGCTCTCGTCCATCTACAACGGGTGCAAGCCAGTTTTGCACACGCAGAATACTCAGTTATACTTGACGAGCCTAGCATATCAGATATGGCCTCGGAACACGGAGACCGAAAGGTCGAGCGTGAATCATATAGCGAATATGATCAACATAAGATGTTCACCATTGAAAACTACTCCATCTCACGTGATGATCGGTTATGGTTTAGTTGATTTGGATCACGTGATCACTTAGATAACTAGAGAGATGTCATCTAAGTGGGAGTTCTTTAATAATATGATTAATTGAACTTAAATTTATCATGAACTTAGTACTGATAGTATTTTGCTTGTCTATGTTTCTTGTAGATAGATGGCTCGTCTTTGTTGTTCCGTTGAATTTTAATGCGTTCCTTGAGAAAGCAAAGTTGAAAGATGATGGTAGCAATTACGGACTGGGTCCGTAACTTGAGATAATCCTCATTGCTGCACGAAAAAGTTACGTCTGGAAGCACCGCTGGGTGAGCGAACTGCTGCGAGATCTTGAGCGAAGTTGTGAGCGTCGGCAAAGCGAGCTGATGACTACTCTATAGTTCGATGTGCCATGCTTTACGGCTTAGAACCGGGTCTTCAACGGCGTTTTGAGCGTCATGGAGCATATGAGATGTTCGGGAGTTGAAGTTGATATTTCAACAGAATGCCCGGATTGAGAGATATGAAGTCTCCAATAAGTTCTATAGCTGCAAGATGGAGGAGAATAGTTACGTCGGTGAGCACATACTCAAAATGTCCGGGTATTACAATCACTTGAATCAACTGGGAGTTAATCTTCCGGATGATTGTGTCATTGATGAAATTCTTCAATCACGCCACCAAGCTACAAAGGCTTCGTGATGAACTATAATATGCAAGGGTTAGTAAAGACTATGCAGAGCTCTTCGCAATGCTAAAAGCTGCGGAGGTAGAAATCAAAAGGAGCATCAAGTGTTGATGGTCAATAAGACCACTAGTTTCAAGAAGAAAGGCAAAGGGAAGAAGAAGGGAACTTCAAGAAGAACAGCAAACAAGTTCTTGATCGGAGAAGAAACCCAAGTCTGGACCTAAGCCTGAAACCGAGTGCTTCTCTGCAAGCGGTAGTCCTTTGGAGCGGAACTGCCCCAAGTATTTGGCGGATAAGAAGGATGGCAAAGTGAACAAAGGTATATGTGATATACTTGTTATTGATGTGTACCTTACTAGAGCTCGCAGATAGTACACAGGTATTTGATCTGGTTACATTGCTAATATTTGCAACTCGAAGCAGGAACTACGGATTAGCGAACAACGGCAAAGGGCGAGGTGACGATGCGGCGTGGGAAAGCGGTTCCAAAGTCGATGTGATCGCAATCGACGCTACCTCTACATCTACCTTGGGATTAGTTTTAGACCTGAATAATTGTTATTTGGTGCCAGCGTTGAGCATGAACATTATATCTGGATCTTGTTTGATGCGAGGCGGTTATTCATTTAAATCGAGAGAATAATGGTTGTTCTATTTATATGAATAATATCTTTTATGGTCATGCACCCTTGAAGAGTGGTCTATTTTAATGAATCTCGATAGTAGTGATACACATATTCATAATGTTGAAACCAAAAGATGCAGAGTTGATAATGATAGTGCAACTTATTTGTGGCACTTGCCGTTTAGGTCATATCGGTGTAAAACGCATGAAGAAACTCCATCTTGATGGACTTTTGGAGTCACTTGATTATGAATCACTTGGCACTTATGAACCGTGCCTCATGGGCAAGATGACTAAAACACCGTTCTCGGTACTATGGAGAGAGCAACAGATTTATTGGAAATCATACATACGGATGTATGTGGTCCAATGAATGTTGAAGCTCGTGGCGGATATCGTTATTTTCTCACCTTCACAGATGATTTGAGCAGATATGGGTATATCTACTTAATGAAACATAAGTCTGAAACATTTGAAAAGTTCAAAGAATTTCAGAGTGAAGTTGAAAATCATCGTAATAAGAAAATAAAGTTTCTACGATCTGATCGTGGAGGCGAATATTTGAGTTCTGAGTTTGGTCTACATTTGAAACAAAGCGGAATAGTTTAGCAACTCCGCCACCGGAACACCACAGCGCAATGGTGTGTCCGAACGTCGAATCGCACTTTCTTTGGATATGGTGCGATCTATGATGTCTCTTACAGATTTACCGCTATCATTTTGGGGTTATGCTCTTGAGGCGGCGCATTCACGTTAAATAGGACACCGTCAAAATCCGTTGAGACGGCGCCTTATGAACTATGGTTTAGCAAGAAACCAAAGTTGTCGTTTCGAAAGTTTGGGGTTGCGATGCTTATGTGAAGAAACTTCAACCTGATAAGCTTGAACCCAAATCGGAAAAATGTGTCTTCATAGGATACCCAAAGGAGACAATTGGGTACACCTTCTATCACAGATCCGAAGGCAAAACATTCGTTGCTAAAATGGATCCTTTCTAGAAGGAGTTTCTCTCGAAAGAAGTGAGTGGGAGGAAAGTGGAACTTGATGAGGTAATAGTACCAGCTCCTTATTGGAAAGTAGTTAATCACGAAAATCAGTTTACGTAACACCTACACCGATTAGTGAGGAAGATAATGATAAAGATCATGAAACTTCAGATCAAGTTGTCCTTGAACTTCGTAGATCAACAGAACAAAATCCGCACAGAGTGGTACGGTAATCCTATTCGGAAGTCATGCTACTAGATCATGATGAACCTCGAACTATGAAGAAGCGATGGTGAGCCCAGATTCATAAAATGGCTTGAAGCCATGAAATCGAGATGGGATCCATGTATGAGAACAAAGTATGGACTTTGGTAGACTTGCCCGATGATCGGCAAGCTATTGAGAATAAATGGATTTTTAAGAAGAAGACGACGCGATGGTAATGTAACTATCTACAAAGCTCGACTTGTTGCAAAAGGTTTTCGACAAGTTCAAGGGGTTGACTACGATGAGACTTTCTCACCCGTGGCGATGCTTAAGTCCGTCCGAATCATGTTAGCAATTGCCGCATTTTATGATTATGAAATTTGGCAAATGGATGTAAAACTGCATTCTTGAATGGATTTCTAGAAGAAGAGTTGTATATGATACAACCAGAAGGTTTTGTCGATCCAAAAGGTGCTAACAAAGTGTGCAAGCTCAACGATCAATTTATGGTGCAGTGCAAGCCTCTCGGAGTTGGAATAAGCGCTTTGATAGTGTGATCAAAGCATATGGGTTTATCTGAGACTTTTGGAGAAGCTGTATTTACAAGAAAGTGAGTGGGAGCTCTGTAGCATTTCTAATGTTATATGTGGACGACATATTATTGATTGGAAATGATATAGAATTTCTGGATAGCATAAAGGATACTTGAATAAAAGTTTTTCAATGAAAGACCTCGGTGAAGCTGCTTACATATTAGGCATCAAGATCTATAGAGATAGATCAAGGCGCTTGATTGGACTTTCACAAAGCACATACCTTGATAAAGTTTTGAAAAGGTTCAAAATGGATCGAGCAAAGAAAGGTTTTTACCTGTGTTACAAGGTGTAAGATTGAGTCGGACTCAATGCCCGACCACAATGAGAAGATAGAGAGAAATGAAAGATGTTCCTATGCTTCAGCCATAGGCTCTATCATGTATGCAATCTTGTGTACCAGACACGACGTATGCTTAGCTGTAAGCTTGGCAGGAAGGTACCAAAGTAATCCAGGTGGATCCTTTGGACAGCGGTCAAGAACATCTGAAATACCGAAAAGGACTAAGGATATGTTTCTCGTATATGGAGGTGACAAAGAGCTAGTCGTAAATGGTTACGTCGATGCAAGCTTTGACACTGATCCGGACGATTCTAAATCGCAAACCGGATCGTGTTTTATTAAGCGGTGGAGCTGTCGGTTGGTGCAGTTCTAAACAAAGCGTCGTGGCGGGATCTACATGTGAAGCGGAGTACATAGCTGCTTGGAAGCAGCAAATGAAGGAGTCTGGATGAAAGAGTTCATTTCCGATCTAGGTGTCATACCTAGTGCATCGGGACCGATGAAGATCTTCTGTGACAATCTTGGTGCAATTGCCTTGGCAAAGGAATCCAGATTTCACAAGAGGACCAAGCACATCAAGAGACGCTTCAATTCCATTCGGGACCAAGTCCAAGTGGGAGACATAGAGATTTGCAAAATACATACGGATCTGAATGTTGCGGACCCGTTGACTAAGCCTCTTCCACGAGCAAAACATGATCAGCACCAAGACTCCATGGGTGTAAGGATCATTACTTTGTAATCTAGATTATTGACTCTAGTGCAAGTGGGAGATGAAGGAAATATGCCCTAGAGGCAATAATAAAGTTATTATTTATTTCCTTATATCATGATAAATGTTTATTATTCATGCTAGAATTGTATTAACGGAAACATAATACATGTGTGAATATATAGACAAACAGTATGTCACTAGTATGCCTCTACTTGACTAGCTTGTTAATCAAAGATGGTTATGTTTCCTAACCATGAACAAGGAGTTGTTGTTTGATTAACAAGGTCACATCATTAGTTGAATGATCTGATTGACATGACCCATTCCGTTAGCTTAACACTTGATCGTTTAGTATGTTAATGCTTTCTTCATGACCCATACATGTTCCTGTAACTATGAGATTATGCAACTCCGTTTACGGAGGAACACTTTGGTACTACCAAACGTCACAACGAATCGGGTGATTATAAAGGAGTACTACAGGTGTCTCCAAAGGTACTTGTTGGGTTGGCGTATTTGAGATTAGGTTTTGTCACTCCGATTGTCGGAGAGGTATCTCTAGGCCTTCTCGGTAATACACATCACATAAAGCCTTGCAAGCATTGCAACTAAAGAGTTAGTTGTGAGATGATGTATTACGGAACGAGTAAAGAGACTTTCGATAACGAGATTAAACTAGGTATTGGATACCGACGATCGAATCTCGGAAAGTAACATACCGATGACAAAGGAACAACGTATGTTGTTATGCGGTTTGACCGATAAAGATCTTCGTAGAATATGTAGGAACCAATATGAGCATCCAGGTTCCGCTATTGGTTATTGACCGAGAATAGTTCTAGGTCATGTCTACATAGTTCTCGAACCGTAGGGTCCGCACGCTTAAGGTTTCAATGACGGGTATTATGAGTTTATGTATTTTGATGTACCGAAGGAGTTCGAGTCCGGATGTGATCACGGACATGACGAGGAGTCTCGAAATGGTCGAGACATAAAGATTGATATATTGGATGGTTATATTCGGACACGGAAAGGTTCGGAAGTTTCGGAGAAAACGGAGTGCCGGAGGGGTTACGGAACCCCGGGAAGTTATGGGCCTTATTGGGCCAAGAGGGAGAGAGGGCTGCACCAGGAGGTGGTGCGCCCCCCTCCATGGGGAGTCGAATTGGACTAGGAGGCGCAGCCCCCCTTTCCCTCTCCTCTCCCTCTCTTCCTTTCCCTTCCCTCTTCCTAGTAGGACTAGGAAAGGGAGTCCTACTCCTACTAGGAGGAGGACTCCCCCCCTTGGTGCGCCCCAAGGCTGGCCGCCCTCCCCTTGCTCCTTTATATCTCGGGGCAGGGGGCACCCTAGAACACACAAGTTGATCTACGGATCGTTCCTTAGCCGTGTCGGTGCCCCCTCCACCATATTCCACCTCGGTCATATTGTAGCGGTGCTTAGGCGAAGCCTGCGACGATAGAACATCAAGATCGTCACCACGCCGTCGTCTTGTGGAACTCCTTCCCGACGCTTTCTGGATCGGAGCTCGGGGATCGTCATCGAGCTGAGCGTGTGCCAAGAACTCGGAGGTGCGAGTGCGGTGCTTGGATCGGTCGGATCGTGAAGGCGTCGACTACATCAACAGCGTTAATATAACGCTTCGCTTTCGGTCTCGAGGGTGCGTGGGCGGACACTCTCCCCTCTCGTTGCTATGCCATCACCATGGTCTTGCGTGATCGTAGGAAAATTTTTGAAATTACTACGTTCCCCAACACGATAGTGGTAATTCGATAAGAGACATCAAGGTACGCACCATATCCAATAGGGTGCTACTTATGATGTTCAGACACACCATCACACTATGGTGTTCCAGGCAGTATTAATTGTGAAACAATTTCCACAATGTCTTAATTGTGTGCCAAAACTCGTAACTCAGATATTCATCTCTATGATCATATCATAGACATTTTATCCTCTTGTCACGATGATCTTCAACTTCACTCTGAAATTACTTGAACCATTCAATAATTCAGACTTGTGTTTCATCAAGTAAATATATTCAACATCTACTCGAATCATCTGTGAAGTAAGAACATAACGATATTCACTGCATGCCTCAGCACTCATTGGACTGCACACATCAAAATGTGTTACTTCCAACAAGTTGCTATCTTGTTCCATCTTACTGAAAACGAGGCTTTCAGTCATCTTGCCCATGTGGTATGATTTGCATGTCTCAAGTGATTCAAAATCAAGTGAGTCCAAACGATCCATCTGCATGGAGTTTCTTCATGCGCATACACCAATAGACATGGTTACATGAAGCCTCAAACTTTTCAAAAGCGAGTGAGTCCAAAGATCCATCAACATGGAGCTTCTTCATGCGTTTACACCAATATGACTTACATGGCGAGTGCCACAAGTAAGTGGTACTATCATTACTATCTTATATCTTTTGGCATGAAAATGTGTATCACTACGATCGAGATTCAATAAACCATTCCTATTAGGTGCAATACCATTGAAGGTATTATTCAAATAAATAGAGTAACCATTATTCTCCTTAAATGAATAAGCGTATTACGATAGACATAATCCAATCATGTCTATGCTCAGCGCAAACACCAAATGACAATTATTCTGGTTTAATACTAATCTTGATGGTAGAGGGAGCGTGCGATGTTTGATCACATCAAACTTGGAAACACTTCAACACATATCGTCACTCACCTTTAGCTAGTCTCCGTTTCTTCCGTAGCCTTTTATTTGAGTTACTAACACTTAGCAACCGAACGGTATCTAATACCACAGTGCTACTAGGAGTACTAGTAAAGTACACAATAACTTAATGTATATCCAATATACTTCTATCGACCTTGCCAGCCTTCTCATCTACCAAGTATCTAGGGTAATTCTGCTCCAGTGGATGTTCCCCTTATTACAGAAGCACTTAGTCTCGGGTTTGGGTTCAACCTTGGGTTTCTTCATTAGAGCAGCAGCTGATTTGCTGTTTCATGAAGTATCCCTTCTTGCCCTTGCCCTTCTTGAAGCTAGTGGTTTCACCAACCATCAACAATTGATGCTCCTTCTTGATTCCTACTTTCGCGGTGTCAAACATCGCGAATATCTCAAGGATCATCATATTTATCCCTGATTTGTTATAGTTCATCACGAAGCTCTAGCAGCTTGGTGGCAATGACTTTGGAGAAACATCACTATCTCATCTGGAAGATCAACTCCCACTCGATTCAAGTGATTGTTGCACTCAGACAATCTGAGTACAAGCTCAACGATTGAGCTTTTCTCCCTGAGTTTGCAGGCTAAGAAAATCGTCGAAGGTCTTATACCTCTTGATGTGGGCACGAGCCTGAAATCCCAATTTCAGCCCTCGGAACATCTCATATGTCCCGCGACGTTTCGAAAAACATCTTTGGTGCCTCAACTCTAAACCGTTTAACTGAACTATCACGTAGTTATCAAAACGTGTATGTCCGATGTTCGCAACATCCACAAACGATGTTTGGGGTTCAGCACACTAAGCGGTGCATTAAGGACATAAGCTTTCTACTGTCCGCATAATCGCTACTGTCAACTTTCAACTATATTTTCTCTAGGAACATATCTAAACAGTAGAACTAAAGCGTGAACTATGACATAATTTGCAAAGGGTTTTTGACTATGTTCAGGATAATTAAGTTCATCTTATGAACTCCCACTCAGATAGACATCCCTCTAGTCATCTAAGTGATTACACGATCCGAGTCAACTAGGCCGTGTCCGATCATCACGTGAGATGGACTAGTCATCATCGGTGAACATCTTCATGTTGATCGTATCTACTATCGACTCATGCTCGACCTTTCGGTCTCTGTGTTCGAGGCCATGTGCGTACATGCTAGGCTCGTCAAGTTAACCCTAAGTGTTTCGGCGTGTGTAAATCTGTCTTACACCGTTGTATGTGAGCGTAAGAATCCATCACACCCGATCATCACGTGGTGCTTAGAAGCGACGAACTTTAGCAGCGGTGCACAGTTAGGGAGAACACTTCTTGAAATTTTAATGAGGGATCATCTTATTTACTACCGTCGTTCTAAGCAAATAAGATGCATAAACATGATAAACATCACATGCAATCAAATAGTGACATGATATGGCCAATATCATTTTGCTCCTTTTGATCTCCATCTTCGGGGCTCCATGATCATCGTCGTCACCGACATGACACCATGATCTCCATCATCATGATCTCCATCATCGTGTCTCCATGAAGTTGTCTCGCCAACTATTACTTCTACTACTATGGCTACCGGTTAGCAATAAAGTAAAGTAATTACATGGCGTTTGTTTAAAGACACGCAGGTCATACAATAAATAAAGACAACTCCTATGGCTCCTGCCGGTTGTCATACTCATCGACATGCAAGTCGTGATTCCTATTACAAGAACATGATCAATCTTATACATCACATATCATTCATCACATTCTTCTTGGCCATATCACATCACATAGCATACCCTGCAAAAACAAGTTAGACGTCCTCTAATTGTTGTTTGCATGTTTTACGTGGCTGCTATGGGTTTCTAGCAAACGTTTCTTACCTCATAAAACCACAACGTGATATGCCAATTGCTATTTACCCTTCATAAGGACCCTTTTCATCAAATCCGTTCCGACTAAAGTGGGAGAGCGGCACCGCTAGCCACCTTATGCACCAAGTGCATGTCGGTCGGTGGAACTGTCTCACTTAAGTGTACGTGTAAGGTCGGTCCGGGCGCTTCATCCCACAATACCGTCGAAACAAGATTGGACTAGTAACAGTAAGCATATTGAACAAAATCAACGCCCACAACTACTTTGTGTTCTACTCGTGCAAAGAATCTACGCAATAGACCTAGCTCATGATGCCCTTTGTTGGGGAGCGTGGCAGAAATTCAAAATTTTCCTCGTGTCACCAAGATCTATCTATGGAGAAACCAGCAACGAGGGAAGGAGAGTGCATCTACATACCCTTGTAGATCGCTAAGCGGAGCGTTCAAGAGAACGGGGTTGATGGAGTCGTGCTGTCGTGATCCAAATCACCGATGATCCTAGTGCCGAGCAGACGGCACCTCCGCGTTCAACACACGTACAGTCGGTGGCGTCTCCCACGCCTTGATCCAGCAAGGAGAGAGGAGAGGTTGAGAAGACTCCATCCAGCAGCAGCACTGGCAGGCGTGGTGGTGGTGGAGGCGTGGCAATCTGCGAGGCTTCGCCAAGCACTGCGGGAGAGGAGAAGGTGTCACGGGAGGAAGGGAGGCGCCAGGGCTTCAGGTGTGGCTGCCCTCCTCCCTCCACTATATATAGGGGCAAGGGAGAGGGGGGGCGCAGCCTTGCCCCTTCCTCCAAGGAAGGGTGCGGCCAGAGGGGAGGAGTCCATCCTCCCAAGGCACCCTCAGTGCCTTCCCCTTTGGACTCTTCCTCCCCAAGTCTCCTTGGCGCATGGGCCTCTTGGGGCTGGTGCCCTTGGCCCATATGGGCCAAGGCGCACTTCCCAGCCCATGTGGCCCCCGGGCAGGTGGACCCCCGGTGGACCCCGGACCCCTTCGGCACTCCCGGTACAATACCGATAATGCGCGAAACTTTTCCGGCGACCAAAATAAGACTTCCTATATATAAATCTTTACCTCCGGACCATTCCGGAACTCCTCGTGACGTCGATCTCATCCGGGACTCCGAACAACATTCGGTAACCACATACAAACTTCCTTTATAACGCTAGCGTCATCGAACCTTAAGTGTGTAGACCCTACGGGTTCGGGAGACATGCAGACATGACCGAGACGTTCTCCGGTCAATAACCAACAGCGGGATCTGGATACCCATGTTGGCTCCCACATGTTCCACGATGATCTCATCGGATGAACCACGATGTCAAGGACTCAATCAATCCCGTATACAATTCCCTTTGTCTAGCGGTATTTGTACTTGCCCAAGATTCGATCGTCGGTATCCGATACCTAGTTCAATCTCGTTACCGGCAAGTCTCTTTACTCGTTTCGTAACACATCATCCCGTGATCAACCCCTTGGTCACATTGTGCACATTATGATGATGTCCTACCGAGTGGGCCAGAGATACCTCTCCGTCACACGGAGTGACAAATCCAGTCTCGATTCGTGCCAACCCAATGAGACACTTTCGGAGATACCTGTAATGCACCTTTATAGCCACCCGATTCGTTGTGATGTTTGGTACACCCAAAGCATTCCTACGGTATCCGGAGTTGCACAATCTCATGGTCTAAGGAAATGATACTTGACATTTAGAAAAGCTTTAGCATACTGAACTACGATCTGAGCTAGGCTTAGGATTGGGTCTTGTCCATCACATCATTCTCCTAATGATGTGATCCGTTATCAATGACATCCAATGTCCATGGTCAGGAAACCGTAACCATCTATTGATTAACGAGCTAGTCAACTAGAGGCTTACTAGGGACATGGTGTTGTCTATGTACCCACACATGTATCTGAGTTTCCTATCAATACAATTATAGCATGGATAATAAACGATTATCATGAACAAGGAAATATAATAATAACTAATTTATTATTGCCTCTAGGGCATATTTCCAACAGCCCTCTCTAGGCGATGCAAGCCGTCTGATCTGCCCGAACGGCCCGCACCAAGGCGACACAGGGCCACTATCATTGGGAGGCTTCGGGCGCCCGCGATGGTCTAGTCGGACCCGCCTATCAGCGCCTTCGCCCCGCGTCGGGCTGGTTCGATCGCGCCAGCCGGGGGTGCGTCGCGTGAAGGAAATATGCCCTAGAGGCAATAATAAAGTTATTATTTATTTCCTTATATCATGATAAATGTTTATTATTCATGCTAGAATTGTATTAACCGGAAACATAATACATGTGTGAATATATAGACAAGCAAGTATGTCACTAGTATGCCTCTACTTGACTAGCTTGTTAATCAAAGATGGTTATGTTTCTAACCATGAACAAGGAGTTGTTATTTGATTAACAAGGTCACATCATTAGTTGAATGATCTGATTGACATGACCCATTCCGTTAGCTTAACACTTGATCGTTTAGTATGTTAATGCTTTCTTCATGACCCATACATGTTCCTGTAACTATGAGATTATGCAACTCCGTTTACGGAGGAACACTTTGGTACTACCAAACGTCACAACGTATCGGGTGATTATAAAGGAGTACTACAGGTGTCTCCAAAGGTACTTGTTGGGTTGGCGTATTTGAGATTAGGTTTTGTCACTCCAATCGTCGGAGAGGTATCTCTAGGCCTTCTCGGTAATACACATCACCTAAGCCTTGCAAGCATTACAACTAATGAGTTAGTTGTGAGATGATGTATTACGGAACGAGTAAAGAGACTTGCCGGTAACGAGATTGAACTAGGTATTGGATACCGACGATCGAATCTCGGTAAGTAACATACCGATGACAAAGGAACAACGTATGTCGTTATGCGGTTTGACCGATAAAGATCTTCGTAGAATATGTAGGAACCAATATGGGCATCCAGGTTCCGCTATTGGTTATTGACCGAGAATGGTTCTAGGTCATGTCTACATAGTTCTCGAACCCGTAGGGTCCGCACGCTTAACGTTTCGATGACAGTTCATAATGAGTTTATAAGTATTGATGCACCAAGTTTGTTGAGTCCGGATGTGATCACGGACATGACGAGGAGTCTCGAAATGGTCGAGACATAAAGATTGATATATTGGAAGCCTAAGTTTGGACTTGGAATGGTTCCGAGTGAAAGCAGGATATTCTGAACACCGGGTTACTGGAACCCCGGGGGTATATGGGCCTTCATGGGCCTCAAGGGAGAAGGAGAAGGGCCGGCCAGGTGGGCTGCGCCCCCTCTCCCCTCTGGTCGAATAGGACAAGGAGAGGCGGCGCCCCTTCCCTTTTCCCTCCTCCAATCCTAATCCAACTAGGAGAGGGGGAGTCCTACTCCGGTGGGAGTAGGACTCCTCCTTAGTCGCCTTCCCCTTGGGCGGCCACCTCCCCTTGCCTCCTTTATATCTGAGGGCAGGGGCACCCCATGACACACAAGTTGATCTACGGATCTTTCCTTAGCCGTGTCGGTGCCCCTTCCACCATATTCCACTTCGTCATATCGTCATGAGCTTAGGCGAAGCCCTGCTGCGGAGAAGTCATATCGTCGCGGAGCTTAGGCGAAGCCCTGCGTCGGTGGAGCATCAACATCGTCACCACGCCGTCGTCTTGTGGAACTCATCCCGACACTTTGCTGGATCGAGTCCGGGATCGTCATCGAGCTGAGCGTGTGCAGAACTCGGAGGTGCCGTCGTTCGGTGCTTGGATCGGTCGGATCGTGAAGGCGTACAACTACATCAACAGCGTTGTTATAACGCTTCGCTTTCGGTCTCACGAGTGCGTGGGCGGACCTCTCCCCTCTCGTTGCTATGCCATCACCATGGTCTTGCGTGATCGTAGGAAAATTTTTGAAATTACTCGTTCCCCAGCAATGGTATCGAGCCTGGTTTTATGCGTTGATGTCATATGCAGAGTAGAACACAAGTGAGTTGTGGGCGATACAAGTCATACTAACTACCAGCATGTCATACTTTGGTTCAGCGGTATTGTGAGATGAAGCGGCCCGGACCGACATTACGCGTGACGCTTCGCGAGACTGGTTTCACCGCTCAGAGCACTCGTTGCTTAAAGGTGACCGTGGTGTCTGTCTCTCTCACTTTAGTTGAACCGAGTGTGGCTACGCCCGGTCCTTGAGAAGGTTAAACGAGTCTATTTGACGAAATATCGTTGTGGTTTTGATGCGTGGTAAGAACGGTTCTTGCTCAGCCCGTAGCAGCCACGTAAAACTTGCAACAACAAAGTAGAAGACGTCTAACTTGTTTTTGCAGGGCATGTTGTGATGTGATATGGTCAAGGCGTGATGCTATACTTTATTGTATGAGATGATCATGTTTTGTAACCGAGTTATCGGCAATGGCGAGAGCCATATGGTTGTCGCTTTATTGTATGAAATGCAAGCGCCATGTAATTGCTTTACTTTATCACTAAGGAGTAGCGATAGTCATAGAAGCAATAGTTGGCGAGGCGACAACGATGCTACGATGGAGATCAAGGTGTCGGCGCGGTGGCGATGGTGATCATGGCGGTGCTTGGCGATGGAGATCACAAGCACAAGATGATGATGACCATATCATATCACTTATATATTGATTGCATGTGATGTTTATCCTTTATGCATCTTATCTTGCTTTGTTTGACGGTAGCATTATTAGATGATCTCTCACTAAAAATTATCAAGAAGTGTTCTCCCTGAGTATGCACCGTTGCCAAAGTTCGTAGTACCCGGACACCACGTGATGATCGGGTGTGATAAGTTCTCGTCCATCTACAACGGTGCAAAACAGTTGCACACGCGAATACTCAGTTAAACTTGACGAGCCTAGCATATAACAGATATGGCCTCGGAACACGGAGACCGAAAGGTCGAGCGTGAATCATATAGTAGATATGATCAACATAGTGATGTTCACCATTGAAACTACTCCGTCTCACGTGATGATCGGACATGGTTTAGTTGATTTGGATCACGTGATCACTTAGATGACTAGAGAGATGTCTGTCTAAGTGGGAATTTTTAATATGATTAATTGAACTTAAATTTATCATGAACTTAGTACTGATAGTATTTTGCTTGTCTATGTTTAATGTAGATAGATGGCTCGTCTGTTGTTCCGTTGAATTTTAATGCGTTCCTTGAGAAAGCAAAGTTGAAAGATGATGGTAGCAATTACGGACTGGGTCCGTAACTTGAGGATTATCCTCATTGCTGCACGTAAAAATTACGTCCCGAAGCACCGCTGGGTGACAGGCCTGCTGCAGATCTTGAGCGAGAAGTTATGAGCGTCTGGCAAAGCGAGCTGATGACTACTCTATAGTTCGATGTGCCATGCTTTACGGCTTAGAACCGGGTCTTCAACGACGTTTTGAACATCATGGAGCATATGAGATGTTCCAGGAGTTGAAGTTAATATTTCAAGCAAATGCCCGGATTGAGAGATATGAAGTCTCCAATAAGTTCTATAGCTGCAAGATGGAGGAGAATAGTTACATCGGTGAGCACATACTCAAAATGTCCGGGTATAACAATCACTTAATTCAGCTGGGAGTTAATCTTCCGGATGATAGTGTCATTGACATTCTCCAATCACTGCCACCAAGTTACAAGAGCTTCGTGATGAACTATAATATGCAAGGGATGACTAAGACAATTCTGAGCTCTTAGCGATGCTAAAAGCAGCGGAGGTAGAAATCAAGAAAGAGCATCAAGTGTTGATGGTCAACAAGACCACTAGTTTCAAGAAAAGGGCAAAGGGAAGAAGAAGGAAACTTCAAAAGAACAGCAAAAAGTTGCTGATTAAGAGAAGAAACCCATGTCTGGACCTAAGCCCTGGCGAGTGTTTTTACCGCAAGCGACCGGACATCGAAGCGGAACTGCCCCAAGTATTTGGCGGATAAATAGGATGGCAAGGTGAACAAAGGTATATGTGATATACATGTTATTGATGTGTACCTTACTAGAGCTCGTAGTAGCACTGGGTATTTGATACTGGTTCTGTTGCTAATATTTGCAACTCGAAGCAGGGGACTACGGAATAGACGAGCAGCGGCAAAGGGCGAGGTGACGATGCGCGTGGGAAATGGTTCCAAAGTCAATGTGATCGCGATCGGCACGCTACCTCTACATCTACCTTCGGGATTAGTTTTAGACCTAAATAATTGTTATTTGGTGCCAGCGTTGAGCATGAACATTATATCTGGATCTTGTTTAATGCGAGGCGGTTATTCATTTAAATCAGAGAATAATGGTTGTTCTATTTATATGAGTAATATCTTTTATGGTCATGCACCCTTGAAGAATGGTCTATTCTTGTTGAATCTCGACGGTAGTGATACACATATTCATAATGTTGAAGCCAAAAGATGCAGAGTTGATAATGATAGTGCAACTTATTTGTGGCACCGCCGTTTAGGTCATATCGGTGTAAAACGCATGAAGAAACTCCATCTTGATGGGCTTCGGAATCACTTGATTATGAATCACTTGGTACTTGCGAACCGTGCCTCATGGGCAAGATGACCAAAACGCCGTTCTCCGGAACTATGGGCGAGCAACTGATTTGTTGGAAATCATACATACCGATGTTTGTGGTCCAATGAATGTTGAGGCACGCGGCGGTATCGTTATTTTCTCACCTTCACAGATGATTTGAGCAGATATGGGTATATCTACTTAATGAAACACAAATCTGAAACATTTGAAAAGTTCAAAGAATTTCAGAGTGAAGTGGAAAATCATCGTAACAAGAAAATAAAGTTTCTACGATCTGATCGTGGAGGAGAGTATTTGAGTTACGAGTTTGGTTTACATTTGAAACAATGTGGAATAGTTTAGCAACTCACGCCACCGGAACACCACAGAGAAATGGTGTGTCCGAGCGTCGTGTCGTACTTTACTAGATATGGTGCGATCTATGATGTCAATTTCCGATTTACCGCTATCGTTTTGGGGTTATGCTTTAGAGGCGGCCGCATTCACGTTGAATAGGACACCGTCAAAATCCGTTGAGACGACGCCTTATGAACTGTGGTTTGGCAAGAAACCAAAGTTGTCGTTTCTTAAAGTTTGGGGCTGTGATGCTTATGTAAAGAAACTTCAACCAGATAAGCTCGAACCCAAATCGGAAAATGTGTCTTCATAGGATACCCAAAGGAAACTGTTGGGTACACCTTCTATCACAGATCTGAAGGCAAGATTTTCGTTGCTAAATTCGGGTCCTTTCTAGAGAAGGAGTTTCTCTCGAAAGAAGTGAGTGGGAGGAAAGTAGAACTTGATGAGATAATCAGTATCTGCTCCCTTATTGGAAAGTAGTTCATCACAAGAAATGGTTCTGTGACAACTACACCAATTAGTGAGGAAACTAATGATGATGATCATGAAGCTTCAGATCAAGTTACTCTGAACCTCGTGGGTCAACCAGAGTAAAATCGCACGAGTGGTACGGTAATCTTATTCGGAAGTCATGTTACTTGACCATGGCGAACCTACAAACTATGAAGAAGCGATGGTGAGCCCAGATTCATAAAATGGCTGGAAGCCATGAAATCTGAGATGGGATCCATGTATGAGAACAAAGTATGGACTTTGGTTGACTTGCCGATGATCGGCAAGCCATTGAAAATAAATGGATCTTTAAGAAGAAGACTGACGCCGATGGTAATGTAACTGTCTACAAAGCTCGACTTGTTGCAAAAGGTTTTCGACAAGTTCAAGGGGTTGACTACGATGAGACTTTCTCACCCGTGGCGATGCTTAAGTCTGTCCGAATCATGTTAGCAATTGCCGCATTTTATGATTATGAAATTTGGCAAATGGATGTAAAACTGCATTCTTGAATGGATTTCTAGAAGAAGAGTTGTATATGATGCAACCAGAAGGTTTTGTCGATCCAAAAGGTGCTAACAAAGTGTGCAAGCTCCAACGATCAATTTATGGTGCAGTGCAAGCCTCTCGGAGTTGGAATAAACGCTTTGATAGTGTGATCAAAGCATATGGGTTTGTACAGACTTTTGGAGAAGCTTTGTATTTACAAGAAAGTGAGTGGGAGCTCAGTAGCATTTCTAATATTATATGTGGACGACATATTATTGATTGGAAATGATATAGAATTTCTGGATAACATAAAAGGATACTTGAATAAAAGTTTTTCAATGAAAGACCTCGGTGAAGCTACTTACATATTGGGCATCAAGATCTATAGAGATAGATCAAGGCGCTTGATTGGACTTTCACAAAGCACATACCTTGATAAAGTTTTGAAAAAGTTCAAAATGGATCGGCAAAGAAAGGTTTTTACTTGTGTTACAAGGTGTAAGATTGAGTCGGACTCAATGCCCGACCACAATGAGAAGATAGAGAGAAATGAAAGATGTTCCTATGCTTCAGCCATAGGCTCTATCATGTATGCAATGCTGTGTACCAGACCGACGTATGCTTAGCTGTAAGCTTGGCAGGAAGGTACCAAAGTAATCCAGAGTGGATCATCGGACAGCGGTCAAGAACATCCTGAAATACCGAAAAGGACTAAGGATATGTTTCTCGTATATGGAGGTGACAAAGAGCTAGTCGTAAATGGTTACGTCGATGCAAGCTTTGACACCGATCCGGACGATTCTAAATCGCAAACCGGATACGTGTTTTTATTAAACGGTGGAGCTGTCAGTTGATGCAGTTCTAAACAAAGCGTCGTGGCGGGATCTACATGTGAAGCGGAGTACATAGCTGCTTGAAGCAGCGAATGAAGGAGTCTGGATGAAAGAGTTCATTTCGATCTAGGTGTCATACCTAGTGCATCGGGACCGATGAAGATCTTCTGTGACAATATCGGTGCAATTGCCTTGGCAAAGGAATCCAGATTTCACAAGAGGACCAAGCACATCAAGAGACGCTTCAATTCCATTCGGGACCAAGTCCAAGTGGGAGACATAGAGATTTGCAAAATACATACGGATCTGAATGTTGCAGACCGTTGACTAAGCCTCTTCCACGAGCAAAACATGATCAGCACCAAGACTCCATGGGTGTGAGGATCATTACTTTGTAATCTAGATTATTGACTCTAGTGCAAGTGGGAGATCAAGGAAATATGCCCTAGAGGCAATAATAAAGTTATTATTTATTTCCTTATATCATGATAAATGTTTATTATTCATGCTAGAATTGTATTAACCGGAAACATAATACATGTGTGAATATATAGACAAACAGATGTCACTAGTATGCCTCTACTTGACTAGCTTGTTAATCAAAGATGGTTATGTTTCCTAACCATGAACAAGGAGTTGTTATTTGATTAACAAGGTCACATCATTAGTTGAATGATCTGATTGACATGACCCATTCCGTTAGCTTAACACTTGATCGCTTAGTATGTTAATGCTTTCTTCATGACCCATACATGTTCCTGTAACTATGAGATTATGCAACTCCGTTTACGGAGGAACACTTTGGTACTACCAAACGTCACAACGAATCGGGTGATTATAAAGGAGTACTACAGGTGTCTCCAAAGGTACTTGTTGGGTTGGCGATTTCGAGATTAGGTTTTGTCACTCCAATCGTCGGAGAGGTATTCTAGGCCTTCTCGGTAATACACATCACCTAAGCCTTGCAAGCATTACAACTAATGAGTTAGTTGTGAGATGATGTATTACGGAACGAGTAAAGAGACTTGCGATAACGAGATTGAACTAGGTATTGGATACCGACGATCGAATCTCGGGTAAGTAACATACCGATGACAAAGGAACAACGTATGTCGTTATGCGGTTTGACCGATAAAGATCTTCAGTAGAATATGTAGGAACCAATATGGGCATCCAGGTTCCGCTATTGGTTATTGACCGAGAATGGTTCTAGGTCATGTCTACATAGTTCTCGAACCCGTAGGGTCCGCACGCTTAACGCTTCGATGACAGTTCATAATGAGTTTATAAGTATTGATGCACCAAGTTTGTTCGAGTCCCGGATGTGATCACGGACATGACGAGGAGTCTCAAATGGTCGAGACATAAAGATTGATATATTGGAAGCCTAAGTTTGGACTTGGAATGGTTCCGAGTGAAAGCAGGATGTTATGGAACACCGGGGTTACGGAACCCCGGGGGTATATGGGCCTTCATGGGCCTCAAGGGAGAAGGAGAAGGGCCGGCCAGGTGGGCTGCGCGCCCCTCTCCCTCTGGTCCGAATAGGACAAGGAGAGGGGCGGCGCCTTCCTCTTTCCCTCCTCCAATCCTAATCCAACTAGGAGGGGGGGGGAGTCCTCGGTGGGAGTAGGACTCCTCCTTGCGCGCCTTCCCTTGGGCCGCCACCTCCCCTTGCCTCCTTTATATATGAGGCAGGGGCACCCCATGACACACAAGTTGATCTACGGATCTTTCCTTAGCCGTGTCGGTGCCCCTTCCACCATATTCCACTTGGTCATATCGTCGCGGAGCTTAGGCGAAGCCCTGCGCCGGAGAAGTCATATCGTCATGAGCTTAGGCGAAGCCCTGCGTCGGTGGAGCATCAACATCGTCACCACGCCGTCGTCTTGACGGAACTCATCCCCGACACTTTGCTGGATCGAGTCCGGGATCGTCATCGAGCTGAACGTGTGCGAACTCGGAGGTGCCGTCGCTCGGTGCTTGGATCGGTCGGATCGTGAAGACGCACAACTACATCAACCGCGTTGTTATAACGCTTCCGCTTTCGGTCTACGAGGGTACGTGGACGGACACTCTCCCCTCTCGTTGCTATGCCATCACCATGGTCTTGCGTGATCGTAGGAAAATTTTTGAAATTACTACGTTCCCCAACATCGCGGTCGTAGCGCCGGCTCATGTGTGATATAAGAGGCGATGTGGAGAATGGAATTTGGGGCAAGACGATGGGATTGGAGGCCATAGAAATAAAGAAGACCTAGGAGAAAAGGGTGGATTGGAAATCCCAGACCTCAGGGGAGATGCAAGACAAAAACCACGCGCTCGTCGGCACGGGGCTCCAACACCTAGACGACAGAGCGACCCGATGACCCTCTAGAGAGCAGCAAGTGGCACCGGACGGCCTGAGACGCCAGAAGATACCCCAGGTCCTGGACTCAACGATGTCCCCCGCGGTGACGGTGGAAGGGAACCATTGCCCCTTCCTGCTCTCCGCCTTCTCCTACATCGCCGGCAGCCACCTGACTCCCTGTCATGGCCTTCGGCTCTCCCTTGGAGGCCTTCGCCGTGGCACCATGGGTTCCCTTTCCAGCAATCGCTCGAGGTGGGAGGAGAAAAAAAATAGGGGGGGACTGGAAGCTTTTGGAGATCCAGTTCTTCATGGGTTGGAGTTTGAATAGGGGAGCAGGAGCGAGATGAGTGCATGAGGCTTTATTCATTTTCGCCATACCATTTTTTATGGGCTGGTAGAAACAACGAAGGGTGCACTGTGTGGTAGTAATTTTGCGAGTTTCCCATATGATGTGCATTACGTACGCTCGTGAATCGAGGGGTTTGCTGATAATGCCGCTGCAAATCCAGAGCACGATCCCTTTATTGATTAGATGTGCCAATAGTGGCGGCCTCGAGCCGCACTAACACGCCATAATAACATCTAAGAAGGTTGTGCGATCCTATAGTGCGAAGTGGGGCGCTTCGGGTTTTGTCAAAGTTATCAGAACGCGACTGAATCGGCGCCACTCTCTTGGTGTGGGAAGACTTTGTCATGAAGATAGCTCTACGCTAAAAGGATCTTCGGATCCAAAGACTAGACAAATTCCACTTGTAGGGTTCGCCTGGGGATCCTCGGATGCCTGAAGTGTGATATTCATCAGGCAAGGCTTGATCACTTTGGAGTAGGCGCGCAAAGAAGATACTGAACCATTTTACAAGGCCGAAGACTGTAGGGAATGCATCAAGTAAATAGATTACATGTACTAATAATAGATCTTATGTACTACTCAGACAATTTTATCAAGCAATAGATCTCATCCACTACAATTTTTTAAGCAATAGATCTCATCTACTGCAAAACTTTTGTGCAATGCCCATACATCTCTTGTGTTCTAAATCGCAATGTGCATCTGCTCATAGATCGCTCATGATGCATTGTAGGGAATGTAGTAGATATCAACAAAAACTATGTCTTATGAATCAAACCCAAGAAAACTATGAAGACGCAGATGAGATTACATTAGATCGTTACCGACTCGGAGTGCAGCCGAAGGAGAGTTGGTGAAGATCTTTGGTGCAAAATCCCTTGAACGAAGATCGAAAGCATGATCTCTCAGCCGGTACCCACACGTATGAAGTCACAGGAATAATGCTTCGCCATCCAGAACTTAGCATTGCGAGAGAGCTAGAAGGGGTTGAAGCAGCCTTGCAGCGTGGCAGAACTATTCCGATGGAGAACAAGAGAGAAATAGAGAGGGGTCAGCCTTGCGCCTGGAATTGTGCAAAAGAGGGGATTGATGAGAGCAATGGCGGAGCTTGGGCTGTTTTCTTGGGGGAGGGGAGGGGGGGGGGGTAGGGGCAAATGGGTTGGGGGCAAGCAGAAGGAGATTTGGACTTTGATTACTAGATATATGGGCCAGTTACTAGTATTTATTTTGAAAAAACTTCATGGGCTGGGGGCGGCGACCCAGGTTGGCCCATTTGAAACTCCACCACTGGATGAGAGAAGACACCTACTCACGTAAATCACTTTTTATAAGTGTAGGACTTTTGCTAGCTCAGAGGGTGCTTGGATCCAAGGGACTTTTTTTAGTCTGACTAAAAATAGTCTCTTTTAGAGGCTAAAGTTTCAAGCACCCCTGACTAAAGAGAGGCTAGGACTAGTCTTGAGGCTAAAATTTATTAGTCAGAAGAAACCTACTAAAATATGGAATAGTCCTATCTCTCCTTATTTAACTCTTCTCCTTTAACACAGGCGAGTTCTGGATTGGAGGGTTTGGAGGATAATAAATGCTCATTAACTTGATTTTAGTCTCTTTAGTATTTGGATCTAAGCATGGATGAGGCTAGCAAGTTTTAGTCTCACTACTTTTAGTCATGGGACTAAAACGTATCCAAGCACCCTCTCACTTAACCCATGGCATCTCAGTTTGCTCACGGCCTACTCAACATGAAAGGACAAACACATGCATGCATTTTTGTAATGACATAAACACATGTCTTGTTGGACAACAAATGCTCTAGACTTTATTGTAACATTGCTACCTAGCTAGCTAGCCACACACATACGTACGAGCAAACAGGTGTTGTGTCGGTCAAGAGGATACCACCACAACACTAGACGCTAGCGTATGAAGTCTACCGCCGCCGCGTTCGGTGATTGACTTATGCCAATGCCATCATACTTGGCGGCTGATGACTATGGCAGTAGCTTGTCTAATGTACCACCACGACGTGTGATGGTAGCAAAAGAGTCAGATCGTGAAATACTTTCAAACGGGGGTCATCTCTTTAAACTTATCAGTAAAGGTCAAAAACAGTGGTTTTGACCGTAGTAAGCAACCTGAAGTATATCTACATTTTCAAATTTGAAATCCGGGATTATCGGTCTTAACTTTCGAATTCGCTCCACGCAACCTTTTTTCCTTTTCTTTCGTCTACAGGAGTCAGGTAGTACCTGCTGCACAGCTGTGCGGCAGTGACAGACAGGGGGCGTCCGCTACAGTACCAAACATCCAACAACCCAACGGACCGCACCAAGCTCTGCGACGGCGAGGAGACTTCACCGCCATGTCGTCACTCCGGCGACTCCTCGGCCTCTCCGCCACCGCTGTCTCCGGCCGCTCCCTCTCCACCGCCGACCTCTCCGCCTGCCTCCGCCGTTCCCTTTCCACCGCCGCCGCCGTCGTCTCCGGCCGCGTCCGCCGCCCCCTCTCCACCGCTGCAGCGTCATCACACCCGCCCTGGGCCATCATCGACCACACGACGGCAGTCGACTGGACGTCGTCGGCCCCGGGCGTGTGCTTCCACCCCGAGGACCCTCCGGCCGTCTCCAGCATCTTCGCCCCGGCGCACCTCATCGACCCCACGGCACGCCCCGCCGCGGCCAACAGCAAGGTCCGGTACCTCGACGGCAACGTCGTCCAGGTGGTCTTCGGCGACGTCGGCGCCACCAGCGGCGACGGCCACCTCCTCCTCAGCTACCGCGAGATCCGGGCGGAGGGCCCCGTCTCCTTATCGACCCTGGCCGGGAACCCCGAAATCGACCGCTTCGTCTGCAACCCCCTCACCGGCCAGATGCTCCGCCTGCCGGACTTCGGCGGCTCCAGGAGGTACTTCGTGATGCACCACATGGGCCTCCTCACCCAGGCCGACGGGGGGCTCGGGCGCGGCCCGCCCGACAGGTTCGCCGTCGCCGAGTTCGTCCTCAATGGCGCCGCCATCGTGCGGTTTCTCTCCGAGGAAGGAAAGTGGAGGACGGTACGGCCCGTCCATGGCGATCCCTCCCTCCCGCGCCCGATGGCTATGAACCAGGAGACGGTTGCCTTCGGCGGCCGGCTGTGGTGGGTCGACCTCACCTTGGGCGCCGTCTCCGTCGACCCCTTCGCCGACCGGCCGGAGATCCGCTTCGCCGAGCTGCCGAGCGGCAGCGTGCTGCCTGAGCGTGCGCGTGCGGACGAAGGAGATTTCAGGAAGGCCGAGGACAATGTGCTGTTCATGCGAGAGGTGGCCAAGCACCGGCGCATCGGCGTCAGCGAGGGGAGGCTGCGCTACGCTGAGGTATCTCCTCACGACCCGTTCCTGCTCAGCTCCTATGCGCTCGACGACGACGAGGGCAGTGGCTGGAAGCTGGAGCACCGGGTGGCGCTCAGGCAGGTCTTGGCGGACGGAGGCTACCCGTGGCAGCAGAACTCGGCGCAGGTGCCGCCGCAGATCGCCGTACTTGACCCTATCGACGCCAGTGTCATTTACATGAAGGTCGGCGAGGACGTCGTCGTCGTGGACATGCACAGTGGGAAGGTGATCGGGGCCTCTCCGCTTGAAGAAGAGTACAATTCTCTTGTAACATGCGTGCTTCCACCGTGGCTTGGATCAAGCCGGATCCCCACGGCAGGTATGTAATCCCCTGCTTGTTTTAACTGCTACCAATCTCCTTACTTTTCAGTTATGCGTTTGCTGGTGTATTGTTTGATTGGCTACTGGTTAGTGCAGAAACATACAAATGGATGACACGCGTGGAATTGATGCTGTCAGTATGATCCAAACATGAATTGCAATCAAAGACTAGGATTGGTACTATTGATCTAGTTAGACTGGTGTAGTTGTACCTCAGTTTGTTAGCCTGTACTTGCTGTAGTTGTACCTCAGTTTGTTAGCCTGTACTTGGTGTAGTTGTACCTCAGTTTGTTAGCCTGTACTTGCTGTAGTTGTACCTCAGTAAGATCCAAATCATATCTATTCGCACAACTACTATGTTCATAGCAAGTAGCAACATGTAGTTCTGCTGCACAACTTGTTCTGGGTCAGCATTGCATCTGTTATTCAACTTATTCGAACTTGACCGAGGAAACCATTTTTGTAGGCAAGAAGGATGGTTTGTGATCTACAGACAATCTCTGGTTAGTTTTGTCTAAACCAGTGAATGGGTATGAATCTAGCAGCCAGCTTTTATATGCGTCTCTGGGTACCATTCTCTTATATAATGCTTCTTTGTTGATCATCCACACTATTAGTCCTCCATCCACATAGTCAGTACTGAAGATGTTTTATCTTTCCTTGTCGTAGTGATGATCGCTCTTTTCTTGTTCATGAAATCAACAATTGAGAAAATTTAAAACTGAACTTGTTATTTCCAAAGCAATGACAATGATGTAGTTATGTGCTCTAAAGTAAATGATGTCCGGATGATAACTAACTGGGCCTCTTACTCACTTTTTATTTCATTTCTGGAGGTGAGTTAGATGGGCTGTAGAAGCACTTTGTGCTTACTCGGCTGTCGGTTTTCCATATGGGTCTATCTTTTCCATGTTTGAGTCAATTGTCCCTGATTTTCTTTCTTTACTTTGCAGGTTTCCTGGAACTAATAGAGGAGGGGTGGTGCTATATGAGGAAAGAAGCTGCCGGTAGTTTGTCAAACTCTCATTTTGGAGGAAGTCTGGAGAAGTTTGGGTTTGGTGTAGTTTGTTGATTATTGCTACATCTTGTTTAGAGGGAAATCTGGTACTAGCTGTTTCTGACGCCACGTAGGACATTCAAGTAGAACTAATTTAAATCAGCATATAACGGTTACGACGTAACATGGTGAATGCTGTGCTTACTTGCTAGACAATGCGTTGTGCCGAAACTCTCATTTTTTGGAAAATCTGGAGAAGTTTGGGTTTATTGCAGTGCGTTGATCAATCATTATCCTGTTTGGAGGTAAATCTGGCAGCTGTTTCATTCACGAGAGTGACTCTCAAGTCTTTACCGAGTTTGTGGAATCAAGGTAATTTTCACGGCTGTGAAGCTGCTGCCATCTTATCGATCTGACTTCAAGGAACTGTGTATGAAGTTTAGCAATTTCTCTTCCATTTTTCTTAGCAGTACCGGCAATGTTGTGCTAAAACTTGTAGTATTACTGAGATTAGGCGAGTGGATTACCTCTCATTACCTCTGTTCCTAACTTCCTGTTTGATTGGCTATATCTGGACTGTGATCCCTCCACTATTATGGAATGGATCACTCCCTGAACCACAAATAGAAAACATACACACATGACATGTCTCTCATCCACACGCGAAACAATAGCAACCAAGGATTATTATTTTTAGCTGAAACCGTAGAAGAATCGTTATACGGTATTTTCATTAATTAATAAATATAGCAACCAAGGATAGCAGGCACATCCCACAATTTGTTTTGATATACCTCACCAAGTTGGAGCCACTGAGATGTACTAGCATTATCATGCACCGCACATTAAAACGTATATAGATACATTTGTGTCTAGACAAATACAGTATAAGACAAGTAATTTGGGACGAAGGGTATTTTACAAAGATCAAGAGTATCTAAAAAGCAGGATTTTGCGTTAGATCGTGAACCCATGACGAAATTATCCATTTACATATCAATATAGCACATTCCACATTTCGAAAGAACACAAAAAGAAAAACTGTCTCTGTTACAAATTGGCAGGCCTGAGGTGTTGATTTCACCTGCTAAACTGTACATGGAGACAAGCTGCCGGCGGTAGATAGAAGACCAGTTGATGTTACATGGAGACCAACACTTTCACAATATAATAGATCCATGCATATATCAAAATGGCAAAACACTTGTGACGTTGTCATAACCTTAGATGAGTGTATACAACAGCTGTGGGAATACACATATGAATGGTTGATGCAAATATATAGCTAAGGGCAACTCTAGCCGATCCATTATAGAGGAGTAAACGGCCGAGTATCTTTAGAGAAGTAAAATTTTAATCCTCTAAAGGTGGCCGGACCTAGCCAATACCCTATATTTAGAGGAGTAATTTTTTTCTCAGATCTTTTAGCCTAACCGCATTAACTTCAAACAATTGCACATTATATCATCAATCATTCAAATATTTTTAAATAAGAATGCATAACCTATACACTGGTAACAAGCATATGGTTTCATGGATCGAGATATTCAAATTTAAACATGCATCGTTCATCCAAAACACATCACATCTATCAAGTTTGATCTAAAATCACCACAATATAGCATATGTTTTATGTCGCGGATCGAGCCCCACCAAAGGCATGTACGAACTCAAGCACCATCCTCGTCAAAGAAATCATCACCCCCATACACACGGCCACCACCACCACCACCACACACACGTCCACCGCCACCACCACCACCACCACCGTCCACACAACTGCCACCACCACCGTCCACGAGGCCGCCACCACCACTACCACCATTCCGAATAGACACCTTCGTTTTGGTCAAGATTTCCCCACGAGTGAGCTCCAAATTTTTTTTGCGGTATTATCCACTATCAACATGATAACACGATCTTTAGCTTTCTTTGCATTCCAAAGCCTCTCCTTGTCGAGTGCAAGCCTATGCTCGTCCGCTTTCAACTTCTTCTCTCCGGCCGCCAACTTCAATTTCCTTTTTTTGTCCTCCAACAACTTGAGCTCATTCCATATCGCCGCCTTCTCTTCCTTGCGTTTGGCCGCCAAGACTTTCTTGGCCTCAACCATAGCCACAACCTCCTCTTTGTATGTGCCACCAAATGATCCTCTCCTATTTCTCTCTTTTGCTATTTTTTTGCCATCTGGGCTCTTATTGGCATCTACATCCTCCTCGTCATCATCCTCAATGGGTATGCTCAACCTTGATCTCTTTGGAGTGGTCTCGCCGTTTCTCCTACTCCACTTCTCATTCATGCAAAGTTCCTTATAGCAATGGTACAATGTGAAGGGCTTGTGGCCGAACTTCTTGTTTCGTTGCTTGAAAAGATCTTGGATGATAGGGCCATACTCCGTGACCGGCACATCGCTCAAAGATGTATGTTTCACATGATCAATACAACCAGACCATCGGTTGCATTGATCTTGGATGGAACCCCAACTATGCCCAAGAGAGCCTTGGGTGCGGCTTGATATGGCATCCACGGAGTTGTTGTAGTAGTTGGCGGTTCTCCCAAAAAAAATATTCCTTTGATTGGTTTGTTCCAACCGTTGCATCATGCGAGATGTTTTATCCAAGCATAGCACAAACAACATTTCCATCTAGCGAGTACTTGTGAGTCCTTGTTCTTTGTCGATTCGAGCTTGGTTGGGTCTCGATCTTCTTGGATCTTCAACCTCTTCCTCTTAGACCACCTCCTCGGTCTCGGCTTTCTCTTCGCCCAAGTGATCAAACACCGAATCATAGTTGAGATCTTCAAGCTCAAGCACATGTGACATCTCCAAAGATGACAAGAATTCGGCCGCGTTCATCTTCATACTACGACAACAACAATGAAGTCCATCAACCATCGGCTGCAAGCAATCACCGCACAATTCATCTGCTGAAATGAAAAATGCATTTCTTTTTTACCTTGGAGGCATTTCATTGACCACTTGGCATCCACGACCCTTGTTGCCAGTAGCGGCGGCCGTACATGCTAGAGTAGTAGCCGTAGGGGTGGCCAGAGATGGTGCCTGAGGCGCCGGACGAGGACGAGGCACCAGAGCCGCTTTCTTGGTCATCTTCTTCACCACCACCTCGGCGCCGCTTTCTTGGTCGACGTTGAGGCCAACATGCCACCACCCCACCAGCACTGCCCGCGGGCAGCGTTGAGGCCAATGCGCCACCAGGATCCGGCATGCAATATTGGGTCTGGATGAGCACTGTACAGGTCTATGTGTCGTGCACGCCGGTTTGGCTATAGGTGCGACCGGCGTTGTAGGCTGAGCGACAGGCGATATAGCGAGAGATGGCGGCCGAATTGTAGGTGTTGGCGGTGCAGCAGCACCAGCAGCCGGCGCCGCCTGCCTCCTACTGCTACACTGCGCAGCAGGCGGTGGCGCCGGCGGCCTACCAGCAGGCCTTCCTATAGATGGAGGCGCCGGTGTTAGCCGATCCAACCAACAAGGACGACAACGCCTTGGGCTGCGGGGCTACTTTTTAAAAAGTTTTGCTTCCCATTTTTTCAAGTTTAAATAGATGTAAATAGACTATCATCAGCAGTTTAAATATTAGGTTTATATTTTTAATGTTTTATTTGAATTTAGTTTTTCTTAAACAACTAAATTCGAAATGCGTCGGCCACGTAGGAGCACATATGTGCCCGCGGCTAAAAGCAGACACGTCTGCCTAGCCGACCCGAAACGGATCAATTCCATGAGTCTGTGGATTGCGTTGGCGCGTTGGAATTGGCCTTAGCAAGTTTGATTGATGACCCAAATGAAGCAGTCCGTGAGTTTGTGGATTTAGATTACTGCCCAGTTTGTTGGCCGAAAATTCCTAAAAGTACAGGGAATCCAGCAACCTTTGCCAATTTGTGAAGAAATAGTTTGGTTTTTTCGGGAGTTTGAAGTTCATACTGCTTCGGTCAACTGGGCACCTCTCTTTGGGGTAGCAAGACAGGCGCCTTGTCCTGTTAAACAATGTATATCTGTAATGTGTGCGTGTGTTGTATTCAGTTAGGCCAAGGAGACCTGATCCCATATCTGTTAGTTTGTTTACTTGGAGATCAAGTCCATGGCCTAACAACCTTGTAATCTCGCAGGCCTTTGCGCCCTATATTAACACGCACGCGTCCCTGCATCGAGTATACGCTTTAGCCTCGGTTTTCTACATGGTATACAGAGCCTATCCCTTCCATCGCATCTAGGTCATGTCTTCTTCCACCTCCGCCATGGCTGCGCCCTCTCTTGCTTCTCTCGGCCACACCATCACAGAAAAATTGAATCGAGAACTTCCTCGCCTGAGGGCGAGGTGCTGCCGCACATCAGGGCAGCGGGCATGATGGGCTTCCTCGACGGCTCCATCCAGGAGCCCCCCGCTGAGCTTCGCACAGAGAGAGACGTCTCCGGCAAGAAGGAGATCACCGTCACCGCCAACCCAGCGCACGCCGTTTGGGTCACTCGGGATCAGCAGGTGCTTAGTTTCCTGATCGCATCTCTCTCGCGCGATGTTCTTCTGCAGGTCAGCAACTGCACAACCGCTACCGCAACTTGGGATGCTCTCCTTCAGAGCTTTTCCTCGCAATCCCGCGCTCGGATCATCCAGCTCAGGAACCAGATCGGTCACACCAGGAAGGGTGACCTCTCGGCGGCCGCCTACTTCACCAAGATGAAGGGGCTCGCCGATGAACTCGCTGCTGCTGGGAGGCCCTTGGATGAAGATGATGTGGTTCCTCACATCATCCAAGGCCTTCTGCATGAGCCGGAGTACAGCAGCTTCGTTTCCGCCGTCTCCACATGCACCATCACCGACCAGCCCATTGGCCTGGGCGAGCTGTTCTCGCTGCTGCTCGTCGCCGAGTCCCGTATCACCGCCGCCCAGACCTCTGTCTACTCCGCCAACCTCGCTGCAAAGGGCGGCGGCCGTGGCAACTCCAACCGTTCTGGGAACGGTAGTGGCGGCTGGATCGGTGGCGGTGGCTCCCGTGGCTACAACAACAACACGGGCGCCCGCTTCCCCGACAACTCTGGTGGCGGCGGCTCTGGTGGTCCGCCCCGCCTGGGTGGTGACCGCGACCGCGAGAAGTGCCAAATCTGCAAGCTTGAAGGACATGGAGCATGGCGCTGCAAGAAGCGCTACGACCGCAACTACAACAACAATGTGCGCAATCCAGCTGGAGGTGGAGGTGGAGGTGGCGGTGGTAACCGATCTGCCAACGCCGCCCATGCTTATGGGGTTGACACCAACTGGTATCTTGACACTGGTGCAACGAATCACGGATCGATTTAACTAGAGAAGCTTGCTGTCCATGATCGCTACACCGGCCCGGAGCAAATCCACACTGCGAGTGGTCAAGGTATGAGCATTGCGCATGTTGGTCATTCAGTTTTATCTACACCCCATGGCTCATTAGATCTAAACAATATCCTTCATTCCCCTCAAGCTGACAAAAGTTTACTCTCCGCTTATCAACTTATCAAATATAATCATGCCTTTCTTGAAGTTTACCCTGAAACTTTTTTTGTTAAGGATTGGGCCACTCGGAGGATCATTCTTCAAAACGAGAGTAGAGATGGTCTCTTTCCAGTTTCCGGTCGGCAAGATGCTCCTCCCACTCGACAAGTCCTTAGTGTGGTCAAACCGTCTACATCAAGATGGCATAGGCGCCTAGGACATCCTGCATTCCCGGTGGTTCAGAAAATTCTTCGAGATTTTAGTCTTCCTGTGGCCAATAAAACAGATCATTTTTTGGTTTGTGATGCTTGTCAGATGGCCAAGAGCCATCAACTACCTTATCCTAAATCCACTAGTGAGTCCAAGGCTCCTTTAGAGCTTGTTTTTTCAGATGTGTGGGGTCCCGGACCCGCTTACGTAGGCGGACAAAAATATTATGTGAGCTTTATCGATGATTTTAGCAAGTTTAGTTGGATTTATTTGCTCAAAAATAAGTCCGACGTGTTTGAGAAGTTTCATATCTTTCAGCAACATGTTGAACGCCTCTTTGATCGCAAGATTTTGGCTATGCAAACGGATTGGGGGGTGAATACCAAAAGCTAAATTCTTTCTTTGAACGCATTGGCATTACTCATCATGTTTCATGCCCCATGCTCACCAATGAACGGGTCCGCAGAAGGAAACATAGGCATATCGTAGAAGTGGGTCTATCCCTTCTTGCGCATGCTTTCATGCCTTTGAAGTTTTGGGATGAGGCTTTTCTCACTGCCGTTTACCTCATCAACCGTATTCCTAGTAGGGTCATCAAACACCAAACGCCTCTCGAACGTCTCTTTGGTACAAAACCCAACTACACCTTTCTTCGCATTTTTGGGTGTGCCGTATGGCCCAACCTACGCCCCTTCAATAAACACAAGCTTGAATTCCGGTCAAAACAATGTGTGTTTTTAGGGTATAGTACCCTCCACAAAGGCTACAAGTGCCTTGATGTGGCCTCTGGTCGGGTTTATGTCTCACGTGATGTGGTTTTCGATGAACATGTTTTTCCTTTCCCAACTCCACCCAAACGCCGGTGCACAACTTCGCAAAGAACTCATCCTTCTACATTCACATCTTCTGCCATCACCTGGTTTTCTTCAAGGGGGAGTAGTAGATGCTGCTGACCACATGTCAATGTCTCACAATAACGCCTTTGATGAAAATTCTGCTGAAAGTGTACAGGAATATGGAGCAGAAAATAGCGAAAATGCGCATGATTTTATGCTTGCAGAAACCACAGGGAAAGCCAAAGAGGATCCGGTCGTCAATCCCGGTGGGATTCCCTCGATCCATCCTGTCGACGCGGCAGGATCTCCTGCGGGATCAGCGCCATCGCCGATTCGGCGAAAGCAGGCGCGCGCCGCCCATCGCGGGTCCAGGCGGGGCCCAGGCGCGTGGCCGCGGTCGGGCATCTCCAGCAGCAGGGTCAGGCGGGCCCCCTGCACAGCCTTCTGGTCGGCCCACTTGTGTGGGCGAACGCAGCCCACGCACCGGTGGGGTTGCACGTGCGGGCGCAGGCGTGCCCCCGCCTGACCAACCTCTGCGCACCATACATGCGTCGCCAAGTGGCAGTTCCGAAGAGGCAGCCTCGTTTGCGCCAGCGGATCTGTCTCTGTCTCGCACAGAGCCGCCACAGAGTTCTCTGGTGGATCTTCGTGGCTTGATTCGATCTGCTGTTTCATCCTCTACAAATCGCCTTCAACAACAAATTAATCAACCAGCTCCGCCTCCTCCCGTGCGCTCGCACACCAGATCGCAAAGTGGTATTGTTAAACCTACAAGATACAAAGATGGCTGTATTCGTTGGGGTTCTTTTGTGCAACAGAACCTCAAAGCTTTGGAGAGGCGCTAGGTGAATCCCGATGGAAGCAAGCCATGGATGAGGAGTACGCAGCCCTAATAAAGAACCGAACATGGCGTTTGGTTCCACCAGCCAAGGGCAGAAATATAATTGATCGCAAGTGGGTTTACAAGGTAAAGAGAAAGTCCGATGGCACCGCTGATGTACAAGGCACGCCTGGTTGCTAAGGGATTTAAACAGAGGTATGGGATTGACTATGAGGACACATTTAGTCCTGTAGTAAAGGCTGCCACCATTAGATTGATTCTTTCAGTTGCAGTATCTAGAAGCTGGTGCATAAGACAACTAGATGTCAAGAACGCGTTTTTGCATGGTGTTCTGGAAGAGGAAGTGTTCATGAGGCAACCTCCTGGGTATGAGCATCCACGTTTTCCACGTCATGTCTGCAAACTTGATAAAGCAATTTATGGACTAAAACAAGTACCTAGAGCTTGGTACTCTCGATTGTCATCAAAGCTACAATCTCTTGGTTTTGTTCCATCCAAGGGAGACACTTCATTGTTTTATTATCATCGGTATGGGATAACTATTTTTATGCTTATTTATGTTGATGATATAGTTGTTACAAGCTCATCATCTAAAGCAGTTGAAGCTCTTCTCATAGATTTGAGCAAGGAGTTCGCACTCAAGGACCTTGGTAGTCTTCATTTCTTCCTTGGAATTGAGGTAAAATATGCAAAGAATGGAATTGTTACACACAGAAAAATATGTGCAAGAAATACTTCAAAGGATGGGCATGAAGGGGTGTAAGCCATCATCTACACCTTTGTCCACCTCTGAAAAATTGTCTCTTTATGATGGAGACATGCTTGGGACAGTAAGACTCTACCAGTGCAGTAGTATTGTAGGAGCATTACAATATCCGACATTGACTAGACCAGATATCTCATACTCAAGAAATAAAGTATGTCAGTTTTGCATGCTCCTACTAGTGTGCATTGGACGGCAGAAAGAGAATACTTAGGTATCTTCAAGGAACAAAGAGTCATGGACTCAAACTGGGAAAGTCAGATTCGATGCTTGTGAGTGCTTTCTCGATGCAGATTAGGCGGGTTGTCCCGATGATAGGAGATCAACAGGAGGTTTTGCGTTTTCCTTGAAGTAACCTAATCTCCGGAGTGCTCGTAAACAGCCAACTGTATCCAGATCAAGTATGAAGCTGAGTATAAGGCTCTAGCAAATGCTACTTCGAAATCATCCGGTTCGTAACTTGTTGACAGAGTTGGGTGTTCGACATCCAAAGGCAGCATCACTTTAGTTTGATAATCTTGGTGCTACATACTTGTCCGCTAATCCTATTTTTCATGCCAGACCAAGCATATAGAGATAGACTATCACTTTGTTCGAGAAAGGGTGGTGACAAATTGTTGAATATCAGGTTTATACCTCTGGCGATCAAGTTGCGTATGGATTTACTAAACCGCTTTTGAGGCAGCTGCAAGTTTTAGGCACAATCTCAACTTGGATAGTTGTGATTGAGGGGGAGTGTTAAACGATGTATATCTGTAATGTGTGCGTGTGTTGTATTCAGTTAGGCCAAGGAGATCTGATCCCATATCTGTTAGTTTGTTTACTTGGAGATTAAATCCATGGCCTAACAACCTTGTAATCTCGCAGGCCTTTGCGCCCTATATTAACACGCACGCGTCCCTGCATCGAGTATACGCTTTAGCCTCGGTTTTAACACAAAGGACAGCAAAACAAAGGGAAAGGCTGCCCATTTCTCTCTTTCGCAGACACAGAAGAATGACCGGGATCGATCGGTCTCCTTTCTTTTCTTTCTGTGGGGAGGGAGGCCAGGGATAAAAAGGCCCTGCTGCAACGCTGCTGCTTCTACAGTCCCAAAGCACTTTTGTTCTCGCTGACAAACAGCCACAAAATCGAGTCTGTGCGGCTGTGCCCATCCGTGTAACCACCCCCTTCCCTCTCCGAGCCTTCTTCCTTGGCAAAAAAGCACCCAAATCCACGGCTTCCTTCCTACCCTGCATCACGTCTCCCATGGATCCCATGGTAAAACTGATTAATCCCTGTAAAGTGCAGCTAGGAGGCACTTCACTCCCCACAAAAACCCATTGTCATTGGAGAAGGGGGAGATTTGCCCATGTAAAATTTGTGCCCGGTCTCTTCTCCTCCAAAGCCTGACCTCCGATGAAAATTTGCCAGCACCACTACGCTCTCACACCTCCAGAAGTTTATTTCGAGAATAGGAAATGAATTTATTTTTTCCAAAAACATCATGCTACGTAAAAAACAGAAAATTCACAATGCTATGTGCAGTAACTATTGCCATGACATATGAAAAATTGCCATGATGTCTATAAATTTATTGCCATGTTGTACATAAATGATTTGCCGTGGTCTAGTACAATACTTCCTCTGTAAACTAATATAAGAGCGTTCAGATAATGCCATGAAAAATAGTTGCCATCATTGTGATACTTAATTTTCCATCATATATGTACTGAAACTATATAAAACATACACAAAAACACGAAGAAATTGTCCTGATTTATCAAAATAATTCTGAAAAGTCTGCCGTTTGGCAAATTTCTAAAATTTACCATGTAAGTAATAAACAAGTACAAATAAAACATTGTAATTTGTGTTCTCTAAAATGATGACAAATCTATGGAAAACAAGAGTACAAAGAGAGACATGGCAACTTTTAGAATATGATCTATGGATCATAGAAAATGCGGGAGGGAAATCTATGGGTGACATGCCAAATGTATATATTTTGGAAATAAAGGTCACACCGGCTACTTAAGAAATGTTGTTCTCTTAAATTTTCCATGGCAATTGTGTATAAACAGAATTGTAAGTTTTGCCATGTGAGTAGTGCACATGTTGCTAGTATATAAAAAACAAAGTACAAATAGACATGGTAACTTTGTAAGAAAATCTATATAGGTCATGATAAATGAGGGAAATATGTATTGGTGACATGGCAAAAGTACTGAATTTGAAAAAAAGGTCACACATACTACTTTTCAAAAAGGTTGTTATCGTAAATTTGCCATGGCAATTGTAGAGGAGATAAAATTTTAAGTTTTGCCATGTGAGTATAAGTACCCATGATGGCAATATAGAAAAAAAAGACAGTAAAAACAGAAATGGCAAGTTTGTTTTAAGAAAAAGCTATATAGGTCATGAGAAATGAGGGAAAATTGTATTGGTGACATGGCAAAAGTGTAGGATTTAAAAAAGGGGTCACATGGATAGGTTAGCTGTAAAAATGTTGTTTTCATAAATTTGCGATGGCAATTGTAGAGAGATAAAATGTTAAGTTTTGTCATGTGAGTATAAGTACCCATGATGGCAATACAGAAAAAAAAACACAGCACAAATAGAAAAGGCAAGTTTTTCTTTAGGAAAAAGCTATATAGGTCATGAGAAATGAGGGAAAAAATGTATTGGTGACATGGCAAAAGTGTAGGATTTGAAAAAGGGGTCACATGGATAGGGTAGCTGTAAAAACGTTGTTTTCATAAATTTGCGATGGCAATTGTAGAGAGATAAAATCTTAAGTTTTGCCATGTGAGTATAAGTACCCATGATGGCAATATAGAAAAAAACACAGTATAAATAGAAATGGCAAGTTCTTTTTTAAGAAAAAGCTATATAGGTCCTGAGAAATGAGGGAAAATGTATTGGTGACATGGCAAAAGTGTAGGATTTGAAAAAGGGTTCACATGGATAGGGTAGCTGTAAAAATGTTGTTTCCGTAAATTTGCGATGGCAATTGTAGAGAGACAAAATTTTAAGTTTTGCCATGTGAGTAGTATACATGATGGCAATATAGAAAAAATATAGTACAAATAAACATGGCAAGTTTTAAAAATTCTATATAGGTCATGGCAAATGCCATGATATAGAACAATGTGTTTTACATTTTTTAAGGAGAGGAACAAAAACTTATAATAAGTTTCCACTATGTAGAGCAAACAAAAAAATGCCATGGCTCTACAAAATTTGGCAAGAACAATTTTTTTTGCCATGCTGGAAAATTTGCCAAGAACATAATTTTTTAAAATACTGTAAAATTTGCCATGGATCTGGAATTGTATTTGCCATGAGACTAGTACAAACTATTTCTTTGCTCACAAGCAAAAAAATTGAAGATGCCATGGCATACATATCTTAATTCACCATTCATCAACATAATTTGCCACTCGAACACATCATAAATTGCCTTTCTTTATTTTGTATTAAAAATGAAAAGTTGTAAAAAATGCAAACTAATTGTCATGTACAGTTTGCAGCTTGTGCATTATGTTGACCGAAAATTGACTTGCATATCGATAGCGATAGAGCATGAGAGGCAAGCCATGGAAAAACTGCCGTAGGTAAAATGCAATACCTGTGCCCCCCCCCCCCCCCAAAGAGAGCTCCTTCTGTCGCATCTTCTTCCGTGATGGACATCTGATACTGCCCTCCATGAACGTGCCTATCGGCGGCCCTCGGCACGCAGCCCCCGACAATGGTCCTGACCACCGCTACCTCATTGGGCACCATCGGGAGCACCTACCGTGCGCCTCGGCCTGGCCAACCATCCCCCGAGCCCCTAAGCCCTCGGCCTCCCGCGCTGCAGCCACCCCGCGATGATGGCCGTCGCTTGAGCTCGACACTACTCCATCGCGAAGCTCCTATAGTCGGGCCTACAACATCATATTCAGCTGGCCACCATCCCCACCATCAGGACGTTCGCAGTGGTAGATGCCCATCTCCTATGGTAGGAGATGGGTGAGTGGATTGATTGCCATCCCTTCTGTCCAAGCCACTGTTGGAAATGTGCCCTAGAGGCAATAATAAAAGGATTATTATTATATTTCCTTGTTCATGATAATTATCTTTTATTCATGCTATAATTGTATTATCCGGAAATCGTAATACACGTGTGAATACATAGACCACAATATGTCCCTAGTGAGCCTCTAGTTGACTAGCTCGTTGATCAATAGATAGTCATGGTTTCTGACTATGGGCATTGGATGTCATTGATAACGGATCACATCATTAGGAGAATGATGTGATGGACAAGACCCAATCGTAAGCATAGCACAAGATCATGTAGTTCGCTTTGCTAGAGCTTTTCCAATGTCAAGTATCTCTTCCTTAGACCATGAGATCGTGTAACTCCCGGATACCGTAGGAGTGCTTTGGTGTACCAAACGTCACAACGTGAATCGGGTGACTATAAAGGTGTACTACAGGTATCTCCAAAAGTGTCTGTTGGGTTGACACGGATCGAGACTGGATTTGTCACTCCGTGTTACGGAGAGGTATCACCGGGCCCACTCGGTAGTGCATCATCATAATGAGCTCAAAGTGACCAAGTGTCCGGTCACGGGATCATGCATTACGGTATGCGAGTAAAGTGACTTGCGATAACGAGATTGAACGAGGTATTGGGATACCGACGATCGAATCTCGGCAAGTAACATACCAATTGACAAAGGGAATTGTATACGGGGTTGTTTGAATCCTCGACATCGTGATTCATCTGATGAGATCATCGAGGAGCATGTGGGAGCCAACATGGGTATCCAGATCCCGCTGTTGGTTATTTCCTGAGAGCCGTCTCGGTCATGTCTACATGTCTCTCGAACCCGTAGGGTCTACACATGTAACATCCCAAAATTCTAAATTTTGGAATGTTATATTAAATAAATAGTTTTGATTGTTTGTTTGATTGTTGTCTGAATGATTGAGTGAAATTGAGTGAAATTCAAAACTTTTTGAAGGTTAAATGAGAGGGAATTAAAGGACTTTCCCAAACTTTCATTTTTCTTTTATGATCTCCGGGAATTCAAATTCTTTTCATCACAAAACCCTGGAGAGAAGATGACATGACTTCTCCCATTTATTTAAATGACAAGGGGTGTTGAAAATATTTTCCAATTCTGAAACTTTATGCAACTCAATGATTTTCACGAGCGAAGATAAAATGACTTCTTCAAAACATATGAAATATGAGTTGGGAGTTTTAAAAGAATTAAATTCAAAGTTCTTTCGAATTTATTTCCAATTTGGAGTTATTTGAGTTTTATTCAAATTATTTTCTCCAAAACAAAATATATGGAAAATAGGGTAACATGATTCCCTACATCAGAAAATTGAGAGAAATTAATTTGAAGTCATTTTGGTATTTTAAAATGATTTTATTGGACCAGTAGCACTGTGTGAATTATTAAAATTTGTGTGGATTTTATTTGATATTAGAATAATGTTCATCTTGTAGGAAATATTTTTCTGCAAATTTTGATATATTATATGCCTATATAAAAGTTTTAATTATTTTGTTTTTGTTTTAGTTCTGTGAAATTTTGTTAAAGAAAAATATGCAGCGCCTTGGGCCAAAGGCCCAAGCCGCGACCAGCCACCGCCAAGGCCAAGGCCAAGGCCATCGCACGCACACACCTAGGGGCCAGGAGCCCAGGTTTTATTCTTTACAAATCCTAGTAGGATTTGATCCCGTTCGTTATTCCGCTTATTCTGATTTGTTTCTAGATCTTTTCCCTTTTGTTTCCTAATCCTAGTCTATTTCTTGTCCCCTACCCAAGCAAAGCCCTCCCCTCCCCACTATAAATACCCAAGCACCCCCCCCCCTCCAACACATCAAACCAACACCTCTCCTCTCCGCTCCTCTCCGCAGCAGCAGCAGAAGCAACACCACCGCCGCCGCCAAGTGCCGCCGCCCAGCCTCGACCTCTCCTGAGGTTTATATGATCTCCTCTCCACCGTCCCGTGATCTCCTTTCCTCTAGGAGCAACTGCAACATCGGATCCGATCTTCTTCCCCAACTCCGACGACTACTCCGTGAGATCCACGAAATCCTGTAATTCATTTTTTCAGAAAATAGCAATCTTAGAAAATTCATATCTTTTAGAGTTTTAGTATTTTGAGTGATTCCAATTGCTATGTGTCACAAATTTGCTGAAGTTTCTGTTAGTTCAATTTTATTTCACATTTGAGCAGTTTAAATTTGTGTTTGTATGAATTTTCTCAAATAACTAGATTTGAGCTATTTTGAGTTAGGAATATTATTTTTGACCGATTCTTTTTGCTCCTGGTCTCTAGGACCTTTGTTTATCCAGTAGTATTTATTATTTTATTTTCAGGTTAATTTAAATTAGGTTTTTAGCAAAACAGTACTGTTTTAGTATTAGTTCTGTTTTAGCTTTTTCTTTATTGTTTTTATTAGTTTTAAATTATTTCTTTTTGTCACTTTTGACAAAATTAGTTGTGTTTCTGTTAGACAACAGGAGAAAATTTATTTTATTTTAAAAATTTATTTTCCTTAATTTTGTATGAAACCTTCTATAGGTCATAGTTAGAGTTTTATAAAAGCTTTTTATTTTTTCTTTTGCAAATAAAATTTTATGGAAAAATACTTTCTGTTAAATTAGTTATTTTACATTTTATTTTCTGTTAATTTATTAGTTTAGTATTTTAATTGTTGTTAAGTTTTTACTTATGGCAAAACTATATTAGATGTTTGTAGCAAAGTCATAGATCTTCGTTAGTAGTTTTTCTTTGTAGTTTTATTTGAAGTTTCTTTTGATTTTGTTTGAGTTTTATTATCGATTTTCCTTGCTGTTTTGATTGTTATTTCGAGTGCTAAAATTGTTTGCTAGGATGTTTGCTTATGTGAATGCTATGTTTGACTATATAGATTTTCAACGGAGTGACGATTAGTTCTACCAAGTCATTTTCTGACAGCGTTGTTATCTTCATCAAGTATTACCAGGCAAGTTCACTTTGACCATGCTTTCATACCTATGTTTTATTGCATTTAGTGGCATCATTGCAACAATCCCTCCAGTAGTGATATTGAGTTCTTGTAGTTGAGTAGTATGCATGAGGCAGGAACCCATCACCCTGCTACCAAGCCCGGACGTTATTTATTTAAATGCTACGCTATAGTAGACGGATTGGTATGAGTGCTCGGAGTGGTGTGAGAATGGAGGATCTACGTCAATGAAGACAACTCCATGATGGAATCTGCAAGGACTGCATCTTCAAGGCCTCAAGACTTCAAGACTCGAGACAAGAATTCAATACACACTACTAGGTGAAGGACGGTTGACGGGCACCCTGGAGAAACCAGTGGTTGGCGGGATGCATGGAGAAGCGCCATGACATCTTGCGGAAAGCTTCACCTGACTCAAAGAGACGGAAGAATACTTCATGCCCGGAAGCTTACCTGCAACCGCAAGTCATTATGGGCTCGCTTGGTTGACCTTAGTTGTGACTCTGGCTGGGGCGGTACTAGCAGATGTAGAACTACGGTAGGATGGGATGAGTACCGACAGTGGTCGAGGAACTCTTCGAAGACCATGTTTGGTCATCTTGTTCTCAAACACCTCAAGTGCGAGAACGTAAAAAGAGGGATCGAATCTTGCGGGTAAAGTGTACAAACCTCTGCAGAGGGTTTAAACCTAATCGATTAGCCGTGTCCCCGGTTACGGACAATTTGAGCCTCTGGACTTGGATCTATCTCGGAACTCTCAACACCGGATTGATAACTTAATTGTGGGCAACTTATGATGATTTTGGGCTATGAGACATCGGTTGGCGGAACCATGTCATGCTATAAAACTCCATAGTACATACTTCAGTTATTCCTTTGATGTAGGGAAAATAAAACCAGCTTTTACGCAAACAATACTCAGTCACCGAGCCACAGAGCCATATTGCATATAGTATAGTTTTATCATCTGTTTTCTCATGTTGTGATCTTGCCGGTACATCCAATGTACTGACCTACACGGCTTCAACGTATCATGTTGCAGATATTTTACTTTCGACGAGTAAGAGTACGGTACAGGGTTACGGTCTACACTCAACCTGCCGATGGCGTTGATGGGACTCCACACCCGACTATTTGTTTCCGCTGTGACCTATGAGGTATATATCAGTTTTACGTTAATTATACATGTGATTGCACTTTGATATATACATTGATGTACTGTGTGTGCCAAAGATACTGATCCAGGATGGCACAAAGAACACGTAGGCTTGACCGCTCGAGGTCGGGTCGCTACAACACACTTAAGGTTCGGTGGCGCTTAGGGTTGTATGAATATGAGTATGCAGTAAACCGAATGTTGTTCGAGTCCGGATGAGATCCCTGACGTCACGAGGAGTTCCGGAATGGTCCGGAGGTAAAGAATTATATATAGGAAGTGTCGCTTGCCATCGGGAAAGTTTCGGTCACCTGTATTGTACCGGGACCACCGGAAGGGTCCTGGGTCCACCGGTGGGGCCACCCATCCGGAGGGCCCCATGGGCTGAAATGGGAGGGAACTAGCCCATAGTGGGCTGGTGCGCCTCTTGGCCCACCCCGCGCCTAGGGTTGAAACCCTAGGGTGGGGGGCGCCCACTGCCTTGGGGCACTCCACCCCTTGGCCGCCGCCCCTTGGGAGATTAGATCTCCAGGGCGGCGCGCCCGGGGCCTATATAAAGGGAGGGGGAGGGGCAGCCGCACCTGAAGTTATGGCGCCTCCCTTCCCTGCTACACTCTTCCTCCTCCGCCACGAAGCTTGGCGGCCCTGCCGAGTATCTGCTGCTCCACCACCACCACGCCGTCGTGCTGCTGCTGGAGCCATCTTCTTCAACCTCTCCTTCCATCTTGCTGGATCAAGAAGGAGGAGACGTCATCCGCTCCGTACGTGTGTTGAACGCAGAGGTGCCGTCCGTTCGGCACTCGGTCATCGGTGATTTGGATCACGATGAGTACGACTCCATCATCCACGTTCTAGTGAACGCTTCCGCACGCGATCTACAAGTGGTATGTAGATGCAATCTCTCTCCCATGACTCGTTGCTTAGATGAACTCATAGATGGATCTTGGTGAAACCGTAGGAAAATTTTTAATTTTCTGCAACGTTCCCCAACAGTGGCATCATGAGCTAGGTCTATGCGTAGTTCTCTATTGCACGAGTAGAACACAATTTTGTTGTGGGCGTAGATCTTGTCAACTTGCTTGCCGCTACTAGTCTTATCTTGCTTCAGCGGTATTGTGGGATGAAGCGGCCCGGACCAACCTTACACGTGCGCTTACGTGAGACCGGTTCCACCGATCGACATGCACTAGTTGCATAAGGTGGTTGGCGGTGTCTGTCTCTCCCACTTTAGTTGGAGCGGATTCGATGAAAAGGGTCCTTATGAAGGGTAAATAGAAGTTGACAAAATCACGCCAGGTTATTCGTAGGTAAGAAAACGTTCTTGCTAGAACCCAATTGCAGCCACGTAAAAGATGCAACAACAATTAGAGGATGTCTAACTTGTTTTTGCAGCAATTGTCATGTGATGTGATATGGCCAGAAGCTGTGATGAACGATGAATGATATATTGTGATGTATGAGATCATGTTCTTGTAATAGGAATCACGACTTGCATGTCGATGAGTATGACAACCGGCAGGAGCCATAGGAGTTGTCTTAATTATTGTATGACCTGCGAATCAATGATTCAACGCCATGTAAATTACTTTACTTTATTGCTACACGTGTTAGCCATAGTAGTAGAAGTAATAGTTGGCGAGCAACTTCATGGAGACACGATGATGGAGATCATGATGATGGAGATCATGGTGTCATGCCGGTGACAAGATGATCATGGAGCCCCGAAGATGAAGATCAAAGGAGCTATATGATATTGGCCATATCATGTCACTACTTTATATAATTGCATGTGATGTTTATTATGTTTTATGCATCTTGTTTACTTAGAACCACGGTAGTAAATAAGATGATCCCTTATAATAATTTCAAGAAAGTGTTCCCCCTAACTGTGCACCATTGCTAAAGTTCGTCGTTTCGAAGCACCACGTGATGATCGGGTGTGATAGATCCTTACGTTCACATACAACGGGTGTAAGACAGTTTTACACATGCATAAACACTTAGGGTTAACTTGACGAGCCTAGCATGTATAGACATGGCCTCGAACACAAGAGACCGAAGGTCTAACATGAGTCGTATGGAAGATACGATCAACATGGAGATGTTCATCGACGATGACTAGTCCGTCTCACGTGATGATCGGACACGGCCTAGTCGACTTCGGATCATGTAACACTTAGATGACTAGAGGGATGTCAAATCTGAGTGGGAGTTCATTAAACAATTTGACTAGATGAACTTAATTATCATGAACTTAGTCTAAAGTCTTTGCAAAATATGTCTTGTAGATCAAATGGTCAACGCCATGTCACCATGAACTTCAACGCTCCTAGAGAAAACCAAGCTGAAAGACGATGGCAGCAATTATTCGGACTGGGTCCGAACCCGAGGATCATCCTCATAGCAGCCAAGAAACAATATGTCCTAGAAGCACCGCTAGGTGAAGCACCCATCCCAGAGAACCAAGACATTATGAATGCTTGGCAGTCTCGTCTTGATGATTACTCCCTCGCTCAATGCGGCATGCTTTACAACTTAGAACCGGGCTCCAAAAGCGTTTTGAGCAACACGGAGCATATGAGATGTTTGAGGAGCTGAAAATGGTTTTCCAAGCTCATGCCCGGGTCGAGAGATATGAAGTCTCCGACAAGTTATATAGTTGTAAAATGGAGGAAAACAGTTCATCAAGGAGCACATACTCAAAATGTCTGGTTGCACAACCGCCGTCCCACTGGACATTAACCTCCTGGACGAGGCGGTCATTGATGAATCCTTCATCGCTCCCACCAAGCTACAAGAGCTTTGTGATGAAATACAATATGCAAGGGATGGTGAAGACCATTCTGAAGTATTCTCAATGCTGAAGTCAGCAGAGGTTGAAATCAAGAAAGAACATCAAGTGTTGATGGTCAATAAAACCACTAAGTTCAAGAAGGGCAAGGGTAAGAAGAACTTCAAGAAGGACGGCAAGGATGTTGCCGCCCCGCAAGCAAGTTGCCGGAAGAAGTCAAAGAATGGACCCAAGCCCGAGACAGAGTGCTTTTATTGCAAAGGAAGGGCCACCGAAGCGGAACTGCCCCAAATACTTAGCGGACAAGAAGGCCGGCAACACTAAAGGTATATTTTATATACATGTAATTGATGTGTACCTTACCGAGACTCGTAGTAACTCCTGGGTATTTGATACCGTGCCGTTGCTCATATTTGTAACTCACAGCAGGAGCTGCGGAATAAACGGAGACCGGCAAAGGACGAGGTGACGATCGCGTCGGAATGGTTCCAAGGTCGATGTGATCGCTGTCGGCACGCTACCTCTACATTTACCTACGGATTAGTTTTAAACCTCAATAATTGTTATTTAGTGCCAAGTTTGAGCATGAACATTGTATCGTGATCTCGCTTAATGCGAGATGGCTACTCATTTAAATCCGAGAATAATGGTTGTTCTATTTATATGAGAGATATGTTTTATGGTCATGCTAAGATGGTCAATGGTTTATTCTTAATGAATCTCGAACGTAATATTACACATATTCATAGTGTGAATACCAAAAGATGTAAAGTTGATAACGATAGTCCCACATACTTGTGGCACTGCCGCCTTGGTCACATTGGTGTAAAGCGCATGAAGAAGCTCCATTCTGATGGACTTTTAGAGTCTCTCGATTATGAATCATTTGACACATGCGAACCATGCCTCATGGGCAAAATGACCAAGACTCCATTCTCCGGGACAATGGAGCGAGCAAGATGTAACATCCGATGAGATCATCGAGGAGCATGTGGGAGCCAACATGGGTATCCAGATCCCGCTGTTGGTTATTGCCCGAGAGCCGTCTCGGTCATGTCTACGTGTCTCCCGAACCCGTAGGGTCTACACACTTAAGGTTCGGTGACGCTAGGGTTGTATGAATATGAGTATGCAGTAAACCGAATGTTGTTCGGAGTCCCGGATGAGACCCCGGACGTCACGAGGAGTTCCGGAATGGTCCGGAGGTAAAGAATTATATATAGGAAGTGTTGTTTCAGCCATTGGGAAAGTTTCGGTCACCAGATTGTACCGGACCACCGGAAGGGTCCCGGGTCCACCGGTGGGGCCACCCATCCGGAGGGCCCCATGGTCTGAAGTGGGAGGAACCAGCCCATAGTGGGCTGGTGCGCCTCTTGGCCCACCTCGCGCCTAGGGTTGAAACCCTAGGGGGGGGCGCCCCACTTGCCTTGGGGGGCACTCCACCCCTTGGCCGCCGCCCCCCTTGGGAGATTAGATCTCCAAGGGCCGGCGCCCCTCTGGTGGCCTATATAAAGGGAGGGGGAGGGGCAGCCGCACCTGAAGTTCAGCGCGCCTCCTCCCCTGCTACACCTCTTCCTCCTCCGTCACGAAGCTTGGCGAAGCCGCCGAGTCTTGCTGCTCCACCACCACCACGCCGTCGTGCTGCTGTTGGAGCCATCTTCTTCAACCTCTCCTTCCCCCTTGCTGGATCAAGAAGGAGGAGACGTCATCCGCTCCGTACGTGTGTTGAACGCGGAGGTGCCGTCCGTTCGGCACTCGGTCATCGGTGATTTGGATCACGGCGAGTACGACTCCATCATCCACGTTCTAGTGAACGCTTCCGCACACGATCTACAAGTGGTATGTAGATGCAATCTCTCTCCCATGACTCGTTGCTTAGATGAACTCATAGATGGATCTTGGTGAAACCGTAGGAAAAATTTTAATTTTCTGCAACGTTCCCCAACAGGCACCAGCGCCACTCCCTACTGCACCATTGAAACAGTGCAAACGTGCCCCTCTATTGAACACGACACCGACCGAACCGCCGGGAGAGGGGAAGAGGCATTGGGGGGATGAGACACGACGAGTGTGTGGGGTGAGGTGACTCCGACACTATGTTGGCCCGTTCACGAGGTTTCCCCCCAAGAGCGAACGTGTGCTCGATGATGAGGTGGCTAGGCATCATTTGCGAAGATTCATGCACTTAATCCAATAGTCCACTTGCTGTACGCTCGAAAATCGTTCCCACAAAACATTGGTACATAAACATTTGTGTTTATTTATGATCTGGTGCAAAATTCCGTTTTCCGAAATGTTGGTGTGCAAGCATGGAGCACGGCATATGGCAAGGCTCTAAGTTGCCTAAGGGCATCCACAATGAGATGATGCTAAATGTATGCAACCGTTAGAATAGAATGTGGAGTATGCCCCACCGCAAAATAGAATGTAATAGAAAAATCCCATATTTATGACCATCATTCATTGCTTGTGCTAGTTGAGTGAGATTCGCATAGTATTTTATTGCATAGGTTGTTTGGCATGGGAGCATGAAGAAGTTTCAATTCCCATTATTTTGACCATGCATCTCCACAGTGTATAATAGGGCTGCCAAAAGCCAAAACTCAATTTGACAATGCTATTTGGCACACATTGCGGATGAAGGAAATATGCCCTAGAGGCAATAATAAAGTTATTATTTATTTCCTTATATCATGATAAATGTTTATTATTCATGCTAGAATTGTATTAACCGGAAACATAATACATGTGTGAATACATAGACAAACAGGGTGTCACTAGTATGCCTCTACTTGACTAGCTCGTTAATCAAAGATGGTTATGTTTCCTAACCATAGACATGAGTTGTCATTTGATTAACGGGATCACATCATTAGGAGAATGATCTGATTGACATGACCCATTCCGTTAGCCTAGCACTTGATCGCTTAGTATGTTGCTATTGCTTTCTTCATGACTTATACATGTTCCCGTAACTATGAGATTATGCAACTCCTGCCACGGAGGAACACTTTGGTGCTACCAAACGTCACAACGTGAATCGGGTGATTATAAAGGAGTACTACAGGTGTCTCCAAAGGTACTTGTTGGGTTGGCGATTTCGAGATTAGGTTTTGTCACTCCGATTGTCGGAGAGGTATCTCTGGGCCTTCTCGGTAATACACATCACATAAGCCTTGCAAGCATTACAACTAATGAGTTAGTTGTGAGATGATGTATTACGGAACAAGTAAAGAGACTTACCGGTAACGAGATTGAACTAGGTATTGGATACCGACGATCGAATCTCGGGTAAGTAACATACCGATGACAAAGGGAACAAAGTATGTTGTTATGCGGTTTGACCGATAAAGATCTTCAGAGAATATGTAGGAGCCAATATGGGCATCCAGGTTCCGCTATTGGTTATTGACCAAGAATAGTTCTAGGTCATGTCTACATAGTTCTCGAACCCGTAGGGTCCGCACGCTTAAGGTTTCGGCGATGCTTATATTATGAGTTTATGAGTTTTGATGTACCGAAGGAGTTCGGAGTCCCGGATGAGATCGGGACATGACGAGGAGTCTCGAAATGGTCGAGACGTAAAGATTGATATATTGGACAACTATATTCGGACATCGGAAAGGTTCCAATGATTCGGTATTTTTCGAGTACCGGAGAGTTACGGGAATTCGCCGGGAGAAGTATTGGGCCTTATTGGGCCCTGCGGAAAGAGAGAGGGCTGCCTAGGGCAGGCCGCGCCCAAGGCCTAGTCCGAATTGGACTAGGGGAGGCCGCACCCTTCTTCCCTTCCCTTCCTTCTCTCCTACTCCTACTAGGAAAGGAGGAGTCCTACTCCCGTGGGAGTAGGACTCCCCCCTTGGTGCGCCCCCTCCTAGGCCGGCCACCTCCTCCCTTGCTCCTTTATATACGGGTTTTCTTCATTTTGCATTTTGTCCGTGTCATGCATTTTATATTATGTCATCATGTGCATCGCATTTGCATACGTGTTCGCCTCATGATTCCGAGCATTTTTCCCGTTGTCCGCTTTTGCAATCCGCACTCCTATCTCCCCGGCGTCCTTTTACGTTTTTCCGTGTGCGGGCAGGGGGCACCCCATGACACACAAGTTGATCTATGGATCGCTCCTTAGCCGTGTCGGTGCCCCCTCCACCATATTCCACTTCGTCATATCGTCGCGAGCTTAGGCGAAGCCCTGCGCCGGAGAAGTCATATCGTCGTGGAGCTTAGGCGAAGCCCTGCGTCGGTGGAGCATCATCATCGCCCCACGCCGTCGTCGACGGAACTCATCCCGACACTTTGCTGGATCGAGTCCGGGATCGCCATCGAGCTGAACGTGTGCAGAACTCGGAGGTGCCGTCGCTCGGTGCTTGGATCGGTCGGATCGTGAAGACGTCGACTACATCAACCGCGTTGTTATAACGCTTCGCTTTCGGTCTCACGAGGGCGTGGACGACACTCTCCTCTCGTTGCTATGCCATCACCATGGTCTTGCGTGTGCGTAGGAAATTTTTTGAAATTACTACGTTCTCCAACAGTGGCATCCGAGCCTGGTTTTATGCGTTGATGTCATATGCACGAGTAGAACACAAGTGAGTTGTGGGCGATATAAGTCATACTGCTTACCAGCATGTCATACTTTGGTTCAGCGGTATTGTGAGATGAAGCGGCCGGACCGACATTACGCGTTACGCTTACGCGAGACTGGTTTCACCGCCGAGCACTAGTTGCTTAAAGGTGACCGGCGGTGTCTGCACTCTCACTTTAGTTGAACCGAGTGTGGCTACGCCCGGTCCTTGCGAAGGTTAAAACAGCACCAACTTGACAAACTATCGCTGTGGTTTTGATGCGAGGTAAGAACGGTTCTTGCTCAGCCCGTAGCAGCCACGTAAAACTTGCAACAACAAAGTAGAGGACGCCTAACTTGTTTTTGCAGGGCATGTTGTGATGTGATGTGGTCAAGACGTGATGCTATATTTTATTGTATGAGATGATCATGTTTTGTAACCGAGTTATCGGCAATCGGCAGGAGCCATATGGTTGTCGCTTATTGTATGAAATGCAAAGCCATGTAATTGCTTTACTTTATCACTAAGCAGTAGCGATAGTCGAGAAGCAATAGTTGGCGAGATGACAACGATGCTACGATGGAGATCAAGGTGTCGCTACCGGTGACGATGGTGATCATGACGGTGCTTGAGATGGAGATCACAAGCACAAGATGACGATGACCATATCATATCACTTATATTGATTGCATGTGATGTTTATCCTTTATGCATCTTATCTTGCTTTGATTGACGGTAGCATTATAAGATGATCTCTCACTAAAATTATCAAGAAGTGTTCTCCTGAGTATGCACCGCTGCTAAAAGTTCAGAGTACCCGGACACCACGTGATGATCGGGTGTGATAAGTTCTCGTCCATCTACAACGGGTGCAAGCCAGTTTTGCACACGCAGAATACTCAAAGTTAAACTTGACGAGCCTAGCATATGCAGATATGGCCTCGAACACGGAGACCGAAAGGTCGAGCGTGAATCATATAGTAGATATGATCAACATAGTGATGTTCACCATTGAAACTACTCCATCTCACGTGATGATCGGACATGGTTTAGTTGATTTGGATCACGTAATCACTTAGATGACTAGAGAGATGTCTGTCTAAGTGGGAGTTTTTTAATATGATTAAATTGAACTTTAATTTATCATGAACTTAGTCCTGGTAGTATTTTGCAAATTATGTTGTAGATCAATAAGCTCGCGTTGTTGCTTCCCTATGTTTTATATGTGTTCCTAGAGAAAATTGTATTGAAAGATGTTAGTAGCAATGATGCGGATTGGATCCGTGATCTGAGGATTATCCTCATTGCTGCACAGAAGAATTATGTCCTTAATGCACCGCTAGGTGACAGACCTATTGCAGGAGCAGATGCAGACGTTATGAACGTTTGGCTAGGTCAATATGAGCAGATGCAGATATTATGAATGTTTGGCTAGCTCAATATGATGACTACTTGATAGTTTAGTGCACCATACTTAACGGCTTAGAATCGGGACTTCAAAGACGTTTTGAACGTCATGGACCATATGAGATGTTCCAGGAGTTGAAGTTAATATTTCAAGCAAATACCCGAGTTGAGAGATATGAAGTCTTCAACAAGTTCTATAGCTAAAAGATGGAGGAGAATCGCTCAACTAGTGAGCATGTGCTCAGATTGTCCGGGTACTTCAATCGCTTGAATCAAGTGGAAGTTAATCTTCCGATAAGATAGTGATTGAAAGAATTCTCTAGTCACCATCACTAAGTTACTAGAACTTCGTGATGAACTATAGTATGCAAGGGATGACGAAAATAATTCCCAAGCTCTTCGCGATGCTAAAATCGGAAGGTAGAAATCAAGAAAAACATCAAGTGTTGATGGTTGACAATACCACTAGTCTCAAGGAAAAGGGCAAAGGAAGAAGGGAACTTCAAGAAGAACGGCAAGCAAGTTGTTGCTCGAGTGAAGAAGCCCAAGTCTGGACCTAAGCACGAGACTAAGTGCTTTTGCTGCACCGAACTGGTCATTTGAAGCGGAACTACCCCAAGTATTTGGCGGATAAGAAGGATGGCAAAGTGAACAAAGGTATATTTGATATACAGATTATTGATGTGTATTTTACTAGTGTTCATAGCAACCCCTCGGTATTTGATACTGGTTCAGTTGCTAAGAGTAGTAACTCAAACGGAGTTGCGAATGAACATAAACTAGTTGAAGGGAAGTGACGATGAGTGTTGGAAGTAGTTCCAGGATTGATATGATCATCATCGCACACTCCCTATACTTTCGGATTAGTGTTAAACCTAAATAAATGTTATTTGGTGTTTGCGTTGAGCATGAATATGATTTGATCATGTTTATTGCAAAACGGTTATTCATTTAAAGTCAAAGAATAATTGTTGTTCTGCTTACATGAATAAAACCTTCAATGGTCATACACCCAATGAAAATAGTTTTCAAAACGGTTATTCATTTAAAGTCAAAGAATAATTGTTGTTCTGCTTAAATGAATAAAACCTTCGATGGTCATACACCCAATGAAAATAGTTTATTGGATCTCGATCGTAGTGATACGCATATTCATAATATTGATGCCAAAAGATGCAAAGTTAATAATGATAGTGCAACTTATTTGTGGCACTCGCCGTTTGGGTCATATCGGTATAAAGCGCATGAAGAAACTCCATAAGGATGGATTTTGGAATCACTTGGTTATGAATCATTTGATACTTGCGAACCGTGCCTTTTGGGCAAGATGACTAAAACTCCGTTCTCCGGAACAATGGAACAAGCTACTGACTTGTTGGAAATAACACATATATACCGATGTATGCAATCCAATGAGTGTTGATGCTCGTGGCAAGTATCGTTATTTTCTGACCTTCACAAGATGATTTGAGCAGATATGGGTATATCTACTTGATGAAACATAAGTCTGAAATAATTGAAAGGTTCAAAGAATTTCAGAGTGAAGTGGAAAAATCATCGTAACATGAAAATAAAGTTTCTGCGATCTGATCACGGAGACGAATATTTGAGTTACGAGTTTGGTCTTCAATTAAAATAATGTGGAATAGTTTCACAGCTCACGCCACCTGGAACACCACAATGTTATGGTGTGTCCGAACGTCATAACCGTACTTTATTTTGATATGGTGCGATCAATGATGTCTCTTACCGATTTACCAATATCATTTTGAGGTTATGCATTAGAGACAGCTGCATTCACGTTTAATAGGGCACCATCTAAATCCGTTGAGATGACACCGTATGAACTATGGTTTAACAAGAAACCTAAGCTGTCGTTTCCTAAAAGTTTGGAGTTGTGATGCTTATGTGAAAAGTTTTCACCGATAAGCTCAAACCCAAATCGAGAAGTGCGTCTTCATAGAATACCCAAAAGAAACTGTTGGGTACACCTTCTATCACAGATCTAAAGGCAAAACATTCGTTGTTAAGATGGATCCTTTCTAGAGAAGGAGTTTCTCTCGAAAGAAGTGAGTGGGAGGAAAGTAGAACTTGATGAGGTAATTGTACCTTCTCCCTTATTGGAAAGTAGTTCATCACAGAAATCAGTTCCAAAGTGATTCCTACACCAATTAGTAAGGAAGTTAATGATGATGATCATGAAACTTCAGATCAAGTTGCTACCAAACCTCGTAGATCTTCCAGTAAGATCCGCACCAGAGTGGTGCGGTAATCATGTTCTGGAAGTCATGTTACTAGAACATGATGAAACCTACAAACTATGAGGAAGCGATGATGAGCCCAGATTCCGCGAAATGGCTTGAGACCATGAAATCTGAGATAGGATCCATGTATGAGAACAAAGTATGGACTTTGATTGACTTGCTCGATGATCAGCAAGCCATGTTAAATAAATGGATCTTAAAGAGGAAGACGGACACCGATAGTAGTGTTACTATCTACAAAGCCCGACTTGTCACAAAAGGTTTTCGACAAGTTCAAGGTGTTGACTACAATGAGATTTTCTCAAGCAGAAGCGATGCTTAAGTCTGTGCGAATCATGTTAGCAATTGCCACATTTTATGAAATCTGGCAAATGGATGTAAAACTACATTCTTTAATGGATTTATTAAAGAAGAGTTGTATATGATGCAACAAGAAGGTTTTGTCAATCCTAAAGGAGCTAACAAAATGCAAGCTCCAAATGATCCATCTATGGACCGTGCAAGCATCTCGAGTTGGAATAAACGCTTTGATAGTGTGATCAAAGCATATGGTTTTATACAGACTTTTGGAGAAGCCTGTATTTACAAGAAAGTGAGTGGGAGCACTACAGCATTTCTGATAAGTATATGTGAATGACATATTGTTGATCGGAAATAATGTAGAATTATTCTGCAAAGCATAAAGGAGTATTTGAAAGGAGTTTTTCAAAGAAGGACCTCGGTGAAGCTGCTTACATACTGAGCATCAAGATCTATAGAGATAGATCAAAGACGCTTGATAAATTTTTTCAATGAATACATACCTTGACAAGATTTTGAAGTAGTTCAAAATGGAACAGTCAAAGAAAGAATTCTTGCCTGTGTTGCAAAGGTGTGAAATTGAGTAAGACTCAAATCCCGACCACGGCAGAAAATAGAAAAGAGAATGAAAGTCATTCCCTATGCCTCAGTCATAGGTTCTATAAAGTATGCTATGCTATGTACCAGACCTATTATATACCTTGCTCTGAATTTGGCAAGGAGTACAATGGTGATCTAGGAGTAGATCATCGGACATTGGTCAAGAACATCCTTAGTGAGGACTAAGGAAATATTTCTCGATTATGGAGGTGATAAAAAAAGGCCCGTCATAAAGAGTTACATCGATGCAAGCATTTTACACTGATCCAGATGACTCTAAGTCTCAATCTGGATACATATTGAAAGTGGGAGCAATTAGCTAGAGTAACTCCGTGCAGAGCATTGTAGACATAGAATATTTGCAAAATAGATACGGCTCTGAATGTGACAGACCCGTTGACTAAGCTTCTCTCACGAGCAAAACATGATCATACCTTAGTACCCTTTGGGTGTTAAGCACATAGCGATGTGAACTAGATTATTGACTCTAGTAAACCCTTTGGGTGTTGGTCACATGTCGATGTGAACTATGGGTGTTAACCACATATAGATGTGAACTATTGATGTTAAATCACATGGCGATGTGAACTAGATTATTGACTCTAGTGCAAGTGGGAGACTGAAGGAAATATGCCCTAGAGGCAATAATAAAGTTATTATTTATTTCCTTATATCATGATAAATGTTTATTATTCATGCTAGAATTGTATTAACCGGAAACATAATACATGTGTGAATACATAGACAAACAGGTGTCACTAGTATGCCTCTACTTGACTAGCTCGTTAATCAAAGATGGTTATGTTTCCTAACCATAGACATGAGTTGTCATTTGATTAACGGGATCACATCATTAGGAGAATGATCTGATTGACATGACCCATTCCGTTAGCCTAGCACTTGATCGCTTAGTATGTTGCTATTGCTTTCTTCATGACTTATACATGTTCCTGTAACTATGAGATTATGCAACTCCTGCTTACGGAGGAACACTTTGGTGCTACCAAACGTCACAACGTAATCGGGTGATTATAAAGGAGTACTACAGGTGTCTCCAAAGGTACTTGTTGGGTTGGCGATTTGAGATTAGGTTTTGTCACTCCGATTGCCTGGAGAGGTATCTCTGGCCTTCTCGGTAATACACATCACATAAGCCTTGCAAGCATTACAACTAATGAGTTAGTTGTGAGATGATGTATTACGAACGAGTAAAGAGACTTACCGTAACTAGATTGAACTAGGTATTGGATACCGACGATCGAATCTCGGGTAAGTAACATACCGATGACAAAGGAACAAAGTATGTTGTTATGCGGTTTGACCGATAAAGATCTTCGTAGAATATGTAGGAGCCAATATGGGCATCCAGGTTCCGCTATTGGTTATTGACCAAGAATAGTTCTAGGTCATGTCTACATAGTTCTCGAACCCGTAGGGTCCGCACGCAAGGTTTCGATGCGATGTTATATTATGAGTTTATGAGTTTTGATGTACCGAAGGAGTTCGAGTCCCGGATGAGATCGGGGACATGACGAGGAGTCTCGAAATGGTCGAGACGTAAAGATCGATATATTGGACGACTATATTCGAGTTCGGAAAGGTTCGAATGATTCGGTATTTTTCGAGTACCGGAGAGTTACGGGAATTCGCCGGGAGAAGTATTGGGCCTTATTGGGCCCTGCGGGAAAGAGAGAGGGCTGCCTAGGGCAGGCCGCGCTTCTCAAGGCCTAGTCCGAATTGGACTAGGGGAGGGGCGCACCCTTCTTCCCTTCCCTTCCTTCTCTCCTACTCCTACTAGGAAAGGAGGAGTCCTACTCTGGTGGGAGTAGGACTCCCCCCTTGGTGCGCCCCTCCTAGGCCGCCACCTCCTCCCTTGCTCCTTTATATACGGGGCAGGGGCACCCCATGACACACAAGTTGATCTACGGATCGTTCCTTAGCCGTCGGCGTGCCCCTCCACCATATTCCACTTCGTCATATCGTCATGAGCTTAGGCGAAGCCTCGCGCCGAGAAGTCATATCGTCATGGAGCTTAGGCGAAGCCCTGCGTTGGTGGAGCATCATCATCGTCACCACGCCGTCATGCTTGACGGAACTCATCCCGACACTTTGCTGGATCGAGTCCGGGATCGCCATCGAGCTGAACGTGTGCAGAACTCGGAGGTGCCGTGACGCTCGGTGCTTGGATCGGTCGGATCGTGAAGACGTCGACTACATCAACAGCGTTGTTATAACGCTTCGCTTTCGGTCTCACGAGGGTACGTGGACAGACACTCTCCCCTCTCGTTGCTATGCCATCACCATGGTCTTGCGTGTGCGTAGGAAATTTTTTGAAATTACTACGTTCTCCAACAGCGGATGCCCTAAGAGTTCTGTATACAACCATTTATTTTCATATTATAAATGAAATTCAAAACTTTCTTTGAACTAAATTCAAAACTTCTTGGCGAGCCTTCCGGCCGCAGCCCCACCCATGCCTATGTGACACTACTGTAGGGGCCCATGAGAAAACGATTATCTACATGTTCCACTTTTTTATTGATAGTAAAGCCAGTCAAAATATCTCCACAAACCCACTCTGAAAATAACCAAAATTTCGATATTGAAAGCAAACTGTACTTGCATTTTTGAACTTCGAATCCAAGTTGCAACTTTTTTTTGGTTAGGAAAGGAAGACCGCACACTGTCGGTAGGAGTCACCCAAACAACCACCAGTCCAACGGGCAACGGACGGACCACGCCATGTTGCTCCGGCGCCTCCTAGGCCTCTCCACCGCTTTTGTCCCCAACCGCTACCTCACCGCCAGCGCCGTCTCCGGCCGCCTTCGCCCCTCCCTCTCCACAGGCGCTGCCTCCTCGCACCCGCCACCATGGGCCATCATCGACCACTCCATCAAGGTTGGACGCTCCTCGTCGGCCCGAACCACGTGCTTCTGCCCCATGGACCCTCCGGGTGTCTCCAGCATCTTCGCCCCGGCGCACCTCATCGACCCCAAGATCCAGCGCTTCGTCTGCAACCCCCTCACCGGCCAGATGCTCCGCCTCCCCGACATCGGTGGCTCCAGGAGGACCCTCGTCGTCTGCTACTTCTTGATCTTGCGTTGGTTTTTCCCTTGAAGAGGAAAGGGTAATGTAGCAAAGTAGAGATAAGTATTTCCCTCAGTTAGAGAACCAAGGTATCAATCCAGTAGAAGACAACACACAAATCACCAATACCTATACAAACAATCAAACAACTTGCACCCAACGCGATAAAGGGGTTGTCAATCCCTTCACGGTCACTTGCAAAAGTGAGATCTGATAGAGATAAATAAATAAAACTAAATGAAAGATAAAGTATTTTTGGTGTTTTTCATTTATAAATCGGAAAGTAAAAGATTGCAAAATAGTAGATCCGAAACTTATATGATGGAAAATAGACCCGGGGGCCATAGGTTTCACTAGAGGCTTTTCTCAAGGTAGCAAATAATACCGTGGGGGTCGGTGTACGAAAGTAGGGGCTCTCCTTTGTACCCCTTACTTGTGCACGGGCAGTCAAAGCCACGCCCGCGGCCACACTTAGCAGGGTAGAGGAGGGAAGCAGAAGTACAAGACTACCAGAGCGGTGCCAAGACGGAGGCGCCAGAAGGTCAAGCAACAAGATGGGCTTTCCCCCGGCAAGACCCTTGACGGGGCGGCCTACGCAACCCCGGCGAGAGCCTTGCTGGGGGCAGCTCACCCAACGCCAACAAGGCCGCCACCCTTGAGTCTGAGAGTTCCAAACGCCATCAACCACATTGGGACCAAGGCTCGGGAGGCGTCTCCATGGTGGCATGCAGATCTTTGTGAAGACAAAGAGCCCACAAAGCCTAGATATAAACCAGAAGGCAAGACGACCGCAAGGCTCCTTGCTGAGGATGCCCACGAGGCCCTGCTACCTCTTGAGCACTGCGTTGGTTTTCTCTTGAAGAGGAAAGGGTGATGCAGCAAAGTAGCGTAAGTATTTCCCTCAGTTTTTGAGAACCAAGGTATCAATCCAGTAGGAGGCTACGCACGAGTCCCTCGCACCTACACAAAACAAATAAATCCTCGCAACCAACGCGATAAGTGGTTGTCAATCCCTACACGGTCACTTACGAGAGTGAGATCTGATAGATATGATAGGATAATATTTTTGGTATTTTTGTGATAAAGATGCAAAGTAAAATAAAAGGCAAAGTAAAAAAGCAATGGAAATAACTAAGTATTGGAAGATTAATATGATGGAGATAGACCTGGGGGCAATAGGTTTAACTAGTGGCTTCTCTCGAGATCATAAGTATTTTACGGTGGGTGAACAAATTACTATTGAGCAATTGACAGAATTGAGCATAGTTACGAGAATATCTAGGTATGATCATGTATATAGGCATCACGTCCGAGACAAGTAGACCGCCTCCTGCCTGCATCTACTACTATTACTCCACACATCGACCGCTATGATGGCAACAATACAATACGTGCCTTGCTGCCCCTACTGTCACCGGGAAAGGACACCGCAAGATTGAACCCAAAGCTAAGCACTTCTCCTATTGCAAGAAAGATCAATCTAGTAGGCCAAACCAAACTGGTAATTTGAAGAGACTTGCAAAGATAACCAATCATACATAAGAATTCAGAAGATTCAAATATTGTTCATAGATAAAATTGATCATAAACCCACAATTCATCGGTCTCAACAAACACACCGCAAAAAAGATTACATCGGATTGATCTCCACGAGAGAGGGGGAGAACATTGTATTGAGATCCAAAAAGAGAGAGGAAGCCATCTAGCTAATAACTATGGACCTTAAGGTCTGAGGTAAACTACTCACACTTCATCGGAGGGGCTATGGTGTTGATGTAGAAGCCCTCCGTGATCGATGCCCCTTCCGGCGGAGCTCCGGAACAGGCCCCAAGATGGGATCTCGTGGGTACAAAAGGTTGCAGCAGTGGAATTAGGTTTTTTGGCTTTGTCCCTGATCGTTTGGGGGTACGTAGGTATATATAGGAGGGAGAAGTACGTCGGTGGAGCAACATGTGGCCCACGAGGGTGGAGGGCGCGCCTAGGGGGGTAGGCGCGCCCCCCTACCTCGTGGCTTCCTCGAAGCTTCCTTGACTTAGGGTCCAAGTCTCCTGGATCATGTTCGTTCCAAAAATCACGTTCCCGAAGGTTTCATTCCGTTTGGACTCCGTTTGATATTCTTTTTCTGCGAAACTCTGAAATAGGCAAAAAACAACAATTCTGGGCTGGGCCTCCGGTTAATAGGTTAGTCCCAAAAATAATATAAAAGTGAATAATAAAGCCCAATAATGTCCAAAACAGAAGATAATATAGCATGGAGCAATCAAAAATTATAGATACGTTGGAGATGTATCAAGCATCCCCAAGCTTAATTCCTGCTCGTCCTCGAGTAGGTAAATGATAAAAACAGAATTTTTGATGCGGAGTGCTACTAGGCATAATTTCAATGTAATTCTTCTTACTTGTGGTATGAATATTTAGATCCAAAAGATTCAAGATAAAATTCATATTGACATAAAAATAATAATACTTCAAGCATACTAATTAAGTAATTATGTCCTCTCAAAATAACATGGCCAAAGAAAGTTCATCCCTACAAAATCATATAGTTTAGTCATGCTCCATTTTCGTCACACAAGAATGCTCTCATCATGCACAACCCCGATGACAAGCCAAGCAATTGTTTCGTACTTCAGTAATCTCAAACTTATAAACCTTCACGCAATACATGAGCGCGAGCCATGGACATAGCACTATGGGTGGAATAGAATATGATAATGGGGGTTATGTGGAGAAGACAAAAAAGGAGAAAGTCTCACATCAACGAGGCTAATCAATGAGCTATGGAGATGCCCATCGATTGATGTTAATGCAAGGAGTACGGATTGCCATGCAACGGATGCACTAGAGCTATAAATGTATGAAAGCTCAACAAAAGAAACTAAGTGGGTGTGCATCGAACTTGCTTGCTCACGAAGACCTAGGGCACTTAAGGAGGCCCATTGTTGGAATATACAAGCCAAGTTATATAATGAAAAATTCCCACTAGTATATAAAAAGTGACAAAATAAGAGACTCTCTATCATGAAGATTATGGTGCTACTTTGAAGCACAAGTTTGGTAAAGGATAGTAACATTATCCCTTCTCTCTTTTTCTCTCATTTGTTTGGGCCTTCTCTTTTTTATGGCCTTTCTCTCTTTTTTTATTCCTCACTTGGGACAATGCTCTAGAAAATGATGGTCATCACACTTTTATTTATTTACAACTCAATGATTACAACTCGATACTAGAACATAGTATGACTCTATATGAATGCCTCCGGCGGTGTACCGAGATATGCAATGAACCAAGAGTGACATGTATGAAAGAATTATGAACGTTGGCTTTGCCACAAATACTATGTCAACTACATGATTATGCTAAGTAATATGACAATGATGAACGTGTCATGATAAACGGTATGGTGGAAAGTTGCATGGCAATATATCTCGGAATGGCCATGGAAATGCCATAATAGGTAGGTATGGTGGCTGTTTTGAGGAAGATATAAGGAGGTTTATGTGTGAAAGAGTGTATCATATCACGGGGTTTGGATGCACCGACGAAGTTTGCACCAACTCTCAATGTGAGAAAGGGCAATGCACGGTACTGAAGAGGCTAGCAATGATGGAAAGGTGAGAGTGTGTATAATCCATGGACTCAACATTAGTCATAAAGAACTCACATACTTATTGCAAAAATCTACAAGTCATCAAAAACCAAGCACTACGCGCATGCTCCTAGGGGGATAGATTGGTAGGAAAAGACCATCACTCGTCCCCGACCGCCACTCATAAGGAGGACAATCAAAGAACACCTCATGTTTCAAATTTGTTACATAACGTTTACCATACGTGCATGCTACGGGACTTGCAAACTTCAACACAAGTATTTCTCAAATTCACAACTGCTCAACTAGCACAACTTTAATATCACTACCTCCATATCTCAAAACAATCATCAAGCATCAAACTTCTCTTAGTATTCAACTCACTCATAAGAAAGTTTTTTACTAATCTTGAATACCTAGCATATTAGGATTATTTAAGCGAATTACCATGCTATTTAAGTCTCTCAAAATAATCTAAGTGAAGCATGAGAGATCAAAAGTTTCTATAAAACAAATCCACCATCGTGCTCTAAAAGATATAAGGGAAGTACTAGAGCAAAACTATATAACTCAAAAGATATAAGTGAAGCACATAGAATATTCTAATAATTTCCGAATCATGTGTGTCTCTCTCAAAAGGTGTGTACAACAAGGATGAATGTGTGATAACCCACAAGTGTAGTGGATCGCAACAGCTTTCGAGGGTAGAGTATTCAACCAAATTTATTGATTCGACACAAGGGGAGCCAAAGAATATTCTCAAGTATTAGCAGCTGGGTTGTCAATTCAACCACACCTGGAAACTTAATATCTGCAGCAAGGTATTTAGTAGCAAATTAGTATGATAGTAGTGGTAACGGTAACAAAAGAGTAATGAAAGCAAAAGTAATATTTTTGGTGTTTTGTAATGTTTGTAACAGTAACAACGGGAAAGTAAATAAGCATAAACCAGTATATGGAAAGCTCGTAGGCATTGGATTGGTGATGGATAATTATGCCGGATGCGGTTCATCATGTAACAATCATAACATAGGGTGACACAGAACTAGCTCCAATTCATCAATGTAATGTAGGGATGTATTCCGAATATAGTCATACGTGCTTATGGAAAAGAACTTGCATGACATCTTTTGTCCTACCCTCCCGTGGCAGCGGGGTCCTAATGGAAACTAAGGGATATTAAGGCCTCCTTTTAATAGAGAACTGGAACAAAGCATTAGCACATAGTGAATACATGAACTCCTCAAACTATGCTCATCACCGAGAAGTATCCCGATTATTGTCACTTCGGGGTTGTCGGATCATAACACATAATAGGTGACTGTAGACTTGCAAGATAGGATCAAGAACACACATATATTCACGAAAACATAGTAGGTTCAGATCTGAAATCATGGCACTCGAGCCCTAGTGACAAGCATTAAGCATAGCAAATTCATAGCAACATCAATCTCAGAACATAGTGGATACTAGGGATCAAACCCTAACAAAACTAACTCGATTACATGATAGATCTCATCCAACCCATCACCGTCCAGCAAGCCTACGATGGAATTACTCACGCGCGGCGGTGAGCATCATGAAATTGGTGGTGGAGGATGGTTGATGATGACGACGGCGACGAATCCCCCTCCCCGGAGCCCCGAACGGACTCCAGATCAGCCCTCCCGAGAGGTTTTAGGGCTTGGCGGCGGCTCCGTGTCGTAAAACGCGGTGATTTCTTCTCCTTGATTTTTTTCTCTCCGAAAGCAAATATATAGAGTTGGAGTTGGCGTCGGAGGAGCTCCAGGGGGCCCATGAGGTAGGGGGCGCCCCTCACCCTCGTGGACAGGGTGTGGGCCCCCTGGTCTTAATCTTTGGCAAGGATTTTTTATTATTTTTTACTAGATGTTCCGTGGAGTTTCAGGTCATTCCGATAACTTTTGTTTTCTGCACATAAAACAACATCATGGCAATTCTGCTGAAAACAACGTCAGTCCGGGTTAGTTCCATTCAAATCATACAAGTTAGAGTCTAAAACAAGGGCAAAAGTGTTTGGAAAAGTAGATACGACGGAGACGTATCAATGTGGTAAACTAAAAAGCAAAGACTCAAATCATACAAGACGCTCCAAGCAAAACACATATCATGTGGTGAATAAAAATATAGCTCCAAGTAAAGTTACCGATGGAAGTAGATTTAAAGAGGGATGCCTTCCGGGGCATCCCCAAGCTTTGGCTTTTTGGTGTCCTTAGATTATCTTGGGGGTGCCATGGGAATCCCCAATCTTAGGCTCTTGCCACTCCTTGTTCCATAATCCATCAAAATCTTTCACCCAAAACTTGAAAACTTCACAACACAAAACTCAGCAGAAAATCTCGCGAGCTCCATTAGCAAAAGAAAACAAAAGACCACTTCAAGGTACTGTAATGAACTCATTATTTATTTATATTGGTGCTAAACCTACTGTATTCCAACTTCTATATGGTTTATAAACTCTTTTACTAGCCATAGATTCATCAAAATAAGCAAACAACACACGAAAAACAGAATCTGTCAAAAACAGAACAGTCTGTAGTAATCTGTAACTAACGCAAACTTCTGGAACTCCAAAGCATCATCCAAAATAGGACGACCTAGGAAATTTGTTTATTGATCAGCAGCAATTGGAATCAATATTTTATCACGTTCTGGTGATTTTTAACAATTATTTTCATGAACAGAAAGTTTCTGGAAATTTCTGCAAGATCAAATAACTATCATCCAAGAAGATCCTATAGGTTTAACTTGGCACAAACACTAATTAAAACATAAAAACACATCTAACCCGAGGCTAGAACAAATATTTATTACTAAGCAGCAAGTAAAAATATTGGTTTGTCTCCCAACAAGTGCTTTTCTTTAAAGCCTTTTTAGCTAGGCATTAAGATTTCAATGATGCTTACGTGAAAGACAAGAATTGAAGCATAAAGAGAGCATCATAAAACATGTGACAAACACACTTAAGTATAACATACTTCCTGTTCATAGGCATATTATAGGCAAACAAATTATCGTAGCAAGCAAAAACTAGCATATGCAAGGAAGCGGAAAGGAACAATAGCAATCTCAACATAACGAGAGGTAATTTAGTAACATGAAAATTTCTATAACCATATTTCCTCTCTCATAATAATTACATGTAGGATCATAAGAAAATTCAACAATATAGCTATCACATAACATATTCTCAACATGATTCACATGCATGTGAAGTTGACACCCTTCCAAAATAGTGGGATTATCATTAACTAAAGTCAGGATTTCTCCAAGCCCACTTTTATCCAAAATTTCATAAGATTGAATATTACCCAAATATGTGGGATCTAAAGCACTCTTCCAAACCCACTTTCAATATTATTGCAAAATACTATTATCAATCTTATATTCATCATGGGGCTTAAATAAATTTTCAAGATCATAAGAAGAATCTCCCCAATCATGATTATTGCAACAGGTAGTGGACATAGCAAAACTAGCATCCCCAAGCTTAGGGTTTTGCATATTATTAGCATAATTTACATCAATAGAATTTATAACAAAATCATCGCAATCATGCTTTCTATTCAAAGATCTATCGTGAATCACTTCATAAAGCACTTCATCACAATTTTCAGATTCACGGATTTCAAGAAAAACCTTATGAAGATAATCTAGTGCATGCAAATCACTAGGAACTGGTTCATCATAATTGGATCTCTTAAAAAGATTGGTAAGCGGGTGAGGATCCATATATATTAGCTTCTCTGTTTAGGAATAAATACTATACTATTTCAACCAAACGAGCAAACGAGCCAAGTAAGACATCAAGACGAACGGAAAAAGGGCGAATAAAACGGCATGGGTGAAGTGGGGGAGAGGAAAACGAGAGGCAAAAGGCGAATAATGTAATGCGGAAGATAAGGGTTTGTGATGGGTACTTGGTATGTTGACTTTTGCGTAGACCTCCCCGGCAACGGCGCCACAAATCCTTCTTGCTACCTCTTGAGCACTGCGTTGGTTTTCCCTTGAAGAGGAAAGCGTGATGCAGCAAAGTAGCGTAAGTATTTCCTCAATTTTGAGAACCAAGGTATCAATCCAAGAGGAGGCTACGCATGAGTCCCTCGCACCTACACAAAACAAATAAATCCTCGCAACCAACGCGATAAGGGGTTGTCAATCCCTACACGGTCACTTACGAGAGTGAGATCTGATAGATATGATAGGATAATATTTTTGGTATTTTTGTGATAAATATGCAAAGTAAAATAAAAGGCAAAGTAAAAAGCAATGGAAATAACTAAGTATTGGGGGATTAATATGATGGAGATAGACCCGGGGGCCATAGGTTTCACTAGTGGCTTCTCTCGAGAGCATAAGTATTTTACGGCGGGTGAACAAATTACTGTTGAGCAATTGACAGAATTGAGCATAGTTATGAGAATATCTAGGTATGATCATGTATATAGGCATCACGTCCGAGACAAGTAGACCGACTCCTGCCTGCATCTACTACTATTACTCCACACATCGACCGCTATCCAAAGATGCATCTAGAGTATTAAGTTCATAAGAACAGAGTAACGCCTTAAGCAAGATGACATGATGTAGAGGATAAATTCATGCAATATGATAAAACCCCATCTTGTTATCCTCGATGGCAACAATACAATCGTGCCTTGCTGCCCCTCATCACACCGGGAAAGGACACCGCAAGATTGAACCCAAAGCTAAGCACTTCTCCCATTGCAAGAAAGATCAATCTAGTAGGCCAAACCAAACTGATAATTCAAGAGACTTGCAAAGATAACCAATCATACATAAAAGAATTCAGAAGATTCAAATATTGTTCATAGATAAACTTGATCATAAACCCACAATTCATCGGTCTCAACAAACACACCGCAAAAGAAGATTACATCGAATAGATCTCCACGAGAGAGGGGGAGAACATTGTATTGAGATCCAAAAAGAGAGAGGAAGCCATCTAGCTAATAACTATGGACCCGAAGGTCTGAGGTAAACTACTCACACTTCATTGGAGGGGCTATGGTGTTGATGTAGAAGCCCTCCTTGATCGATGCCCCTTCCGGCGGAGCTCCGGAACAGGCCCCAAGAAGGGATCTCGTGGGTACAGAAGGTTGCGGCGGTGGAATTAGGTTTTTGGCTCCGTCCCTGATCGTTTGGGGCTACGTAGGTATATATAGGAGGAAGAAGTACGTCAGTGGAGCAACATGGGGCCCACGAGGGTGGAGGGCGCGCCCAGGGGGGTAGGCGCCCCCCTACCTCGTGGCTTCCTTGAAGCTTCCTTGACTTAGGGTCCAAGTCTCCTGGATCATGTTTGTTCCAAAAATCACGTTCCCGAAGGTTTCATTCCGTTTGGACTTCGTTTGATATTCTTTTTCTGCGGAACTCTGAAATAGGCAAAAAACAGCAATTACAGGCTGGGCCTCCGTTAATAAGTTAGTCCCAAAATAATATAGAAGTGAATAATAAAGCCCAATAATGTCCAAAACAGAAGATAATATAGCATGGAGCAATAAAAAATTATAGATACGTTGGAGACGCATCAGGCCCCGACAGGGCTCCTTGCCGAAGATACCCCCGAAGCCCCAGCAAGCCTCTTGCCGAGGGAGCTCATAAGGCCCCGGCAAGAGCCTTGCCGGGAATATACGCAAGACCGCGCCAAGGCCTTGCCGCCCCATCGCCGCCCAGCTCAGCGGCCGACCCACCGACTAAAGCAAGTACCCACTTGGCAGTACGTGGCTCCTAATCCAACTGGTCAAGCACCTGCGTGGTGGCATGCAAATCTTCGTGAAGACCCTACCACCATGCCAGCTCAGCAGCCAGCCAGCCTATGCGGCGATGCATGCCTCATTGGCCTGGATGCGTGTGGGAGCAAGACGGAGCGGCGACGGACGGGACGGGCCTCATTACCGTCCCGATAAAGCAAGTGGACACCTAAGGAGCGCATTTAATGCGTTTTGTCCCATAATGGCAGGCGATAAGCTTGTACAATGTATACCTTTCCACCTCCTATCACTAAAAAAAATACACTTCCATGATGATACGTGTTTGTCACAGTAGGTCGCTTTTTTTGTCATGCATGTACATCCAGGACGATTTTATGACAGAATCAAGATAGTCATACCTGTACAAGCTTATCGTAGAAGTGTTCCATGACATACCAAAATTATCATCACGGAAGTGTCCACTTCCATGACGATAAATCGCGCGTCACAGAAGTGCTTTCGTCAAGGGTGACCGACACGTGGCATCCACCGTAACGGAATGCCGTTAAGCTATCGGGTCGGGTTTTGGATCCGATAACCCGTTAACAGCCCCGACCAATGGGAAATTTCCACGTGTAAAATTCTTATTGGCCGGACGAAACACGTGTCAGCTCGTTAGTGGGTCAGATAGGCGCCTATGATATGTCGACACGTGCCACGGCCCACCACTAGCCCATTTAGCTTACAAAGCTGGCCCATTTGACTTGGTCAAAAGTTAACGGGCTGGCCCATGAAAAGCCTGTTAACGGTCTCTTTGCAAATAGCCCATTTTATGGCCCGTTAACTCACGGCCCGTTAGGCCCTAAAGGAAATCGGCCCAACAACATCATGTGGGCCGTCGAATATAACACCACCCCATTTCACTTTCGGCCCATGTATGGCCCACGACGTCTATCGGCCCATATGAGGCCTTCATATCTTTCGGCCCTTTACAGGCCCACGGTGACTCTAGCCCATAATGAACAGTAATTTTCTTTATACCCGTTAACGGCCCATGATTTTCATGCGCCGTTTCCAGCCCGTGTTAGCTTTCGGCCTATTGACGGCCCATACGTTCTTGGGCTCCTTTTCGGCCCTCGATTACTTCCGGCCCGTTACTGGCCTGTTCCCCTAATGGGCCAAATTCGGCCCATGGCAAGAGTCGACCCGTTACTGGCATGTTCCCCTTATGGGCCAAATTCGATCCATGGCAAGAGTCGGCCCGTTACTGGCCTGTTACCCTAATGGTCCAAATTCGGCCCATGGCAAGAGTCGGCCCGTTTCTGGCCTATTAACCCGTTGCGCCGTTTCCAGCCCGTCCTATATTCTGGCCCATTAACGACCCGTTATGCCTGTGATAGAATTAAGCCTTTGCTGTCCTACGGCCTGTTAATGGCTCACATCGGGCTGGGCCGATACCAATTACGCCGATTCGGCCCATGTAGACCCATTTATCCGTGCCCGAGGCCCACCGATTCTGAGCCCATTTATCGACGGCCCGTAGGAGACCCATGGATCCTACGGCCCGTATATGGCCCATGGTAGTCTGCGCCACTAGCAAACCAGGAAAAAGAAAACTAGGAAATAAATAAGGCCAAAACTAATGCTAGGCTATTAAGGCGATTGCACAGATTACATCCACTCGACATCAAAGATTGCCACCAGTGCAAATATAGGGAACACCCTACACTATACAAAAATGGCTTGCTGTTTTCTTGACCGATGGCTGCGTTAAGAATAAATTTTGTATCGCACCAAAACAAATTACAACTATGTAAAAAAGGAAGGTTGGCATAAAACTTAACAGTCTAGCGATAAATGCACCACCAAAGTTCAAAAGCTCACCATTTGACCTGGTATTACGTTTCATGTTGTATTGTCCGATGGAGCACCATAACCCTCGCCTTCATTTCCCCTAGGCTCCTGAACAACATAGCAAATGTCTGATAGTATGGTTTCAAAACCATGCATATCTTGACGACATTGAGCAATGTTTCTCCTTGTTTCACAAAGGGTCTCTGTTAGGGAATGGACTTGTGTCAGGAGCGCAGATACAACATTGCTTTGAGCTTGCATATCTTGATCATGAGGCAGTTTGGACGATATTGCCTTAACAACCAACCCAGTATTACACAGGAACGTGCTTTTGGCACTGTTAGTGGACAGAGTACTGACCCACTGCAGCAAGAGCTGACATTGCGGTTATAGTTGCCTCGCCACCTTCAGAAGGTGGCAGTTCCACCATTTTTTCCATAGCTCGCTGAAAAGTTGAGGTTTTACATTAGTAGTACCAGAACAAAAGATATTAAGGAGGCAGCAAAACCAAACAAAATAGCTTTGGTCTATATACAGAACTTATTCTGGTGAACCCATGTAAAATATTAGTTGTATTTTATTGCAAAGTACATAATAAAATCAGGTTCCAAACATATGACCATGTACCATCGCTAATTTATTGTCTATTTCTTCACATTGTATTGAGGGCTAAGGATAAAGAGACGAAGTTTATAATACGGTAAGCATAGTATGACATCATTCATATCACAAAACAACTCAGAACAGACAAACATGCAATTGTAACGTAGTGTGGGCAAGTCCAGCACGGAACTAGATTACGTGTCAAGATCAAAGGAACATCACTCCTCTCTTTTAAACCTTGTAAGGTGCAATGATACGCTAAGACAATTGTGTATAGAATTGAAAAGAGTAATAGACATTGGCTGCAAACCATGCAGTTCAAGGCACAAGTTAGAGTAAGTAGTAGTTAAAAGGCATAAGGATTAAGGACTTACAACAGCGGCTTTGACTGGTGTAGTCATGCCCTTCTTCTTGCTGGTGTGACAGTCCTTGAAGATTTCCACATCATTTGGTTCAGGTACTTTTTGGTCCTTGCGGGCTTTCCTCTGCATTTCGAACAAGTCAATATAGATCTGATAATATGGTACAGAAAAAAGAGTGAAACAGCAGCTAATTACAAGAGCCTCGCAGTGTGCAATATAGCTACGAGAGCACTGTAAATGTTGAATTTCACTTTCAGACGGTTGGCCTTGTTCTTTGAACAGTTCACCTACAAGAAGATAGATTTGTGTGACACATGCGTAATAGGACTTCAACATGTGATCTGATCACATATATAATGTACCTGATACTTCGGATCAGACCAGTGTTTAACAAGGCCCCTCCAGTCTTCATCCTATATATTTTCCACTAGAGATGTTTTGGAAAGTTCATTGTTAGCCTTGCCTTCAAAGTGAGTTTTCCTCAAGTTATACCGATACCGTCGCAAAGCAGACTTGAAAACATGGGTGCAAGCTTGTCTGGTTGCATCATCTTGGCTATCGAACTTGAACCTCATATGTTGAAAATTATGGGAGTCCCATTATCATCAACCTAGAAAGTATGGGACAGAGCAAGACGATATTACTAGTTTCCATACATAACCATACTTACAGATAAATGGTCGAGGAAGGTGTTGAACTGGGTTTCGTCTTTGTCATTCCTGTATTGAATCCATGTTGGGAGGATACATACATGACACCTAACAGCAACCGCTGCCTCTGATACTGATACGTCTCCAACGTATCTATAATTTTTGATTGCTCCATGCTACTTTATCTACTGTTTTGGACTATATTGGGCTTTATTTTCCACTTTTATATTATTTTTGGGACTAACCTATTAACCGGAGGCCCAGCCCAGATTTGCTGTTTTTTTGCATATTTCAGTGTTTCGAAGAAACGGAATATCAAATGGAGTCCAAACGGAATGAAACCTTCGGGAACGTGATTTTCTCACCGAACATGATCCAGGAGACTTGGACCCTACTCCGAGAAGTAACAGAGGCGGTCACGAGGGTGGGGGGCGCGCCCCCTGCCTCATGGGCCCCCTGTTGCTCCACCGACGTACTCCTTCCTCCTATATATACCTATGTACCCCCAAACGATCAGAACAGGAGCCAAAAACCTAATTCCACCGCCGCAACTTTCTGTATCCAAGAGATCCCATCTTGGGGCCTGTTCCGGAGCTCCGCCGGAGGGGGCATCCACAATGGAGGGCTTCTACATCATCACCATAACCCCTCCGATGAAGTGTTAGTAGTTTACTTCAGACCTTCGGGTCCATAGCTAGTAGCTAGATGGCTTCTTCTCTCTTTTTGGATATCAATACAGTGTTCTCCCCCTCTCTCGTGGAGATCTATTCGATGTAATCTTCTTTTTGCGGTGTGTTTGTTGAGACTGATGAATTGTGGGTTTATGATCAAGATTATCTATGAACGATATTTGAATCTTCTCTGAATTTTTTTATGTATGATTGGTTATCTTTGCAAGTCTCTTCGAATTATCAGTTTGGTTTGGCCAACTAGATTGGTAGTTCTTGCAATGGGAGAAGTGCTTAGCTTTGGGTTCAATCTTGCGTGTCCTTTCCCGGTGTGATGTAAGGCAGCAAGGCACGTGTTGTATTGTTGCCATCGAGGATAACAAGATGGGGTTTTATCATATTGCATGAATTTATCCCTCTACATCATGTCATCTTGCTTAAGGCGTTACTCTGTTTTTAACTTAATACTCTAGATGCATGCTGGATAGCGGTCGATGAGTGGAGTAATAGTAGTAGATGCAGGCAGGAGTCGGTCTACTTGTCTCGGACGTGATGCCTATATACATGATCATACCTAGATATTCTCATAACTATGCTCAATTCTGTCAATTGCTCAACAGTAATTTGTTCACCCATCGTAGAATACTTATGCTCTTGAGAGAAGCCAATAGTGAAACCTATGGCCCCCGGGTCTATTCTCATCATATCAATCTCCATTAATTTAATACTTGCTTTGTTTTTACTTTGCGTTTTACTTTTCACTTTGCATCTCTATACCAAAAATACCAAAAATATTATTTATCATCTCTATCGATCTCACTCTAAGTGACCGTGAAGGATTGACAACCCCTAATCACGTTGGTTGCGAGGAGCTATTGTTTTGTGCAGGTACGAGGGACTTGTGCGTAGCCTCCTACTGGATTGATAACTTGGTTCTCAAAAACTGAGGGAAATACTTACGCTACTTTGTTGCATCATCCTCTCCTCTTCGGGGAAATCCAACGCAGTGCTCAAGAGGTAGCAAGAATAATTTCTGGCGCCGTTGCCGGGGAGGCTTACGCAAGAGCAAGTCAAGACTTGGACACCTAACAACAAGCCACTTCTGGCACCGTTAAAGTCTACATACCAAGTACACATCACAATCCCTATCTCCCGCATTACATTATTTGCCATTTGCCTCTCGTTTTCCTCTCCCCCACTTCACCCTTGTCGTTTTATTCGCCCTCTCTTTTCCAACCTCCTCCTCTTTTTCCCGTTTGCCTTTTCCTCGTCCGCTTGTTTGCTCGTGCGTTAGTTTGCTTGCTTGTTGTCATGACTAGTCTCATATCTTCTCCGTTATCTCCCGAGAATGAAGTTCTAAATTTCAAGCAAAGGGAGGGAGAAAATCCAAAAGACGCTTGGTATAGAATTTGCAATGCTCAAAATAGATCTACCAGGAAGCAATCTACTTCAGTTCTTCTTCGTAATTTTTACGTAGGTGCTAATCCTTGGTATAGATATATCCTTGATACCATTACCGGAGGGAATTTCTTGGGTAGCCATACTTTCGATTCTTATAATGCTTTAATAGATTTATTTGGCTCACCACCTCTTTTAGTTAATGGAACTATGTTAACTTTGGAGCATGTTATGCAAAGACTTGAAATTATTGAGAATAAAGTTGCTACCATTTAATCAATTGAAAATCTTGATAAAAAGATCCACAATCAAATTACCCAATATGGATCTAAGGTAGGAATGACTTTGAAAAATATTAAAGAAAAGGAACCCATAGTTAATGAGAAAATAAATCTAGATTCCACTATTAAAAAGCCTATGGGAAGAATTAATGATGTTCTTATTGTTGCAACTAGGAATTATGTGCTCGTAGATTTTATCGTTCTTGATATAGATTGCAATCCTTCTTGCCCTATTATTCTTGGTAGACCTTTCCTTAGAATGATTGGTGCAATTATTGATATGAAGGAAGGGAATATTAGATTCCAATTTCCCTCAAAGAAGGGCATGGAACAGTTTCCTAGAAATAAAATAAAATTACCATATGAATCTATCATGAGAGCCACCTATGGATTGCCTACCAAAGATGGCAATACCTAGATCTATCCTTGCTTTTATGCCTAGCTAGGGGCGTTAAACGATAGCGCTTGTTGGGAGGCAACCCAATTTTATTTTTAGTTTTTTTTGCTTTTTGCTTCTGTTTAGGAACAAATCTTTGATCTAGCCTCTGGTTAGATGTCTTTTTATGTTTTAATTAGTGTTTGTGCCAAGTTAAACCTATAGGATCTTCTTGGATGATAGTTATTTGGTATTGCTGAAAATTCCAGAATCTTTCTATTCACGAAAATAATTGTTAAAAATCTCCAGAATGTGATAAAATATTGATTCCAATTTCTGCTGATCAATAAGCAAATTGTCTAGGTCGTCCTATTTTTTTATGGATTTTTGGAGTTCCAGAAGTTCGCGTTAGTTACAGATTACTACAGACTGTTCTGTTTTTGACAGATTCTGTTTTTCGTGTGTTGTTTGCTTATTTTGATGAATCTATGGCTAGTAAAATAGTTTATAATCCATAGAGAAGTTGGAATACAGTAGGTTTAACACCAATATAAATAAAGAATGAGTTCATTACAGTATCTTAAAGTAGTCTTTTGTTTTCTTTCTCTAACGGAGCTCACGAGATTTCTATTGAGTTTTGTGTTGTGAAGTTTTCAAGTTTTGGGTAAATTCTTTTGATGGATTATGGAACAAGGAGTGGCAAGAGCCTAAGCTTGGGGATGCCCATGGAACCCCAAAGATAAAGCAAGGACACCAAAAAGTTAAATCTTGGGGATGCCCCGGAAGGCATCCCCTCTTTCGTCTACTTCCATCGGTAATTTACTTGGAGCTATATTTTTATTCACCACATGATATGTGTTTTGCTTGGAGCGTCTTGTATTATTTGCGTCTTTGCTTGTTAGTTTACCACAATCATGCTTGCTGTACACACCTTTTGAGAGAGCCATACATAAATTGTAATTTGATAGAATACTCTATGTGCTTCACTTATATCTTTTGAGCTTGATAGTTTTGCTCATAGTGCTTCACTTATATCTTTTGAGCGTGATAATTTTTGCTCTAGTGCTTCACTTAGATCTTTTAGAGCACGGTGGTGGATTTGTATTAAAGAAACTATTGATCTCTCATGCTTCACTTAGATTATTTTGAGAGTCGTTAATAGCATGGTAATTTGCTTAATATTAATAGACTTGGTATTCTAGATATGTGAAACTTTCTTTTGAGTGTGTTGAATACTAAGAAAAGTTTGATGCTTGATAATTGTTTTGAGATATGAAGATGGTGATATTAAAGTCATGCTAGTTGAGTAGTTGTGAATTTAAATAATACTTGTGTTGAAGTTTGTGATTCCCGTAGCATGCACGTATGGTGAACCGTTATGTGATGAACTCGGAGCATGATTTATTTATTGATTGTCTTCCTTATGAGTGGAGGTCGGGGACGAGCGATGGTCTTCTCCTACCAATCTATCCCCCTAGGAGCATGCGCGTAATACTTTGCTTTGATAACTTCTAGATTTTTGCAATAAGTATATGAGTTCTTTATGACTAATGTTGAGTCCATGGATTATACACACTTTTTCCCATTCTTCCACCATTGCTAGCCTCTCTAATACCGCGCACTTTTCGCCTATCATACACCCACCATATATCTTCCTAAAAACAGCCACCATACCTACCTATCATGGTATTTCCATAGCCATTCCGAGATATATTGCCATGCAACTTTCCACCGTTCTGTTTATTATGACACGCTCCATCATTGTCATATTGCTAGCACGATCATGTAGTTGACATCGTATTTGTGGCAAAGCCACCTTTCATAATTCTTTCATACATGTCACTCTTGTTTCATTGCATATCCCGGTACACCGCCGGAGGCATTCATAGAGTCATACTTTGTTCTAAGAATCGAGTTGTAATTGTTGAGTTGTAAGAAAAATAAAAGTGTGATGATCATCATTCTTTAGAGCATTGTCCCAAGTGAGGAAAGGATGATGGAGACCATGATTCCCCCACAAGTCGGGATGAGACTCCGGACGAAAAAAAGAAGAAAAAAGAAAAATGAAAAAAAAGAGGCCATAAAAAAAGAGAAAGGCCCAAATAAAAAAATGAGAGAAAAAGAGAGAAGGGATGATGTCTACTACGCAACCTTCTTGTAGACGTTGTTGGGCCTGCAAGTGCACAGGTTTGTAGGACAGTAGCAAATTTCCCTCAAGTGGTTGACCTAAGGTTTATCAATCTGTGGGAGGCGTAGGATGAAGATGGTCTCTCTCAAGCAACCCTGCAACCAAATAACAAAAAGTCTCTTGTGTCCCCAACACACCCAATACAATAGTAAATTGTATAGGTGCACTAGTTCGGCGAAGAGATGGTGATACAAGTGCAATATGGATGGTAGATATAAGTTTTTGTAATCTGAAATAATAAAAACAGCAAGGTAACAAGTGATAAACGTGAGTGTAAACGGTATTGCAATGGTAGGAAACAAGGCCTAGGGTTCATACTTTCACTAGTGCAAGTTCTCTCAACAATAATAACATAGATAGATCATATAACAATCCCTCAACATGCAACAAAGAGTCACTCCAAATCCACTAATAGCGGCGAACAAACGTAGAGATTATGGTAGGGTACGAAACCACCTCAAAGTTATTCTTTCGGATCAATCTATAAAAGAGTTCGTACTAGAATAACACCTTAAGACACAAATCAACCAAAACCCTAATGTCACCTAGATACTCCATTGTCACCTCAAGTATCCGTGGCCATGATTATACAATATGCATCACACAATCCCAGATTCATCCAACCAACATAAAAGTACTTCTAAGAGTGCCCCAAAGTTTCTACCGGAGAATCACGACGAAAACGTGTGCCAACCCCTATGCATAGGTTCCCAATGTCACGAAACCCGCAAGTTGATCACCAAGACATACATCAAGTGTTCTCAAATCTTTAAAGACTCAATCCAATAACATAACTTCAAAGGGGAAACTCAATCCATTACAAGAGAGAAGAGGGGGAGAAGAAACATAAGATCCAACTATAATAGCAAAGCTCGCGATACATCAAGATCGTGTGAAGTCGAGAACACGAGAGAGAGAGACAGATCAAACACATAGCTACTGGTACATACCCTCAGCCCCGAGGGTGAACTACTCCCTCCTCTTCATGGATAGCGCCGGGATGATGAAGATGGCCACCGGAGATGGATCCCCCCTCCAGCAGGGTACCGGAAAGGGATCCCGATTGGTTTTTGGTGGCTCTGGAGGCTTGCGGCGGCGGAACTCCCGATGTAGGTTCTGTTCTAGAAGTTTTTAGGGTACGTAGGTATATATGGGTGAAAGGAGTACCTCGGTGGAGCTACGGGGGCCCCACAAGGCAGGGGGCGCGCCCAGGGGGGGGGGGTGGGCACGCCCCCCACCCTCGTGAGCACCTCCCGTATCTTCTGACATGGGGTCCAAGTCCATCAGGTGGGTTTCCTTCCAAAAATAACTTCTCCAGTTGATTTCGTTCCGTTTTGACTCCGTCTGATATTCCCTTTCCTCAAAACACTGAAAGGCATAAAACAACAAATCTGGGCTGGGCCTCCGGTTAATAGGTTAGTCCCAAAAATAATATAAAAGTGGATAATAAAGCCCAATATTGCCTAAAACAGTAGATAATATAGCATGGAGCAATCAAAAATTATAGATACGTTGGAGACGTATCAGGCATCTCCAAGCTTTATTCATGCTCGTCCTCGAGTAGGTAAATGATAAAAAGATAACTTTTGATGTGGAATGCTACTTGGCATAATTTCAATGTAAATCTTCTTAATTGTGGTATGAATATTCAGATCCATAAGATTCAAGACAAAAGTTCATATTGACATAAAAATAATAATACTTCAAGCATACTAATCAAAGTAATCATGTCTTCTCAAAATAGCATGGAAAAATAAAGTTCATCCCTACATAATCATATAGTTAGGCTATGCTTCATTTTCGTTACACAAAGATGTTCCCAACTTCTATACCCCGATAACAAGCCAAGCAATTGTTTCATACTTAAATAATCTCAAACTTTTTCAACCTTCACGCAATACATGAGCGTGAGCCATGGATATAGCACTATGGGTGGAATAGAATATGATGATGGGGATTGTGTGGAGAAGACAAAAAAGGAGAAAGTCTCACATCAACGAGGCTAATCAAGGAGCTATGGAGATGCCCATCGATTGATGTTAATGCAAGGAGTAGGGATTGCCATGCAACGGATGCACTAGAGCTATAAATGTATGAAAGCTCAACAAAAGAAACTAAGTGGGTGTGCATCCAACTTGCTTGCTCACGAAGACCTAGGGCACTTGAGGAGGCCCGTCGTTGGAATATACAAGCCAAGTTCTATAATGAAAAATTCCCACTAGTATGGAAGTGACAACATATGAAACTCTCTATATGAAAAACATGGTGCTACTTTGAAGCACAATATATGAGACTCACTACATGAAGAACAAGGTGCTACTTTGAAGCACAAGTGTGGAAAAAGAGATAGTAGCATTGCCCTTTTTATTTTATTTTCTTTTTTTGGGCCTTTCTTCTTTTTTTTGGCCTTTCTCTTTTTATTTTTATTTTTTGGGCAATGCTCTAATAATGATGATCATCACACTTCTATTTCTATTACAACTCAACAATTACAACTCGAAACTTAGAACAAAATATGACTCTATATGAATGCCTCCGGCGGTGTACCGGGATGGTGCAATGAATCAAGAGTGACATGTATGAAAAATAATGCATAGTGGCTTTGCCACAAATACGATGTCAACTACATGATCATGCAATGGCAATATGACAAAAGTAATGTATGTCATAATGATGATGGTGGAAGTTGCATGGCAATATATCTCGGAATGGCTATGGAAATGCCATAATAGGTAGGTATGGTGGCTGTTTTGAGGAAGATATAAGGAGGTTTATGTGTGATAGAGAGTATCATATCACGGGGTTTGGATGCACCGGCGAAGTTTGCACCAACTCTCAAGGTGAGAAAGGGCAATGCACGGTACCGAAGAGGCTAGCAAAGGCGGAAAGGTAAAAGTGCGTATAAGCCATGGACTCAACATTAGTCAAAAGAACTCATATACTTATTATAAAAATTTAGAAGTCATCAAAAATCAAGTACTACGCGCATGCTCCTAGGGGGATAGATTGGTAGGAAAAGACCATCGCTCGTCCCTGACCGCCACCCATAAGGATGCACAAGCCAGGTACACTTCATGTTTCAAATTTGTTACACAACTTTAACCATACGTGCATGCTACGGGACTTGCAAACTTCAACACAAGCATTTCTCAAATTCACAACTAATCAACTAGCACGACTTTGATATTATCACCTCCATATCTCAAAACAATTATCAAGCATCAAACTTTTCTTAGTATTCAACGAACTCAAAAGAAAATTTCACATATCTTTTATACCAAGTATATTAATATTAAGCAAATTTCCATGCTATTAACGACTCTCAAAATAATCTAAGTGAAGCATGAGAGATCATCTATTTCTTCGAAATAAAACCACCACCGTGCTCTAAAACATATAAGTGAAGCACTAGAGCAAACAACAAACTACTCCGAAAGATATAAGTGAAGATCAATGAGTAGCTAAATAATTATGTAGCTAATGTGAAGACTCTCTATCATTAAGGAATTTCATATCTTGGTATTGTATCCAAACATCAAGCAAAACAAAATAAAATGACAATGCAAGGATAGCACAACTCATGTGAAGAAGCAAAAACTTAGGCTCAACCGATACTAACCGATAGTTGTTGAAGAAGAAAGGTGGGATGCCTACCGGGGCATCCCCAAGCTTAGGTGCTTGAGACTTCTTGAAATATTATCTTGGGGTGCCTTGGGCATCCCCAAGGTTGAACTTTTGTGTCTCCTTAATTCCTCTCATATCATGGTTTCTCTTTTTATCAAAAGCTTCATTCACAAAAAACTCAACAAGAACTCGTGAGATAGGTTAGTATAAACCAATGCAAAACCTTGTCATTTTTTTATGTAACAAATCACTAACATTATTATTCAACATTGCATACTAAATGCCTCTGCATATTTAACACTCCTATCCTCAAATAGAATCATTAAACAGGCAAACATATGCAAACAATGCAACCATAACAGAAATCTGTCAAAACAGTATAGTCTGTAAAGAATGCAAGATTCATCATACTTCCCTAACTCCAAAAATTATGAACTAAAATTCCCACTGTAATAAATTTATCAGAGCTCAATATTCAAAAATATTCAACATTATACCACTCTCTGACTTCTCTAGGGAATTTTTGCAACAGCGGTAAACTTTCTGTTTTCAAACAGCAACATGTATACTAGCAAAATAAGCATGGCAAAGGCTATCCTTGAGTTTTTTTATTGAAACTAAAGATGCAAAACATTATTCTAACTAACATCAAGCAAACACTAACAAAAGAAAATGACGCTCCAAGCAAAACACATATCATGTGGTGAATAAAAATATAGCTCCAAGTAAAGTTACCGATGAACAAAGACGAAAGAGGGGATGCCTTCCGGGGCATCCCCAAGCTTGGGCTTTTGGTTATCCTTGAATATTACCTTGGGGTGCCTTGGGCATCCCCAAGCTTAGGCTCTTTCCACTCCTTATTCCATAGTCCATCGAATCTTTACCCAAAACTTGAAAACTTCAACCACACAAAAATCAAAACAAAACTCGTAAGCTCTGTTAGTATAAGAAAATAAAACCACCACTTAGGTACTGTAATGAACTCATTATAAATTCATAATGGTGTAATATCTACTGTACTCTAACTTATCTATGGTTCATACCCTCCGATACTAGCCATAGATGCATCAAAATAAGCAAACAACACATGAAAACAGAATCTGTCAAAAACAGAACAGTCTGTAGTAATATGTATAAAACATATACTTATGGAACCCCAAAAATTATGAAATAAACTTCTGTACCTGAGAAATTTGTCTATTAATCATATACAAAAAGAATCAACCTAAAATCACTCTCCAGTAAAAAGTTCTAGCTAATCTCGTGAGCGCTAAAGTTTCTGTTTTTTACAGCATGATCATAAAGACTTCACCCAAGTCTTCCCAAAGGTTCTACTTGGCACAGACACTAATTAAAACACAAAACCACATCTAAACAGAGGCTAGATGATTTATTTAATACTAAACAGAACCAAAAAGCAAGAAACTAAAATAAAATTGGGTTGCCTCCCAACAAGCGCTATCGTTTAACGCCCCTAGCTAGGCATGATGATTTCAATGATGCTCACATAAAAGATAGGAATTGAAACATAAAGAGAGCATCATGAAGAATATGACTAGCACATTTAAGTCTAACCCACTTCCTATGCATAGGGATTTTTTGAGAAATAACTTATGGGAACAAGAATCAAGTTGCATAGGAAGGTAAAACAAGCATAACTTCAAAAATTTAAGCACATAGAGAGGAAACTTGATATTATTGCAATTCCTACAAGCATATATTCCTCCCTCATAATAATTTTCAGTAGCATCATGAATGAATTCAAAAATATAACCAGCACCTAAATCATTCTTTTCATGATCTACAAGCATATGAATTTTATTACTCTCCACATAAGCGAATTTATTCTCATGAATAGTAGTGGGAGCAAACTCAATAAAATAACTATCATGTGAGGCATAATCCAATTGAAAACTAAAATCATGATGACAAGTTTCATGGTTATCATTATTCTTAATAGCATACAAGTCATCACAATAATCATCATATATAGCAACTTTGTTCTCATAATCAATTGGAACCTCTTCCGAAATAGTGGAATCATCTCTAAATAAAGTTGACACTCTTCCAAATCCACTTTCATGTTCATCACAATAAGATTCAACATCCTCCAAAATAGTGGGATCACTACTTTCTAAAGTTGACACTCTTCCAAACCCACTTTCATCAATATAATCATCATAAATAGGAGGCATGCTATCATCAAAATAAATTTGCTCATCAAAGCTTGGGGGACAAAATATATCATATTCATCAAACATAGCTTCCCCAAGCTTGTGGCTTTGCATATCATTAGCATCATGGATATTCAAGGAATTCATACTAACAACATTGCAATCATGCTCATCATACAAAGATCTAGTGCCAAACATTTTAATGCATTCTTCTTCTAACAATTGAACACAATTATTGGAATCCTTATTTTCACGGAAGATATTAAAAAGATGAAGCGTATGAGACAAACTCAATTCCATTTTTTTGTAGTTTTCTTTTATAAACTAACTAGTGATAAAAGAAGAAACAAAAAGATTCGATTGCAAGATCTAAAGATATACCTTCACTTACCTAGCCTCCCCGGCAACGGCGCCAGAAAAGAGCTTGATGTCTACTACGCAACCTTCTACTTGTAGACGTTGTTGGGCCTGCAAGTGCACAGGTTTGTAGGACAGTAGCAAATTTCCCTCAAGTGGATGACCTAAGGTTTATCAATCCGTGGGAGGCATAGGATGAAGATGGTCTCTCTCAAGCAACCCTGCAACCAAATAACAAAAAGTCTCTTGTGTCCCCAACACACCCAATACAATAGTAAATTGTATAGGTGCACTAGTTCGGCGAAGAGATGGTGATACAAGTGCAATATGGATGGTAGATATAAGTTTTTGTAATCTGAAATAATAAAAACAACAAGGTAACAAGTGATAAACGTGAGCGTAAACGGTATTGCAATGGTAGGAAACAAGGCCTAGGGTTCATACTTTCACTAGTGCAAGTTCTCTCAACAATAATAACATAGATAGATCATATAACAATCCCTCAACATGCAACAAAGAGTCACTCCAAATCCACTAATAGCGGAGAACAAACATAGAGATTATGGTAGGGTACGAAACCACCTCAAAGTTATTCTTTCGGATCAATCTATAAAAGAGTTCGTACTAGAATAACACCTTAAGACACAAATCAACCAAAACCCTAATGTCACCTAGATACTCCATTGTCACCTCAAGTATCCGTGGGCATGATTATACGATATGCATCACACAATCTCAGATTCATCCAACCAACATAAAAGTACTTCTAAGAGTGCCCCAAAGTTTCTACTGGAGAATCACGACGAAAACGTGTGCCAACCCCTATGCATAGGTTCCCAATGTCACGAAACCCGCAAGTTGATCACCAAGACATACATCAAGTGTTCTCAAATCTTTAAAGACTCAATCCGATAACATAACTTCAAAGGGGAAACTCAATCCATTACAAGAGAGAAGAGGGGGAGAAGAAACATAAGATCCAACTATAATAGCAAAGCTCGCGATACATCAAGATCGTGTGAAGTCGAGAACATGAGAGAGAGAGATCAAACACATAGCTACTGGTACATACCCTCAGCCCCGAGGGTGAACTACTCCCTCCTCGTCATGGATAGCACCGGGATGATGAAGATGGCCACCGGAGATGGATCCCCCCTCCAGCAGGGTACCGGAAAGGGGTCCCGATTGGTTTTTGGTGGCTCTGGAGGCTTCCGGCGGCGGAACTCCCGATCTAGGTTCTGTTCTGGAAGTTTTTAGGGTACGTAGGTATATATGGGTGAAAGGAGTACGTCGGTGGAGCTACAGGGGCCCCACGAGGCAGGGGGCGCGCCCAGGGGGGTGGGCGCGCCCCCACCCTCGTGAGTGATGTGGGGTCCAAGTCCATCAGGTGGGTTTCCTTCCAAAAATAACTTCTCAGTTGATTTCGTTCCGTTTGACTCCGTCGATATTCCCTTTCCTCCAAACACCGAAATAGGCATAAACAAAGAAATCTGGGCTGGGCCTCCGGTTAATAGGTTAGTCCCAAAATAATATAAAAGTGGATAATAAAGCCCAATATTGCCTAAAACAGTAGATAATATAGCATGGAGCAATCAAAAATTATAGATACGTTGGAGACGTATCAAGGGACAATGCTACTATCCTTTTACCACACTTGTGCTTCAAAGTAGCACCAAGATCTTCATGATAGAGAGTCTCTCATTTTGTCACTTTCATATACTAGTGGGAATTTTTCATTATAGAACTTGGCTTCTTATATTCCAATGATGGGCTTCCTCAAATGCCCTAGGTCTTCGTGAGCAAGCGAGTTGGATGCACACCCACTTAGTTTCTTTTGTTGAGCTTTCATATACTTATAGCTCTAGTGCATCCGTTGCATGGCAATCCCTACTCACTCACATTGATATCTATTGATGGGCATCTCCATAGCCCGTTGATACGCGTAGTTGATGTGAGACTATCTTCTCCCTTTTTGTCTTCTCCCCAACCACCATTCTATTCCACATATAGTGCTATATCCATGGCTCACGCTCATGTATTGCGTGAAGATTGAAAAAGTTTTGAAAATGTTAAAGTATGAAACAATTGCTTGGATTGTCATCGGGGTTGTGCATGATTTAAATATTTTGTGTGGGGAAGATGGAGCATAGCCAGACAATATGATTTTGTAGGGATAACTTTCTTTGGCCATGTTATCTTGTGAAGACATAATTGCTTAGTTAGTATGCTTGAAGTATTATTATTTTTATGTCAATATGAACTTTTGTCTTGAATCTTTCGGATCTGAATATTCATACCACAATTAAGAAGACATTGTTCAGTTGCAGTATATCTCCAGTTTCAAGGATCATCGGTGTGTGGTTCTGTTGTGCTGTCATTGGTATAACCTGTTTTCCAGGATCGCAAAACCCAGAGCTGATGATTATTTCAAATCCATCAATGTCAAGGCGGCGTACCAGACCAACGAGCCTTTTATTTTGGCAAATCAAGCAACACAGATATTTTTCTTGGAAGACACATTTGCATGTAGCGATGACTGGAGAGTATTGCAAAGGTTTGAGCAGAGGAATTCGTTTAATGAAGTTGCACAATAAGATGATGCTTACACTGCTCCTGATGTACAAGATAACACAGATGTTCCTAATATCTTTGAGAACCATCACGTCAATGATGCCGGCAAAAAGATTGCCTGTCATGCTGTGGACATACAAGAGTTGATCAAGAAGAAGCCAACGTTCAAGGACGAAGAAGAAGATGACACTGTGGGGAATTACGATTCAGACTGATACACATGGTGAAGATGTTAACGCTGCTGCTGCGGATGATGATTACATTGCTTTTGTCATATTTGCCTGTCAGAAGACGTTTTTTCATCTACTATGTGAAATTGTGTTTGCTATGACAACTGAAACCTGATGAACATGTTGTTTAGTATTTTGCTGTGAGAACATCACTTGTTATGTATGCTGATTTGTGTTTGGTGATTGTATGACAACTAAAACATGATGACATTGTTGTTTAGTTGTACTCATATTTGGATGTGAAACTTGAATTTGATGACATAGTTTGCTGTTGGACTGCAGTTTGCTCGACGTCTTCGAATGAGAATAAAGCTGACCCGACATGACCTCTGCTATTTATTTATTTATATGAGCAAAAGGGGATACCCCCTGATTTCCGTTAATAGAAATCATTAGATGTTCACAACACTACGCCCAGCCTGCTACACAGGTTTCATTCATTACTAGTTTCAGCAAAGTGCTCATGTCGTAGCCAATTGAATACATCACGAGTGCTACATACACGCAAATAAAGAGATAATCATCCTCTGAGCACATCGATTTTGCCCATTATCTTCACAAGCTCTTTCATCTCCTCATTCTTTGTCGAGGCCGTTCAGCAGCTGTTGCTTGGCCATGATCGAGGAACGCATCTTTAACCTTCGCTCTCGCAACTTCCTCTTTGTCGCTCCTTCAGCCATTTGTCCAACACCCCAACTTGCTGGTATTGGGATTCCTCGGCTAACCAAATAATCAGCGTAGTTGCATTCCCCACATCAGAACTTCCCGTAAATACAAATCACACGAATCTTCCCTTTTACGCATCGAATCAAATTGGAAGATCATCAACCAAACTATTAAAAAAATCAGCTACTGAAAGCAGCAGAACAACACTTAAACATATTATTACCCCATGATTCGGGCATTTGTAGAAGACTCGGCCAGGGTTGCGGACTGTGGTTGAGACGCGACGGATGACTCTGCGTGATTTGCAGCAGTGGCACCACACTAACTACAGCGGGTTGCGATGAGAAATCGGCTGCGGTGCGCGTGCCGGCGGGGGTGTGATGAGACCCACAGGCGATGGTACGGGTGGCGACTTGGCGCATATCTGGTTGTTGCCTGCTGAAGAGCAGGTGGACGAGCAGCCAGCGGACATGGTTGCTGCAACCAGAGCTTCTGATGCTAGGCAGAGTAAGTAGAGAAGAGGAGAAGCGAACGTTGGATATGTCAGTTTCATTACTTGCAGAGTAGCATAGCACCATATATAGTCATAGTCTAGGTTTGGATTCGAACCAGCTACATGAGCACGTCTTTCTTTTTTCTAAAACTCGGCAACGTCTCTTTACTGGTACACTAGCTTGTTCTGTACGCCTTCCCAAGTCTTTGATTTTCTTTCCCTTTTTTGCGAGGAAGGAAGGAGGACAAAATTGAGAGTTCCTGCGACTCGAACCCAAGACCTCTCGGTTGAAAACCAAGGGTGCTAGTCACTTATGTGGCGAACGTTCCCTGTGAGGAGGACGGCAGACGAACGCATTTTCCTCGCAGGTTTCTTCCTATATATAAAAAAGTATGCTACTTGGTGTCTGCTTAGTCAACAAATGATTGTGCCAACCTTGACCGTTGGCTTGACATTCAACATCTGTCGCGTTTCTTCAGTCTCTTCTTCCTCGAGCCGCCAAAGCCAAACCAGCGCCGACGGGACCGCCTGCTCCGCCTCCCACGGCTGGTTGTGATCTTCCCCGGCTCCTGTTCGTTCCCGTCCAAGGCCTCACCATTATCCTCCGCCTTGGTTCGCTCGCCGCGGTGCCGCCCTCCGGTGTTGTCAACATGGTCAACAATCGAGAGGAATAAGGAGATGACTGTACATGGTGAGGATGCCAGTAGGGACCCAGCAGTGCGCGTTAATTTTTTTCGGGACGGAGAAGGGTATCAACTGGGTTGTGTGGGACCCGTGGCCCGTCTAGCCCAGGCTTTTATTTCATATGTTTAGCACATGACCAGCCCAGTTTGTTTTTTCCTTTCTGAAAATGGCTAGCCAGCTATTTTGTTTTTTGCAGAATAACCAACGTAGGCCTGCTTGCTTATGCCCTGCTGGGCCGGAAATCTTTCAAGATGAGGAGGGATGCATTTTGCCCAGAAAATGGGCTATAAGTAATAAGAAATGGGCTATAAGTAATAATAAATGGGCTGTAAAATGAAAAAATACAGCAAACATGCAATTAGTTCCAAAATACTGTTTTCTTCGGATTTTGATATTTTAAATTTCATTTTTTTGTGCGGTAAAATTTCATTGAATTTAAATTAAGGTATATTTAGATTTAAAATTAATTTGAATCTGGCTAGAAATTTCGGGTTGTATGCTGTTTGGGACAGATTTGGAGGCTGACTTGTGGGTCTACTAGGTTGACGTGTACTTTGGCTTTGTCCACTTATTCCACAAACGATTCTAGCAGCAGTGACCGTTGGATGTTAATCCAACGGCCGTCTTCTTCTTCAATATCTGATCTTCTTGCTCCACCGCCCAAACCAGCTCGGTGGGACTGCTCGCCCCGCCTCCATGGTCGGTGTCTTTGCCGCACGAGCCGCACCGCCCCACCCTACTTCATTGCTGGCCGGCCATTCCTGTACTCACCCACACCTTCTGTTATTTTCCGGCGACGGCAGCCGGACCAGTAAACCCTCATACTCCCCATCACATGGGCAACCATTGCCGAGTCTTCCCCGGCTCCGTGTCGTTCCCTTCCTAGGCCTCACCCTCGTCCACCGCCATGGTGCTCTCGGCGTGGCCTGGTCAACGTGGTCAACGAACGACATCCATCGGCCGTGGACTATACGTGCAAAATAATGATTCCTCCACCTGACGGCTAGGACCCACCGGAAGGGCCTCTGTATTTCACGAAAAAACGTTCCCCCGCTGACATGTCGGACCCACCAGCTATATCTTCGCATGCAAGGAAGTGCCTCCTTATTACGCACAAAAAATGAATACCCCCTGCTAGCTGGGACCCACCATAGTGGGAGGATGACTTGTGGGCCAACTAAATTGACGGGGACGGAGGGCTTTGTCAACTTAGTCAATATGAACGATTCTAGCTCCAGTGACCGTACGATGTCCATCCAACGGCTTCTTCAACCTTTGGTCTTCTTGATCCAGCCGCCCAAAGCAGCGCCGATCGTGCCGCATGCTCCTGCCTCCCGTGGCCGGCTATGCTGCCGCGGAGGCCTCACCGCCCCCTACTATTCACACCGCTGGCCAGGCCCTGCGGCGACGGCAACCTCACACCGCAGTCGAACCAGTGAACCCTCGTACTCCTCTCCGCGCGGGCTTCCACTGTCGCGTCTTCCCCGACTCCGCGTCGTCTCCTTCCTAGGCCTCGCCGTCGTCCACCGCCGTGGTGCTCTTGGCGCGGCTTGGTCAACGTGGTCAAGGAACGACTTACATCGGACGTGGACTGTACGTGGAGAGGCTGACAGCTGGGTCCACGGCCGCAGCAAGGAAGTGCCTCCTTATTACGCGGAAAATAATGATTCCTCCACCTGACAGCTGGGACCCACCGGATGGGCCACAGTATTTCACGGAAAAAAAGTTTCCCCCTGACTGCTAGGACCCACCAGCTTCATCTTTGCACGCAAGGAAGTGCGTCCGGGCAAAAGAAAACGATTCGCCCCCCTGACTACTCGGACCCACCAGCTACAGCTTCGCACGCAAGGAAGTGCGTCCGGGCAAAAAAAAACGATTCGCCCCCCTTACCGCTGGGACCCACCGGCTACATCTTCGCATGCAAGAAAGTGCGTCCGAGCAAAAAAAAAACGATTCGCCCCCTGACTGCTGGGACCCACCAGCTACATGTTCGCAGGCAAGGAAGTGCCTGACAGTCGGGACCCACCTGGTCAAAGCGTACGTAGCGTTGTCATTCTGGTCGTGAACGTGTACGTACATACTGGTCGATGTAGAGGCGCGCACGTGTCGTAGTATAGGCGCGCACGTGTCGTAGTAGAGGCGCGCATGTAGCATGTACACGTACATACAGCGGCCAGGGTGCAAGAAAGAAAATACAGCCACATATGTGTACATACAGGCGGGGTCTCGAACGCCTACTCGCGCATACGAACGGCCAGGGCTCGTGTACATGGCTGGGTCGGAACGGAGAAACAACGTCGTCGTCGTGTTCGTGGGGAGGCAACGAAATGCGTCGTGTTCATGGGGAGGCAACGGAATGCGCCGTGTTCATGGGGAGGCAACGGAATGCGTCGTGTTCATCGGGAGGCAACGGAACGCGTGGGAGCCAACCGGCTGGGTCGGAATGGAATGCGTGGTCGTGTTCATCTGGAGGGCTTGGACGGAACAGGCGATGGAAACGAGGCCTGGCGTACCGCAAAACGGAGGAAACAGACCTCCTATGTTCGGAAGGGGTCCTGTTGATCGGGAGGGGTGTGGCGTACCGCAAAGCGGAGGAAACAGACCTCCTACGGTCGAAACGGTGGTCCTGCTGATCGGGAGGGGTGTGGCGTACCGCAAAACGGATGAAACGGACCTCCTACGGTCAAAATGGGGGTCCTGTTGATCGGGAGGGGTGTGGCGTACCGCAAAACGGACGAAACGGACCTCCTACGGTCGAAACGGGGTCCTGTTGATCGGGAGGGGTGTGGCGTATCGCAAAACGGACGAAACGGACCTCCTACGGTCGAAACGGGGGTCCTGTTCATCGGGAGGGGTGTGGCGTACCGCAAAACGGGACTCCACGGGATAATGTTCATCTCCACCGTCGACCTCCTCCAGCCTCCACGGGCTACCGTCGACCTCCTCCAGCCTCCACGGGCTCCTGTTCATCCAGCCTCCACCGCGCTACTCCACCGCTCTTGCTCAACCACCCTCCATGGGCACCCCTCCACCGTCTCATCGCTCAGCCCTCCACACCACGGGTCCTATTCAACCACCCTCCACCGTATCTGTTCATCCAACCCTCCACCACACCACGGGTCCTGTTCATCCAGAGGTAACGCCACCGCCACCGCTCATCCAACCCCTCGCAACGCCACTGCTCATCCAATCGATCGGCTTGATTAGCAGCGATAGCGAAGAATCACACGATCGGTTTGATTAACAGCCATCGATCGATCGCTCGGGTTCGAACGCGCGCTTGCAGGTCAATCGCTTCGGGTTCATTTAGAGCCCAACGCCTCGCTCGGGTTCAGTTAGAGCCAACGCCTCGCACACACGCGCGTACTTGTACGAGAGAAACGCGCATCGCTCAGCCCCCGACCTCCCACCGTAACCGGGAACTCCCCGAAATTTTCCTCCCCCTCGCTTCTACCATGGTTTTTTCCGTCATGGACGGCCCAAAGAATGTCATGCAGCTGCGTCTCCGGTCCGCCCAGGACGAAAAGCCCATTTTTGTCATAAAAGTAGGAGCCCACCACATCTATGATGATACCAGGTTTTGTCACAACTATCGTCATAGAAGTGTCATATGTATGACAGAAAAAAATTTCGTTCGGCCCAAAATGTCACGGATGTGTCTTTTTTTGTAGTGTGTGTGCCACTGTGGCAGCCCCTTTTGACTATAAGAGGAGGCCCGAGGCGTACTGAGGAAGGATTCAGATCCTTTGGACTACGCACGCACCGTAGCTAGTTCAAGAACTCAAGGACACTCAAATAGACACCAAAGCAGGACTAGGGTATTACGCATCTACGCGGCCCGAACCTGGGTAAACGATCCTCGTGCTGGCTCCTAGACCAGCTCTTTGAACAACCCCGCGCCCGCCAACCGCAGAAGGGATCCTCATGATCCCATAGGTGTCGTTCTCACCGACATCTCTGGCACGCCAGGTAGGGGGCGCAGTTGTGAAAATCCGGCCTAGCAGTTGGTGTAGCAGTTCTCCATCGCCATGCCTCCTAAAAAGAAGACGATCACGACGATCGGTTCATCTGGAGCCGAACCGCCTGTACCAGTGATGACCCACAATTATAGGGGATCTATCGAGTCCTTTTGATAAGTAAGAGTGTCGAACCCAACGAGGAGCAGAAGGAAATGATAAGCGGTTTTCAGCAAGGTATTCTCTGCAAGTACTGAAATAAGTGGTAACAGATAGTTTTGTGATAAGATAAATTGTAACGAGCAACAAGTAACAAGAGTAAATAAAGTGCAGAAAAGTGGCCCAATCCTTTTTGTAGCAAAGGACAAGCCTGGACAAACTCTTATAATAGGAAAAGCGCTCCCGAGGACACATGGGAATATCGTCAAGCTAGTTTTCATCACGTTCATATGATTCGCGTTCGGTACTTTGATAATTTGATATGTGGGTGGACCGGTGCTTGGGTGCTGTTCTTACTTGAACAAGCATCCCACTTATGATTAACCTCTATTGCAAGCATCCGCAACTACAACAAAAGTATTAAGGTAAACCTAACCATAGCATGAAACATATGGATCCAAATCAGCCCCTTACGAAGCAACACATAAACTAGGGTTTAAGCTTCTTTCACTCTAGCAACCCATCATCTACTTATTACTTCCCAATGCCTTCCTCTAGGCCCAAATAATGGTGAAGTGTTATGTAGTCGACGTTCACATAACACCACTAGAGCCTAGACAACATACATCTCATCAAAATATCGAACGAATACCAAATTCACATGACTACTAATAGCAAGACTTCTCCCTTGTCCTCAGGAACAACCGTAACTACTCACAAAGCATATTCATGTTCATAATCATAGGGGTAATAATATGCATAAAGGATCTGAACATATGATCTTCCACCAAATAAACCAACTAGCATCAACTACAAGGAGTACTCAACACTAGCAACCTACTAGCACCAATCCCGGACTTGGAGACAAGAATTGGATACAAGAGATGAACTAGGGTTTGGAGATGAGATGCTGCTGGTGAAGATGTTGATGGAGATTGCCCTCTCCCGATGAGAGGAGCGTTGGTGATGACGATGGTGATGATTTCCCCCCGAGGGAAGTGTCCCCTGCAGAACAGCTCTGCGGAGCCCTAGATTGGTTCCGCCAAGGTTCCGCCTCGTGGCGGCGGAGTCTCGTCCCGAAAGGTTGCTTCCTATTTTTTTCTCATCGAAAGACTTCATATAGGAGAAGATGGGCGTCGGAGAGCCACCAGGGGGCCCACGAGGTAGGGGGGCGCGACCCAGGGGGGGGGGCGCCACCCACCCTCGTGAGCAGGGTGTGGGCCCCTGGCCTTCATCTTTGGCAAAGATTTTTATTTATTTATTTTAAGATATTCTGTGGAGTTTCAGGACTTTTGGAGTTGCGCAGAATAGGTCTCCAATATTTGCTCCTTTTCCAGCTGCCGGCATTCTCCCTCTTCATGTAAACCTTGTAAAATAAGAGAGAATAGTCATAAGTATTGTGACATAATATGAAATAACAGCCCATAATGCGATAAATATCGATATAAAAGCATGATGCAAAATGGACGTATCAACCAGCGCGGGCGGGTGACGGAGCGGTCGTGGGTGGGAGCCGAGGCACGGCTCGCGAGCACCCACGACGTTCTGGCAGACAGAGCCCGGCAAGCGGCGTCGTTCGCGCACAAGACGACAGGCCGCACGCGGCTAAATCCAAAAATGGAGCCATGCCCCCCGCAGACGGCGCGGGGCCCTCCAAGAGCGGCGTCGTGCCACCTACAGGTGGCGCGGCGACTTCCAGGACGCCCACACTGGCGCCCGCAACACGCTCTTCCCAGGTTGTGCATGACGAGCAGCGCTACCACGCCAGTGACCCCGGGCGCCGCCGCGGGAAGAGTCCTATGCATCATTCACGGGACGTAGAAGACCAACATGCACGCCGAGGCGCTGGCGAAAATGGTGTGCAGCCGCAAGGCGGTGACAGAGCTCCTTCTAAGAGCAACTCTAGCAGACCCCGCATCCGGCCGACCCGCAAAACGCGTTTGCAGTTCGCGCAAAATAGCTTTTGGGGGCTGGCTCGGGCTGGCATAGATGCAGACCCCCCAAACAGATCCGTAAAAAGGCATATTCACGGAATATGTTATTTTACGGGTGGGCTATGTGGGGTATGGTCTTTGCGCCGCTGCATCCCGCATATCATCAGCCCGCAAAAAATCAAATCCAACATAATTCAACAATCGAAAACAAACTGAATTATTCAAATCAAACATAAAACAGTAATCATCCGTATTACAATGGATTATTCAAATCACCGTAGCAAACTTAATCATCCGCATTACAATCGCTGCGGAGATTTTTTGATATGCACTAAATCCCTTTAAGCCCGCGACATTTGTTCTTTGGGTAAAATACCGACAATTTTCCTCGCAAGCTTCAACAAGTTTCACAAAGAGGGATCGGCGCATTCAGTACCTTCTGCGGAAGAGGTGTGCAGGATAGGTAGGATTCTCCGCAAAATAATCTTGCATCAACATCTCGTTCCCAAGATGGCGCTTCCGAGGAATGCACAGACGCCCGACAGTAGATCCTCGCCTCCTCTTCCGGTACTCGTCGTCATGCTCCTTCACGGCAAGCGCCATGACTAATGTTTGCAGCTGAAAGGTCGCAAGCATGGTCTCCACATCTGAGTCGTCCGAATCGGACGAATCGGATAGCAAGAACTTCTCGCACGGGGTCAACTCCATCTACACGCACACCGGCGCGTCAATCTACCACACAGCTCGCAAAAATCACAAAAAAGAGACTAACCGGTGGCGGGTGATCCCGGGTTGCGACGAGGGGGGGTGCGCTCGACGGTGTTCGATCCCCAGCGGCGGCGGCGACGGGGGAAGGATCTTCTCCCCGGATCCAGAGGGGCGGTGCAGCGGACCGGCGCGGGAGGGTGTGGGCAGCCCCGAAGAGCGATTCCGCCCGCAGATATGGCCGGAATCGCCGGCGGCGGGCGGGCGGAAGCTAGGGCGGGCGGCGGCGGAAGGAGGGGGAAAAGAGCGCGGGGCTGAAATGTCCCTCCCGCCAACTGCTTCTCTGTGATGCAGGGCACCGCAGCCCCGGGGGCGAAACCCGCGTTTTCCCGGGTTGGGGTCAGGAATTTGCCGCGCCCTCTAAAAAATTTGGCGGGCCGGGGCGGGTTGCGGGGTCTGGTCGGGCAGGCTTTCCGGCCCGTTCCCGCATTTTGGCGGTTATTTTGCGGGTCGGGGCCGGATGCGGGGTCTGCTAGAGTTGCTCTAACATGATTAGAAGTCGGAGCGCGTCACGGTCCACGCAGCTTTCGCTGCCGCCCACGCCAGCAGAGGCCTTAGCGCGCGCAGCTGCTCCTCGACTTCCCTCCTGCTGCTTAAAAGCTCAACGAGTGGAGAGCCACTACCCGGAGCCTCGTCGGCGTCGCCAACAAAGACGAGCCACGATCAACGGGGCCCTCGGGCCAACGCTCTGTCGAGCCACCGCACGCCAGTGGTGGAAGGACCGGAGACGCTGCGGCCACGGTGCACTCTCCTCCTCCACGCCAGCTTGGACAGAAGATTTACATCATGCCAGTGGTGTTTTAACTGCTACCAGTTTTGCATTTGCTTGATTGGTAGTGCTTGGACAGAAGATTATGGATTGTTCATGGGTTATAATGTGGAAACACACAAATGGATGAATTTCGGTGTCGAATTGACGTTGTGAGTAAAATCCGAACATGAATTGCAATCAAATACACCTACTAGGTTTGGTACTATTGATCTAGTTAGACCGACTTGGTGTAGTTATAGCTCAGTTTTTTAGCCCGCATTTGGTGTAGTTGTACCTCAGTAAGATCCAAATTATATCTATTCAGACGACTACTATGTTCACAGCAAGTAACAACACATAGTTTATATTGTTATAAATTGTTCTGGGTGCGTTTGTTGTTTAAGTTTATATTATACTACCTTGACTGTGGAAAACATTTTTTCAGGCAAGAACGATGGCTTGGAATCAACAGACGATCTGGGTAGTTTCATCTAGAAGTAGGGAATGGGTATGAATCTGGCAACCAACTTATGCATCTCTGGGTATTATTCTCTTATATAATGCTTCTTTGTTGATCATCCACTACTAGTCATCCATTCGCCTTGTCAGGACTTCGGAATGCTTTGTTTTTCCTTGTCGTATTGCTGAGTGCTTCTTTCTGTTTCCTTAAATGTTACTCCCTCTGGTAATATAAGACATTTTGAGTCACTACTTTAGTGATCCAAAACGTCTTATATTAGTTTACAGAGGTAGTATAACAATTGATAAAGTCTAAAACTGAAGATTGCTAGAATATTTCCAAACAAACAATAATGTTGTAGTTCTGTGCTGTAAAGTACACATGTTGCTCGGATGCTAACTCCCTGGGCCTCTAACCACTTTCTCTTTCATTTTTGGAGGTGAGATAGATTTTAGACTACAATAGCACTTGTGTTCACTCAGTCTTTTCCATGTTGAGTCAAACGTCCCTAATACATTTTCTTTACTTTTTAGGTTTCCTGGAAATAATGGATGCAGGGGTTGCGCTATATTAGGACGATTGTTTGTCAAACTCTCATTTTGGAGAAATCTGGATGAGTTTGGGTTTATTGTAGTTGTTTATGACTGATCTGTTTAGAGAGAAATCTGGCTGTGGTTTCAGCACACACAGTTACAATATTCTGTAGAACTAGAGTTGCTTCAGCATGTAACGGCTACCACAGGACTTTGGGTCTTTTGAGCCAGCTTCGGCACCTCCCAGGCTATGGAGTGACCGGGTAGAGTCTGGTGATGATCTTGAGCACACGCTCCCTCCGTTGGAGTTCGAGGGGGCTGCTGGATTGTTTGCTGGACGGCCGGTAAGGCCTTTGGTTGGTGCTACGGAGAGGAGGCCGGAGGGTGCTTCTCTTCTCCTGGCGCCTCACGTGGACGCGACTCCGGTGACGGCGACTGCGGGTGTGATGGGTTGTGGAGGAGGAGGTTCGGGACAGGTGGCCTCGTCTTCTCCCATCCCCATACCGATCCCGGTGGCGTCGGTGACGTCGGCCCCGAGGGGGTCGGCCAGTGCTGGGAGAGGGAGCCCGAGGCAGGCGGCCTCGGCTCCTGCTACTCCGATGGTGGCGGTAACCACCGCGGCAGCAGTTGCGTTCGGGGGGACGCCGGGGCAGGCGGCCCTGTCTCCTCCCTCTTCGCCGATGGTCAGGAGGACCGCTTCTCCCTCGCCGATGGCTCTTTCGCCCGAGCCCGTGGTTGGGGTGGGAGGAGGGTGCGGGCAGGCGGCCCCCGCTCTCCTCTCTTCGCCCCTACCTTTGGCCGGGGTCCCTGGTGTGGGGCACCCGTCTTTGGGGATCGGGAGCCTACAGACGCCCTCTCTGGTAGCCTCGGCACCACCTTTGAGGGTTTCAGTGCCAGGTGTTACTAGGGAGGAGGTTATCGCGTTTGGTGGGATCCCGGACCCTATCTCCGAGGGGAGACGGATGAGTGCTCGCATCCTCGACATCCCTGAGGTGGATGATATGCAGCAGCGGTGCGCTATGAGGGCGGCCAAGCTTCAGGAGGCTGCTTTATCTTCTGGTATGTCCGTTAACTTATCTAATTCCTTATTGCATTTTTCTAATGAGGAGATTATAAATAATGCAAACCAATTAGGAGTTTCACTAGGTGCTACGGATAGTGAGATTACCAATTCGGTGAATGATCTATTAGATTTGGAGGTGGAACGTGCTTTAGAGACTATTCGTAATCTTGCAGCAGTTAAACCAATGAATGATGATGACTGTCGGTGTAAAAACCGGCGGATCTCGGGTAGGGGGTCCCGAACTGTGCGTCTAGGCGGATGGTAACAGGAGACAAGGGACACGATGTTTACCCGTGTTCGAGCCCTCTTGATGGAGGTAAAACCCACGTCCCCTTGATTGATATTGATATTGTGGATGTTTACAAGAGTGGATCTACCACGAGATCAAGGAGGCTAAACCCTAGAAGCTAGCCTATGGTATGATTGTAAGGGTTGTTGTGATTGTTGTCCTACGGACTAAAGCCATCCGGTTTATGTAGACACCGGAGAGGGCTAGGGTTACATAGAGTCGGTTACAATGGTAGGAGATCTACATATCCGTATCGCCAAGCTTGCCTTCCACGCCAAGGAAAGTCCCATCCGGACACGGGGGGAAGTCTTCAATCTTCTATCTTCATAGTCTTGGAGTCCGGTCGATGATGATAGTCCGGCAAATGATAGTTCGGCTGATGATGGTAGTCCGCTATCCGGACACCCCTAATCCAGACTCCTCAAGAGCCCCTGAACCAGGCTTTAATGACGATAAGTCCGGCGTGTATATTGCTTGGCATTGCAAGGCGGGTTCCTCCTCCAAATGATAGAAGATTGTGAACACCAGATAGTGTCCGCTCGCAAAATAAATTCCACATTCCACCGTAGAGAGATAATAATATATACACAAGTTCAATCTGCTGACGTTTTCCGTGGCATGACGTCACACCACTACCAAGCCATTACTCGAATTGGTTTTACTTTACCACCTCGGTGCATTTAGCGGCGCGTTTCCTGGCACGTCTTGTCGAGCGAGATCATGTTTCCCTTAATCCGGATTCTCATCAATACGGGCGTGGTAACCCAACGCGTCATTGATGGTGACGCTTGGGAGATAAGCGAGTTTTACCAGGCGGTGGGGGCGCGTAAGACTTCGCCCGCCCATATAAGGGATAAGGATTCACCTTCTCACCTCGCCTTCTTACTCCTTTGCTTATCCATCTCCGCAAGACTCGAGCTCCAGCGCCCAAGTTCGCGCATCTCGCCTCAACCTTCTCCGACCATGTCCGGGCGGAGGTAAATGGTTGGCCTCCACCGTTAAGGAGGAGCAAATCGCTAAACTTCGACGCCGGATACCTTTCGGCGACATCAGCGATCGGCTGCCCGACGAGGGCAGCTCATCCCCACCCCTGGCCCCATGAGAGGGTTGTCTTTCTTTCCCACTTCCTCCGCGGACTGGGCTTTCCACTTCACCCTTTTGTCCGGGGCTCATGTTCTACTACGGCCTGGATTTCCATGATCCGGCGCCAACTTCATCCTCAACATCTCGGCGTTTATCGTCAGGTATGCGAGGCCTTCCTCTGCATCCAGCCCCACTTGACAGGCTCAAGACCTTCAATGTCAAGCGAAGGTAGTGAAGGGCATTCAAGCGAGTGCGGAGGCGCCATGTTGGGCAAGATGCCCAACGTCCTTTAGTTCAAGGGCCTTCGTGGAATCCGTCAAGGGGTGGCAATCGGGGTGGTTCTACATCACCGAGCCGCGTGACCCTAAATGGGCGGCGGCCCCCGAGTTTAGATCTGGTATCCCCACCCAGCTCACCTCCTGGAAAGAGAAGGGCTTGCTGTGGGGTAGTTCGACGGAGCTGACGGGACTCCAAGCCTGTATCAAGAAGCTAGTGAAGAAGCTTAGGCTGGTTAACATGGTCCAAGTCATGCTCGTCTGCCGGATACTCCCATGCCAAGAGCGGGCATTCAAACTGTGGGAGTTTGATCCGGGATAGCACCAGGCGCTGAACAAGCTCTTCGACACGACGTACGAAGGCGCCTGGAAGGTGCTGTTCAAGGGTGCCGAAGCCCCCACATCCGCGACTGAAGATCGCGGATTTCACTCGCAGCGCCAGGCTGACGAGGTAAGTGATTCTACCCCTTTACGGGATACTTGTTTTCCATAGTTTGACTCTATGCGGGTTTTAATTTCCCCTTTTCCTTTGACATGACTGGATGAAGAAAGCGGAGCAGATTACCTGTCCGGCTCCTATGCCAGAAAATCCAGTAGACACTCGTCTAGCGAGGCTGCTGGTTCCGGCACCGCATGTGGTGCCGGAGAAGAAGGCCAAGAAGGAGGCCACGGGTGCTCGAAAGAGCTCCAGTTTTCAGGTGTCCGACGACTCCGGGGCGGACTCCTCCCCCGAAAATGAGGAGGAGGAAGAGGACTCTCTCCCAGAGGAGGGAGAGAGGAAAAGGAAGGCTCCCCCAACAGGGGAGGCCGAAGGGTCCAAGAGGGGAAGGACTATTCCCCCGGACAGCTCCGCCAACATCAACGTTGGCGAGGAAGAATGGCCTTCAAGGGCCAGGCCTCCAGCGAGATCGTAAGTATCCGGATTCCTGAATAATTTATAATTTCTTTTTCTGCGTCACATAGTGTCATTCTAATGCCGCATACTGCCTGTAGTCCGGCCAGTGATGATCTCCCCGCTTCATCGAGCGGGTCGTTGGCTTCGTCGGATGTAGACTCCATCCCGACCGCCTCCACCCCTCGTGACGCCGAGGACGCCGAGGCGGGAACCCAAGAAGGGACCCATCGGGGAGGCTCGGGCGCCACAAGGCGTCCTCCGGACTCTGCGCGGACTCAAAACAGAACCTGCAGTGGTTCCGAGTCCGGCAGCGCACCTTCGATCGAAGGGCAAGACCGTGGCGCCGGGCGGCTTCCGTCCCAACCGGGCGCCGGGTAATTTGTTGAGGCGCTGCAGAGCGCTTCCATCGAAGAAGAACACCGCACTATTATGAGTGCGGTGATCCGAAAGTGCAGCTTCGCCAAAGGCGGGCTGACCGAAGCTTACAATAGCCTTCTATCGTGCTTTGAGGTAAGAAGTTAAAAATATGCAATGTAATACCGCATAGACAGTAGCCCCTGATGCTCAGTTCGGTGTTCGGAAAAAAAAGCCGGACTGAGGATCTATATAAAAAAAAGATAGACGCAGGGTTGCTAAAAAATTATGTCAATATGGGTTGCAGGCTGCGCTGCTGACCTCTGCCGCATTGACGGCGGAGGTCGGTGCTGTGAAGCAGGAGCTCGAGCGATCCGAGCAAGAGCTCGGCCGCGCCAGGAAGCAGCTCCAGGACAAAGAAGGTGAGTAACACCACTTTGAATTTGTACCTTACAGAAAAGGATTTAGGTTGCGATAAAACATAACAAGGATAACATGGGTACTGCAGGGGCCACGAACGAGGTGGCGGCCCTGAAGGAGGCCGTGTCCACGGCCGAACGCAATGCGGCCACGGAACGGGGGGAGCGAGAAAAACAGGAGGCGCGGCTGGCGGTGGTTCAGCAAGAGCTCCAGGCTCATGGAAAAGCATGAGAGTTTGGAGCGTGACTCAAAGACTCGAGAGTTCGAGCTTGCCTCGGCTCTCGAAAGTGCCAAAACCGCCAAGGCCGAGGCCCATAAGTCCCTTCAGGAGGTTGAATTGATGAAGAAGATAGCGGCGGGTAAGGCATTTTCATGCAAAGCAAGCATGTGAATGTAAATTACGTGTTACTTACCCGGATTCGGAGCTCTCGAGGCGTTTGCAGATCTGCCTCAGCGCGTGTCGATGCGCCGCATTCTACCGAGCCGAGGAGGGAGCTCGGCGGAGAAGGTCTTCGGTCTCGGTATCTTTGAGGCCGGCCATCCGGTGCCCCTAGTGACCAGGTGAAGCAGCTGGTCGAACTACACTAAGGTGGCGAGCAGGCCATGAAGGCCCTCATAGTCCGGTGTGGCTGGAGAGGCCGTGCACAGGAGCTACTTCGGCCTCGTCGGCGGGCTGGTGGATCGTGCCCACGGGTGGAGGTTATCAAGCGCTCCGCCTGTATTGAAGGTGCTCGTCGGGCCCTTGCCCGCGCAAAAGGTGCATTGGGGCAAGCTGGATGCGGAGAAGCTAATCAGCGACGCGCCACCAGCAGGGCAAGGAGCATCGTCGCCCGAACTTTACTATAAGGCTTTCTGAAGGGTGCCCGCAAGATTGCGGATGAGTGCCCCAGGATGTAATTTTGAATGAATTAAGTAATGTGTTATCCTATCCGCTGAAAACTTTGTTCATATCGCTAAGCAACGCTTGTTTAATTTAAAATATTACCTTCATGCGGCCGTTTATTAAATCGAGAGATGGCAAGTCGTCGGCTTCAGCCCCCATGCCACAGTGCTGGGGTGTTCGGGATAAACTTGAGCACTCTTGTTCCCATTTTGGGTCCATCTAGGAGGCGCTCAACACAACGAACAAGGAAACCTGACTTATAGTGCTTGAACACTCTCACTTAGCCATAGAATTCTATAATTTTAAATTTCGGTGAAGCCCCCAGTATTCGGAAGACCAATTGGGGCGCTATCCACGCCTTCATGGGACATAATCCGAACTTCGCTCGAGCGGCGTGAGGTCTTTAAGGACCCGAAGGACCTCTCGAACAGCGACCAGTCTCGCCTTATCGTGCGGTCAGTTTAGCTTTCTCCAGAGGCGTTAACCCGGCTCAACCAGGCGCAATCGCAGTGGTTCTCCAGTGCTACCTTAGCCGATAGAACGGAACATAAGGTGCGAACATGGGAGCCGGCAAACCCAACTATTGACCCAAGGCAGGATTGAGCTAATTCATATAATGCTATAAGTTCGGGTGCCGCACTTGTGAAAGTGTCGGACTTTATCACACCATAAAGCGGAGGACATAAGCCCTGGTGTGTTTGGCCGTACCAAGATGCACGGGTGCAACATGTTGTAAATGAACATATATATATATATAAAGTAATGCAATTAAAGGCAAAAGTGCTGCATTTTATTCGAGAAGATATGCTATCGGTCGGAATGATACAAATAGTGCGGAAAGCAAGGGATTGGACGAATTAAAGGCGTCTCCCTCGAGGGTAGGCAGCGGAATGTTGTATTTAACAATTTTAATGCTCGTGATGGAGACCACACGAGTGTTCGTCGCGCCTTTGTCCTTCCCTGGCTGTTGCATCATGAGTTCGGCAGGTTCGCCGCCGGACTGAGTTCTGTATAAAAAGAGAAAATAAAACAAAAAAGAGCGACACACTTGGGAGCCCCTGGTGTGGTCGAACCGCACTCTGGGTCTGTTGTGGTTGTGCCCTTCCCCTATGCCCATGGTATCTCCAGTATGTAATTATGTCTGTGGAGAGTTTGTCTTGCAATTTCGCGAGGGCTGGGGTTGGGGCGCATTGCTCTGGCGATGCGTAAGCGTGCCAGGTGGTCTTGGTTGATGTTGCTCGGGCGCGTTTGGTTGTGTCCGGTCGTTTAACGGCGGACTCGAGAATTGCCTTAAAAGGCTGTTCGTACTTCGCCGCGAGCATTGTATGTTCCTCCGTTCGGAGGGAGCGTTCCGTGTTTCCATTGACCGTGATGACTCCACGAGGGCCTGGCATCTTGAGCTTAAGGTATGCATAATGCGGCACCGCGTTGAATTTTGCAAGCGCGTTCGTCCGAAAGAGCGTGATAGCCGCCGTGGAGCGGGACTATGTCGAAGATTAACTCCTCGCTTCAGAAATTATCCGGGATCCAAGACCACTTCGGTGTAATCGAGCTGCACAATTGGCCTCGACACCTGGTATGGCGCCTTTGAAGGTCGTGCGTTGTAGGTTTAATCCTTGAAGGGTCTATGCCCATCTTGCGCCTTGTATCCCGATAAAGCAGGTTCAGAGCTCTGCCGCCCTCCATCGGACTCTCGTGAGGTGAAATCCATCAACGATTGGGTCTAAGACCAATCGGCGAATCCGCCATGGCGGATCTTGGTCGGATGGTCTCTTCGATCGAAAGTGATCGGGCAAGAGGACCATGGGTTGAATTTTGTGGCGATCGGCTCCATCGTGTATCGTCCCTTATCGCACGCTTCCTCTCCCTCTTGGGAATATCGTTGCGTATATCATGATTACCGTCCGAACTTGAGGGGGAATCCCTTTGTCCTCTGTTGTTCGGCGGCGGGTCTCTTCCTCGTCATTCTTGTGTAGCCCTTGTCACTGTTTTGGCGATTAACTTGCCTGCCTGCTTGAATACCCAACAATCTCTGTTGGTATGGTTAGCTGGCTTTTCGGGGGTTCCATGTATTTGACAAGAGCGATCGAGTATTCGGTCCAAATTGGACGGGCCCGGAGTGGTTCTTTTGAATGGCTTCTTCCGTTGACCGGGTTTGGAGCCTCGGAATCCGGCGTTAACTGCCGTATCCTCATTGCTGTCGCCGTTAATGCGGCGTTTGTTTTTGTTTCGACGCAACCTGCCATTGCGGTCCTTGGTATCCGGACTGCCAGCGTTTTTGCTGAGGTTGTTACTGCGAGCGAGCCAGCTATCCTCTCCCGCACAAAAGCGGGTCATGAGGGAAGTGAGGGCTGCCATGGATTTCGGCTTCTCCTGTCCTAGGTGCCGGGCCAGCCACTCGTCGCGGATGTTATGTTTGAAGGCAGCGAGTGCCTCTGCATCCGGACAGTCGACGATTTGATTTTTCTTTGTTAAGAACCGTGTCCAGAATTGCCTGGCCGATTCGTCTAGCTGCTGGATTATGTGGCTTAGGTCATCTGCGTTCGGTGGTCGCACGTACGTGCCCTGGAAGTTGTCGAGGAATGCGGCTTCGTGTCTTCCCAAATCAATTGACTCTGCGGGCAGGCTGTTGAGCCAATGCTGAGCTGGTCCTTTAAGCTTGAGCGGGAGATATTTGATGGCGTGAAGATCGTCGCCGCGGGCCATGTGTATATGGAGGAGGTAATCCTCAATCCAGACCGCGGGGTCTGTTGTGCCATCGTAGGATTCGATATTAACGGGTTTGAACCCTTCAGGGATTTGATGATCCATTACTTCGTCAGTGAAGCATAGTGGGTGTCGGCGCCTACTGATTGAGCGATATCGCGACGTAGCTCGAGAGGCGTTATCTGCTGTGTTCAGCCCGGCGAAGTAGTTGTATCCGGTGCGACGGTATTAAATGCGTGGGTCGTGGGGCGTCCGCGTGATCCATAGATAGATCTGGATTGTCTAGCCTTGTCCTCCAATATATCTCGCAAGTCCGGCGCGTTCCCCCGTGGCTTCCTGCTTTTAGAGCGATGCCGGGGTATGGTTTTGGTGGAGGGCTTGCACGCCTCTCTATCGCGACCACGAGGCGGTCGGTCTGCCGTATTGTGCGCTGGTGATGCTGCCTCCTCTAATCGGGGGAGCAACTTGCGTTTTGGGTAACTTTTGGAGGGGCGTTCGAGTTCATACTCTTCGGCCGCGAGGACCTCGATCCATCTGTCGGCCAGTAGGTCTTGATCAGCTTGAAGCTGTTGTTGCTTTTTCTTTAGGCTGTTTGCCGTGGCCATTAGCCTGCGTCTGAAACGCTCTTGTTCGACGGGATCCTCGGGCACGACGAATTAAATGTCGCCGAGGCTTGCCTCGTCTTCGAGGGAGGTAAGTAATTGTCATCCTCGACCTCTTAAATGCGCCGCCTCTCACGAGGGCTTGCTTCGCCTCCTCCTGCGCTGGATCGTCTTTGGAGGAGTTGTCTTCGGCACTTTACTGGGGTGTTATTATCTCCTGTGCCGGAATCTCCATTCTTGCCGTGGCGGGATTTAGAGCGGCGTCGCTGACGTCGGTGCTTGGGCTGTTTCTTTAAGGAATCGGCCTCCGCTGCTTCTTCGCTGTCCCCATCTTTTGGGGTGTCCACCATGTATATGTCGTATGACGAGGTGGTCTTCCAGTGTCCTGTAGGCACTGGTTCTTGGTAGTCTCCGGCATCGTCGTCCATACCGTCGATGTCTTCGGAGTCGTAGTCGAATCGTCGGTTAAATCGTCGACGGTAGCTACGAAGTGGGTGGTGGGTGGGATCTGAATTTCTTCGTCATCCGCGTCCCAACCGTCCTGGCCGTAGTTCGGCCAGGGCTCTCCGGATAGCGAGAGATGCTTCAATGAATTTATGATATCGCTGAAGGGCGAGTGCTGAAAGATGTCCGCAGCGGTGAATTCCATGATCGGCGCCAATCGGATTCGACCGGCGGGAGCGCAGGAGGTGCGGAGTCCGCAGGAGTCCGCACCTCGAGTCATGGGCTTTGTGGGACAAGGTAAGTGTTCGGCTCCATCGCCAGGGAATTGCGGCTCCCGGGCGGTGTCCAGCCATCCGTCCTCGATTCGAGCGATCGGCTCCGGACTAAGAGTCGGGCGGATCCGGTGCGACCTCAAGGTGCTGTCCGCGGCGAGTTAGGTCATGCCCATCGTGACAGCGCGGCACGCTCGGCTGTGGCTCAGATCCATCGAGGATCAAGTCCCCGCGGATATCGGCCGTGAAGTTTAGGCTTCCAAACCCGACCTGACGGCCAGGGGCGTAGCTTTCGATCTGCTCCAGATGGCCAAGCGAGTTGGCCCGCAATGCGAAGCCGCCGAATACGAAGATCTGTCCGGGGAGAAAAGTCTCACCCTGGACTACGTCGTTGTTGATTGAAGAGGCCATCAAGCCTATCGGTGACGACATAGAGGAACTCTCAATGAAAGCACCAATGTCGGTGTCAAAACCGGCGGATCTCGGGTAGGGGGTCCCGAACTGTGCGTCTAGGCGGATGGTAACAGGAGACAAGGGACACGATGTTTACCCAGGTTCGGGCCCTCTTGATGGAGGTAAAACCCTACGTCCTGCTTGATTGATATTGATATTGTGGATGTTTACAAGAGTGGATCTACCACGAGATCAAGGAGGCTAAACCCTAGAAGCTAGCCTATGGTATGATTGTAAGGGTTGTTGTGATTGTTGTCCTACGGACTAAAGCCATCCGGTTTATATAGACACCGGAGAGGGCTAGGGTTACATAGAGTCGGTTACAATGGTAGGAGATCTACATATCCGTATCGCCAAGCTTGCCTTCCACGCCAAGGAAAGTCCCATCCGGACACGGGGGGAAGTCTTCAATCTTCTATCTTCATAGTCTTGGAGTCCGGTCGATGATGATAGTCCGGCAAATGATAGTTCGGCTGATGATGGTAATCCGGCTATCCGGACACACCCTAATCCAGGACTCCCTCAATGACATTGATGCGTTAGGGGTTAGAGTGCTTGATAATCTGTGTGCGGATCTAGCACCCCCCAATAATGACTCTGAGGAAGATGATGTACCCCTAGAGAATGATGCTAGTAATTTTCGTGAACCCGGTCATGAGGACTGGGCGACAGAGCTTAGTAAACCTAAGCGTAAGTGGAAGCGGAAGATTTATCCCGATTCCGCTGTCCGTAGGAGTGCTAGGATTCGAACCACTAAAAAATTCCATGATGAATTATGAGAGGAATTTTTTGGAACAACAGAGGTCTGAAGGACTTGGCTAAAAGAAGATTCCTAGCTGAGGCAGCTTTAGAGCAGCAGTTAAATTTTGTTGCTCTATCGGAGACGGGGAGAGATAACTTTGTGCCCCAGTTTCTCTCTTCTCTTGTAGGTGGTATTGATTTCGATTGGCATTGCCTCCCTCCGCGAGGAAGATCGGGCGGTATCTTACTAGGTGTGAGATGCGATTCGCTTGAAGTCAGAAGTGTAGTGATGGGCGACTTCGCGGTGAAGTTTCGAGTTAGGTCTAGGATAGATGGTTTTAACTGGGCTTTGGTAGCGGTTTATGGTGCCGCACAACCCGAGCTTAAACCGGAGTTTCTGGCGGACCTTGTTCGAATCTGTGGGTCAGAACAGCTGCCAATTTTAGTTGGAGGTGATTTCAATATCACCAGGAGGAGAGAGGAGAAGAACAATGATAACTTTGACGGCAGATGGTCGTTCATGTTCAACACCATTATTGAGAGCTTGGATCTGAGAGAGATTGAGATTTTTGGTAGAAAGTTCACATGGGCTAATGCGCTGCCAAACCCAACCTATGAAAAACTTGATCGAGTTCTTGCGAGAGTGGAGTGGGAACAAAAGTTCCCTATGGTTATGGTGCAAGCTCTTTCGAGAGGAATTTCTGATCACACCCCATTGTTCGTGGACTCAGGGGAGCCGAACCACGTGGGTAACAAGAACACCTTCTCCTTCGAGATGTCATGGTTTGAGCGTGAGGGGTTCTTGGACTTGATTGCCAGGGAATGGGTTAAAGGTGTTGGTGGCAATACTGCGATTGAGCGTTGGCAGAATAAGATTAGGCATCTGAGAAGCTTCTTACGGGTTTGGGCTAAGCACCTCAGTGGCGCGTATAAGATTGAAAAGGATAGACTCCTTAATCTTATACAGGCCCTGGACATACAGGCCGAATCCAATATTTTATTGCCACTGAGCTTCGTGTTAAAAATGAGGCGGAGAAGAGGTTAAAAGAACTGCTCCGCCAAGAAGAATTGAAGTGGGCTTTGCGTGCTAAAGTCCGCAAAGTGGTCGAGGGGCGCAAATACTCAGTTCTTCCATTTGATAGCTAATGGCAAGCACGAAAAGAAGCGTATCTTTCAGCTTGAGCAAGACGAGGCACTATTGTAGGGCAGGATAACCTAAAGACATATATTACCGAATATTATAAGCAGTTATTTGGACCTCCGGAGGATAATTGTGTGCCCCTCGATGAGTCCAGGACGGAGGATGTACCTCAGCTATCGGCTGCCGATAATGATATTCTGGTTGCCCCGTTTTCGGAGAAGGAGGTGTTTGATGTTATTGCACAGATGAAAAACAATAAGGCTCCCGGACCGGATGGATTTCCGGCAGAGTTCTATAAAAAGTGCTGGCACATTATTAAGGGGGATTTATTACCTATGTTCCATGATCTGTTCTCTGGACAGCTTCAATTATTTCACTTGAATTTTGGGACTATCACACTGCTTCCTAAGAAGACGGATGCGGTGAGAATTGAGCAATTCAGGCCGATCTGTCTCCTCAATGTTAGTTTCAAAATTTTCACAAAGGTCGGGACTAACAGACTCACACAGATTAGCATGTTTGTGGTGCAACAGTCCCAAACCGCTTTCATGCCGGACAGAAATATCCTTGAAGGGGTGGTAGTCCTGCATGAACGCTCCATGAAATCCATTCTAAAAATTAGATGGAGTAATTTTAAGGTGGATTTAGAAGGCGTATGATAAGGTCAAATGGCCATTCCTCCAACATTCATTGCGTATGAAAGGTTTTGATGCAGCCTGGCGCGACAAAGTTGAATCATTTACATAAAAAGGTAGTGTGGGAATTAGAGTTAACGATGACATCGGTCACTATTTCTAGACACATAAAGGCCTAAGACAAGGAGACCCGATGTCCCCTATCTTGTTTAACATTGTGGTGGATATGTTAGCAATTTTGATAGGAAGGGCTAAGGAAAATGGTCAAGTAGGTGGATTGGTACCTCATCTTATTGATGGAGGTGTTTCCATCCTTCAATACGCTGATGATACAATCATTTTATGGAGCATGACTTGGCCAAGGCGAGAAATATGAAGCTTGTGTTATGCCTATTTGAACAATTGACCGGGTTAAAGATTAACTTCCATAAGAGCGAGCTATTCTGTTTTGGTAGGGCCAAAATTGAACAGGATGCTTATAGGCAATTGTTTGGGTGTGAGTTGGGAGAGTTGCCCTTCTCTTATTTGGGGATTCCAATCCACCATCGTAGGCTGACAAACAGAGAATGGAAGTGCATCGAGGACCGATTTGAGAAGAAAATGAGTTGCTGGAAGGGTAAGCTCATGTCATACGGAGGCCGATTAATCCTAATTAATTCGGTGCTCACGAGTATGCCAATGTTTATCCTATCGTTCTTTGAGGTCCCAGTTAGTGTTAGGAAGAGACTGGACTTCTATCGATCGCGTTTCTTTTGGCAGGGTGATGAGCTTAAAAGAAAATATCGGCTTGCTAAATGGGATATCATCTGTAGACCGAAAGACCAAGGGGGTCTAGGTATTGAGAACCTAGAAGTTAAGAATAAATGCCTTCTTAGCAAGTGGCTGTGGAAACTCTCATCGGAGAATGATGCTATGTGGGCTCAAATCCTTCGCAGCAAGTACCTCCAGACAAAAACTTTGTCCCAGGTTTCAGTCAGGCCGACCGACTCGCCCTTCTGGAAAGGCCTGATGAAAGTTAAACAGGCTTTGTTTAATAGGACGAAGTTTGTTATTGGAAACGGCTCGAGTACACGTTTCTGGGAGGATACTTGGCTCGGCGAGACACCCTTGGCCATCCAATACCCATCTTTGTACCGCATTGTTCAACGACGTGAGGTGTTCGTCGTTTCGGTACTTCAATCTACCCCCCTTAACATTCAGTTCCGACGAACGCTAGCGGGCAATCGTTGGGAAGAATGGCTCCGTCTAGTTAGGAGACTGATGGAAGTCCAGCTTTCACAACAACCCGATGAATTACGCTGGAAGTTGACTAGGTCTGGAGCATTCACGGTTAAATCAATGTATATTGATGTTATTAATTCGAACTCCATTCCTACGTCCAAGCATGTTTGGGATGTCAAAGTTCCTTTGAAAATAAAAGTGTTTATGTGGTTTATTCGTAAACAAGTTATTTTAACTAAGGACAACTTGATTAAGCGTAATTGGATAGGACCTACTAGGTGTAGTTTCTGCGATCGGGATGAGACTATCAAACACCTCTTTTTTGATTGCCCGTTGGCCAAGGTTCTTTGGCAGACGGTCCACATTGCTTTTAACATCAATCCACCGAATTATGTTAATGCGTTATTTGGGACATGGCTTAATGGGATTGAGCCTGACTTAGCGAAACATATTCGGGTTGGAGTTTGTGCTTTGCTGTGGACTATCTGGAATTGCAGAAATGATCTGGTTTTTAACAGAATATCATGTATACATTTTTTGCAGGTCTTATTCCGAACTACGGCACTGATGCGTTCGTGGTCGCTACTCACCCAGACGGAGGCCAGGGAGCATATGGTTACTGGGTCTTTCCGTTGGGAGATGGTAGCTCGGGATATCTTCAACCGGTTTGGATAGCAGTCATGTAATAGGATAGGCATTTAGTATCCCTATCTAGTTTTAGCCAGCCGGTTGTGGCGTCGTTTCTTGGCTAGTTGATGTTTCTAGCCCTCTTTGGCTCTGTGTGAGTTTTTTGTGCTTTTTTATTACTTTTGGAGACCTTTCGAACCATGTTGGCACTACTTTATTCGGTTAATAAGATGGCTGTATGCATCTTTCTGATGCAGAGGCCGGGGAGTCCCCCCTTTCCAAGAAAAACAGGACAACATCCATAAGGGCATGTACAATGGTGGCAGCACCTAGGTGCTGCCCCAGCCCAACCACATGAGCACATACTGCTGAAGCACCATTTAATTTATCATACACCAGTGCACCTGTAGCCCCATGATGTGAGCCACCGTATGGATGGATGGATGAGCGTCCGGACGACATCTCTCTCTCTTTATTTCTCTATCTCATTGCTTTTTCTGCTCGAGCAACTAGTTCTTCTACAAGCTACACTGACATGTTTGAGGCATCTACTTTTAGTCCACGGTGGCATCCGAACCTAGTTGGCACATGCGGCACTAGGTCTAGGGCTATGCATTGGACATGCCCAAATGTGCTCATCAAGTTCAGGAAAATATACATGCTCATCTTTTTGTAGGGAAACATGGATGCATCTTATCATTTTTATTCTCGCGGTCTTGGGGGATCTCCCACTGTGACATCTGTGATGATGAATTGATGACTGTTTCAACAGATCGCTAGTGGGAGTATTTTTAGCTGACAAATTGCATGTTTTCACCGTTTTTATTGCCACACATGAACATACTCCCTCCGTCCCATAATATACACTAGTGTAAGAAACGCTCTTATATTATGGGACGGAGGGAGTACATCACTAGCTCAACAAAATTCAAAATGTCTGTACCAAGTTATCTCAATCAGGCATCAATGCACAACAATCCATTCATGGCTTGCATAGACTTGCTATTCTGTGCAAATTTAAACTATTTTCAACATTTGATGCTTGATCCGCGACCAATTCCTTCCCATCAAGCAGTGGCCCAGCAGCTTGCCGGCTCCCCATTGCCGGTCATAAAGTGCGACGACTGCCCGTGGCACGTGACGCACCGAGTTTCGATCACGCCAGAACATCCCGGATGGGTGTTCTCCAAGTGCCAAAAAGATGGCGTGAGTGCATCTTTTTATCTGGTTGTTTCTTTTTATCTGGTTGTTTATCGGATTCAGCGGAATTTATAGATCATTGTTTGCTCAAATTTGTGTGTAAGATGGATGCGAGTCTTGGTATTGGGGAGAAGATCACATCGATCTACTGATAGCGAGAAATTTGATAGATGTTCGTGCACTCCTTGCTAGAGTAGAGACCAGAGGCGGCACAGTGTCAAATTATGTGAAACTGAAGAAGAAAGAAGTGTGCAAGCTCGAGAAGCCAATTGAGAGAATAAACAATGAAGACTTAGAGATAATATTAATCCAACTAGTGGGTGCAGTTATGAAAGTTGGATTTCTATTAAAATGTACTTCCTCCATCCTGAAATACTTGTCGGGGAAATGGATGTATCTAGATGTATTTTACTTCTAGATACATCCATTTTTATGCATTTCTACGACAAGTATTTCTGGAGAGAGGGAGTATAATCGCGATTCTTGTTTTCTTTGTTTCGTTCTTGTAGCAAAGAATTGATGAACTGTGTACTCCGATAATTATGTGCTCCGAAGTATTCCCTCCGTTCGTAAATATCAGTCCTTTTTGAGCTTTCAATATGGACTACACACGGATGTATATAGACATAGTTTAGAATTTAAATTCAATTATTTTGCTCCGTATGTAGTCCATATTGGAATCTATAAAAAAGACTTATATTTAGAAACGAAGGAGTATAAAATGTCATTCAATGAAATAAAGAAGCAACGGAATTTGTTTTGGTGGCCAAAAATGAAATGCAAATGACAAAAATAATTTTACTCCACTAAATAATTTAGGAGATCGGATAGGTCCGGTCAAAAGTTAATGGAGTATAAATACTCCACTAAGCTTACTCAACCGGATACTCCTCTATTATTTAGGGGATCAGCTACTTTTTAGTGATGTTGGGAAAATAGGGAGAAAAGAGGGACGGATTTTGTGGTGCTGTACTGGTATATGTGTGTGTGCTCTGTGCTCTCTTGTCTCAAATCAGAGCTTGAATACAGCACTACTTATGTTTGTGATTCACAAGTTTATGACCTGGAACCGGCAGCATATAGCAGAAATTAGCAGATGTAAACAGGATAATATAGAAGGAAAATGCAAATCAGGCTAAAGATCACGATGCCGAACATTTTCCCCTGCGCTTCCTTTCTCTCAGGAAACATAAGCTTGTAAGCGAGCGAGATCACAGGCTAAATATCAACAAGGATTCCAAGGTCACCAGTGCAGAATTTTACATAACCTGACTAACAGTAAATTGCATTTGCTCAACTCTATAAACAGTGGCGGAGCTAGACGAAGATGTCGGGGGGCTAAAGAGAAAACATGCATGCTTGGGGGGCTAATTACTACACTTTCTTGTATTTAAGATCCCAAAAATATTTTTTCTTCAGTAATTATATCAAGGCTGGGGGGCACAACCCCCCCAAAGACACATAACTCCGCCGACTATAAAACAACTTGATCAACAAGTAAGTTAAGTCTAGGAAACTACCTGCCTAGTATGCTGAAACCTCTTAGCCCAGCAACCAATAGATAAAAACTTAGCCCAGCAACCAACTCCGAAAACTGCTTGATGAGAAACAAACTACCTAGTAACTTGTAGAGAAATAGCAGGAACTGCTGATAAAATCCTGAAACTTAGTCCAGCTACCAACATTTCTGTCATAAGCTGGAAGCTAACCGAGGCTACCTTCGGGTGACCGGAATACTAAATTTCTTCACCTCCGTGCTAGCTTAAGGAGAAAGAAGAACATGAGCCGGGCCTTGGAGAATGCGTTGGGGGTGCTAGTTAATGACCCAGCTGAGCTAAGGACGATGGTTAACGAGTTCTACCAGAATCTTTACACGTCTGAAGGGGTGCAAGGAGTTGAGGAGGTTCTTCAGCATGTTCCACGCAAGGTTACAACAGCAATGAACAATGATCTATGTGCTCCTTACACAAGGGAAGAGGTCAAATCAGTACTCTTCCAAATGTTCCCAACTAAGGCCCCCGGGCCTGACGGTTTTCCTGCTCAGTTTTATCAGAAACACTGGGATGTGTGTGGAGATGAAGTAACAAAAATTGTATTGAGGATTGTAAGAGGAGAGGAGAGCCCCGAATGTATTAATGAGACTATCCTAGTGCTCATTCCAAAGGTGAACAACCCAACCCTTCTCTCTCAATTCAGACCAATAAGTTTATGCAACCTCCTCTATAAAATAGCATCAAAGGTATTGGCTAATAGATTGAAGCAAGTACTTCCAGAAATCATATCTCAGGAGCAGTCAGCTTTTGTGCCTGGAAGGATGATAACAGACAACATAATATGTGCTTATGAGTGTTTGCATTTTATGAAGCGTAAAAGGTCAAAGAATAACAGTTTTTGTGCCCTCAAACTGGATATGATGAAAGCTTATGACAGATTGGAGTGGGACTACTTGAGAGCCATCATGGGCAAATTGGGTTTTGCACAGGGATGGATTGATACAACCATGACTATGATATCCAGTTTATCCTTTCAAGTTCTATTTAATGGGGAGAAGCTTGAGAGGTTCAAACCATCCAGATGACTTCGGCAAGGAGATCCAATCTCCCCTTACCTTTTCTTGATTGCAGCAGAGGGCCTTTCGTGCCTCCTGAAATTCAGTTCTCAGTCATATTTGTTGGCAGGTATTAAGGTGGCGCCCACGGCACCAGCCATTAACCATCTCCTGTTCGCGGATGACAGCCTGTTGCTATTCAAGGCTAGTTTTGAGGGAGCAGAGAAGGTATCAAACCTACTGGAGGCTTATTGTGGGGCATCAGGCCAGAAAGTGAACAATGCAAAGTCATCCATATTTTTTAGCAAAGGGTGCCCTCAGGCTTTGAGAGATGGGATGAAGAACAAGCTTCGAGTGCATAATGAATCACTTAGTGATCGTTATTTGGGCATGCCAACAGAAGTGGGACACTCAAAGAATGGCACGTTCAAGTATCTGAGAGATAGAGTTCGGGAAAAAGTTAAAGGCTGGATGGGAAAATTATTGTCTGCAGCAGGCAAAGAGGTTCTTATAAAATCAGTGGCTCAAGCAATACCAGTGTTCTCTATGTCATGTTTCAGGCTCCCAAGAGGACTGTACGAGAGTGTCACATCCATTATTCGACAGTTCTAGTGGGGGAGCAAAAGAGGACAGAGAAAACCGGCATGGGTGGCATGGGACACGATGACAATGCCGAAATATATGGGGGGCATGGGGTTTCGAGACCTAGAGCTTTTTAACTTGAGCCTTTTAGCCAGGCAAGCATGGAGGATCTTGGAAGACCCGGAGTCACTGGGTGCTAAGATTTTGAAAGCTGTCTATTTCCCAGACTGATCACTTTTGGAAGCACAGTTGGGTTCGCGACCCTCACAGATTTGGAGGGGAATTTTGGACGGAAGAGACGTTTTGGCACAAGGGATCATCCGCCGAATAGGTGATGGAGAAGAAACAGACATCTGGTCCCAGAATTGGATCCCTAGAGAGAGTTTTAAGAGACCAATCACGTCCCTTGTACTGGATCCACCACGCCGTGTTGCAGAGCTCATTGAGAGCGCCACAGCCTCGTGGAGAACGCAGCTTGTCCGGTCAGTTTTTACTCCTTTTGATGCGGAGGCAATCCTACAAATACCATTATGCACGTGTCGGGTGTCAGATTTTTGGGCATGGAGCGAGGAGTCTAGGGGCAACTTCTCTATGAGCTCATGTTATTGCATGCTCGTACGGACAAAGCTTAACAGGGGGGCTTGGCTTGAGGGCCGCGAGGGCACTTCAGACGTAGGAGCAGAGGGGTGCGAGTGGAAATCTTTGTGGAAAATGCAGGTTCCACCAAAGCTTAAGGTATTTCTTTGGAGATTGGCGAAGAGTTCGATCCCATCTGGGGAAGTTCTACATCGCCGAAATATGGCCACAACAGCATCTTGCACTCTATGTGGAGCTCATGACTCGTGGAAACACGCGCTACTCGAATGTCCTATGTCCCGGAGTACATGGGCACTGTCATCCGAACAGATAGTTGACCAGATTAGCTTGAATCAGCATGAAGGAGCCAAGGATTGGATTTTTGCAATGGGGAAAGCCCTACCTTCAGAGGAGTTTATCAGGATGGTGGTAACACTTTGGGCCATTTGGGGGGCAAGACGAAAGGTGATTCATGAAGATATTTTCAAAAGCCCGTTCGCTATTAATGCTTTTGTGAACACATATCTAGCGGAGATCAAAGCATTATCGCATGTGAGAGAGCCCCATATGATTGCAGTCTCCAGGAGGACGGGGTGGATAGCTCCACCTGAACTTTATGCAAAAATCAATGTCGATGCTGGGATGACAAGGGGAGGAAACCATGGCGCTGTGGGTACAATATGCAGGAACTTTGATGGTGTTTTTTTGGGAGCATCAGCTTATGTGTTTCTGAATCATCGTGACCCAGCCACTCTGGAGGCATTGGCGATCAGGGAAGAATTAGCATTAGCCCAAGATATGAATCTTCATCACATACATTTAGCCTCAGATTGCAAAGGTGTGGTTAAAGAAGTCCAAACAGGAAGCGGATCGAGCTATGGAGCTATTGTTCAAGAGATCAGGATGACAGCTACTTCTTTTTCCTCTTGTAATATAGTTCATGAGTCTAGGAGCTCCAATGTGGATGCTCACAATCTAGTGAAGCATGCATTAAAACTAGGGCCTGGCCGCCATGTTTGGTTAGGCCAGACTGACGGCATTTCTTTCGTCCCTGTAAATATTGTGACGGTTTGAATAAAAAGCTTCGCGAGATTGCCTCAAAAAAAAGAAGCTAACCGAGGTGAGTTCATGAGTCAGCCGAAAAGGTAGGAGTATCTTTATGACATCCGTCAAACACAACATGCAGTCAATCAATCATGCACACAACACAATGATGAGCAGAACCAACTGACCTGCAGATCAAACCCATCATAGATTCATAGGATCATCCAGTTTACTACTACACCTTAGAGACGGACCAGAAACAAAATGATCAGCGTAAGTTCAAGAGTCCAAACTGAAAGGGGGATACCAAGGATTTTCAGTTAGCAATTTAGCATGATCCTATATAGCTTTCGTGCTGCATAATCCATGGTACAAAACACAGAATATGCAGATGGTAAGGATGAGCAGAGCAAACAAACTGAAGTACACAAACCATCACATGATCATCTGAAACAAGAACGAAACGATCATTCCAGTGAGTGAGTTTGGGGCATCCGTGCCTGTGCATGTGCCTGATTGATGATTACACACGCGCATTTCAAACAGAATCCTACCAACTGAACAACATTCCTTGTATGTATGCATGCATGCATAGGATGAAACTTGGAAGTGAATGAGCAATCTAAACAGTAACTGACGCGTGCAGGAACAAAATTAGCACAAGCAACAACAAAAGTTCAGCAAACAGTGGGAACAGAGCAACAAAAAGATCAACCAAATTTGCACCAAAACTCATTCAAGTCGTACTGGATAAGCTAGGCAACAACCATTCGGTGCCACAGAATGTGATCAGACGAACACGGTACTCATCACGTCGACTGCCCAATCTCTCATCTCAACCTCTATGAACTAAACGGCTGCCCAAATGTCTCACATCCAGATCAAATCATCACATGATCATCCAGTCTACATCTTAAGAGAACACACAATCAAGATGATAACCATAAGTTCAGGAGTCAAAACCAACAGGGGAATATCAAATATTTTCAGTTAGCTTGATCCTCTGTGTCTGTGTGACATTTGCGCTGCATAACACAGAAATCTGCAGATGGCAATGATTATGAGAACAAACTGAAGTGCACAAAGATCCTGCATGTCAGACCATCACAAGATCATCTGTGCTGTCGATCATCTGGGAAAGGATCATCATAGATTATTCAAAAAAAAATCTTAAAATTCTTTAAAACAACAGGATTATCTGCAAACTGAATGTAGTACTAGATCTTAACAGGATAAAAACAAAACTATCATTGCAGCAAGTTTCGGGCTTCCGTGCCTGTGCCTTATCAAAACACACATGCGGTTCAAACTTCGAACATAATCTTACTTATCTGTACCAAAATATAAGACGTTTTTGTAGTTCAACTTAAACTACAAAAACATCTATATTTTGGTACAGAGGGAGTACCAACTGAACCACATAACCGAGACGGCAAGATTCAGAATAAAAGTTGGAAATAAACGGGGCCATCTTAAACACTAGCTGACGCATGAGGGAACGAAATTAGCACAAGTAACACAAACACATGCATTCAGTGTAAGCAGAAATCTCTAGAGTACATGCATGTAATCTGAACATTTTCCTATGCAGTTTCTTTCCTTGTCTCAAAAAACACGTGAAAGTGAGCGAGATTACTGGCTAAAAACCATCATGAGACCTTTATCGGTGCAGACTATTACAGAAACTGCAAGTTGTATTTGCACAACTCTAGAAAACAGCTTGATCAGCAAGTAAGTTTAAACTAGTTGCATTTGCATTTTCAAGGAAACTACCTAGTATGCTGAAACTCAGCCCAGCAACCAACTCTTGAAAACTACCTAATCAGACACAACTCTATGAAACAAACTACTACCATTGATGGAATACTGAAAGATAGCCGAGCAGCACACGATATTTCTGTCATACAGTGTAATCTATGTGAGGTAAAGTTCATGAGTCAAAACAAGCATATGAAGTTGATCAATGATGTACACAGCGGTGACAATAACAAACTGAAGTATATAAAGAAACAGCAGATCAAATCATGACATCCAATTTACATCTTAACATATCAGAAACAAAATTATCACTCATGACTCATGAGTCAAAACCAAAAGGGGAATATCAAAAAATTTCAGTAAGCATGTATGACATTTGCGCTGCATGATCCATGGTGCGAAACACAGAATATGCAGATGGTATGGATGACAGAACAAACTGAGGTACAAAAAGGTCATGCAGATCAAAACCATCACAAGATCATATGCAAACTCAGTTTAGTACTAGTACATCTTAACATGACAAGAACAAAATGACCACGGCGGTGTGTTTGTGGCATCCGTGCCTGTGCCAAGATATGCTAAAACTTAGCTCAGCAACCAACAGAAAGTAACTTAGCCCAAGAACAAGCTCCGGAAAACTGCTCGATGAGACACGAGTCTAGGAAACAAACTACCTAGTAACTTGAAGAAAACCGTGTGATGAAACACAATTCAAGGTAAAGTCAGGTTCTGTAGTTGATCAATCATAACTACTGATAAAATCCTGAAAGTTAGCCCAGCTACCAACATTTCTGTCATAAGCTGGAATTTAACCAAGTTGAGTTCGTCAGTCAAAACCAAAGAGGCGGGAATATCAAAGAGTTTCAGTAAGGCTGATCCGGTATCTGAATGACATTCGTCCTACATGACCCACGGTGCAAAAATAGAACATGCAGTCGATCTATCATGCACACCTTAACAGATCAGAACAAGATGAACACCGTAAAGGTTCACGAGCCATAACCGAAAGGGGACTGCCAAAGACATTCAGTTAGCAATTTAGCATGACCAGAACAAACAAACTGAAGTAGACAAAGATCCTGCAGATCAACCATCACAAGATCATCTGCAAACTCAACCTAGTACTGCACATCATAACAGAAGAAGAACGAAACGATCATTGCAGTAAGTTTGTGGCATCGGGTCCTGTGCCTGATCAACAAACACGCACGCTTTTCAATCAGAATCCTAACAACTGAACAACATTCCTTGTATGTATGCATGCATAGGATGATTCAGAGTAAAAATTCGAAGTGAATTGAGCCATATAAACTGTAACTGATGCATGCAGGAACAAAATTAGCACAAGCAAGAATAGAAGTTCAGCAAACCAGTCGGAACAGAGCAACGATTCGCACCAAAATTGATTCAAGTCGTACTGGACTGGATAAGCTAGGCAACAATCATTCGGTGCCACAAAATGCAATCAGAAGTACTCATCTCTTATCTGAACCTCTGTTGAACTAACCGACTGCCCAAATCCGAACCGCTACTCCACTACGCACTACTAGCAGTAAATCCTCCATGGCTAGAAACATAACAGAGCAAAAAGATGGAGACGAGACGAGACGTACGCATCGCATCACTCGCCGGGAGCTACTTGCCTCTTGGGAGAGGTGATCGCTGAGGAGGCGCAGTCGCCGAAGGGTTCCCCGACGCCGCAGGTGCCGTTCGTCTGGTCGGTGGCGGACGCGACGGCGAGGTCGGCGAGGTGGAGGCGGGGGAACGGCACGTAGACGCCGTGGACGGCGATGCGCGAGTTGACCACCACGTCGGGCTCCTTGATCGGTATGTAGTTGATGCGGACGTCGTCGTTGGAGGAGGCCGAGCCGGTGGCGTAGTGGGTGACGACGAGGCTCTGGCCCTCGCCGGCCAGCGTGGGGAGGACCGTGCCGGGGCGGAGGCGGTGGAGGTCTGCGCGCGTGAGGCGGTGGTTGGGGACGATGTGGAAGCGCACCGCCGAGACGTAGTCGTGGCCTCCGCCGACGAAGATGGCCGGGTCGTCGAGCGCGAAGAGCGTCAGGTTGGCCAACTTCTCGAGCTCGGCGAACTTGACGCGCATGGCCAGCGCCACGAAGCCGTAGCCCCCGTCGCGGAGCCGCGCCATGGCGTCGCGGATCATGGTGCGCACCACGGAGGCAGCGGTGGCCGCGGAGGCTGCGGCGGAGCGGCCGGTGAGGTGATGGTGGTGCGGGCCGTCGAAGCAGGAGTGCGTGAGCGGGCGCAGGAAGCCGTGGAGGCCGTGGACGACGTAGCGGCCGTCGTTGTAGAGCTCGGGGTGGGACACCTCGACGCCGTCGGCGTAGATCCTGGCGTAGTGGATGCCGAAGGGGCCCCGCTCGGTGGCGACCTTGATGCAGAAGCCGACGGAGGCGGAGGGGATCTTCATGGTGGCTGCTGCGGCGAGCTCGGAGTAGGGGTAGTAGCCCATGGCGATGTGCTGCTCGAGGAGGTGGCGGCGCGAGCACATGGGGCAGGCGGCCTGGAGGAAGGCGTCGGGGGCGGCGAAGACGGTGATGGCCCCGGGCCACCTCGCGAGCGGCGGCGCGTGGGCGAGGAGCGGCGCCTCCGACGCCATCTCGTTGTACCCCAGCGAGGTGAGCACCCTGGAGAGCTGCTGCAGCCCCTGCTCGGCGTCGGACACGGCGGGAGGCGGAGGCGGGGTCGCGGTCGTCGCCACCGTGGCAGGGAGCGGGAGAAGCGTGCTGGTCGTCGCTGTCGTCGCTGCAGCGGGCGTCGTCGGCGTCGCCTCCGCGAGATCCGGCACCGGGAGGACGAGCGTGGGAGGCGGTGATGCCGCTTCGGCCTGGGGCGGCACGAGAGGAGCGGGACGGGCCTCCGCCGCGTCCGTGGCCTGCGCGTCGGCGAGGACGGGGTCGACGTCGACGGCGGAGAGCAGGGACTGGGTGTCGGCGTGGAGGTAGTTTTGGTGCATGGAGGGCGCGGCGCTAGGGACGGGGTGGAAGTGGGCGGTGGCCGTGCCGAACGGCGAGCGGTGGTGGTGGTGGTGGGCGCGGGCGGTGTCCGGCGAGTGGGTGGCGGAGGCGGTGGATAGCACGAGGAGGAGGAGGAGGAGGAGGGGTAGGGGTAGGTGGTGAAGACGGAGAGCCATGGCTGGCTGAACTGGTGCCAAGGAAGGAAGGAACCAACTGGAATGGGGATGGGGATGGATCCGGAGGGGGCTATAACGGAGCACGGCGTCAGGTCACATCACGTCACGTAACCGTCTTGTGCGAGGGACCTGGTCAAAGCGGGTCAAGGGTCCAGCTAGCGACCCCAGCCCTTTTTTAGCGCAGCCCAAGTGGATTGGATTTCAAATTCAAATTTGTGCAAGTCGAAATTGGGAAGAACACAAGCTGGTCTGTTTTTCTTCGTCGACGGCGTCAACCGGATCCGTTTGCAGGGATCCGTTTCGTGGATCTGGGGCTTGAGTTGCACGGGATCCGTTTCGTGTCCGCGCCAATGCAAATGACCATTAGTGCGCAGTTTTTAGTATACGTAGCTCAACCGAAGCTTGCTGCCATAAGCATGATTATATGATTTGGCTGATGAACTTTAAATGCAAATATCTGATAAGGATATATTTTGTATACAAATTATTTGCACAATTACAGTCGCTTATGAGATTATCGGTTTTATGTTCAAGATCTTTTAGTCAAAAAGACATACTTATATTTGACATGTTTATTTTATCTTGGCAATGTTGTGTGGCATACTAAGAATGCTCTCCTTGAAGGAAATATGCCCTAGAGGCAATAATAAAGTTATTATTTATTTTCTTATTTCATGATAAATGTTTATTATTCATGCTAGAGTTGTATTAACCAGAAACTTAGTACATGTGTGAATACATAGACAAAACATAAGTGTCCTTAGTATGCCTCTACTTGACTAGCTCGTTTATCAAAGATGGTTATGTTTCCTAACCATAGTCATGTGTTGTCATTTGATGAACGGGGTCACATCATTAAGAGAATGATGTGATGAACAAGACCCATCCGTTAGCTTAGCATTATGATCGTTAAGTTTTATTGCTATTGCTTTCTTCATGACTTATACATGTTACTCTGACTATGAGATTATGCAACTCTCAAATACCGTAGGAACACCTTGTGTGCTATCAAACGTCACAACGTAACTGAGTGATTATAAAGATGCTCTACAGGTGTCTCCGAAGATGTTTGTTGAGTTGGCATAGATCGAGATTAGGAAGACGTACGCTGATAATAGTGTTACTATCTACAAAGCTCGAATTGTCGCAAAAAAGTTTTCAACAAGTTCAAGGTGTTGACTACGATGAGAATTTCTCACTCGTAGCGATGCTTAAGTCTGTCCTAATCATGTTAGCAATTGCCACATTTGATGAAATCTGGCAAATGGATGTCAAAACTGCATTCCTTAATGAATTTCTAAAAGAAGAGTTGTATATGATATAACAAGAAGGTTTTGTCAATCCTAAAAGTGCTAACAAAGTGTGCAAGCTCCAGCGATCCATCTATGGATTGGTGTAAGCATCTCGGAGTTGGAATATACGCTTTGATGAGTTGATCAAAGCATATAGATTTATACAGACTTGGTGAAGCCTGTATTTACAAGAAAGTGAGTGGGAGCACTACAGTTTTTCTGATAAGTATATGTGAAAGACATATTGTTGATCGGAAATGATGTAAAAATTTTCGGAAAGCATATAGGAGTGTTTGAAAGGAGTTTTTCAACCAAAGACCTCGTAAAGCTGCTTACATATTGAGCATCAAGATATATAGAGATAGATCAAAATGCTTGATAAGTTTTTTCAATGAGTACATACCTTGACAAGATTTTGAAGTAGTTCAAAATGAAACAGTCAAAGAAGGAGTTCTTGCCTGTATTGCAAGATGTGAAGTTGAGTAATACTCAAAGCCCAACCATGACAGAAGATAGAGAGAGAATGAAAGTCATTCCCTATGCCTCAGCCATAGGTTCTATAAAGTATGTCATCCTGTGTACCAGACCTATTGTATACCCTACCCTGAGTTTGGCAAGGGAGTACAATAGTGATCTAGGAGTAGATCACTAGACATAGGTCAAAATTATCCTTAGAGAACTAAGGAAATATTTCTCGGTTATGAAGGTAATAAAGAGTTCATCGTAAAGAGTTACGTCGACGCAAGCTTTGACACCGATCTGGATGACTCTGAGTCTCGGTCTAGATACATATTGAAAGTGGGAGCAATTAGCTAGAGTAGCTCCGTGCAGAGCATTGTAGACATAGAAATTTGCAAAATACATACGGATCTGAATGTTGCAGACCCATAGACTAAAATTTATCTCACAAGCAAAACATGATCACACCTTAGTGCTCTTGGGTGTTAATCACATAGCAATGTGAACTAGATTATTGACTCTAGTAAACCCTTTGAGTGTTGGTCACATGGCGATGTGAACTATGGGTGTTAATCACATGGTGATGTGAACTATTGGTGTTAAATCACATGGCGATGTGAACTAGATTATTGACTCTAGTGCAAGTGGGAGAATGAAGGTAATATGCCCTAGAGGCAATAATAAAGTTATTATTTATTTCCTTATTTCATGATAAATGTTTATTATTCATGCGAGAATTGTATTAACCGGGAACTTAGTACATGTGTGAATACATAGACAAAACATAAGTGTCCCTAGTATGCCTCTACTTGACTAGCTCGTTTATCAAAGATGGTTATGTTTCCTAACCATAGTCATGTGTTGTCATTTGATGAACGTGGTCACATCATTAGGAGAATGATGTGATGGATAAGACCCATCCGTTAGCTTAGCATTATGATCGTTAAGTTTTATTGATATTGCTTTCTTCATGACTTATACTTGTTCCTCTGACTATGAGATTATGCAACTCCCGAATACCGGAGGAACACCATGTGTGCTATCAAACGTCACAACGTAACTGGGTGATTATAAAGATGCTCTACAGGTGTCTCCGAAGGTGTTTGTTGGGTTGGCATAGATCGAGATTAGGATTTGTCACTCCGTGTATCGGAGAGGTATCTTTGGGCCCTCTCGGTAATACACATCACTATAAGCCTTGCAAGCTATCTGACTAACGAGTTAGTTCCGGGATGATGCATTACGGAATGAGTAAAGACACTTGCCGGTAACAAGATTGAACTAGGTATGAGGATACCGACGATCGAATATCGGGCAAGTAACATACCGATGACAAAGGGAACAACGTATGTTGTTATGTGGTTTGACCAATAAAGATCTTCGTAGAATATGTAGGAGCCAATATGAGCATCCAGGTTCCGCTATTGGTTATTGACCGGAGATGTGTCTCGGTCATGTCTACATAGTTCTCTAACCCGTAGGGTCCGCACGCTTAACGTTCGATGACCGAAGTTTGTTCAGAGTCCCGGATGAGATCACGGACATGACCAGGAGTCTCGAAATGATCGAGAGGTAAAGATTCATATATTGGAAGGCTATATTCGGACACCGGAAGTGTTCCAGGTGATCTGAGGTCACGGAAGGGTTCCGCAAACCCGCAAAGATATGGGCTTTATGGGCCAAGTAAGGGAACACACCAGCCCACAAGGGGCTGGTGCGCCACCTATAGGGCTAGCCACGTGGGGAGAAAGGGAAAGGAGAGGAGGAAAAGGAAAGTATGAAGTAGGACTCCTACTTCCTTCCCCTCCCCCCTCCTTCCTTTCCCCCTTGTCCAAATGTGGTAAGGGGTGGGGGCGAATTGGACTAGGGGCCCAAGTAGGATTCCTCCTACTTGGGTGCGCCCTAGGCTGCCTTCCTCCCTCTCTCTCCTTTATATACGTGGGGAGGGCACCCCTAGAACACACATCAATTGTTCATAGCCGTGTGCGGCGCCCCCTCCACAGTTAACACCTCGGTCATATTGTCGTAGTGCTTAGGCGAAGCCCTGCACCGGTAACTTCATCATCACCATCGCCATGCCGTCGTGCTGACGAAACTCTCCCTCGGCCTCAACCGGATCAAGAGTATGAGGGACGTCATTGAACTGAACGTGTGCTGAACACGGAGGTGCCATACGTTCGGTGCTAGGATCGGTCGGATCGTGAAGACGTATGACTACATCAACCGCGTTGATAAAACGCTTCCGCTTTCGGTCTACGAGGGTACGTGGACACACTCTCCCCTCTCGTTGCTATGCATCTCCTAGATAGATCTTGCGTGATTGTAGGAATTTTTTTGAAATTACTGTGTTCCCCAACACTCTTTCATCAGAAAGTGGTTCATAGAGCAATTGATGTATGCTGAAAACAAAACCACTTTATAAAAATCATCAAAAAAAAGATGCCTCCTTGGTTGGTTGAATTTTATCACGAGACTTGCATGTGTATGTTCAAATGGTCTTCTACAAACAAATATGGCACATGTTTTGATCCTATTGGAACTAGTACTTGTAATATTGATGGTTGCTTTTACAATGTGAGAGAGATGCATAATTCAAGAGGATGCGAGTGTTTGTTGAGCAAGCCAGTATGTTGCAATACAACTTCTATTATTATTTTAGATCTTTGGACCCAATGGCAACATAAAAAATGGTCAAATTATCTGGTCCGAGATTGCTGAAACACATGAGTTCCTTTGCAGGGACAAATGTCAGGAAGTAGCAAGTCTAGAAGTTGATCTAATTAAGATGTTATGGTGGCCGCTTTTGTTCATAATATGGTTGACACATTTTGTTCATATGAAAGTTGTTGTCAGCTTGGTGTTTGAAGACTTGGTCTCTTCCATAATATTCCGAGTGATTGAACACGCTTGGTAGCATAGGAACTTGAGCATCATATTTTGTAACATGACACGACTTGTACGTCGACTTTTGCATTTCCTTAATGGTTGTAGCTAAGATTGCTATTATTGATATATGTATTGCAAACTGAACATGCATTGCATATTTTGAGTTTAATTTCATGATAATATACATGGTGCGTCTGGATTTGTGCTAAAATGTCAAACCCTGAGCAGTGTTTCGATAGAAATATTGGACATCGAACTATCTGTGCATATAAAACAATGTCATATGAACTATAGGCATAACAACGTATGTCGGTGTAGAATGTCTGGCGGTGTAGATCACACCTAACCTATAATAGTGCTAGTCAAATTATATTTATATTTTGATAAAGACCTTTGCCGACAGCAGTATAGTCGGCAACTGCGTTTTCTCATCAATTTTTTTGCCGACATTAAGTATGTCCCTCTATGTGGCCTATCTCAACAAATTTTTTGACACTGCTTTGAGTGTCATGGTGTAGTGCAGTTGAATGAAAGTAAATGATCAAACTTGACTGCCATGACAGTTATAGACATAGTATCGCTGCTAGCATGATGACCGTCTATATTGTAGTCAAGAAGTAGTGCTTGTAAAGTGAAGTAGATATTACAAGTGCATATTTCCTGCACACACTATAAGCACAACATCAATAAAAGCAACACGCTTATAAGAGAACTAGTATTTCGCCCTTATTTCCATCATCAGCAAGCAAGTTTAGTAGGGATAACATAAAGCACACATATAACATGTAATGGCAACAAAATGGGCTAGTTGTTGGGTTGGATTCATATCAGCCACATTCAACAAGTCTTACAAACTCATAACATCCATAAGTATTTAGACAACAAGTTATGATTTATGAATGCCAAAGACGGTGTAAGGCACCAGAACTGTATTTGTTGAATTGTACAAAGTTAGAACCCGACCCACTTAATCGCGTACTTTCAGAACGAGTGATGTTGTTGAAGCATGCAACGTGAAAACGCTGGTCGCGAAGAATATCGAGGGTGGATGTGGCACATGGCGACAAGGCCCCTTGCTGAGGTTGTCGTAGGCGGAGGCGAGAGGGAGCAATGGGGGTGCTGGAAGTGGGTGGTGTTGTGTGAGGGAGTGGGAGAGGTGACAAAGGAGGAGCACTGCTACCTCTTGAGATTGTGTTGGATTTCCCCGAAGAGGAGAGGATAATGCAGCAAAGTAGCGTAAGTATTTCCCTCAGTTTTTGAGAACCAAGGTATCAATCCAGTAGGAGGCCCTGCGCGAGTCCCTCGTACCTACACAAAACAAATAGATCCACGCAACCAACGCGATTAGGGGTTGTCAATCCCTTCACGGTCACTTACGAGAGTGAGATCTGATAGAGATGATAGATAATATTTTTGGTATTTTTGGTATAAAGATGCAAGCTAAAATAAAAGGCAAAGTAAAAAAGCAAAGCAATAATAAAGTGATGGAAGATTAATATGATAGAGAATAGACCCGGGGGCCATAGATTTCACTAATGGCTTCTCTCAAGAGCATAAGTATTTTACGGTGGGTGAACGAATTACTGTTGAGCAATTGATAGAATTGAGCATAGTTATGAGAGTATCTAGGTATGATCATGTATATAGGCATCACTTCCGAGACAAGTAGACCGACTCCTGCCTGCATCTACTACTATTACTCCACTCATCGACCACTATCCAGCATGCATCTAGAGTATTAAGTTAATGAAAACAGAGTAATGCCTTAAGCAAAATGACATGATGTAGAGGGATAAATTCATGCAATATGATAAAAACCCCATCTTGTTATCCTTGATGGCAACAATACAATATGTGCCTTGCTGCCCCTTCTGTCACTGGGAAAGGACACCGTAAGATTGAACCCAAAGCTAAGCACTTCTCCCATTGCAAGAACTACCAATCTAGTTGGCCAAACCAAACGGATAATTCGAAGAGACTTGCAAAGATAACCAATCATACATAAAATAATTCAGAAAAGATTCAAATATTGCTCATAGATAATATCTTGATCATAAACCCACAATTCATCGGTCTCAACAAACACACCGCAAAAAGAAGATTACATCGAATAGATCTCCACGAGAGAGGGGGAGAACATTGTATTGAGATCCAAAAAGAGAGAAGAAGCCATATAGCTACTAACTATGGACCCGAAGGTCTGAGGTAAACTACTCACACTTCATCGGAGAGGCTATGGTGTTGATGTAGAAGCCCTCCGTGGTGGATTCCCCTTCCGGCGGAGCTCCGGAACAGGCCCCAAGATGGGATCTCGTGGATCTGAGAAAGTTGCGGCGGTGGAATCAGGTTTTGGCTCCGTGATCTCGATCGTTCGAGGTAATGCGTAGGTATATATAGGAGGAAGGAGTACGTCGGTGGAGCAACGGGGGGCCCACGAGGCAGGGGGCGCGCCCTGGGGGGTAGGGTGCGCCCCCCACCCTCGTGGCCACCTGGCTTTCTTGACCGGGGGGAGGGGGGTCCAAGTCTCCTGGATCATGTTCGGTGAGAAAATCGCATTCCCAAAGGTTTCATTCTGTTTGGACTCCGTTTGATATTCCGTTTCTTCGAAACTCTGAAATAGGCAAAAGACAGCAATTCTGGGCTGGGCCTTCGGTTAATAGGTTAGTCCCAAAAGTAATATAAAAGTGGAAAATAAGCCCAATATGGTCCAAAACAGTAGATAATATAGCATGGAGCAATCAAAAATTATAGATATGTTGGAGACGTATCAGGCATCCCCAAGCTTAATTCCTACTCGTCCTCGAGTAGGTAAATAATAAAAAGATATTTTTTGATGCGGAGTGCTACTTGGCATAATTTCAATGTAATTCTTATTAATTGTGGTATGAATATTTAGATTCGAAAGATTCAAGACAAAAGTTTAATATTGACATAAAAATAATAATACTTCAAGCATACTAGCAAAGCAATCATGTCTTCTCAAAATAGCATGGCCAAAGAAAGTTATCCCTACAAAATCATATAGTCTGGCTTTGTTCTATCTTCACCACACAACGTATTTAAATCATGCACAACCCCGATGACAAGCCAAGCAATTGTTTCATACTTTTGACATTCTCAAAACTTTTTCAATCTTCACGCAATACATGAGCGTGAGCCATGGATATAGCACTATATGTGGACTAGAATGGTGGTTGTGGAGAAGACAAAAAGGGAGAAGATAGTCTCACATCAACTAGGCGTATCAACGGGCTATGGCCCACTACAAAAAAATACACTTCCGTGATGATACGTGTTTGTCACAGCAGGTCGCGTTTTTTGTCATGCATGTACATCCATGACAAATTTATGACAGAATCAAGATAGTCATACTTGTGCTGTCGTAGAAGTGTTCCATGACATTACGAAAATTATCATCACGGAAGTGTCCACTTCCATGAAGATAAATCTCGTGTCACAGAAGTGCTTTCGTCAAGGGTGACCGACACGTGGCATCCACCGTAACGGAACGTCGTTAAGCTATTGGGTCGGGTTTTGTATCCGATAACCCGTCAACAGCCCCGACCAATGGGGATTTTCCACGTGTAAAATCATCATTGGCTGGAGGAAACACGTGTCGTCTCACCGCTGGGAAAGATGTCATCCACTCATTGGACAGAAGATGCCTATGATACGTCGACACGTGGCACGGCCCAACAAGTTTAATTGGGCCGGCCCAATTAAAGGCCCACAAGTTTTGTGGACCATAATAGGCCGGCCCAGCTAAAGGCCCACAAGATTTTGCGGACCATAATGGGCCGGCCTAGCTAAAGGCCCACGAGATTTTGCGGGCCATAATGGGCCGGCCCAGGTAAATGCCCACAAGATTTTGCGGGCCATAATGGGCCGGCCCAGCTAAAGGCCCACAAGATTTTTGTGTGCCATAATGGGCCGGCCCAGGTAAAGGCCCACAAGATTCTTACGGATCATAATGGGACGGCCCAGCTAAAGGCCCACGATATTTCGCCGACATTAATGGGCCAGCCCAGCTATAGGCCCACAGGATTTTGAGGACCCTAGTAGGCCGGCCCATTAACTGGCTGCCATGTTTTGGGCCAAATGCCGGCCCATATCTGATCCGGTCCATTAATTGCCTGCCATGTTCCGGGCCTAAAAGTGGCCCATATGAGATCCGACCCGTTATAAGCCTACCACGTTCTGGGCCAAATTAAGGCCCAGATCAGGTCCGGCCCTTTAAGAGGCTTTGGGCTCAATTATGGCCCATATCAAATTTGGCCCGGCAACTGGACACTATGCTTTTGGGCCCACTTGCTAAAGGCCCACTTAGTAATTCGGCATGATATTAGTTTTGGCACATTAAGGCCGTTTAACATTTCGCCCTATATTAATTTCGGCCGTTAAAAGCCCGTCATATAGTTAGGCCTAACTACGGCCCGATTTGCATCCGGCCTGTTCGCAGCCGATATCTGATTGGGCCAAACAAGGACCGAGACAATTTTGGCCTGTTAAAAGCCCGTGATTTGATTCGCACAATCATGGGTCGGGGTTCATTTTGGGCTGCTGCCGGCCCGTGAGCTGTTCGGCATGTTTCAGGCCCAACCTACATCGTGATTGCATGACGGCTCGATTATGTACCATAATTTTACTGTTTGGCCGGTTTACTGCGAAGACAAGATATATATACAGTAAAATAACTGCAGCATCGTGAATAAGAAAAAACCTAGACTATACAATAAAGAAATTACGGCATATTACATCCACCGGGCATCAAAGTTCGCCACTATGATAATAAAGCACAAGCAGACAGCAGATTACATACACTGGGCATCAAAGATCGCCACTAGTGCAAATAAACACGCCGACAAAATAATATACAAAACAGACATCACTTCAATAGAGTTCAAGAAAGGTTAGCCTCTTTGGAGCTCTTGCAGCATAGCAGCCGAGCAAGATGATGAGGCTGCGCTTGTTCAACACTTAGATCTTCCTCACTCTGAAAGATAAACAAGCAAACAGATGACAGGTTTTGCGTAAAAGTATCGATCTTGACAATTCATCACATTTCTTCTTGACGAATAAAGTGACATAATTTAAAATTGCATTAACACAATATGGTATTGTTCAGGTCAAGACATGGCAGGAAATGACATTGTGAAGGAGTTGGCAGCTTCACGACAACACTGGATTACGAGATCAAGAACTCATAAGTATCAATGGTTAGTGTCTTTGTCAATTTATACCATTTCAGATTGGCAAATAAAGAGACAGTTTAAATAATAGTAGAATGATATGACATTGTTCATAGTTAAGACATTGCAGAATATGACATTGTCTTTGTAGTGGGTAGGTTCACCACACCACTTTGATTACGGATGAAGAACGAAGCATACATGCGGTGCAAAGAAGATCACTTGCTCAGTATAGTTTAATTTACATGGTATGGAGAAGGAACTTGGTTGTACAACTGAAAACTTAAATTGAGAAAGGACAAACTTTTATTTATGAACTACATAATAAACTTTAAATAAGCAATTTGATGTAAACACCAAAAATAAACAGCTGTTGCAGTCATGCCTGACCAAATATATACAACAAAGTTTGAAGGCTTGAGATGGACAAACTTACATTATTGGTGAAGACAGGCTCTATAAAGGCCTTGTCCATGCTGATGGGGGATTTAAGAAGTTTACCACAAAATCTTCTTCAAAAGCATTGCCTTTATTCTACATTTTGTTAAGAGTAAATATAGATGTGATAATATACGAAAAAATGGAGAATATTTAAGATAAGATGAAGAGTGATGCTACATAACCAAGTAGCTATAAATGTAAGTGCAGCGATACAGAGGCAAAAGGTATAGCCAAGAGCAATGTATAGCTAAACTTCTTGATACCAACCTTATGGTAAGAGTAAATATAGATCTGGTGTGTAGAAAATGGAGGGCAAAGGAAAATAAGCTGCAGAGTGATAGTACATGAACAACTACTGTCATTATAAGTACACGATAAAGGACATCATGTACTTACAAGAACAATCGAGCTAAAAAACATTGGCATTGGATATATTCTACACTAATGTAACCATTCATACAGATCGATAATTTGGGCGAACAATTGATAAGCAAGCTATCATGCATACTGCGGTCACATAATGAACCGGTATGTATACAAGTACAGTGATACAGACAACAGGTACTAACAAGAGCAAAGCAGCGGGCAGCATATTTGCGATATCCTGTCGTTCTTTTCAAACCGAATTCTTCTTCGAGCAGATTTCCTGCAAAAAAGATCCTTAAGGCACATGCGGAAAAGTAGAAGTTCAAATTCTCATGTTATTTTATAGACAGTACCTCATCCTGGGAATGAGACCAGTGCATAACAAGGTTTTTCCGTTCAATGTCTTCTAAATTTAGCACAAGAGACTTCACCGGAAATTCGTTTATAGACTTGCCATCAAAGTGTGATTTCCACAGGTAACACCGATACTGCTGCAATGCTTCCTTGAAAAGCACAAGCAAGCTTTGCTCGTCATGACTATCCAGATTGACCCTCGCCTAGTTACAACAATGTAATGTAAATCATTGATGTGTTCAATCAGCAGAAAACAGGAAAATAATAACCATGAATAATAGCACTTACACGTAAGTTGCACAGGAAGATGTGAAAATGGTGTTTGTCTTCACTATAATCTTCCCATGATGGGAATATATGCACGTAGTCCCTAACAACATTGAAAGCATTGTCTTTTAAACTGGGAATAAATGGAATGGGGTTCCAATCTCAGAATTGGCCGTCTCTGCAGTTGGGATAGGTCTTGGCGGTGGACTTGCTGTACTTTTTGCTGGTGGGATTTTTACGTGGTACAGCTGGTGCTATGGCAAATGAAATCGGTATACCTTTTGATGGAGTGCAGGTCCTGTGTGGTGGGGCTAGTGGTGTGGCCATGAAGTATGGGTGCAGTCTGCTGGAGTCGGTCCTCGTTTTGTGTCACTTTGGTTGTACATCCAATATAAGTGGGGTGTTGTCGATTTCTCGGCACCACCACGTTTTCAAGGACTTTCTTGGTGCTCCTTGAGGTTCGGCAATCACCCTCTTCCTTTTGATGTCGATTCACAAGAACAACATTTGAGTGAAAAACATGGTATGATGACGAGATGGAATATGTATTGATAATGGATGGGCATGGCATCTCGACATATATGATGAGTAAACAAAGCAGATGGAGGTGCAACAAAGTAGAATAAATGCAAGACAACATATGCAAGATACCCGCAATCAATAAAACATTGCCAAATTAGAACAGTCACCTTGATGGGTGAACAGGACAGGCCATCTGCCTTTGACTCCTCGAGGTTAGAATAGTCATTAGGATCATATTCTGAACAAGAATCAACAGGTGGGGGCGTATGAGTTTCATTGCATCGAATGGCACTCAATGCCTTGGTGCCAATTTTGTAAGTCATTGCGGTGTTTAGCTTCAAGAGTGGATTGCTGCTAGTGTGACACAAAGCAGCTACACAGATCATAGTGTAGATATAACGGAAAACCTTAGGCATCGAGTAAAATCAACAAAGTGGAACTTGCTGGAATATATGTGCTAGTATTGCGATGCGGCTAGAAAGGCTTCGGATACCAGCTCTCTTCAAGTGAAGTTGTGGTACTGTTAATATCGAGTAACTCTCAAAGGCGACACAACTCCCGCATTTCCTTGCTATTCTTATAGGATTCAAGTGGGCAGGCCACTACAAATCCTATTCCTATGTTTACAAGATCCTCTGAATCAAAGAGGCTCAAAGTGTCCATCACAACCGACCGTATAGACCTCTACATTTGCAAATGTCCCTGCTCCTCTTGATTACAAGGAACATCTTGTACTACTAGCATACTCCCTCCGTTCCAAAATATAAGTCTTGGTAGAGATTTCCACTATGGATCACATACTGATGTATCCAGATACATTTTAGAGTGTAGATTCACTCATTTTGCTCCATATGTAGTCCATGGTGGAATCTATACAAAGACTTGTATTTAAAACGGAGAGAGTACATATTAAAGAAGAACGGAAGAGGAACATGGTAAAGAAGAGCAAGCAGATTTTGGATAATGAAATGTTGGTTGCAGTGCCCACACATGATGAACGAGGCGCATTAAGAATGCAACTCCCAGCTGTCTCGACCATTTCAGCGGTTGGATGAAGATCCTACGTCTCCTAACCCTTCTTCCTCGTCTCTGATTCTTCCCATACAGAACATCGCACGGGCCGCCAGCCAGACCACCGGCCCCCACCGCCTGTGTTCCTCCGCCATCCCCACCCCCACCCGCGCCCCAACCCCCACCCGTGTCGAGTTTTCTTCGTTCGTGAGGCCCCACAACCACCGAGCCCCTTCGATCGCACCGCGAACTCCGCGAGCTCTGAAAAATCGATGACCCAATTTTGAAATTTAGTCTCTGTGATTTAACTAGTGTGGAATATAAAGAGGAAAACCATAAGCATTGGGAGTATAGTGTTGAGTGTGCCATGGCGGATCTGAAGGTGCAAACCGGACAAAGGCAACCATAACCAAGACAAGAAATCAGAGTAGAGCGGTGGCGATCTATTTTCTTCTGTGATAAATAAGTTGAGCAGATCTGAAAGAGTACCGCCTCAGTGCGGCGCTGTCACGCATCTGCTGAGAATTTGACGGTGCTGCGGTAGCGATGGCTGTCGGCGGCGTGGAAGCAGATCTAGGAGGGTAGACGGTGGCGGCGGGAGCGGTGGGCGAGGCGGTCGTAGAGGCGGCGCCCGGCAAGGTGGACGACAGCGGGGATGAAGCGAGAGGACGGGATGCAAGGATCCCGGTCCAAGGCGTGGATGAGAGAGTCGATCTCTTGTAATGGACGTCGGCGCCGGGGTATCAGCTCTAGCATGGTGGAGGAGGACGGCGGTGGATGGGGTGGCGGACGGCGGCGGACGGAGGAGGGTGGGGTGGAGAGGGTGTTTTGGCGCCCACGGAGTACGAATGGGGAAAAGGGAGGTAGATAGGAAGGGGGAACCATGTATTCAGGGCGCGCTTGTCTCAAATGCGAGAAATTTACAAACTTAGCCCCCGTTTCAAATTTCTACTACATCACAGCAACATTAGTCGGTTGGGGATAGGACGGTAATCTCGCATACACCGAATATTTGCCGACGGGAGTTTGTTTTTGGCGCCCACCGTGTATGAATATGAATCGGGGAGGGAGTCGATTTCGGCCGAGGACACACTGTGTTTTGGCGCCCACCGCATATGAATCCGGGTGAGAGGCGGTTACGTCACGTTTGGGTGAAATTACAAACCTTGTTGGAAATATGGCCTAGAGGCAATAATAAATTAGTTATTATTATTATATATTTCCTTGTTCATGATAATCGTTTATTATCCATGCTGTAATTGTATTGATAGGAAACTCAGATACATGTGTGGGTACATAGACAACACCATGTCCCTAGTAAGCCTCTAGTTGACTAGCTCGTTGATCAATAGATGGTTACGGTTTCCTGACCATGGACATTGGATGTCGTTGATAACGAGATCACATCATTAGGAGAATGATGTGATGGACAAGACCCAATCCTAAGCCTAGCACAAAGATCGTGTAGTTCGTATGCTAAAGCTTTTCTAATGTCAAGTATCATTTCCTTAGACCATGAGATTGTGCAACTCCCGGATACCGTAGGAATGCTTTGGGTGTACCAAACGTCACAACGTAACTGGGTGGCTATAAAGGTGCACTACGAGTATCTCCGAAAGTGTCTGTTGGATTGGCACGAATCGAGACTGGGATTTGTCACTCCGGTTGACGAAGAGGTATCTCTGGGCCCACTCGGTAGGACATCATCATAATGTGCACAAAGCGACCAAGGGGTTGATCACGGGATGATGTGTTACGGAACGAGTAAAGAGACTTGCCGGGAACGAGATTGAACAAGGTATCGGGATACCGACGATCGAATCTCGGGCGAGTACTATACCGCTAGACAAAGGGAATTGTATACGGGATTGATCGAATCCTCGACATCGTGGTTCATCCGATGAGATCATCGTGGAACATGTGGGAGCCAACATGGGTATCCAGATCCCGCTGTTGGTTATTGACCGGAGAACGTCTCGGTCATGTCTGCATGGTTCCCGAACCCGTAGGGTCTACAAACTTAAGTTTCGATTATGCTAGGGTTATAAAGGAAGTTTGTATGTGGTTGCGAATGTTCTTGAGTCCGGATGAGATCCCGGCGTCACGAGGAGTTCGGAATGGTCGAGAGGTAAAGATTGATATATAGGAAGTATGGTTTTCCACGGAAGTGTTCCGGCATCACCGTAGTGTCTGGGACCACCGGAGGGGTCCGGGGTCCACCGGGAGGGGCCACGGGACCCAGAGGCATACATGGGCCAAATGTGAGAAGGACCAGCCCCTAGGTGGGCTGGGCGCCTCCACCAAGGCCCATGCGCTTAGAAAGAGAAGAGGGGGGCAAACCCTAGGGCGGATGGGCCCTAAAGGCCCATGCCAGTCGCCTCCCTCCCCCGACAGCCGCCACCCCAGATGGGGATTGGGGCTGCCGCCACCCCTAGGGAGGGAACCCTAGGTGGGGGCGCAGCCCTCCCTCTCCCCCTATATATAGTGGAGGCAAAGGGGCAGCCCAACAAATGAGTTTCTCCTCTCCTTGGCGCAGCCCTACATCTCTCTCTCCTCTTCTCTTGCGGTGCTTAGCGAAGCCCTGCTAGAGTGCCACGCTCCTCCACCACCACCACGCCGTTGTGCTGCTGCTGGACGGAGTCTTCCTCAACCTCTCCCTCTCTCCTTGCTGGATCAAGGCACGGGAGACGTCACCGGGCTGCATGTGTGTTGAATGCGGAGGTGCCGTCCGTTTGGCACTAGGATCTCCGGTGATTTGGATCATGACGAGTACGACTCCTTCAACCTCGTTCTCTTGAACGCTTCCGCTTAGCGATCTACAAGGGTATGTAGATGCACTCTCCTCTCTCTCGTTGCTAGTTTCTCCATAGATAGATCTTGGTGACTCGTAGGAAAATTTTGAATTTCTGCTACGTTCCCCAACAATGGCATCATGAGCTAGGTCTATGCGTAGTTTCTATGCACGAGTAGAACACAAGTTGTTGTGGGCGTTGATTTTGTTCAATATGCTTACCGTTACTAGTCCAATCTTGTTTCGACGGTATTGTGGGATGAAGCGGCCCGGACCGACCTTACACGTACACTTACGTGAGACAGGTTCCACCGAGTGACATGCACTTGTTGCATAAGGTGGCTAGCGGGTGCCAGTCTCTCCCACTTTACTCGGATCGGATTCGATGAAAAGGGTCCTTATGAAGGGTAAATAGCAATTGGCATATCACGTTGTGGTTTTTGCGTAGGTAAGAAATGTTCTTGCTAGAAACCCATAGCAGCCACGTAAAACATGCAAACAACAATTAGAGGACGTCTAACTTATTTTTGCAGGGTATGCTATGTGATGTGATATGGCCAAAAGAATGTGATGTATGAGATTGATCATGTTCTTGTAATAGGAATCACGACTTGCATGTCGATGAGTATGACAACCGGCAGGAGCCATAGGAGTTGTCTTAATTTATTGTATGACATGCGTGCAATTGAACAACGCCATGTAATTACTTTACTTTATTGCTAAACCGTTAGCCATAGTAGTAGAAGTAATAGTTGGCGAGACAACTTCATGGAGACACGATGATGGAGATCATGATGATGGAGATCATGGTGTCATGCCAGTGACAATGATGATCATGGAGCCCCGAAGATGGAGATCAAAAGGAGCAAAATGATATTGGCCATATCATGTCACTTTTTGATTGCATGTGATGTTTATCATGTTTATGCATCTTATTTGCTTAGAACGACGGTAGTAAATAAGATGATCCCTCATAATAATTTCAAGAAAAGTGTTCCCCCTAACTGTGCACCATTGTGAAAGTTCGTTGTTTCGAAGCACCACGTGATGATCGGGTGTGATAGATTCTAACATTCACATACAACGGGTGTAAGCCAGATTTACACACGCGAAACACTTAGGTTGACTTGACGAGCCTAGGATGTACAGACATGGCCTCGAAACACAAGAGACCGAAAGGTCGAGCATGAGTCGTATGGTAGATACGATCAACATGAAGATGTTCACCGATGATGACTAGTCCGTCTCACGTGATGATCGGACACGGCCTAGTTAACTCGGATCATGTAATCACTTAGATGACTAGAGGGATGTCTATCTGAGTGGGAGTTCATAAGATGAACTTAATTATCCTGAACGTAGTCAAAAGGTCTTTGCAAATTATGTCGTAAGCTCACGCTTTAGTTCTACTATTTAGATATGTTCCTAGAGAATATTCAGTTGAAAGTTGATAGTAGCGATTATATGGACTAGGTCCGTAAACTAAGGATTGTCCTCGTTGCTTCGAAGAAGGCTTATGTCCTTAATGCACCGCTCAGTGTGCTGAACCTCGAACGTCGTCTGTGGATGTTGTGAACATCTGACATACACATTTTTACGTGATAGTTCAGTAATGTTAAACGGTTTAGAGTTGAGGCACCGAAGACGATTTCAAAACGTCGCGAAACATATGAGATGTTTCGAGGGCTGAAATTGGGATTTCAGGCTCGTGCGCACGTCAAGAGGTATAAGACATCCGACGAGTCTCTTAGCCTACAAACTAAGGGAGAAAAGCTCAATCGGTGAGCTTGTACTCAGATTGTCTGGGTACAACAATCACTTGAATCGAGTGGGAGTTAATCTTCCAGATGAGATAGTGATGTTTCTCCAAAGTCATTACCACCAAGCTGCGAGCTCCGTGATGAACTATAACATATCAGGGATAGAGATGATGATCCTTGAAATATTCGCGATGTTTGACACCGCGAAAGTAGAAATCAAGAAGGAGCATCAATTGTTGATGGTTAGTGAAACCACTAGTTTCAAGAAGGGCAAGGGTAAGAAGGGATACTTCATGAAACGGCAAATCAGCTGCTGCTCTAGTGAAGAAACCCAAGGTTGAACCCAAACCCGAGACTAAGTGCTTCGTAATAAGGAGCAGATCCTTTGGAGCAGAATTACCCTAGATACTTGGTAGATGAGAAGGCTGGCAAGGTCGATAGAAGTATATTGGATATACATTATGTTAATGTGTACTTTACTAGTACTCCTAGTAGCACCAGGGTATTGGATACCGGTTCAGTTGCTAAGTGTTAGTAACTCGAAATAAAAGCTACGGAATAAACAGAGACTAGCTAAAGGTGAGATGACGATGTGTGTTGGAAGTGTTTCCAAGGTTGATGTAATCAAGCATCGCATGCTCCCTCTACCATCAAGATTGGTGTTAAACCTAAATAATTGTTATTTGGTGTTTGCGTTGAGCATAGACATGATTAGATTATGTTTATCGCAATACAATTATTCATTTAAGGAGAATAATGGTTACTCTGTTTATTTGAATAATACCTTCAACGGTCTTGCACCTAAAATGAATGGTTTATTAAATCTCGATCGTAGTGATACACTTATTCATGCCAAAAGATATAATATAGTAATGATAGTACCACATACTTGTGACACTGCCATTTGAGTCATACTGGTATAAAACACATGAAGAAGCTCCATGTTGATGGATCTTTGGACTCACACGTTTTTGAAAAGATTGAGACATGTGAACCATGTCTATTGGTATATACGCATGAAGAAACTCCATGCAGATGGACCGTTTGGATTCACTTGATTTTGAATCACTTGAGACATGCAAATCATACCATATGGGCAAGATGACTGAAAGCCTCGTTTTCAGTGAAATGGAACAAGAAAGCAACTTGTTGGAAGTAATACATTTTGATGTGTGCAGTCCAATGAGTCTTTGAGGCACGCATGGATATCGTTATGTTCTTACTTCACGATGATTTGAGTAGATCTTGAGTATATTTACTTGATGAAACACAAGTCTGAATTATTGAATGGTTCAAGTAATTTCAGAGTGAAGTTGAAGATCTTCGTGACAAGAGGATAAAATGTCTATGATATGATCATAGAGATGAATATCTGAGTTCTGAGTTTTGTACATAATTAAGACATTGTGGAAATTGTTTCACAATTAATACCGCTGGAACACCATAGTGTGATGGTGTGTCCGAACATCATAGTTGCACCCTATTGTATATTGTGCGTACCATGATGTCTCTTATCGAATTACCACTATCGTTCATGGGTTAGGCATTAGAGACAACCGCACTCACTTTAAATAGGGCACCACGTAATTCCGTTGAGACGACACCGTATGAACTATGGTTTGGAGAAACCTAAGTTGTCGTTTCTTAAAAGTTTGGGGCTGCGACGCTTATGTGAAAAAGGTTTCAGGCTGATAAGCTCGAACCCAAAGCGGATAAATACATCTTCATAGGACACCCAAAACAGTTGGGTGTCCCTCCTGTCTCAGATCCGGAAGCAAAAGGGATTGTTTCTAGAATCGGGTCCTTTCTCGAGGAAAAGTTTCTTTGGAAAGAATTGAGTGGGAGGATGGTGGAGACTTGATGAGGTTATTGAACCGTCACTTCAACTAGTGTGTAGCAGGGCAGAAGAAGTTGTTCCTGTGACGCCTGCACAAATTGAAGTGGAAGCTTATGATATTGATTATGAAACTTCGGATCAAGTCACTGCCAAACCTCGTAGGTCGACAGGAGACGCACTACTTCAGAGTGGTACTTAATCCTGTCTTGGAGGTCATGTTGCTAGTCAACAATGAACCTACGAGCTATGGAGAAGCGATGGTGGGCCCGGATTTCGACGAATGGCTCGAGGCCATAAAATCCGAGAGAGGATCCATGTATAAGTATAGACTTTGGAAGAACTACTCGATGGTCGTAAGGCTGTTGAGTACAGATGGATTTTAAAAGGAAGACAGACAATGATGGTAAGTGTCACCATTAAGAAAGCTCGAATTGTCGCTAAGATGTTTTCCGACAAGTTCAAGGAGTTGACTACGATGAGACTTTCTCACTCGTGGCGATGCTAAGAGTCTGTTGGAATTGGATTAGCGATTCTGCATTATTTATGAAATCTTGCGATAGGATGTCAAAACATTGTTTCCTCGACAATTTTCTTGAGGAAAGGTTGTATGTGATACAACCGAAGGTTTTGTCAATCTGAAAGATGCTAACAAGTATGCAAAGCTCCAGCAACCCTTCTAAGGACTGGAGTAAGCATCTCGGAGTTGGAATATGCGCTTTGATGAGATGATCAAAGATTTTGGGTTTGTACAAAGTTTATGAGAAACTTGTATTTCCAAATAAGTGAGTGGGAGCACTATAGAATTTCTGATGAGTATATGTTGTTTACTATTGTTGATCAGAAATGATGTAGAGTTTCTGGAAAGCATATAGGGTTATTTGAAAAGTGTTTTTCAATGGAAAACCTGGATTAGGCTACTAGAACAATGAGCATCAAGATCTATAAGGATAGATCAAAACGCTTAATGGTACTTTCAAATGAGCACATACCTTGACATGATCTTGAAGGTGTTAAAGATGGATCAGTCCAAGAAGGAGTTCTTACTTGAGTTGTAAGGTATGAAGTTAAGACTTAAAGCTCGACCACGGCAGAAGAAAGAGAAAGGACGAATGTCGTCCCCTATGCCTTAGCCATAGGCTCTATACAATATGTCATGCTTTGTACACTTTGATATGTGCCTTGCCATGTGTGTGGCAAGGGGGTACAAGAGTGATCCAGGAATGGATCATTGGACAACGGTCAAAATTGTCCTTGGAGTAATAAGGACATATTTCTCGATTATGGAGGTGATAAAGAGTTCGCGTAAAGGGTTACGTCAATGCAAGCTTTAACACCTATCCGAATGACTCTAAGTAGCAAACCGGATACGTATAGTGGAGCAACCATTTGGAATAGCTCCAAGTGGAGCATGGAAGCAGCATTTACAATATGACCTAGAGATTTGCGAAGTACATACGGATCTGAATGTTGCAGACCCGTTGACTAAAACCTCTCTCACAAGCAAAACATGATCAAACCCCAGAACTCATTGAGTCTTACTCACATGATGATGTGAACTAATTTATTGACACTAGTAAACTCTTTGGATGTTGGTCACATGGCGATGTGACCAGTGAGTGTTAATCACATGGCGATGTGAACTAGATTATTGACTCTAGTGCAAGTGGGAGACTGTTGGAAATATGCCCTAGAGGCAATAATAAATTAGTTATTATTATTATATATTTCCTTGTTCATGATAATCGTTTATTATCCATGCTGTAATTGTATTGATAGGAAACTCAGATACATGTGTGGGTACATAGACAACACCATGTCCCTAGTAAGCCTCTAGTTGACTAGCTCGTTGATCAATAGATGGTTACGGTTTCCTGACCATGGACATTGGATGTCGTTGATAACGAGATCACATCATTAGGAGAATGATGTGATGGACAAGACCCAATCCTAAGCCTAGCACAAAGATCGTGTAGTTCGTATGCTAAAGCTTTTCTAATGTCAAGTATCATTTCCTTAGACCATGAGATTGTGCAACTCCGGATACCGTAGGAATGCTTTGGGTGTACCAAACGTCACAACGAATCGGGTGGCTATAAAGGTGCACTACGAGTATCTCCGAAAGTGTCATTGGATTGGCACGAATCGAGACTGGGATTTGTCACTCCGGTTGACGAAGAGGTATCTCTGGGCCCACTCGGTAGGACATCATCATAATGTGCACAAAGCGACCAAGGGGTTGATCACGGGATGATGTGTTACGGAACGAGTAAAGAGACTTGCGATAACGAGATTGAACAAGGTATCGGGATACCGACGATCGAATCTCGGTGAGTACTATACCGCTAGACAAAGGGAATTGTATACGGATTGATCGAATCCTCGACATCGTGGTTCATCCGATGAGATCATCGTGGAACATGTGGGAGCCAACATGGGTATCCAGATCCCGCTGTTGGTTATTGACCGGAGAACGTCTCGGTCATGTCTGCATGGTTCCCGAACCCGTAGGGTCTACAAACTTAAGTTTCGATTATGCTAGGGTTATAAAGGAAGTTTGTATGTGGTTACCGAATGTTTGTTAGGAGTCCCGGATGAGATCCCTGACGTCACGAGGAGTTCCGGAATGGTCCGGATGTAAAGATTGATATATAGGAAGTATGGTTTTCGCCACCGGAAGTGTTCTGGGCATCACCGGTAGTGTACCGGGACCACCGGAGGGGTCCGGGGGTCCACCGGGAGGGGCCACTGGCCCCGGAGGCATACATGGGCCAAGTGTGAGAAGGGACCAGCCCCTAGGTGGGCTGGGGCGCCTCCCACCAAGGCCCATGCGCCTAGAGAGAAGAGGGAGGGCAAACCCTAGGGCAGATGGGCCCTAAAGGCCCATGCCAGGTGCGCCTCCCTCTCCCCCGACTTGGCCGCCACCCCAGATGGGGATTGGGGCTGCCGCCACCCCTAGGGAGGGAACCCTAGGTGGGGGCGCAGCCCTCCCTCTCCCCCTATATATAGTGGAGGCAAAGGGGCAGCCCAACAGATGAGTTTCTCCTCTCCTTGGCGCAGCCCTACATCTCTCTCTCCTCGTCTCTTGCGGTGCTTGGTGAAGCCCTGCTAGAGTGCCACGCTCCTCCACCACCACCACGCCGTTGTGCTGCTGCTGGACGGAGTCTTCCTCAACCTCTCCCTCTCTCCTTGCTGGATCAAGGCACGGGAGACGTCACCGGGCTGCATGTGTGTTGAACGCGGAGGTGCCGTCCGTTCGGCACTAGGATCTCCGGTGATTTGGATCACGATGAGTACGACTCCTTCAACCTCGTTCTCTTGAACGCTTCCGCTTAGCGATCTACAAGGGTATGTAGATGCACTCTCCCCTCTCTCTCGTTGCTAGTTTCTCCATAGATAGATCTTGGTGACTCGTAGGAAAATTTTGAATTTCTGCTACGTTCCCCAACAAACCTACCCCTATCGAAACCTATAGAAATCCAGCATATAGGCTTTGCGTGGCAGGGATAGGCAGTAGTGATTTCCATCTCGCAGATTTTGGTTTCGGGCGGTTACTGCGACTTTCCACACTTCATTCAAATATTGCAGAGTGCATGTTTACCGTGCCAACTCAATTCGAATCCCGTTTGTATTCTATTTTTTCGGGCGGGATCCATTTTCAGTTGGAATTACATTCTATATACATCATTTCTTTATATATACTTTCAAAAGCACAACAAAGAATTCTGCTCCTTTATATGTATAATATGATTTACAAATACAACGATCTCGAAATCTTATGGTTGAATTCGAAAAAATTTAACCAAATTATGTTCTACTAAAATGTATGGATCAGTAATACCTACATATTAAATAACATAGATGTGCGTGAATTCATATGAGTATGCATGTTTGATAGATCAATTTTGGTTCGAGTATGGATTACATGTATCATCATCTCAATTCAAATATTTGAATCCCTTTTTGTTCACTCCTTTCACGCCCATCTCTCTCGCATGCATGCTCCTTGGTAGCTATCACTCTCTTTCTCCAGCTCACCCGCGCGCTCACTTCATGTTTATCCTATCCTCGCAGACATGGTCTCTCGACGTCTCCCTTGAGAAGTGTCACACTCTCCCTATCATTATACATTACACGGTTTTCATTATCTCTCACGTCTCTACTTTTCTCTGGTACTCGGTACCTAAGCTTTCCTTTTCACCGCCACACACACAGTCTCCACTCGTTTTTCAGTTCGTCTTTCTCTCTATGGGATTCTCTCACACACCCTATATGTATCTACATATGACTCATACCACTAAAATTAATCTATCTCTCTCCTGTAGACACAACATTTGTTGCGGTCTCCTTTTCGTCTCCATCCCAGACTGACATTATTCATTTGTTTACCGATCAGACAACCCCGACTACCATCTCCTCTCTCTCTCACACAGACACACACACACACACACACACACACACACAACTCCTGCTTCCACTCCCCTTCCCGACTACCGTCTCTCTCTCTCTCACACAAAACTCTCGCTTTTGCACCCCGACTCGTACTTCTCTCACAAACATTTATCGACTAGCTAGCCTCTAGATAGGTTTATACACCCGCACACTTGTGCTTCCACCATCGCATACATGTCTCTCTCCTGCTCCTTGTATCTATGTAGATTTTTCTTCCCTTCTCGAGACACACCCTCTCGATCGTGCACACACGCACTATCGCCTCATTTTAAGCTGATACCTATCGCACACACACTCCTTGTGTCTTTGTCACACATGCACTCCGTCCTCCTCCACTCTCCCTCCTCACACACACATGGGCTTTTTGCAACAACTAGCAAGATGCCCATGCGTTATCTGAACATCAAGATGCATTTGTATGAGTAGTTTATCTTGTGGGGGAAAAGGATGAACGAGGGAAGGCCTTATTTGCAAATGTGGAGAGGGGTGTGGGTATCGTTTTGCAAAATTGCCATAGTTTCCTTACTATCCGTCAGATATAGATCGGACGACCTATATTGCAGGATGGCAGGCACACTATCATCACCGATAATGCTTTTTATAAGAGTAGGGATAAAAAAATAGAGTTGGTGATGATGGTGGGCCTGCCATCCTGCAATGTAGGTCATCCGATTTATATCTGACGGATAGGAAGGAAAATATGGCAATTTACCCGCACTCTTCACCACATTTGCAGATAAGGCCTTCCCTCGTTCATCCTTTTCTCCCACAAGATCTTGATGTTCCGTGCAATGCACGAGCATCTTGCTAGTAAGAGTAGAAATTAGACATATACCACTTCTCGAATCTTGAAACCAACAACATTCCTCCCGTATCTCATCAAAAACGCCAAAGGAATATATTTTGAGTGAAACATAACATATTTTTAGTGATATACGTATTTCAAAACTAGACTTTTTTTTCTATCAAATCGGTGAATATGTAATAATCTACTTTGATCGTGTGGCAACGCATTGGCACATTGCTAGTAGTTACTATAATTTTTTGGACACCAGACAAACGGTGGAGTACATATACGAAGAGAAGAGGCGCGCGACGCATCGACCTCTCGCTGTCTCGCACACATGAGTGTTACGTAAAGCGGCGTTAACAAATAAACCCTAAAACCCTAGGTGCACGATTTTAGCATTCATGGTGCGAGTGCGTGGTGGAGCACCTTTGTAGGAATAGTCAGCTCGCGTGATAATTTGATCCGTAGGAGTTGATGGTCCGGACCACAGGTGAACGACTTGGAGCGCGGTGGCTCGCCAGTTGCCACAGATCGAGTAGCCACATTTAAAATATCGTTTTTCTAGCGGGGTTAAGAGTTCCTATTTTCAATGGTGCGTTATAAGTAGTAAGTAGTTTTTAGAATGATTGGTATGGAGCGAAAATGGAATTCATAGTACTACGTACCTCCTTGGCGTATGGTTGTATGGTTTTTTTTTGCGATGGAGGTTGTATGGGTTTATGTTGCGAGATGTTGAACCTGGTAGTTCTAGGGCAAATACTATGGTTTAGATTTAGATGCTGGTTTTCAGTAATGAAAATTGGAAGGGGAAACCCTTCTTTGATTAAAAAAACTACTACCTCCATTCTGGTTTACTAGTCCCCATCGTACTTTGGGTCAAAGTTTGTCCATGAATTTTACTTGTAAAATGTGAATGGAAAACGAGATTTTGTTATACCCAAACAAAAAGGACTGGAGGGAGTGATTGCTCGACACGACGCAACCTCTCATAGCGCAGGCATTGAACGGTAGCGCCCGCCAAGAGGGCCGCACATGCGAGCCGGTGAGCACGCCTCCTCGCTTGCGTGCAACCAGCTTAAGACTGCCCCGCCTGCCTTCATTGAATTCACGCGTGTGCCGGCAACACGTCACGTCCTTCCGCGAGCCGGCAGGCATTTTAGAACACAAAAAATGACTAAAATATAATTAATTTACGCATGGTCTTGACTTGTTGTGCTCGCCTGGTAGCAGGAACTAGTAGAGGTTTTTCTTTATTTATAACTCTCCTCACATTTTTTGGATTTGAAATGAATCATGGTTGTGGACATTATGTATGAAATGTGTAGATATCTGTGAACATGAGTTTGATGTGGAAGTTGAACTTGGAATGTCGGGCTTCTGCGTGAACTATACCATGTCCAATGCTTAAATCATTATTGTTTGGAAAGTAATTGCTGTTATTACATGACCCTAAAAATATTTTGTGCCACATCGGTAGATGCATGGACATCACAACAGCATCTTGTTGGATAAACATTTGAACCTAGCTATTATGAAGGAAATTTTGTATTGACAACAGTTTTAGATAGCAGGAGACGCCTAGCCTGCTCTCTGCCTCTGCTAGCTTATTTCGGCTTCTTCCATCTCTTCTTTGGCTTGGGTGAAGAGCATCTGATTGCTCTTTTAAACTTCTTGAGAACTCAGCTACATTCTCAAGGGCTGCTGCACGCTTTCTTTCAACCTTTACTAATGCCACGAGGACACGAACAGCTGACACTCCACCTGGCTTGTGTGTAATCCAGCATCATCTGGGAATTTGCACCTTGTGTCTAATCCATCATCATTAGGGAACTGGAACCTTGTGTGTAATCTAGCCTCATTTTGGAAACATGATCTCGAGGTTGACCATACTTCCCTCCTCGCAGGAACTGCATCCTGACATGAAGTTACTTCTTTTAGATCAATACTCGAGCAACCTAGATCCATTTAGTAGAAGCGATATAATGCAACTCTGGAGAAGTGAATTCAAAAGGAAAAAATAAAATAAAAACAGACTACAAGGTGAGAACACCCCACTTCCTACATCAAGCTAAAAACAAAAGCAGTAGGACGGTTAAGACTCTTCTTATTACACATCGAAGAACACCACACTTAAGAGAAACAGAAACTACAACATATACACATCGAAGAACACGAGGCTACATGAAAGTAATTGAAAGGTGTTACTTACCAAAGCTCGTTTCTGAGTTTCGTGCAGCTCCTCTTTAACTTGCCACGCTCCTTGAAGATGTCCCGAATATCCCGTGTTTGGTCTTCATTGATCCTCTGCATGTTCGTACTCGTGGTTTTAAAATCTCAACATGGCAAGAAAAATATACTACTAGTAATACTCGCGCATCTTGTGGGCAACATTAAAGCACTCGTCCGCCATGTTAGAGCATCTTGTGACGCCCCCGATTTAATCGTACACTAATCATGCACGCAAATGTGTATGATCAAGATCAAGGACTCACGGGAAGATATCACAACACAACTCTACAAATAAAATAAGTCATACAAGCATCATAATACAAGCCAGGGGCCTCGAGGGCTCGAATACAAGTGCTCGATCATAGGCGAGTCAGCGAAGCAACAATATCTGAGTACGGACATAAGTTAAACAAGTTGCCATAAGATGGCTAGCACAAACTGGGATCTGAGATCGAAGAGGAGCAGGCCTCCTGCACTGGATCCTCCTAGCTACTCACAGTGGTCGTCGGTGGGCTGCACGTAGTAGTAGGCACCTCGAGTAGTAGTCGTCATCGACGGTGGCGTCGCTCCCAGGCTCCATCGTCAGTTGCAGCAATTCGAATAGAGGTAGGGGAAAAGGGGAAACAAGGCAACCGTGAGTGCTCATCCAAAGTACTACGCAAGCAAGGAGCTACACTACATATGCATGGATATATGTGTAAAGGGCCATATCAGTGGACTGAACTGCAGAATGCCAGAATAAGAGGGGAAAGCTAGTCTTAACGAAGACTACGCTTCTGGTCACCTGTCTTGCAACAGGTAGAAGAGGGCAATCTGAAGTCCTCCAAGTAACATCACATAGCAATAATCCTACCCGGCGATCCCCTCCTCATATCCACGAGAGAGGCGACCACGGTTGTATCCGCACTTGGAAGGTGTGTTTTATCAAGTATCCGGTTCTAGTTGTCATAAGCTCAAGGTACAACTCCAAGTCGTCCTGTTACCGAAGATCACGGCTATCCGAATAGATTAACTTCCCTGCAGGGGTGCACCATCTTACCCAGCAAGCTTGATCCCATTTGGCCGGACACACTTTCCTGGGTCATGCCCGGCCGCGGAAGATCAACACGTCGCAGCCCCACCTAGGCACAACAGAGAGGCCAACACGCCGGTCTAAACCTAAGCGCGCAGGGGTCTGGGCCCATCGCCCTGAGCACACCTGCATGTTGCGAGGGCGGCCGGAAGCAGACCTAGCCTAGCAGGCGTTCCAGTCCAATCTGGCGCTACGCGCTCGTCGTCCGACGTCTGAAGTGCCGGTGATACCACGACGCGGGATACCCATAACTACTCCCGCGTAGATGGTTAGTGCGTATAAGCTCGTAGCCAACTCAGATCAAATACCAAGACCTCGTTAAGCGTGTTAAGTATCCATGACGCCCGAACAGGGCTAGGCCCACCTCTCTCCTAGGCGGTCTCAACCTGCCTGCCGCTCCGCCACAAAGATCCATCCAGAGGGCCGTCGGGACAAAGGTCCTTTCAGCCCCAATCCGTGAATCACTCGCGGGTGCTCCACCACCGACCCGACTTTAGTCTCCACATGTATCATGTATAAGTATATAGTATATACCCGTGATCACCTCCAGTGCTCACGGCCCGATAATATAGCACGCGAGCGGACAAGAATATAGGGCCACAGATGAAAGTACTAGCATCCTATACTAAGCATATAGGATTGCGGGTAAGGTAACAATTGATAGTAACAAGGACAGGCTATGCAGCGGTATAGGAGTATCTGAAAGCGGAACATGCTACACTACTCTAATGCAAGCATTATAGAGAAGAGTAGGCGATATCTGGTGATCAAGGGGGGGGCTTGCCTGGTTGCTCTGGCAAGAGAGAGGGGCCGTCAACTCCGTAGTCGAACTGGGCAGCAGCAGCGTCGGTCTCGTAGTCTACCGGAGAGAAGAGGGGGAAGAGACAATGAATACCATGTAAAAGATGCATATTGATGCATGACATGCCAAGTAACGATGCTAGGCGTGCCCTAACGTGGTATGAGGTGGTACTGGTTAAGGGGGGAAACATCCGGGAAAGTATTCCCGGTGTTTCGTGTTTTCGGGCAAAGGAGCCGGAGGGGGAAAGTTGCAGGTTCGATAGGTTAGGGGTGTGTGGCGGATGAACGGACTGCGTATCCGGATTCGTCTCGTCGTTCTGAGCAACTTTCATGTACAAAGTTTTTCCATCCGAGCTACGGTTTATTTTATATTAATTTTAAAAGATTTAAATCAATTTTAGGATTTATTTATATTCCCAATTTAAATCAGTAAATACTTTTGTCACATAGTGCAGTGCCAGCCACAGTGTATTACAGGTGGGGTCACGTTAAAGTCAATAGTCCAGTCGGCGATTGACTAGGTCAGCGTTGATCGGTCAATCTGGCTGGTGGGACCCAATGTCATAGAGTAGTGTAAATTAATAGTTTAATTAATTTAATGATTAGGTGGGGGGCCACATGCCATTGACTTAAATATTTTTAAACAGGCTATTATATGAAAGGGACCACATGTCATTTTTAGTTATTCAACTAAACATTTTATTAGGTTCTAATTAGGTGGTTAGGGATGGTTAAACCCAAGGGCCCACATGTCGATGGGTCAACCCACTCTTAGAACGTGTGTGCAGCGTGCGTGCCGTCGGTGAGTTCACGAGCGGCGGCGCTGCGGAGCCGACGGCTCCAGCGACCAAAAGGGGTAGCCCCGGGTGCCAAATGGATAAGCGCGAGGCGCAGCTTCGAGACCTGCCTTCGTCTGTAGCTAGGAGCGGCTGCGTCGGGGCGACGGAAGGAGGCGACTACGACGGAGCTAGCGGCAAACGGTGCTGGAGGGCACGAGGAGGAGGGGGAAAAGGCCACGGAGGGCGGAGGCTCACAATGGAAGCGGCAGGATGCGTGATGGAGCCGGAGGAGGTCGGGTCGAGCAGATAGATGACGAGGTTAGCGGCGGCGTCCGGCGGTGTCGGAGAAGAGGGCGCCCGGTCGAAGAGGGCCTCGGCGAGGGGAGCAAGGCGAGGAGGCGGATCCGCGACATGGCCCGGGATCCGTCCCTCTCCGACGAGGCGGCTTGGCGGCGGTTCCCAGGCGTGGGCGTGGTCGAGGCGTTCGTGTCTGGCGAGGCGCTGGCTGGGGAGGCTCTGGCGCTGAGGTGGGCGGAGGTGGGTGCGAGGAGGGTGAGGAAGAGGCGACGGGTGCGAGGGAGGAGCTTCGAGGCGTCCGGCGAGGTGGGGATCTCCGGGCGGCGGATGGCGGGTCGGGCGCGGCGTCGGGATGGGTGCCGGCGGGGGGGCGCGAGGGGCCGGGCCCCTGAGCACGGGCAGGTGCCCAGATCGAGCGGGGGGAGGGGCGGAGCGCTGCCCCGATCCAGATCGGGGGAAAGAGGAGAGAGACGTGGGGGGGAGAAGAGGGGATCGGTTAGGGTTTCGTGTGGCAAGGGGGCCATATAGGCCAGGGAGGTGCGGGGTGGGCCGGCCTGGTTGGTCTAAGGGGCCGAGGCCCAGTGGGGTGGGGGCCTTTCTCTCTTTTTTTGTTTTTGCTTTGCTTTTTTCCTTTTACTTTTCTTTTCTGTTTTATGTCTAGTTTTCTTTTATTTTAGTTTTACAAAATACACCAATGGTTCCTAAATTGGTATTGCTTATACATACTACTGCCACATTAATTTGGGTAACTAAATAAAATAGTTTAATACTTTATTTATTGTAAAAGGAATTCAACTAATTGTTTTGCTACTATTTAAAACATTTTAGAGTATTTATGCCTTTTATAAAAGTGTGGTTCCTCCACCATAATTACTTATGAATTAGTTGGAACCACCCGAACACTTTAGTTTTAATATTAGAAAACCTTTAATGTTTGACTTGATTTTGAATTTGAATTTGAATCGGTTTCGAACTATCACGAGATTTGTAACAGTAATCGAGGTGACGTGGCATCATTAGCAGAGGTTCACTGTAGCTTAAATACCCGGGCGTCACACATCTCCAACAGAATCGCAACGCGCGGCGCTTTAAAAAGGCGTTTACAGTGTTGAGATCGAGAAGTAGATAGAGTAGAGGATAGTTCTCAACATAGATAGATAAAAAAAGATAATTCAACTACTCCTTGTCGTCCGACTCATCCTCGGTGATGTCCTCCTCCGACGTCTGACTGTAGGCGTGAAGATACCGATCATCGTCAAATTCCCAGGGCGACGCTGCCCCTAGCCTCATGTTGAATTGAGCGTCCGCTTTTCGCCTATGCTTGTCCTCGCGATAGGCGGCTCGCTCCGCCCTCCTCTTATCCCTCTCCACCCTCCTTTGCGCGTAGAACTCGCGCTCGTTGATGATGTCCTGCGGGAAGTGTTGGCGCCACAGCGCCATGGCTTCCTCGTCCATCTCGGCGATGCCGAGACGGTGCTCCCGCCTCCGGATGTCGCGACGATCTTCGTCGGTGCTAAGCCACGGCAGAGGCGCGAGCTCCTGCGCCCGCTCCCGCGTCAGCACGTTGGGGAAGTTCAATGTTCTATGAGGCCACCGGAATCGCCACGCCGCCGCGTCGTACGTGCGGGCGGCCTCGTTGGCGGTGTCAAAATTGCCGAGGCCGAGGCGCATCCCGCAGAACCGGATCTTGGCGGAGAAGCCGCCGGAGGGGCGCGCGCGTACGCCGCGGTATCCCCAAGTTTCCCGGCGATGCGGCGGCATGGTGGCGCGGCGGCGGCGAGGCAAAAATGAGTGGGGAGAGAGCAGTGGCAAGGCACAGAGCGGTGGGAGGGCGTTGGATTTTATAAAGCGCGCCGGACACCGCGCGCCAAAACTAGCGCACACCCGGCCGCTTTTTCCCGCACGCGTGCGATCCTTTCCCGACGTCTCTGCTATCTCTACTCTCTTCTCTACTGTTATATTTATTTAATATTTAATATTTAATATTTATCTCCACTTCCTTTACGGTCTATTTTTTTTCTCTATACTTTTTTTCTTGCAATATAGGTCGTCCAATTTATATCTAACATATAGGAAGGAAACAAATGGGAATGTTGCAAAAATATACCCATACCCCTCTCCAGATTTGCAAATAAGGCCTTCCCTTGTTCATCCTTTTCTCCCACAAGATAAACTACTCATACAAATGCATCTTGATGCGTGCAACGCATGGGCATCTTGCTAGTTCTAAAAACCTTTCCATCATTTGCCACACTACTGGTTGCAGATGAAAAACCTACCAAGCACAGTAGCGATACAGAGCGACGCACAATTACAAGCTGATATTCTATTGGACAATGGAGGCTATAACCAATTACTTTTACGGGAACAATAGCACCCAGGAAATTTGAAGGGTAGGTATGAACAAAATTGGAACTGCACATGTACTGCTAAGTGATTCAATACACACATTACCAATCGAGGAGGAGAACGACGGTCGCGGCGGCCTCTGTGAGTCATGGTCGGCAACGGGAGTTAGTTCATTGTCCACGGCGGTGGTACTTCTGCGCTTGGCGTCGGCTTCCGGGAAGCAGATCCGAGACCGTGGAAGACGATGCCGGGGAAGAGGCTCCGTGTACGACGACGACGGTGGACCGGCTCCAGTGCGGAGTACGAGGTCATCGATGAGGCAGATGCGCTGCGGTGGACGAGTGCGCCGATGTAAAGGGGAGGAGCACGAAGGCTGCGGTGTCGTGGAGAAGTCTATTTTGCGGTGGGGATAGAAAATGGGGAGTATTCAGGTGTACTACTCTGGGTGCCGGGGTGGGGTTGGCTGGGTAGGGTGAACCTGAAGTTACGAAAATAGCCCCCTACCAAGCGTCATCCGTAGGCCTATTCCGAAGGCTATGATGGTAACTTCCCACTGCTCGAATCAGGGTCGCGGGAGATTTTCCGGCCGACCTCAAAATTTTGTGACACTGGACTCCCCGTGTGGCGTGTTGAGTGATTCGGCTAAGCAACTAGCGAGTAGTAGTAGTAAACTCTGCATATTAGGTTTGACCGAAGTCAAACTTCCTAAAGTTTGACCAAGTTTATAGAAAAATATAAACATTTACCATAACAAATATGTATGATGTGAAAGTACATTCAATAATGAATCTAATGGTATTTATTTGTTATTGTATATGTTAATTTTTTTGTTATAAGCTTTCCGGGAGTTTACAGAACTTGACTTTGACCAATGCTAATATGCGGACTTAAATAAAAATGGAGGGAGTACACATTTGTTTTCTTATTTTGTAGTGAACTAATCATTTGTTGAAATTGTGAAATAAATATATTAGGCTATTGACTTCGAATGTAATGGTCTATACAATTCAATAGTTACAATCATTGTCGAATCCCAAGATCTATACAAGGTCTATAGTACTTCACAACATGCTCAAACTCACATAATCCCAGTCAAATGAGAATCTAAATGCATTTCATAGTTATTACTTTGTAGGATGCAACAAAAACAACCATAACTCTACATCAGCCATAATGGCCCTGTTTGGATACTCTAACACAGTTAGAGTTAGAGTTATTTTTTAACCCACTCTAACCCAAATAAGCACCTCTCCACCGGGATAGTTGGGTTAGATGGAACTAACCCACTCTAACCCTCCATGTTTGGATACTTTTGGGTTATTTGAGCCCCCAACTAACCCAAACTAGCTCTAACCCCATGATCCAAACAGGGCCATTATAGAAGCAACATTTTGACATATCCCAATGTGTGAATGAAACATGCAGAGAGAGCTTTTGAAGATGGAGCAGATAGGGAGGGAAAGATTGTATGTATGTGGACGAGAGAGTAGGAGACAAACCTAACGAGACAGAGGGAGAGAGATAGAGAGAGAAAGAGAGAGGAAGAAGTTAGGTCTATGAGAAAGATGGAGACATGTAATATACGTGAGATGCGTGTGCATCCAGATTCTATATACATGGAAGGAGAAGAGACAACATGTTTGATGATAGAGCTGGAAAAACATGGACGAGAGGGGAAGGATCTCGTGGGTTGAGGGATTGACAATTTTGTGCGGGGGAGAGAGGGATTGGTAATTTTGTGCAAGAGAGAGAGAGAGAGGGGGGGGAGGAGTCAGTCAGCCGTCATCACATCACCCTGCTTCCAAATGACCCCGCATTCTCTAGCGTGGTGTGGTCGCCGTCTTCGATCTGCTCGATGCCCTCTTTGAAGATTGAGTTGTTGTGCATGTTGGGGTGCAAAGAAGCACAAGCGAGAGTGGTCGCCGTATAACCTTGGATGGGGATGAATTGTGTGCTCGGGGGAGTGTGTGTGTGTTGGGTTGCGTGTGTCTCTGTGTGTGTGTGTGCGTGTGTGTGTGTGTGTGAGAGAGAGAGAGATATATATTGAGAGAAAACAAACCTAAGGAGAGAAATGGGTATTCACAAAGAGATTGTGCGGGCCTTGAGGTTGGCAGGGGCTGGGTGAGGGTGTCAAAATGTGCGCGTTGATGCATGTGTTGCATGCGACCGTGCGAGGGACGGACAAATCGAGAGAGATGGTTGTTGTGTTACGGATGCTCCTCTCTCTCTCCCCTCTCTCTCTCTCTCTCTCTCTCACACACACACACACACACACACACACAAGTAAACTAGAAGACCGTTCTCTCATGTATACACAACGTATCGGCATATCTGTCTATGTCTCACTCATGCATGATCATTTGCACATTCACACCTTTCTATGTCTGTATCACACGCACACTGTCTCCACATTGCCCTTCTGCCACAACACACATAGGGACACATACACACGTTCTCTCTCAGTCACACACACAAAATCAGTATTAAAAAAAACTAGGGCGCACCTAAAACGTCCAAATCCAAATAAACACGAACTGGAGCTAAATTCAAATATATGGAAATATTGCAGCGTCAAGAACTTTCCCAGGAAAAAAAGTTGAGTAATATTCGAGGATTGTTTTCACACACACAAAAAGGTTCGGTGGATGTCCTTCGAGCACGACATGGTGACGTACCGTTCGATCGACCGCGCGGCCGCGGTTCACGCGCTTGCACGGGATTCATATTGTGGCTGTGGTACTAACTAATAAAAGCGCTGCCTAAGTCTAATGTTTACGTGTACTAGTACGGTTTTCTTTTAAGTTTGACCAACCTTATATAAAACTAAAGTAAGCTCCCACACGCGCACTCATCAATATGCTGCCGCCGCCGTTGTGCATGCCGGCGCCCGCCTGCTCCAGCCAACAATTTCTCGCCCATCACCGTCGTGTCGCCGCCATCCCTGTGCCATGAAGCCGAAGGCTCGCCCGCTCACGTCGTCTGCAGTCCCTCCTCGCGATGCCGCCGCGCTGCCAAGCACACGAGCAGCTGGTGGAGCCGCGTCTATGCACGCAGCGTACGAAGAGGAGGACAAGCGCGTGCTCCAGCACGCCGGCGAGGAGGAACTAGCATGTCATTGTTGTCTCCGCTCGCGCGGAGGAGGCGCGCATGGTGGCTGTCGCGGCGGAAGCCGGTCGCGCGCGCATCGATCCTGCAAACTGGGTGCGGACGCGGAATCTACCTTCGAGACCTTGAATGCCACGTGGATCCTGCAATCTGATGGAGCAATTTGGGTCAGTCAACTCATGTGAGCCGTTTGATGCAACATGGATGGCTAGAAGGGCTTCTTCCACCTCTTCTGCCGTCTTCTTCCTTCGCTCCGTCAAACTTCTTTCACAAATCGACTGACCCAAATTATACTACTAGTATGAACGTATTAAGTACAGTAGGAACACGAAGATACGAGCAGTAGTACCAACTGCAAGAAGAACAGTAGTAATACATAGTACTAGTACTACTGTACGTACTAAAGATTTCAAATAACGAGAAAGAACATAATAAACATAGTTCTGCTGGGGCCTCAGCACAACACACCCTTGAAAATAACTAAGCAACTAGTCCGCTTGACACTGCAGTAAAACCAGCATGAGCGACGACACTGCCACGTACTCGGAGTCCGAGTCCACGTCCACGACTTCGTCCTCGTCCCTCTTCTTTGCTTGAACCGGACACTGGGCTCTGCTTCTTCATCCAACCCTCGTAGATATTTAAACAAAGGTAGGCATCCATTGCTGCGTACAGGATGTGATCTTCATCTAATGTCTTCGACTCCCATGCATGATGAAACTCGTGATGAGGTTTCTTCAGTTTAGCGTATGAAGGATCAATCATGGTTGCTGCCAGGGTCAGCATTGAAGGTTGAGAGGAGGACACCAGGCTTGCCTTCTGAAGATCGAAGGGCTGGCCTACAACGAGACCTATCCGACGCAGGACATTCCTGTCGTTCTTAAGGCCTACAGTAACGAATTTCACTCTTTTGTCCTTGAGGAAGTTCTTAAAATCCTGGCACTCAACATCGGCATGGCATATGTGGTAGACCAAGCAAACGTTATGTACGCAAACCTGGATCACGGCGGGCTTCTTCCTCTCTTCGTCCTTTAGATCCTTCTCTCGTCCTAGGACTATGGTGTACTCAACATCTAGCCCAACGACCCACTCATCCGTTGAACTGTTGAACATGTGTACGAAGCGAGCAAGCCATGCTTTCACTGTCGCGGATCCACATGTGTAGATGACGATGAACTGATCGCCGGTGATGGCTCTAACCTGGTACTCAGCGGCGGCCATGGAGATTTGGGAGGCCATGGATTTTGGAGGAGGGTTAGGAGAAGCTGAACTGTTGTACCCCGCAAAAACTGGGAGCGAACTAATGTTAAAGGACGGGACGACTGGGAGCGAATTGTTGTAAGGTAGTAGAAGACGGGGACGAGTAGGGCGTGAGAACGGCGAGGGGTTGCTGGCTTTCCCGGTGGATAAACGGCTGCAAGCCCCCAAAGAGTTCTCGAGAACTATGCGAGACCCACTAGATGTCATGTCTACTAGACCCATATCGTAGGCCTGACGGTATAGCTTCTGCCTGTTCGCACGCCATGTCGGCGCGTGGACGTAACTTCACTTAATTCCGTCAACCGCGCGCCTCCCACGACCTTCGCCTCCCTCGCGCGGTCGGGCCCTTTGAGACTTCGACCGGCTATAAATGAGCAATTTTTTTGCCTACTCCGCATGCATGATACTCCCTATGGTCCTTTTTACTCTCGTCAACCGTGTGCAAAGTGTTTGACCAAATTTATACTCTTTTTTAACACCACCTTATATTAATTAACCAGCGACACTAGTACACTCATTCGATACAATATGCACCACACAGGGCGGTACGTTATTTACAAGAATACCATCTAATCTATTGTCAAAGCTATACTTAGCGATTAAGTGTGCCACCTTATTGGCCGAACGGCTAATCTTTGACAATTGAAGATTGTTGATCAACTTCGAGATGCTCAACACTTTCATCTTCAGGTCACGCATAACAGACCTGTCATAGTCCCCCAATGCAAGAGACGCTACCACAAAAGTGCAATCAGTCTCTATAATTACAGGATTATGAAGAGAAATACCTATGTAGAGACCGGCAATGCAAGCCCTAAGCTCCGCTTCCTCCACGCTTTGACAGCCATCAATGAAATCCCACGACCAAATTTATACTAAAAATATCAATATCTACAATACTGATTATAATGAGTATAAGAACTACTTTTTATAATGAGTGTAAAAATATTGATTTGACATTGTGAATGTTGATACATTTTTCTATAAGTCTGGTGAAAGTAGAGGTACATTGACTTCAGACAAAACTTAAATGCACAATGCAGACTAGTTCCTCCGTCCAGGTGCGTGCCATGTCCTATCTTGTCATCACAACAAGGTTAGCTATTAGAGTACCACTACCTCCCTTCTAGTTTAAAGGGCTCGATTCAAAAATTTCACCTACTCTTAGCAAGATAGTAGAGGCGGTGGAATAGTTTTTGAAGTCTGCAAAAGTACTCAACTAGTGTTGTTGTTCTTTAGACAAAAATGTGTTTACCAATGCATGCATGAACACTAGTTACTCTAACCCCCCTCTCTTCTTTAATTCTTTGCCAGTCAGCATGTTTGCTACTATTCCCGTGTGCATGATACCAGCTAAGATACCACCATTATGGCCAGCCTTAATCATCGCATGCAATAATTTAGTGCACCTTGAAATATGAACATGTGTGGGATTTCAAGGTGCACCTTGCTACTATTCCCGTGTGCATGTTTGCTACTAATCCCGTGTGCATGATACCAGCTAAGATACCACCATTATGGTCGATGTTTTTAATGACTTGAGACTATACCTAGCCCGGCATGCAAGATGACTTATTATGCACCGTTCCCCATACCTGCAGGAAGCCCGTTCGTCTCCAAATTTTTTCATCTCCATGTGTGGAAACAATATGCCTGCCAAACTCTCCTTCTCCCTCCGGCGGTCCCACCACTCCACCCCATGTGAAAAAATCTGCATGCATGACTCCTCCCCCCACGCTCGTCCAATCCGTTGGGACCAGCAATATTTCCACCCCTTCGCTCCCCCGTAATTTACTCCAACAAATATGCCCACGTAGATGTTACTTAACTGCAGGTGCATTGGGTCACAGACATATGGGCCCAACAGGTGCTCGGCCCACATGTCAGTGGCGCAACTGGACCTGCAGTTAAGTCAGTGCAGCTCAGTCCATATCTTACGTAGGTGTGCCATTGCTCGCTATAAATACTGCACCTCCGACGACATCGCTATCTCCTCCCCCTCACGTTCACGTTCATCGCTATCTCCTCCCCCTCCCTCTCACGTCGACCACCACGGCATCGCCCCTCCCAAGCCCTAGGAGCCCCTCGCTGCACCGCACGGACGGTCACGCGTCGCCATTCCGTTCCTCGCCGCCACTAGTCGAGGAGGACGTGTCGGTGTTCCGCTACGCGACGCGTCGCCATTCCGTTCCTCGCCGCCACTAGTCGAGGAGGACGCGTCGGCATTCCGCTCCTCGCCGCGACGCGACGCGTCGCCGTTCCATTCCTCGCCGCCACTAGTCGAGGAGGACGCGTCGGCGTTCCGCTCCTCGCCGCGACACGTCGAGGTGGACGCATCGGCGTTCCCAATCTCGTCAGCACGCGCGTCGGAGGACGCGTCGGCTCCCCGCTACAAGGAGAACGCCGTGCCGCCCGCCGAGCCCCCAACCTTGAGGAGCTTTGGAAAGAAATGGATGTCGCCTTGTGGGAGGCTTTGCCTCCAGCAGAGCGCGCCAAAATAGAGGCGGAGAAGAAGGCCGAGGAAGAGAAGCGCACCGCAGAACTAGCTGCCTAGGAGGCCTATGTCGCATCCGAAAGAGTCAGGCAATTGGCTCTTTGGCAGAAGGCTCGTGCGAGGGCCGTGAGGGTGGCAGAGGACGCCCGTGCCGACGCCCTGCGTGCAGTCGGGCCCAAGCGCCTCATCTACGCTTGGCGGTACGTGGACCGGGTGCATGCTTCCAGCGAGGCGGAGTACCTGTTGGCACCGGATCACCACACCGGTGAGATCGCGCTCGCCCGCCGGCAAGCCGCCAATCAGCACCTCGCAAGTTGCGAGGCTGAGGAAGAGGCGTTGTGTCGGCGCGCTGGGAAACGGCTGCGCACCAGGGCACTCGTGGCGTGCATAGCGCCCTCTGCGAAAGGCCGTGGCTTTTAGGAGGAGTATAATTTTTGTTTCGTAAGGTGATCTCATTAGTTTTGGGACGCAAATGATAAATCCCGAATGTTCAGGAATTTTTAGCGTCCTTAATTAAGTATGTAAAAGAGAAAGTTTGGAAAACTTGTGTATTCGTACGCATTTTGCAAGTACGTGCATATAGCACAAACTTTACTATATACTATCGCACTACACATCTCTCTCGATGTATGCTTGCAGACTGTGCTACTCTCCGTCCACGTCAATAAGTCATCTTTGGTTGTGCACCGTGACCAAGGAGGGAAGACTTGTACACCTAGACGGAGGGAGTACTACTATTACTTATGTACGTGCAAATGCACGTTTTAACATTATGATGTGGTTTTTGTAAAAGTAGAAAACAACACGATTCTATTAACTGGAAGGGAGGATCTCACATGAATCCGGCCCAGGTACATGCTCATGGTCCCCTAAACATAAATAAGTAAATAAATAAATAAAGCTAAATGCTCACGCACCAGTTCTTTGGGAAAATAGGTAGCCCAGTATTTCTTTTTGAAGAATACCCAAGCTAGGCCTATTTGTTTTCTCTGAATTACTGGGCTGCAAATCTTTCAAGACGAGGAGGGATGCATTCCGTCCTGGCCAAAGAGTATGGTCATTGTCTGTTAAATCTAATATCAAAAGGGGTTGAAAATTCCAAAAAAATTATAGCAAATGGGATATTAGTTTTTTGTTTGTTTTTGTTCTTCACTGATATCTTATACATATTTCATTAGATTTAACATGACATAGTACTAATTTATTTTTAAATTATGGCTATTAATTTTTGGATTAAGAATATTTCGTTCCCCAGCAAAAAATTGCGAATTTTCAAAATTTCCCACATATTTAGTTAATTTTTTGACACTGGTACTGACCAGAAAATGGCCAGCAATTCTAAAAATGGAAAACGGGCTGCAAGAAATTCTATATGAATTAGAAAATGAGTAAAAATTATAAAAATAATAGCAAATGGTTGACTTGTTTACGCAAGGCTTTGTCAGTGAACACACGATTCTAGCAGCAGTGATTGTTGGATGTCCATCCAACGGCCGACGTGCTTCTTCAATCTCTGATCTTCCTGCTCCAGCCGCCTAAACTAGCGCTGGCGGGACTTCCTGCTCCCTCCTCTTGTGGCCCGTTGTGATGCCGCGCAGGCTTCCCCGGCCCACCCTACTCCCTCCGCTGGCCTGGCCGCACGCAATCAACTGCCTCCTTATTACGCGAAAAAAATGATTCCTCCCATTGACATCTGGGGCGCACCGGTTGGGAGGCTGACTGTGGGCCTACTACGTTGACGCGTACGCAGGGCTTGTCAACTTAGTCAACAAACGATTCTAGCAGTAGTAACCGTTGGATTTGAATCGAACGGTCCTGCTGCTTCTTCAATCCCTGCCCTTCTTGGACCAGCCGCCCAAACCAGCGCCAGGGAGACCGCGTGCTCCTGCCTCCAGTGGCCGGCTGTGCTGCCGTTGAGGCCTCATTGCCCCCTACTACTCCCACTGCTAGCTAGGCCATGCGGCGACGGCAGCCTCACACCGCAGCCGAACCAGTGAACCCTCGTACTCCTCTCCGCGTGGGCATCCACTGCCGCATCTTCCCCGGCTCCGCGTCGTCCCCTTCCTAGGCCTCGCCGACGTCCACCACCTTGGTGCTCTCGGCGCGGCGTGGTCAATGTGTTCAATGACATTCCATCGGAAGAGTACTGTACGTGGAGAGGCTGACAGTTGGGTCCACGGCCACTGCCCAGTTTTTTTGTGATTTGCTAAGTAAGTCGCTTTGTCAGGCCTGTTGGGCTGCAAATCTTTCAAGACGAGGAGAGCTTTCACTCGGCTGGCCGAGAAAATGGCCCATCAGTAATGAGAAATGGGTTGTACATTTTTGAAACACATCAAACCGCAATTAGTTTCAAATATCTTTTTTTCATTTCAAATTTTAAATTACATTAATTTTTATGCGTGGAGAATTTGTTGGATTTTATATTGATATACATTTATTTTTAAAATCAGTTTGAATGTGAGTCAAATTTCGGATTAAAACAGTTCGGACCGCACCAAAATATGCAAAATTTCGTATAATTTTTTAACCGTGGCCACAATATGGGCTGTAATGCTAACAAAAAGAATATGGGCTCGAAAAAAACCCTTAAGAACTAGCCATCCCTATACTAACCCACACCTGCTGTTATTCTCCAGCGACGACAGACGAACCAAGAAACCTCAGACAACAGACTCCCCTCAGCGCGGGAAACAACCGCCGAGTCTTCCCTGCATCCGTGTCATCCCCTTCCTAGGCCTCGCCGTCGTCCACCGCCGTGGTGCTCTTGGCGCGGCGTGGTCAATGTGGTCAACGACCGACTTCCATCGAAAGAGTACTGTGCGTGGAGACGCTGACAGCTGGGTCCAGGGCCGCAGCAAGAAAGTGCCTCCTTATTACGCGCAAAATAATTATTCCTCCACCTGACAGCGGGGACCCATCGGACGGGCCACCATATTTCGCGGAAAAACATTTCCCCCCTGACTGCTGGGACCAACCAGTTACACCTTTGCACGCAAGGAAGTGCGTCCGGACAAAAAAAAAACAAAACGATTCGCCCCCCTGACTGCTGGGACCCACCAGCTACATCTTCGCACGCAAGGAAGTGCGCCGGGCAAAAAAAAACGATACGCCCCCTGACTGTTGGGACCCACCAGCTACATCTTCGCACGCAAGGAAGTGCCTAACAGTCGGGATCCACCTGGTCGAAGCGTACGTAGCATTGTCATTCTGGTCGTGAACGTGTACGTACATACTGGTCGTTGTAGAGGCGCGCACGTAGCATGTACACGTATGTACAGCGGCCATGGTGCAAGAAAGAAAATACGGCCACGTATGTGTACATACGGGTGGGGTTTCAAACGCCTAGTCGCGCATACTTACGGCCAGGGCTCGTCTACATGGCTGGGTCGGAACGGAGAAACAACGTTGTCATCGTGTTCATGGGGAGGCAACGGAGTGCGTCGTGTTCATGAGGAGGCAATGGAATGCGTCGTGTTCATCGGGAGGCAACGGAACGCGTGGGAGCCAACCGGCTGGGTCGGAACGGAATGCGTGGTCGTGTTCATCGGGAGGGCTTGGACGGAACAGGCGATGGAAACGAGGCCTGGCGTACCGCACAATGGAGGAAACAGACCTCCTACATTCGGAACGGGGTCCTGTTGATCAGGAGGGGTGTGGCGTACCGCAAAACGGAGGAAACGGACCTCATACGGTCGAAACGGGGGTCCTGTTGATCGGGAGGGGTGTGGCGTACCGCAAAACGGACCTCCTACGGTCGAAACGGGGGATGGAGGGGTGTGGCGTACCGCAAAACAGACGAAACGGACTTGTGTTGGAGCGCTACGGTCGAAACGGGGGTCCTGTTCATCGAGAGGGGTGTGGCGTACCGCAAAATGGGACTCCACGGGATACTGTTCATCTCCACCGCCGACCTCCTCCAGCCTCCACGGGCTCCTGCTCATCCAGCCTCCACCGCCGCCACTCCACCGCCATCGCTCAACCACCCTCCACCGCTCATGCTCATCCAGCCCTCCACACCACGGGATCCTGTTCAACCACCCTCCACGGGCACCCCTCCACCGCTCACTGCTCATCCAGCCTCCACCACACCACAGTGGTCCTGTTCATCCGAGGCAACGCCACCGCCACTGCTCATCCAACCCCCCGCAACGCCACCGCTCATCCCAAAGGCAGCATCGATCGGCTTCATTAGCAGCAATAGCAAAGGAATCGCCGATCGGGTTCGCTTAACAGCCATCGATCGATCGCTCGGGTTACAGAACGCGTAGTTCGCAGCAGTCAATCGCCGGGTTCGATTAGAGCCCAATGCCTCGCCGGGTTTAGTTAGAGCCAATGCCTCACACACACGCTGCTCGCGGTACGAGAGAAAGCGCGATCGCCGCCCCGACCTCCCACCGTAACCGGAACTCCCAAAATTTCCTCCCCTCGCTTCTACCACGGTTTTTCCGTCATGGACGGCCCAAAGAATGTCATGCAGCTCCGCCTCCGCCCGCCCAGACGAAAAGCCCATTTTCTGTCATGATTTTTGTCATAGAAGTAGGAGCCCACCACATCTATGATGATACCGGGTTTTGTCATAATTATCGTCATAGAAGTGTCATATGTATGACAGAAAAAAATTTCGTTCGGCCCAAAATGTCACGGATGTGTCTTTTTTTTGTAGTGTGGAGATTCCCATCAATAGATATCAATGTGAGTGAGTAGGGATTGCCATGCAACGGATGCACTAGAGCTATAAGTATATGGAAGCTCAACAAAAGAAACTAAGTGGGTGTGCATCCAACTCGCTTGCTCACGAAGACCTAGTGCAATTTGAGGAAGCCCATCATTGGAATATACAAGCCAAGTTCTATAATGAAAAATTCCCACTAGTATATGAAGGTGACAAAATGAGAGACTCTCTATCATGAAGATCATGGTGCTACTTTAAAGCACAAGTGTGGTAAAAGGATAGTAACATTGTCCCTTCTCTCTTTTTCTCTCATTTTTTATTTGGGCCTTTTCTCTTTTTTATGGCCTCTTTTCTTTTCTTTTTTTATTTATTTTTCGTCTGGAGTCTCATCCGGACTTATGGGGGAATCATAGTCTCCATCATCCTTTCCTCACTTGGGACAATGCTCTAAAAATGATGATCATCACACTTCTATTTTTCTTACAACTCAACAATTACAACTCGATACTTAGAACAAAATATGACTCATGTGTATTCCTCCGGCGGTGTACCGGGATATGCAATGATTCATGAGTGACATGTATGAAAGAATTATGAATGGTGGCTTTGCCACAAATACGATGTCAACTACATGATCATGCTAAGCAATATGACAATGATTGAGCGTGTCATAATAAACGAAACGGTGGAAAGTTGCATGACAATATATCTCGGAATGGCTATGGAAATGCCATAATAGGTAGGTATGGTGGCTGTTTTCAGGAAGATATATGGTGGGTGTATGATACCGGCGAAAAGTGCGCGGTATTAGAGAGGCTAGCAATGGTGGAAGGATGAGAAAAGTGCGTATAATCCATGGACTCAACATTAGTCATAAAGAACTCATATACTTATTGCAAAAATCTACAAGTTATCAAAGCAAAGTATTACGGGCATGCTCCTAGGGGGATAGATTGGTAGGAAAAGACCATCGCTCATCCCCGACCACCACTCATAAGGAAGACAATCAGTAAATAAATCATGCTCCGACTTCATCACATAACGGTTCACTCATACGTGCATGCTACGAGAATCACAAACTTTAACACAAGTATTTCTCAAATTCACAACTACTCAACTAGCATGACTCTAATATTACTACCTCCATATCTCAAAACAATTATCAAGCATCAAACTTTTCTTAGTATTCGACGCACTCAAAAGAAAGTTATACAAATCTTGAATACCAAGCAATTAGGATTGTTTAAGCGAATTATCATGCTATTTAAGACTCTCAAAATAATCTAAGTGAAGCATGAGAGATCAATGGTTTCTATAAAACAAATCCACCATCGTTGTCGGTGTGAGGACGACACCTATGGGATCACAAGAATCCCTACTACGGTTGCGGGGCGCGGGGTCGTGAAAAGAGCGGATCAAACAGATAGCACACGGTTCCTTTATCCAGGTTCGGGCCGCGAGGATGCGTAAACCCCTACTCCTGCTTTGGTGGTTTGTTTATCTGTGTTCTTGAACTAGCAATGGGGCGTGAGGAGCTCCAAAAAGCCGAATCCTCCACCTGGTCGCCTTGGGCCTCCTTTTATAGGGAAAGGGGTTGCCACAGTGGCACACAGGAGATGGAAAGGGTACAGTGATGCGAGTTTATACCTCGTATTACATGACAAGGCGCCTTTAATGCGTCTTGCTTAGGTGTCCTTGCTTTATCGGGGATGAGAGAGAGCCCTGTCTCGTCCGCCGCCGCTCCCTTTCGTGTCGACACGCGCCCTGGCCAGCGGTGCCCGTGGTGCCATGTAGGCAGGCAGGCAGCTGAGGTGGCGCAGTGGTGGGTCTCCACGAGGATCCGCTTGCCGCCACGCAGGTGCTTGCCCAACTGGTTGGGTCGGCGGCTGCATGCAAGCGGTGGTGGAGGTTTGATTGGCGTGGGCCTGATGGTGGCCCGACGGGTGTCCTTGGCAAGGGCCTCGTCGTAGCCCCGGCAAGGGTCTTGCCGTGGCGCCTGCTGTCATCCCCGGCAAGGCTCTTACCGGGGGCCTTGTGGTCCTCCTTGGCTGGGATCCCGCCAAGGGTCGTCATCTTCTATAGTGTGTATCTGATCTTGAATGTCTTCACAAAGATCTGCATGCCACCACGGGGATGTCTCCCGAATCCTTGCCCCATGGGGGCAGTGGACTCAAGGGTGATTCGCCCGTAGGTGTGGGCGAGCCGCCCGGCAAGGGTCTTGCGGGTTTGCTAAACCGCCTCCCGACAAGGGTCTTGCCGGGGAGTCCGCTTCGCCCCTTTGCTCTTTGTGGTCTTGGTCTTGGCGCTGCCTTGCTCCTTTCGAGCTTCGCCTTACCTTGGCTCACCTCCTTGCCTTGCTCAAGGCGGTGGTGCCCATGGCTCGGACTGCCTGCACAATTATAGGGGTACAAAAGTGCACCCTCTTTTGTACACCGGCAGAGCCCCGGTCTGGGCCACACGTAAGCGCAATCGCGTCGCTGGGCTAGGCCCAAAATGGTGCGCGGGCAGGCGGGGTGGTTTTACCGTGGTAAGTTTTTTCACAGCGCCTTCACGCTGCCTATGCCTCCCGCGCATGACTCGGGCGTTGGGGCGGCGTGCGGACGGGCGGCATGCGTGGGGCTGAGCTCTGCGGCGCATGCGCCACGTCAGTAAAAAAAGGCGGTTCGCGCCTTCCCGATAACGGAGGGAGGCGTGGAGACGCGGCCCATTTACTAAGCGGGCCCGAGGTGTTGTCTTCAAGACGTCCACTCCCCATGATCACGGGGCGGGGAGAGGTCGCCTCACCCGTCGCCTTGGTCCTGCATGCCTGCCACGTGGTTCTCATGCGCTTGGGGTGGCGAACGGTGGAGGCGGGAAACCGGGCCGGGGCAGCGGGTTGGTCCCAGTTCCCTGCGCCTTCCGCGTCTTGATTGGCCGAGCGGGGCGGCCGAGCCCCCACCCCATTCCTTTATAAAGAGCGGGAAAGGGGGGGGGGATGGCGTCCCGCATTCTTCCATCTCCTTCTTCCTTCAGCTTCTGCTCCCCCTCCATCTGCCATGGAGAGAGGGAATCCTGGCCCTTCAACGGTGGCGGCGAGGGTCGCCGCTCGACAACGTGTCCTTCCTTCTCCTGCACCTGCGTAGCAGAGCCAGCCATGAGGGAAGGGGAGGGCGAGGCCGTGGCGCAGGCCGAGGCGCCGGGAAGAGGAGGACGGGCGGCGCGCCGTCTCGCCTCCGCCAGTAGTTCCTCCCCCTATGGAGGGCCATGTTGGGGATGACCCTTGCGAGTTCTTCGTCAGGCTGCGCCGGCCGCCTCGCCGTCGCCTTCGTCTCCCGACTCCATTCGCGAGCGAGATGGAGCTGGACCCGCCGGAGTCACCGCGGCTGCACATGAGGGGATGTTGGATCAGCGGTACGCGAGTCCGCGTCGACTTCCCAGCCCCTCACGTGATGTATCTTTGCCGAGGGTGGAAGACGTTTGCTCACATCCACCGCTTGACGGAGGGGCTCACTCTCCATTTCAAGCTGATGGAGGGTGGCCTCCTCTCCGTCAAGGTCTTCGGGAGCTTCGGGACTCGGGCAAGGTGCTGCGTGGAGAGCTCTTCTGATAGCGAAGACTCCTCCTCGGGCGGGAGTGGCGAGGAGGGCAGCGGCAGCGACGACGAGGGTAGTAGGCGGCAGGATGACGGGTCCGACTAGGTGTCGGGCGCCGCTCCGTGCGGCACCGGCGATCCCATCATCCGTGCCGACGGCTTCCTGAACTTCTCGGGGTCGTCTCCTTGGGCGGCTGGCGTTGGGAGGCTGCGGAAGAGGAAGAGGGCGGGCGGCAAGGCCGTCAAATCGGAGTACGCGGGCACCGACGCCTTCGACGCGTGTTGACGTCCTGCCGCCTCGTCTTCGAGCTCTGCTTCCGGCGTCGCCATCACCATCCAGCCTTCGGATGGCAACCAAGATGTTTTCTTGGCGTCTCCTGCCACTTGTAGCTCGCCTAGGCGCCCCTTTTGCCCTTTTCGTCTCCTTGACCTGCCTCCTGGGGAGAGGGACAAGAAAGGGGTTACGGGCACCTTATCTCTTTTTAGCTTGTAATCCTTTCGGCCTTGGTTGAACTTAAAACTTGTAATCCCATCATTCATGTTTTTCATTCCCCATGGACTGTAACTGAGTGGAATGTTTTTAGTGAAAAAGGGATGCTTGCCGGGTCATTTGTTTGCGGGTAGAACCCACGACAAGGAGTAAATCCTTGATATCCCTAAGATAAACATTTCCTTGCCCGACAACAGGCCCTGCCGTCTTCCCACATCGCTCGACCTTTCTCACGCTTTTGGCGGAGGCAGGGATGAGGTGGGTTCAGGCTCCTCGTTTCATCCTTTTGCTGCCGCGACTACGACCAAACCTGGCCCCAGGAACGAGCCCTAGGGCCTAGAGTTTTTAGGGGAGCACGGTAGCTTTGGGAAAAAACGAGGTTTCACATACCTCAGTCCATAAGGGAATGCATGATAAAGGATGGAGAACTTATCTGAAGCTGTAGCCCCCGGCAATTCTGGTTTGTCGTGGGTGAATCCTTGCACTTGCAGCCTCCAGCAATACTGGCTTGCCGGGGTCTAGATGCCGGTTCGTACCTCTTCTCTTTCTCGTCCTCAAGTGATCCGGCAAGGATATCTGTGAGTCCTGCGAACCAAAGAAGACAAAAGAACGGCAAATAGACGCACACTCGACCTCTAAGCTAGGGGTTAGCCGCCGCTAAGCACTATCAACCCTAACCAAGGACGAGACTTGACCTAGCATGCATGCTATGACTTAGGGCGCCAGCGCTTCATTTATTTATGCTCACGGTCTGCGCCTGGCTTTGTACAAAGGGTTACATGCATCATCGGCAATGCTTGTACAAAAGGTGGCTTGTCGGGGCCCGGCAAGCCGCGCCACGAGTAAAACTTATGAAGATGCTCAATGTTCCAGAGTTACTCATCGAACGGCATCCTCGGTCTCCAGCGGATTGCGCCGGCCCGGTGACTCAGATACCCGATAAGGGCCTTCCCACTTTGGCGCCAAATTGTTGGAATTCTTGGCCGATTGAACGTGCGAAGGACAAGGTCGCCTTCCTCAAGGCTTCGGCATGAACCTTGCGGTTATGGTAGCGGCGCAAGGCTTGCCGGTAGCGTCTGCTCTCACAGCCGCCCGAAGACGATCTTCCTCAAGGAGCATTGCGTCATCTTGCCGCAGTTGCTCTTGCTCAAGCTCGTCATAAGCGAGCACTTGAGGTGACCCGTATATGAGTTTAGTGGGGAGAACTGCTTCTGGCCCGTATACCAGGGCAAAAGGTGTCTGGCCGGTGGCTCGATTTGGCGTCGTCCTGATCGACCAAAGAACCGCCGACAACTCATCGATTCAGCGCCTTCCACTCTTGTGCAGCCTGTCAAAGGTCTTGGTCCTTATGCCTCGCAGTACTTCAGCATTTGCCCTCTCAGCTTGACCATTGCTTCGCGGATGAGCAACGGAAGCGAAACAGACTTTGTTGCCGAGGTCTTGGGTATATTGCATGAAGGTGCGGCTTGTGAACTGTGTGCCGTTGTCGGTGATAACCCTGTTGGGTACGCCAAAACGGCACACTAGTCCCTTGAAGAACTTGACGGCTGACTGAGCTGTGACCTTCCTCACTGCCTCCACCTCCGGCCACTTTGTGAACTTGTCGATTGCAACGTACAAGTACTCAAAGCCCCCGACAGCGTGGGGGAAAGGGCCCAGTATATCGAGCCCCCAGACCGAGAAGGGCCAGGAGAGAGGAATGGTTTGAAGGGCTTGGGCTGGCTGATGAAGCTTCTTTGAATGGAACTGACACGCTTCACACCTGGTGACTAGTGTCGTCGCATCCTGGAGGGCGGTGGGCCAGAAGAAGCCTTGCCGAAATTCCTTGCCGGCAAGGGCCCTTGACCCAATGTGGGATCCACATATGCCTCCGTGTATCTCCGCCAACAGCTCCAAATTCTTCCTCTCGAGGGATACACTTCAATTTCACACCGCTCGCATCTTTCTCAGATAGGACATCATCGATTTAACTGGTACATGGTAGAGCGACGGGCTACTTTTTTCCGCTTCTTCCCGCTCCTCGTGAAGTTCCCTGCTTGGAGGAATCGGACGGTATGTTGTGCCCACGCTGGAGCCTGGGCTCGACGGCGAGTACTAAAGGCATTTCTCCGCTATAGGAGCGGTAGTCTCGACGGCAAGAGCTTGACGCTCTGCCGAGCTGGTCCGTCTCTGCGGCGGGCTCGAGATCCCTGGCAACATCCTTGCCGGGCGGCTCCGGGAGCTCGGCGGGAAAGTACTTGCCGGGCCCTGATTTCTCCTCTTATTCTGCTCGCTGATGGATCAACGGATGGCTGAGTTAGCTGAAGCACAAAGGTACCTGGTTCCACAGTAGCTTGAGGGCAGCGCTTTGACAGTGTCGGCGATATCGTTTCTCCGCCGGGAACGTGTTCAGCCTCAGATACCGTCAAACGCTTCTTCCAGCTTTCTCACTTCATCGACGAGGCCTTCATCAACGGGCTCGTAATCCTTGTTGACTTGCTTGACGACAAGCTGCGAGTCTCCCCGACGATGAGTTTCTTGATTCCGAGGTCCGCCATGATCCTAAGACCGCAAGCAGCCCTTCAGACTCTGCTGTATTGTTTTTGACACCTCCACAGGGAAGTGCATCTGATCACGATTTGAGGTGCTCTCCGGTGGGCGCGACAAGCAAGACGCCAGCCCCGACGCCTTGTAAGGAGAAAGCTCCATCAAAGTACATGATCCAATCACAACTTGCCTCCTTGCCGGGAGAGCAGTCTCTTGGGCTTCTCGTCAGCGCTATGGTCCATTCTGCAATGAACTCCGCTAGGACTCGGCTCAATCGCTGAAGTACTTTCAAACTTGAGGCCAAAGCTGGACAGCTCCAGCCCTATTCCACAATTCTTCCTGCTGCATCCGGATTGTGCAATATTCGCTGCAGAGGGAAGCGAGTGATGACAATGATCTCGTGTGCTCGAAGTAGTGACGCAGCTTCCTCGAGGCCATAAGAAGGTCAAGAGCAGTTTCTGCGCCGAGTACCTTGATCTAGCCCCCGCAGGAGGGAACTAACAAAGTAGACCGGTGCTGCATCATTTTCTTCTTCGGGCACGCCAACTGGCCCCGCTGCTCTCTGCATTGGTGGTGTCGGGCTCTGCCGCTGCCATAACCTCGTCGTCAACCTCTCTCTGCGCCACTAGTGCGGGCTGACCACCTGGTCCGTTGCCGCCAGGTATAGCAGCAACGGCTCCTGTGGCCTAGGCACAACTTGTATTGGCGCGGAGGAGAGGTACTTCTTCAAACCTTGCAATGCTGCTTCGGCTTCTGGCGTCCACTCCATCGGGCCTGCCTTTTTCAAGATCTTGAAAAAGGGAAGGGCGCGCTCGACAGACTTGGAAATGAACCTGCCCATGGCGGCGTTGCAACCAGCAAGCCGACGCACATCCTTGATTCGCTTGGGTGCTTCAATCCACTCTATAGCTTTGATTTTGTCCGGATTGGCCTCTATCTCACGCTGTGACACCAAGAACCCGAGAAGCTTGCCGGACGGGACGCCAAAGACGCACTTCTCAGGGTTCAGCTTGAGATTGATCTTGCGCAGGTTTGCAAATGTTTCTTGCAAATCTGGTATGAGGGTTGCCCTGTCCTTGGTTTTTACCACTATGTCATCCATATAAGCTTCCATATTTCTATGGAGCTGGGGTTCAAAACCAACCTGGACCGCCCTTGAAAACGTCGAACCAGCACTCTTCAACCCGAAAGGCATCCGCATGAAACAATACGTACCACATGGGGTGATGAATGCTGTTTTCTCTTCGTCTTCTCTTGTCATGAAGATCTGGTGGTAGCCGGAGTAGGCGTCGAGGAATGACAACAGATCACACCCAGACGTGGAGTCAACAATCTGGTCGATGCGCGACAACGGGAAGGGGTCTTTAGGGCAAGCCTTATTGATATCTGTGTAATCAATACACAGTCTCCACTTCCCATTTGCCTTGCACACCACGACCGGATTGGCCAACCACGCTGGATGGAGCACTCCTCTTACCAAACCCGCCGCTTCCAGCTCGGATCTCTTCGTGATGAACTCTTGTCGTTCCAAAGCTTGCTTTCTGACCTTCTGCTTGACGGGTCGCGCATGAGGGCAAACAACAAGGTGGTGCTCAATCACCTCCCTGGGAACACCGGGGATGTCGGAAGCTTGCCATGCAAACACATCGACATTCGCCCGCAGGAAGGTGATGAGCGCGTCTTCCTATTTGTCGTCAAGGGTGGAGCTTATGGTAAAAGTTCCTCCCGTGCCGTCCTCATTGACAGAAACCTTCTTGGTTCCCGGCGGTATGGCCCTGGGCTTCTTGTTTCCGCCGGTGGAGCTCTCTGGCACGTCCTCGACGGCAGCGCTACACTCCGAAGAGGTGCGCTTGCCGGAGTGGGTGTCCGAGGTCTCACCGGTCTTCTTCTTCTTCTTCTTCTTCTTCCCCCCGGGGTCCCAGCGGCAGGAGCAACTGCCCTAGTGGCGGCAGCTGCTGCAACTGCTTGCTGGTATAGTTGGTCAGCGCAAATCAGCGATCTTTCTTATCGGAGGGGATGGTGATGATCGCCACAGCCCCGCATCTTCGTGGTGTTGTAGGCGAGTGTGACGCCGCCATAAACTTGGTCAAGCATGCCAAGGATCCCGCTAGGGCAAGGGATCTTGGCAACATCAAACATGATCCTCTCCGTCCTATAGTTCAGGTCGCTTCAAAAGTCACGGCAGGTGACCTTTCCTTGGGTTGGCTTCTTCCGGGTTGACCCTCGAACGTGTCTGCCTCTTCGAGGTCTCCATCAGGAATCTACAGTTTCTCGACCACGGCAAAGTAGATCAAGTTCAGACCGGCCCCGCCATCGACTAGCATCTTCGTCGCCTTGAGGTTGCGTATTGTTGGTGAAACCAACAACGGCAAGCACCCGACCGCGGTAGTGCGATCAATGTGATCCTCAGTGTCAAAAATGATAGGTGTGCTGGACCACTTCAGCGGCCTTTGGGCATTAAACGACGGCTCTGCCGCTGTAATCTCTCGCACCCACTGTTTAAGCCGGCGGTGAGAAGTATGCAGCGAGGCGCCGCCGTCGACGCACATGGCCTCTGTAGCTTTCTGAAATTCTTGGTCGCCGGATTCATCGTCCTCTTCGCGATCGTCGTCTTCTGGCTTTCTGTCACGGCCCCTGGCGGGCCTCTCCTATTGTTTATCCTTGCCGCGATGGCCCGCCTGGTCGTCACGCTTCTTGCCGGACCCCTCAGCACCGTCTGGGCCCTTCTCCTTGCCCCGCCTCTCTCAGCCCTCTGCTTATCAGCGAGGAGCTCAACTTGTTGGCAGTCTTAGAGAGCATGGCCTTTGGTGCGATGGATCTTGCAGTATCGCTTGTCGAAGTTCCCTGGCTTCTCGGCAGCCGCCAAGGCCCGGCAGGCGACACATTCGGCAATTTCCTTGTCGGGGTCATCTGCCTTGGTTTTCTTGGTGGAGCCGGCGTCATCAGATCCCTCGACGGCAAGCACGGTTTTTCCTTTGCGCTTCTGCTGCGGCGCCGCCTTTCTTCGCCGGGCGGCAATATCCTCATCCGAGGAGTCGGTTTCATGCCCGCCGGGTACTTCCTTCCTCTTCAGCTCGGCACATCCGCCGCAAGAACATAGAGTTCGCTACATCTTTCACCTTGTTCATTGCCAGCTCTTCACAAGATCTTGCGTTACGCACGCTCGATGGAACGCGCTGATGATGGCGGCAGTGTGAACATCAGGGATATTGTACTGTACCAGGCTGAACCTCTGTATGTACTTGCGGAGACTCTCGCCTCCCTTCTGGGGAATGACGTGCAGGTCGCTTGCTTGGCCATGGGCTTGGTGGCCTCCCGTAAAGGCGCCCACGAACTCATGGCACAAATCCAACCAGGAGGAAATGGAGTCTACCGGCAAGTGCATCAACCATGACATGGTGCTGGGTTTAAGGGCCAACGGAAAGTAATTCGCAAGCACCTTATCATCGTGGGCTCCGGCAGCTTGCATCGCGATGGTGTAGACGCTGAGGAACTCGGACGGGTGGGTCTGGCCGCTGTACTTTTCGCCCACGTCGGGTTTGAAAGTGCGGTGAGTGGGCCACTGGAACTGCCGCAGCTCGCGGGTAAAACCCGGACAGCCTACCTCGTAAGGTAGGCCTCCAAGGCTCCCCGGTGCCGGTGGCTCAAAGCAGGCCCTGCCGCCTTGTTCGATTGGTGGCGCGCTCGCGCGCCGGGCGCCGATAGTGGTTCGAAGGTCTTCATGTTCTCGCGTCAAGAACTTGGCGCTGGTCACAGTGGGCCCGCGGGTCGGACGATGCTACAGAGATTTCGTCGCCCGTAACGCCGCGACGGGCTGGCGTCCGCGGTACCGGGCGAGGAGGCGACGGCACCGTGGTCGCGGCGCCGCCAGCTCTCCTGCAACTGGTGCATGGGACTCCGTCGGAGCGTCGACCCGGGGGCTCCGCCGGACTCGGTTCGTCTTTGTTGGCCACCGCAACAAGGCTTCGGATAGTGGCTCTCCATTCGTCAAGTTTCCCCGTAGTGGGAGGAAAATCAAGGAGCAACTGCGCGCACGCCAGGGCTTCCGCTGGCGTTGGTGGCAGCGAAACCTGCACGGATCGCGACGCGCTTCGACTTCTGACCATGTCAGAAGGAGCTCTATCACGACCCCGCAGTCGCATGCCATCTTCACCAGCGCCTCGGCGAGCGGGCAGGTCTTCTAGATCCCGGGAGTGGCGCTCGGGGCTCTTTCCGCGGCGACGCCGGGATCCTCGGCGTGATTACGCTGCTCACGCCGCCGCTTGAGGACCGCGCTGCCGGCGCCGGGCGTGGGAGTCTTGAAGTTTCATGTCGCCTTCGGGCGGGTGGCAGCGATCTTGAAGGCCCGCGCCACCCGCTGGAGGGCCTGGCTCAGATTTGATTTGGCGGCGTGCGGCCCGTTACCAGGTGCACGAACATCGCCGCCTCCCAAACTTCGGCTGCTGGGACGGAGTTGGTGTTCGCGAACGGCGCCCCGGGTCCTTTCTGCAACCGTTCCGCTGCTCGCCCGCGTCGGGACGGGATGCCCGGCCTCCGACGGGCCAACCGCCACCGTCGTCTTCTTCTTGGGCGCCATGACGATGAAGAAGCGTCCAACTAACTGCTAGAGCCGATTCTCAGAACTACGCCCCCTACCTGGCGCGCCAAAGGTGTCGGTGTGAGGACGACACCTATGGGATCACAAGAATCCCTACTACGGTTGTGGGGCGCGAGGTCGTGAAAAGAGCAGCTCAAACAGATAGCACACGGTTCCTTTATCCAGGTTTGGGCCGCGAGGATGCGTAAAACCCTACTCCTGCTTTGGTGGTTTGTTTATCTGTGTTCTTGAACTAGCAATGGGGCGTGAGGAGCTCCAAAGTTAATCCTCCTCCTGGTCGCCTTGGGCCTCCTTTTATAGGGAAAGGAGTTGCCACAAAGGGCACACAGGAGGTGGAAAGGGTACATGATGCGAGTTTATCCTCAGACATATGACAAGGCGCCTTTAATGCGTCTTCCTTAGGTGTCCTTGCTTTATCAGGGACGAGACAGAGCCCTGTCTCATCCGCCGCCGCTCCCTTTCGTGTCGACACGTGCCCTGGCCAGCGGTGCCCGTGGTGCCATGTAGGCAGGCAGGCAACTGAGGTGGCGCAGTGGTGGGTCTCCATGAGGATCCGCTTGCCGCCACACAGGTGCCTGCCCAACTGGTTGGGTCGGCGGCTGCATGCAAGCGGTGGTGGAGGTTTGATTGGCGTGGGCCTGATGGTGGCCCTACGGGTGTCCTTGGCAAGGGCCTCGTCGTAGCCCCGGCAAGGGTCTTGCCGTGGCGCCGCTTGTCATCCCCAAAGAAGGCTCTTGCCGGGCTCAGGTCCTCCTTGGCTGGGATCCCGCCAAGGGTCGCCATCTTCTATAATGTGTATCTGATCATGAATGTCTTCACAAAGATCTGCATGCCACCACGGGATGTCTCCTCAATCCTTGCCCCATGGGGGCAGTGGACTCAAGGGTGATTCGCCCGTAGGTGTGGGCGAGCCGCCTGCAAGGGTCTTGCCGGGTTTGCTAAAACCGCCTCCCGGCAAGGGTCTTGCCAGGGGAGTCCGCTTCGTCCCCTTTGCTCTTTGTGATCTTGGCCTTGGCGTCGTCCTGCTCCTTTCGAGCTTCGGCCTTACCTTGGCTCACCTCCCTTGCCTTGCTCAGTGCGGTGGTGCCCGCGGCTCAGACTGCCCGTGCACAGTTATAGAGGTACAAAAAGTGCACCCCTCTTTTTGTACACCGACAATCGTGCTCTAAAAGATATAAGTGAAGCACTAGAGCAAAACTATATAACTCAAAAGATATAAGTGAAGCACATAGAGTATTCTAAGAAATTCCAAGTCATGTATGGCTCTCTCAAAAGGTGTGTACTGCAAGGATGATTGTGGTAAATTAAATAGCAAAGACGCAAATAATACAAGACGCTCCAAGCAAAACACATATCATGTGGTGAATAAAAATATAGCTCCAAGTAAAGTTACCGATGGAAGTAGACAAAAGAGGGGATGCCTTCCGGGGCATCCCCAAGCTTTGACTTTTTGATGCCCTTATATTATATTGGGGGTGCCATGGGCATCCCCAAGCTTAGGCTCTTGCCACTCCTTGTTCCATAATCCATCAAAAGATTTCACCCAAAACTTGAAAACTTCACAGCACAAAACTCAACAGAAATCTCATGAGCTCCGTTAGCGAAAGAAAACAAAAGACCACTTAAAGGTACTTTAATTAAATCATTCTTTATTTATATTGGTGTTAAACCTACTGTATTCCAACTTCTCTATGGATTATAAACTATTTTACTAGCCATAGTTTCATCAAAGTAAGCAAACAACACACGAAAAACAGAATCTGTCAAAAACAGAACAGTCTGTAGTAATCTGTAACTAATGCAAACTTCTGGAACTCCAAAAATTCATCCAAAATAGGAAGAACTAGGCAATTTGTTTATTGATCAGCAGCAATTGGAATCACTATATTATCACGTTCTGGTGATTTTTAACAATTTGTTTCGTGAACCAAAATTTTCTGGAAATTACAACAAGATCAAATAACTATCATCCAAGAAGATCCTATAGGTTTAACTTGGCACAAACACTAATTAAAACATAAAAACACATCTAACCAGAGGGTAGATGGATTATTTATTCAACGACAGAAAAGAAATATATTGGGTTGTCTCCCAACAAGCGCTTTTCTTTAAAGCCTTTTTAGCTAGGCATTGAGATTTCAATGATGCTCACATAAAAGACAAGAATTGAAGCACAAAGAGAGCATCATAAAACATGTGAAAACCACATCTAAGTCTAACATACTTCCTATGCATAGGCATCTTATAGGCAAACAAATCAAGGCAAGCAAAAACTAGCATATGCAAGGAAGCGGAAAGAGACAATAGCAATCTCAACATAGCGAGAGGTAATTTAGTAGCATGAAAGTTTCTACAACCATATTTTCCTCTCTCATAATAATTACATGTAGGATCATAGGCAAATTCAACAAAATAGCTATCACAAAGTATATTCTCAACACGATCCACATGCATGCAAAGTTGACACTCTTCCAAAATAGTGGGATTATCATTAACTAAAGTCATGACCTTTCCAAACCCACTTTTATCAAAAACTTCATAAGATTAAACATTCTCCAAATATGTGGGATCTAAAGTTGACACTCTTCTGAACCCACTTTCAATATTATTGCAAACAATATTATCAATCTCATATTCATCATGGGGCTTAAATAAAATTTCAAGATCATAAGAAGAATCACCAAAATCATGATCATTGCAACAAGTAGTAGACATAGCAAAACTAGCATCCCCAAGCTTAGGGTTTTGCATCTTATTAGCACAATTGACATCAAAATAATTTATAAAAAAATCATTGCAATCATGCTTTTTATTCAGAGATCTATCGTGAGTCACTTCACGGATTTCAGGCAAAACCTTATAAAGATAATCTAGTGCATCCAAATCACTAGGAATTGGTTCATCATTATCGGATCTCTTAAAAAGATTGGCAAGCGGAGGAGGATCCATAGATATTAGCTTCCCTGTTTAGGAATAAATACTCAACTATTTCAACCAAACGAGCAAACGAGCCAAGTAAGACATCAAGGCAAACGAAAAGACGAATGGAAAAAGGGCGAATAAAACGGCAAGGGTGAAGTGGGGGAGAGGAAAACGAGAGGCAAATGGCAAATAATGTAATGCGGGAGATAAGGGATTGTGATAGGTACTTGGTATGTTGACTTTTGCGTAGACTCCCCGACAACGGCGCCAGAAATGGCTCGTTGTCGGGAGTCAAATCTTGACTTGACTTTTGCGTAAGCCTCCCCCGCAACGGCGCCAGAAATTCTTCTTGCTACCTCTTGAGCTTGCGTTGGATTTCCCCGAAGAGGAGAGGATAATGCAGCAAAGTAGCGTAAGTATTTCCCTCAGTTTTTGAGAACCAAAGTATCAATCCAGTAGGAGGCCACGCGCGAGTCCCTCGAACCTACACAAAACAAATAGCTCCACGCAACCAACGCGATTAGGGGTTGTCAATCCCTTCACGGTCAATTACGAGAGTGAGATCTGATAGAGATGATAGATAATATTTTTGGTATTTTTGGTATAAAGATGCAAGGTAAAATAAAAGGCAAAGTAAAAAAGCAAAGGAATAATAAAGTGATGGAAGATTAATATGATAGAGAATAGACCCGGGGGCCATAGATTTCACTAGTGGCTTCTCTCAAGAGCATAAGTATTTTACGGTGGGTGAACGAATTCTCGTTGAGCAATTGATGAATTGAGCATAGTTATGAGAGTATCTAGGTATGATCATGTATATAGGCATCACGTCCGAGACAAGTAGACCGACTCCCGCTGCATCTACTACTATTACTCCTTTCATCGACCGCTATCCAGCATGCATCTAGAGTATTAAGTTAATGAAAACAGAGAAACGCCTTAAGCAAGATGACATGATGTAGAGAGATAAATTCATGCAATATGATAAAAACCCCATCTTGTTATCCTCGATGGCAACAATACAATACGTGCCTTGCTGCCCCTTCTGTCACTAGGAAAGGACACCACAAGATTGAACCCAAAGCTAAGCACTTCTCCCATTGCAAGAACTACCAATTTAGTTGGCCAAACCAAATGGATAATTCGAAGAGACTTGCAAAGATAACCAATCATACATAAAAGAATTCAGAAAAGATTCAAATATTGCTCATAGATAATCTTGATCATAAACCCACAATTCATCGGTCTCAACAAACACACTGCAAAAAGAAGATTACATCGAATAGATCTCCACGAGAGAGGGGGAGAACATTGTATTGAGATCCAAAAAGAGAGAAGAAGCCATCTAGCTACTAATTATGGACCCGAAGGTCTGAGGTAAACTACTCACACTTCATCGGAGAGGCTATGGTGTTGATGTAGAAGCCCTCCACGGTGGATTCCCCTTCCGGCGGAGCTCTAGAACAGGCCCCAAGATGGGATCTAGTGGATACAGAAAGTTGCGGCGGTGGAATTAGGTTTTTGGCTCCGTATCTAATCGTTCGGGGGTACGTAGGTATATATAGGAGGAAGGAGTACGTCGGTGGAGCAACCGGGGGCCCACGAGGCAGGGGGCGCGCCCTGGGGGTAGGGCGCGCCCCCCACCCTCGTGGCCACCTCCTGGATTTCTTGACGGGGGTCCAAGTCTCGTGGATCATGTTCTGTGAGAAAATCGCGCTCCCGAAGGTTTCAATCCATTTGGACTCCGTTTGATATTCCGTTTCTTCGAAACTCTAAAATAGGCAAAAAAACAGCAATTCTGGGATGGGCCTCCGGTTAATAGGCTTGGCTGAAGTCTCGGAGGTAGCGGCGCTGTAGATTTTAAGAATCGGCTGATCAGTCATCAAGTCGACCAAAAGTTCACTCATGTTGAATAAGGAAATACAAGGTTCTGTTGGTTACCCGGAGATGGTGGGGATGACCATTCGCATCTTGGGCAGGGCCTTCGCCGGCTTTGACGACGTCGCTCGAGGTTGCTTCGGTGGTTTCTCAATCGGCGCAGGGGAAGTTGTCCTAGGTCGCTTCGTCGACTGCCCAGTGGGCACAACAGCTTTACCGCGCCCGGCCGACGGGTCATGCGTCAACTTGGACCTTCCCTCCGAGCGAGGAGGATCGACTTCTTCCTCCTCTTCGTCCTCCTCCTCCTCGTCATCAGAGCTATCATCCTCCTCATCCTCCTTGGCGTTGGACTCCTATTCCTCCGGACTTTCACCTCCACTTCCTTCTTCTTCTTCGACTGTTTCCTGCGCCCCGTTGGGCATCGAGTACATCTCAGTGGTGACCTAGAAGACAACAAAACAAGGCGAAAGTCAGTCGACGAATTGGCATCAAAACAGAATGAATGCAGCAGAATCACAGTTGGAGATAAGTGGTTATACCTTGTCTGGTTGGTAACTCTAGTCGAGTGGTGGAATCCTCCTAGCTCCGCGAGGGTTGTCTTTGTTTCCTGTGATGGCATTCATCCACTTCTCCAGCGTGGCGTCATCGACCTCCTCTGGATGGACCCGAGTAGTATCATCCGTACCAGAGTACATCCACATCGGATGACCTCGGTATTGGAGTGGCTGAATACGCCGTTAGAGAAAAACCTCCAGGAGATCCATGCCGGTCACCCCATCGCAATAAGCTGGACTACACGCTCCATCAGCAACTTTACTTGGGCCTTCTCCTCTGGTAACACCTTCAGGGAAGATGGCTTGTTCACTCGACTCATGGAGAAAGGAGGGAGCCCAGTCGACTGCCCCGGCGTCGGCTGGTCTTGGCAGTAGAATCAGGTCGATTGCCACCCTCTAACCGAGTCAGGGAGAGTCATAGCTGGAAAAGCGCTCTTCCCCCTCATCTGGACCCCGAGTCCCCCACACATCTGGATTACTTGGGTCCTCTCGTCATTAAGGTTCGTTTTCTTCACCGTTTGAGAGCGACAGGTGAATATGTGCTTGAAGAGACCCCAGTGCGGTCGACAACCCAAGAAGTTCTCGCATAGCAAAATGAAAGCAACAAGATAGACAATGGAGTTTGGAGTGAAATGATGGAGTTGCGATCCAAAAAGTTCAAAACCCCAAAAAAAGATTTGGCGGAGAAAACCCCGATCTATGTGGGTGGCCAGAAGGACACACTCACCCTCTTCAGGCTGCGGTTGCCACTCCGTACCCGGGAGCCTCACCGACCCATGGGGGATCAGTCCTTAATTGGCCAGATCGGTGAGATCCTTCTCGGTGATGGTCGAGCGGATCCAATCTCCTTGGACCCAGCATTGCGGCAGCTTGGACCGCGAAGAGGATCCGCCCCGACTGGGCGCTCTCCCCTTGGCCTTCGCCGCCGTCTTCTTCATCCGTTCCAGGGCTGCGGTCTTCTCCTTCACCATGGTCGCCGGCAAAGCGAGTACCGAGCTGCAGGGCTGGACAGGCGAAGAGCGCAGCGAGAAGGTTTGGAGGCGGAGGGAGGAGAAGATTGGGGTTGCACTGTTCAAAATGCTCCGTCCAACGCTTTATATGGAGCCGCTTCCGAGTGGCTGACCAGTAGGCCTAGGCAATCCCGTCACAATCCCGCAACAGGCGCGCACACGATACGTGGCGAAAAAGGCGGCACGAAGATCGAGGCGTCATCGTCCTATCCCATCCGAGTGCCGCAGTTTTCTCCGCTTCACGCGCTTCCCAAAATTTGGATCCCGCAAAATCCGCTAACCGCAGAGCAACTCGTCAGATAACAGATTTCCTCCGATCCGTCGCTTGGAAATCCTCAGGTTCACGGAGTTCACTCGACAAACGTGAAGAATGGATCAAGGCGACTGAAAGAGAAGTTGATACCATCACTAAAAGCTCGTTTATCCAGAGTAAGACGCACTCACAACACGAAGAACAGGTCGGAAAGATTATCAACTCCTTCCTCACTCAAACCTCGATCCATTCGGGGGCTAATGATGAAGTCATGTACCTGGGGTAGGGTCATAGACCTGCCCAAAGGTACCCTCCACAAGGACACTCGCAAGAGAAGCAGCCTTCCAATGACCGGTAGGTTTCCACTCGACATTCAAAGACACTGACCATGAAGACCCACTCGACCACCAGAGTCCAAGAGCCACTCGGTGTCCAAACGGTCTGTAATTAAATAGTCTTTATGATCTTAATGACACTTTATGTAAGGCGTTACGAACGCCTAGCTTTAACGCACCTTAAACCCTCTACTACGTGGGCTGGCTGGGGTCCCGCACTCTATATAAGCCACCCCTCCACGGTAGAAGGGTTCGCACCTGTACACATACGCATATAATTCATCGACCGCCTCCGGCCCGAGACGAGGGCTATTACTTCTCGAGAAGGGCCTGAACTCGTAAATCCCTTGCGTATACAACTACTCCATAGCTAGGATCTTGCCTCTCCATACCTACCCCCCATTCTACTGTCAGACTTAGAACCACGACAGTTGGCGCCCACCTTGGGGCAGGTGTTCTAGCGATTTGTTGGAGAAGTTGGGATTCTTTCGATTTCCTACATCATGGTTTCAGGTGGAGTTCTGGTCGACGGCCACGAGATCCGTCTCGGTGCGCTCACGTTCGTCGCCGACGACTCCGCTTGGCTTCAGGAGGCTCCACTCGACGTGGACGCGCTCCCCGTCTGCGGGGCGACGCACTTTCGCGCGTGTGTCCGCGGCGTCCTCCTGCGGCAAACGTCGACCCAGTATGGGTCGGCTCCCGCGTCGTCTTCACTCCCAGTCTCCCACCGGCGCAAGCGTTCCGGTCGGTCGAGACTTGGAGGATGCGCGCTTGGCCAACCTGGCTGAGCGCACTCGATTGGAGAGTCTTCAGCGAGTACTCAACGAGCGCACGCGACCAAGGGTTCCAGAATCCAGTCGACGTCAACTCTTTCAACCGCCAACTCAGGTATATCGAACTCCGATTCAGAATTTAGCAGCTGCCGCCCGTATAGCAAAGTCAATTCAGCCTTCCCAGTCGGAGGCGGGTAGAGGTTTGCAGCAAATCAGGGATCTGCTCCGGGCGGCAGGAGATCAAAACTCAGTTGTATCCCAGTCGCGGAACAGGGTTCACAGTCGATTCGTCGTTGCGAATTCAGTCCAGTCGGCCCATAGTCCGAGATCGCCCCCGAGGCGTGGGGAACATGAGGGCCGGCGTGATGATCAATACAAGGGCCGCGAGCAGTATCAGCACCGATTCGATCACAACGATCGACGTCGAGTGCCCACTCCTCCCCCAAGGGGTGGATCATACGCTCCTCGGCAGCAGGACGACAGACGCTAGCAAAGTGCTGGGCGAAGAGTTCCAGTCGACCCCAGGGAACCAGGCTTTGATGCGAGATCTATTATCGTTCAAGGTTTGGTCGACAGGAACAGAGCTCACCGAGACGGCCATGATAGAGATGTTTCTTCCAGCAGCAGAGTTCATGTCTCAGGACCAGAGTGTTTCAGCAGAGCCATCAGAGCTGCGGTAATTCCTCCTAACTTCAGGTTGGCGACTGGAGTCAGTAAGTTCACTGGTGAATCCAAGCCTGACACTTGGCTTGAAGATTACCGAGTGGCTGTTCAGATCGGCGGCGGCAACGATGAAGTAGCCATGAAGCATTTGCCTCTTATGTTGGAGGGTTCAGCCAGGGCGTGGCTGAATCAGTTGGCACCCAGCAGTATTTACACTTGCGAAGATCTTGCCCGAGTGTTTGTCGGGACATTTGAAGGAACTTGCAAACGACCAGCAGGATTGACGGAGTTGCAGTCGTGTGTGCAAAAGTCGAGTGAAACTTTGAGAGATTATATCCAGAGGTGGATCACTCTGCACCACACAGTTGAGAATGTATCTGATCACCAGGCAGTCTGTGCCTTCAAAGAAGGAGTCAAGAACAGAGAGTTGAATTTGAAATTTGGTCGAACCGGAGATATGACCCTGAGTCGGATGATGGAGATTGCCACCAAGTATGCAAATGGTGAAGAAGAGGATTGGCTCCGGAGTGGTAAATATAAATCGGCCGCCAATGAGGCCGGCGGAGGAAATTCCAGTTGGAAGCGGAAGCGCAAAGCCGAGCCAGCCGCTCCCGAAGAGGCCTTGGCTGTGACCCCAGGAAAGTTCAAGGGGAAACCCAAGGGTCCTTGGAATCCCAAGAAGGTGAAAGACCAGGATGGAAACGACGTGTTGGATTTGCCATGTCATATTCATACAAAGAAAGATGAAGAGGGTAAACTCATTTACCCGAAACATACCACTCGACAAAGGTCGGCTCTTGATTCAGCAGTTCAAGGGAAACAACTCAAGGATAAGGATAAGGAAATGATAAAGTTGAGGACAGAGATGACAAGTGATGGTGGATATCCCGGTCAATTCCACCTGATGATTTTTGCTTGACGCCGAAAGCAAAAGTCGATTGAAGGTTATCAATCGAAGTGAACTTGGTTGCTCGGCGACTCCCAATTATCTGAAATGGTCCTGCACCGCCATCACATTCGACCAGTCTGATCACCCGACGCACATTGCCACCCCTGGGAGGCAAGCATTGGTGGTCGACCCAGTTGTTGAGGGCACTCGACTGACCAAAGTCCTGATGGATGGTGGTAGTGGTTTGAACATATTATACGCGGAGACGTTGAAAGGGATGGGCATTTCGATGTCCAGACTCAGTACCAGTAACATGAGCTTCCACGGAGTCATTCCTGGAAAGAAGGCTGAATCACTCGGCCAAATTGCTCTTGATGTAGTTCTTGGTGATTCGAAGCATTTCCGGAAAGAAAAGTTGACCTTTGAGGTCGTGGATTTCCAGAGCGCTTATCACGCTATCCTGGGAAGGCCAGCTTATGCATGTTTCATGGCCCGACCATGCTACGTGTATCTTAAATTGAAGATGCCTGGTCCCAAAGGCGTGATCACTGTCACGGGCAATCGGAAGAAAGCAGAAGAGTGCTTCCAGAAAGGCTCTAAGATCGCCGATGCTCAGTTGGCAGTGGTAGAGCTACAAGAGTATCAGAAAACTGCAGATCCGAGTGATTTGTTGCGAGCTAAGAAGCCTGCTACGGAGTCAGCATTTCAGTCGACTGGTGAGACGAAACAGGTTCACATTCACCCGACCGATCCCAATGCTGCTCCGACCAACATCTCAACAACACTCGACGCAAAATAGGAAGAAGCGCTCATCCAGTTCCTCCGTGAGAACTGGGACATCTTTGCATGGAAGCCTCACGACATGCCGGTGTTCCTGGGGCTGGCTGAGCATCGCCACGAGTCGACCCAAAATTCAAACCGGTTAAAGAGTATCTTCGGCGGTCCGCCGTCCAGAAGAGAAAGGCCATTGGCGAGGAGGTGGCTCGGCTCTTAGCAGCAGAGTTCATCCGAGAGATCTACCACTCCGAGTGGCTCGCCAATGTCGTCATGGTCCCCAAGAAGGACAAGTCGTTGCACATGTGCATCGATTTCAAGCATATCAATCGGTCCTGCCCGAAAGATCATTTCCCTCTTCCTCGCATCGACCAAATAGTCGACTCAACTGCGGGATGTGAGAGGTTGTCTTTTTTAGACGCCTATTCCGGGTACCATCAGATCCGTCTGTATGGACCCGATGAGATTAAAACAGCGTTCATCACTCCATTCGGGTGTTTCTGTTATGTCACCATGCCATTCGGTCTCAAGAATGCCGGAGCCACATTCATGAGGATGATTCAGAAGTGTTTGCTCACTCAAATCAGTCGGAATGTGGAAGCGTACATGGATGATATAGTGGTCAAGTCACGAAAGGGTTCCGACCTGTTGACTAACCTTGCTGAAACATTTGCCAATCTCAGGAGGTATGATATCAAGCTTAACCCATCAAAGTGTACATTTGGAGTTCCTGGTGGAAAGTTACTCGGTTTTCTCGTTTCTGAGCGAGGAATCGATGCTAACCCAGAAAAGGTTGGCACCATACTCGAATGAAGCGCCTGTCGCGTGCACGATGTCCAGAAACTTACTGGATGCTTGGCCGCTTTAAGTCGATTCATCTCTCGCCTCGGTGAAAAGGCATTGCCTCTTTACCGACTGATGAAGAAGTCAGACAAGTTCGAGTGGACTCTAGAAGCTGATGCAGCATTTGCAGAGCTCAAAGCTCTACTCTCCACCCAGCCGGTGCTTGCTGCTCCAATCAGCAAAGAGCCTTTGCTGCTTTACATTCAGCCACTGGACAAGTCGTCAGTACCGTACTTACGGTCGAGAGGGAAGAAGAAGGAAAAGCCTTCAAAGGTCAACGCCCAGTTTATTATCTTTCTGAAGTGCTGACCCCATCAAAGCAAAGATACCCTCACTATCAGAAGCTTGTTTATGGGATCTATATGACCACGAAGAAGGTTGCTCATTATTTCTCTGATCATTCCATTATAGTCGTCAGCGACGCCCCTTTGTCGGAAATTCTTCATAACAGAGATGCAACTGGTCGAGTGGCAAAATGGGCGATTGAACTCCTTCCCCTTGATATCAAATTCGAGGCAAAGAAAGTCATCAAGTCCCAAGCAATAGTAGATTTCTTCGCCGAGTGGACCGAGCAGCAACTTCCGACTCAAGTTCACTCGAAACACTGGACTATGTTTTTCGACGGTTCCAAGATGCTGAACGGTTCTGGTGCAGGAGTTGTATTGGTTTCCCCCCGAGGAGATAGGCTCAAGTATGTTCTCCAGATTCACTTTGATTCTTCCAACAACGAAGCAGTATGAAGCACTCCTGTATGGGTTGCGCATGGCCATTTCACTCGGCGTCCGTCGCCTTATGGTCTACGGAGACTCGGATCTGGTTGTTAATCAAGTGATGAAGGAGTGGGATGTCAGAAGCCCAGCTATGACAGGTTATTGTAATGCAGTGAGAAAGCTGGAGAAGAAATTTGAGGGGTTAGAGCTTCATCATATACCCCGACTGAAAAATCAAGCTGCGGATGATTTGGCGAAGATAGGATCCAAAAGGGAAGCCATTCCCAGTAATGTATTTTTGGAGCACATTCATGCACCTTCAGTACAGGAGGATCCTTTCACGGAAGAAGCCCCACAGCAAAAGAGTGCCAATGATCCGACTGAAGTTGAGGTCCCAGCTGTGGTCGACCTAATTATGGAAGTGGTGGTCATCACTCCCGACTGGACAGTGCCGTACATCACATATATCCTAAGGAAATATCTCCCAGAGAATGAAGAAGAGGCTCGACAGATCGTCCGATGATCCAAGGCCTTTACAGTGATCAAGGGACAGTTGTTCAGAGAAAGCGTGACTGGAGTCGGCCAGAAGTGTATCACACAGGTCAGATAATTCTTGAGGATATCCACTCGGGGACCTGTGGCCTTCATGCGTCCTCTCGGACCATTGTGGCTAAAGCATACCGAGCGGGATTTTACTGGCCGAAAGCAAATGAAATGGCAAAAGAAATAGTTGACAAGTGTGAAGGATGTCAGTTCTATTCCAACATGTCACACAAGCCCGCCTCAGCCTTGAAGACCATTCCACTCGTCTGGCCCTTCGCTGTTTGGGGATTGGACATGATTGGACCGTTGAGAACTGGCAGAAGCGGCTTCACTCATTTGCTAGTAGCAGTCGACAAGTTCACCAAGTGGATCGAAGCTGCCCATCAAGAACCTCGATGCATGCACTGCTATCAGTTTCATCAGAGAGTTGATATTCAGATATGGAGTTCCGCATAGCATCATCACCGACAATGGGTCAAACTTTGATAATGACAAGTTCAAAGCCTTCTGCGCCTCTCAAGGCACGCGGGTCGACTATGCTTTAGTGGCTCATCCTCAGTCGAATGGACAAGCAGAACGAGCAAACGACCTCATTCTCAAAGGGCTGAAACCATGGCTGATGCGTGATCTCAAGCACGCAGCAGGAGCTTGGGTCGACGAACTTCCATCAGTTCTGTGGGGATTGAGGACCACTCCTAATCGGTCGACTGGGATAACTCAATTCTTCCTGGTCTATGGAGCTGAAGCAGTTCTGCCGAGTGACCTGCTTCACAATGCGCCTCGAATCAAGCTATACTCTGAGGAAGAAGCGGAACAAGCCCTGCAAGATGCAGTCGACCTCTTGGAAGAGGAGAGAGAAATGGCCCTGATCCGCTCGACCATCTATCAGCAAGACTTGCGTCGATTCCATGCCAGAAATGTGAAGAGTCGAGCCTTCCAAGAGGGAGATTTGGTCCTCCGAGTGGATCAACAAAAACCACACAAGCTCGCCCCCACTTGGGAAGGTCCCTTCATAGTCACAAGAGTCCTCCACAACGGAGCATATCATCTCTACAACATTGATCGCCAGATCGATGAGCCTCGAGCTTGGAACGCGGAGCTGCTCCGCCCCTTTTACACTTAAAACTCACTCGGCTGAGATGTAATAAAAGTACTTTTGTAGTTTGTTTATCTAAGACAAGAATGTTATAATTTTCCAAGTGATTGTTATTACTTTTTGTCGAAATTTCCCCCAGTGGGTGGCTTAGTTGTGAATCCGATTCGCCTAAGTTTGTAAAAAAAATCATTTTCGAGTGCGAGCCAGTCTTTCACTCGGGGGCTTAGCTGCGAATCCGCTTCGCCTAAGTATTCAAAATCCTACCGAGTGGCGAGCCAGCCTCCCACTCGGAGGCTTAGCTGCAGTCCAAGTACTCGCCTAAGTATTCAAAATCTTACCGAGTGGCGAGCCAGCCTCCCACTCGGAGGCTTAGCTGCAGTCCAAGTACTCGCCTAAGTATTCAAAATCCAACCGAGTGGCGAGCCAGCCTCCCACTCGGAGGCTTAGCTACAGTCCAAGTACTCGCCTAAGTATTCAAAATCCTACCGAGTGGCGAGCCAGCCTCCCACTCGGAGGCTTAGCTGCAGTCCAAGTACTCGCCTAAGTATTCAAAATCCTACCGAGTGGCGAGCCAGCCTCCCACTCGGAGGCTTAGCTACAGTCCAAGTACTCGCCTAAGTATTCAAAATCCTACCGAGTAGCGAGCCAGCCTCCCACTCGGGGGCTTACAACAGCCCAAGGATTCGCCTTAACATCCAAAATAATAAAAATCCTACCGAGTGGAGAGCAAACCTCCCACTCGGGGGCTTAGCTGCAGCCCAGTGCTCGCCTAAGTAATAGAAATCCTACCGAGTGGTGAGCAAACCTCCCACTCGGGGGCTTAGCTGCAGCCCAGCGCTCGCCTAAGAAATAGAAATCCTACCGAGTGGTGAGCAAACCTCCCACTCGGGGGCTTAGCTGCAGCCCAGCGCTCGCCTAAGAAATAGAAATCCTACCGAGTGGAGAGCAAACCTCCCACTCGGAGGCTTAGCTGCAACACAATGCTCGCCTAAGTAATAAAAATCCTACCGAGTGGAGAGCAAACCTCCCACTCGGAGGCTTAGCTGCAGCCTAGTGCTCGCCTAAGTAATAAAAATCCTACCGAGTGGAGAGCAAACCTCCCACTCGGAGGCTTAGCTGCAGCCCAGTGCTCACCTAAGTAAGGAATTCATCCCAATCCGCAAGGACGACGAGGTGCAGGTCGACTGTTACCTTCTCCTTCGGAGCTTCGCCACAAGTACAACGTGCGGTCCATCCCAATCCGCAAGGACGACGAGGTGCAGGTCGACTGCTACCTCCTCCTTCGGAGCTTCGCCACAAGTACAACGTACGGTTCATCCCAATCTGCAAGGACGACAAGGTCAGTCACAGTTTGTGTTCCATCCCTACCTGCAGGATAGATGAAGCACAAGTCGACTGGAATTTCAACGGAATATCTTCCGAATGAGGGATAAAGTTCTCTAGAAGGCAAACAAAGCATGTTAAAGGAAAAATCAAGTTCGGATAAGCGCCCCACGGATCCAAAGGTGCTCAAAGCGTCAAGCCCATTAAAGTTTATCGGTTACAAAACCACTCGGCATTCGAGGCAAATTTAAAGTGGGACTTAAAGTTTTTACTCCTCCGGCGGAGGACTGGAAGGTGCAACAAACTGGTCGAGGTCGATTCCGTCGGCAATACGGGTAGCAGCAACAATGAAAGTCTCCATGAAAGATCTGAAGTCGTGCTTCCCGGTATTGGCAACCTTGAGAGACACCAGCTTGTCCTCTTGCGCTTCTTTGCAAAGGACACGAACCAGAGATAGAGCAACATCAGCACCACACCGGCAGAAGACTTTTCCATTCCTGCACTCGACTTGGAATCTCATTCACCGAGTCATCGAGATTCAAGATCATTCAAGAGTCTGTTACGGCGGAGAGTCGAGTCGATCCGCGACACGCAACTTTCGGTCGAGCAAGATAGTCCACCACGCTAGCAACGCGAGACTCGGTCGAGCACATTCATAGCAGCCGTCCTTCACAGAGAGTTGATGGGGTCCAAGATGGTTTCCACTCACCGGTTTCTTCTTCAAAGTTTTGGCAGAATTCTGAAAACACAGCTCGGACTCAAAATAACGATCGTGTGATGAGCGGTGAGAGCAAGACAATCGGATAAAAGAGATTACCTTCAAGCATGAGAAACAGCTTCTTGGCGAGCCCTCCAAGATAAATCTCCAGGTCGTTTCGCTTCCCCGCCAGTTGGCCAGCCTTGTCAGACAGAACAATCTTGTCGTTCTTCAATCGACTAACTTCCTTGTTAGCCGCGTCAAGAGCGGCTTTCAGCTTGGCATTTTCATCTTCAAGTTTGTCGACTGAGGCAAGCCTCTCTTCAGTGAGCTTTGTTTTCTCCAAAGCCACCTTCTATGCCTCTGCAAGGTCAAGGTCCTTTTCTTCAAAGTCTCTTCCAGTTTATCTGCAAAGCAACAATGAGAACAGAGTTGAGAATGAACAGAAAAACAAAGGCAGTCGTCAAAAATTCTCACCAGCCATACCTTTTGCTTCATCCTTTGCCTTCGCAAATTCTCCCGAGCAAGCTTCAAATCGAGGTTGAGCTGGATCTGCTTGTTCTCTAACTCAAGATAGCGAGCCACAAGCTCGCAAGATTTCTACAAAGAGTCAACCAACGAAAGACATCAAAGACAGATCACTTCCGAAAGTGATTAAGGAAAAATAGTAGCATTTCTAAGACTACAATCGAATCAAAACATTCGACGGTAGTCTCGGGACTACACCCAGTGGTGCACTCAGCGTGCCCCCTGGTTTACCAATTTGGTTCGACCAATCGACCAAAAGAGGCAAAAGGTTATGATTTTAAAACCATGGCTAATTGTCGGGGTCACCGCAGATAAAAAAACAGTTCTTTAGACTATAGTCGATCAGACGCAATCGACCATAGTCTCGGGACTACACCCAAAGGTGCACTTAGCGTGCCCCCACCGGTTTACGGTTCCATTCGACTTGGTCCGTCCAGGTCGAGTGAAGAAGTTCACAGCATACAGACTATAGCCGACTGCGCGCAGTCGACCATAGTCTCGGGGACTACACCCAGTGGGTGCACTCAGCGTGCCCCCACAAAAGTTCAATTGACAAACCCACCCAGTGGGTGTACAGATATGAAAATCTCCAGAAGGAAGCAGTTTCAGGTAGCATATCCTAACAAAGCAAGCAACGATTGGCTTACTTGGACATTGCATTGGAGAGCTGAACTAGCATCATAGGCCGCCTGACTAGCCTCTCGGACCGCTTTCACTTGCTCCATCATGATCCCGGCCTGGCGTATGGCCTCCTTAGCAGCACTCACTTGGTCTTCCGGGACGTGGTGTGTAGCAAAGAGAGATGGTGGATCAGCAGTCGACGAAGTGGGTCGGGCACTTGTCAGCGGTACAGCGAAAGACATAGAAGTCCGAGTGGGGTTGCCTCCCTCGAAATCAGCGCCTCGGAATCGCCATGATGGTGCAGCCTTGCCAGCAGCACTTTCTTGTTCTTCCTCTTCCTCAATGGCGCTTCCTCGTCATCATCGGGGAGATCAATGACGTGAGGCGGAACTACAAGAAAGATTCAGAAGTAAACATGGAAGTCCAATCGACTAAAAGCTCTAGTCGACCAAAAGCGAAACCTCAGAGATCTTACCAAGGTTGGAGGTGGCAGCATCCTCCATTTCCTGATCTTCGTGCTTGGCTGAAGTCTCGGAGGTAGCGGCGTTGTAGATTTTAAGAATCGGCTGATCAATCATCAAGTCGACCAAAAGTTCACTCATGTTGAATAAGGAAATACAAGGTTCTGTTGGTTACCCGGAGATGGTGGGGATGACCATTCGCATCTTGGGCAGGGCCTTCGCCGGCTTTGACGACGTCGCTCGAGGTTGCTTCAGTGGTTTCTCAGTCGGCGCAGGAGAAGTTGTCCTAGGTCGCTTCGTCGACTGCCCAGTGGGCACAACAGCTTTACCGCGCCCGGCCGCCGAGTCATGCGTCAACTTGGACCTTCCCTCCGAGCGAGGAGGATCGACTTCTTCCTCCTCTTCCTCCTCCTCCTCCTCGTCATCAGAGCTATCATCCTCCTCATCCTCCACGGCGTTGGACTCCCATTCCTCCGGACTTTCACCTCCACTTCCTTCTTCTTCTTCGACTGTTTCCTGCGCCCCGTTGGGCATCGAGTACATCTCAGTGGTGACCTAGAAGACAAAAAAAAACAAGGCGAAAGTCAATCGATTTAATTGGCATCAAAACAGAATGAATGCAGCAGAATCACGATCGGAGATAAGTGGTTATACCTTATGCAGTTGGTAACTCGGTCGATTGGTGGAATCCTCCTAGCTCCGCGAGGGTTGTCTTTGTTTCCTGTGATGGCAGTCATCCACTTCTCCAGCGTGGCGTCATCGACCTCCTCTGGATGGACCCGAGTGGTATATATCATCCGTACCAGAGTACATCCACATCGGATGACCTCGGTATTGGAGTGGCTGAATACGCCGTCAGAGAAAAACCTCCAGGAGATCCATGCCAGTCACCCCATCGCGAATAAGCTGGACTACACGCTCCATCAGCAACTTTACTTGGGCCTTCTCCTCTGGTAACACCTTCAGGGAAGATGGCTTGTTCACTCGACTCATGGAGAAAGGAGGGAGCCCAGTCGACTGCCCCGACGCCGGCTGGTCTTGGCAGTAGAACCAGGTCGATTGCCACCCTCTAACCGAGTCAGGGAGAGTCAGAGCTGGAAAAGCGCTCTTCCCCCTCATCTGGACCCCGAGTCCCCCACACATCTGGATTACTTGGGTCCTCTTGTCAGTCGGGTTCGTTTTCTTCACCGTCTGAGAGCGACAAGTGAATATGTGCTTGAAGAGACCCCAGTGCGGTCGACAACCCAAGAAGTTCTCGCATAGCGAAATGAAAGCAGCAAGATAGACAATAGAGTTTGGAGTGAAATGATGGAGTTGCGCTCCGAAAAAGTTCAAAAACCCCCGGAAAAAAGGATTTAGCGGCGAAGAAAACCCCCGATCTACGTGGGTGGCCAGAAGGACACACTCACCCTCTTCAGGCTGCGGTTGCCACTCCGTACCCGGAAGCCTTGCCGACCCATGGGGGATCAGTCCTTAATTGGCCAGATTGGTGAGATCCTTCTCGGTGATGGTCGAGCGGATCCAATCTCCTTGGACCCAGCATTGCGGCAGCTTGGACCGCGAAGAGGATCCGCCCCGACTGGGCGCTCTCCCCTTGGCCTTCGCCGCCGTCTTCTTCATCCGTTCCAGGGCTGCGGTCTTCTCCTTCACCATGGTCGCCGGCGAAGCGAGTACCGAGCTGCAGCGCTGGACAGGCGAAGAGCGCAGCGAGAAGGTTTGGAGGCGGAGGGAGGAGAAGATTGGGGTTGCACTGCTCAAAATGCTCCGTCAACGCTTTATATGGAGCCGCTTCCGGTGGCTGACCGTAGGCCCACGCAATCCGTCACAATCCCACAACAGCGCTACGATCGTGGCGAAAAAGGCGGTCGAAGATCGGCGTCATCGTCCTATCCCATCCGAGTGCCGCAGTTTTCTCCGCACAAGCGCACTTCCCAAAATTCGGATCCCGAAATCCGCTAACCGCAGAGCAACTCGTCGGATAACAGATTTCCTCCGATCCGTCGCTCGAAATCCTCGAGTTCACGGAGTTCACTCGACAAACGTGAAGAATGGATCAAAGGCGATCGAAAGAGAAGTTGATACCATCACTAAAAGCTCGTTGATTCAGAGTAAGACGCACTCACAACACGAAGAACAGGTCGGAAAGATTATCAACTCCTTCCTCACTCAAACCTCGATCCATTCGGGGGCTAATGATGAAGTCATGTACCTGGGGTAGGGTCATAGACCTGCCCAAAGGTAACCTCCACAAGGACACTCACAAGAGAAGCAGCCTTCCAGTCGACCTGGTAGGTTTCCACTCGACAGATTCAAAGACACTCGACCATGAAGACCCACTCGACCACCAGGAGTCCAAGAGCCACTCGGTGTCCAAAAGGTCTGTAGTTAAATAGTCTTTATGATCTTAATGACACTTTATGTAAGGCGTTACCAGCAAGGCCTAGCTTTAACGCACCTTAAACCCTCTACTACGTGGGCTGGCTGGGGTCCTGGCGCACTCTATATAAGCCACCCCCCTCCACAGGTAGAAGGGTTCGCACCCAGTAACACATACGCATATAATCCAATGACCGCCTCCGGGCTCCGAGACGTAGGGCTATTACTTCCTCCGAGAAGGGCCTGAACTCGTAAATCCCTTGCGTATACAACTACTCCATAGCTAGGATCTTGCCTCTCCATACCTACTCCCCATTCTACTGTCAGACTTAGAACCACGACAACGCGTGCTCCTAGGTAAAAAAACATTTAACAAGAAGAAAGAGATAGAGAGAAAAAATTATAAAATTATAGGCAACCTTTTAGCCAGTTCTATGGTATGAGTAATTAATAATGCTAACTCTCAATGACATGACATGTCTGTATAGCCAGCAGCTAGCTATACTATTAACCATGCTCTTCATAATTGATTTTACTGAATTAGCTGCCACCTACTTGCTATGTAAGTAAAGTCGGGAGCGACACTAGTTACTCGCCCTGGTTGCTTTGGGGAAGCACAGGAAAGACCTGCATGTATCTACTCCTACTACATATGTCTTGGATACTGCGATGGCGTCTCCTGGGAAGGTGTTGGAGGGCGGGGGCGGTATGCACGCACAATGTGGGTTTGCTTCATTGTGACGGTGCTGTTTTTGTGTTTTACCGTCAATGGAGCGTATTCTATTCAATGAAGCATATTTTATTAATGGTCGTACGTATATTCAATGAAGCCATGACGATCATCAGCTGGAACTGCTGGGGCCTAGGGAAACCCCGGACAGTTCAGGAGCTTGTGTGCCTCGTGCACACATATAAGCCTAAGATCGTGCTTCTCTCAGAAACTAGGCAGAGTAATAAGTATGTCAATAACCTGGGATGGAGACTAGGCCTCAAGCATTGTATCTCGCATCCCGGCATTGGTAAGGGTGTCGGCATTGCGCTTTTTTATGATGATAGCATGGAAAGAAAGAAGCTCGATGTTGGCCCAAGGTATATCGATTTGTTGATACAGTTGAGTAGTCAGGGAGTGCAATGGAGAGGAACTTTTGTGTATGGGGAACCGAAAACGCATGAGAGGCACCACATGTGGACGTTGCTTAGAAGAATAAAGGATGCAACAAATGTGCCATGGTTTATGGCTGGGGACTTCAACGAAACAATGTGGCAGACATAACATATGTCAGTAGCCAAAAGATCAGAAAGAAACATGGAAATTTTTTGAAATGTGCTGGTTGATTGCAACTTATTTGACTTTGGCTTCAAAGGTCCGAGATGGACCTATAATAATAAGCAAGAAGGCCGTGACACCGTTCGAGCTCGACTGGATCGAGCGGTGGCCTCACCTGGGTGGTCTGAAGTGTTCCAAAATGCAAGGGTTGAGCATATTTGCTCTTCCCGATTAGACCACCTCCCGGTTCTGATCAAATTAGGGAATAGGAAAGAATGGAGGCCGGTGATGGATAAAAGGAGCCAAAGATTCAGGTACGAGTAGATGTGGGAACGGGTGGACTCCCTGAAGGAGACGATCGAGAAAACATGGAAACAGGGTGGCGCTTCATGCTCTCTGCAAGAGGTACACGAAAAGATATCAAACATGCAGCAGGCCTGAGAAACTGGGCAGAAAAGGACTTCGGTTCAGTGGTTAAAAAGGCGATGGAGTTAAGGAAAAAACTGAGTGCTCTTTGGTGCTCCCTGCCCTCAACAGAAAACCAAAGGAAAGAGCAGCTATACTCTAAGGAACTAGATGAAATTCTGCTGCGGGAAGAGATCATGTGGAGATAGAGGTCGAGAGCAACATATTTGAAATGTGGTGACAGAAATACAAAGTGGTTCCAGAGGAAAGCTACCTGGAGGAAGAAAAAGAATGAAATTACAAGGCTAAAAATGACCAAGGTGTCTGGGTAGAAGACAAGGATGAGATCCATTCAATCACCTACTCTTTTTTTAAGAATCTGCATAAGGGAGGAAGGCACGGTACCAAGCGAAATTCTGAACCTGGTTGTAGAAAGAGTCACTCCGAATATGAATGCCAGGCTGACGAAATCCTTCTCTCCGGAAGAGATCAGCGATGCTCTGTTCCAAATAGGCCCCCTAAAGTCTGTTGAAAGGATCGATATGGTTGACTAGAGTGGGGGGTGGGGGGTGAATAGGCAACTGGCAAAATTTAGCTCATCTTTACCAAATTAAAGTTAGCATCAAAGTAGGTTGTCTAGATATGCAACTAGGTGAGCAACCTATAGGATGCAACTACAACAAGCACACAAGAAAGCAAGAGATACAACACAATATAAGCTTGCACAAGTAAAGGTAAGAGATAACCAAGAGTGGAACCGGTGGAGACGAGGATGTGTTACCGAAGTTCCTTCCCTTTGAGAGGAAGTACGTCTCCGTTGGAGCGGTGTGGAGGCACAATGCTCCCCAAGAAGCCACTAGGGCCACCGTATTCTCCTCACGCCCTCACACAATGCGAGAAGTCGTGATTCCACTATTGGTGCCCTTGAAGGCGGCGACCGAACCTTTACAAACTAGGTTGGGGCTCTTCCACAACCGAAATGGAGGCTCACAATGAAACCACGGAGCTTCACCACAATGGAATATGGCTTCGAGGTGACCTCAACCGTCTAGGGTGCTCAAACACCCAAGAGTAACAAGATCTGCAAGGGATTAGTGGGGGGGGATCAAATTTCTCTTCGTGGAAGTGAATATTGGGGCCTTCTCAACCAATCCCTAGAAAATCAACAAGTTTGATTGGCTAGGGAGAGAGATCGGGCAAGAATGAGCTTCTGAAAGGCAATGGAGCTTGGGGGGAAGAGGTCAACCCTAGGAAGAAGAAGACCCCCCCCCCTTATATAGGGGAACCAAAATCCAACCGTTTTTTGCCCAACCCCGCAGCTAAGCGGTACTACCGCTCCAAGGTGCGGTACTACTCCGCACAAGCCTATAAATACACATAGTGTATCTACGGTAGTGGCGCCAGAGCGGTACTACCGCTGACCCCAGCGGTACTACCGCCTTGGGTTTTAGACCTGGAGAGGCAGCGGTACTAGAGGGTGCCAGGAGCGGCAGTACCGTGCCAAGCGGTACTACCGTCCTAGTGCCGCTCTACTACCGCTTCGAGCAAAGTGGGAACAGAACCTTGGACAGAAGAAAACCCCGCAAGCGGTAGTGGCGACGGTAGAACGGGTTGTAGTACCGCCAGAGCGGTACTACCGCTCTACTACCGCCCTACTACCGTGAATTACAAATCGACAACCGAAAGTTGCAAGCTCGGGGAAACCCTAAGCAGTAGTGCCACGGAAGTACCAGTGGTACTACCACATAAGCGGCACTACCGTGGGCACTAGCGGTACTACCGCTGGCAAGATGTTGAAAACACCACATAAAACATTGGAAAGGCTCCAGAGAAGGGAAAGGAGGTTGTTTGTGCATATGGGGCGATGTACGTGTTGATTCCACCCATACCTTTCCGAAGCGGACCCCCTCTTAATAGTACGGCTTTCCTACAAGTCAAATCCATCGAAAAGAAATGTAGAGAACCATCGTCTTCGATAGGATCCGAGGGGCATCTGTAACATCCCAAATTTCCTATTTGGAATGTTTTACAATTATAGCTAAGCATCTATGCATTCTGTTTGAATTTGAGTGGCATTTGAAGTTTCAGAGGTTTTGGAGTTGTTGGAATTTGAATTTAAATTTTGGCAGTGGAAATCATTTCAAAAACTATGCCTGATAAATACTTGAGAAAAAGTATGAGAGGAGTAAACATGACACTCCAAAAATATCAGAGGAAAAACCTTGCCAAAAAGTTTGAATTCAAATTTGAGTTTTATTTGGAATTTTAGAATTTTTTTTATAAAGTTTGGATTTTGCCCCTGCAAAAATGTTCAAATGATAGGGAATATTTCCCTGATCATTTTGATATATATATGTCCTATATAAAATATTTATATTTTATATATTATTCTCTCTCTTTTATTTCAAAAAAAAGGGGGAAAAGGGAAAGCCCCGGGCGCCCGCCAAGCCAGCACCGCCCAGCCAGCCCGAGGCCCATCCGCAGCAGGCGGCCCACCCGATAACGGCCGAGCCCGCCCAGCCAGCCAAAGACCCGAGCCCTCGCTCGAAAACCCTTCGGACGGTCGCCCGCCTGTTCTCCTCTTCCTCACTCACCGACGGGTGGACCCCACCTTCTTCCTCACGCGCCACACCGCGCCCGCCGCCACGGATCCCGCAGGATCCGGGATCCGCCGCGAATCCCTCGCCCGATCGCCCCCTCCTCCAAGTCGAGGCCCTCCCCTATATATACCCCCCTCGACCCCGTTCCCCCCTCGCCCCACCCGACGCTCTCCTCCCTCCGCAAACGCTCGCCGGAGCACCCGAGCGCCGCCGCCGCCATTAACTCCGTCCCGACCACCCCGGCCACCCTCGACCTCGCCCAACTCCACCAACCGGATCCCCTCGCCACACCGCACCCGCCGGAGCTCCCCGCCGTCGTCCCCGACCACCGGAGTCGCCGGAACCATTGCCGCCCGAGCCGCCGTCGCCGTCGCCGCCCGGTAAGTCGCCGGAGCCCTCCCCGCCGTTAGATCTAGAGCCTACGGTGAGGATTAGATCCCCCGAAGGGGTACGTTTTAATTAGGTTAGTTTATAAAAACCGGTTTTTGTCCCGGTTGGTTCCGGTTTATTTTAGTTAGGGTTTTTAGTTGAACTGGCCGACTCGGTTTAAAACCACTAGGGCCGATTTAGTTATATTACGCCGAAGCGTTATATAGGCCCATTAGCCCGTTTTTCTTTATTTTTCGTTTTCTGTTTTAACAGAATAGTTTCAGATTTTAAAAATTCATATCTTTTAATCTACTTAATATTTTTAAGTGATTCTTTTTTTGTTGGTTTGCAAATTTCTTATAGTTTCTGTAGAAAATATAATTAGCCATGTTAAAATTATTTAAAATTGCTTTATTTTAGATTTAGACAGAATAGTAATTCTGCTATAAAATGAGTTAGGAATATTATTTTTAAATGATTCTTTTGTCACAACTTTGTTTTGACATTGCCTAACCGTAGGAATTTATTTGGGAATTTTAGAATTAATAAAAAATAGTTTTAATCAGAATCATGATATTCTTAATTATTTAACTAGCTACTGTTTTCCTATTGTTTTACTTAGCAAATAAATTTATTTTTCATGAGAGATAGTTTATTCTTGATTAGTTTCTGTAACTTTAGAGCATGAACTTTTATTTATAATAAATAAAACTTTTATTTTATTTTTCTTATTAGAATTTGCTTTAGGCCTAATAGGAGTTTTATAATAGATTTTAAGGTGATTCTTTTTGCTCCTAGTTGCTTGATGAATTCTTTTCTATTAGGTAGCATAAACCCATGCTTAGGTTCTGTTAAGAAAATTTTTGTTATGTAAAACTATTTTTAGTTGTTGCTTGAAGTAGGAAAGCATTGAGTTGGATTTCTTCGAGTTTTCCTTTGGGTTTTGATTCGTTTGTTTTGTGTGTTTCATATTAGCAAGCTGTTATGTAAGTGATCATATGCTATATGCTTATTATGATTGTTGTTTGCCTCGGTAGAATTTCCGGAGTGCGAAGCTTGCTACCACGAGTCCCTAGCTTTCGAAGATCGTCAGCAAGGCAAGTCATTGATCATGTTCTTTACAATACCTATGATTTCTATTGCATTAGAATTATACCTCCCCACCATGCATGCAGTAGGTGAAATTTTGAAGTTATGTTCTTGAGTAGTATCATGAGGTAGGATGAACCAATTCCCCTTGTTACCATGACCCGGGACGAAGTAGTTTAATTTTGCTATGCTCAGTGACGGGTTGGTTGAGTGAATTCATAAGGGAGATGTGAGAGTCAAAGATGATGACAACCCCATGAACTTCAAGCTCAAGATGGACTTGAATTCACTCTTGGGTGGAGGATTTGTTGACGGGCACCCTGGAGAACCCAGTGGTTGGCCGGGATGCATGGAGAAGTGCCATGACATCTTGCGGAAAGCTTCACCCAGCCACGAAGAGACGGATGTATACCCCATTGACCGGAAGCTTACCTGTGCAGCCGCAAGCCATTATGGGCTCTGGCTTGGTCAACCCTAGTTGTGACTCTGGCCGGACGGTGCTACGAGATGTAGAAGAACGGTAGGATTGGATGGGTACCGGCAGTGGCCAGAGGAACTCTTCGGAAGACCCTGTTTCGTTCGTCCCGTCTTCAAACACCGTGAAGTGCGAAGACTTAAAAGGAGGGAACGATTCTTGCGGGTAAAGTGCGCAAACCTCTGCAGAGAGAAAAGATCTAATCGATTAGCCGTGTCCCCGGTTACGGACAATTTGAGCCTCTGGAACTTGGAAGTATTCGGAAATCTCAACACTAAAATTAATAAATTAATTGAGGGGGTTATGACTTAATAATTTGGGAATGAGACATTGGTTGGCGGAACCATCTCAATAAACACCAACAATTTTGTAGTATTTGCAAGCAAGTCCACTGTAGTAGGGAAAAATTGGCTTTTCGCAAAATGAATCAACTTAGATCCCCACAGCCAAATTGCATATAGTGTTAGTAATTTTTTTATTATTATTTCTCTCTTCATGACTTGCCAGCATATTCAAAATGCTGACCTACACGGCTGCAACGTCTTATGTTGCAGCGGAGTATTCTGATCAGGATTGAGGCTACGATCCGCGCTTGGCGATTGCCCTTTGGAGTCGGATGGACTAGCTATTCTTCTACGCTTCCGCAGCTTTACTTAGTTTATTTCTCATGAGTTGGCCTTCGGCCGAATTTATTCTATTGTAATAAAGACTCGATATGAGAACCGTGTAATAAATTCAGGTGTGATTGAACTTTGATTATTTCATCAATGTACTGTGAGTACCGGCATGATCTTGGGATGGTACAGACACAGAGACTTGACCGATTTTGGGTCGGGTCGCTACAGCATCTAATCGTCAAGTGCCTAGACATGAGATATCTAAAATGCTCAATGCACACGATTAGTCCGCAGATGCATTGTCATCAATCACCAAAACCACTTAGGGAGAAATATGCCCTTACAGTTGTTCAGAGGTTCTTTGAGGATGGAGTTATGCTGTTAGGAATTAATGACACGGTGATCGTTCTCATACCTAAATGTAAAGATCCCTAAAACATGAAGGATTACAAGCCCATCAGCTTATGTAACGTGATATATAAAGTAATATCAAAGTGCCTTGTCAACCGCCTCCGGCCAATTCTTGATGATGTCATCTCCGAGACCCAAAGTGCATTCATCCCAGGGAGAATGATCATGGACAATGCCATAATTGCGTTTGAGTGTTTTCATAAAATCCAGAACAGCAAAGCAGGCCATGAATCCCACTGTGCGTACAAGCTGGACCTAGCAAAAGCTTATGACCATGTGGACTGGAGTTTCCTCAAGGGGTTCTCACAAAAACATGTTTCAACCCTATATGGACAAGTTGGGTGATGCAATGTGTGAAATCTGTGAGGTACTCACTGAGATGTAATGGGGACCTCCTGGAAACTTTTCTTCCATCTCGTGGGCTGAGACAAGGTGACCCGCTCAGTCCATACCTCTTCCTTTTCACTGCGCCTGGTATCTCTACTGAAGAAAGAAATCATGGAAGGAAATTTGACACCCATCAAAATAGCTAGAAACAGCCCGAGTATCTCTAACCTCCTTTTCGAAGATGATAGTTTGCTTTTCTTCAAGGCATCGATAGATCAAGCAAAGGTTATCAAGAGAGTTTTGGAGACCTTCTAAAGGGCCACGGGTCAACTACTGAGTGCAAACAAATGTTCGCTTCTTTTTAATGAATTCTGTCCGGAGGAGACCAGAAATGGAATCAAAGGTGTTCTGGAGGTAGAAACAACATCCTTTGAGAGTAAATACCTTGGGTTACCGACACCTGATGGGAGAATGAAGGATGAACATTTCCAGCCCATCATGGACAGATTCCGGAAGCATTGCAATGATTGGTCCAAAAAATTTATGTCTTTTGCTGCTAAGGAAGTGCATGTGAAGTCGGTAGTCCAGGCCCTCCCAACCTACACGATGGGTGTCTTCCTCCTATCTAAAGGTTTCTGCGAGAAGTATGAGAGGATGAATCGGGAGTTCTGGTGGGGAGAAGAGGAAGGGCATAGGAAAGTGCACTGGATGTCGTGGGAACACATGATAAAACCGAAAAGAGTAGGGGGAATTGGTTTTAGGGATATGCACCTTTTGAACCTAGCCTTATTAGCGAGACAAGGCTGGAGACTTATCCAGAAACCAAACAGCCTATGTGCGAGAGTGTTGAAATCCAAGTACTACCCAAACGGGAACCTACTGGATACCGTTTTTGCCACTGATGCTTCACCGGCCTTGGAGGGCCATCGAAGCTGGTCTACAGTTGCTGAAAAAAGGCATTGTATGGCGTGTGGGTGATGGGAGAAAAATTCAGATCCAGAGAGATCAGTGGATACCAAGGGAAGAAGGGCTCGAGTCGGTAAGCTTTATCAGAAGGTCAAGACTAAGATGGGTCAACCAACTTATGTTGCCTGACAGAAGAGAATGGAACGAGGAATTGATAAGACAATTTTTTTACCCTTTTGATGCTGACGAAATTTGCAGAATTAAGATCCCTAATGCAGTGGTGGATGATCGGATTGCAGGGCATTATGAGAGCAATGGGGTTTTCTCGGTCAAGAGCGCATACAAACTGGCTGCCTCCATTGAACAACAAAACAGGCATACCCCTACCAGCTCATGTAGCTCCCCGGAAGATCGAAGCATTTGGGACATAATATGGAAAGCAAAAGTTCCGGAGAAGGTCTAAATATTCTGTTGAAGGATTGCAACAAACACCCTTCCTACAAAAAAGAACAAGTTCCGAAGAACTATAACACACGATGCCACATGCAATATCTGCGGCAATGGAGTGGAAGATGAGTATCATGCTGTTGTAAGGTGTACGAAAAGCATGGCGCTAAGATTTGCCATTAGGAAACAGTGGCAATTGCCGGGAGAGGAGAAATTTTGACACAGGTGATGACTGTTGCTAGGCACGGAACCTGAGGAATCTCGTCGCAAAATAATGTTACTGTTCTGGAGGTGCTGTTACTTGCGGGATGATTGTGGGGAGGAAATGCAACACCATGGCACATGAAGCTGCTGCGGTTGCGAGAAGAGAAGGCAATTTCATGAAGATAGCCGACGTGCCAGACTGCATGCGTTCGCTCTTTAGGGCTGAATGTGATCCCCCCTAGAGTAATGCGGTCCGTTACTCTTGTTTCTAAAAAAAAGAAACACAGGAAAAGAAGAAGAGGCGGCGCCTGCGGGTGTAGTAAGGAAGGAGCAATTCCAAATGAAGAATGTGGGTGGGTAGAAAAGCAGTAACCGCTCGCCTGCGGGTGTCAGAGCCTCAGAGAGGAGAGAGAGAGAGAGAGAGAGAGGCGGGCGAGCCGTGGGTTGCACCTGCACCGCACCGGCACGTCTCCTCGCGTCGATCTCCCCGGTGTATATAACACCCACAAACCCACCCTCCCCTCGCAGCGCTCGCTCACATCGCTCGCTGGCTGCCAATAAGCCATCTCTCTTCCCTTGCTCCCCGTCTCTCTCCCTCACGCAGTCAGTCGCGCCGGCCTGCTTCTGGATCCATCCATGGCCACGCAAGGGCCAGCATAGCTACATCCACCTCTCCGTCTACCTGCTGCCTGCTACTCCGGCGGTCACCCAGGTACGCCCGCCCGCACGCCGTTCCGTACCTCCTCGTGGTTTGCTGCGGCGCACGCGTTTCAAACTTGCTTTGCTAGCCGGCGCCGCGTAGGAACGAACGAATCCGGCCGGGCAACTCGATCGACCTCTCGTGCACTAGAAACACGTACGTACGCCGTATGTACCACCACAGGGTCCGTGTCCTTCCATCGATATCCATGCTGCTAGCTGTGCTAATTTCGTTGCCGCACCCGGTGAGATCCTACTGATTTTGCTTGTTGGGCCGGGTTTAGTAATTTGTGAGCACCCGGTGAAATTTATCTATCTCTTCATGGAGTACCTACTTTGTTTACTTTACTGGGGTTTAATTTCGGTGCGGCACCCGGTGAGATGGCCGTACTAGTTTTGTTTTTGTTTGTTTGTTGGGGGTTTAATTTGCGAGTGCCCGGTGAAATTGATTTGTTCATGGATTAGTACCTAGCTTGTGAAATTCCTTTTCTAAATAAACTCCACGGTGATAATTTACTTGTTCATGAACCTTGGTTGGGTTGATGCCTTCATATGGAAAATGTACCATCTCCGTGCATGCAATTTTGCTGAGGCTGCTGCTGGATTGGATACCTGCCTGCTAATTTCGTTTGTTGGGGTTTAATTTGTGAGCACCCTATGGTGAAGTCTATTATTTGTTCATGGATTGGATGCCTGCCAGATGAGATACTGTACTAACCAATGGAATGGGTTCATTTTGTTTTTTGAGTAAAACAGGAACCGATTGATTTGCTTTTGCTTGCTGCATTTGCTCCCAACTCAAAACGTAATCAAGGTTTTGTTCGTGTCAAGTTAGTTAGTTATTAATCCTTGGATCCATATACATTTGCATCTCCGTGGTTACTTTCACTGATTACTTACATTGATTCATGTTCTGCTGGCAATTGATCACTGAAGCTGCACTTCGAATTTATTTACTGACTTCATCTTTCAGACTATGCAATCTTCCCTAATAAGTAATCAGTGAAGCTGCAGCTCTTCTCTAACATCAATTACATTATTAATTTACTGATTACTTCCACAGATGGCGCAGGGATGGGCAGAGAGGATGGCCAAGGGATGGGCAGACGCTAGCCACCTGGATGTCTTTTGCTGGGGAACGGCCTGGATCAGCCCCCTCTTTTCACTGTAAGTACTATCAGTACTAGTTCAAGGAGTGCATTGTCGATCGATCGATCAATCATCTAATCGAATGAAGCAAGCAAGGAAGCATTGATTTTCTCGATGGACCATTTCTGACTTTCATCCATGCGCGCCTTGTACATGCATGTTGCAGCTGGGCGACATGCATCTCGTGGCGCCACCGCGCGCTGGGCGGGGGTGGCCGGCGCCCGGAACCCATCATCGCCGCGCTCATGGGTAGCTTGGCCTGGCTCGCGTACGGCTTGGAAGTCATCGACGACACGGTCGAGCCGCTGTCTATCAACGCCTGGGGTGCCACGTTCCAGGCGGTGTACCTCGTCACTTTCCTCCTCCTGTGCACCGGTGAGGAGCGACGCCGTGCTATCAGGCTGATTGCGACCGCTGGGATCTACGTGGCCCTCTTGCTCAACATCGGCGACGTCGACTCCGGCACCTTCAAGTTTCTCTGCACCATCGCGGGTTCGGTGTCCGCCGCCGCGCCGCTGCTCACCTACTGGTTCCTGGTACTGATCGAGCGTGATCCATCTCTCATCTTTCTACCAACTCAACCGAACAAGTGTATACTGAATGATGAACGAGCCTGAACCTGAACCTGAACCTGGATGGTTCCTTTGTTGCATTGCATTGCAGGACCAAGCTACGCTTCCACCCTGGGGCATGTCTGCCTTCTCCATCGTACACTGCTTCGCGTGGTGTATACGGGGCGTCACGAAGCCGGTACCACAGCATGAGGACTTATACATGGCGGTGCGAAATTTCTTCCTTCCTTCCTTTCCTTCCTTCCTTGGACTTCATACTTTCATAGCTCTACTGCTGCTGCACATTATTCATTCTTTCGTTATCTAGCTACCTTCGCTGCTGCTGGTGCTTAACACTCGCTGGATTTACTATGGATGCAGACGCAGAATGGGATCGGCGCTTTCTGCTCCCTGGTACTACTGTTCCTGGCCTGGTTTTTGCCCGGCGCCCTGGCACCGCCCATGGAAGAGGACATGGATCTCCTTGCGGCACTCATCAACCCAGACGTCGTGGAAGTGGAACACCCTCTGTTGCCCGGCGCCCTGGCACCGCCCATGGAAGAGGACATGGATCTCCTTGCGGCACTCGTCAACCCAGACGTCGTGGAAGTGGAACACCCTCTGTTCCCCGCTCCCCCACCGCCGCCGAGACGCAGGAGCACCGGCGCTGACGTCGACGCGCACCACGACCCACCGCCGCCGAGACGCAGGAGCACATGAGCCGGACTCCGGCGACCGTCGCTCTGCGAAGAGGACGAAAGCGGCCGACCTGACGTGCGAACCAAGGCCAGCATGCCTTCTGTTTGACACTTGTCCTTCCTCACACTCATCACTGCATCAGTACGTCGCTTGCTAAGGCTGCCTGTCAAGTTAGAACTGAGTTGGATGTTGCTTTTGTGAGAATTCAAGTTCCAAAACTTACTCTGAGCTAGAATTCAGCACCCGACATTCATGTGTTTCACTTCATGCATATGTTGAAATGGAGTACATCACATAACACATTCTTACATTTGCAGCATCCACCAATTCACCTCGAACACAACTTTATGTGAACGACATAACCAGTTTCAACCAAAAAAAAAAAGCAAAAGTGTGGAAATTTAAATACACACAAGTTTAAACACAAAATCAACAGTGTGGCAATTGATCAATGTCGTATGTCATGAGAAGTTTTTTTTTCAAGTCCAACATGAGAGTTGTTGGTGTTCACTAGTTGCTCTCTTCTCCGAAATTTCTCTTTCACATCGCGTCTAATAGCAGCCCACCAAGATATAATTAGGCTTTATCTTTCCTGTCCTATTTCTCCGTAACATCCCGTTTATGCGGTCAATTAGCCTCTACTAGGTAGAAAGTGCGGCTTACCGCACCCAGCTGGTGCTGCCGAGTATAGTCATATCCAATCCGATAATACAATCATTGAAGCACTAAAATATAAAAGTAGCATACTATAGTTGTGGTTATCAATCTAATGTATCAAGTTTATATCAGAAACATTGCATCGATACATACACATTCAATACATAGCAAATTTTGGGAATACATATCAGATTGCCCAAGTGTCGCCTTGCTGCACCCTTGCCGGGTGCAATAATATCCAATGAATAGTATATATATAAAAATTCACCTATTAATATCTTCGGATGAAGTTGCGGGAATAAGAACGATATGGGCAATACATCAGAGCATATATGTGCACACAAAGTCATGTTAATTATACATGAAGCAACTTTACATCACCGATACAACTCATTCATCCAAATACCGACTGAAGCAACCTATTTTTACATAGAAAATTGGGAAAAAAGTTCACAGCCCATCTATAAGTCATCCTTGTATGATGATGCACCAGACAAAATAAAGTACTTAAGCTTGGATAGAGATTTGATAGCCAGCGCAATTTGTCATCGCCCTCACTTCGACCAGGTGGCTAAGCAAATGTAATATAGTACAATCTGCCATAATGAAAGTACCCCCATTGCCCTGGTCCTGGTAATGCTTCCCAAACAGACCTTTGCGTGCAGTGAATCCAGGCTTAACTGAGTCATACTCTGCAAACAATTGAAGCTTTCTTTTCCTTCTACAGCATTGATTCAAGCTTAAGAGAATGATTCAAGCTTTAGAGAACCAGTAAATCACCTAGTGTGAAAATAATATTAAGAACATTGAAATATGACGTGCAACCAATGTACAGGCCAGAATGAGAAAATAAATATATAAACTCATTAGGAGAAATGATTTCAGCAAGGGGTATTGCATATATGAAAAACCATAGTTCCACACTTCTATCAAACTATGCAGTATAAATTTACCATCAATCACTTGGTCACTTATAAGGACATAAATGCATGAATTCACTTAAGAGCAGTTACCACGTACTCCCTCCGTTCGGAAATACTTGTCATTGAAATGGATGTATCTAGATGTATTTTAGTTCTAGATACATCCATTTTGGTGACAAGTAATTCCGAACGGAGGGAGTATATCACATAATCGTCTAAAATCAACAAAAACTGTTTGAAAAAATAGAGATTCCTAGCAATGCCCAATTACAAATAGGAAAAGAGAAGCATTACATTCGTAAAATCAAGGGCATATAATGGTTCTCAAATCACTGGAAGGCAAATATTACCTAGCAAACACTATAGATAGATGATATTAGATGAATCTTCTCTCCTATTAGATGTGAATACCTCTAACATGTTGAATGGATTGCAATGGAAAGAAAGAAAGTAGTAGGAAAATAACAATTAACCTGGACACGTAGCAGAGGGAACAAAATTAGCAGGCCATTACATTAAGCACCAAGCCACAAAATAAAAATTACAGAAAGGCTGCAAGCAGAAGTATTGTACCTTTCGAGCTCGGCAGGGATAGTGTTTGCGATTTTATTGCTGCAGTTGGCCTTGGGGAACTATCAAAAATTTCAAAGAAAGATGCTCTGGTAGTTCATTTTTCCCTCTGGGGACATTTATTTTTCGTTCATTCATTCTCTTTCACTTCCTCTCCTCGTGTACAGCAGGTCTAGTCCCTGTAAACCTTGGAAAATCACAAATAAAAAATTAGTTAAACTACCCGGGTTTAAAAAATATGCCACTGATTATTTAGTGCTTGAGTATAAAACATACCACCTGAGATAAAACAATGGTACCCAAGTGCACACACCTTATAGCCATCATCCAATCACACTTGCTTGGAGTCATGCACTCATGTAACTAACATGCATCGCTATAGATGTTTTGCGTTTGTTACAACCTGTTATGGTCAACGGCTATGTCTGAACATATGTGACTGTTGTACATACATTTACTTGATCATTTTTTTATGTGAATACGTACTCACGATCTTAAATTATAATAGTTCAGATTGAGTCTAATCATGTTCTAATCATTTTGCTTTGTGACTTGTATTTTTCTATAAAGAAATTAGTAGTAGATGAAGCAATGGTGTACATATTTTCTATTTCTCACCCACTGATAGAACAGTAGCCACATATTTGCCATAAAAACATAGTTATTGTTGAGATACTAATTATTGTATGGTTTCATGACCCTCGTAGCTATAGAATTGGAAGCAAAGATATAATTCCCTGATAACTTGTGACACGTGTTCTTTTCATAGATCAAATACATTAGCCATAGATTCTGGCTATCAAGAGAAGTATGCAAAAGTTTCCTAAGCACATTACTGATAATATCACTGTGTGACGATTAACTTCTACTCCCTCCATCCCAAAATAAGTGTCGCAGATTTAGTACAAAGTTAGTACAAAGATGGAGGGAGTATCTAGGAGAGCTCGAAAACAATGACCTCATGCTAATGGCTGGCTATATCTATATACCATATTTAGTACCAGAGAGTAGTTTTTCTATCTCGGAATACTTCTACTTCTTTGTTATTTAGATTCTACACGTTATGATCCAGGTTTATATTATTGTCCATTGTAGATGTTACAAGTTCATATGCACATCAGCTAGATTTGTTCAGATAGTTTGTTGTTTTTTTTGTTTATTCAGGCTTTGTTCATGAATCATGACGACTTCTTTTTAATTTCTTTGACTTCATACTGAGACAGTTCGCTGTGTATCCGTGCTATAGAACATTTTATAATATTTTTCTTCATATATATTGCAACAACATGTCAGATCCATTTTTCATTTCCTGATGCTATGTACTTCCTCCTTCCCATATTCTAAGGCGTATTAGTTTTCTGCACGGAAATTAACGCAGGTCAATCTTGTGAGGGAGAGAGAGGGATGGCTTGGGAACTGAGAGCTAACTACACAAGAGAACTATCGGGCAATACTTTTAGTTTCCAGAAAAATAGCGATTCTTAGCTTGGTTGTAACCGCACGAGAGGGAAAGTCACCTGCACTTAATATTATGGGATTGCATGCAAAAGCTAATACGTCCAAGATTTTGGGAAGGAGGGATTTTGCAAAGATTTCCCTTGTCTGATCTGTAGCAAGACCTACAATACACATCCAGAAACAAGAGACGAGTGGATGGCTGAGCCTCCTCAGAGCTCAGTGATTCTGGACAGTTGAATCGGTTCTCTTGATGCGTTCTCGTCCGTCCGATCGAGATCTGGAGAAGCCTGGGCTGTTGGATCTAGGATTGACACTGCTGATGGCAACAAAATGTAAATACCGTGCCCCCACCGGGGCATTTCGGTCATTTCGCCTAGGGGGGGTATAAAAGGGGGGCGCTCTGGCGGAGACCTAGCCGCCTCCTCCCTTGCTCGCTCCTGCAGCCGCCTCCTCCCTCCCTCCCACGCAGCCGCCTCCCTCCTCCCTCGCTCGCTCCTCATCCGGCGACGGCGACGGCGGCTCCCGCGCCCGCGTTCTTCCTTCCCCAACACGCCACCGCGTGGCCCCGCACGCCTAAGCGGCTCCCACCAACCAAGGCGACGGCGGCAGCGGCCACGGAGGAGGGCGGCGGATCAGCGGCGCCGGCGATGGCGTCCGTGGCGGCGGTGGATTCCTGCCGTCCACTCGATCCCGTGCTCGATCTCCTAGCCCCTCCTCTCCTGCGCTCGTTTCCCTGCTGCCTCTCTCATGCCATCGCCGCCCCATCTCCTCTCGCACTTCCCGTCGCCGGCCTCGAGCTGTAGAGATGTGCCAGTGCTCGATCCGAGCAGCGCAGTCCCTTGCTCGTGCCAGGGGTGCCCCTCCTCCTCGGTCCTCGTCTATTGCTCTGCTTTCCGAGCACAGGCTGCCACAGCCACTCGGCGCCGCGGCTGCGCCGTAGCTCGGGCCGCAAGCACACCGCACCATGGTGCTCCACCTCTGCTGCACTCGTCGATCCGTAGGTATGTCACTATTTTGTTCCGCTTTGGTTATTGGCTGCTGCTAATCTTTATTTTTTTCATCTTTTTTTCATCCAGATTGGTCCACGGTTCATGGCCTTCTGGTCAATCCCCTGGTCAGTGACTCCTTCGATCTGTGCGTGCACATCATCTATTAGCAGCCTCGTCCATCTTCGTTCACGAATCTGCGGGTCAACCCCTCTTCTCCTCCTTTCCCCTCCTATTCTTTCCAGACCTAGGTGTAGGATTATATGGCAGTATGCATTTTTTGCCTCGCTCTGTTCTGCTTGTAGATCATGTCCTTTCTGTTAAAGGCCAAAAGTATTTTTGTCTTTGTGCATTGGATGTTTGTCGTTTCCTTCCTTCACTGCTTGTTTTCAGTGGAGCCTAGATATATGCCTTTTGTTCCTTGTGCGGATCTTTGTAGGGCCTATGATTGTTGGTCCTTTCACCTTTGTGCATGGAATGTTGGTTATTTTGTTCCTTTGCTTGTTTTATTTATTGTTTCTTTCTCTGTGCTCCTATGATTCAACAATAACCGAGGCAAGGGTGTGATGATCTGAATTTCCAAATATTGAATTGCAATTATGGTTTAATTGATGTTTGCATTAGTGAGGAGCAGGGGTGGTCACACAAGCAGAATGGCCACACAAGGTGTTTTTCTCAATCAGATCACATGCATCTCTTAAAGATAACACCATAGCAAGTATGATTTACAGATTATTAGATATTATCGGTCTATGCTTCGTGTGTTTGTAGTGTTCCTAAATCTAGATATGTTGTTTACATATGTGCTGATTTATGTGACTAAATAGACTAGCAGTTCTGTCAATGGTTCTAAATACTTGCAGCCAGGAAATACCAGTCCCCATACTGGAAGGCTTGTCTATTTTATGTCTTGAGTTGAAAGAATTATTGCCAATTCTGTCAAACATATCTATTAAAATAGTGCTTCTCTTCATATAGTAGAAATAATTATATGAGAAGCTAATGCAACTACTCAAGGTAACAGAGAGGAGAAGAGAACAACTTTGCTATGGGATGACATCTTTTTGTTAGGCACATGAATTCTTATTCTGAACAAGTTTAAAATTTGACATGACGCCGGTTTGTAGGTGCTTTTTCTATATGTATAGATCAGATGCTTTCGACACACTCTTGCTCTTCATAGATCATTTATTTGTCAGCCTATCACTTTATGAGTTTCAAATAACAACCTAGGTCTTGCAGAATGCAACTAGATGAATTTTAGGCCTATGCTCACTCGCCGATTGTTGTAGGTTTTCTCTCATTGTCGTACTACTGGCCACTTCTCCTCTCCATGGCGCTCAATTATGTGACATGAGCCTGTTTTGTGTCAAGCACGGCTATCCCAATGGTGTAGCTGTCGTTGTACAGAGTTGTACTTCCTTGCCGGAAACCTTTCCAATTCAGGTATACCACCTCCCTCCCGTCTTTTTCGTTCTTTTATGCGATTCATGATTTATGGACGTGTGATGTGGAATGTCTTTAATGGTAAATTTTTGGATCGTTGTTTTGTGGTCGATACAGCTGCAAAAGCAGATATGCAAATTTGAGACCAATGATACTGTGCTTACTAAAAATAACAACTCTGATGATTGCACAGACAATAGGTCTGAAACTTTTATTTACATATTTACCTTCATTTTTTCTGATAAGAGTATCCTCAAAGTATGGCAACTATTCACTTACTTAATTGTTGTTGGCCTTTTCTTCCTCTACTTGTACTCATCGAAACCTTTCCCTTTTGTTCGTAGTGGTGTCAGCTCGCAGTCCAGGTCGATGCCAAATTCAACTTCCAGGAGGCTTTTTGTGCTGTGGCTGCAGGTTCGTGTTATCGGGGAAAAATATCTTTTGTTTGTTTCTTATATTGTTGATGTGGGTGAGTTGATTTCTACCTGATTTGTTCCTTTCCATCTTGATCTGTGTAGCGTTAAGCATTTGAATGGAGCACATATAGGCATGCCCCGGTTCATCTTAGGTGAGTGTGGATCTTACATTGTTCTGTTTTTACTAGATGTTTATTCGCCTGTTGTGATGGCATATCTGATTGTTCATATATGTGTCTTGATAAATATGTGAAGGACGCGAGGTGTCGCTGATGAGACCTTTGTGTTGGCCGGTGATCATGGGCAACGTTATATAGTTAGTTTGATATGTTATATGGTCCAGCTAGGTTCGAAGGAAGGGGATCTTTGGATCAGTCCCATATTCATGTTAGTTTTATAACAAATCGGCGAAAATTACTTCTGTGTGTTGTTGCTTCAAGTTGAAGTTTGGTCACTTGTTTTAAGGTCTACCCCGCCGTCATTTCTATAAAAATAAACAAATTCTTTATTTATAGTCGACTGCCATTTTTCCTTTTGGCTATGTGTTGGTCGCCCCTCATCCGCGGCTGCTCGTGGGCGCTCCCGCAATGCTGCTGGTAAAACTGCTGGTGGCCATGGCATTGCCAGCGCCTCTGCCTCTTGCGGTGACTTTGTAGAATACAAGTCAAGTTTAAAGCTTTCGACCGCAACGGCTGAAAAACCAAAGTAAATGCATCATATATATTCTAATAGATGCATGCGAATCATAGAAAATATGGTAAGCACCTATCCTGCAATTTAGGACTGGCGTGATGTTGCTCTTTGTTGATAGAAATCGTACTTGCATAGTTGTTTGATTGATTTGATTATAATCAAACTGCACCATCATAATTTTAATACTGTGATTATTCAAATGAAAAAGGATAAAAGAAATACATGTACCAAAGTCACGTTTGTTGAGATCATGAGTAGGCATAAAATTCTTGGTCATTATGTTTTTTACATTTCTGGGTTGTGTGCATTTTTAACGATATATTGTTTAGTGCACAGATAGGGTTCTTTCCTGAACAGAGTGCATTTGCGTTGAGATATCAGACAGCTAGGATGCCGGATATTGTCCTTCGAGCTGGTGTGCCGGCAATCTCTTGTTCGTGCCATCGCGTGTAATTCCAGTGCCCCGCCGAGGGGCTATAGCCGGGTGGTCGGAAGCCATTCTTTTTAGGGCGATGATGATTAACCGTGGCTGAAATAAGTGTGCCTTCGAGCAATCGAGGCACCTATGGGTATCAAGTTGGATCCTCCCTCGTGTCTCTAGGATCCTTTTTGATCTTGTGATACCTGTTGTTCTGTCCTTGGATGGTCATTCTTGTTGAGTGATAACCAGGGCAGCTCAACTGTATAAACAGATTGATATGGTGATAAGAGATGCCGGGGTAGGTAATATGATTGAGGAAACGCGAATCTGAGCCCACTATGCAATGGACCCTGAACCCTTTTTATTTGATTTAAAGGTGTTGCTTATTTATGCTTCGGTGTTTATAGCCGTCTCATCCATCCAGAAATAAGAGAAGGATGGATCACACAGCCTCCTCAGAGCTCAGTGATTCTGGACGTTGGATCGTTTCTCTTGATGCGTTCTAGTCCGTCCGATCGAGATCTGGAGAAGCCTGGGCCGTTGGATCTGGGATTGACACTGCTGGAATGAATAGTAATGGCAACAAAATGTAGGATCCAGAGGTGGGAGGAGCTGGGCCGCCGGATCAGAGAGGGTTAACTGTAGGAATGAATAGTTACCTCCCGCTGTAAAAATCTCGTGCCTCGCCTGTAATTCACGTGCCCCATCGGTCGGAAGCCATTCTTGCTAGGGCGATGATGATTGACGTGGCTGAAATAAGTGTGCCTTTGAGCAATCGAGGCACCTGTGGGTATGAAGTTGGATCCTCCCTCTTGTCTCTAGAATCCTTTTTCATCCTGTGATACTTATTGTTCTGCCCTTGGATGGTCATTCTTGTTGAGTGATAACCAGGGCAGCTCAACTGTATAAACAGATTGATTTGGTGATAAGAGATGACGGGGGTAGGTTGAGTGATCAAGGAAAGGCGAATCTGAGCCCACTATGCATTGAACCCTGAACCCTTTTTATTTGTATTTAAAGGTGTTGCTTATTTAAGATCCAGTGTTTATAACCGTCTTATCTAAAGAAGGGAAAGATCCTCTCTCCCTTCTCTCTCTCTCTCTCTCTCTCTCTCTCTCTCTCTCTCTCTCTCTGTGTGTGTGTGTGTGTGTGTGGTGTGGTCCGATGATCCCAGTAGTAGCATTTTTTCTATTGTCATGACTCATGAGGACATTCCCGTCACATCCTTCTCAAGAACTGGCCCTCACAAGGTACATTTGCTCTATTGTTTCACATGTTTATTCTCCTTGCAAGAGTAGTAGCATTTATTCTAGAATAGTTCTGTTATTGTTCATGGGAGATCCCGGAGCAATAATTTTAAGTGGCCCTTGCTTTAAATATTTGTCAGGTTTCGTTGTGGCGAAGAAATTCTAGAGAGAAAGACTATGTTGGGTTTGTCACAGCAGCACATATGCTCCAGCAGCCACATCCTGCAGGTATACCTTCCCTTCTATGTGTCTTTGTGCTTGCTTTGCTTAAGTGCTTTTTATGTGTGTTGCTTCCTGCTGCTTCATTTTCGGTTAAAGAATAATGGACAATAATGACGCTTTGTAGTATTCTACATGATGTTTATTCACTAATAGAAAACAGTGTACATGATTGGTACGCACTGCATCCTATAGTATTGTTGTGCAGTGATGATTAATTATGAGACCATAGATCAATAGGATGGACCAAAATTTTGCTAATAATAAGCATTGATGGCCCTCATTTTTTGATACTAATAATTAATATAGTAAAACAATCGTGTCATCTTATGCTCTTATTCTCATTTTCAGAATTTTGGAGATTCTATTCAGTTAAAAACAATCATGTCATCTGATATTCATTTTCAGAATTTTGGAGATTCTACTCGGCTAGGAACTGCTTTTGTTTAACCAGCAATAATGTATATGCCCCGCCTGCTATATCTTAATTTTCTTAGTCCTGGTACGCCATGCACAATAAGAACAATCAGATAAATGTTTCATGTGATGCCACAGCTTGGCTAACTCATTATCTTCAGGCTACACTACACTTTCTTCAGATCTGTTGGTAGTATATATGGATTATTCATGTCTTGCCCAGTGTCGGTCGCTGCAGGTTCCATTCATTGTGAAAATCTGCTAATTATAAATGTGCACTTTACGTTCTGTTTTAGAAACTAATACATATATAAAAAAAAATTGCTCTGCCAAATCAGAGTTATGGTGGTAGCTACAAATGTCTACCTTGCAACTTTATTTTTTCTGTTCTGAATTGTATAATTCATTCTTTACATATTCAACTAGCCTAATTTTCTAATAGTTAGGTTTGGAAATAGGCAACGCCTGCATCATGCACTCGTGCCTCGACTGGATTCGCAGGCCAACCCCACAAGACCAGGTGATGGTAACTGGGCCATTTTTCTTACTAATGGAAGGTAATTAATAGAAAGTTATGGTTCATGATTTATTTACTGAAATAGCCGACTGACAGTTAATTTTTTTGGTAGGATGTTTGTTTGACGATGCAGATATATTGGTTGGATTCTGCAGTGTTGATGTTGTTAACTTCTTGTTGTGTCAGAGTAGGAGGCAGAGAGGGAGATGGGGTGGTAAGAAGAGAGGGTGAGGAAGGAGGAAGAGGAGATCCTCCCGGCACTCATGGTGGTCGCCCAGATCCCAGCGGGGATGGCAGTCCAACATGCTCTGTGTTGTTCTAAAGGTGAGATGCCACCACCATGGAAGGTCTCCCTTCTCCTCTCGTTTCTTTCTATTTTGATAGCCCCCCTGATGTACAAGTGATATGCTTTGTTGCTACTATACTACTTGTGTCTCATTCAGATTCGGTGCTTCTTTTCTTTAGCATGAATGTGCTTATTTCTCCATCCCTTTCCACTAGCATGGGGTGGTAGCATTGTTTACTGGATGATTACCAATGGAGTCATTTGGGCTAAGAAAATATACTGTCTTTTGATCTCTGATGCGACCATTTCCTGATATTAATTACTTAATTAGTGATCACATGGTTTCCTTGTGTCAAATTTATGGCAGCTGCGGGGCTGGAGGCGGTATTCGGGGCTGGAGATGGCATGAGAAGCAGAGCTCCTTGTGCCACTCTCTCTACAAATGTGATGCTTGCTCCCATTCATGGCTTGGTTTGCGAAATTAGTTGGAGTTGTGATTAACTAGCAGTTATTAAATATATGTGCTTTCATTAAGAAGAATAAGCTACCATGCTACACATATAAGATGTGTCAGTCAATTCGATTTACTGCAGTGCTGCAGCTAGACTTTAGCTAATGTACCTCTTTCCTTTGGCAACTGTGAAGGAAGCAATCCAATTTATAATCTTCTTCCGGATATTCTGAGTAGACTGTGCAGTCAACACCTCAAGGAAGAAACATTTCACAGCGTCATGCAAATTCTTAATTGGTTCTATTAAAAAAGTCTAACACACCGCTTCTTTGCCTGCCATTAGTGCACTTTGGATTTTATCTGTTGATAACTATATTAATTTCTAACTGTTATTTTAGGACAAACAAATGGAAGCTCTTGTTGATAAGCTCTGCAATAGGTTTGCTGGTGTAAATGGTATTATATGCTCACTTCTACAATCAAATTATACTGAATATTTATGTTGTTCGTGTGTGCTTCCATTAATGGCTAATCAACTGCCGACCCACTTGACCTGTATGTTTAAGAACCCACGAGATAAATAAATTTTGATGAATGGAGATTACGACTTACAAATAAAATGAGAGTAATAATCATAGTTTTAATGTTGTGAATCAACAGTTCGTGTTACTTGCTGTCTTGTAAGTTTCTCCGCAGAAGTTACCAGTATGGAAATTTAGCAAGACAGTTGACTTCTTTGGTTCTCATTTCAGCCTTCTGTTCTCCCTGAAACAGCCCAGATTTGCTACATCAATTGTTTTGGACGTTTTCATGAATTTACTCCCTCTGTCCCATAATATGAGATCGTTTTGCAAGTAGTATAAGATCATTTTGCAACTTGCAAAACAATCTTATATTATGGGACGAAAAATATGGCTTTGGGCTCACCACTTTCTCAGATGTATGATTCTTCTTTGCTTGTATTTTCAGATGTTAGGCAGTGGGAGTATATCTCTTACTGCCTCTCTCAGCTAACCTTCACTGAGAAAGGCTTGAAAAAACTCATCGGTAATTTCAAGATGTTTGAGCATGCATTATGTGAAGATTCTGTGCCGAACCACTTCAGAACCGTGATAGCAAAGGTTGGTTGCATAGCCTCGATGGCTGCATACGCTTCGTGTTTTGTTGAAATCAGAAGTTTGAATTTGTGAATTCTATGCTTTCATTGATCTATGTCAATTTGTCCAAACAGTGTAAGAAGTTTGCGAAGCCAGATCTTTCGCTCACTGCCCTTGCTTCGCCCTGCTGTCATTCCTCAGGTGCAGCCGCGCCTATCCTCGTACCGCGTTGCCGCTCCTCCACGGCGGCAGCATCCGTCCTCCTCCCTCGACCTCTCCAGGCGGCTGGGACCGTCCTCGAGGTCGGCCATGGAGGTCCTTTTTGTGCTGGAGCAGGACGGTGTGCAGCTTCTTGGTTTCTATCCAGCGGTGTCTTGCCCGAGCTAGCCTCCCCAGGTGCCCTCTCGCACACAAATCATGTATGGTTGCATGTTTATTTCTTTCTTTCTCTGTTGCCGCGTCGATCTGAACTGACACTAGCATGACAATGTGACGACTGAGGTTTTTCTTGGATTCTAACTTTTCAGGGATATGGCCGGAGGCAACCAGCTTTAGAGACGACGGCATCGGCGAGGTTCCATGATGGTGGAAAGGACAATGCGTCACCGAAGAAAGGTTCAATGCTTCCAATTGCAACAGGTTAGCATGCCTACTTTTTTCCTGCCCCTCCTCTACGCCGGCGGCTGATCATAGCATATTGCTACTGGAATGAAATTGTCTATTCTAAAGTGTTCTACACTGAAGCTATCATCTGCACTTAATATGTTTAAACATTCCTCACCAAAGCTATTTTATTTTTAGTGAAAGGCATCACGTAATTTATTCATCACCAAAAATTATTCAGGTGGTCTTACCATGTTATTATTGGAATGAAGAAGAATCTATTTGAGAGTCTGGGCCAAAAAATTATGCAGATCATCACTGCAAGTAGTACCTTACAGTCCAACTCCATTCGTGCATCTTATATGTAGATCGGGAGCGCGCCTTGGCGCGAGGGTGCCGGTCCAGCCGGAGCACGGACACAGCATAACCCTTGCTCGTTCGTGTGTGTGAAGTCGAGCATGACGGCAATGATGGGCGTCGTCGCCGTTGACGTCAGGAGCGCAAGTTGCTGCTCATGCCGCTGCTCCATTGGGGTCACCATCGTGTGCAGTCGTTGTAATCGCGATGCGCGTGCGCTCAGGTAATGCATCCCAGGTTCCACTCTCTTATAGATGTCCATATATACACAGTTCTGATCTCCTTTTTTCTGTTGCTCCATACAACATACAACAGAGTCGTTGATGTGGTGAGAGCTCGGTGCCGTGTCTGCCGGCTGAGCGGCAAGCCGGAGCTGCAAGTCTCTGAACATTTTGGTGCTACTGTGAGGATCTCATGTCTCTCACTCTGTGTATCTCTCATCAGCCCTTTCTTATACTATCATGTTTTAATATATTTGTGCAAAAGGTTTGTGTGAGGCGGTCCCTGTGAAGTACAGTGACAAGGCAGATGGATTAGGCCACTTATTAGTATGCTTAGTGATTATGGCTTCATAGTTGGCTCTTTTTATTACGTTCCTGTTCTTATTACCTCCTTTTATGTGTTCTCACTTTTGGTATCGAACTTCATGTTGAATGGCTATCTTTTGTGGTCGTATGAATGCATCGAGCTTTGATTCTGCCTTATAACTAATGTTGATCTTGTGCTGCATTGTGTTTTACTTCGATCACAATTGAATGTTTCTTTACTTTATTGTTAACATGTATAAGTGCAAATGCTATATATGGGTTCCTACTGACATATTGTTACGTGCTTCGGCAAAACGCTTGGACCGGCACCCACGCGTCAGGGCGCGATCCCGATCTAGTATACAATATGTAACAATGTTTGCACTGTTGTACAAAAGAATCCATTCTGATCTGGAGATATCCATCATGTGGATGGATTATGATAAATATCACCATATAATTAACTTATGATAATTGAGACATGCATTTGCACGTGCACAGTTACTAATTGACTGATAAATATACGATTAACAGAGAGATAGTATTCAAAAAGAATTACAAATAGATAGAAAGATGCATGGATTGATTTATTGATTAATAGAGTAACATGAATTTATCTACCAGCTTTTGCTGACCCTCCACATTGAGATACCTTTGGATAACAAAAGCCTCGAAAAGGCCGCAAAGAAATACGCCGAGGTAGCATAGCAGAAGCATGAGGATCCTCATCCGGGGGTTGTTGTGGTGGTCAACCAGACAGGCCATGCGAAGAAGCCAGACGCCGGCGCAGCCGATAAGGCACGTCACTGCCCATCTGCTACGCTCGTCGGCCTCTGCCACCGCCAGCTCCACCTCCTCCTCCAGCTCGTCGGCGGCCACATCACTATATCATTTCTTAGTCAAACAAACAAGACACGCGTACATTCGTCCCCCAAAAAAGCAAGACGTACTACATGCAGAATATGGATCTTTTCAATAGAGTATCGATCATGGACAAATGTATATAGTTGTAGATGTGTACTTACTACTTAGATGAATGCATCGACGGATGAGTGGATTTATATTTTGTTTCTTTTGAGAACTGAATGAATAAATTAATAGAGCAGCAAGAATTTATCTACTAAGGTTCTCCGGACAAAGGTACCTGTCGTTTGCATAAAGCCACGCAAGGTCGTAAAGAAATACGGCGAGGAGGTCGAGCAGAAGGATGAGGAGCGTCAAGGGCGGGTCGTCAGTGACCAAGTGGCGGTAGATGCAAACAAGCGAGACGCCGGCGCAGCCCACAGGGTGCCGCGCTATCCAACGGCTACGCTCGTCGGCCTCCGGCACCACCAGCTCCAGCTCCTGCTCCTGCTCCAGCTCGTCGTCGGCCATCGTCGGTTCAACCTCCGTCAAGCGATAGATCTACTTGGGGGGTGGCGTTGGGTTGGGTTGGTATGGTAGTGCGTTGTACAATGATCTGTTTGTTGGGATCCATCTTTATTTCAGGGAGGTTTGTTAGGGTCCATAGTCAGAAGGGGTGAAGAGATGTTTTTTATTTGTTTTTGAAACCGAGGCAAAAGATTTACCTCATGGATTAATAATTAAGCAGAAGAGAAAGATGAAGGATGGACTAAACCTAGCAAGCAACTTGGGATTCCATCGTGTTGAAGCGGTGAATGTGATTAATTATTGTACTGGACAATCTACCTGATGGGATTTGGCGGCGGCAATCTTTGCTGATTGTGTTGATATTAGCTCTTTGATTGGGAAGGTCAAATTTAAGCATTGTTTTCATGATGCTAATCAAGCGGCGCATGTGCTAGCTCAATTTAGCTTCTGTAATAAAATCTCTAATAGTTGGATTAACGAGATAAGCTCGTAGACGATGTATTTGTTTTTTATTTGCAATAAAGCTAGCCATGATGGCCTTCCCTTAAAAAAAAAGCAGAAGAGAAAGATGAATAAGCTCGAGATTCATTGATGGCAGTCCACGCTCTACAACCACACAGCCAAACTAGCCTCCGTCAGCGATAGCACCCAAGACCGCTGGATTGTGGCCGTGACGCAGGGGGTCTTCATCCCCGGACAGTTGGAGAGGGTGTTGAAGTCTCCTTCCCCCATATGCACAAGGCCACGAACCCTGTGTATCGACCGCCCATCAACGGTAGGTACTTCGACTACTAAGCCAGGAACTTTAGTTTGGTTGCTACTTGCTAGGACATCCCCCATGGAAGGGGCGGGGATTTCGACGATCCCATGGGGTTTGCTCCGGTGCCATCTGCTCTATCTCCGTGGTAGCAGTTCTAACTCTAGCGAACACTGTAAGTACATCAAACTCGACATTGCTTCTCCGATTGTGCAGATTCGATTATATTTTAGCGGCTAGGTTTTTAGGGTGGCTGTTGCTCCATCGGTGATGCTAGGATCATAGCACCATATTGATTTTGCATCTTCTCATGCCATCTATCTTAACCCTCTTGGTCATTCTAGGAGCAACCACTTGTAACACCTCGGCCGCAACCACTGGTTCCATGCTGTTGCACCTCGCCTGGTCCTATGGACCAACACTAGTTTTCTCTACGCACATTGTCCTCATTCGAGCACCTCGCCAGATCTAAGAACTTCTCGGTCAGTCATCCATCCTAAAATTACCACAGACCAAGCACACTTAACCTGGAGGTTGTTTGGAGATGAGGTTTCCGAAAAGAAGGCGTACCTTGTTGATATGAGTAGTTTATCATTCCTATTAAGTTGGGATTTCACACCATCGGTCCTCATTTATAATTAGGTTCAAAATGATATCTCACAGTACTGAAGGTAAAACCACTTATCAGTGCCACTTGTCGCATTTTAGTGTAGCGTTTACCGATTTTTGACCATTTGTACCCCCTCCCCCTTCCGTATTCTCCCGCCCCCATTGAAGTTGGCGCCTGCCAGTGTTAACCGCCAACACAACCCGCCTCACGCTCCTTAGCCAGGTACCCCTTTGCCGCCTCAACCTCTAGCTCGCCACACCTGCCCCGGTGAACCCTACCCACAACAAAGTTGCATCAGGGCATGACCAATGCATAGCCCCAGGGTGATGCCCCGTAGGCCACATAGGATCGGATGTCAAGAAAAGTAGGTTCGGACGGAGCAGCGGGATCCTCTGCATGAGGCAGGTGCTTTGGGAGAAAAAGTGTGGTCCGATGCATAAAGCTGAAAAAGTTGAAGTGGAGAGTAGAGATTTACGTGTAGTGGGAGTCTTTATTTTCTATTCTCTTATGAGGTCCACTAGTAGTAGTTTATATTGGGGAGAATAAATCAATGTAGATGCCTCAAGCTACTTTTTCTCATGGGAAAACCGTATTGATATGCCACCATAGTTCATGCCCTCATGTGGCTCCCCCGACCTCCAACACACCCTCCTTGTGGTTCCCCTACCTCCTCATGCTCCCCTGTGCTCCTCTTCGACACTTTGTATGTGTCTCCACCTCCCATGTTGATGTCGTAGGGGCGGCAATGGTCATCGTAAGCCGATGGAGCTTGTTGACTATGGTCTGTTGACTATCACACTACTTCTCCATTTGTGGTTAATTATTTTTCTTTTTCCTCTTGGCTTTTCTTATTAACTATTTTCTTCTTTAGAAATTTCTTAATTAACTAGCTAAGATATTAGAAGAATGTTTCAGTAACTTGAAGATGCGTCGCACGTGCTCGTGATAATTGAAATTTTGCGAAATATGGTCCCTTAACTTTCTTACTAAATCTGAAGAATCATAGGGCTAGAAGGATAACTGAAAATCTATTGGAAGCAACACAAAATTTCCTAGTTTCTTGCCCAAACTTTTATCTAAAATATGCGGTACTTTTCATATGATTATTCATTGGCTTGCAAAGGTGATCCGTAAATTCACAAGAACTCTACAAAACCTTGTCAATAAATTTTTGATTGATTTAACCGCCTTTCCAAACTTGTTGAAATATCCCAAGAACTTTTTCAATAATATTTTTTATGAAAAACACAAAGGCTATCTCTTGTTCGTAACCGTCCTCCATGCTTGTTCTTGCACCTCCTCTGGTTTTTTAGTGGATCCGGTACTAAAGTTGAAGATTTATGCTAAAGGGCTTCGTGAAGACCATGTTAGAACTTTGTCAAAAACTTTGGAGGGCTTTTCACAAAATTTATAAGGAATGAACTGAGTACAGAGCTTTGCAAACATATTATCCGAACCTTGTGTTTAACTTCTGAAAAACTATTGAGGACGCATTACCGAACCTTTTAGTTTTTGCTAATAAAAACCTAATAACCTATTACTACAAATTAATTAGTGAGGTTTCACTTGACACATATGCTCACTCCTACATTCCTCACAATTTGAAATATGTTGGTCACCAGACTTCTTTTGAAGAGCTGGCCACGAAAAAAATGAAACATCAAAACATATTTAAATTTGCACACCACAAAAAGTCTATACAAGCCATGAATGGGTTGTTGTGCATTGATGCTTGATCGAGATAACTTTGTAGTACCAGGAATATCTGTTGGTGACCATCCGACTAACATCCCCATCCGGAGGAAGTACATGTATTTATTTTTGTGAAGATATTATGGTAGGGAACTCTTTTGTCCTAGTGATTTCTGTTGCTGTGCAGCAATTAATAAAAGTGGTGAAAACATCTGTCATTAGAATACCGATGCATTGATAGAGTCATCAATCTATCATAGTAGATGTCACAATCAAAGATACCTAAGCTTAGACTAGCCACAATAGGAGTAACTTCAGCAGTAACATCGAGTCCAACTCAGCAAATTTGCTTATGATGCAATGAGTTAATGATGAAAGAGGTAGTTTGAGTAACTTACTGTAACATCACATGTCCCAATGCAATATGAGTCTATAACCTAATAAATGAAGCTTTGCACGACACCACACTTATGTTATTACTACCCACTATGAAGGCAGTAACATAGTATAGGGATATGTGTATGTTACTAGTGTATGTTACTCTCCATTATGGCTAGTCTTACGGAAATTAAATCATGGATGCATCCATGTTTTCCTGCAAAAATATGAGCACATTTTTTCTTTGAACTTCAAAAAGAAAAGAATATTGTCTTGCAACTAAGCACAACATGCATCATGTTCTGTGGTTGCCATTACATGTGATTAAATTTAGTTCTCCTGAAACAACTGCCACGTTTTCTTTCTAAACAAGAAAGTAATTCATCAACACACTACAATAAGCCCAAACTTCTGCAGACTTCCACCAAAATGAGAGATTGACAAACTACTGCCAGCTTCCTTCCTAATATAGCACAACCCCTCCATCTATTAGTTACAGGAAACCTGCAAAATAAAGAAAAAAAATGAGGGATATTTGACTCAGCATGGAAAAGAAAGACTCAAATCGAAAATCAAATAACTGAGTAAACAGAAATACTATTATTGTCCATTTATCTCACCTCCCAAAATTAAATCGAAAGTGAGTTAGAGTCTTTATGTTTAGAAGGGAGTTATGTTTGGAAATAACTAAGCATGTTTACTTTGTAGCACAAAATTACATATTTACCATTAGTTTGGAAATAACAAGCTTCAGTTTTAGACTTTATTAATTGTTATATATAGTGTGATTCCTCGCAATGAGAGGTCATCAGTCATCACTACCACAAGCGAAAATAAAGCATTCAGAGTCCTGACAATGAGAATGAATGGCTAATAGTGTGGGTGATAAACAAAGAAGCATTTGGTAAGGTGGTCGATAGAATCATACCCATTTGCCACTTCTAGACGAAACTAAACATATCATCTGTCGATTCCACGCAATCTTTGTTGCCTGAAAAAATGGTTTCCACGGTCAAGGTACAATAACTTTGATAACAGACGCAATGCTAACCAAGAACAATTTGTTGTATGGTTTGGATCTTACTGAGGTATAATTACACCAAAGTACAGGCTAACAAACTGAGGTACAACTACACCAAGCCGGTCACTAGATCAATATTACGGTATTTGATTGCCATTCATGTTTGGATCTTACTGACAACATCAATTCGACAAAAAAAATTCATCCATGAACAACTCAAAATCTTCTGTCCAAGCACAAACCAATCAAGCAATACACCAGCAAATGCAACACTGAAATGTAAGGACACTGGTAGCAGTAAAACAAGCAGGTGATTACATACCTGCCGTGGGGATCCGGCTTGATCCAAGCCACGGTGGAAGCACGCTTGGTACCAGAGAAAAGTACTCGTCTTCAAGCCGAGAGGCCCCGACCACCTTCCCGTTGTACATGTCCACGACGAGGACGTGCTCGCCGACCTTGATGTAAATGACACTGGCGTCGAGAGGGTCAAGGACGGCGATCTGCGGAGCCGATTGAGCCGAGTTCTCCTGCCACGGGTAGCCTCCGTCCGCCAAGACCTTCCTGAGCGACACCTGGTGCTCCAGCTTCCAGCCGCTGCCCTCGCCGTCGTCGAGCGCATATGAGCTGAGCAGAAACGGCCCGCCCGGAGTCACCTCGGCGTAGCGCAGCCTCCCCTCGCTCACGCCGATGCGCCGGCGCTTGGCCAGCTCCAGCATGGACAGAGCCCTTTCCTCGACTTTGCTGAGATCTCGTTCGTCCGCACATGCAGGCGCAGGCAGCACGCTGCCGCTCGGCAGCTCGACGAAGCGGATCTCCGGCCGGTCGGCAAAGGGGTCGACGGAGACGGCGCCCAGGGTCAGGTCGACCCACCACAGGCGGCCGCCGAAGGCAACCGTCTCCTGGTTCATCTCCATCTCGCGTGGGAGCAGCGGTCCGCCGGGCGAGCCCATCATCACCGTCTTCCACTTGCCTTCGTCGGAGAGGAACCGCGCAAGGGCGGTGCCGTTGAAGACGAGGTCGGCGACGGCGAACCTGTCGGGCGGCCAGCACCCGGGCCCTCCGTCGGCCTGGGTGAGGAGGCCCATGCGGTGTACGACGAGGATCTTCCTGCAGCCGCCGATGTCGGGAAGGCGGAGCATCTGGCCGGTGAGGGGGTTGCAGACGAAGCGCTGGATCTCGGGGTTCCCGGTGAGGTCCCAGGAGGTGCAAGGGCCCTCCGCCCGGAGGTCGTGGTAGCTGAGCAGGAGGTGGCCGTCGCCGCTGGCGGCGCCGACGTTGCCGAAGAGGACCTGGACGACGTTGCCGCCGAGGTATTGGACCCTGCTGCTGTGCGCGGTGGGGCGTGCCGTGGGGTCGATGAGGTGCGCCGGGGCGGAGATGCTGGAGACGCCCGGAGGGTCCACGGGGCGGAAGCACGCGGTCTGGGCCGACGACGACCGGTCAACCTCGGTGGAGTGGTCGATGATGGCCCATGGTGGCGGGTGCGAGGAGGCGGCGCCGGTGGAGAGGGAGCGGCGAAGGCGGCCGGAGAGGGAGCCGCCGGAGACGGCGCCGGCGGTGGAGAGGTAGTGGCTGGAGACGGCAGCGGTGGAGAGGCCCAGGAGGCGCCGGAGCGACATGGTGTGGTCCGTCCGTTGGACTGGTGGATGTTTGGGTGACTCCTGTAGTCCTGCCGACGGTGTGCAGTCTTCCCATCCTGACAAAAGAAAAAGGTTGCAACTTGAATTCGAAGTTTAAAAAACCAAGTACAGTTTGCTTTTTAATATCGGAACTGTGGTATATATTTTCAGAGTGGTTTTGTGGAGATATTTTGACTGGTTTTGCTGTCAATAGAAAAGGGGAACATGCGGAGAATCGTCTTCTTGTGGGCCCGTCATCATGCAGCAGTGTCACAGGCATGGGTGGGGCTGCGGCCCAAGAAGTTTTGAATTAGTTCAAAAGAAACTTTGAATTTCATTTATAGTATGGAAATAAATGGTTGTATAAAGAACTCTTAGGGCATCCGATGTGTGCCAAATAGCATTGCAAAATTGAGTTTCGGCTTTTGGCAGCCTCATATTATGAAGACTAGTGTTATAGCCAAAACAATGGGAACCGAAGCTCTTTCGTGCCCTGATGCTAAACAACCTATGCAATAAAATACTATATGAATCTCACTCAATTAGCACAAGCAATGTACGATGGGCATAAATGTGATAATTTTTTGTTACATTGTATTTTGCAGTGGGGCCTGCTCCACATAAATTGGGAATCAAACACGCCGTAGAAATGTTTCATTTGATATTAATGCCAAAATTCTGGCCGTGTCATACATTTAGCATCATCACATTGTGGATGCCCTTAGGCAAGTTGGAGCCTCGCCATATGTCGTGCTCCATGCTTGCACACCAACATTTCGGATAAACAGAAATTTGCAACAAGATCATAAATAAACACAAATGTTAATGTACCAATTGGTGGGAACAATTTTCGAGCAAATGTTGAGTGGACAGTTGGATTAATTGCATGAATCTTGGCAAACGACACCTCGCCACCTCATCATCGAGCAAGCGTTTTCGCTTGGGGTGCCCTCCCCCGACCATTGCCTCTTCCGCTCTCCCGACGATTCGGGGTGTCGTGAACAATAGAGGGGGGCGTTTGCATTGGCGCAATGGTGCAGTAGGGAGAGGCGCTGACGGCTAGGACGCGAGGGCTGGCAATCGTCCATTCACCCACCAATCCACCGCCCGTCTCCCGCTGTCGGAGATGGGCATCTACCGCTGCGAACGTCCTGATGGTGGTGATGGTGGCCAACCGAATATGCTGATGCAGGCCCAACTGTGGAGCTTTGCAGTGAAGTAGTGCCGAGCTCAGGCAACGGCCATCGTCGCGGGGTGGTTACAGTGCGGGAGACTGAGGTCTTACGGGCTCGGGGGATGCTTGGCCAGGCCCAGGTGCATGCGAGTCACACGGTAGGCACTGCTGACGGTGCCCAACGAGGCAGCGGCGGTAGGGAGCATCGTCGGCGGAAGCGATGCGAGGGCCATCGGTAGGCACGCGCGTGGAGGGCAGATAAGGCACAAAGAGCTATCTTCGAGAGGGGCGGAGAAACATAGGTACTGCATTTTACCTACTGCAGGTTTTCCATGGCTAGCCTCTCATGCTCTACATGTTCAATATGCAGTAACACCAATCAATTTTCAGTCAACAGAATGCACAACCGGCAAACTGTACATCACAATTAGTTTGCAATTTTTTTCGATGACAGCTCTTCATATTTTTTGAATACAAAATAGAGAAGGAAAAATTATGATGTCTTCCCATGGCAAATTATATTGGCGAATGGTGAATTAAGATGTGTTAGCCATGGTATCTTCAATTTTTTCGCCATGGCAACTTAATTTTTGACCCATGACAATTAGTAGTTATTTTCCTATTATGTCACATTGCGGCTTAAGAGAGCGGTGGCGTTGATTTTGTGGAGATATTTTCAGAGTGGTTTTGTGGAGATAATTTGACTAGTTTTATTGTCAATAAAAACGAAAGTACTTTGTGCACAACTGGTGCATGGATGATTTATGCACGATGCGTAATCGAACAATGTCCTGTAGAGGGCTCGATCACACCTTTGGCTTGATTAACAGTATCATGTGTATATCGTGCGAAGGACGTCGTGTGTATAGCAAAGTTACAATAAAAGAGTGGTACATGCAAAGAATCATTTTCTTGTGGACCTGTCACCATGCAGCAGTGTATGGGGCTGCAGTCGGAAGGTCCCCAAGAAGCTTTGAATTTAGTTCAAAAAAGTCTTGAATTTCATTTATAGTACGGAAATAGCATTGCCAAATTGAGTTTCCACTTTTGGCAGCCCCATTACACACTGTGGAGACTAGTGTCATATCCAAAACAATGGAAACTGAAGCCTTTTCGTGCTCTGATGCCAAACAACCTATGCAATAAGATATAATACGAATCTCACTCAACTAGCACAAGAAAATGTACGATGGGCATAAATGTGGTAATTTTCTATTACATTCTATTCTACAGTGGGGCCTACTCCACATAAATTGGGAACCAAGAACGTTGTGGAGAAATGTTTCATTTGACATGATGGAAATATGCCCTAGAGGCAATAATAAAATGGTTATTATTATATTTCCTTCATCATGATAAAAGTTTATTATTCATGCTAGAATTGTATTGACCAGAAACTTAAATACATGTGTGGATACATAAACAAATACCGCGTCCCTAGTAAGCCTCTACTAGACTAGCTTGTTGATCAAATATGGTTAAGGTTTCCTAACCATAGACATGAGTTGTCATTTGATAACGGGATCACATCATTAGGAGAATGATGTGATGGACAAGACTCATTTGTTAGCTTAGCATATGATCGTTCAATTTATTGCTACTACTTTCTTATTGTCAAATAAATATTCCTTCGACCATGAGATCATGCAACTCCCAGATACCGGAGACTCATCCAAGTAGTTCAGTATTAGTGCTAATATGGATCCAAAATAGGAAAGCGCGCTCATCGAGTTCATCCGTGAGAACCGGGACATCTTCGCATGGAAACCTTCTGACATGCCGGGTGTACCGAGGGAACTCGCTGAGCACACTCTCAATATTGATCCAAGGTTTAAACCGGTCAAGCAATACCTTTGTTGTTTCAACGAGGAGAGGCGCAAGGCCATTGACGAAGAAGTGGCCTGGCTCTTGGCGGCTGTTGTGGAAGTTTTTCATCCTGAGTGGCTGGCTAACCCGGTGCTGGTACTTAAGAAGAACAGTACTTGGCGTATATGTGTAGATTACACAGACTTAAACAAGGCTTGTCCGGCTGATCCTTTTGCTCTTCCTCGTATTGATCAGATTATTGGTGCTACGGCGGGTTGTGAGCATTTGAGTTTTTTGGATGCTTACTCTGGTTATCATCAGATTAAGATGGCAGTTAAGGACCATGAGAAGACAGCTTTCATCACTCCCTTTGGAGCCTTCTGCTATATATCTATGCCTTTTGGGCTCAAGAGTGCTCAGGCGACTTATCAACGATGTGTTCAGAATTGCCTCATGACCAGATTGGGCGCAATGTTCATGCTTATGTGGATGATATTGTGGTGAAATCCAGGAAGAAAGAAACTTTGATAGATGATTTGAAAGAGACCTTTAACAATCTCCGAGTCTACAAGACCTTTAACGATGTGTGTCTTTGGTGTACCAGCAGGCAAGCTCTTGAGTTTTTTGGTTTCTGAACGGGGCATTGAAGCTAACCTGGAGAAAATCAAGGCTATCACTTCCTTGGCTAAACTGGCGTGTATTAATGATGTTCAACGACTGGCGGGTAGTATTGCGGCTTTAAGCCGGTTCATAAGCCGGTTGGGTGAAAAAGCTATCCCTCTATACCAGATGATGAAGAAGACATATCACTTTGTCTAGAGTGATGCTGCTAATCAAGCGTTTCAAGCCTTGAAGAAACAGTTAGCTGAGCCGCCGGTCCTTGCTGCTCCTATTGATAAGGAGCCCTTGTTGTTATATGTGGCTGCTTATAGCCGAGCTGTCAGCGTGGCAATTGTTGTGGAGAGGAAGGAGTCACGCAAGGAGTATCCGGTTCAGCGGCTGGTTTATTATGTCAGTGAGGTACTCATTGAATCCAAGCAGAGATATTCACATTGGCAGAAACTGGTATATGGAGTGTTTATGGCTAGTCGGAAGTTGAAGCAGTATTTCCTTGGTCATCCCATCACTGTGGTTAGTTCTGCTCCCTTGGGGGATATTATTCAAAACAGAGAAGCCACAGGTCGGGTAGCCAAATGGGCCATTGAGCTCAGACCCCATGGTTTGAAATATGTGCCTCGGACAGCTATCAAGTCTCAAGCACTGGTGGGTTTTATTAATGACTGGACTGAGCTGCAGATGCCTGAGGAAAAGCCGGATAGCACATATTGGACCTATCACTTTGATGGATCCAGGCTGTTGGAAGGCTCGGGGGCTAGAGTTATTTTAACTTCCCCATGAAGTGATAAATTTTGTTATGTTTTAAGGTTGATGTTCCCTTGTACTAACAATGCAGCTGAGTACGAGGCCTTGCTCCATGGTCTTCGGATGGCTAAAGAGATGAATCTAAGCCGGGTGAGGTGTTTTAGCGACTTAGATTTTGTGGCTCAGCAAGTTTCAGGCACTTGGGATTCCAAAGACCCACTCATGGCTGTTTATCGCCGAGAGGTTGATACTATTGCTGGTCATTTTAATGGTTATCAAGTGGAGCATGTTGATCGCAGGAAAAATGAGGTGACTGATGCTTTGAGCCGGCTAGGGTCCTAGCATAAGCCGGTACCACCTAATATTTTCCTTGATATTTTGCATAACCCTTCAGTCAAATTGCCTACGGAGGAAGATCTTGCTATTCCTGACCCAGAGGCGCAGTTGGTGACGGCTCTTCATGTTATTCCTGATTGGCAGTTCCATATTTGGCTTATATGACCCGGGGCGAGTTACCTGAAGATGAAACTTTGGCCAGGTAGATAACCCGACGGTCAAAGTCAATGACTATTGTCAATGGAGAGTTGCATCGCTGCAGTGTTACAGGGGTGTTTCAACGTTACGTTTCTCCTGAGGAAGGCCGTGAGATTCTGTGAGAGATTCATGAAGGAGATTGTGGTCATCGTGCCGGCTCTAAGTCTCTCGTAGCCAAGGCTTTCCGTCATGGGTTTTATTGGCCGATGGCTCATGCTGATGCAGAGGATTTGGTCAGTAAATGTGATGGTTGTAAGAAATTTCCAAAGCGAGCTCATGTAACGGCTCAAGAATTAAGGATGATTCCAATTACTTGGCCGTTTGCAGTCCGGGGGCTGGATATGGTTGGACCTTTCAAAAGATCTAAGGATAAAAAGACCCACCTTTTCGTGGCGGTTGACAAATTTACAAAGAGGGTTGAGGCAGAGCTGGTCAGCAAGTGTGACACGGCGACAGTGGTTCAATTCATCAAAAAGGCGATTTTCTGGTTTGGCTATCCTCATAGCATTATAACTGATAATGGCACTTATTTGTCCAAGGGTGCTATGAAAGAACTCTTTCTGTCAACGGGAGCATATTCGTCTTGATGTATCATCAGTGGCTCACCCCCAGTCCAATGGCCAAGCTGAGAGAGCCAATCAAGAAATTTTGAGAGGCATCAAGCCCCGGCTTATGGTCCCTTTGCAGAGGACGCCGGGTTGTTTGTGGAGGAATTACTCTCAGCGGTATGGAGTATCAATACTACCCCCAACAGATTTACAGGTTACACGCCTTTCTTCATGGTTTACGGAGCAGAGGCGGTTCTCCCTAGTGACATTCGTCACGACTCGCCCCGTGTGGCGGCTTATGTTGAAGCTGATAATGAAAGAGCACGTTAGGATGATCTTGACTTGTTGGATGAGGAGTGTGACCATGCGGTGGCTCGTTCGGTGATTTATTAGCAAGATCCGTGTCGTTATCATAGTCGCCGGGTTAAAACCAAGAACTTTCAAGAAGGATATTTGGTGCTCCGTCTCATCCAGGATCAAATTGATATGCACAAATTGTCCCCACCTTGGGAAGGGCCCTTTGTGGTCAGCAAAAGTCTGAACAATGGGTCATACTACCTTATCGATGTTCCAGGCCACAAGGACTCATGCACGTCGGAGGAGGAGACCCGCCGGCCGTGGAGTATTGCTCATCTTCGGCCTTATTACACGTGAGCCACCGGCTCTTGTGATGTACATAATTCTATCAATGTATATATTATGATTAGTATAATAAAGCCGGCATCCCTGATAATTCAGGGTCTCTGTCATTTCAGTTCTGAGAATATGAGTCTTTATTGTCACTTCATATTATCACTTGGGGGCTTCTTGCTTATTGAGCATAGTTGTGACTACCCTCTTGATCCGGCTTGTATGCCATGATTACAAAATACTTGGGGGCTTCCTGCTCATTGAGCATAACTATGACTACCCTACTCATCCGGCTTATACGTCTGGAATGAAATATTACTTGGAGGCTCTTGGTTAAATGAGCAGAGCTTTGTTGTCGCTTGTAATAGGCTTGGACGCCAGGTGTATTCACCAAAAATCCGGGTTATCCTGCCTTTGTTTGCCTGCCACTCCGACCAGGTAATCCTGGAATGACTCGCCGTACTGTTGACAATCAATCTTATAAAGATCCTAAATTTGTCAAAGTTAAAACGATGATTGGTCATGTGAGGTCCAGCTTACGGGTTTGAATTAAGGTTTAACTCAGTGGTTGCATGGCCCTTGAATAACGCTTGATATTGAGGCTTGGCAGCCTATGAATCACCACTAGGAAAATGCTTATACACAGTAGCATAGTAGTAGCGATGTAAAATAGTAACCGCTGCTGATATTTAGCAGTAGTGCTTTTCCTGGCGAGCGCTACTAGTAACTCTGTAGTAGTAGCGCTATGCATAAGAAACACGCTACTACTATGTGGGACTAGACGAGGCCACCGACGGTAGCTGGAGTTGTAGAGCTATACAGAAACAAGCGCTACTACTAACTGTTTAGTAGTAGCGCTTGATTTTACTATGCCGCTACTGCTAATGGCCCCCACTTATTAGTAGCGCTTTTCCAGAAGAGCGCTAGTACTAAGTCCCATAGCAGCAGCGCTTTTTGCTAAGCACCACTACTGCTAGTTCCAGCTTGTGCCACCTTTTCACCCCTTCCCCTCCTCTCCCCCACTTTGCCCTCTCTCCCCCTCCCTTCCCCTCTCCACTCTCCACCATTGTTGCTCTTCTTCTCTCGTCCTCCTACCTCTCTTATCTCCTCATTAATGGCACCCTCCTCCATAAATGGCTTCTCTCACATCTCTCACTTTCTCCTACACCTCTCTTCTCTCCCCATTAATTAATGCCCCCTTCGACCATAACTCCCTCTCCATTAGTTAGCTAGCTAGATTCACCTCTCCTCCCCAACAACTAGATCTAGCTAGCTATTTAGCCATCCACACATGCTCTCTCGATCGGTCTCTCTCATCTTCTAATTAACCGCGTGTTCTCGATTGGTCTCTCCTCGGGAGATATATAGGTGAGTAAAAAAAGTTGTTCATTTCAAGAATGGAAATATCTGTGTGAATGAGAATATGTGTGTTTGGAATATATGATTTGTGCGAGTGACATGCCCTCGAGTTGCTTATGTTTTGCCGAAATGTCGATTCATTTCCGATTTGGTGAATTTCGAGAAAACTCAATATGTCCTATTTTTAGGCAAGGTCATGCCAAAAACTTATATGACTTTGAAGCATGCATTATTTATTTTATAACCCTTTTGCTTGTTATACCGTGCAGTCGGTCATGAAGGTGAGGGGATGGAAGGTGGAGCGGTACATGCAATCCGCGGTGATGGACATGTATGCAAATAATCGGACTAGGATTAGATGTCCGTGTGCAAGATGCAAGGAAGGAGTCCTTTTGGACCCTTTTGATCGTGGCACTTTGAAGGCACACCTGCTGATGAATGGTTTCATGGATGGGTATACTCAGTGGATAAGTGAAGATGATGATGATGAGGAGGACGTCCACATGGCAGGGAATAATGACATGAGGCTAGACGAAGAGATGACCAATCGACACGAAGACGATAGCGCCGGACATGGCGGCGGGGAAGAGTCCGAAAATGACGGCAGCGGAGAAGATTCCGGACAGGAGAAGAAGAGTCCAGACATGGCCGAGAAGAGGCGTCGGTCACGCCGCTGTCTTCGACGCTACTAACACTACTGCGGGATGCTGGTAACGCGGCACTACGATCAGAGACCCTTCGAGAAACTGTGTGCGATGCCATAATCGCAAACGGTGGTGTATGAAAACTGTCAGAAATGTATAAAACATTTGCGATGATGGATGCATCAAACACGGTTCAGGTTTTAGTTGCGTGTGCGATGAAGGGCATACGTTTTATTTCAATTAAGTGTTTGTGGTGAGGAGGAACAAAAGAAACGGGCAGCCAGATGAAGGCTTGTGTGATACACATCATATAGTTCACTCGGATGAATTGTTTGTGATTAGGCAACACAAAAGAAACGGGCAGCCAGATGAAGGTGTGTGCGATATACATCATATGGTTCACTCGGATGAATTGTTTGTGATTAGGCAACACAAAATAAACGGTCAGCCAGATCAAGGTGTGTGCGATATACGCATGCGGTTCACTTGGCCCTTGTAGTCAGTCTGTGACCTCTATGGCAACCGTTCACTCCCCAGGCGCCTCTTCAGGTACCGTGGCAACCGTCCACCGCCTCTTCGCCTTTCCCTCTCGATTTGGAACTGCTGTCGCACGCTCTTCCTCCCTCCATTTGCCTTCACCCTTCCATCTGCCATTGTTCATTCATCTTCTACATGGAGAACAGGCCGGAAACGACCCCATTATTCTTGCCCCGATCTGAAAGATGACGTGGTGGAGGAACTCATTGATCGGTGTGACATCATCACCTCGGCTAGCATGGCAAGTTCATTCAAGACCATTCTCGACTCAACTAATAACATAATTACAAGGAACCCAAGGGTCCAGGAGCGGTTTGATCTCCCCTATCTTCTTCGCCGTGACCCTGCTGACAGGCGCGGGGACGAGGGAAGCCTAGCCTTGTGCAAGTTGATGCCGCTTGATAATGATACGTGTGATGTTAAGATGCCATCGCTTGAGAGTAAGGCTTGGGCAGGCACAAATGGAGATTGGATTGTTTATATTGGGTACAAGTGCGAGTGGGAACTTGTGAATGTGTACACTCGTCACCGGGTGCCACTTCCAAAAATATCAGACGACTGCCCAGAGGTTGAGTACATCGGTATTCTACGTGAGTTCAAATACGATCATGGTGACTGTCGTCTACGGAAGATAGCAATTTGTCGAGTTCCCAACTGCTCTTGGGATTACACGAACAATGAAGTTGTTGCTATGTTCGACAAGCTTGTTGCCATCCTTACTTCCACGCCTCAACGGATATTGCTAAAAAATCAATTTCTGTACATGGACGAGTACTGTGATGCAATTCAATACGAGGGTCTTGTGTTTGCTGCCACCACTCGTGGCACTGTTTTTGCATGGAATCTTGATGCTTTCATACGTATGTCTTCCACCATAATTATAATTGTTTCATCCACATGCATGCGGGTTAGCTAGTTTCCCTTTACTAATTAATTATCCTTCTTGTGTTTCCAAGGTCCTGTGAACATTCCACCACCTATACTTGAAAAAATTTATAACCAAGGGGGAGATGACGATGCTGATGATCACGAGCATGAGGACGAGCAGGACCCATATACTCAGTGGCGCCTGGCAACTTATTCTGATGGATCTCCTCTTCTTGTCTATATACAGGGCACTGCTGATGTTACTAAGGAAGCATGTGTTGTCTTGCATGGTCGCACTCTCCGGACCTATTCCAACATCCGTTGCAGGGTATTCGGGATGGATACTAGTGTACTAGTGCCAACACCTTCTCCCTGGTTTAGTATTGAAAGTCTTGGAGGAAACTCGCTCTTCCTTGGACAAAACTATCCAATGATGGTGGAAGGCGATCCAGCTGTTGTTGACACAACGTTACTACCATTTATGAGAAGCAACTGTAGCTATACCTCGGACATTGCTATGCTTCCCTACCGTCCCAATATGGGTCCTGACATAGGCCGCTTCAGCCTGGATGATCAGTCCTGCGTTGGTCTCGAGATTGACAGTAGCTGGCCCTTCCCAGAGAATCACTTCTGGTTCAAAGAAAGTGTTTCCAACGCCATTGAGTGGTTGAGGTTAAGTTCATTTCATCACTTTGTTATTTGTTGTGTGAGAAAAACTTTACTAGAATGTTTTGTTGGAAATGATCTATAATCCAACGTGTATCCTAGTTGTCGTTGTGGGTTGATGACTTGTTGTATGTAATCAATGGTACATTTGCATATGCGTCCATCAACTCACGCCTGCTAGTGGTGTCCATATGAACAGTGCTAGTGATTTTAGTTGCAAAAATTAGATAGTGCTAGTGATTTTTAGCTGCATATTTTGACAAATCACAGTGTTACAAGGTTGACAAATGGCAATGTTACTAGATAAACAAATGTCAATCTTTCTAGTTTGACAAATGGAAACATACCCAAAATGACAGATATGCAAATCTTACCCAATTGTTTGTACGTGGTTGCACACGGGTCATGCAAAGCAACCGTTTGCGTTGAAGGGATGCAAAAGTCCTGCTCGGCACATTTTCCCTTGGCTGCCTGGGGAAGCCGTCGGTTTGCATATGTGTGTTCTAACTAAAACGTTTGTGATGAGTGTTTTATATTTAAAAACCATTGATTTTTTTTTCAAAAGAAAATCGTTTGATAAGTCTGTACATTAAGAGAGAGAAACGCAAGTTCGTTCAAACCACATCATTCATTCAGTCACACTGTGAATTTATATTCATATGATCGAGAATTCGAGATACAGTATTAAACCCAAAAAAACTATTTCCGGCGGCGGCGGAGGTGGCGTGCCGCGCCGTCGTTGTCGTCCTCCGGGACGCCGTTGTTGAAGTCTTCAAGGCAGCACAAAATGTTCTTCACTTGTAAATCAAACATCATGTCGTCGCGCTATCGACGGGCGAGGCGCGGGAGGACGGCAACTGGCGCCGCTGAGAGGTAGCGGTCGACGGCAGCGTCCCATGCCGCCGAGGGGGGCGTGCGCACGGGCACGGCAGGTGCAGCCAAATGCATGGGGGCCGGTGCCACGGTGGGTGGAGGGCGCGCACGGGCACGGGCGCTGGCGCTGGCATGTACACGAGCTCGCGCGGGTCCGCTGAGACCTCGCTGACGCCCGCGGCTTCCAGCTCTACGATAGTGCTCAGCGACCAGCCCGTCAATGCTACGGGGATGGTCGCTGATACGTCCACTTTGCATCATGTTTTTATATCGTTATTTATGGCATTATGGGCTGTTATTACACGTTATGTCATAATACTTATGCCTATTCTCTCTTATTTTACAAGGTTTACATGAAGAGGGAGAATGCCGCCAGCTGGAATTCTGGGCTGGAAAAGGAGCAAATATTAGAGACCTATTCTGCACAACTCCAAAAGTCCTGAAACTCCACAGAAGTTATTTGCGGAAATAATAAAAAATACTGAGCGAAGAAAATACCAGAGAGGGCCCACACCCTGGCCACGAGGGTGGGGGGCGTGCCTATCCCCCTAGGCGCGCCCCCCTACCTCGTGGGCCCCCTGGTAGCCCTCCGGTGCCCATCTTATGCTATATGAAGTCTTTCGTCCGACAAAAAAAGTCATAAGCAAGCTTTTGGGAAGAAACTCCGCCGCCACGAGGCGGAACCTTGGCGGAACCAATCTAGGGCTCCGGCAGAGCTGTTCTGCTGGGGAAACTTCCCTCCAGGAGGGGGAAATCATCGCCATCATCATCACCAATGATCCTCTCGTCGGAGGAGGGTCAATCTCCATCAACATCTTCACCAGCACCATCTCCTCTCAAACCCTAGTTCATATCTTGTATCCAATCTTTGTCCCAAAGCCTCAGATTGGTACCTGTGGGTTGCTAGTAGTGTTGATTACTCCTTGTAATTCATGCTAGTTGGTTTATTTGGTGGAAGATCATATGTTCAGATCCATTATGCATATTAATACCCGTCTAATTATGAACATGAATATGATTTGTGAGTAGTTACGTTTGTTCCCAAGGACATGGGAGAAGTCTTGCTATTAGTAGTCATGTGAATTTGGTATTCGTTCGATATTTTGATGAGATGTATGTTGTCTCTCCTCTAGTGGTGTTATGTGAACGTCGACTACATGACACTTCACCATTGTTTGGGCCTAGAGGAAGGCATTGGGAAGTAATAAGTAGATGATGGGTTGCTAGAGTGACAGAAGCTCAAACCCTAGTTGATGAGTTGCTTCATAAGGGGCTGATTTGGATCCATATGTTTGATGCTATGGTTAGGTTTAACTTAATACTTCTTTTGTAGTTGCGGATGCTTTCAATAGGGGTTAATCATAAGTGGGATGCTTGTCCAAGTAAGGGCAGCACCCAAGCACCGGTCCACCCACATACCAAATTATCAAAGTAACGAACACGAATCATATGAACGTCATGAAAACTAGCTTGACGATAATTCCCATGTGTCCTCGGGAGCGTTTTCCTTCATATAAGAAATTGTCCAGGCTTGTCCTTTGCTACAAAAAGGATTGGGCCACCTTGCTGCACTTTATTTACACTTGTTACTTGTTACTCGTTACAAATTACCTTATCATAAAACTATCTGTTACCGATAATTTCAGTGCTTGCAGAGAATACCTTGCTGAAAACCGCTTATCATTTCCTTCTGCTCCTCGTTGGGTTCGACACTCTTACTTATCGAAAGGACTAAGATAGATCCCTTATACTTGTGGGTCATCAAGACTCTTTTCTGGCGCCGTTGCCGGGGAGTGAAGCACCTTTGGTAGGTGGAATTTGGTAAGGAAAAATTTATATAGTGTGTTGCAATTTACTATCACTTGTTACTATGGAAAGTAATCCTTTGAGGGGCTTGTTCAGGGTATCTTCACCCCGACCAGTAGAGAAAATAGTTGCTCCTCAACCTACTGAACCTATTGAAAATGTTTACTTTGAAATTCCTTTGGGTATGATAGAGAAACTGCTAGCTAATCCGTTTGCAGGAGACGGAACATTGCATCCCAATTTACACTTAATCTATGTGGATGAAGTTTGTGGATTATTTAAGCTTGCCGGTATGCCCGATGATGTTATCAAGAAAAAGGTATTCCCTTTATCTTTGAAGGGAGATGCATTGAAATGGTATAGGCTATGTGATGATATAGGATCATGGGACTACAAGCGATTGAAATTGGAATTTCATCAGAAGTTTTATCGTATGCATCTTGTTCATCGTGATCTTAATTATATCGTCGCGAAGGAGAAAGCATCGCTCAAGCTTGGGGGAGGCTTAAGTCAATGTTATATTCATGCCCCAATCATGAGCTCTCAAGAGAAATGATTATTCAAAATTTCTATGGTCAGCTTTCTGACAACAATCGCTCCATGCTCGATACTTCTTGTACTGGCTCTTTTATGATGAAGACTATTGAGTTCAAATGAGATTTACTGGAAAGAATTGAATGCAACTCTGAAGATTGGGATCTCGATGAAGGTAAGGAGTCAGGTATAACACCTAAGTTTGATTGTGTTAAATCTTTTATGGATACCGATGTTTTCCATAAATTTAGCACTAAATATGGACTTGACTCTGAGATAGTAGCTTCTTTTTGTGAATCTTTTGCTGCTCATGTAAGGAGAAGTGGTTTAAATATCATCCTCCCATAGAAGTAAAAGTAGTTGAACCTATTAAAGTTGAATAAAAGACTATCACTTATAATGATCTATTGTTCCTACTGCTTATGTTGAGAAACCACCTTTTCCTGTTAGGATAAAGGATCATGATAAAGCTTCAACCATGGTTCTTAAAAGTAATATTAGAACTTATACACCTCCTGAGCAAGTTAAATTTGAACCTAATATTGCTATTGTTAAAGATATCTTGGCTGATAATATCGATGGGCATGTTATTTACTTCTGTGATGAGACTGCTAGAATTGCTAAACCTGGTGCTAAAGATAAACATAGACCTGTTGTAGGCATGGCTGTTATTTCTGTTAAAATAGGAGATCATTGTTATCATGGCTTGTGTGATATGGGTGCTAGTGCTAGTGCAATACCTATTTCCTTATACAAAGAAATTATGCATTATATTGCACCCGTTGAGTTGGAAGATATCGATGTTACCATTAAGCTTGCCAATAGAGATACTATTTCACCTATTGGGATTGTTAGGGATGTTGAAGTCTTGTGTGGGAAGGTTAAATATCCTGCTGATTTTCTTGTTCTTGGTTCCCCACAAGATAGCTTTTGTCCCATTATATTTGGTAGACCCTTCTTGAACACTGTTAATGCTAAGATAGACTGCGAAAAGGATGTTGTTACTATTGGTTTGGATGATATGTCTCATGAGTTTAATTTCTCTAAATTTCGTAGACAACCCCGTAATGAGGAATTGCCTAGTAAAGATGAAATTATTGGTCTTGCTTCTATTTCCGTGCCTCCTAATGATCCTTTAGAACAATATTTGCTAGACCATGAAAATGACATGTTTATGAATGAAAGAAGGGAAATAGATGAAGTATTCTTTAAACAGGGACCTATTCTGAAACACAACTTGCCTGTTGAAATCCTAGGGGATCCTCCTCCACCAAAGGGTGATCCCGTGTTTGACCTTAAACCATTGCCTGATACTCTTAAATATGCTTATCTTGATGAAAAGAAGATATATCCTGTTATTATTAGTGCTAACCTTTCAGAGAAGGACGAAGAAAAATTATTGAAAACTCTGAAGAAGCACCCTGCTGCTATTGGATATACTCTTGATGATCTTAAGGGCATTAGTCCCACTCTATGTCAACACGAAATAAACTTGGAGAAAGACGCCAAACCAGTTATTGATCACCAACAACGGTTGAATCCTAAGATGAAAGAAGTGGTAAGAAAGGAAATACTAAAGCTCCTTGAGGCAGGTATAATTTATCCCGTTGCTGATAGTCAGTGGGTAAGTCATGTCCATTGTGTCCCTAAGAAGGGAGGTATTACTGTCGTTCCTAATGATAAAGATGAATTGATCCCGCAAAGAATTATTACAGGTTATAGGATGGTAATTGATTTCCGTAAATTAAATAAAGCTACTAAAAAGGATCATTACCCTTTGCCTTTCATTGATCAAATGCTAGAAATATTATCCAAACACGCACATTTTTGCTTTCTAGATGGTTACTCTGGCTTCTCTCAAATACCTGTGTCAGCTGATGATCAAGCAAAGACCACTTTTACTTGCCCTTTCGGTACTTTTGCTTATAGACGTATGCCTTTTGGTTTACGTAATGCACCTGCTACCTTTCAAAGATGCATGATGGCTATATTCTCTGATTTTTGTGAAAAGATATGTGAGGTTTTCATGGACGATTTCTCCGTTTGTGGCTCCTCTTTTGATGATTGCTTGAGCAACCTTGACCGAGTTTTGTAGAGATGTGAAGAAACTAATCTTGTCTTGAATTGGGAGAAGTGCAATTTATGGTTAATGAAGGAATTGTCTTGGGGCATAAAATTTCTGAAAGAGGTATTGAAGTGGATAAAGCTAAAGTTGATGCTATTGAAAAGATGCCATGTCCCAAGGACATCAAAGGTATAAGAAGTTTCCTTGGTCATGCCGGTTTTTATAGGAGGTTCATTAAGGACTTCTCAAAAACTTTATCGGCCTCTGACTAATCTATTACAAAAAGATATACCATTTGTATTTGATGATGATTGTGTAGAAGCATTGGAAATACTTAAGAAAGCATTAATCTCTGCACCTGTTGTTCAGCCACCTGATTGGAATTTACCCTTTGAAATTATGTGTGATGCTAGTGATTATGCTGTAGGTGCTATTCTAGGACAAAGAGTTGCTAAGAAATTAAATGTTATTCAATATGCGAGTAAAACTCTAGACAGTGCCCAGAGAAATTATGCTACTACTGAAAAGGAATTCTTAGCAGTTGTATTTGCTTGTGATAAGTTTAGACCTTATATTCTTGATTCTAAAGTAACTATTCACACTGATCACGCTGCTATTAAATATCTTATGGAAAAGAAAGATGCTAAACCTAGACTTATTAGATGGGTTCTCTTGCTACAAGAATTTGATTTGCATATTATTGATAGAAAGGGAGCTGAGAACCCTGTTGCAGACAACTTGTCTAGGTTAGAGAATGTTCTTGATGACCCACTAGCTATTGATGATAGATTTCCTGATGAACAATTAGCTGTCATAAATGCTTCTTGTACTGCTCCATGGTATGCTGATTATGCTAATTACATTGTTGCTAAATTTATACCACCTAGTTTCACATACCAGCAAAAGAAAAAGTTCTTCTATGATTTGAGGCATTACTTCTGGGATGACTCACATCTTTATAAAGAAGGAGTAGATGGTGTTATTATATGTTGTATACCTGAGCATGAACAGGAACAGATCCTATGCAAGTGTCACTCCGAGGCTTATGGAGGACACCACACTGGAGATAGAACTGCACATAAGGTATTGCAATCCGGTTTTTATTGGCCTACTTTCTTCTACCCGCAAGTTTGTCTTGTCCCGTGATGAATGCCAAAGAATTGGTAATATTAGTAGACGTCAGGAAATGCCTATGAATTATTGACTTGTTATTGAACCATTTGATGTTTGGGGCTTTGATTATATGGGACCATTTCCTTCCTCTAATGGGTATACACATATTTTCGTTGCTGTTGATTACGTTACTAAGTGGGTAGAAGCTATTCCAACTAGTAGTGCTGACCATAACACCTCTATTAATTTGCTTAAAGAAATTCTTTTTCCGAGGTTTGGAGTCCCTAGATATTTAATGACTGATGGTGGTTCACATTTTATTCATGGTGCTTTTCGTAAAATGCTTGCTAAGTATGATGTTAATCATAGAATTGCATCCCCTTATCACCCACAGTCTAGTGGTCAAGTAGAATTGATTAATAGAGAGCTCAAATTAATTTTGCAAAAGACTGTTAATAGATCTAGAAAGAATTGGTCCAAGAAACTTGATGATGCATTAAGGGCCTATAGAACTGCATATAAAAATCCTATGGGTATGTCTCCGTATAAAATGGTCTATGGAAAAGCATGTCACTTACCTCTCGAACTAGAACATAAGGCATATTGGTCTATTAAAGAGCTCAATTATGATTTCGAACTTTCCGGTGAGAAGAGGTTATTTGACATAAGCTCACTTGATGAATGGAGAACCCAAGCCTATGAGAATGCCAAGTTGTTTAAAGAAAAAGTTAAAAGATGGCATGACAAAAGGATACAAAAGCGTGAGTTTAATGTAGGTGATTATGTGTTGCTATTCAACTCCCGTTTAAGATTTTTTGCAGGAAAAATTCTCTCTAAATGGGAAGGTCCTTACGTTATCGAGGAGGTCTATCGTTCCGGTGCCATAAAAATAAACAACTTCGAAGGCACAAATCCTAAGGTGGTGAACGGTCAAAGAATCAAACATTATATCTCAGGTAATCCCATAAATGTTGAAACTAATATTATTGAAACCGTAACCCCGGAGGAATACATAAGGGACAGTTTCCAGAATGTTTCAGACTCCGAAAAGGAATAGTTATGTGGTACGGTAAGTAAACCGAATCCAAAACAGTTCTAATGGCAATTTTTCTCCGTTTTGGAATATTTAAGTAAATAGGAAAATAATAAGCAGTCCTGGAAGGACACGAGGCTCCCACGAGGGTGGGAGGCGTGCCCTATCCCCCTGGGCGCGCCCCCTACCTCGTGGGCACCTCGTGCGCTCTCCGGACTCCGTCTTCTTGCATGATACTTCTTTCGGTCGGTAAAAATTCATTATATAATCTCCCAAAGGTTTTGACCACCATATCACGCAATTATCCTCTGTTCTTGTTTCGAGCCATTTTCTGTCAAGGGTTGTCGAGGCCAGGCATCATGTCACCCCCCTCCTCCAACAATGGTGACAAAGATGTTTGGCTAATGAAGATAGAGCTGAAGAGGGAAGAACCCATGGAGATCAACAAGCATGAAGGGATCAAGAAAGCCACGGAGGACCAAGCTCCGGCAACAGAAGACATCCTTCAACTTGATCACTATCTTCTTACCCCAACTGAGATCGAAGCTTTCAAGATGATTGAGTTAGCTCGTATACAAAACAAGTATCTCACACGTGAAAATATTCTGTTGAAGGAGCATATCATCGCACTCAAGGGCATTATCCGCAAGTTGGAGGACCCCATTATGCTCGATGTGCGACTATCCACCATCACCTCCATCTTCTTCACTAGCAAAAGAGATATAATCACATGGGTATGGGCACTCCCCTTGGCAACTGCCAAGCTTGGGGGAGGTGCCCCGGTATTGTATCACCATCACACTCCTATCTTTACCGTTTTTCTTAGTTTGATCCTTTTAGTAATATCTTGATTTAGTAGAATAAAGTTTTAGTATGATTTAGTTTTGAGTTTTGCTTTATGATCCCTCTATGTAATCGAGTCTGTGAGCTATATATAATAAAGATTAGTGTTGAGTCAAGGGCTTGATTTTCTTGCTATGATCTTGAGGAAATAAGAGAAAGAAAGAAAAAGAAAGAATAAAAAGAAATAAAGAGATCATATTGATCTTATGGAGAGTAATGACTTCACATATAAAGAGTATGATGATTAAATATTGTTGAGAGTTGACAAACATAGTTTTGGTCATCGTTGCAATTAATAGAATGTAATAAGGCATGAGAGGTTTTCACATATAAATACACTATCTTGGACATCTTTTATGATTGTGAGCACTCTTTAAAATATGACATGCTAAAGAGTTGATGTTGGACAAGGAAGACAACGTCATGGGTTATGTTTTCTTATATCTGAAATAAAGTATATTGTCATGGATCATCCAACATGTTGAGCTTGCCTTTCTCCCTCATGCTAGCCAATTCTTTGCACCAAGTAGAGATACTACTTGTGCTTCCAAACACCCTTAAACCCAGTTTTGCCATGAGAGTCCACCATATCTACCTATGGATTGAGTAAGATCCTTCAAGTAAGTTGTCATCGGTGCATGCAATAAAAATTGCTCTCTAAATATGTATGACTTATTATTGTGGAGAAAATAAGCTTTATACGATCTTGTGATGTGGAATAAATAAAAGCAATGGACTGCATAATAAAGGTCCACATCACAAGTGGCAATATAAAGTGACGTTCTTTTGCATTAAGATTTTGTGCATCCAACCATGAAAGCGCATGACAACCTCTGCTTCCCTCTGCGAAGGGCCTATCTTTTACTTTTATCTTTTACCCTTATGCAAGAGTCATGGTGATCTTCACCTTTCCCTTTTACATTTTATCCTTTGGCAAGCGCCTTGTGTTGGAAAGATCCTGATATATATATCCAATTGGATGTAAGTTAGCATGAACTATTATTGTTGACATTACCCTTGAGGTAAAAGGTTGGGAGGCGAAACTGTAAGCCCCTATCTTTCTCTGTGTTCGATTAAAACTCCGTAACCACAAGTATTGCGTGAGTGTTAGCAATTGTGAAAGACTAAATGATAGTTGAGTATGTGGACTTGCCGAAAATCTCTTACATAGACTCTTTCCGATGTTATGATAAATTGCAATTGCTTCAATGACTGAGATTATAGTTTGCTGATCCTCAATGAAGTTTCTGATTCATACTTGATATTGTGAATAGATTATTACTTGAACATGAGAAATCATATGATAATATCCATATATGTTGCTATTATAAGAATGATCATGATGCCCTCATGTCCGTATTTTATTTTATCGACACCTCTATCTCTAAACATGTGGACATATTTATCGTTATCGGCTTCCGCTTGAGGACAAGCGAGGTCTAAGCTTGGGGGAGTTGATATGTCCATTTTGCATCATGCTTTTATATCGTTATTTATTGCATTATGGGCTGTTATTACACGTTATGTCATAATACTTATGCCTATTCTCTCTTATTTTACAAGGTTTACATGAAGAGGGAGAATGCCGGCAGCTGGAATTCTGGGCTGGAAAAGGAGCAAATATTAGAGACCTATTCTGCACAACTCCAAAAGTCCTGAAACTCCACGGAAGTTATTTTCGGAAATAATAAAAAATACTGAGTGAAGAAAATACCAGAGGGGGCCCACACCCTGGCATGAGGGTGGGGGCGCGCCCTACCCCCCTAGGCGCGCCCCTGCCTCTTGGGCCCCCTAGTAGCCCTCCGGTGCCCATCTTCTGCTATATGAAGTCTTTCATCCGAGAAAAAAATCATAAGCAAGCTTTCAGGAAGAAACTCCGCCGCTGCCAGGCGGAACCTTGGCGGAACCAATCTAGGGCTCTGGCAAAGCTGTTCTGCCGGGGAAACTTCCCTCCGGGAGGGGGAAATCATCGCCATCGTCATCACCAACGATCCTCTCATCGGAGGAGGGTCAATCTCCATCAACATCTTCACCAACACCATCTCCTCTCAAACCCTAGTTCATCTCTTGTATCCAATCTTTCCCAAAGCCTCAGATTGGTACCTGTTGGTTGCTAGTAGTGTTGATTAGTCCTCGTAGTTCATGCTAGTTGGTTTATTTGGTGGAAGATCATATGTTCAGATCCATTATGCATATTAATACCTCTCTGATTATGAACATGAATATGATTTGTGAGTAGTTACGTTTGTTCCCGAGGACATGGGAGAAGTCTTGCTATTAGCAGTCATGTGAATTTGGTATTCGTTCGATATTTTGATGAGATGTATGTTGTCTCTCCTCTAGTGGTCTTATGTGAACGTCGACTACATGACACTTCACCATTGTTTGAGCCTAGAGGAAGGCATTGGGAAGTAATAAGTAGATGATGGGTTGCTAGAGTGACAGAAGCTTAAACCCTAGTTTATGAGTTTCTTTGTAAGGGGCTGATTTGGATCCATATGTTTCATGCTATGGTTAGGCACCACCCAAGCACCGGTCCACTAATACGTCTCCAACGTATCTATAATTTTTGATTCTTCCATGCTATATTATATTCTGTTTTGGACATTAATGGGTTTATTATACACTTCTATATTATTTTTGGGACTAACCTATTAACCGGAGGCCCAGCCCAGAATTGTTATTTTTTGCCTATTTCAGAGTTTCGCAGAAAAAGAATATCAAACGGAGTCCAAACGGAATGAAACCTTCGGAAACGTGATTTTTGGAACGAACGTGATCCAGAGGACTTGGACCCTACGTGCAGAAAGAAATTAGGAAGGCACGAGGTAGGGGGGTGCGCCTACCCCCCTGGGCGCGCCCTCCACCTTCGTGGGGCCCATGTTGCTCCACCGACGTACTTCTTCCTCCTATATATACCTACGTACCCCAAACTACCAGATACGGAGCCAAAAACCTAATTCCACCACCGCAACCTTCTGTACCCGTGAGATCCCATCTTGGGGCCTGTTCCGGAGCTCTGCTGGAGGGGGCATCGATCACGGAGGGCTTCTACATCAACATCATAGCCTCTCCGATGATGTGTGAGTAGTTTACCTCAGACCTTTGGGTCCATAGTCATTAGCTAGATGGCTTCTTCTCTCTTTTTGGATCTCAATACAATGTTCTCCCCCTCTCTCGTGGAGATCTATTTGATGTAATCTTATTTTGCGGTGTGTTTGTTGAGACCGATGAATTGTGGGTTTATGATCAAGTTTATCTATGAACAATATTTGAATCTCCTCTGAATTCTTTTATGTATGATTGGTTATCTTTGCAAGTCTCTTCGAATTATTAGTTTGGTTTGGCCTACTAGATTGATCTTTCTTGCAATGGGAGAAGTGCTTAGCTTTGGGTTCAATCTTGCGGTGTCCTTTCCCAAAGGATGAGGGGAGTAAAACACGTATTGTATTGTTGCCATCGAGGATAACAAGATGGGGTTTATATCATATTGCATGAGTTTATCCCTCTACATCATGTCATCTTACTTAAGGCGTTACTCTGTTCTTATGAACTTAATACTCTAGATGCATGCTGGATAGCGGTCGATGTGTGGAGTAATAGTAGTATATGCAGTCAGGAGTCGGTCTACTTGTCTCGGACGTGATGCCTATATACATGATCATACCTAGATATTCTCATAACTATGCTCAATTCTATCAATTGCTCAACAGTAATTTGTTCACCCACCGTAATACTTATGCTCTTGAGAGAAGCAACTAGTGAAACCTATTGCCCTCGGGTCTATTTTCCATCATATTAATCTTCCAACACTTAGTTATTTTTATTGCCTTTTATTTTACTTTGCATCTTTATCATAAAAATACCAAAAATATTATCTTATCATATCTATCAGATCTCACTCTCGTAAGTGACCGTGTAGGGATTGACAACCCCTTATCGCGTTGGTTGCGAGGATTTATTTGTTTGTGTAGGTGCGAGGGACTCATGCGTGGTCTCCTACTGGATTGATACCTTGGTTCTCAAAAACCGAGGGAAATACTTACGCTGCTTTACTGCATCACCCTTTCCTCTTCAAGGGAAAACCAATGCAGTGCTCAAGAGGTAGCAAGAAGGATTTCTGGCGCCGTTGCCGGGGATTCTATGCAAAAGTCAACATACCAAGTACCCATCACAAACACTTATTTCCCGCATTTCATTATCTGCCATTTGCCTCTCATTTTCCTCTCCCCCACTTCACCCTTGCCGTTTTATTCTCCTTTTCTTCGTCTTCTTCCCATATGTCTTTTTGTTTGTGTTTCCATGTGCCTTCTATTTGCCTGCATCTTTGCTTGGTAAAAATCTATTGATGGATCCACTTAAAGTGTTCTACTTGGATCATCTTCGATCCTTATGCGCTCGTGCTGAAACCCCAACTAGCTTAGTTGATGGGAAATCTTTAGATGAGCATGCTCATTTTGTGCGTCACCGTTTGTCTGAAAAAGGGAGACTCTTATGGAATCAAATAAACAGATTGTTGTGTTATGCTTGGAATCTTTGTGAAATTTGTGATTTTACTTGTTGCTCTAAGAACCCTAAAAAACACCTTCGCTACCTATGTGAGTTTAATGAAAATGAAATCTTATCTTCTTATGCAAAGGGTGTTTATAGTTACTATGATATCGAACAAATTGAAGAATTTGTTGCTTTTAAGGGTGCTTATGAAGTTGCTTCTTTGATTGAAAAGTATGATATTACTCTCTACGAATCTGAAATTTTTGACATACTTAAATATTGCTATGAAAACTATGCTCATAATGTCTATGTCAAAGAATTTATTGAGAGAATGACCGTTGCTTTGGAAGAAAATAATGATATGCGAAAATCTATAGATAATGATGATTCCGATGATTTGATTGAAGTATCCCTTGATGAACATGATGCTTTCTATTCTTGTGGCCATGATGCCAATATTTATGAAGATGAATTTGCTATAGTTCCTTAAGTTAAACATGAGATCGTTGCTATTGCACCCATACTTGGTAGTTCGTTCGATGAAAAGCATGATTGCAATGATTTTACTATAAATTATCTTGATGTCAATCGTGCTAATAATATGCAAAACCCTAATCTTGGGGATGCTAGTTTTGCTAGGTCCACTATTTGTTGCAATGATCATGATTGGGGTGATTCTTCTTTTGATCTTGAAAATTTATTTAAGCCCCATGATGAATATGAGATTGTAATAGTGTTTGCTATAATATTGAAAGTGGGTTTGGAAGAGTGTCAACTTTATATCCCACATATTTGGAGAATGTTCAATCTTATGAAATTTTTGATAAAAGTGGGCTTGGAGAGGTCATGACTTTAGCTAATGTTAATCCCACTATTTTGGAAGAGTGTCAACTTTGCACACATGTGGATCGTGCTAAGCATATGTTTTGTGATAGCTATATTGTTGAATTTGCTTATGATCCTACATGTAATTATTATGAGAGAGGAAAATATGGTTGTAGAAATTTTCATGTTACTAAATTACCTCTCGTTATGTTGGGATTGCTATTGTTTCTTTCCGCTTCCTTGCATATGCTAGTTTTTGCTTGCCTCGATAATTTGTTTGCCTATAAGATGCCTATGCATAGGAAGTATGTTAGACTTAGATGTGTTATTCACGTGTTTTATGATGCTCTCTTTGTGCTTCAATTCTTGTCTTTCTTGTGAGCATCATTGAATTATCAATACCTAGCTAGGGGCGTTAAATGATAGCGCTTGTTGGGAGGCAACCCAATTTTATTTTTAGTTTTTTGTTTTTTGCTTATGTTTAGGAACAAATAGTTGATCTAGCCTCTGGTTAGATGTCTTTTTATTTTTTAATTAGTGTTTGTGCCAAGTTTAACCTATAGGATCTTCTTGGATGATAGTTATTTGATCTTGCTGTAAATTCCAGAAACTTTCTGTTCACGAAAATAGTTGTTAAAACTCACCAGAACGTGATAAAATATTGACTCCAATTTCTTCTGATCAATAAACAAATTTTCTAGGTCTTCCTATTTTGGTAGATTTTTTGGAGTTCCATAAGTTTGCGTTAGTTACAGATTACTACAAACTGTTTTGTTTTTGACAGATTCTGTTTTTCGTGTGTTGTTTGCTTATTTTGATGAATCTATGGCTAGTAAAATAGTTTATAAACCATAGAGAAGTTGGAATACAGTAGGTTTAACACCAATATAAATAAATAATGAGTTCATTACAGTACCTTGAAGTGATCTTTTGTCTTCTTTCCCTAACGGAGCTCACGAGATGTTCTGCCGAGTTTTGTGTTGTGAAGTTTTCAAGTTTTGGGTGAAAGATTTGATGGATTATGGAACAAGGAGTAGCAAGAGCTTAAGATTGGGGATGCCCATGGCACCCAAGATAATCTAAGGACACCTAAAAGCCAAAGCTTAGGGATGCCCCGGAAGGCATCCCCTCTTTCGTCTACTTCCATCGGTAACTTTACTTGAAGCTATATTTTTATTCACCACATGATATGTGTTTTTCTTGGAGCGTCTTGTATTATTTGAGTCTTTATTTGTCATTTTACCACAATCATCCTTGCTGTACACACCTTTTGAGAGAGTCACACTTGATTCAGAATTTATTAGAATACTCTGTGTGCTTCACTTATATTTTTGAGCAATATAGTTTGGCTCTAGTGCTTCACTTATATTTTTTAGAGCACGATGGTGGATTTGTTTTATAGAAACTATTGATCTCTCATGCTTCACTTATATTATTTTGAGGATCTTAAAATATCATAGAAATTTGCTTTAATTAATATGATGAGAAATTTGATGCTTGATAATTGTTTTGAGATATAAAGGTGGTAATATCATAGTAGTGCTAGTTGAGTAATTGTGGAATTGAAAAATACTTGTGTTGGAGTTCGTGATTCCCGTAGCATGCACGTATGGTGAACCGTTATGTAACAAAGTCGGAGCATGAGGTATTTGTTGATTGTCTTCCTTTGTGTGGCGGTTTGGATCGCGCGATGGTTAATTCCTACCAACCCTTCCCCTAGGAGCATGCGTAGTAGTACTTTGCTTCGAGGGCTAATAAATTTTTGCAATAAGTATATGAGTTATTTATGACTAATGTGAGTCCATGGATTATACACACACTTACCTTTCCGCAATTTTCTAGCCTCTTCGGCACCGTGCATTGCCCTTTCTCACCTTGAGAGTTGGTGCAAACTCCGCCGGTGCATCCAAACCCCGTGATATGATACGCTCTATCACACATAAACCTCCTTATATCTTCCTCAAAACAGCCACCATACCTACCTATAATGGCATTTCCATAGCCATTCCGAGATATATTTCCATGCAACTTTCCACCGTTTCGTTTATCATGACACGCTCCATTATTGTCATATTGCTTTGCATGATCATGTAGTTGACATTGTATTTGTGGCAAAGCCACTCTTCATAATTCTTTCATACATGTCGCTCTTGATTCATTGCATATCCCGGTACACCGCAGGCGGCATTCACATAGATTCATATTTTGTTCTAAGTATTGAGTTGTAATTCATGAGTTGTAAGTAAATAAAAGTGTGATGATCATCATTATTAGAGCATTGTCCCAAGTGAGGAAAGGATGATGGAGACTATGATTCCCCCACAAGTCGGGATGAGACTCCGGACTAAAAAAAGAGGCCATAAAAAAGGAAAGAGAAAAGGCCCAAATAAAAAAAATGGGAGAAAAAGAGAGAAGGGACAATGTTACTATCCTTTTACCACACTTGTGCTTCAAAGTAGCACCATGATCTTCATAATAGAGAGTCTCTCATTTTGTCACTTTCATATACTAGTGGGAAATTTCATTATAGAACTTGGCTTGTATATTTCAATGATGGGCTTCCTCAAATGCCCGAGGTCTTCGTGAGCAAGCAAGTTGGATGTACACCCACTTAGTTTCTTTTTGAGCTTTCATACACTTATAGCTCTAGTGCATCTGTTGCATGGAATCCCTACTCCTCGCATTAACATCAATTGATGGGCATCTCCATAGCCCGTTGATTAGCCTCGTTGATGTGAGACTTTCTCCTTTTTTTGTCTTCCCACATAACCCCTACCATTATACCTTATTCCACCGTAGTGCTATATCCATGGCTTGCGCTCATGTATTGCGTAAGAGTTGAAAAGACTGAAGCGCGTTAAAAGTATGAACCAATTGCTTGGCTAAAACCGGGGTCGTACATGATATGAATATTTTGTGTGGGGAAGATGGAGCATAGCCAGACTATATGATTTTGTAGGGAGAACTTTCTTTGGCTATGTTATTTTGGTAAGACATAACTGCTTAGTTAGTATGCTTGAAGTATTATTGTTTTTATGTCAACATTAAACTTTTATCTTGAATCGTATCAAATCTGCACATTCATGCCACAATAAGAAGAATTATATTGAAGTTATGCTAAGTAGCATTCCACATCAAAAATTCTGTTTTTATCATTTACCTACTCGAGGACGAGCAGGAATTAAGCTTGGGGATACTTGATACGTCTCCAACGTATCTATAATTTTTTATTGTTCCATGCTATATTATATTCTGTTTTGGACATTAATGGGCTTTATTATACACTTTTATATTATTTTTGGGACTAACCTATTAACCAGAGGCCCAACCCAGAATTGATGTTTTTGCCTATTTCAGAGTTTCGCAGAAAAAGAATATCAAACGGAGTCCAAACGGAATGAAACCTTCGGGAACATGATTTTTGGAACGAACGTGATCCAGAGGACTTGGACCCTACGTCAAGAAAGCAATAAGGAAGGCACGAGGTAGGAGGGCACGCCTACTCCCCTGGGCGCGCCCTCCACCCTCGTGGGGCCCATGTTGCTCCACCGACGTACTTCTTCCTCCTATATATACCTACGTACCCCCAAACTACCAGTTACGGAGCCAAAAACCTAATTCCACCACCGCTACCTTCTGTACCCATGAGATCCCATCTTGGAGCCTGTTCTGGAGCTCCGCCGGAGGGGGCATCAATCACGGAGGGCTTCTACATCAACACCATAGCCTCTCCGATGATGTGTGAGTAGTTTATCTCAGACATTCGGGTCCATAGTTATTTGCTAGATGGCTTCTTCTCTCTTTTTCGATCTCAATACAATGTTCTCCCCCTCTCTCGTGGAGATCTATTCGATGTAATCTTCTTTTGCGGTGTGTTTGTTGAGACCGATGAATTGTGGGTTTATAATCAAGTTTATCTATGAACAATATTTGAATCTCCTCTGAATTCTTTTATGTATGATTGGTCATCTTTGCAAGTCTCTTCGAATTATCAGTTTGGTTTGGCCTACTAGATTGATCTTTCTTGCAATGGGAGAAGTGCTTAGCTTTGGGTTCAATCTTGCGGTGTCCTTTCCCAGTGACAGTAGGGGCAGCAAGGCACGTTTTTATTGTTGCCATCGAGGATAACAAGATGGGGTTTATATCATATTGCATGAGTTTATCCCTCTACATCATGTCATCTTACTTAAGGCGTTACTCTGTTCTTATGAACTTAATACTCTAGATGCATGCTGGATAGTGGTCGATGTGTGGAGTAATAGTAGATGCAGGCAGGAGTCGGTCTACTTGTCTCGGACGTAATGCCTATATACATGATCATACCTAGATATTCTCATAACTATGCTCAATTCTATCAATTGCTCAATAGTAATTTGTTCACCCACCGTAATACTTATGCTCTTGAGAGAAGCCACTAGTGAAACCTATGGCCCCCTGGTCTATTTTCCATCATATTAATCTTCCAACACTTAGTTATTTTTATTGCGTTTTATTTTACTTTGCATCTTTATCATAAAAATACCAAAAATATTATCTTATCGTATCTATCAGATCTCACTCTCGTAAGTGACCGTGTAGGGATTGGCAACCCCTTATCGCGTTGGTTGCGAGGATTTATTTGTTTGTGTAGGTGCGAGGGACTCGTGCGTGGTCTCCTACTGGATTGATACCTTGGTTCTCAAAAACGGAGGGAAATACTTACGCTGCTTTACTGCATCACCCTTTTCTCTTCAAGGGAAAACCAACGCAGTGCTCAAGAGGTAGCATCCACCCACATACCAAATTATCAAAGTAACGAACGCGAATCATATGAACGTGATGAAAACTAGCTTGACGATAATTCCCATGTGTCTCAGGAGTGTTTTCCTTCATATAAGAAATTGTCCAGGCTTGTCCTTTGCTACAAAAAGGATTGGGCCACCTTGCTGCACTTTATTTACATTTGTTACTTGTTACTCATTACAAATTACCTTATCACAAAACTATCTGTTACCGATAATTTCAGTGCTTGCAGAGAATACCTTGCTGAAAACCGCTTATCATTTCCTTCTGCTCCTCGTTGGGTTCGACACTCTTACTTATCGAAAGGACTACGATAGATCCCCTATACTTGTGGGTCATCAATCGCTGGCACGGGCGTGTAGATGGGAGCTGGGACGGGAGCGGGGGCAGCAACCGCTGCGGCCAACTCATTCTGGGCCATGTCCATGAGGCCCCATTCCTCCTTATTTTCTATCTCCTCCGGCTCGGAGTTGACTTCACCACACTTGAAGACTAGTGGCAGATGATCGTTCCGCGCCATGGTGTTGGTGGAGGTCTGCGGGAGTGAGGGGAATGGGAGGTCGACAGTAAGGCCGCCCGTATTAAACAGCGGCTCGGGCGCCATTAATGGAGAGGAAGGCGGGCGGCCATGTAAGTCAAAGGGCTCGCTTTCCAGTGAGCCTGCGCAGTGTACCGCTCGCACACTTCCTGGTGAGCTTGCGCATTGGAGGATAGCTTGCATGCCTCTCGGTCAGCCTGCACACCGGACTGCGCTGGCATGCCTCCCGTTCAGTCAAGGTCAATCAGCTGTCCGCACGACATCTCCTACAGCCATTAAAACCAAGACACATGGCGTCATGTGAATGGTTAAAAGAACACACACGGTTTGGATTCTACAAACGTTTGAGATATTAAAGTGGCAGCTATTTTTTCAAAATGCCTTTGTTGGCTTTCATTATTCGAGTGCGCCTTCTCTCAAAGTGGACACAAAAATGCCACATCATGGTGGATGCCATTCCATGATAGCATGCCAAGTTTCATGAATTTCAGACGAGTTTTGGATTTACTAGAATTTAAAAACCAGGTATCTCAATGTTTTGCCGGCAATCAACGGTGCCCTGGTGTTTGAAATCCATTCCCGTTTCTTGCATGGGACCTAAGCATGCACCCCAAGGACACAGATTTGATTTTTCAACCAATTTATGTGCACTGGAGCATGTGCATGTAGTTCAAATTTGAATTATGCACATAAATGCATTGAAAACTCAGTTAATGCATAAAAATGTCCAAATGAACCCCGAAGAATCCGAAATATTGATACAACACTCCTATTGTTCTATCTTGACACGAGAATTTTTTTGAAAGCAATAAGAGACAATGGATATCGTTTCGTCACCAAATGTGGGACGTTCCCTACCGAAACCATCATGCTTGTTGTGAGAAGCTCTTGTTTGTGAGAAGCATATACCCGAGCCTGCCCCAAATGGGACAATTTTTTACCACGGCATGTTGATACCGCTACATGATAGCATGCCAAGTTTCATGAATTTCAGACGAGTTTTGGATTTACTAGAATTTAAAAACCAGGCATCTCAACGTTTTGCCGGCCATCAACAGTGCCCTGGTGTTTGAATTTCATTCTCATCTCTTGCATGGGACCTAGAAATTCACCCAAGGACACATATTAGATTTTTCAACCAACTTTAGTGCATTGGAGCATGTGCTTGTAGTTCAAATTTGAATTATGCACATAAAATGACTAGAAACCCAGTTAATGCATAAAAATGTCCAAACGAACCCCGAAAAATCACAAAAATTGACACAACACTCCTGTTGTTCTATGTTGACACTAGAAAATTTTTGAAAGCAAAAAGAGGCAATGGATATCGTCTCGTCCCTAAAGGTGGGACGTTCCCTATCGAAACCATCATGCTTGTTGTGAGAAGCTTATACCTGAACCCGCCCCAAATGGGACAAATTTTTACCACGGCATGTTGATGCTGCTCCATGATAGCATGCCAAGTTTCATGAATTTCAGACGAGTTTTGGATTTACTAGAATTTGAAAACCAGACATCTCAACGTTTTGTCGGCAATCAACACTGCCCTGGTGTTTGAATTTCATTCCCATCTCTTGCATGGGACCTAGATATTCACCCAAGGACACACATGTGGTTTTTCAAACAACTTTGGTGCACTGGAGCATGTACTTGTAGTTCAAATTTGAATTATGCACATAAAATTCCTAGAAAACCCAGTTAAAGTATAAAACAGGCCAAACGAACCCCGAAAAATTCCAAGATTAAACACAACACTCCTGTTGTTCTATGTTGACACTAGAAATTTTTGAAAGCAATAAGAGGCAACGGATATCGTCCCGTCCCCGAAGGTTGTACATTCCCTGTCGAAACCATCATGCTTGTTGTGAGAAGCTCTGGTTTGTGACAAGCTTATACCCAAACCTATCCCAAATGGGACAAAATTTTCACCACGACATGTTGATGCCGCTCCATGATAGCATGCCAAGTTTCATGAATTTCAGACGAGTTTTGGTTTTACCAGAATTTAAAAACTAGGTATCTCAACATTTTGCGGTCAATCAACATGCTCTGGTGTTTGAAATTCATTCCCATCTCTTGCATGGGACCTAAGCATGCACCCAAGGACACACATGTGATTTTTCAACCAATTTATATGCACTAGAGCATGTGCATGTAGTTCAAATTAGAATTATGCACATAAAATGCCTAGAAAACTCAGTTAATGCATAAAAATGTCCAAACGAACCACGAAAAATCCCAAAAATTGACACAACACTCCTGTTGTTCTAAGTTGACACGAGAATTTTTTTGAAAGGAATAAGAGGCAATGGATATCGTTTCGTCCCCAAAGGTGGGACGTACGTTCCCTACCGAAACTATCAGGCTTGTTGTGAGAAGCTCTGGTTTGTGAGAAGCATATACCCAAACCTGCCCCAAATGGGACAAATTTTTTACCACGACATGTTTATGCCGCTCCATGATAGCATGCCAAGTTTCATGAATTTCAGACGAGTTTTGGATTACCAGAATTTAAAAACCAGGCATCTCAATGTTTTGCCGGCAATCAACAGTGCCCTGGTGTTTGAATTTCATTCCCATCTCTTGCATGGGACCTAGAAATTCACCCAAGGACACACATGTGATTTTTCAACAAACTTTAGTGCATTGGAGCATGTGCTTGTAGTTCAAATTTGAATTATGCACATAAAATGCCTAGAAAACCCAGTTAATGTATAAAAAAGGCCAAACGAACCCAAAAAAATTCCAAATTAAACACAACACTCCTGTTGTTCTATGTTGACACTAGAAATTTTTTGAAAGCAATAAGAGGCAACGGATATCGTCCCGTCCCAAAGGTGGTATGTTCCCTATCGAAACCATCGTGCTTGTTGTGAGAAGCTCTGGTTTGTGAGAAGCTTATACCCAAACCTGCCCCAAATGGGACAAAACTTTCACCACAGCATGTTGATGCCGCTCCATGATAGCATGGCAAGTTTCATGAATTTCAGACGAGTTATGGATTTACTAGAATTTAAAAACCAGGTATCTCAATGTTTTGCTGGCAATCAACAGTGCCCTGGTGTTTGAAATTCATTCCCATCTCTTGCATGGGACCTAGAAATTCACGCAAGGACACACATGTGATTTTTCAGCCAACTTTGGTGCATTGGAGCATGTGCTTGTAGTTCAAATTTGAATTATGCACATAAAATGCCTAGAAAACCCAGTTAATGTATAAAAAAGGCCAAACGATCCCCGAAAAATTCATTCCCATTTCTTGCATGGGACCTAAGCATGCACTGAAGGACACATATTTTATTCTTCAACCAATTTGTATGTACCGGAGCATGTGCATGTAGTTTAATTTTGAATTGTGCATGTGAAATGGCTAGAAAACCAGTTTAATGTATAAAATGTCCAAACGAACCCTGAATAATTCCAATTCTTTTACGACACACATATAGTTGCATGTTCACTGCAGATAGATGGTCTAGCAATTCAAACAGCGTCCATTGCCATTGTGACCCTATTTTGTAATTCAAATCAAGTAGATCCCACACAGTTTATTATCACCAACCGTGTGAGATGTAGTACAAAATATCTTGGAGCACCGTCGGTGTATAGTACGCTATGGCTTACACGAGAAGGTGCATCGGTGTGACGCCCTCGATTCAATCGTACACTAATCATGCACGCAAATGTGTACGATCAAGATCAACGACTCTCGGGAAGATATCACAACACAACTATAAAACATAAATAAGTCATACAAGCATCATAATACAAGCCAGAGGCCTCGAGGGCTCGAATAGAAGTGCTCGATCATTGTAACATCCCAAATCTTCAATTTGGCATGTTATACATAGGTCATCCATGCATATCATATTTTATTGCATTCTCATTTGCCATCCTCGAAATCCTAAGCAACTCAAGGACCCTCGGAGAGAGTTGGGGATTTTCCGATTTTCATATTTGAATTTTATCAACTAATGAAGACGAGGATTTTGGATTTTATTATTTTTCTCTTCGGAAAAATATTTCACGTTTAGTAATAAACGAGAGGAGATAATATGACTTCTCCAAAAATAATAGAAATACCAGAGGAAAAATGTTAAAATCATTATTTGGGATTTTATTTTATTTATTTGGAATTTTTATTTGCCTAGAGAAAAAATTGCATATATTTAAAATTGCATTTCAGGGGCCAAGAAAATTTCATCTTGTTCTAAATATTTTATTTAGGCAAAGAAAACTTGTTTTGGCATTTTAGATTTTTATTTATTTTTCTAGGGTTTTTACAATTTTCATGGAATGTTTTAAAAAACAAGAATCATACCGATCGGGCTAAAGGCCCACCAGAGCAGGCCGGCCCAAGCCGCCGCCTCCTCCGCTGCCAGCGCCTCCTCTCCCGCCGCCTTGCCCCCTCCTCAAGCCACCGCCTCCCCCTTTAAATACCCCCTCTCCTCTAACCCACCACCACCACCGCCGCCGCCGCCCGCCTCGGACCCGATCCGAGCCGAGCCGAGCCGAGCCAGCGCCCGCCACCGCCCGTCGCCGCCGCCTCCAGCGCCGCCGCCGCCGTCTCGCCGAGTCGCCGCCCGCCCCTCGCCGCCCTTCGCCGAGACCCGCGGAGCGCCGCCCGCCGACCATCGCCGGAGGTAGTCGCCGTTTTTTTTTAAAATAACCCTTCGGTTTTTTTTGAAAACCCTAGCCGTTTTTTTAGATTGGTTATATATATTTTTTATGGTTTAATTATTTTGAGAACGTTCACCCGTTCGTTCGTTTTTACGAACCGCTCGTCGTTTAGTTTCTGCTAACGAACGTTCGTTCGTTTAGCCGTTCGTCGTTTTCTTTTATCGGTTTTATTCCGCGATTATTCCGATCGCGATTTCTGAACCGATGTTCAAACTAGTATAACTTTTCGCTCGTTTATCGGAATCAGGCGATTCAAGCGCCTGGAGTTTCATCTCGAAACCATCTTTCCGAATAGCCAACTTAAATCAGTTTTTACCTATGTAAAATTTGACTCTAGTTCAGATTAGTAAATGGATCTTGTTTCTCTCGCCGTTTGAGTTTCGTTGTTCCGTTTAGTTTGATTCTTTTTGCAAACCGGAGTTCTTAAGTTGAACTCTCCGGTCACCCTTTTTCAGTTGAAGTTTCATTTGTGCATCTTTGTTTGTTGCTTATGTATGTATTGTTTGCTTGCGATAGAATTCCCGGAGTGCGAAGCGTGTTACTACGAGTCTCTAGGATTCACGGATCGCCAGCAAGGCAAGTAACACTTGATCATACCTTTTCATACCCAGTTTTTATGCATTAGCTCAATCCTCAAACATTGCATGATTAGGATGTCATTAATTTGTGGGTTGGGAAGTAGATTATGAGGTAGGAACCTATTGCCCTGTTACTATCAATCCCCTTGGGAGTTACTTCTACGTGTTGCTTATATTGCTATGCTATGCTCGTAGACGTGGTTTGGGTTGAGAGTTATTCATGACAGATGTGAGATTGTAAATTAATGGTTTACTTTAAGGTGGCAACTTAAATACACATCTGGGTGGATTGAGGCACCTGGGGAACCCAGTGTTGTCTGTTTTTTTGGAAATCCCGGGGTACCCGTGTGATTTTCCTATGGACCGCCACCCAGGCTCAAAGGGAACTGAGATTATTCATGCTAGAAACTTCCGTGTGCAGCCACAAGCTATTATGGGCTCTAGCATAGTTGAGTAAGCTACGTGAAGCTCTCGAAGAGGTAGATCAGTAGGTAGTGGGTTTTATAGGTTTGGTATCATCTATCCGGAGTAGAGAGTTAATGTTTCGAAAGATCGTGTCTCACCATCCGCTTCTCAAACACCATGTAGTGCGAGAAACCAACGGAGGCGATCGAGTCTTGTGGCGAAAAGTGCGCAAACCTCTGCAGAGTGTACAATCTAATCATGGTTAGCCGTGTCCCCGGTTATGGACAATTCTGAGTATCTAGTACTTGAGTTTTCACATGTATCTCATCACTCTAAATTAATATTGTTGGGTTGTTTAATACCTTAATTGGGATTGAGTTGGGGTTATACCTTCTCAATGATGTTCAACCACCATGATAGTTAAATTAAAATTTATTCCTTTGATGTAGGAAAAAATTGGCTTTTTGCAAAATTGTAACCATAGAGCTTTCCACCAGCCATATATGCATGTAGTATAGCTTATTTTTTTCATTACTCTCTATGTGTTACATTGCCAGCATATTCCATGTGCTGACCCGTTTTCGGCCTGCAACATATTATGTTGCAGACTTTTCAGACGAGGAGTAAAGTTCGGTAGGTCATTACTGTGCAGCTCAGTTATGCCGTTGAAGTTGATGGACTCACTTTTTCTTCCAAGCCTTCCGCTGTTATCGTATTAGATGGCCTTAAGCCATATTATTGTAATAAGTTCTCTTTTGAGACATTCGATGTAATAAGTGTGTGATTGCTACTCTGTTATAAATCCTTCGAAGTACTGTGTGGTGTCAGCATTACTGAACCAGGGATGACACTGAGCACAGAGACTTGACCGTCTGAGGTCGGGTCGCTACAATCATAGACGAGTCAGCGGAAGCAACAATATTTGAGTACAGACATAAGTTAAACAAGTTTGCCTTAAGAAGGCTAGCACAAACTGGGATACAGATCGAAAGAGGCGCATGCCTCCTGCCTGGGATCCTCCTAACTACTCCTAGTCGTCATCAGCGGGCTGCATGTAGTAGTAGGCATCTCCGGTGTAGTAGGAGTCATCGTCAACGGTGGCGCCTGGATCCTGGGCTACAACGTCTGGTCGCCGCAATCGGGTATAGAAAGGGGAAAAGGGGAAACAAGGCAACCGTGAGTACTCATCCAAAGTACTCGCAAGCAAGGAACTACACTACATATGCATGGATATATGTGTAAAGGGCCATATTGGTGGAGTGAACTGCAGAATGCCAGAATAAGAGGGGGATAACTAATCCTGTCGAAGACTACGCTTCTGGCAGCCTCCGTCTTGCAGCATGTAGAAGAGAGTAGACTGAAGTCCTCCAAGTAGCATCTCATAGCAATAATCCTACCCGGCGATCCCCTCCTCGTCGCCCTGTTAGAGAGCGATCACCGGGTTGTATCTGCCACTTGGAAGGGTGTGCTTTATTAAGTATCCAGTTCTAGTTGTCATAAGGTCAAGGTACAACTCCAAGTCGTCCTGCATCAAGATCACGGCTATTCAATAGATTAACTCACTGCAGGGTGCACCACATTACCCGACACGCCGATCCCATTTGGCCGACACACTTTTCGGGTCATGCCCGCCGCGGAAGATCAACACGCCGCAGCCCCACCTAGGCACAACAGAGAGGTCAGACGCCGGTCTAAACCTAAGCGCCAGGGTCTGGGCCCATCGCCTTAGCACACCTGACGCTATGAGGGCGGCCGGAAGCGCACTCTAGACTAGCAGCGCTGCGGTCCAATCCGGCGCGCCGCTCGATCCGACGTCACGAAATGCTTCGGTGATACCACGGCGCGGTTGCCCATATCTTGTCCCACGTGGCGGTTAGTGCGTATAAGGTCAACGACCCAACTCAGATCAAATACCAAGATCTCGTTAAGCGTGTTAAGTATCTGCGAACGCCGAACAAGCCCAGGCCCACCTCTCTCCTAGGCGGTCTCAACCTGCCCTGTCGCTCCGCCACAAAGATCCACACAGAGGGCCGTTGGGACAAAGGTCCTTTCAGCCCCCAATCCATGAATCACTCGCGGGTGCTCCTCGAGCCGACCCGACTTTAGTCACCACATGTATCATGTATAAAGTATATAGTATATACCCGTGATCACCTCCCGAGTGATCACGGCCCGATAGTATAGCACAACCGACGGACAAGAAGGTAGGGCCACAGATGGAATATTAGCATCCTATACTAAGTAGTAGGATAGCAGGTAAGGGTAACAACTGTAGCAACAATGACAGGCTATGCAGCAGAATAGGATTAACGGAAAGCAGTAACATGCTACACTACTCTAATGCAAGCAGTATAGAGAAGAATAGGCGATATCTGGTGATCAAAGGGGGGGCTTGCCTAGTTGCTCTGGCAAGAAGGAGGGGTCATCTTCGGTGTAATCGAACACACGGACATCGACACCGGTCTTAGAGTCTATCGGAAAGAAGTAACGGAGGGGGAACACAATAAATAACAGAGCAATCAAATGTTACACAAAGCAAGACGCGGCAATATGCGGTGCTAGGGGTGACCTAACGTAGTGATAGGTGATACCGAGGAAGGGGGGCAACATCCGGGAAAGTATTCCCGCTGTTTCGCGTTTTCGGACAGACGGACCGGAGGGGGAAAGTTCCATGTTTGCTATGCTAGGGATGTGTGGCGGACGAACGGGCTGCCTATCCGGATTCGTCTCGTTGTTCTGAGCAACTTTCATGTAGAAAGTATTTTCATCTGAGCGACGGTTTATTTTATATTAATTTTAAAAGATTTAAATCATTTTTAGGATTTATTTAATTATTTTAAAACAACATTATCCAGAACAGTGTTTACCGACGTCAGCATGACGTCAGCAGTCAACAGGGCGTTGACTGGGTCAAACTGACGTGTGGGTCCTGTTCGTCATAGACACATCACCCTAACTAACAGATTAGTTAGGTTAATTATATATTTTAGGTTATTCATGCTTAATTAGTTTAACTAAACAGGATTAATTAAGTTAATTATTTAGTTAATTAACTAATTAATTAATTAATTTTATTATTAATTATTTATTTATTATACATTTTTTAAATTCCTTTTTTTTGCGTTCTCGGGGCTAGGCCCCACATGTCATTGGCCCGAGGCCATAGTGGGTTCGGTACTACGGGCGCCGCCGAACAAGCACCTGGTGGTGCAAGGCGCTGGGCGCATGCGCAGGGCGCTGGAAGGGCGGCGGACTGGCAGGTCGCCAGTCGGCGAGGGAGAGGCCAAGACGAGGTGAGGCGTGGCGAGGCGAGGCCGGCCGAGCACCAGAGGCAAAGGGCGCCCGCCGCGGCTGCAGGCGGGCGGGCCACTGGCGCGCAAGGCCGACGCATGGGCGCGCGGTCGGGAGGTCGGGCGTGGCCAGGGGGTGCTGCGTGGACGGCGGCGTACAACGAGCAGAGAGAGAGGGGAAGGGGAGCGCTCACGGGGGTGTAGGGTTCGGGGCAGCGGGGCGTGAGGAGGAGGACAGAGACGGCGCGCGACGGGGAGGCAGTCCGGCGACGGCGAGGTCTTCGGGCGACGGTGGTGACGCACAGCGACGACGTCGGTGAAGGAGGCGCCGGGCTCGTTGCCCCTTCCCGATCCAGATTGGGTCGGGGAAGAGGAGCGAGAGGGGAGGCGAGCCGGAGACGGGTGGCGGGGAGGAGGCCTGGCAACGCCGGCGGGCGATCCGGCAGCGGTGACTGGGTTGATGGGGACGATCCCCTCCTCGATCCAGATGGGATCGAGAGGTGGGGGCTGGCGAGGGGGAGTGGGGAAAGTGGGACGACCTAGCTAGGTCACCGGGGGAGTGGGGTACGTTGTAGGCGCGGTTGGGCCGGGGGAGGGAATTGGGTCGGCCTGGCTGGGCCATGGCCCAGTTGGGCCGAGCGGGAGTTCTTTCTATCTTTTTGTTTTTTGTTTTTATTTATTTATTTGTTTTTTTGTTATTGTTTAGTTTATATTTTGAGCATGTAACTATTTTATAAAAATGTGGTTTCTCCACCATAATTGCTCATGATTTATTTGACCTATCTTGAACATTTTAGTTTTAACTTTTGAAAACTTTATTCCTTTGACTTGATTTTGAATTTGACTTTGAACGAGATCTGAATCATCATGAGATTAGCAACAGTAATCATGGTGACGTGGCCTCATTAGCAGGGAATTACTGTAGCTTAATTATCCGGGCGTCACAATCGGCCACAGTCCACAGCCAGCGTGTCAAGCACACTAGCTCACTCCCCAAAAACTCCCGCCTGTGCATCCCTCGCAATCTCGAAAATATCTACCGTCTGGAAGGTTTTGATGTTTGATAGCACATGATTAGTATGTGCGGACCGTGTGCGATGTTTGTTACTCCCGCTCTGCTTCAGTACATTGATTCAAATTTTCAGTAGCACCGGCATTTTACTCCCGCCTCTGCATCCCTCGCAATCTAAAAAATATCTGCTCGCCATTGATCCAAATTTTCAGTAGCCCCTCCTTGTTACTCCCGCCTAGATAAATTTTTAGTTGTCGCAGTATTTCCTCAAACACAACCTTGCCCCCCTCCACACACACCCCCAAACCTCCGCTCACACAGACACACACAACCCTCAAAACCATTGGTAGGTCGCCGCCATCGCCGGCGCCTCCATCCTCAACCTCTGCTTGTGTGCCGGGGAGCTCGAGGAGCCAATTGGCAAACAGAGGTTTATTGCGGCCTTTTCACCCAACACCGGCGAGGTGGCCGCCGAGGTGTCCCCGTCGTCCTCCGCGGGCCCGATCCATCGTCGCCGGTCCTCCAATCCACCCGCCGCCGTGCCCCTACGCCGGTTTGAGGACTTCTCTGTCCTCCCTCGGCCTGGCAGCCGACGAAGTCCTACCTCAGGGTCTAGCAGCGGCAGTGGGGGACGTGGGTCACCAAGATTGCAGATCGAGAGACCCACACCCGCCGGTGGCTCGGTAGCTTCCACACGGCCGAGCTCGCGGCCATGTAGTACGACTGCTGGCAGGTCCGCTACCACGACGCGGCGGCTAGGCTCAGTTTCCCCTTCGGCACACGTTCGGTCCACCTTGTTCCGCCGGAGCTAGGGGTGGTGAGCTTGGCTATGGCACGGGAGGACCGCGAGGCGTGGGAGCGCCTCGAGGCCGAGGCCGCCGCTGAGGCCTACATACAAGAACTCTACCGGTAGCACCCGGAGCTCCTAGAGGCGGAGCGGGCGATCTTTGCCGGCACGGAGGGCGGCGAGGTTATCGCGCTCTCCTTGGATGAAAAGTTCGAAGGCGGCGAGTACGGCGGCGAGGTTACCGCACTCTCCTCTGATGACGAGGTCGAAGGCGGCGGCAACGGCGACGCGGAGGGCGTTGAGGTGGGCCCCGAGGACGAGGATATCGACGTCAACGAGTGGAGGAGTGCCTTCACCAATGACCCCGACGATGGTACTGGCCCGGACCCGGCTCGCGGCACACCGTACATGACGAGGAAGGATTGGCTCGACCTCTACTTCGACCGAAAGTAGTTTAGCTTAGTTTAAATTAATGTTTTATGTTCGGTTATGCAAAACTATCTATGTTTATGTTTGAATGCATGCTACTTTCAATTGAACCTGCTTTGAACTTGATCAAATTGAAGTTTACAACCTTAAGTTTAGGGGATCGACTAGAAAAGGCCAAAATTGCTGGAGTATATATATATCCACTAGGGGTTTTAGTCCTTTAACTTTTTAAGGATGGCCTGAAGATGTCCTTATGACTTTTTTGTTTCAGTTCTTCACAATGTGATGCTCTATATGTTCAACTATTTGCTGTGCAGTTCAATTTCATCAATAACAGTTTTAACAATACCACTATGAATTACGATATTTGGTTGCTGTTAAGGATATTGCAGTTAACATGCCTTTTCATTTTTCAATTGTTGTTTAGCAACATGCATTGTAATGAATGACTAAATATGCAATCCCAGGCTACATAGCAACAAGGAAGAGTGCTACCTTAATGTTCTGATGATTTCTAGATATACATGTAATAAAATCTTATATAATGGGATGGATGGAGTGTTGTACTACATCATTTTTCAATTGTTGTTTAGCTTCTAATATTAACTTTGTGCTTTTAGGTACACATATCATTGCCAAAGATCCACACTTCGACCCTTTCTATGTATGGGGCAATGAGATGTTCATGAACCAGCATCAAGTGAGGAAATTGATAAAGATTGTTATTAAAATGGGTCAAAAGATGTCAATCGAACTATTTGTTTACACTTTATGCAAGACAACAATGAACTACAGGATGGTAAGTAAGAACCCTGTAGCCTTCTTTTTACTGCCCGTATTGAGTTGTGTTAGATGAAAATATCTGAATCTTTTTTCTTTTGCAGTGGATCCTGAAGCAGTTTACACAAGATTACCTCTCAAACTACATGATTGGCGGCCGACCATCACAAGGGGCTGGACTAGAGTCCTGCATGCCTTCTGCATCCAAGAGAGCACAATAGGGCCATTCCGCTTTACCTTGTTTAGCAACTGGAATATCTGTCGCCTCTTTCTTTACCATCTATAATAGTACAAGTATAGAACCCTGGTACATCATTCTTTATTTGGTGCTTATGTAATTCTTAAACATATGTACCTGTGAATCGAATAATGCATTGGTTGTTCGAACCTGATGGATATGAATAAAGCTATAGCCTACTTTCAAGTTTAAATTAGGTACAATTTTAAATATCAGCAATTAAATTAGGGCGAAATTATGTTGTGCATGTCATTACAGCACACACGATTGGTAAAACACAAACGTTTGTGATATACACCATAATTCGAGACGGTTCATAGAGAGGAAACGTGTGCAAGCATGCACACAGTTGCTGTTTGCAAAGCGTGTGTGATGTCAGACACTATCACATACAGTGCGGGAAAACTAAATGTGTGTGATTGTCTACCCATCGTACACGATTTATAATCATGAACTGTTTTTGATATGTCAGGCATCGTAAAAATTCCGTGCCTAGAATCTGCCTGGAAAACACCCATGCCTGGAATCTGCCTAGTTTTAGGCAGAACCACAAAACTCCGACTACGATGGCAATGCGAGCACAAACGAGTAGCAAGGATGAAGCATTTGGGATATTTGAGATATCGAAAACGGTTATATAGGGACAGCTGTATGCATCAAGGCTCCCTATCCCCGACGGTTTCTGGGTCGTTGGGAATGACCCCCCTATCGCCCACACTCACTTGGCGACAGTTCCAAATGCCATCACGGAAAGGGGATAAAAACAGTTTGTTTAGTACCGACGCGTACCAGTGTAAGTGCAGTCATGAAGGACCCTCATGTTCGAGACCTCCTTTGCAAGAGTACGACTAGCGAGAGAGCTGCTTCTAGAGAGGAGGCCAAGCTAGCGCAACTTGAAGTAGACTCGAGGACTCCATTGTATGACAGTTGCGATCCCGAGGTGACCCGCTTGAGTTTCACGCTCGAACTTCTAAAGACGAAGGCCAAAAAAAATGGACGGACAAAAGCCTCGATGAGCATTTGAAGTATCTACATAATAAAGTTCTTCCCGCAGGGAACCTGTGTCCTACTAGTGTCGAGGAGGCCAAGAAAATCGTTTGCCCTTTTGATTTGCCGCACATTAGGTACCACGCATGCATCAACAATTGCATCATTTATCAGGGGGGCACGTGGAAAAAACCAGCTGTCCAGTGTGCAATGCTTCTCGATACAAGAAGGCAGGAAAGAAAGCTCCTCAGAAAGTTGTATGGTACTTTCCGATGACTCCCCGTCTGCAGCGGTATTTCGAAGATTCTAAGGAAGCAAAGCTCATGCGTTGGCATGCGGAGAGGAAGAAGCCCGATGGTGGAGATGATCCAAAGCTGAGACACCTCGTAGATGGTAGCCAGTGGAGAGCATTCAACGCAGTATATGGATTTGCTGCAGAAGATCCAAGGAACATCGTGCTTGGTGTGAGTTGCGATGGCATGAATCCGTTTGGAAACCAGAACACCAACCACAACACATGGCCCGTGTTTGTATGGACGTACAACCTCCCCCCATGGAAGTGCATGAAGATAAAGTACATACACATGAGCATGCTGATTCAAGGGCCAAAACAACTTGAAATAGTATTAACTTGTATATGAGGCTTCTGCAAGAGGAGCTAGACACGTTATGGAAAACACCGGCATGGACATGGGACGCCAGCAAAGGAGAGTATTTCTATATGAGAGCCGTGCCGATGACGACGGTGCACGACTATCTTGCTTACGGGTAAACCTCAGGCCAGGTGTGCCACAGATACTGCGGATGCACGAGGTGCATGGATGATACAACTTCTTAGCAGCTTACATCAACAAAAGATGGTGGGTCCGGGAAAATTGTGTACATGGGGCATCGTAGATGGCTCGAGAAGCATGACCCGTGGAGAAAGCATGGAGATCTATTCAATGGGTTGGCTGAGCTTCGAGGACCTCCACGTAAGAGGAGCGGCACCGAAATTGACAAGCTATTGAGAAACTGGGAACAATGCCCCGGGCCAGGAAAGATCGAAAAGGCACCAGAGCCGCTGCTGAAGGTATGGAAAACGAGGTTTATTTTGTGGGACTTGGAGTACTGGCCCAATCACGACACGCCCCATTGCCTTGATCAAATGCATATCATGAAGAATGTCCTCGAGAGCTTGCTTGGCACACTGATGAACATGCCGGAGAAGACCAAGGATGGGCCGAAGGCAAGGAAATACTTGGAAGATTTGAAGATCAGGAAAGATCTCCACCGTAAAAAGTCAACGGAGGAGATGGAGACGAAGACGGAGGAGTGGGAAAGGGGCAGAAAAGTCAACAAGAAGGAGGAGAATTATTGCCCCCCTTCTTGCTTCACCTTAAGTGCGAAGGAGATCGGTCAATTCATCAAGTGCCTTAGGGGAATCAAAGTCAGTTCCGGTTACTGTGGGAAGATAAGCAGATTTCTAGACCCCAAGAAGAAAAGTTTCAGCGGGATGAAGTCTCATGACTATCACGTGATGATGACGCAGATACTCCCGGTTTCCATTAGAGGGATAATGGAGAAGCACGTCTGTGACACTCTTACTGGTCTCAGCAACTTCTTCGACATTATCTCTCGAAAGTCCATAAGTGTGAAGCAGCTCCGAAGGCTACAGGAAGAGATCGTTGTCATACTATGTGAGCTTGAGATGTACTTCCCGCCCGCATTCTTTGACATCATGGTGCATCTGTGTGTCCACATCGTGGGCGACATCATCAACCTCGGGCCGACATTCCTTCACAGCATGATGCCGTTCGAGAGGATGAATGGGTCATCAAAGGATTTGTTTGTAACATGTCCCGTCCCGAAGCGAGCATCGTCCAGGGGTATCTGATGCATGAGTGCGTCTCCTTTTGCGAGAATTATATAAGCGTCAGAGACCCTGTTGTTGGTTTGCCCATCAGGAAGCACGATGGGAAACTCGAATGAGATGGTCGCAACAACGGCCGAAGGGAATTGCACGTGGATTACTCGGATCGATGGAACGACTTTGACAGGGCTAATTTAGTAGTGCTACAACACCTAGATGTGGCAGATGAGGTGGCACGGCACAAAGAAAGCATCGCAAAGAAGTACCATGATAAGGGGATGCTCAAGACGGACGACGAAGTTACTGTAGAGCACAACGCCACTTTCTTGTGTTGGTTCAAAGAGCAAGTTCTTGAAATCCCCCGGAAGAGGGCAGTTCAGACGGATTGCTCATACACGCCTTAGCACATGGCCCCGCGCCCAAGCTCGCGACCTATCATTCCTACGATATCAATGGGTACACGTTCTACATGGAGGCCAAAGACATGGACAGTGATTACCAGAACTCTGGGGTGACAATTCAATGCGTGACCGACACCAACGGCACAACTGAAAGATTCTACGGAAGGGTCAAAGAGATCTGGGAGCTTGACTATGCTGGAATGCACGATGCGACGATGTTCCGTGTCAGAAGGGCCAAGGACGTCGTAATAGAAAACAAGTATTTCACCACCATGTCTATACCCGACGCGAAGAGCACTCCCGTGAACATTAACGTCATCGCCAAAAATGAGCCATGGGTACACGCTAAGCACGTGACACAATGCTTCTTCACAACCGACGCAGCCAATCCTAGCCGTGTTGTCGTGAGGAGATCCAAAAGGAGCATCGTCGGAATGGATGGAGTCGCCAACGAGGAAGACTACGACCAATACGACAACCCGATGAGGCAAGATGACAATGACGATGAAGCATACGTGAAAAGAAGAATCAAGACTACATTACCTAAGAAAGATCGTACTCCAAGGCTCCGGAAAAGTCACATGGAGGGGCTCAATTACTCGGCAACGAACAAGAAAGGAAAGAAGCTCAATGTGAAACGTCGTCGACGCAGCTGATCAGAAACCTACATTTATATATACTAGCAAAAGGGCCCGTGCGTTGCAACGGGAGAGAAAATTGATGTGTTCATCAAAACATCCGTCACTTTGTGTGATAGCATGGACCGGAGCCACGAGAGGGAGCCTCACGCGGAGGTGTAGAAGAAATGTATATTAGCTGCGCATTAATCCCAAAACCAGCCTTAACAACGATGCAAAGAAAACTTACTTCTCGAGAATATTGAAATCTACACTTAATATTTTTAGGGGACAAATCTACCGATTGACCTCGCAACGATATGCTTTTAACTTTACATCGATGCCAGTCATCCTTGTAGCGTTCATGTGGTCGGCTTTGCAACATCGTCCTCTAACTTGAAATACCATCGACCGTACTTGCAGCATATGCATAGTCGGCTGCACCATGGCATTTCAACTTTTGCAGTAAAAAAGAACAGTGGCAACTGGTGTTGCATTGGCATGCTTATGCTAGATGCATAGGGTGTTTGCTCTTGGAACGCCGCGTCCCGCTTGTAGCAGCAATAGCCAGGCTTCCAGTGTGGTGTATTCCGATTGCATCAATGATGTACGATTAATCGGGTAAAATTTTAAAATAAAATGTAATTTGGCCGCACAAAAAACATTCATGTATTTTTGTTTTTTAACACTACTATGCTTCTCTCCTATCGTCGTCCCAAGCGAGCCTCACGAAATCCACCTCTTTAGTTTCGGCTTAATTAATAAAGGCCATGCATGTAAAGGGCGAGCCTCCGCTTCTTCTCTCGTCAAATCAATCTTGGTTAATTACCATCAATCCACTTAATTAGTTCCCCAGCATGCACAAATCGCATCCCTCCCCTTTTTCCTCTCATCAAATCAATCTCGTTTAATTATCATCAATCCAGCTTAATTAGTTCCCCAGCATGCACAAATAGTTTTGTCTCTCATCAGATCTCTCTCTTTTGTTTCCCACAATCTCGCACAATTATGCATGCATGTTTCCTATTTTTGTAGAGTGTTCCTCTTTTTCATTTGTTTATTGATTCTCAATGTGGGTTCCTGATATTTTAGACAATTTATAATATAAAAAGAATCGGGATGGAACTATTATTAAGGAACCATATATTGTAATGAAACACAAGCTAGCTCGGGTGGTGGCGGACTTATTTGTGGAAGCGGATGTTGTGAGTTCGAACCACACGTGATGACTATTTTTATTTTTTATTTTTAGCTTCTCTCCAATAGGGCCAAGTTTGGCCCATGCAGGGGACACATGAAAAAGGAGGCCCAGGAGAGATGTGCGGAATTTAGGCTGTAAGAAATTTTTTAGTACCACCTTGGATAGAAAAATATCTGAAAAAAATAACAATATGGGTGAACGGATGAAAAATTCGTAGAAACACACCTTACTTTATTAGTATAGTAGGTATAGATGTATCTATTTTGTGTACGCACTTAAGTAACGGTTATCGGTCAACTGATATGTTACCACCACATATATGCATTGGATAGAAAAATATCTGAAAAAAATAACAATATGGGTGAACGGATGAAAAATTCGTAGAAACACACCTTACTTTATTAGTATAGTAGGTATAGATGTATCTATTTTGAGTACGCACTTAAGTAACGGTTATCGGTCAACTGATATGTTACCACCACATATATGCATGGTTCCAGTGATATTTGCGCAGTGGGGGACAGGGAGACGCCGTCGTCGGGAGAAAAACAAAAAGACAAACACAAAAGGGAGAAAGCAGTACAAAACAAAAAGAAAAGTAAACAGAGAAGAAAAGGAAAAGAATAAAAGAAAAGAAAACTAAAAACTAAAAAAAGAAAATAAAAAAGAAAAAAAGAAAAATTGGAACAGTTAGTAGTAGCGCTTGTTTAGGACCAGCGCTATAGCTACTTTAGGTATAGCGCTTGTTTCCAAACAAGCACTACCGCTATTATGAGTTAACCCCCGCTGCACGGCCGACTCAAAATTTCACCAAGTTCTATTCCACCCATCTCCACCTCGCCCCTGCGCCTGCCGTCGACGCCCTCGACCTTGCCGCTGCCGGCCATTGCCCTGCGCCCGCCCTCGACCTTGTCGGCCATCGCCCCTGCGCCTACCCTCGACCTCGCCGGCCGTCGCCCTTGCGCCCGCCCTCGACCTCGCCGGCCGTCGCCCCTACGCCCGCCCTCGACGCTGCCGCCCTCTCCACCGCCCCGTAAGCCTCTCCCTCTCCTCTCCCCTACCCTCCTCTCTCTCTCTTCTCTCTGGTCTCTCTAGGGAATCTTTTTTTAGGAAATTTAGTTTAGTGCAATTTTGTTTAGGGCATGTTAGTTTAGGAAATTTAGGAAATTTAGTTTAGGGCAATTTAGTTTAGGGCAATTTTGTCTAGGGAAATTTATTTTAGGGTATATAAAATGCCTATAAATAAAAAACAATAGCAAATTGGTTTTTGTAGGTATATAAAACAGTAGCTAAAATTTATAAAAAACAGTAGCTAATTAGTTTTGTAGGTATATAAATTAGCTATAAAAAATAGCAGCAAAAATTTATAAAAACAGTAGCTAATTGGGGTAGGAGCAAATATAGCTAGGGACAATTTTTTTAGCAAATGAGCAAATTTAGCTAGGGAAAATTTGTTTAGGGAAAATAAAAACCAGTAGCAAATAAAACCCTAGATGATGTTTTAGGAGCATATAGCCTATACAATGTTGTTGTTTTTAACACTTGGTTAATTTGCTAAGTCCTGAAATTTTGTCATATGATGTTGCCATGTTCTCTTGAGATAGCATCAAATCTGTTATATAAACTTGCGCCAATTGTCGAAAAATATCCGGGTGGCCTATGTTTTGCCGGAATGTTGATTCATTTCCGTTCCGACAAATTTCAGGCGCTCCATATGTCCACTTTTTAGCAAAGGTCATGCCGAAAATTTCCGTGATTTTCGGCATGACTTGTGCTAGAAACTAGGACATATGGAGTACCCGTGATTTGCCGGAAGGGGAATGAATCAACATTCCGAGCAAATATAGGCCCCTTTTTTATCTTCATTATATCTTTTATTTAGAATTGTTGAATAGGAAACATGTCTACCGACGCCGAAGTCGTGGGTGGTTCTGCTCGCCTCGAAGACCCCATCGGGGCAGCAAATCACTATTTTGATTACCTGGACGAACACCAGATGGGGTTGCATGGTGGCGGCAGTGGCACCAACCCCGACACCGATGCCGACACCGGCACCAGCACCGGCACCGGCACCGACACCACCCCCGAGACCGACAACGATGATGTCGTAGCCGGCAAAGCAACAAAGAAGAAGAGGACACGAAGACCAAACGAGCTTGGCATCAGACAAATTGTGGTCACGGAGATGTACCCCAAGAAGTTATAGCCAACGGTGCCAGAGTATGCGCGCTTGTGCTGGGGCAATCAACTTGGATGCATCTATCGGCGTTCTGGGAACGGGGGTCCCCAGACTTGCCTGCCTGCGGCCTGCGGCGTGGCTCAAAGGAGGCCCAGGACAGCCCATCTTCATCAGCACAAGCTCAAGACCCTCGCGAGGGGCCAAGCCTCGCGGGGCGGACGACCAAGAGCTTCCTCAGGCGTGGCCTCGTCAGGCTGGCTCACGAGGAGGCAGAGAGTTCAAGGCAGGGTACCTCACGAGGTGCCCATGACGCAAGCCATGACGACCAGGGCGCCACTGGCGCCAGCCACAGCAGCGTCCTCCTTTCCTCTTTGGTGCAAAGGGAGCAAGCGCAGGCGAGAGCATCAAGCAAAGGCATCTGTTTCGGTGCAACAAGACCAAGACCAGCCCCAACGGCTGGAATGCAGTCATCGTGGAGCCCAAGCAGGCGTCATCACCAGAGCCTTTGGCAGGCGAGGACCAACTTTAGTCAGGATAAGTGTACCCGCTGTTCCCCTTCAAAATGGCCAATTGTTGGCGCCCTTCCCACTCATTATTTGGGAAGAGGCCCAGGGCCTTCGTCTATATAAGTAGAGCTAGCCACCATAGTAGGGGGATGATCGGATAGAGGGGGAAACACCCGAAGAGAGAGAGAGAGAGAGAGAGAGAGAGAGAGAGAGAGAGAGAGAGAGAGAGAGAGAGAGAGAGAGAGAGAGAGAGAGAGACCCGAGCCTCAAGCTAGAGCAACGGGACACCACTTAGCAGTTCATCGCTTCCACCAAGAACAGACCCTCGCGAGGCTGTTCTTCCCTGTACTATTCTTCATCAGCCCCAGAGGCAATCCACCACACCACAAACTAGAGTAGGGTATTACACCCAACGGTGGCCCGAACTAGTATAAATCTTGCGTCTCTTGTGTTGTTCTTGCTAGTAGTTTAGGTCCCTGCGATTCGGGCGAGGTACGAGATGGTGGAGGGTGGATCTCCGCCGCACCCCTGTAGTTCAAACCTTAAGGGTCTGCGGAACCCGAATCCGACATTTGGCGCACCAGGTAGGGGTGCGCGGAATCTGCCTTTCGTCGCCTCGTTTTCCCGACCACCGCAACCATGTTCGACGCTGTCGGGCCAGCGCCGAGCGCCGAGCCGCTTCGCCTCCCATGTCGCCCGACCGCTCCCGGGCGGGCGCCCTCGTCGTTCCCGTCACCGTCAACACCGCCATCGGCCCGGCGGGGACGGCAGCAAGCATCGCCCCTGCGCCCCGGCGACCTCACGTGGGGCTCTCGATTGCCCGCCCCTCGCCGGCTTCTCCACTCGTCGCGCCCTCCTCGGCGGCTCGCAGCGCCGCCTTCCAGCCGCCAAGTCAAGACATTCGCTCGCCGGGTCGGCGCCACCTCCACGCGGCGGGGCTCCCTCAAGCCGGACGGAGTCGCCGGCCGGGCTGACCTTCGACTCTCAAGACCACCCCGCCAACTCGGCGGCTCGGTGCGCTCCGCTGCTCGCACACCTACCATCTGCCAGTCGCCGTCACCAGACCTCATCGACGGCCGCCCACCCCAATGTGCTCTCGGTCGAGGCCTTCAACCTCCTCTCAGATACCCAGGAGCGGCTGCCCAGCCGCCTTTTTTCGGCGAGGAGGAGGGTCATCCAGCCCTTGGGGCAATCCGCTTCCGTGACCTTTGGCACCTACGACAACTTCCGCGACGGAATTGGTCGACTTCGACATCGCCCCATCGGCCTCCCGCATAACGCCATCCTTGGCTATCCGGCATTGGCCAAATTCATGGCCGCAACCCACCCGGGGTACAACCTCATGAAGATGCCTGGGAGCAGCGGCGTCCTCACCGTGCCCCGGGATACTGAGGGTGCGCTGCGAGCGCTCAGGCTCACCCTCAAGACGGCGGCCGCAACACAGCCTGCCGATGCGGAAGCCCCCAAGCCCAAGGGGGCTGCGCCGACCAAGAAGAAGCAGTTGTTCACTCAAGACAAGGCGGAGACCAAGCAGATACCCGTCGATGAGGACGGGTCCACAAACGCCACCTTCACCGTAGGCGCCAACCTCGAGCCCGAACAGGAGGAAGCCCTTCTTCAAGTCCCTGCATGCGAACAAGAAGGTATTCGCCTGGGAGCCCGATCAGCTGGCGGGGATTCCACGGGGCATGATCAAGCACAACCTCAACGTGTGCCCCAACGTGCTTCCAATGAAGCAGAAAGCGAGGAGGCAGTCCACCGAAAAGCAGGCCTTCATCGTCCAAGAGACCCGCAAGCTAGAAGCCGCGGGGGTTATCCGCGAGGTCCGATACCCAGATTGGTTGGCCAACCCCGTGGTGGTGCCGAAGAAGGGAGGAAAGGAGTGCATGTGTGTCGACTTCACCAACCTCAACAAAGCATGCCCACAGGATCCATTCCCGCTCCCTCGCGTCAACCAGATCGTCGATTCCACCGCCGAGTGTGACCTGTTGTGCTTCTTGGACGCCTTTTCGGGGTATCACCAAATCAAAATGGCGGTGGAAGACGTGGAGAAGACGGCCTTCCTAACCCCGTGTGGAGTATACTGCTATACCTGCATGCCATTCGGGTTGCGCAACGCAGGGGCAACCTTCCAGCGGCTCATGCACATCACCTTGGGCCCACAGCTCGGGAAGAATGTGGAGGCATACGTCGACGACATCGTGGTGAAGTCTCGCGAGGTCGGGAGCAATTCGGCGAACACCACATCACCAACACCTGCCCAAGCAACCGCAAAAGGTCCCGTTCCTGTTCATAGCAGCCCGACCTCTATCTCTGGCATGCTCGGCGGGCCTTCGTCGCTGGCTGAGCTCGACGCCCTCACGGTAATTATGTGTCATACCCTTTTCACTAGTGATACGTCCATTTTGCATCATGCTTTTATATCGATATTTATTGCATTATGGGCTGTTATTACATGTTATGTCACAATACTTATGCCTGTTCTCTCTTATTTTACAAGGTTTACATAAGGAGGGAGAATGCCGGCAGCTGGAATTCTGGGTTGGAAAAGGAGCAAATATTAGAGACCTATTCTGCACAACTCCAAAAGTCCTGAAACTCCACGAAAGTCATTTTTGGAAATAATAAAAAATATTGAGCGGAAGAAGTACACCAGAGGGGGACCCACCTGGCCACGAGGGTGGGGGCGCGCCCTACCCCCAGGGCGCGCCCCCCTCCCTCGTGGGCCCCCTATTGGCTCTCTGATGGCCATCTTCTGCTATATGAGGTCTTTCGTCAAGGAAAAAATCATAAGCAACCTTTCGGGGCGAGACTCCGCCGCCACAAGGCGGAACCTTGGCGGAACCAATAGCTCTTCCGGGGACACTTCCCTCCGGGAGGGGGAAATCATCGCCATCGTCATCACCAATGCTCCTCTCATCGGGAGAGGGCAATCTCCATCAACATCTTCACCAGCACCATCTCCTCTCAAAACCCCTCTGATTATGAACATGAATATGCTTTGTGAGTAGTTACGTTTGTTCCTGAGGACATGGGAGAAGTCTTGCTATTAGTAGTCGTGTGAATTTGGTATTCGTTCGATATTTTGATGAGATGTATGTTGTCTAGCCTCTAGTGGTGTTATGTGAACGTCGACTACATTATACATCACCATTATTTGGGCCTAGAGGAAGGCATTGGGAAGTAATAAGTAGATGATGGGTTGCTAGAGTGACAGAAGCTTAAACCCTAGTCTATGCGTTGCTTCGTAAGGGGCTGATTTGGATCCATATGTTTCATGCTAGGGTTAGGTTTACCTTAATACTTTTGTTGTAGTTGCGGATGCTTGAAATAGAGGTTAATCATAAGTGGGATGCTTGTTCAAGTAAGAACAACACCCAAGCACCGGTCCACCCACATATCAAATAATGAAAGTACCAAACACAAATCATATGAACGTGATGAAAACTAGCTTGACGATATTCCCATGTGTCCTCGGGAGCGCTTTTCTCTATATAGGAGTTTGTCCAGGCTTGTCCTTTGCTACAAAAAGGATTGGGCCACCTTGCTGCATTTTATTTACTTTTGTTACTTGTTGCTCGTTACAAATTATCCTATCACAAAACTATCTGTTACCACTTATTTCAGTGCTTGTAGAGAATACCTTGCTGAAAACCGCTTTTCACTTCCTTCTGCTCCTCGTTGGGTTCGACACTCTTACTTATCGAAAGGACTATGATAGATCCCCTATACTTGTGGGTCACCAACCAGCATGTCTATAGTCTTTCGTTTCAGTTGCCTTTCAGATGTTTGACGTCGCAGAGATGCCCGATCGTGAAAGTCCGTGATCGTGAAGCCGAAGGACCGCATGTTCCACTACCGAGAGATGCCCGATGGTGTCTTCTAACATGGCCAGTGTCTTAGCGTGCTTCGAAGATTTGCCTCCTCCGGTACTAGTCAATGACGATGAGACCCCTAAGATGATTGGCGCATGCAAGAAATGGTTCTTGCCTTGGCCGAAGTCTCTTGTTCGTCTCGAGGCGCCCAGTATCACGCCAACGCCACCTTCTCAAGAAGGTATGAACACCACGCCACCTACAAAATTACCTGCATCTGTCGTGGCGGGTGGTAGCGTACGGCGCGAGGGAGAGCCTCCATTAGTGCCAGATCATGTCGCCCCCGCTGTCGAAGAAGCGAATGTTGATGATGACATGGAGGATGATGATGATGATGACCCAAACAAGTATTTCAATACCACCTATGATGATGGAGGATTGATGGCTCAGGACGACAAAGACTCAGGCTATGAGCATGGAGATGATGACTTGATGCTGCCTGATTTGCCAGAGCCGGAATGTCCTAAGGCGGAATGCAAAAAGTCTCTCTTCAAGCGATCCTCGCAGGAGACGCCTCCAAATGCCACCTGTACCCAGCAACGCCCCGAGGGTCGTCCACTTATTAGCCTGACGACAATGGGGGTGGTGGCGAGGGAAGGTATGGTGGGCTCACTACCGCCACCAACCAAGAAGCAAAGGAGGAGACCGGACAAGAAAGGCCCTAAAGGCGCCAGAGCCGCTTCAAGCTGCCAGCCACCTCTGAAGCCCCGGGTGGTAGACGGAATACCTATCGAAGGTAAGAAGTGTTTCCATGTCGCCGGCGAGCCGATCCTACCTGCCAAAGCGCTAGAGCACATACTGAACAATGATCTAAATAGACTCCATGAAGATGTGCTGGCCAGAGAGAAAAGCCTTCTGATCACGAAAGAACCAGGATACCCGCTTTATGCGGCTCTGGTGCCGGGTGGGAAGTTGTACGTCGAGAACTGGCCCGTGAATCAGTTCATCCTGCGATTTGACTACATCTACGACATGTCCCACATGACCAAGCTGGATTTCCAGTTCATCTGCATGTATGCGCTGTATCTCAACTACTTCATCAGGATCGAGAATGTAAAATATATCTGCGTCGCGGACCCGTACTATATGCACGAGAGCTTCTTGGCAGTCTGCAAAGAGCACCGTGACTATGCGAGCAAGAAGCTCAGCGAATTCATGATCGCTAATAAGGACAAGGAAGTGATTCTCTTGCCTTATCATCCCACGTGAGTCATGCGCGCATATCCTTTCATAAGTGTTAATCATTCCTTTATGCGTTGCTTCGTAAGGGGCTGATTTCCATCCATATGTTTCATGCTATGGTTAGGTTTACCTTAATACTTTTGTTGTAGTTGTGGATGCTTGCAATAGAGGTTAATCATAAGTGGGATGCTTGTTCAAGTAAGAACAGCACCCAAGCACCGGTCCACCCACATATCAAATTATCAAAGTACCGAACGCGAATCATATGAACGTGATGAAAACTAGCTTGACGATATTCCTATGAGTCCTCGGGAGCGCTTTTCTCTATATGAGAGTTTGTCCAGGCTTGTCCTTTGCTACAAAAAGGATTGGGCCACCTTGCTACACTTTATTTACTTTTGTTACTTGTTGCTCGTTACAAATTATCCTATCACAAAACTATCTCGTTACCACTTATTTCAAAGCTTATGGAGAATACCTTGCTGAAAACCGCTTATCATTTCCTTCGCTCCTCGTTGGGTTTGACACTCTTACTTATCGAAGGACTACGATAGATCCCCTATACTTGTGGGTCACCAAGACTCTTTTCTCAGCGCCGCTGCGGGAGTGAAGCGCCTTTGGTAGGTGGAATTTGGTAAGGAAAAATTTATATAGTGTGCTGAAATTTACAGTCACTTGTTACTATGGAAAGTAATCCTCTGAGGGGCTTGTTCGGGGTATCTTCACCCCGACCAGTAGAGCAAAGAATTGCTCCTCAAACTACTGAACCTACTGAAAATGAAAATGTTCCCTTTGAAGTTCCTTCGGGTATGTTAGAAAAACTTCTAGATAATCCTTTTGTAGGAGATGGAACAAAGCATCCTGATGAGCACCTAATATATGTGGATGAAGTTTGTGGATTATCTAAGCTTGCAGGTATACCCGATGATGTTGTTAAGAAGAATGTCTTCCCTTTATCTTTGAAGGGAGATGCATCACATGGTATAGGCTATGTGATGACACAGGATGATGGAACTATAAACGAATGAAATTGGAATTTCATCAGAAGCATTATCCTATGCATCTTGTTCATTGTGATCGCAATTATATATATAATTTTTGGCCTCGCAAAGGAGAAAGCATCGCTCAAGCTTGGGGGAGTCTTAAATCAATGCTATATTCATGCCCCAATCATGAGCTCTCAAGAGAAATAATTCTTCAAAAAATTTATGCTCGTCTTTCTCGCAATAATCAATCCATGCTCGATACTTCTTGTGCTGGCTCTTTTATGATGAAGACTATTGAATTCAGATGGAATTTATTGGATATAATTAAACGCAACTCTGAAGATTGGGATCTTGATGAAGGTAAGGAGCCAGGTATGACACCTAAGTTTGATTGTGTTAAGTCTTTTATGGATACCGATGTTTTCCGTAAATTTAGCACTAAATATGGACTTGACTCTGAGATAGTAGCTTCTTTCTGTGAATCTTTTGCTACTTATATTGATCTCCCCAAGGAGAAGTGGTTTAAATATCATCCTCCCATAGAAGTAAAAGTAGCTGCACCTACTAAAGTGGAAGAAAAGACTGTCACTTATAATGATCCTATTGTTCCTACTTCTTATGTTGAGAAACCACCTTTCCCTGTTAGAATAAAGGATCATCCTAAAGCTTCAACCGTGGTTCGTAAAAGCAATATTAGAACTTATACACCTCCTGAGCAAATTAAAGTTGAACCTAATATTGCTATTGTTAAAGATCCCTTGGCTGATAATATTGATGGGCATGTTATTCATTTCTGCGGTGAAACTGCTAGAATTGCCAAACCTTGTGCTAAAGATAAACATAGACCTGTGGTAGGCGTGCCTGTTATTTATGTTAAAATAGGAGATCACTGTTGTCATGGCTTATGTGATATGGGTGCCAGTGCTAGTGTTATACCTCATACTTTATACGAAGAAATTAAACATGAAATTGCACCTGCTGAGTTAGAAGGTATTGATGTTACAATTAAGCTTGCCAATAGAGATACTATATCAGCAATGGGAATTGTTAGAGATGTTGAAGCCTTGTGTGGGAAAACTAAATATCCTGCTGATTTTCTTGTTCTTGGTTCCCCACAAGATAGCTTTTGTCCCATTATTTTCATAGACCCTTCTTGAACACCGCCAATGCTAGAATAGATCATAAAAGAATGTTGTTACTATTGGTTTGGGTGATATGTCTCATCAGTTTAATTTCTCTAAATTTAGTAGACAACACCGTGAAGAAGAATTGCCTAGTAAAGACGAAATTATTGGTCTTGCTTCTATTGCCGTTCCTCCTAGTGATCCTTTAGAACAATATTTGCTAGACCATGAAAATGATATGTTTATGAATGAAAGAAGGGAAATAGATGAAGTATTCTTTAAATAGGAACCTATTCTGAAGCACAATTTGCGTGTTGAAATCCTAGGGGATCCTTCTCCACCCAAGGGTGATCCCGTGTTTGAGCTTAAACCGTTGCCTGATACTCTTAAATATGCTTATATTGATGAAAAGAAGATATATCTTGTTATTATTAGTGCTAACCTTTCAGAGCATGAAGAAGAAAGATTATTGAAAACTCTGAAGAAACATTGTGCTGCTATTGGATATACTCTTGATGATCTTAAGGGCATTAGTCCCACTCTATGTCAACATAAAATAAATTTGGAAGAAGATGCCAAACCAGTTCGTGATCATCAACGAAGGGTGAATCCTAAGATGAAGGAGGTGGTAAGAAAAGAAATACTAAAGCTCCTTGAGGCAGGTATAATTTATCCCATTGCTGATAGTCAGTGGGTAAGTCCTGTCCATTGTGTCCCTAAGAAGGGAGGTATTACTGTTGTTCCTAATGATAAAGGTCAATTGATTCCGCAAAGAATTATTACAGGTTATAGGATGGTAATTGATTTCCGCAAATTAAATAAAGCAACTAAGAAAGATCATTACCCCTTACCTTTTATCGATCAAATGCTAGAAATATTATGCAAACATACACACTATTGCTTCCTAGATGGTTATTCTGGTTTCTCTCAAATACCTGTGTCAGCTAATGATCAATCAAAGACTACTTTTACCTGCCCATTTGGTACTTTTGCTTATAGACGTATGCCTTTTGGTTTATGTAATGCACCTGCTAACTTTCAAAGATGCATGATGGCTATATTCTCTGACTTTTGTGAAAAGATTTATGAGGTTTTCGTGGACGAATTTTCCGTCTATGGATCCTCTTTTGATGATTGCTTGAGCAACCTTGATCGAGTTTTGCAGAGATGTGAAGAAACTAATCTTGTCTTGAATTGGGAAAAGTGCCACTTTATGGTTAATGAAGGTATTGTCTTGGGGCATAAAGTTTCTGAAAGAGGTATTGAAGTTGATAAGGCCAAGGTTGATACTATTGAAAAGATGCCATGTCCCAAGGACATCAAAGGTATAAGAAGTTTCCTTGGTCACGCCGGATTTTATAGCAGGTTCATTAAGGGCTTCTCAAAATTTCTCGCCTCGACTAATTTATTACAAAAGATATACCATTTGTCTTTGATGATGATTATGAGAAGCATTTGAAATACTTAAGAAAGCATTGATCCTGCACCTATTGTTCAGCCACCTGATTGGAATTTACCGTTTGAAATTATGTGTGATGCTAGTGACTATGCTGTAGGTGCTGTTCTAGGGCAAAGAGTTGATAAGAAATTAAATGTTATCCATTATGCTAGTAAGACTACAATGCTCAGAGAAATTATGCTACTACTGAAAAGGAATTCTTAGCAGTTGTATTTGCTTGTGATAAGTTCAGACCTTATATCGTTGATTCTAAAGTAACTATTCACACTGATCATGCTGCTATTAAATATCTTATGGAGAAGAAAGATGCTAAACCTAGACTTATTAGACGGGTTCTCTTGCTACAAGAATTTGATTTGCATATTGTTGATAGAAAAGGAGCTGAGAACCCTAAGGGAGTCCTGGATTAGGGGGTGTCCGGATGGCCGGACTATAACCTTTGGCCGGACTCCTGGACCATGAAGATACAAGATTGAAGACTTCGTCCCGTGTCCGTATGGGACTTTCCTTGGCGTGGAAGGCAAGCTTGGCGATACGAATATGTAGATCTCCTCCCATTGTAACCGACTCTGTGTAACCCTAGCCCTCTCCGGTGTCTATATAAACCGGAGGGTTTTAGTCCGTAGGACGAACAACAATCATACCATAGGCTAGCTTCTAGGGTTTAGCCTCTCTAATCTCGTGGTAGATCTACTCTTGTACTACCCATATCATCAATATTAATCAAGCAGGAGTAGGGTTTTACCTCCATCGAGAGGGCCCGAACCTGGGTAAAAACATCGTGTCCCTTGTCTCCTGTTACCATCCGCCTAGACGCACAGTTCGGGACCCCCTACCAGAGATCCGCCGGTTTTGACACCGACGTTGGTGCTTTCATTGAGAGTTCCTCCGTCGCCATATTTAGGCCCGATGGCTCCTCCGATCATCAACAACGACGCGTCCGTGGTGAGACTTTTATCCCGGATAGATCTTCGATTCGTGGCTTTGCACTACGGGCCAATTCGCTGGCCATCCGGAGCAGATCGAAGCTACGCCCGCCATCAGGTCAGATTTGAAGTTTGAACTACACGGCCGACGTCCGCGGAGACTTGATCTTCGACGGGTTCGAGCCACAGCCAAGCGCCACGACTGTTATGATGGGCATGATCTAGCTCTGCCGCCAACAGGCCCTCGCAGGTCGCACAGTGTCCGCCCGACCCTTAGTTCGAGCCGACCGCGCCGATCGAGGACGGTGGCTGGACAACGCCTCGGGGCTGCAATTTCTACGGCGATCGAGGCTAACACCAGCCTTGTCCTTTGTGAAGCTCAGACTCCAAGGTGCCGGACTCTCTCCGGACTCAACCTTCCGCTACCGCTAATCGAATCCGATTACGCCAATCATGGAGTTTGCCGCGACATCTTTTCAAAGACTTCGCCTTCGGCGACATCCTGAATTAACTAAAGTCTCTCTTTATTAGGAGCTCTGGCCGGACTATGGTCAGCAAGGTTGGGATGCGGACGACGAAGAAATTCAAAGCCCACCCACCACCCACTTCAGAGCCACTGCCGATGACTTAACCGACATGCTCGGCTTCGACCAAGACATTGACGGTATGGACGCCGATGCAGGAGATTTACCAAGAACCAGCGCCTACAGGCACCGGAAGGCCACCTCGCCATACGACATATACATGGTGGACACCCCAAAAGAAGGGAATGGCGATGGAACAACGAGGATGACTCCTCCAAGAAGCAGCCTAAGCGCCCGGCGTCAAGGCCGCCTAAATCCCGCCAAACCAAAAATGGCGATTCCGCACGGGAGATAATAACACCCCTGACAAAGGTCAAGACAACCCTCCAGCAGGATTCAACACAGAGGATAGAGAAGCCAACCTCATGAGAGAGCGGCAGATGAGAGGTAGAGGATTTACAATTACATGCCTCCTCTCAAGATGAGGCAAGCCTCGACGATTTACTTAATTTGTCGTGCCTGAGGATCCCGTCGAACAAGAGCATTTCAAACGCAGGCTTATGGCCACGGCGAGCAGCCTCAAGAAAAAACAGCAACAGCTTAGAGCTGACCAAGACTTGCTAGCCGATAGATGGACTGAAGTCCTTGCGGCCGAAGAGTACGAACTCGAACGCCCCTCCAAGAGCTACCCAAAGAGCAGGCTGCTACCCCGATTAGAGGAGGAAGAACCTAAACCTACATCACCAGCGCACAACACGGCCGACCGGCCACCTCGTGGCCGCGACAGAGAGGCCTCTCGGCCCTCCACTCAAGCCGCACCCCGGCGTTGCTCAAAGAATACCAAGGCACAGGGAAATGCGCCAGACCTGCTAGATATATTGGAGGACAAGGAAAGGCAAACAAGATCGATCTATGGATCGCGTGGGCGCCCCACGATGCGTGACGATAACCGTCATGCCGGATATGGCAATTCCGGCCGGGCCGAACACAGTAGACAAAGCTCATTTGAGCTACGTTGCGATATAGCCCAGTACAGAGGCGCCGCACACCCACTATGCATCACAGATGAAGTAATGGATCATCAAATCCCCGAGGGTTTCAAACCTGTAAACATCGAATCATACGACGGCACAACAGATCTTGCGGTCTGGATCGAGGATTACCTCCTTCATATCCACATGGCCCGCGGTGATGATCTACACGCCATCAAATACCTCCCACTCAAGCTTAAAGGACCAGCTCGGCATTGGCTTAACATCTTGCCAGCAGAGTCAATTGGTTGTTGGGAGGACCTGAAGCCGCATTCTCGACAATTTCAGTGGCACCTATAAAGCGACCACCGACGCCGATGACCTAAGCCACATAATTCAGCAGCCGAGGAATCGCCGCACAATTCGACACGGTTCCTAACTAAGAAAAATCAAATAGTCGACTGTCCGGACGCAGAGGCCCTCGCAGCCTTCAAACATAACATCCGTGATTTAATGGCTTGCCCGCACCTAGGACAGAAAAGCCAAATCCATGGCAGCCCTTACAACACTCATGACCCGCTTTGGCGCGGGAGAAGACAACTGGCTAGCTCGTAGTAATAACATGACCAAGAGCCCTGGTAATTCGGATAGCAAGGACAACAATGGCAGGTCGCGTCGCAACAAGCACAAGCGCCGCATTAACGGCGATAATGCTGAAGATACGGCAGTTAATGCCGGATTCAGAGGCTCTAAACCCGGTCAGCGGAAAAAGCCATTTAAAAGAAATACTCTGGGCCCGTCCAGTTTGGAACGAATACTCGATCGCTCCTGCCAGATACACGGCACCCCCGACAAACCAGCCAACCACACCAACAGGGATTGTTGGGTGTTCAAACAGGCAGGCAAGTTAAATGCCGAAAACAGTGACAAGGGGCTGCATAGCGATGACGAGGAGGAGCCCCGGCCGCCGAACAATAGGGGACAGAAGGGCTTCCCCCCACAAGTGCGGACGGTGAAAATGATATACGCAACCCACATACCCAAAAGGGAGCGGAAGCGCACTCGTGGACGATATGCGTTGGAGCCACGCCCCCCAAAGTTCAACCCATGGTCCTCCTGCCCGATCACTTTTGATCGAAGGGACCACCCCACTAGCATCCGCCATGGCGGATTCGCCGCATTGGTTCTAGAGCCAATCATTGACGGATTTCAGCTCACTAGAGTCCTTATGGACGGCGGCAGCAGCCTGAACCTGCTGTATCAGGATACAATGCGAAAAATGGGCATAGATCCCTCAAGGATTAAACCCACAAAGACGACCTTTAAAGGCGCCATACCAGGTGCAGAGGCCAACTATACAGGCTCGCCACACTTGAGGTGGTCTTCGGATCCCGGATAATTTCAAGCGAGGAGTTAATCTTCGACATAGTCCCGCTCCGCAGTGGCTATCACGCACTTTCGGACGAACCGCATTGCAAAGTTCAATGTGGTGCCGCACCACGATACCTCAAGCTCAAGATGCCAGGCCTCGAGGAGTCATTACGGTCAATGGAACACTGAACGCCTCTCGAACGGAGGAGCATACGGCTGCCCTCGCGACGCAAGTACAAAGTAGCCTCTCAAGGCAATTCTCGAGTCCGGCTAATAAACGTCCGACACCGCTGCGCCGCCGAGTAACCCACAACAAGACCGCTGGCCTGCTCCGAGCATCGCCAGAGTAATGCGGCCCCAACCCCAGCCCTCGCGAAATTGCGAACCAGTACTACGCGCACATAATTACGCCCTGGAAATACCATGGGCATAGGGGAAGGGGCACGACCACGGCATGCCCAAAATGCGGTTCAACCGCACCAGGGGCTCCCGATTTTGTCATTCTTTTTTTTCTTACTTTCAGGACTCCACTTTCCGGAAGGCCTGTCCGGCAGTACAATCGTCGAACACACAATACAACAGCCAGGGAGGCAGAAAGCTACGTCGAGTGTCCAGGTGGTCTCTATAACGAGCAGTATACTTGTTTCACATATCACCCCGCAGCTCGCCCCTGGAGGGGGACATGTCAAATAGTCCCATCTCTTGCTTATCGCACTATTTGTATCGTTCTACTTTTACCGCAGACTTTTCGAATAAACAATACATAGCTTTTGTCTAGTATTGCATTCCTTTTTTATGAAAATATGTTCAGTTATGACATTATGCAACCGTACACTTTGGTACGACCAATACACCAGGGGCTTACGTACCACAGAATATGGTGTGAGAAGTACGAACACTCTCACGAGTGCGGCACCCCGAACTTATAGCATTATATGCATCGGCTCAGAACTTATAGCATTATATGCATCGGCTCTGAATCATGTCTTGGGTCAATAGTTGGGTTTGCCCGGCTCCCATGTTTTCGTACCTTACGTTCCGTTATATCGGCTAAGGTAGCGCTGGGAGAACCACTGCGATTGTGCCCGGCTGAGCTGGGCTAAGCACCTCGAAGGAGAAAGCTAAAACTGACTGTCATGATAGGGCGAGAGCTGGTCCCTGCTCGGGAGGTTTTCGAGTCCCTAAATACTTATGCCGCTTAGAGCGAGGAGTCGGCTTTGTCCGCCTAGGCGTGATAGCGCCCGAACTCGGTCTTCCGAATACTAGGGGCTTCACCAAATTTAAAATTATAGAACTCTATGGCTAAGTGAGAGTGTTCAAGCATTATAGTCCGATTGCCTTGTTCGTTGTGTTGAGCGCCTCCCTCGAAGGACCCAAGAATGGGAAAAAGAGCGCTCAAGTTTATACCGAACACCCCAGCACTCGTGGCACGGGGGCAGAAGCCGACGACTCGCCATCTCTTAAATTTAATAAACGGCCGCACATCAGGTAATATTTTAAATTCAAAAGCGTTGCTTAGCGCATATGAACAAGTTTTCAGCATACAGGATCACAAATGCGAGTTTACTCAAAAATTACATCTTTGGAACATTCATCCGCCACAAGGCGGGCACCCTTCAAGACGCCCTCATAATACATCTCGGGCTTATGATGCTCCTTGCCCTGCGGTGGCCCACCCGTCACCAGCTTCTCAGCATCCATCTTGCAAAAGTGCACTTTAGCACGGGCAAGGGCCCTACGGGCGCCTTCGATGCATACGGAGTGCTTGATGACTTCAAGCCGTGGACAGGCATCCGCCAGCCGCCTCACCAGCCCAAAGCATACTGAGACCAGAACACCTTCTCCGTCGAGCTCCCCTCCTCGGCCCAGTAGTAGGCGGCAGCGTCGGACACACTGCGGGGCAGATCTGCGAATGCTCCTGGAGAGCTCCAGACTCGGGTAAGTAACAAGTAATTCACTTTCACGTGCTTGCTTTGCATAAAGAATGCCTTACCCGCCGCTATCTTCTTCATCGCCTCAATTTCCTGGAGGGCCTTTTGGGCTTCGGCCTTAGCAGATTTGGCGTTCTCAAGAGCCGAGGCAAGCTCAGACTCTCGAGTCTTTGAGTCAAGCTCCATGCTCTCGTGTTTTTTCACGAGATCCTGGAGCTCTTGCTGCACCTCCACCAACCGCGCCTCCTGCTTTTCTCGCTCGGCGCGTTCCACGGCCGCATTGTCTTCGGCCTTGGACAGCGCTTTCTTCAGGGTCGCCACCTCGGTTGTGGCCCCTGTAATACTCACGTTGGTCCTGTCATTTTTTGCAACCACATCTTCTATATATACTTACATAAGGTATCACTTACCTTCTTTGTCCTCGAGCTGCTTCTTGGCAATGCCGAGCTCGCTCTCGACCGCCGACGCTCGCTTCAATGCATCGACCTCCATGATCGGTCGGCAGAGGTCAGCAGCGCAGCCTGCATTCCCATATTGACATACTTATGTTATACTCCTGCGTATATCTTTTTGATCCTCAGTTCGGCATTTCTTTCCGAACACCAAACTGAGCATCAGGGGCTACTGTCTATGCGGTAATATTTTTACATATCTTAAATACATACCTCAAAGCCTGCTAGAAGGCTGGCACAGACTTCAGTCAGCCCGCTCTTAGCGGACGGAACCTTCTGGATCACCAGACTCATAATAGTGTGGTGCTCCTTGTCGATGGAGGCACCGTTAAGCACCTCCAGCAGATTATCCAGTGCCTCCGGTTGGACGGAGGTCACCGGCGTCGTAGGCTTGCCCTTCTTACTAGGGGGGGGGGGTGCCTTCCGGATTCCGGAACCACTGAAGGTTCCGGGGCGGTGTCCGGCCCAGGGCCGGACTTGGAGCCCTTAGGGGTTTTGTCCCCTTTGCGCTTGGAGTCCGGGAGGTCGCCTTGCGGCGCCTCCAGGACCACCTCCTCCTGGCTTGGCCCCTTTTGGGACTCCTCCTCGGCATCATCCGCAGCGCGAGGGGAGGAGGCGGCCGGAAGTGAAGTGCTATTCACATCCTACGAGATTAAGGAGCCGCTCGACGACACGCCGACCTGGGCTCGGGGCGGACTGCATGATTATATTCGCGCCGTAAGATACTGCAACAAAGGAGCGCCATGAGTTATTCTGGTATCCGGATATTTACGATTTTTCCAGGGGCTTGGCCCTGGATGGCCACTCCTCTTCGCCGTCGTCGGCGTTGGTGGAGTGGTCCGGAGGAAGGGTCCTCCCTTGGATTCTCCGCCCCCGGTTGGGGCGGCCTTCCTGTTCGTCCCTCCCCGCCGGAGGGGAGAGGCTCTCTTCCTCCTCCTCGTCTTCGTGGGAGGAGGCGCCTCGAGTCATCGGACGATGAGTCCGACACCACCAGGCGCCGGGAACTCTTTCGAGTTCCCGTGGCCTTCTTCTCCGGCACCACGTAAGGTGCCGGAACCAGCAGCCCCATCAAGCGGGCGTCCGCTGGGTCTTCGGGCAAGGGAGCCGGACAATCAATCTGCCCGGACGCCTTCTCGCCAATCTGTCAAAGGTAAGGGAGTTTAGATCCCGTGACAGAATCAAACTATGGAAAACAAGTAACCCGTAAAGGGTAAAATAGCTTACCGCGTGGCTTGATGTTGCACGCTGAATCCGCGATCCTCGGTAGCGGATGCGGGAGCCTCGACGCCCTTGAACAGCACCTTCCAGGCATCTTCGTACGTAGTGTCGAAGAGCCTACTCAGGGTTCGGTGCTGTGCCGGATCAAACTCCCACAAACTGAAAGCCCGTTGTTGGCACGGGAGGATCCGGCGGATGAGCATGACCTGGACTACGTTGACGAGTTTGAGCTTCTTGCTCACCAGGTTTTGGATGCAGGTTTGGAGTCTGGTCAGCTCCTCCGAATTACCCCACGACAGGCCCGTCTCTTTCCAGGAGGTGAGCCGTGTGGGGATGCCAGATTGGAATTCGGGGGCCGCTGCCCATTCAGGGTCACGCGGCTCGGTGATGTAGAACCACCCCGAGTGCCACCCCTTTATGGTCTCCACGAAGGAGCCCTCGAGCCATGTAACATTGGGCATCTTGCCCACCATGGCGCCCAAGACTCCGCTTAGCGGCCGCCCACTACCTTCGGTTTGACATTGAAGGTCTTCAGCCATAAGCCGAAGTGGGGCTGGATGCAGAGGAAGGCCTCGCACACGATGATGAATGTCGAGATGTTGAGGATGAAGTTCGGGGCCAGATCGTGGAAATCCAGGCCGTAGTAGAACATGAGTCCCCGGACAAATGGGTGAAGTGGGAAACCTAGTCCGTGGAGGAAATGGGTGAGGAACACCACCCTCTCATGGGGCCTGGGGTGGGGATGAGCTGCCCCTTGTCGGGGAGCCGGTGCGCGATGTCATTGGACAAGTATCCGGCTTTCCTCAGCTTCTTGATGTGTCCCTCCGTAACGGAGGAGGCCATCCACTTGCCTCCCGCTCCGGACATGGCTGGAGAAGGTTGAGGTGGGATGTGCGGACTTGGGCGCTGGAGCTCGAAAAGCGAAAATGGATAAGCAAAGGAGGAAGAAGGCGTAGATGAGAAAGGTGGATCCTTATCCCCTTATATGGGCGGACGAAACTATGTGCCCCCCACCAGCCTGGTGAAACTCGATTATCTCCCAAGCGCCGTAATTAATGGCATGGTTGGGTTACCCACGCCCGTATTGATGAGAATCCCGGAATAAGGGGACACGATCTCTGCTTCGACAAGACGTGCCAAAGAAACCGCCTCGCTAAGTGCGCTGAGGTGGGACAGTAAAAATGATTCGAATAAAGGCTTGGCCGTGGTGTGATGTCACGCTGCGGAATACGTCAGCAGATTGGATTTGTGTAAGTATTATTCTCTCTACGGTGGTATGTGAAACTTATTTTGCAGAGCCGGACACTATCCTTGTGAAGGAAATATGCCCTAGAGGCAATAATAAAGTTATTATTTATTTCCTTATTTCATGATAAATGTTTATTATTCATGCTAGAATTGTATTAACCGGAAACAATACACGTGTGAATACATAGACAAACATATAGTCACTAGTATGCCTCTACTTGACTAGCTCATTAATCAAAGATGGTTATGTTTCCTAACCATAGACATGTGTTGTTATTTGATTAATGGGATCACATCATTAGGAGAATGATGTGATTGACATGACCCATTCCGTTAGCCTAGCACTTGATCGTTTAGTATATTGCTATTGCTTTCTTCATGACTTATACATGTTCCTGTAACTATGAGATTATGCAACTCCGCCACGGAGGAACACTTTGGGTGCTACCAAACGTCATAATGTAACTGGGTGATTATAAAGGAGTACTACAGGTGTCTCCAAAGGTACATGTTGGGTTGGCGTATTTCGAGATTAGGTTTTGTCACTCCGATTGTCGGAGAGGTATCTCTGGGCCCTCTCGGTAATACACATCACATAAGCCTTGCAAGCATTGCAACTAATAAGTTAGTAGCGAGATGATGTATTACGGAACGAGTAAAGAGACTTGCCGGTAACGAGATTGAACTAGGTATTGGATACCGACGATCAAATCTCGGGCAAGTAACATACCGATGACAAAGGGAACAACGTATGTTGTTATGCGGTTTGACCGATAAAGATCTTCGTAGAATATATGGGAGCCTATATGAGCATCCAGGTTCCGCTATTGGTTATTAACCGGAGACGTGTCTTGGTCATGTCTACATTGTTCTCGAACCCATAGGGTCCGCACGCTTAAGGTTTCGATGACAGTTATATTATGAGTTTATGAGTTTTGATGTACCGAAGGAGTTCGGAGTCCCGGATGAGATCGGGGACATGACGAGGAGTCTTGAAATGGTCGAGACGTAAAGATCGATATATTGGACGACTATATTCGGACTTCGGAAAGGTTCCGAGTGATTCGGGTATTTTTCGGAGTACCGGAGAGTTACGGGAATTCGCCGGGGAGTATATGGGCCTTATTGGGCCATACGGGAATAGAGGAGAAAGGCCGAAGGAAGGAGGCGCGCAGCCCCCTCTGGTCCGAATTGGACAAGGGTGCGCCCCTTTCCTTCCTCCTCTCCCCTCTTCCCCTTCTCCTACTCCAACAGGAAGGAGGAGTCCTACTCCTGTGGGAGTAGGACTCCCCTTGGCGCCTCCTCCTAGGACGGCCGCCCTCTCCCTCTTGCTCCTTTATATACGGGGCAGGGGCACCCCATAATACACAAGTTGATCTACGGATCGCTCCTTAGCCGTGTGCGGTGCCCCTCCACCATATTCCACCTCGGTCATATCGTCGCGGAGTTTAGGCGAAGCCCTCGCGCCGTAGAGCATCATCATCGCCACCACGCCGTCGGTTGACGGAACTCATCCCCGACACTTTGCTGGATCGGAGTCCGGGATCGCCATCGAGCTGAACGTGTGCTGAACTCGGAGGTGCCGTGACGCTCGGTACTTGGATCGGTCGGATCGTGAAGACGCACGACTACATCAACCACGTTGTCATAACGCTTCCGCCACGGTCTCACGAGGGTACGTGGACAATACTCTCCCTCTCGCTGCTATGCCATCACCATGATCTTGCGTGTGCGTAGGAATTTTTTGAAATTACTACGCTCCCCAACAGTGGCATCCGAGCCTGGTTTTATGCGTTGATGTTATATGCACGAGTAGTACACAAGTGAGTTGTGGGCGATATAAGTCATACCGCTTACCAGCATGTCATACTTTGGTTGGCGGTATTGTGAGATGAAGCGCCCGGACCGACATTACGCCAGACGCTTACGCGAGACTGGTTTCACCGCTGCGAGCACTCGTTGCTTAAAGGTGACCATGGCGGGTGTCTGTCTCTCTCACTTTAGTTGAACTGAGTGTGGCTACGCCGGTCATTGCGAAGGTTAAAACAGCACCAACTTGACAAACTATCGCTGTGGTTTTGATGCGTAGGTAAGAACGGTTCTTGCTCAGCCCGTAGCAGCCACGTAAAATTTGCAACAACAAAGTAGAGGATGTCTAACATGTTTTGCAGGGCATGTTGTGATGTGATATGGTCAAGACGTGATGCTATATTTTATTGTATGAGATGATCATGTTTTGTAACCGAAGTTATCGGCAATCGGCAGGAGCCATATGGTTGTCGCTTATTGTATGAAATGCAACGCCATGTAATTGCTTTACTTTATCACTAAGCGGTAGCGATAGTCGAGAAGCAATAGTTGGCGAGACGACAACGATGCTACGATGGAGATCAAGGTGTCGCTACGGTGACAATGGTGATCACGACGGTGCTTCGAGATGGAGATCACAAGCACAAGATGATGATGGCCATATCATATCACTTATATTGATTGCATGTGATGTTTATCCTTTATGCATCTTATCTTGCTTTGATTGACGGTAGCATTATAAGATGATCTCTCACTAAATATCAAGAAGTGTTCTCCCGAGTATGCACCGCTATGAAAGTTCTTCGTCTTTGAGACACCACGTGATGATCGGGTGTGATAGGCTCTACGTTCAAATACAACGGGTGCAAAACAGTTGCACATGCGGAATACTCAGGTCAAACTTGACGAGCCTAGCATATACAGATATGGCCTCGGAACACGGAGATCGAAAGGTCAAACGTGAATCATATAGTAGATATGCTCAACATAGTGATGTTCACCATTGAAACTACTCCATCTCACGTGATGATCGGACATGGTTTAGTTAATATGGATCACGTAATCACTTAGAAGATTAGAGGGATGTCTATCTAAGTGGGAGTTCTTAAGTAATATGATTAATTGAACTTTAATTTATCATGAACTTAGTCCTGGTAGTATTTTGCAAATTATGTTGTAGATCAATAGCTCGCGTTGTTGCTTCCCTATGTTTGTTTCTTTCATATGTTTATTTTAATATGTTCCTAGAGAAAACTGTGTTGAAATATGTTAGTAGCAATAATGCGGATTGGATCCGTGATCTGAGGTTTATCCTCATTGCTGCACAGAAGAATTATGTCCTTGATGCACCGCTAGGTGACAGACCTATTGCAGGAGCAGATGCAGATGTTATGAACGTTTGGGTAGCTCAATATGATGACTACTTGATAGTTTAGTGCACCATGCTTAACGGCTTAGAATCGGGACTTCAAAGACGTTTTGAACGTCATGGACCATATGAGATGTTCCAGGAATTGAAGTTAATATTTCAAGCAAATACCCGAGTTGAGAGATATGAAGTCTCCAACAAGTTCTATAGCTAAAAGATGGAGGAGAATCGCTCAACTAGTGAGCATGTGCTCAGATTGTCTGGGTACTTCAATCGCTTGAATCAAGTGGGAGTTAATCTTCCAGATAAGATAGTGATTGACAGAATTCTCTAGTCACCATCACCAAGTTACTAGAACTTCGTGATGAACTATAGTATGCAAGGGATGACCGAGCTCTTCGTGATGTTGAAATCGACGAAGGTAGAAATCAAGAAAGAGCATCAAGTGTTGATGATTGACAAGACCACTAGTTTCAAGAAAAGGGCAAAGGGAAAGAAAGGGAACTTCAAGTGGAAAGACAAGCAAGTTGTCACTCCTGCGAAGAAGCCCAAAGCTGGACCATAGCCTGAAACTGAGTGCTTACACTGCAAAGGAAATGGTCACTGGAAGCGAAAATGCCCTGAATATTTGGTGGATAAGAAGGATGGCAAAGTGAACACGGGTATATTTGATATACAGATTATTGATGTGTGCCTTACTAGTGTTTATAGTAGCCCCTGAGTATTTGATACTTATTCGGTTGCTAAGATTAGTAACACGAAACAGGAGTTACAGAATAAACAAAGACTAGTTGAAGGGGAAGTGACGATGAGTGTTGGAAGTAGTTCCAAGATTGATATGATCATCATCGCACACTCCCTATACTCTCGGGATTAGTGTTGAACCTAAATAAATGTTATTTGGCGTTTGTGTTGAGTATGAATATGATTTGATCATGTTTATTGCAATACGGTTATTCATGTAAGTTAAAGAATAATTATTGTTCTGTTTACATGAATAAAACCTTCTATGGTCATACACCCAATGAAAATGGTTTGTTGGATCTCGATCGTGTGATACACATATTCATAATATTGAAACCAAAAGATGTAAAGTTAATAATGATAGTGCAACTTATTTGTGGCACTGCCCTTTAGGTCATATTAGTGTAAAGCGCATGAAGAAACTCCATACTGATTGGCTTTTGGAATCACTTGATTATGAATCATTTGATGCTTGCGGACCGTGCCTTTTGGGCAAGATGACTAAAACTCCGTTCTCCGGAACAATGGAACGAGCTACTGACTTGTTGGAAATAATACATACCAATGTATGCGATCCAATGAGTGTTGATGCTCGTGGCAAGTATCATTATTTTCTGACCTTCACAGATGATTTGAGCAGATATGCGTATATCTACTTGATGAAACATAAGTCTGAAATAGTTGAAAAGTTCAAAGAATTTCAGAGTGAAGTCGAAAATCATCGTAACAAGAAAATAAAGTTTCTGTGATCTGATCGTAGAGATGAATATTTGAGTTACGAGTTTGGTCTTCAGTTAAAATAATGTGGAATAGTTTCACAAACTCATGCCACCTGGAACACCACAACAGAACGGTGTGTCCGAACGTCAGAATCAAGACTTTATTGGATATGGTGCGATCTATGATGTATCTTACCGATTTACCACTATCGCTTTTGGGGTTATGCATTAGAGACAGCTGCATTCACGCTTAATAGGGCACCATCTAAATCCGCTGATACGACACCGTATGAACTATGGTTTAACAATAAACCTAAGCTGTCGTTTCTTAAAGTTTGAGTTGTGATGCTTATGTGAAAAGTTTTCACCGATAAGCTCGAACCCAAATCGAGAAGTGCGTCTTCATAGAATACCCAAAGGTAACTATTGGGTACACCTTCTATCACAGATCTGAAGGCAAGTTATTCGTTGCTAAGATGGATCCTTTCTAGAGAAGAAGTTTCTCTCGAAAGAAGTGAGTGGGAGGAAAGTAGAACTTGAAGAGGTAATTGTACCTTCTCCCTTATTGGAAAGTAGTTCATCACAGAAATCAGTTCTAGTGATTCCTACACCAATTAGTGAGGAAGTTAATGATGATGATCATGAAACTTCAGATCAAGTTACTACCGAACCTCGTAGGTCTTCCAGAATAAGATCCGCACCAAAGTGGTACGGTAATCCTATTCTAGAAGTCATGTTACTAGACCATGATGAACCTGCGAACTATGAGGAAGCGATGATGAGCCCAGATTCCACGAAATGGCTTGAGGCCATAAAATCCGAGATAGGATCCATATATAAGAACAAAGTGTGGACTTTGGTTGACCTGCTCGATGATCAGCAAGTCAAGTTAAATAATTGGATCTTCAAGAGGAAGATGGACACTGATAGTAGTGTTACTATCTACAAAGCTCGACTTGTTGCAAAAGGTTTTCGACAAGTTCAAGGTGTTGACTACAATGAGATTTTCTCAACTCTAGCGTTGCTTAAGTATGTCCGAATCATGTTAGCAATTGCCGCATTTTATGATTATGAAATTTGGCAGATGGATGTCAAAACTGCATTCCTGAATGGATTTCTGGAAGAAGAGTTGTATATGATGCAACCAGAAGGTTTTGTCAATCCAAAAGGAGCTAACAAAGTGTGGAAGCTCCAGCGATCCATTTATGGACTGGTGCAAGCCTCTCAGAGTTGGAATACACGCTTTGATAAGTTGGTCAAAGCATATAGTTTTATACAGACTTGCGGTGAAGCCTGTATTTACAATAAAGTGAGTGGGAGCACTACCGCCTTTTTGATAAATATATGTGAGTAACATATTGTTGATCAGAAATGATATATAATTTTTCTGGAAAGCATGAAGGAGTATTTGAAAGGAGTTCTTTAAAAGAAAGACCTCAGTAAAGCTACTTACATATTGAGCATCAAGATCTATTGAGATAGATCAAGACGCTTGATAAGTTTTTCAATAAGTACATACCTTGTCAAGATTTTGAAGTAGTTCAAAATGGAACAGTCAAAGAAAAGTTCTTGCCTGTGTTGCAAAGGTGTAAAATTGAGTAAGACTCAAATCCCGACCACGGCAGAAAATAGAAAAGAGAATGAAAGTCATTCCCTATGCCTCACCATAGGTTCTATAAAGTATGCTATGCTATGTACCGCACCTATTGTATACCTTGCGCTGTATTTGGCAAGGAGTACAATAGTGATCTAGGAGTAGATCATCGACATTGGTCAAAAACATCCTTAGTGAGGACTAAGGAAATATTTCTCGATTATGGAGGTGATAAAAGAGCCCGTCAGAAAGAGTTACATCGATGCAAGCTTTTTACACCGATCCAGATGACTCTAAGTCTCAATCTGGATACATATTGAAAGTGGGAGCAATTAGCTAGAGTAGCTCCGCAAGAGCATTGTAGACATAGAATATTTGCAAAATACATACGGCTCTAAATGTGATGACCCGTTGACTAAGCTTCTCTCACGAGCAAAACATGATCATACCTTAGTACTCTTTGGGTGTTAATCACATAGCGATGTGAACTAGATTATTGACTCTAGTAAACCCTTTGGGTGTTGGTCACATGACGATGTGAACTATGGGTGTTAATCACATACAGATGTGAATATTAGTGTTGAATCACATGATGATGTGAACTAGATTATTGACTCTAGTGCAAGTGGGAGACTGAAGGAAATATGCCCTAGAGGCAATAATAAAGTTATTATTTATTTCCTTATTTCGTGATAAATGTTTATTATTCATGCTAGAATTGTATTAACCGGAAACATGATACACGTGTGAATACATAGACAAACATATAGTCACTAGTATGCCTCTACTTGACTAGCTCATTAATCAAAGATGGTTATGTTTCCTAACCATAGACATGTGTTGTTATTTGATTAATGGGATCACATCATTAGGAGAATGATGTGATTGACATGACCCATTCCGTTAGCCTAGCACTTGATCGTTTAGTATATTGCTATTGCTTTCTTCATGACTTATACATGTTCCTGTAACTATGAGATTATGCAACTCCTGTTTACCGGAGGAACACTTTGGTGCTACCAAACGTCACAACGAATCGGGTGATTATAAAGGAGTACTACAGGTGTCTCCAAAGGTACATGTTGGGTTGGCGTATTTCGAGATTAGGTTTTGTCACTCCGATTGTCGGAGAGGTATCTCTGGGCCCTCTCGGTAATACACATCACATAAGCCTTGCAAGCATTGCAACTAATAAGTTAGTAGCGAGATGATGTATTACGGAACGAGTAAAGAGACTTGCCGGTAACGAGATTGAACTAGGTATTGGATACCGACGATCAAATCTCGGGCAAGTAACATACCGATGACAAAGGGAACAACATATGTTGTTATGCGGTTTGACCGATAAAGATCTTCGTAGAATATGTGGGAGCCAATATGAGCATCCAGGTTCCGCTATTGGTTATTGACCGGAGACGTGTCTCGGTCATGTCTACATTGTTCTCGAACCCGTAGGGTCCGCACGCTTAAGGTTTCGATGATGCTTATATTATGAGTTTATGAGTTTTGATGTACCGAAGGAGTTCAAGTCCCGGATGAGATCGGGACATGACGAGGAGTCTCAAATGGTCGAGACGTAAAGATCGATATATTGGACGACTATATTTGGACTTCGGAAAGGTTCCGAGTGATTCGGTATTTTTCGAGTACCGAGAGTTACGGAATTCGCCGGGGAGTATATGGGCCTTATTGGGCCATACGGGAATAGAGGAGAAAGGCCGAAAGGAAGGAGGCGCGCAGCCCCCTCTGGTCCGAATTGGACAAGGGTGCGGCCCCTTTTCCTTCCTCCTCTCCCCTCTTTCCCCTTCTCCTACTCCAACAGGAAGGAGGAGTCCTACTCCCTGGGGAGTAGGACTCCCCTTGGCGCCTCCTCCTAGGCCGGCCGCCCTCTCCCCCTTGCTCCTTTATATACGGGGGCAGGGGGGCACCCCATAATACACAAGTTGATCTACGATCGTTCCTTAGCCGTGTGCGGTGCCCCCCTCCACCATATTTCACCTCGGTCATATCGTCGCGGAGTTTAGGCGAAGCCCTGCGCCGGTAGAGCATCATCATCGTCACCACGCCGTCGGTTGACGGAACTCATCCCCGACACTTTGCTGGATCGGAGTCCGGGATCGCCATCGAGCTGAACGTGTGCTGAACTCGGAGGTGCCGTGACGCTCGGTACTTGGATCGGTCGGATCGTGAAGACGACGACTACATCAACAGCGTTGTCATAACGCTCCGCTTACGGTCTACGAGGGTACGTGGACAATACTATCCCCTCTCGTTGCTATGCCATCACCATGATCTTGCGTGTGCGTAGGAATTTTTTTGAAATTACTACGTTCCCCAACACCTTGTGTTCAAAATCTTCTATGAAGTATTCGAAGGAGGAACCCGCCTTGCAATGCCGAAGACAATCTGCGCGCCGGACTCGTCGTCATTGAAGCCTGGTTCAGGGGCTACTGAGGGAGTCCTGGATTAGGGGGTGTCTGGATGGCCGAACTATAACCTTTGGCCGGACTCCAGGACAATGAAGATACAAGATTGAAGACTTCGTCCCGTGTCTGGATGGGACTTTCCTTGGCGTGGAAGGCAAGCTTGGCGATACGAATATGTAGATCTCCTCCCATTGTAACCGACTCTGTGTAACCCTAGCCCTCTCCGGTGTCTATATAAACCAGAGGGTTTTAGTCCATTGGATGAACAACAATCATACCATAGGCTAGCTTTTAGGGTTTAGCCTCTCTGATCTCGTGGTAAATCTACTCTTGTACTACCCATATCATCAATATTAATCAAGCAGGAGTAGGGTTTTACCTCCATCGAGAGGGCCCGAACCTGGGTAAAAACATCGTGTCCCTTGTCTCCTGTTACCATCCGCCTAGACGCACAGTTCGGGACCCCCTACCCGAGATCCGCCGGTTTTGACACCGGCAAACCCCGTTGCAGACAACTTGTCTAGGTTAGAAAATGTTCTTGATGACCCACTACCTATTGAAGGTAGCTTTCCTGATGAGCAATTAATTGTCATAAGTACTTCTCGTAGTACTCCTTGGTATGCTGATTATTCTAATTACATCGTTGCTAAATTTATACCACCTAGTTTCACATACCAGCAAAAGAAAAAGTTTTTCTATTATTTGAGACATTACTTTTGGGATGACCCACATCTTTATAAAGAAGGAGTAGATGGTGTTATTAGACGTTGTGTACCTGAGCATGAACAGGAACAGATCCTACGCAAGTGTCACTCCGAAGCTTATGGAGGACACCACGCTGGAGATAGAACTGCACATAAGGTATTGCAATCTGGTTTTTATTGGCCTACTCTCTTCAAGGATGCCCGTAAGTTTGTCTTATCTTGTGATGAATGTCAAAGAATTGGTAATATTAGTAGACGTCAAGAAATGCCTATGAATTATTCACTTGTTATTAAACCATTTGATGTTTGGGGCTTTGATTATATGGGACCTTTTCTGCCTCTAATGGATAACACATATTTTAGTTGTTGTTGATTACGTTACTAAGTGGATAGAAGCTATTCCAACTAGTAGTGCTGATCATAACACTTCTATTAAAATGCTTAAAGAAGTTATTTTTCCGAGGTTTGGAGTCCCTAGATATTTAATGACTGATGGTGGTTCACACTTTATTCATGGTGCTTTCCGAAAAATGCTTGCTAAATATGATGTTAATCATAGAATTGCATCTCCTTATCACCCGCAGTCTAATGGTCAAGTAGAATTGATAAATAGAGAGCTCAAATTAATTTTGCAAAAGACTGTCAATAGGTCTAGAAAGAATTGGTCCAAGAAACTTTATGATGCATTATGGGCCTATAGAACTGCATATAAAAATCCTATGGGTATGTCTCCGTATAAAATGGTTTACGAAAAAGCATGTCATTTACCTCTCGAACTAGAACATAAGGCTTATTGGGCTATTAAAGAGCTCAATTATGATTTCAAACTTGCCGGTGAGAAGAGGTTATTTGATATTAGCTCACTTGATGAATGGGGAACCCAAGCTTATGAAAATGCCAAGTTGTTTAAAGAAAAAGTTAAAAGATGGCATGATAAAAGGATACAAAAGCGTGAGTTTAATGTAGGTGATTATGTATTGCTATACAACTCTCGTTTAAGTTTTTTTGCAGGAAAACTTCTCTCTTAATGGGAAGGCCCCTACGTTATCGAGGAGGTCTATCGCCCGTGCCATAAAATCAACAATTTCAAGGCACAACCAAGGTGGTAAACGGTCAAAGAATCAAACATTATATCCCAGGTAATCCTATAAATGCTGAAACCAATTTTATTGAAACCGTAACCCCGGAGGAATACATATGGGACACTTTCTGGAACTTTTCAGACTCCGAAAAGGAATAGGTATGTGGTAAGGTAAGTAAACCGACTCCAAAACAATTTTAAGGCAATATTTCTCCGTTTTGGAAAATTTAGAAAAATAGAAAAATAAGAAGCAGTCCGGGAAGGACACGAGGGCTCCACGAGGGTGGAGGGCGCGCCCCCCTACCTCGTGGGCACCTCGTGTGCCTTCCGGACTCCGTTTTCTTGCACGGTACGTATTTTGGTTGGTAAAAATTCATTATATAACCTCCCGAAGGTTTTGACTCCTGTATCACGCAAATATCCTCTGTTCTTGTTTCGAGTTGTTCTCTGTCAGGGTTGTCAAGGCCAGGCATCATGTCGTACCCCTCCTCGAACAATGGTGACAACGATGCTTGGCTAATGAAGATAGAGCTGAAGAGGGAAGAACTCATGGAGATCAACAAGGATGAAGGGATCAAGAAGGCCACGGAGGATCAAGCTCCCGCAGCAGAAGACATCCTTCAACTTGATCACAATCTTCTTACCCCAACTGAGATCAAAGCTTTCAACATGATTGAGTTAGCTCGTATACAGAACAAGTATCTCACACGTCAAAATATTTTGTTGAAGGAGCATATCGTTGCACTCAAGAGCATTATCCGCAAGCTGGAGGACCTCTTACGTTCGATGTGCGACTATCCATCATCACTTCCACCTTCCTCACCAACAAAGAAGGAGATATAATCACATGGGTATGGGCACTCCCCTTGGCAACTGCCAAGCTTGGGGGAGGTGCCCCGGTATCGTATCACAATCACATCTCCTATCTTTATCGTTTTTCTTAGTTCGATCCTATTAGTAGTATCTTGATCTAGTAGAATAAAGTTTATGGCATGATCTAGTTTTGAGTTTTTGCTTTATGATCTCTCTATGTAATCGAGTCAGTGAGCTATATAATAAAAATTAGTGTTGAGTCAAGGGCTTGATTATTTTGCCATTATCTTGAGTGAATAAAAGAAAAGAGAAAAGAATAAAAAGAAACAAAGAGATCATATTGATCTTATCGAGAGTAATGACTTCACATAGAAAGAGTATGATGATTAAAAGATTGTTGGGAGTTGACAAACATAGCTTTAGTCATCGTTGCAATTAATAGGAAGTAATAAGGAAAGAGAGGTTTCACATATAAATATATTATCATGGACATCTTTTATGATTGGGAGCACTCATTAAAATATGACATGCTAAAGAGTTGATGTTGGACAAGGAAGACAACGTAATGGGTTATGTTTTCTTATATCCGAGATAAAGTATGTTGTCATGGATCATCCAACATGTTGAGCTTGCCTTTCCCCCTCATGCTAGCCAACTTCTCAGCACCAAGTAGAGATACTACTTGTGCTTCCAAAAACCCTTAAACCAGTTTTGCCATGAGAGTCCACCATACCTACCTATGGATTATGTAAGATCCTTCAAGTAAGTTGTCATCGGTGCAAGCAATAAAAAATGCTCTCTAAATATGTATGACTTATTAGTGTGGGAGAAAATAAGCTTTATACGATCTTGTGATGTGGAAGAAATAAAAGTGACGGACTGCATAATAAAGGTTCATATCAGAAGGGGCAATATAAAGTGACGTTCTTTCCCATTAAGATTTTGTGCATCCAACCATAAAAGCGCATGGCAACCTCTTCTCCCCTCTGCGAAGGGCCTATCTTTTACTATTATCCTCTACCTTATGCAAGAGTCACGGTGATCTTCACCTTTCCTTTTTACATTTTATCCTTTGGCAAGCACAGTGTGTTGGAAAGATCCTGATAGATATATCTAATTGGATGTAGGGGAGCATGAGTTATTATTGTTGACATTACCCTTGAGGTAAAAGGTTGGGAGGCGAAACTATAAGCCCCTATCTTTCTCTGTGTCCGATTAAAACTCCGTAACCACAAGTATCGCGTGAGTGTTAGCAATTATGAAAGACTAAATGATAGTTGAGTATGTGGACGTGCTATAAAGCTCTGACATAGGCTCTTTCTGATGTTATGATAAATTGCAATTGCTTCAATGACTGAGATTATAGTTTGTTAGTTCCCAATAAAGTTTCTGATTCATACTTTTGCATTGTGAATGGATTATTACTTGAGCATAAGTAATCATATGATAATATTCATCTATGTTGCTGTTATGAGAATAATCATGATGCCTTCATGTCCGTATTTTATTTTTATCGACACCTCTACCTCTAAACATGTGGACATATTTATCGTTATCAGCTTCCGGTTGAGGACAAGCGAGGTCTAAGCTTGGGGGAGTTGATACGTCCATTTTGCACCATGCTTTTATATCGATATTTATTGCATTATGGGCTGTTATTACACGTTATGTCACAATACTTATGCCTATTCTCTCTTATTTTAAAAGGTTTACATAAGGAGGGAGAATGCCGGCAGCTGGAATTCTGGGCTGGAAAAGGAGCAAATATTAGAGACCTATTCTGCACAACCCCAAAAGTCCTGAAACTCCATAAAGTCATTTTTGGAAATAATAAAAAATATTGAGCGGAAGAAGTACACCAGAGGGGGACCCACCTGGCCACGAGGGTGGGGGGCGCGCCCCCTGCCTCGTGTGCCCCCTATTGGCTCTTCGATGGCCAACTTCTGCTATATGAGGTCTTTCGTCAAGGAAAAAATCATAAGCAACCTTTCGGGGCGTGACTCCGCCGCCACGAGGCGAAACCGTGGCGGAACCAATCTAGGGCTCCGGCAGAGCTGTTCGGCCGGGGACACTTCCCTCCGGGAGGGGGAAATCATCGCCATCTTCATCACCAACGCTCCTCTCATCGGGAGAGGGCAATCTCCATCAACATCTTCACCAGCACCATCTCCTCTCAAAACCCTAGCTCATCTCTTGTATCTAATTCTTGTCTCCAAGTCCGGGATTGGTACTAGTAGGTTGCTAGTAGTGTTGATTACTCCTTGTAGTTGATGCTAGTTGGTTTATTTGGTGGAAGATCATATGTTCAGATCCTTTATGCATATTAATACCCCTCTGATTATGAACATGAATATGCTTTGTGAGTAGTTGCGTTTGTTCCTGAGGACATGGGAGAAGTCTAGCTATTAGTAGTCATGTGAATTTGGTATTTATTCGATATTTTGATGAGATGTATGTTGTCTAGCCTCTGGTGGTGTTATGTGAACATCGACTACATTACACTTCACCATTATTTGGGCCTAGAGGAAGCATTGGGAAGTAATAAGTAGATGATGGGTTGCTAGAGTGAAAGAAGCTTAAACCCTAGTTTATGCGTTGCTTCGTAAGGGGCTGATTTGGATCCATATGTTTCATGCTATGGTTAGGTTTACCTTAATACTTTTGTTGTAGTTGCGGATGCTTGCAATAGAGGTTAATCATAAGTGGGATGCTTGTTCAAGTAAGAACAGCACCCAAGCACGGGTCCACCCACATATCAAATTATCAAAGTACAGAACGTGAATCATATGAAAGTGATGAAAACTAGCTTGACGATATTCCCATGTGTCCTCGGGAGCGATTTTCTCTATATAAGAGTTTGTCCAGGCTTGTCCTTTGCTACAAAAAGGATTGGGCCACCTTGCTGCACTTTATTTACTTTTGTTACTTGTTTCTCGTTACAAATTATCCTATCACAAAACTATCTGTTACCACTTATTTCAGTGCTTGTAGAGAATACCTTGCTGAAAACCGTTTTTCATTTCCTTCTGCTCCTCGTTGGGTTCGACACTCTTACTTATCGAAAGGACTACGATAGATCCCCTATACTTGTGGGTCATCAACCAGCATGTCTATAGTCTTTCGTTTCAGTTGCCTTTCAGATGTTTGACGTCGCAGAGATGCCCGATCGTGAAAGGCCGCGATCGTGAAGCCGAAGGACCACATGTTCCACAACCGAGAGATGCCCGATGGCGTCTTCAAGGTTAACGTGGCCAGTGTCTTAGCGGGCTTCGAAGATTTGCCTCCTCCGGTACTAATCGATGACGACGAGACCCCTAAGATGATTGGCGCATGCAAGAAATGGTTCTTGCCTTGGCCGAAGTCTCTTGTTCGTCCCGAGGCGCCCAGTATCACGCCAACGCCACCTTCTCAAGAAGGTATGAACACCACCCCACCTACAAAATTACCTGCATCTATCGTGGCGGGTGGTAGCGTACGGCGCGAGGGAGAGCCTCCATTAGTGCCAGATCATGTCGCCCCCGCTGTCGAAGAAGCGAATGTTGATGATGACATGGAGGATGATGATGATGACCCAAACAAGTAGTTCAATACCACCTATGATGATGGAGGATTGATGGCTCAGGACGACAAAGACTCAGGCTATGAGCATGGAGATGATGACTTGATGCTGCCTGATTTGCCAGAGCCGGAACGTCCTAAGGCGGAATGCAAAAAGTCTCTCTTCAAGCGATCCTCGCAGGAGACGCCTCCAAATGCCGCCTGTACCCAGCAACCCCCCAAGGGTCGTCCACTTATTAACCTGACGACAATGGGGGTGGTGGCGAGGGAAGGTATGGTGGGCTCACTACCGCCACCCACCAAGAAGCAAAGGAAGAGACCGGACAAGAAAGGCCCTAAAGGCGCCAGAGCCGCTTCAAGCAGCCAGCCACCTCTGAAGCCCCGGATGGTAGATGGAATACCTATCGAAGGTAAGAAGTGTTTCCATGTCGTCGGCGAGCCGATCCTTCCTACCAAAGCGCTAGACCACATACTGAACAATGATCTAAAGAGACTCCATGAAGATGTGCTGGCCAGAGAGAAAAGCCTTCTGATCATGAAAGAACCAGGATACCCGCTTTACGCGGCTCTGGTGCCGGGTGGGAAGTTGTACGTCGAGAACTGGCCTGTGAATCAGTTCATCCTGCGATTTGACTACATCTACGACATGTTCCACATGACCAAGCTGGATTTCTAGTTCATCTGCATGTATGCGCTGTATCTCAACTACTTCATCAGGATCGAGAATGTAAAATATATCTGCGTCGCGGACCCGTACTTTATGCACGAGAGCTTCTTGGCAGTTTGCAAAGAGCACCGAGACTATGCGAGCAAGTACCTCGGTGAATTCATGATCGCTAATAAGGATAAGGAAGTGATTCTCTTGCCTTATCATCCCACGTGAGTCATGCACGCATATCCTTTCATAAGTGTTAATCATTCCTTTGCAAGCATGGAGGCTAATTTGAGGTGTACTTAATTTGCACAACAGGGGCGCCACCGTGCTCATCGTTCTGTACCCGGAATACTCCCATGCTATGTACTTAGACTCATAGAAGAACATCAAGAAAAAGGATTACATGCACATAAAGACTGTTCTCGATAGTGCCCTGATAAGCTTCAGCCTGTCTGGTGGATATATCAAGGTGAAAAGGCACAGGAAGTCCGGGCTGGTTTTCCGCCATAAGACAAACTTCTGCTGCATCCAGTAACCTCACACCAGTTGGGCTGATGGATTCTACCTCATGCATCACCGGATCGAGTACAAAAGGGATAATCAACGCCTTCACATGTCACCTACTACCGAAGATGCCGAGATTGTCAGCTGGGCCACAAGCATAGGAATGACACTGGATCATTGAATCCGAGCTGAGTTTTATCACGTACAGTGTGAACTTGCCCAAGTGATCATGAAGCAGGTCCTCGAACCAACAGGGATGTTCTACCACGGGCCAATCACGAGGCTGATGTCCGATAAATGCTAGTCGTTCAGCGTCTGGACTATGAAGGTTGGACCGCCGACATGGAGGACTGATTGTCGATGACAATGTGTCACTACTGTCTTTCTATGGCAAAACTTTGAATTTATGTACGGAGAAACTATGTGATGTAACTAAACCGTGGTCCTGAACTAGCCTAGATCGCTCTAGTTAATTAGTTTGAGTATGAGGAACTTCGTCATTTATGTTTACTATTGGTTGCTTTTATTTTGGTAATCATGCCTCTTTGTTTTCTTAAGTACATTATGTTGCATATTATCGTTCAATTCATCAACTCACGATGCAGATACATAGATCAGAGATGGCGAAGGACTACTACACCGTGTATGTTGGGAGGGTTCCAAGAGTCTACGACCACTGTCCAACCGCTCGGGCCCAGGTGCACAGGTACCCGGGTGCTAGCCACAGAGTGTTCGACACCAGAGCCGAAGCGGAAAGTAGTTACTTGAGGTGGACACTCTAGCATGAGCAGGGGCGGGACCGCCGATACTACATAGTCGCGCTCTTGCTCATGCTGATCGCTCTTCTCTTCTACATCATGGTTTAGATAGAGATGATGAAACTTGTGTGTGTGCCATGACCATGCAGTTGCACTTATTCGAGACATGACATGATCGCACTTGTGTATTGCTATTTTCAAGATGTGATGATATTTGTGTTGAATGATGATGATGATGATGATGATGATGGTATGACGAGACTACTCTATGTCTATGATATGTGAGAATAGTGTATGTTTAGTATGATGTGATGAAACTATTGTATAGAGCATGTATAAATACATCACAAAAATGTAGACGGGTGCAAATTTGTGAAAGCGGGAATATTAGCAGTAGCGCTGGAAGCACCTACTAGAAGCACTGACTTAGCAGCAACGCGTCATCTGAACAAGCGCTATAGATAGTTATTAGCAGCGCTGGTCCCGGAAGCGCTACAGCTAACAATACTTACCAGTAGCGCTGCCCATACCAACGCTACTGCTACAACTTAGCTGTAGCGTGATAGCAATAGCGCTGGACCAGCGCTACTGCTATGCATATTTCAAGCGCTACTACTAGGGTTTTCCCTAGTAGTGAATGCCTTGTTTTTTCTGATTTATATTTTGCTAACTTGTTTTTGGAAGTTCATCTTTTTGTGCCATGTTGATAGATGGTCAAAAACTGAGTGGGGCCACGATGCCTACTGGTTCATATATGAGTCTATCCAGTGTTTTATTAACCCGACCTGGTTTTGGACTTTAAGTCGCCAATGTGAGATACTTATGTGCTTCGAGTTCTGTGATCTAAGCTTTGGGATGTTATCCTTGTTGCACATAGCATTGTAAGCCGGCAGCATAAATACATTGTATAGGGCGTTGTGCTCTAAATTTTTGGGTTGTCACCCTCACTGCACATTGCGTGGTAAGCTGGCAGTATGAACAAATATCACAGGGCACCTGTTATCTGCTTATGTGCAGGAAAAATGATAAGCATGGTCTGCATAATTGATGATATTATAAGCATAAGTGGCAGATCTTCGAATGATGGATCGGCAGTGTTATGCAAATAAAAATGTGCACGATGGCACGACAGATCATTGTTTTACTACTCTATTACAAGGCTCCCCGATTCCAAATGATTAAGTGTTTTCATGCAACATCTGATGACACAGATTATGAACCGGCCAGCGGATCAATCCTCCTGCTCTTGGCGGGTTGAGCCTTCCAAGTCATCCCGCATCGCTTCTTCTTCTTCTTCTTCTTTCTCCGCTGTCTAGAAGTTAGGTGATGCCCAATTGATGCCAGTTAAGGCTTGAAACTCAGCTTCGTCATCAATAAGTTTAGACGGATCAATTTCAGGAGCGAAAGTGTGCTTACGGATTGGAGGAATAAGATCCACAATTTTATAAGCCGGGGTTGGCATTTTCTGATTGTCCGCTGCATAAGCCGGCTAATATATTGAAAGATCTGTTTCTTCGGCAAGTTTGCTCACCAACGGACGTATCTCTTTTACACAAGCAGCAAAATCCTTCTTGTCAAAGGGAGTTCCGTCCTCTTTGAAACTGGGGCAGCCAGTAGCTAGCTCGGCCGGATCTAATTCTACCTGCCACGCCTTTGCCCGGCTTAAAGCTATAATGGCACCGGCTCTTGCGGCCGACCGCTTGATTTCATCAATTCTTGCGGGCAGGAGAGAAAGCTTGCTTAAAACATCGCTGAGAAATGATGGTGCTTGATTGGTTGGAGAGATGGTGGCTATTGTGCGCTGAGCACTGGTATACAATTGTTCCACTAATGTGTAAACCGCCTTGAGTTTTATCAGCATCTATTTACCAAGGTTGCTGCTCCTGGGGCCTGCATAACATAATGTGGTTAAGTCACCAGGCGGCTACAAAGTGAAGCGTGGAAATTCATTATGGTATTTATGTTTTACTTACCAAAAATCACAGAGATCATCTGTGTGATCTGATGTTTTAAGTCGTTGAGTTTCGTGGTGACTTCTTGCAAAGAGGCTTCAGCTTTTTCAGCTCTCTGTATTAGGGCCATTTTTTTCTTCAGCCCAGGCGGCTTTCTCAGTGTTGAACCCAGTTTTAAGCTTCTCTGCTTCATCCAAGCTAAACTTGAACTTGGAGTCAGCCTTCCGGGTTTCAGCTTCTTGCAATTCAAGTCGGTTTTTTACATCAGCCAATTGAGATTGAAATTGAGCTGAGTCTCCCTGCAAAAGAAAAAGTTTGAATAATTATCAACGGTTATGTCACATCATAAATTTAGAAAAAGTCCCAAGCCCTTTGCAAGCAATAGCACTTGGCACTTGGGGGATAATGGGTGCAGAAAGTTTCTTTTATGTAGTGACATACAAATTCGGTTCACCTTTTTTCTAAGATAACCCGGCTTTGAGGGCGGCAAGGTGAGATCTTTTCGGTAACAGTGATAAGTCCCGGCTTATTCATGTTGATTAAACAGGCCCTTGGGGGCTACAGGTGCAAAGTTGATCACTACTATCTAAAGCCCAGGCTTAACTTGATAAGTTTAAGCCGGCCCTTGGGGGCTACTAGTTTTAATTTTGATATATATATCTAAGGCTATCTAAAAGTCTACATCATATTCAATTCTATCATATTCAGTAGACTTGGGGGCTGAAGGAATATATCTTACAGACAAGGCAGAAGTTGGTACCTCATATTTCTGGTGCATGTGTTTGACCATGTCAATCTCCAAGTCGCGGCTACTGTGTACTTGGCTGAGATAGCCAGAGAGTACTTCACTGATGCTCAGATCAGAATAATTGGCCATGTCAAATTTGACTTTGCGCTTCTCAATCAATTCTTATTTCGTAGAGTGTTTTGCCAGGGTAATGGGATTCCCCGGTTCTTGAAAAGTAGTGCCGGTGATCAAAACTTCTTCAGTATTTGGTTCTAAAGGCTTCACTGGGTGGCGGTTCAGCACCCAAAGGTTCAATAATTATATGGTCGGTGGAGGCGCCAGGATTCTCTGGTGGTGGGTCATCAGCAAGCTCCTCTGGGTGTTGCACAGAAGCCTCAGATACCGGTGCTTGTTTCTCCGGTTCTTGAACTTTTGGGTCTTCGACTGGTTTATTAATTTTTCCCCTCTTGCTAGGCTTTGCTATCCCACTGCAGAAAAGAGACAAGGTTAGTATATATATGTGCAGAGATGTGGAAAAACAAAAATAGTCTTTACCCAGGGGTAGTCTTGAAAGCCGGAAGCTGCGTCTGAGATGAATCGCCAGAAGAAGACTGGGAAGTCCCCTGATAATTTGAGTAGGAAGGATTAAGTGGTTGGCGAATAAGACCCTCCTTGGGATAAAAATAGTTAGAATTCTGAAGCACCGCATTTCGGCGTTTGCGTGGGACTAGTGTGTTGGGTAACCCGGAGGAAAGCTCCCCGCCTCCGCTGGTCCGAGTTCTGCGCCAATTTTCATGCTGTTGTTGCTTCAAAATAAAGTTGGGATCCAGGTAAGCTAAGGGGTGAGAAAACCTTACTTTCCGGGTTACTTGTCGAGTTTTCTGTCTTGGCAAAGGCTCGAAGCCGGAGGAAATAATAGTTACCTCTTCATCACCCGCCTAGATGGTCTCTGCATCATCCTGATGGCAACCATTGTCAATAAGATAATTGAAAAAAGAGCCAAGAGAATCAAGGACTACCTCCGAATCGTCATCTTCACTCAAGTTCAACATATTAGAGGCGGTTGATTTCTTCTTATTCTTCTTCAGGGCTTTAGTTTTAGCCCTGGCTTTCTTGTCTGCTTTCTCATCATACTTCTTGTTCCAAAAAGCGGATCCGGCCTGCACAAATTACAGGAAAGTTGGAGATTTGCAGAGCATATGAACAATAAAGTAAAATGGACTGGAGAGACTTACATCTGGTGGCAGGTTAAGTTTACAGAAGGGGTTCAACCCCACTTTGCTGTAGCTCTCCAAGCTCTCGTTGAGAAGGGTTTGGGTCATCTCATTGATCGCGTTGTCAGTTAAATGTGTTTGGTAGTAGCGCAGCGGATCCTTGGTATCACCCGTGTAGGTACACATTAAGCCGGGTCGGCGGCTCAAAGGTATAATCCTCCAGGCTACCCAGCAACAGACCAAGTCAACACCAGTCAACCCGTTGCCAAGCAGTGCTCTAACCTTTGAAAAGGTAGGCATAAGTTTGGCTCGTTCAACAATGGTGAGCCGTTCGGGAAATGGTGCCTCGGGCTAAGCTGGTGGTCACGATAACCCGGCAAGGGGTTCTCATCAGCAGGAGAAGTGTCGTGACAGTAGAACCATGTCTGATTCCAATCCTTGGGATGACTTGGAAGCCGGGCATAAGGGAAAATGGCATCTCTTCACCGTTGAATTGAGACCCCGCCAAGTTCTAAGCTAGGTCCGTCGGTGAACTCGTTCTGGCGGTTTAGATAAAAATATTCTCTAAAGAGTTCAACGCTGGGCTCCTCTTGAAGATATACTTCACAGAAGACTTGAAAATTGCAGATATTTGAGACAAAATTGGGTCCGATGTCTTGGGGATGAAGTTGAAAGAAATGCAGAACGTCACGGAAGAATTTTGACCCAGGCAGTGAGAAACCCCGGTCCAGGTGATCAGTAAAAACAATAATCGCTCCATCCTCTGGCTGAGGTCTGACTTCATTTGGTTTTGGAACACGCCAGTGAATGACATTATTTGCTGGTAAGAAGCCAATTTTGACATATTCTTGAAGCATTTCTTCTGTAACAATAGACGGGACCCAGTTGCATGACGTAGCTGTCTTAGTCATGATTGGTGTGCATGGCCTAAGCAAGACGATTTAAGACGTTATTAAGCCGGATAACTGAACTATGAGGATGAATAAGCAAGCATGGTTAAGCCGGAGAATATAAGTTATAAAGCACATGCTAGCGGCTCAATGGGGCCTAATGGTCTATGGCGAGTCTCGGTTTATGGTATAAGCCGCCATGACAATTATGATACTTCTGATCTCACAGCAAATATTTGGCTAAGTACTGGGCAAACAAGATTCTGCAGATTGATTCTATAATTTTGGATCTGCCAAAATTTGGAAAAGGAAAATAAATTCTAAACCTAAAGGTTGTGACAGCAGAGGAACTTGTTCGCTTGAAGATTCTCTGTGTAAACATGATGTTTTATATGATTGAGAGGGAGTATCAAACAACTTCCGTGTGCTTCTAATACTATATTCAGATTGATATAAGTATGCTACGGAGGAATGATGAAGAACGACAAGAACACCGATGAACTACCCAAACCCTAGTACAGATCTAAGGCATGAGCAGAGGAGAACTTACAGATGCGGATGAACAGCAGTGGTGCGCCGATGTTCTCTGGTCTAATTGGGTTGATGAAGCGGCCTGAGCTGATGCAGCAGACGGAGGTCAGCGATGGCGGAGCTTGAGTCTGCGGCGGTGTCGCGAGGAGGAAGATGAAGACAATGAGGTGAGGGGGAGAAAATGAAAAGGACCCCGTCCCTATTTATAGGAGGATGGATACAAGGCATGCGTGGGAATCGAGGAGGCCAAAATCATCATGTGGCTATGTGGATGCCTTGATTTTCGGGATGTTCATTAAAAGATAAGGATCTGTTGAGATTTTGGGCCTCGCGCGAAATTAATGCGAAATGACGTCATGGCAGGTTAAGGTGGTTCTGCGAGCTGACGTCATGGCGGTTACGGTGAGTTTCTAAAATGAACGATGCAAGATGTTGACAAGTCAAGTACTGAAGATTGATGTGAACAAGTTCAAATCAACCCGGGGCCTAATGTTGGGGATATAACTACTAGGTATGACTCGCCCAGGAGGGGCCGGGTCATACCATTGGCGACTTATAAACGAAGATGGCGGGTCATGGCAAGCCTATTGACAGCCCAAGACCCAGGCCCAAGAGGATGAACCGCCATATGTATGACTTGTAGTATAAGGCAAGTTTTGTTAGTCACCGAACCGGACAAGTTGTGTATGAGCCGGCCGGGACTCTGTAAGCCGCCGGGCATCAACCTATGTATATAAAGGGTGATCCGGCAGCGGGTTAGGATAAGAAACAAGAGGTCGAGAACTAGGTCAAGCATATCCGCTCCTTGGTAATCGAAACCCACACAATACAACCCCATACTGGAGTAGGCCTTTACCTCGTTGCGAGGGGCTGAACCAGTATAAACTCTCTGTGTCCTTTGTCCCGATAAACCCCTTTAAAGCTAACCTAGTTGCGATGGCTCCACGACTAAGTCCTTTTGCTAAGACATCTGCCGTGTTAAGTCCACGACACCTTGTGTGCTATCAAATGTCACAATGTAACTGGGTGATCATAAAGATGCTCTAGAGGTATCTCCGAAGGTGTCTGTTGAGTTGGCATGATTCGAGATTGGGATTTTTTCACTCCGTGTGATGGAGAGGTATCTCTAGGACCTCTCAGTAATACAGCATCACAAGAAGCTTGCAAGCAAAGTGACTAAGGAGTTAGTTACGAGATGATGTATTACAGAATGAGTAAAGAGACTTGTCGATAACGAGATTGAACTAGGTATGGAGATACCGACGGTCGTATGTCGGGCAAGTAACATATCGACAGACAAAAGGGAAATACGTATGTTGTCATAAAGGTTCGACCGATAAAGATCTTCGTAGAATATGTAGGAACCAATATGGGCATCCAGGTCCCGCTATTGGTTATTGACCGGAGAAGCGTATCGGTCATGTCTACATCATTCTAGAACCCGTAGGGTCCGCACGCTTAACGTTCGTTGATGATTTAGTACTATATGAGTTATGTATGTTGGCGACCGAATGTTGTTCGGAGTCCCGGATAAGATCATGGACATGCCGAGGAGCTCCGGAATGGTATGGAGGTAAAGATTGATATATGGGATAGTAGTGTTTGGTCTCTGAAAGGGTTCCGGAATTCATCGAAGGGGTTTCGGATGTTTTCCAAAATGTTCGGGTACGAGAACACTCTATTTGGGCCAATGGGTAAAGCCCACGAGGCTTTAGGAAGGTGCAAAAGGAGTTTTGCGGAGGCGAGGGGGCCAGACGCCAGGGACCCTGGCGTCTCGTCCTGGAGTCCAAGAAGGACTCTTGCTTTGCGTGCCAAGCCGACTTTGTTGGAGGCTCTTTCTCCAAGAAAGGACCCCAACGCTCAACATATAAATAGAGGGGCAGGGCTAGCACCCGGAACACATCAAGATTCACCAAGCCGTGTGTCGGCAACCTCGCTCCCTCTAGTTTATCCTCCATTATAGTTTCCATTGTGCTTGGCGAAGCCCTGCGGAGATTGTTCTTCACCATCACTGTCACCACGCCGTCGTGCTGCCGGAACTCATCTACTACTTCACCCCAATTGCTAGATCAAGAAGGCAAGGACTTCATCGAGCTGAACGTGTGCTGAATGCGGAGGTGCCGTACGTTCGGTACTTGATCGGGACGGATCGTGAAGGTGTACGACTACATCAACCGCCTTGATAAAAGCTTCCGCTTAGCGATCTACAAGGGTATGTAGATGCTCTCCCCCTCTCGTAGCTATACATCTCCATGGATAGATCTTGTGTGTGCATAGAAAATTCTTGCTTTCCATGCAACGTTCCCCAACATGACATCGATGCCAAAATTCTGACGGTGTCATACATTTAGCATCATCACATTGGGGATGCCCTTAGGCAACTTAGAGCCTTGCCATATGCCGTGCTCCATCGAAAAACAGAATTTTGTATCAGATCATAAATAAAAACAAATGTTAATGTACCAACATATGGTGGGAACGATTTTCGAGCATACGCCCAGTGGACTGTTGGATTAAGTGCATGAATCTTCGCAAATGATGTCTCGCCACCTCATCATCGAGAAAGTGTTCGCTCTTGGGGGAAACCCTTGTGAACGGGCCAACATAGTGTCGGAGTCGCATCAACCCACACACTCATTGTGTCTCATCCCCACAATGCCTCTTCCCGTCTGCCGATGATTCGGTCGGTGTCGTGTTCAATAGAGGGGGATGTTTGCACTGGCGCAATAGTGCAGTAGGGAGAGTGGCGTTGGCGATTGGGACGGAAGGGCTAGCAATTGATCCACTCTCCCACCAGTCCACCACCCATCTCCCACAATCGGAGATGGGCATCTACCATTGTGAACGTCCTGATGGTGGGGATGGTGGCCAGCTGAATATGCTGCTGTAGGCCCGACTGTCGGAGCTTCGCGGTGGAGTAGTGTCGAGCTCAGGCGACGACCATCACCGCAGGGTGGCTGAAGCACGGGAGACTAAGGGCTTAGGGGCCCGGGGGATGGTTGGCCAGGCCGAGGTGCACAGTAGGCGCTGCTGACGGAGCCCAACGAGGTAGCGGTGGTAGGGAACATTGTCGGGGGCTACGTCGCGAGGGCCGCCGGTAGGCATGCTCGTGGAGGGCATCATCAGAGTCCATCACGGTAGGAGATGCGACACAATGAGCTATCTTCGGGAGGGGCGACGAAACATAGGAATTGCATTTTACGTACAACAGTTTCTCCATGGCTTGCCTCTCATGCTCTATCAATATGCAGAGCAATTTTCAGTCAACACAATGCACAAGCTGTAAACTGTACATGACAATTAGTTTGCATTTTTTTTCATGACAACTTTTCATATATTTTTACTACAAAATAAAGAAAGTCAAATTATGATGTGTTCGAGTGGCAAATTATGTAGATGAATGGTGAATTAAGATGTGTATGCCATGGCATCTTCAATTTTTTTCGCCATGGCAACTTAATTTTTTGCCCATGACAATTAGTAGTTATTTTCATGTTTTGTCACATGGTGGATTAAGATAGCGGTGGGTAAATTTATGTTGGTTTTTTAATTGAAGTAGGCGCCTCGTGCAGCTATTGTGAGCAAAGAAATACTTTGTACTAGTTTCATGGCAAATTCAATTCCAGATCCATGGCAAAGTTTACAGTATGGCAGAAAATTATGTTCTTTGGCAAATTTTACAGCATGGCAAAAAAAATATTCTTGGAAAATTTTGCAGAGCCATGGCATTTTTTTGTTTTCTCTACATAATGGAAAGTTATTAAGTTTTTGTTCCTATCCTTAAAAAATATGTAAAACACATTGTTCTATATCATGGCATTTGCCATGACCTATATAGAATTTTTAAACATGCCATGTTTATTTGTACTATATTTTTTTTCTATATTGCCATCATGTATACTACTCACATGGCAAAACTTAAAATTTTGTCTCTCTACAATAGCCATCACAAATTTACAAAAACAACGTTTTTACAGCAACCCTACTCAGGTGACCGCCCTTTTCAAGTCCTACACTTTTGCCATGTCACCAATACATTTCCCCCCTCATTTCTCATGACCTATATAGCTTTTTCTTAAACAAAAACTTGCCATTTCTATTTGTACTATATTTTTTCTATATTGCCATCATAGGTACTTATACTCACATGGCAAAACTTAAAATTTTATCTCCTCTACAATTGCCATGGCAAATTTTCGATAACCACATTTTTGAAAAGTAGCATGTGTGACCCCTTTTTCAAATTATATACTTTTGTCATGTCACAAATACATACTTCTCTCATTTATCATGACCTATATAATTTTTTATTAACATCTGTACTACTCACATGGCAAAACTTAAAATTTTATCTCCTCTACAATTGCCGCGGCAAATTTTTCGATAACCACATTTTTGAAAAGTAGCATGCGTGACCCCTTTCTCAAATTATATACTTTTGTCATGTCACAAATACATATTTCTCTCATTTATCATGACCTATATAATTTTTTATTAACATGTGTACTACTCACATGGCAAAACTTACAATTCGGTTTATACACAATTGTGATGGAAAATTTAAGATAGCAGCATTTCTTAAAGTAGCCTGTGTAACCTTGATTTCGAAAATCTATACATTTGGCATGTCACCAATAGAATTTTTCCCCACATTTACCATGATCCATAGATCATTTCTAAAAAGTTGCCATGTCTCTTTTGCACTCTTGTTTTCCCTAAATCTGTCATCATTTTAGTGAACACAAATTATAATATGTCTTCGTAACTGTGTACTACTCATATGGCTAATTTTAGACATTTGCCACATGGAAACTTTCTAGAAATTTTATTTTCCATGAATCTTGGCAATTTCTTGTGTTTTTTGTATGTTTTCTTCTATGTATGTTTTATATAGTTTCAGTGCATATGAAATGGCAACTTAATCATCGCAATGATGGCAACTATTTTTCATGGCATTTTACTATGCATGTTTTTCGTACTACTGTACCAGACCACAACAAATTATTTTTATATAACATGGCAATTAATTTATACACACCATGGCAATTTTGTATATATAATGGCAATAATTACTACACACATCATTGTGAATTTTCTGATTTTGTATACAGCATAGTTCTTGGACAATTTTCATTGTCTATTCTCGAAATAAATTTCCGGAGGTGTGAGAGCGTAGTGGTGCTGGCAAATTTTCATCAGAGATCAGGCCTTGGAGGAGAAAAGACCGGGCACAAATTTTACATGGGCAAATCTCCCCCTTTTTCAATGGCGATGGGTTGTGGGGAGTGAATCACCACCTGGCTGCATTTTTCATTTTTTACCATTGGATCCATGGGAGACGTGATGCAGGGTGGGAAGGAAGCCGTGGATTTGGGTGTTTTTTTTTTTTTTTGCAAGGATGAAGGCTTGGACAGGGAAGGGATCGGCACAGCCGCACGGACTCGCTTTTGTGGCTGTTTGGCAGCGAGAACAAAAGCTTTTGCTTTGGGACCGTAGAAGAAGCAGCGTTGCAGCAGGGCCTTTTTTTTTTATCCTTTTTATCCCTGGCCTCCCACAGAAAGAAAGGTGATTCTGTGTCCGCGAAAGAGTAAAACGGGCAGCCTTTCCCTTTGTTTTGCTGTCCTTTGTACGTATTTCCCATGCTCGAAGTCTGCAGCGCCTGTGTTGTGTTTGTACCGCTGTCTCCAAGTGTGTTCATCGCAAAAAGAAAGAGAGGTGCCCAGTTCGCCGACGCAGTATCAACTTCAAACTCCCGGCAAAAACCAAACTAAGATGCATAAATGTCCCGCCCATTTCTTCACATATTGGCAAAGGTTGCTGGATTCCCTAGTATTGTTTAGGAATTTTCGACCAATAAACTGGGCAATAATCTAATCATCAAACTCATGGACTACTTCATTTGGGTCATCAAACTTGCTAAGGTCAATTCCAACGCACCGACGACGGAATAAGTCCGTTTATGTCCGTTTAGATTGATCAGACGGACGCTGATGTCCGCTTTTAGCCACAGGCACGTAGGTGCGTCCAATTCGACCGAGATATTTCGGATTTAGGTGTTTAAAAAAAACTTAATCCAAATAAAACATTAAAAATGTAAACTTAACATTTAAATTGTCGACTAAAGTCCACTTACATTAATTTAAAATTAAAAATGAAAGTAAATTTTTTTTAAAAGCAGCCCGGCAGCCCGCAGCCCAAGGCGTCGTCGTCCTTATCGACGAACGCTAGCGCCTCTATCCACGGGAAGGCATGCTGGTAGTCCGCCAGCGCCACCACCTGCTGCACCGCACCGGCTGCTACACTACTGCCGCACTGCCAGCACCTAACACTCTGCCGCTTGTCACTCAGCCTCCAATGCCTGGCGCTCGACCTCCAGGATGTGTTGCTCAGCCTCTTCGTCGATCGCGCCCAGCCAAACCGGCATGTACGACACGTAGACCTGGATGGTGCTCGTCCACACCTAGGACCGCATGCCGGATGCTGGTGGTGCGTTGGCCTCAACACTGGCCGCGAGCGGTGCTGGTGGCGGTGGAGGCGTGTTGGCCTCAATGCCGGACGCAGAATATGACAGGGCCTCTGCTAGGCTCGGTCACCGGGCGAGATCCTGGAGCTCCGACTCCTTGTAGACCCGCCTGTTGGCCTTCTCCAGCCGTCGGCGAGCGGCACGGAAGCCGATGGCCGCCGCATGGGTGCTTGCCGAGGAGGCGATGAAGAAGTAGACCAAGAAAGCAGCGCCGAGGAGGCGGTGAAGAAGATGACCAAGAAAGTGGCTCCGATGGCTCCTCCTCGTCCGGCGACTCGGGCACCATCTCCGGCCACCCCCATGGTCACTACTTTGGCAAGTCCGGCTGCCGCTGCCTGCAATAAGGGTCGTAGACGCCAAGTGGTTGATGAAATGCCTTCGAGGTAAAGAAATGCATTTTTCATTTCGGACGATACATTGTGCGGTCATTGCTTGCGGCCGATGGTTGATGGACCATTTTGTTATTGTCGTAGAGAGAAGATGAACGTGGCCGAATTCTTGTCATCTTTGAAGACGTCACATGTGCTTGGGCTTCAAGATCTCATCTATGATACGCTGTTTGATCACCAAAGGCGCTGAAGAGGAAGAGATTGAAGATCACATGGAGACCGAGACCCAACCAAGCTCCAATCGACAAACAAAAAGGACTCATAACTACTCGCAGGATGAAGATGTTGCTTTGTGCTATGCTTGGATAAACATCTCCCTTGATACAACGGTTGGAACAGACCAATCAAAGGAACATTTTTTGGGAGAATCACCGACTACTACAACAACTCCGTGGATGTCACATCAAGCCACACCCAAGGCTCTCTTGGGCATCGTGGGGGTACCATCCAAGATCAGTGGAACCAATGGTCTGGTTATATTGATCAAGTGAACCATGCACCACTAAGCGGTGTGCCGGTCACGGAGTATGGCCCTATCAATCAAGATTTCTTTCAAGCAACGAAACAAGAAGCTCGACCACAAGCCCTTCTCGCTATACAATTGCTACAAAGAACTTTGCATGAATAGGAAGTGGAGTAGGATAAATGATGAGACACTCAAAAGAGATCAAGGTTTATTATATCCCACTATGGATGATGACGAGGAGGATGAAGATGCCAACAAGAGCCCAGATGGCAACAAGATTGCGAAAGAGAGAAATGGGAGAGAATCATTCGGTGGCACATACAAAGAGGAGCTTGTGGCCATCATTGAGGCCAAGAAAGTCTTGGCGGTCGAATGCAAGGAAGAGAAGGCGACGAGATGGAATGAGTTCAAGTTGTTGGAGGACGAGAAATGAAAATCGAAGTTGGCAACCGAAGAGAGGAAGTTGAAAGCGAAGGAGCGTAGGCTTGCACTCGACATGGAGAGGCTTTGGAATGGAGAGAAAGCCGAAGACCGATCATGTTCATGAATCCACCACAGTGGATGATCCGCAGAGAAACTTTTGGAGCTCACTCATCGGGAAATCTTGACCCACTAGTAGAAAAAGGGGCTTTCGTCCAGGGCAGTTTAGCCCATTAGCCCCGGTTCAATCCAGAACCGGGACCAATGGAGCTATTTGCCCCGGATCGTGAGCCCAGGGGCCCGGCCGGGCCACGTGGGCCATTGGTCCCGGTTCGTCCGGACCTTTTGGTCCCGGTTGGTGGGACGAACCGGGACCAATGGTCCTGGCTCCTGGCCCACCACTATTGGTCCCGGTTCGTGGCATGAACCGGGACCAAAGGCTCCGCTTAGTCCCGGCTCATGCCACGAACCGGGACCAATAGTGCCGCTTATATATACCCTCGCTCATGAAAGCAGAGCACTCCATTGCTCTGTTTTTCTCTTGCCGGGCGAGGGGGGCATTGTGGTGCTCTAGCTCACCTCCTATGCACATGAGGTGTTCATGAAATGCCCGAGCCACACTACTTAAGCTTTCTCCTCCAAGCTCGACCTCCAACCTCCATTTTCCTCAATATTTGTCTAGGTTTAGCGGTCTGTCACGCCTGGCCCCTGCCTCTTCACCGCCGTCGATCACCAGCGCCGATCTCATCGCCAAGACCACCGTGGTGAGCCTCTTGTTCTTATCTTCTTTCCGAAAGGAAAAATATTCTTACTTGTATTATTTTCTTACTTTTATTATTGCATCTTATATAGTGCGATGGTTTTGGTATCCGCCCGTCGGCCCTCGCCCTGTCTATGATTCGGATGTGGTATATATTATCTTTTCATAACTATTGGTTCATTTATTGTTTATGAAAATTATGCCACCAACGTGACATAGATTTTATTTATCTAGGAGGTTGTTGAACCGAAATTCCAACCGACCCTATTGTCGAGAGGTTAAATTTAGTTGAAGAAGAAAACAATTTCTTGAAGGAAAAATAAAAAACTTGAGGAGGAGAAGATGATATTGGAGTTGCATGTTGCGGATGTCGCCGATGATCACAAGATCAAGATGGATGCAATGCGCTTGAAGATGAGAAAGATTAGAAAATATGCCATTCATACCGAGGCTTGGTATCATTATGCCGTTGGATCAGTTGTTACGTTGGTTGCGATTATGATCGTATTTGTTTTCACATTGAAATGTTTTACATAGTTTAAATGTATGGTTTAATTAATTTAGATGCTCGCAGAGCTTTATGTTGTTAGATGAGAACTATGTATGTACTTTGGTTTTATGTGATGATGAACTTCTATTAATTTGGTCACTTAATTATCTATTCATGATGTTCTATAATGATTTTTGACACACTTAATTATATATAATGCACGCAGATGAACCGCAATGGATGTACGGTGATGACACACCTCCGAGTACATTAAGGCGTGCATGCTTTTCTCAAGTGGCTGAGGCAAACAAGCAGAATGGTTTTATGTGTTGTCCATGCCCTATATGTGGGAATACGAAGTCTTACTCGACCGGAAAATCCTTCACACCCACCTGCTTTACAAGGGTTTCATGCCACACTATAATGTTTGGACGAGGCACGGAGAAATAGGGGTTATGATGGAAGACGGCGAGGAAGAAGAGTACGATGACAACTATGTGCCCCTGAATACGGTGATGCTATGAACATCAAGATGCACTGACGATGTGCACGATGGTGCTGCAACGGGCGAAGCTGCTGAAGATCAAGAGGAACCAGACGATGTGCCCCATGATGATGATCTCCGCCGGTCATTGTCGATGCAAGGACACAATGCGAAAGTCAAAAGGAGAAGCTGAAGTTCGATCGCATGTTAGAGGATCACAAAAAGGGTTGTACCCCAATTGCGAAGATGGCAACACAAAGCTCGGTACCGTACTCGAATTGCTGCAAAGGAAGGCAGAGAATGTTGTGCTCGATAAAGGATTTGAGAAGCTATCAAAATAATGAAGAAGAAGCTTCCAAAGGATAACGAATTGCCCGACAAGACATACGCAACAAAGAAGGTCGATGCCCTCTAGGATTGGAGGTGGAGAAGATACATGCATGCCCTAATGATCGCATCCTCTACCGTGGTGCCTACAAGGATCTGAACGCATGCCCGGTATGCGGTGCATTGCGTATAAGATCGACGAGATGACCTCGGTGATGTTGACGGCGAGCCTCCCAGAAGAGGGTTCTGCGAAGGTGATGTGGTATGCTCCTATAATACCACGGTTGAAACGTCTGCTCGAAACGGAGAGCATGCCAAATTGATGCGATGGCACAGTGAGGACCGTAAGAAAGACGGAAGTTGATGCACCACCGACGGGTCGCAGTGGAGAAAAATCGAGAGAAAGTATCGGGATGAGTTTGCAAAGGACCCAAGGAACGTATGGTTTGCTTTAAGCGCGGATGGCATTAATCCTTTCGGGTGCAGAGCAGCAATCACAGCACCTGGCCCGTGACTCTATGTATGTATAACCTTCCTCCTTGGATGTGCATGAAGCGGAAGTTCATTATGATGCCAGTTCTCATCCAAGGCCCTAAGCAACCCGGCAACGACATTGATGTGTACCTAAGGCCATTAGTTGAAGAACTTTTACAGCTGTGGAATGGAAACGGTGTACGTACGTGGGATGAGCACAAAAAGGAGGAATTTGACCTAAAGGCATTGCTGTTCGTGACCATCAACGATTGGCCCGCTCTCAATAACCTTTCGTGACAGACAAACAAGGGATACCACGCATGCACGCACTGTTTACTTGACACCGATAGTATATACCGGAAGCTGCAGGAAGAATGTGTACTGGGCCATCGTTGATTTCTTCCGACCAACCATCAATGTCGAAAGAAAGGCAAGCATTTCAAAGGCGAGGCAGATCACCGAAGAAGCCCGCCATGCGCATCGGTGATCACGTATTTGCTATGGTCAATGATTTACACGTAATCTTTGGAAAGGGTCCCGCGGACTAGCTGTTCGAATGACGCTGAGAATCACGCACCCATGTGGAAGAAGAAATCTATATTTTGGGACCTACCCTCTTTGAAAGACCTAGAGGTCCGCTCTTGATCGACGTGATGCACGTGACGAAGAACCTTTGCGTGAACCTGCTAGGCTTCTTGGGCGTGTATGGGAAGACAAAAGATACACCGAGGCACGAGAGGACCTGCAACGCTTGCACGAAAAAAGAGGGCATGCCTTCAAGCAAGATGAAGGTCTTGCCAGCTACGCTCTTCGAAAGAAGACAAAGAAATATTCTTTCAATGCCTGCTCAAGATGAAGGTCCCGACTGGCTTCTAGTCGAATATAAAGGGAATAATAAATATGCCGAGAAAAGTTCCGAACCTAAAGTCTCATGACTGCCACGTGATTATGACGCAATCGCTTCCGGTTGCATTGAGGGGCTTCTACCGAAAACGTCCGATTAGCCATTGTGAAGCTATGTGCATTCCTCAATGCAATATCTCGAAGGTGATCGATCCAGAAATCGTACCAACGCTAAGGAGTGATGTGGCGCAATGTCTTGTCGGTTTGAGCTGGTGTTCCCACCATCCTTCTTCAATATCATGACGCACGCCCTAGTTCATCTAGTCGACGAGATTGTCATTCTGGGGCCCGTATTTCTACACAATATGTACCCCTTTGAGAGGTTCATGGAGTCCTAAAGAAATATGTTCAGAATCGCATGCTAGGCCGAAGGAAGCATCTCCATGGGCCATCAAACAGAGGATGTCATCGGGTTTTGTGTTGACTTCATTCCTGGCCTTAATAAGATAGGTCTCCCTAAATCGCGGTATGAGGGGAGACTGACCGAAAAGGCACGCTTGGAAGAGACTCAATAATATGCAGGGACGGATATTCTTGGTCTCAAGCACACTACACAGTTCTACGAACTCTACCTTGGTGACCACGTATGTCGATGAACACAAGAACAGTCTGCGCCCAAACACCCGGAGCAAAGGCGACGATCGGATTACATGTGAACACATCAGACTTTCAGCAGTTGGTTGGAAACACGCCTCGAGGTGACAACACTGTTTGTGATGAGCTGTACTTGTTGTCCAGGGGACCATCTTCGACTGTAATGATTTTGAAAGGATACGAGATAAATGGGAATACATTTTACACGATCGACCAAGATGGAAAGAGCACCAACCAAAACAGCGGTGTCCGCTTTGATGCAGCAACCGACAAGGGAAATGACACATATTATGGTTACATAGTAGACATATGGGAACTTGACTACGGAGTAGATTTTAAGGTCCCTTTGTTTAAGTGCAAGTGGGTAAATCTGTCGAGAGGCGGGTGCAGGTAGACCCACAAGACGGAATGACAACAAGGATCTGAAAAATCTTGGGTACACTCGACGAACCGCTCGTCCTAGCCAATGATGTGGCACAGGTTATCTATGTGAAGGACATGTCTACCAGACCGAGGAAAAGAAAAGATAAGGAAGCGAATACATCATACAATGAGCCAAAGCGCCACATAGTTCTTTCAGAAAAGGGACATCCTAGGAGTGGAGGGCAAGATGACATGTCTCAAGAGTATGAAAAGTTTCATGAAATTCCCCTTCAAAGTCAAGGCTGACCCAAGCATCCCGATAAACGATGAAGATTATCCATGGTTACGGCACAATAAGCAAAGCGACACAAGCGAAGAAAAAGTGAAGACTTTCTCCCGCAACTATTATGATGATACCATGCCAACTTTGTAACACACGAGTATGATACCATTGTCCGTTTTGTTCATGAACATGCTATGCCAACTTTTTCAGAGTTCATTTGAAAACTATGAATTTGAAAACCTCGCCAACCGAAGGGTGCTCACACCGGTTTATAAGTCCGTCCCTCTACGCCTTGTTGAGCTCACAAACTTGTGATTCACACAAATTTCAAAGAATTCAAATTTTATAAAACTAATGGCACAAACAAATGGCAAAAAGTTTATAATTTTGCTGACCTAAAAGCAAAAAGAATTAAAAAATAAAGCAAAAAACCAACAGAAAATAAATAATGCAGAAAACAAAACAAGAAAACTTGAAAAAAATAGCAACAATAAGCATTTTGTTGTAAGTAGAAACAAAATAAAATAAATAAAGCAACAACGAAAACAAAAAAAGTGTTTTCAATTTTAAAACTAATGGCACAAACAGAAAGTTTATATTTTTCTAAAACTAAAAGCACTAACAGAAAGTTTATAATTTTGCTGACCTAAAAGCAAAAAGAATTAAAAATAAAGCAAAAACCAAAAGAAAATAAATAATGCAGAAAACAAAACAAAAAACTTGAAAAAATAAAATAGCAACAATAAGTATTTTGTTGTAAGTAGAAACAAAATAAAATAAATAAAGCAACAAAGAAAACAAAAAAGTGTTTTCAAATTTTAAAACTAATGGCACTAATAGAAAGTTTATATTTTTCTAAAACTAAAAGCAAAAAGAAATAAAATATAAAGCAAAAAAAGTGCCACCTCTCGGGCCCCACGGCCTGAATACGACTAGAAACCCTATGGGCCAGATTCAGGCCATGGAAGGCCCAAAGAGGCCCACAGCACAGATGGCGAGTTATGCCCAAAGCCTCCTTTAGAGAGGAGCTCGAGAGGGAGCCGCACCGCACCTTATAAACTGCGCGGCTCCTCTCAACTAGCGAGGTGGGACTAAACATTTGGCGCGGGCAGCACATGGCCTTTGGTCCCGGTTGGTGGCACCAACCGACTAGTAGATTGGTCCCGTTCATGGAACAAACCGGGACTAATGCCCCCTTTAGTCCAGTTGGTGCCACCAACCGACCAAAGGTCGCCGCTTCCGCCCTTTGGGCTGCTGAAAACAGGCCTTTGGTCCCGTTGGTGGCACCAACCGACTAGTAGCATTAGTCCCGGTTTGTGCCACGAACCGACCAATGCACTTTCTATATATACAGGACTTTGCGAAAATTTCATTCAGTTCCTCATCCCGCCAGACGCCGCCCTCTGCCCGCGCCCTGCTTCTCGTCGTCGTTGTTCACAAGACGCTCGTCGCCGCCCCGTCGTTACCCGCGCCCTTCGCCGCCCGTCGTCGCCAAGCGCCGCCCTTACGTCGTCGCCGCCGCTTCTATCGCCGCTTCTGCCCGCGCCGCCCGAGCCCGTCGTCCCGTCGCCGCCCGAGCCCGCCGTCCCCTCTGCCGCCCGAGCCCGCCGTTCTCGCCGCCCCTGCCCAAGCGCCGCCCGAGCCTGTTGTCGCTCGCCCCGCCCCCCCCGCCGTCCTCGTCGCCTCTGCCCCGCCCCGCCCGCCTCGCCCCCTGCCGCCTCCCAAGGCCGCCGTCGAGCGTCGCCCGCGCCCGCCGCCGCCGCCGCCGTCGCCCTCGCCCGGCCGCCTCGTTGTGAGCCACCCGTCGAGCCTCTGCTCATATGTTGCAATATGTTTTTTATTTTATTAGTTTATTTTTTGTTCATATGTGATGTATATGTGTATGTGCTATAATGTATATGTTTTTTATTTTATTAGTTTAGTTTTTTGTTCATATATAGAAAGTTACAATTTTAATTAGGTTAGTGCAGGAAAAGGTTAGTGCATTTTAATTAGGTTAGTGTAGAGGAAAAAGTAAAATAAGGAAAAGGAAGAAAAGAGAAGAAGGAAGAAGAAGAAGAAGAAAAAGAATGAGAGGAAAAAGAAGAAAAGAAGAGGAGAAGAAGAAAGGAATAGAGGAGAAGAAGAAAAATAGAATTTTTTTCATTCTATTTTTCTTCTTCTCCTCTATTCTTTCTTCTTCTCTTTTTTTTCTTCTTTTTTTTTCTTCTTCTTCTTCTTCCTTCTTCCTCTTTTCTTCCTTTTCCTTATTTTCCTTTCTCGAGGGATAAGAAGAAAAGAAGAGGAGAAGAAGAAAGAAAGGAATAGAGGAGAAAGAAGAAACTTTGACACGAGGGGGGGTACCGATACCCCTCCCGATAACATTATTTTCCCATGTATATGTATGTTGCGTCGTTGTCGATATAACGAGGGTGTCGAGGATCGCCGAGGGTCGAGGGTCGGGAACTAGGGTAGAGGGTCGAGGGTCGTTAAGGGGTCAAGGGTCGAAGGTTTCAGGTCGAGGGTTCCTATAGTGTCAAAGTATTGAAGAAATCCATGGCTTCATCATTAGCGGAGTAACCATGGCATGATGGTGCGAAGTCCTCCAAAGTTGTTACGGAATGGAGTCCGGATAGGATAATTTGCCTTTTCCTGAACTTTGTACCAAAAAGCTAATTATCCTATCTCGGACTCCGCTCCAAAACAACTTTGGAGAGCTTCGCACCATCATGCACCTGTTACTTTACCTAATGATGAAGACATGGTTTTGTTGAACTTTGACACTAGGGAACCTCCCGACCCTCGGCGATCTTCGACCCTTGACCTCGACCGCCGGCGATCCACGACCCTCTACCCTATCACAAGCGCCGATGCCCACGCCACTTGTGGGACATAGATGTACTGTTCAACGCCGACCCCTCCCGATAACTTCAACACGTGGGGGGTCGATATTACCCTCCTAGCTTGAAGCGTTCTCGAGGCCACCCCCTAACCCTTGAAGCGTTGTCGAGGCCACCCCAAACCCTAGAGAAGCAGCGTCGAGGCCACTAATATGATTCCTTATTGTGATTAGCTAGCTAGTTCTACGTTGGCACTAATATATCCATATCTGTCATGTTTGAATAATAATTGCCATGTTGTAAATATTTGTAGAAACTATGGACACCCCCCGAGACGAAGCACAAGAAGCGTTGTTGAGGGACATAATCGCACAAGGAAGTGATGCCGCCTGCTCGTTGATGTTTCTCAACGACAACGATGGTCTGGAAGGAGAGGGTGAAGAAGAAGCTGGCTATGATTTACATGGTCCGATGACCCAATGCCGGTGCAAGAAGGAGAGGGTGAAGAAGTAGACCGTGAGGACGGCTCCGTGATCACCAAAATGAGTCCGCCAGGTATATATATTAGTTAAGCCTGTCTGACTAGCTCTCGTCTTTGTTTTGGTATATATGTACACATATTAATTAACTCGCGCTTTGTTCTTTTTCTAGCCCTCCGGATCGAGCACAACTTCGTAAAGAGACGAGGCCCAAGAAAAAGTTGAGCTCGGATGAAAAGTTTGAGATCATACAAATCGCAAGGACGACGGCCAACCGATTGAACCCTACCGGACAAAGAAGGCATTTGTTGCTCGGTCGGGGTTCTGGTTAGGGACAAGATCCCGATCAGCATCCACCAATGGTATAAGCCTAAGAACGAAGACCCTGAGGTGTCTTGTGTCAATGATATGCAGAAAAATGATCTTTGGACTGAGCTGAAGTCAAAATTTACCCTACCGCTAGAGGATGATCCGGAGAAGCCAGTAATAGAGCCATTAATCAAGTCTTTTGCTCTTAAGAAGATGGCAGAACTATTCAGGAATTGGAAGAAAGAACTCAATACGTATGTCGAAAAAATGAGACACCAGAATTCAAGGGAAAATATGAGAAGATCAGAGATGACTGGCCCGCATTTGTGGCCTACAAGACATCGGAAAAGAGTAAAAGATGTCAGCGACAAACAAGAGAAATGCTGCGAAGAAGAAGCTTCACCATCGCACGGGTCGTCGGTGGCTACCTCGTAGCCCGACCTAAGTGGGCCAAGGCTGAGAATGATCTGCTTGATAAAGGGATCGAACCCGAGACAATGAACTGGCCAGACCGCTGCGGACTTGGTTCTTCGGGCTGGCGGATCCTTGGACCCTATAACGGGAAGTGCATTTGGACGACGAACAATTGGACATACCAATCAAGAGGCTTCAGCATTATATCGAAGCAGCGCAGCAAGGGAAGTTCGTTCGAGACAGGGAGAAGGACGAGCTCACAATGGCCCTCGAATCCTGAGCACCTCGGACGGACACGAGGCACGCCAGAGCTCCGCTTTCGTGGAAGGCTGGATTTCGGACGCAGGGGTTACAAAACCCATGAGAGGAGGAAGAAACGGAGCAGAGCCTAATGCAGGCGCTGCACGAAAGGGTAATGGGGCTAGAGGAACGAGAAGAGGAACGAGAAGTAGCAGATCACAACAAACGACCGCGAAGCTTCTCCCGAAGCTACCCCGCCATCTCAGCGGAGAAGCAGCGTGGCTTCCACCGAGCTGCTTCAGCCAGAGCAGCATGCCTTGACGGCTCCTGCCAGCTATCCGTGGATGCTATCACGGATGCTGAAAATTGCCACCTTATGGCGCAATGGAGCAATTTGAAGGTCAAGGCGGCTGTTGGCTCTGTTTATCCTACTAAACCGACTCAACTTTTCACCGCCGCCGATTCGAAGGATATGCTAAGGTGATGGTCGATGAAATAACGGAGGGATTTGAGGACCTCCGGCTGACCACCCTACCGGTGAAGGGAGTATCGGCTGGGTTCTGCTCAAGACTCCATGCCTATGGCGGAAGGATCTCATCAACCTTCCGAACTGGACACCTCCGCCTCCTCCTCCTCCTCCGACGAGTCGAGCACTCCGCCTCCTCCACCGCCTCCTCCTCCGTGAGTGACGATCAGGGCACTCGGCCGGCTCCTTCTCCGGCGCGTGGCGGCACTCCGTCTCCTTCTCCGCCTGCACCGCGCGTCCGGCAGCCAGCCTCCTCCTTCTCCGCCTCGTCGGCAAGGGCGGAAGAGACCCGCCGCCGCTCCGGCTGCTCCGTAGCGTCGTTGTCCTTCTCCTCCGCCTCGTAAGCAAGGAAAGAAGACATCCGCCCGCTCTGCTCTGCCGGCGTCTAGCAGTACAGCCAAAGGCGGAGGAGATACAGATTCGGTCATTCTCTCAAGACTCGGAGAAGTTACCGTCTGACGAGAGGAGCGAGGAGGAAAACGCGAAGATCACGCAGACCGGCGGATGATTGGTTTCAAGGGTTGAAAGCAAAGAGACATCCACCTCCGGAGGAGAAGGTAGATCCGGTCAAAGCGAAGCGCACTCGCTGCCCCGACAAAACCACCCAAGTCTTCGCCGAAAGGCAACGATGAGCGCATTATTGGAAAGGCATTTGCCGGGCGGAGAGATCGGGAAGTACTGCTCGTGATCAAAGGATGAAAGAACGACGAGCTGGGAAACAAATTGCCCAGCTCGGCGAACAAGCCGGGCAATCGTGCCCCCGCTTAAGGTGCCTGCTAGCGACATCGCCGATCCGAGGATGGTGCCCGTTATGGCAATCCTGCAGATTACCTGCCCGACGATGTACATTATGATTTCTTGGAGGTGCAGATACAAAGATACGAGTACGGGAAGCCTCTCGTCAAAGATGAAAGCTCTCTAACAACGATGATGCTAAGATTGCATGATTGGTACATGAAAACCTGCAAAGAGTCCGAGGGGAGGAATACTTTGTATGTGAGAGTTAAAAGGAGCATGACCTCCTTGGAATTGAACTGTTGCCTATTCCATTTGAGGAGTTCTATCAGTTTTTCAATCAATTGGCCTCGATAAAGCAACGGTCACCTGCTACTGTCTGTAAGTAGTACTACTTCTGTCATTAAGTATCTCTATATAACTCAGCTCTTTCATTGCATGTATTTATAAATATCCTTACTATATTATGCAGATTGAAGATCGCAGAAATGAAGAAAAACAAGTGGGTGATATTGGGTTCATTAACACATATCTCATAGATGCAAATGAGGTTAAATATCGTGCCATTGAAACCGAGGCCAACTTGCTACGATCGTTGGAAATAAATGAACACAAAATATAATACTCTTTCCTTACAACTACACGTGAGTGTTACTGTCTTGTAGCATATTCGGTTTCCCTTATTTAGTCCAGGTTATAGTAATGTAATATTGATGAGTTATGCATGCGCGCAGGTTCCACTATATTCTCCTAGAGATTAAGCTTGAGCAGGAGTAGTAACTGTCTTAGACTCGAGACGAAAAGATCCCAAGGAGTATGCGGAAATGACTGAAATGCTCGAGAAGTAAGTTAAATCGATCATTATCCACCATATCAGCAACTTTGTTCATTTCTGATATCAAGTAATTGTTTTCTTTGTATGGCAGGGCTTGGGGAAAATTCACCAAAAAGCTCCGGACTACCAAGAAGCTGCAATTTAGACACCAAAGTAAGTACTATATAGTAGCATATTCCACGCGATCTCCTAGTGATTCAAGCGCTAGTTTCATTAATACCATTTAGCATGTGCTTGCTAATTATCAGTTTGATTGACCTCTGTTTCTTGTAAAGTGGTTGTGGCAGGAACAAGGGAATGATTTCTGTGGATACTACGCTTATGCGAGTCCATCCGCCACACGACCTGTGAGAGGGCTACTCCGACAAACAATTTGAAGTGCGTAAATAAAAATATTCACAATTTTATTTTATTACCATCATTTGTGTTGAGTTTCATTCATTCATATATATATATATATATATATATATATATATGTGTGTGTGTGTGTGTGTGTGTGTGTGTGTGTGTGTGTGTGTGTGTGTGTGTGTGTATTGACCCTTTCTTAAAATTAGATGTTTCGAAGGGATGAACTCCTAGCACCAGATCGCATGCAGCAATTCAAGAGGAATTGGCGGCATTCTTTCTTGACCATGTGATCGCTGAAGACGGGAATACTATGTGGACCACGCTTCCGTATTGTAAAAGATAATTATTGTATATATGTAGCGGTAGTGTCGGATAGATATACGAGAACTTGTTGTTCGACCAATCTCGGAGAAGGAGAGGTGGTCGATATCACTTCTCTCTGTATGCATATATCTTCATGACGATCTTCTGTTTGCTTAATTACTAGCTAGCTAGCATGTCTAGTTAGTCCTCTCTATACGTATGTATAGTACGTAGCGTCGACCAAGCACGGACAAAAGAAAGGACACTTTTCTCTATTAATTAGCTAGCTATAGCACAATATATGAAACACCTAAATTAACCCCCAAAACCCCCAACCCCCCTTTTCAAAAAAAAACAAAACCAGAGCTAAAGAAATGCTGACGCGTGGATGCCTATTGGTCCCGGTTGGTGCCACCAACCGGGACCAAAGGCCTCCTGCTCGACTCAGCGGACAGGCCACGTGGAGGTTTGATCTATCCCGGTTCTGGATTGAACCGGGATTAAAGGGTCAGGGCATTAGTACCGACCCTTTAGTCCCGGTTCATGAACCGGGACTAAAGGCCCTCACCAACCGGGACTATAGGCCCTTTTTCTACTAGTGACCCAAACGGAGGTGTCTCTTCGGAATGGTGGTGGTGGTGGCAGCGGTCGTGTGGACGGTGGTGGTGGCAACTGTGTGGACGATGGTGGAGGTGATGGTGGCGGTCGTGTGGATGCTAGTGGTGGCGGTCGTGTGTATGGGGGTGGGGCCGTGTATATGCCGGGGGGGGGGGGGATGGTGGCGGTGATTTCTTTGATGAGGATGGCGTTTGAGTTGGTACATGCCTTTGGTTGGGCTCGATCCGCGACATAAAACATGCTATGTTGTGATGATTTTGGATCAAACTTGATCGATGTGATGCATTTTCGATGAACTATGCATGTTTAAATTTGAATATCTCTATCCGTGAAACCATGCTTGTTAACAATTTATATGTTATGCATGTTTATTTTAAAATATTTGAATGATTGATGATATAATGTGCAATGGTATGAAGTTCATGCGGCTAGGCTAAAAGAATTGAGGAAAAAAAATACTCCTCTAAATATAGGGGATCGGCTAGAGTTTCCCTTAGCTATATATTTGCATCAACCATTCATATGTGTATTCCCACAGCTGTTGTATACACTCATCTAAGGTTCGACCAGACAAAACCATAAGACAACGTCATACGTGGTATTTTGAAATCGTTGATCTCCACGTAACATAAACTGGTTTTCTATCTAGTGCCGGCAGCTTGTCTCCATGTACAGTTTAGCAGGTGAGATCAACAGCTCAGGTCTGCCTCCTCCGCCTATGGGCTAGGTTGCGTTGTCAGTAGACGGTTCTTTCTCGAGCCAGGGTGGTCGCGCTTTGACTGGCATGGTGGGGCGCAGGCTGCGCGGTGGCTAGCGTGCTCGTGGCGGCGGCGGCTTCCGGTTTGGGATCTAGCGCAGACGGGCGGCGCGGGGGCGGGCTGCGATCTCGGCGGCGCACCTCAGCCGCTGCAGGGCGGCTCGGGGCTGCCCCTCGGGGTCCCGGCATGGATGTGGGCTGCCACGGTGTGGTGGTGGCTCACGGCGGTGGATTGGGTCGTTTCACAGCGGCGGCCGGACATCTCCGGCGTCGGCCCGTCGGGAAGCGGCTTGTTGTGGCCTTCGATTCTTCTCCTCGGTGTTCGTCCGCTTCCTTCGTCAAAGGGCTGACCCTCTCCCAGCTGCGGTTCATCGCCTGTCTCGCGCCCGGTGCTGCGGGACTGATCTCGTCTCGTGCCCGGCAGCAGGAGCTGCGGGACTGATCTCGTCTCGTGCCCGGCAGCAGGACCGAGCTCGTCTCGCGCCCGGCAGCAGGACAGCGCTCGTCTCGCGCCCGGCAGTAGGACCGACCTCGTCTCGCGCCCGGCAGCAGGACTGAGCCCGTCTCGCGCCCGGTGCAGCAGGACAGGTCGATGGAGGCCAGTTTCGGCCGGCCTCTTGGGTCTCGGCGCTGGGGGTCGCCCAGGGGTGCGAAAGACGAGACCTTTCCACTCGTCTCTTTGGTTGGAGTAGCGGCGGGTCTCGGGTGAGGTGGTGTCAAGGTCTTGGATGCCAGGGTGGCGACCCTGGTGGTGGGAGCGCGGTGCTCATGGGCAGAGCCCGTGGCCTGGTGCTGCCTGGTGACCATGGCCGTGTGGGCGGCATGGTTGCCGGGGTGTGGCGTTCGGTGGTGGTGATTGTTGGCCGGGGTGAAAACCTGCTCTATCTTTGGATGGACCGGCGGCGGCTACTCGCTCCCTTCTTGAAGGCGTCGTCGCGGCCTTCATTGCCCGTCGTGTTGCTCCAGGGGAAACCCTGACCCTCGTGTCGGGCGGTGGCGGCGCTCCAGTGTCGTTCCCTTCCTGAAGGCACCGTCTTGGAGCACACGGTTCGCCATATGCGGCTTCACCTCTTGGCGGTGGCGTGGTCATGGCCGAGTTCTCCGGTTGCTCTTGTAGTGTTAGGGGTGGTGTTGCTGCGCACAACATCTTTGTATCCGGCCTTAGGTGTGTGTGTTGTGTTGGCGTGCGCTTGTACCCGGTTTATTTATGATCTTTGCTTTATATATAAAGCGGGGCGAAAGCCGTTTTCGGTATAGGTACATTTTCCACTGTAAAAATACCGTGGAAGTAAAAATTCATGCTATTATGCATGGTATGGCATTGGCCATTCAGCGTTCGAACAGCCCAATGATTGTTCAATCAGATTCTTCAGATGCTCTGACCATTCTCTCGAGCGACAATCTTTCAGGTCGGCCTATGGTCATCTAGCTGCTGAGATTAAAGCCCATATGGTAGTCAGAAAGTTTGTTTCTCTAAAAGTTAGTAGATATCAAAATATGGTAGCACATCAATTGGCACGCTATAGACGCACTGAAGCTTGTACTGTGGTATGGTTGATTTCGATTCCTCCATGGTGTGAGGACTTGTTGTCTCGTGATTGTAACCCTCTCGTTATGGAATAAAACTTCCTTTCTCCCTGCAAAAAAAAACAACTCAGGTCTGCCAATTTGTAATACAGACAAATTTTCTTTTTATGATTTTTGAAGTGTGGAATGTGATATATTGATATGTAAATGGATAATTGCGTCATGGGTTCACGATCTAATGCAAAAAATCCTGCTTTTCAGATACTCTTGATCTTTGTAAAATACATGATGATGATGCTAGAACATCTCAGTGTTATCTAGTTGTAATTTTTGTTACTTCTTGTGTTCTTTGTACTGCCATGATTGATGAATAGATTGGAAATTTCTCTCGAAAAAAAAACATCTCAGTGGCTCCAAGCCTACAACTTGGTGAGGCATAGCAAAGGGCAGTAATCTGCGTCGGCGGACCGGCCCAAACACTCGGCCTGTCGTCCGCGGGCCGTTGGATCTGACCCGCAAAGGACCGCAACGACTGTTGGATCACACGCACGCTCACATCGAAAAAAATGGTTCGCGCTGGAATCGGTCGCCTCCTTCCTCGCTCCCACAAACTCCCCTGCATCTCCTCCCCACCTGACCCACTCCCTCCACGCATGTCCTGCGCGCCCCCGCGCCTCCACCCTGCCGCCGGCTCGCCCCTTGCCGTCGTCCCGTAGCAACCCCGCTCGCAAGCCGCCGTCGTAGCACGCTGATACAGCACTGCCCTGCCATCGGTTGAAGAATTTTTTCATGTCGTAGCACGTCGTAGCATCTGTTGTTGCTGGTTCCAGCACCTCCGAGAAGCGGTTGTAGCAAAAAAGGTTCCGGCGTCGAATGCTCTTCCAGCACCGGTGGTCATGGGCGTAGCAAAAAGCAACAACGGTTGTAGCTTTTCGCTATGTGGTTGCAGCAAAAAAAGTGCCCCGCGTAATCCGCTCTTCGCACTGGCGTCATGGTTGTAGCAAAATGCAACGCCCGTTGTAGCTTTTTGCTATGCGGTTCCAGCAGAAAAAAGTGTTGGTTCCAGCAATTCCATGTCTGTTGCCATGGTGGCGTCGCCGAGCATCCACAGGTGCCCGGTTGCAGCTCCACCATTGACCCACCGGGTTGCAGCTCCGTGGCCTATGGTTGCAGCACCCTGGGGGCACCATCCCCACTCGCCCTGGTGACGGTTCCAACAAAAATGCCCGCACCATCGCAGCTCGCCGCGGTCACCACCACGGTCAGCGGCGACGGTTGTAGCTCCGCCGCCGCCCCTCGTCGTTGATGCTCGCTGAACGGAATTGCATCGATGACGCCCACCAGTCAATCAAGGCCATTGAATGGATGTAGCAAAAACTTCGCCGGTCGTAGGAAAACACGACTATGGTTGCAGCAAATCACCATCGTCGCCGTTGCGAGGTCACAGCTCCGCCTTGATGGATGTAGCAAAAAACTTCGCCGGTAGTAGCAAAAACCGATTACGGTTGCAGCAAATCGTCATCGCAGCCGTCGCGAGGTTCAACTCCACCTTGATGGATGTAGCAAAATTCTTTGCCTGTAGTAGCAAAAAGCAACTATGGTTGAAACTTTAATATCTACTGTTGAAACATTTCTATCAATAGTTGCAATTCTTGTCCACTTGCGCGGTGTCAGTCGCAGCTCCGGCCGTCGCTCTTCGCACCACTTTGCTTGCAGCTCACAGCATCCGGTCCTGGCCCCCCATCACGCGCGGGCATGGCGACAGGCGCGGGGCGCGAGGGCGCTGCCATGGCGATGAGATTGCAGCAAAAATGGCATGGGATAGGGTTTCTGTGCTGGTTTGCAGCGGCCGCGTGGGAGCGCACGGCTGCACACGAGGCTGTTGGTGCTCGCCGGAGAAAGAGGATGAGAGTTGGTCGGTTGAGGTGGAAGGAAGAAGATAAGACAAAGAAAAAAACACAGAAGGCGTGGGATAGACGAACGATCCCTCTAGTTTGATCGAGCGCACGCGACGCGACCGGCCGAATCGTTCGGTCGGCGCGTGCTACGTCTTGAGCTTGCGTTGGTTTTCCCCGAAGAGGAGAGGATAATGCAGCAGAGTAGCGTAAGTATTTCCCTCAGTTTTTGAGAACCAAGGTATCAATCCAGTAGGAGGCCACGCGCAAGTCCCTCGTACCTACACAAAACTAATAGCTCCTTGCAACCAACGCGAATAGGGGTTGTCAATCCCTTCACGGTCACTTACGAGAGTGAGATCTGATAGAGATGATAGATAATATTTTTGGTATTTTTGGTATAAAGATGCAAAGTAAAATAAAAAGGCAAAGTAAAGAGCAAAGCAATAATAAAGCGTAGGAAGATTAATATGATGAAAATAGAACCGGGGGCCATAGATTTCACTAGTGGCTTCTCTCAAGAGCATAGGTATTTTACGGTGGGTGAACGAATTACTGTTGAGCAATTGACAGAATTGAGCATAGTTATGAGAGTATCTAGGTATGATCATGTATATAGGCATCACGTCCGAAACAAGTAGACCGACTCCTGCCTGCACCTACTACTATTACTCCACTCATCGACCCCTATCCAGCACGCATCTAGAGTATTAAGTTAATGAAAACAGAGTAACGCCTTAAGCAAGATGACATGATGTAGAGGAATAAATTCATGCAATATGATAAATACCCCATCTTGTTATCCTCGATGGCAACAATACAATACGTGCCTTGCTGCCCCTACTGTCACTGGGAAAGGACACCGCAAGATTGAACCCAAAGCTAAGCACTTCTCCCATTGCAAGAACTACCAATCTAGTTGGCCAAACAAAACGGATAATTCGAAGAGACTTGCAAAGATAACTCAATCATATATAAAAGAATTCAGAAAAGATTCAAATATTTCTCATAGATAATCTTGATCATAAACCCACAATTCATCGGTCTTAACAAACACACCACAAAAAGAAGATTACATCGAATAGATCTCCACGAGAGAGGGGAAGAACATTGTATTGAGATCCAAAAAGAGAGAAGAAGCCATCTAGCTACTAACTATGGACCCGAAGGTCTGAGGTAAACTACTCACACTTCATCGGAGAGCCTATGATGATGATGTAGAAGCCCTCCATGGTGGAATCCCCTTCCGGCGGAGCTCCGGAACAGGCCCCAAGATGGGATCTCGTGGATATAGAAAGTTGCGGCGGTGGAATTAGGTTTTTGGCTCCGTATCTGATCTGACGGGGGTACGTGGGTATACATAGGAGGAAGAAGTATGTCGGTGGAGCCTCGAGGGGCCCACGAGGTAGGGGGGCGCGCCCTAGAGGGGGGGTGCCATCCACCCTTGTGGCCGCCTCAGAGCTTTCTTGACGGAGGGTCCAAGTCTCCTGGGTCTTATCCGATGAGAAAATCACGTTCCCAAAGATTTCATTCCGTTTGGACTCCGTTTGATATTCTGTTTCTTCGAAACACTGAAATGGGCAAAAAAACAGCAATTCTGGGCTGGGCCTCCGGTTAATAGGTTAGTCCCAAAAGTAATATAAAAGTGGAAAATGAAGACCAATATAGTCCAAAACAATAGATAATATAGCATGGAGCAATCAAAAATTATAGATACGTTGGAGACGAATCAGGCATCCCCAAGCTTAATTCCTGCTCGTCCTCGAGTAGGTAAATGATAAAAAGAGAATTTTTGATGCGGAGTGCTACTTGGCATAATTTCAATGTAATTCTTCTTAATTGTGATATGAATATTCAGATCCTAAAGATTCAAGATAAAAGTTCATATTGATATAAAAATAATAATACTTCAAGCATACTAACTAAGCAATTATGTCCTCTCAAAATAACATGGCCAAAGAAAGTTCACCCCTACAAAATCATATAGTTTAGTCATGCTCCATTTTCATCACACAAGAATTCTCTCATCATGCACAACCCCGATGACAAGCCAAGCAATTGTTTCATACTTTAGTAATCTCAAACCTATAAACTTTCACGCAATATATGAGCGCGAGCCATGGACATAGCACTATGGGTGGAATAGAATATAATGATGGGGGTTATGTGGAGAAGACAAAAAAAAAGAGAAGGTCTCACATCAACGAGGCTAATCAACGGGCTATGGAGATGCCCATCAATTGATGTTAATGCAAGGAGAAGGGATTGCCATGCAACGGATGCACTAGAGCTATAAATGTATGAAAGCTCAACAAAAAGAAACTAAGTGGGTGTGCATCCAACTTGCTTGCTCACGAAGACCTAGGGCATTTGAGGAAGCCCATCATTGGAATATACAAGCCAAGTTCTATAATGAAAGATTCCCACTAGTATATGAAAGTGACAACATATGAAACTCTCTATATGAAGAACATGGTGCTACTTTGAAGCACAATATATGAGACTCACTATATGAAGAACATGGTGCTACTTTGAAGCACAAGTGTGGAAAAAGAGATAGTAACATTGCCCCTTTTTTTGGGCCTTCTTTTTCTTTTTTTATTGGCCTTTCTTTTTTTTGCGACAATGCTCTAGAAAATGATGATCATCACACTTCTATTTATTTACAACTCAATGATTACAACTCGATACTAGAACAAAGTATGACTCTATATGAATGCCTCCGGCGGTGTATCGGGATATGCAATGAACCAAGAGTGACATGTATGAAAGAATTATGAACGGTGGCTTTGCCACAAATACTATGTCAACTACATGATCATGCTAAGCAATATGACAATGACGAATGTGTCATGAAGAACGGTATGGTGGAAAGTTGCATGGCAATATATCTTGGAATGGCTATGGAAATGCCATAATAGGTAGGTATGTTGGCTGTTTTGAGGAAGATATAAGGAGGTTTATGTGTGAAAGAGTGTATCATAACACGGGGTTTGGATGCACCGGCGAAGTTTGCACCAACTCTCAATGTGAGAAAGGGCAATGCACGGTACCAAAGAGGCTAGCAATGATGGAAGAGTAAGAGTGCGTATAATCCATGGACTCAACATTAGTCATAAAGAAATCACATACTTATTGCAAAAATATACAAGCCATCAAAAACCAAAGCACTACGCGCATGCTCCTAGGGGGATAGATTGGTAGGAAAAGACCATCGCTCGTCCCCGACCGCCACTCATAAGGAGGACAATCAAATAACACCTCATGTTTCAAATTTGTTACATAACGGTTACCATACGTGCATGCTACGGGACTTGCAAACTTCAACATAAGCATTTCTCAAATTCACAACTACTCAACTAGCACGACTTTGATATTATCACCTCCATATGTTAAAACAATTATCAAGCATCAAACTTTTCTTAGTATTCAACGCACTCAAAAGAAAGTTTTACAAATCTTGAATACCAAGCATATTATTATTAAGCAAATTACCATGCTATTTAAGACTCTCAAAATAATCTAGGTGAAGCATGAGAGATCAATAGTTTCTTTAAAACAAATCCACCACTGTGCTCTAAAAGATATAAGTAAAGTACTAGAGCAAAACTATCAAGCTCAAAAAATATAAGTGAAGCACATAGAGTATTCTAACAAATTCCAATTCATGTATGACTCTCTCAAAAGGTGTGTAAAGCAAGAATGATTGTGGTAAACTAACAAGAAAAAACGCAAATAATACAAGACGCCCCAAGCAAAACACATATCATGTGGTGAATAAAAATATAGCTCCAAGTAAAGTTACCGATGGAAGTGGACGAAAGAGGGGATGCCTTCCGGGGCATCCCCAAGCTTCGACTTTTTGGTGTCCTTGGATTATCATGGGGGTGCCATGGGCATACCCAAGCTTAGGCTCTTGCCACTCCTTGTTCCATAATCCATCAAAAAAACTTCACCCAAAACTTGAAAACTTCACAACACAAAACTCAACAGAAATCTCGTGAGCTCCGTTAGCGAAAGAAAACAAAAGATCACTTCAAGGTACTGTAATGAACTCATTCTTTATTTATATTGGTGTTAAACCTACTGTATTCCAACTTCTCTATGGATCATAAACTATTTTACTAGCCATAGATTCATCAATATAAGCAAACAACACACGAAAAACAGAATCTGTCAAAAACAGAACAGTCTGTAGTAATCTGTAACTAACGCAAACTTCTGGAACTCTAAACATTCAGCCAAAATAGGACGACCTAGGAAATTTGTTTATTGATCAGTAGCAATTGGAATCACTATATTATCACGTTCTGGTGATTTTTAACAATTGTTTTCGTGGACCGAAAGTTTCTGGAAATTACAGCAAGATCAAATAACTATTATCCAAGAAGATCCTATAGGTTTAACTTGGCACAAACACTAATTGAAACATAAAACCACATCCAAACAGAAGGTAGATGGATTATTTATTTCTAACCAGAAACAAAAACAAAAAACTAAAAATAAAATTTGGTTGCCTCCCAACAAGTGCTCTCGTTTAACGCCCCTAGCTAGGCATAAAAGCAAGGGTAGATCTAGGTATTTTCATCTTGATTCTTAATTCTTTTAGCGACATTATGCTCGAATCCGGGAGTTCCTTTACGCTTCCCTTCATATTCAGAAATCTTAAGATCTAAAGAGTCCAACTTCTTATTGCAAAGAGTAATCAACATATTCATACGGTGGAGATTCCCACTAACACTCTTAAGAGGTTCAAGAGACTTTTGTAAAATTTTAGTTACTTCGCAAATTTTCTCAAAAACTTGCATTCCTCTTGGGTATGTGAGGTCCCTTTTGTTGAGGTAGAGTTCCTACTATACCTTCTATAATTTCATGCGCGATACTGGGATCAATTTCAATAAAATTGCCTTTGGCAACGCAATCCAAAAGTTTTCTATGAGACATATTAAGACCAACATAAAAGTTGCGAAGCAAAATTCTGAAATTCACTTATAGGGTGCAATTACGATAAGATTACATCATTCTAAACCAAGCATCCTTTAAGTTCTCTCCTTCTTTTTGTTTGAAGTGAAGAACCTCAAACTCGGGGGACAAAGGAGCAGAAAGAAGACTAGCCATAACGACAAGCAAGCGAGAAAAAGGCAAACTAAAAAGAGAGGAGGAGACTGGGAAAGAGAGGGCGAATAAAATGGAAAGGGTGAAGTGGGGGAGAGGAAAACGAGAGGCAAATGGCAAATAATGTAATGTGAGAGATAAGGGATTGTGATGGGTACTTGGTATGCTGACTTTTGCGTAGACTCCCCGGCAACGGCGCCAGAAATGGCTCGTTGTCGGGAGTCCAAATCTTGACTTGACTTTGCGTGAGCCTCCCCGGCAACGGCGCCAGAAATCCTTCTTGCTACGTCTTGAGCTTGCTTTGGTTTTCCCCGAAGAGGAGAGGATGATGCAGCAGAGTAGTGTAAGTATTTCCCTCAGTTTTTGAGAACCAAGGTATCAATCCAGTAGGAGGCCACACGCAAGTCCCTCGTACCTACACAAACCAAATAGCTCCTCGCAACCAACGCGAATACGGGTTGTCAATCCCTTCACGGTTGCTTACGAGAGTGAGATCTGATAGAGATGATAGATAATATTTTTGGTATTTTTGGTATAAAGATGCAAAGTAAAATAAAAAGGCAAAGTACAGAGTAAAGCAATAATAAAGCATAGGAAGATTAATATGATGAAAATAGACCCGGGGGCCATAGATTTCACTAGTGGCTTCTCTCAAGAGCATAGGTATTTTACGGTGGGTGAACGAATTACTGTTGAGCAATTGACAAAATTGACCATAGTTATGAGAGTATCTTGGTATGATCATGTATATAGGCATCACGTCCGAAACAAGAAGACCGACTCTTGCCTGCATCTACTACTATTACTCCACTCATCGACCGCTATCCAGCATGCATCTAGAGTATTAAGTTAATGAAAACAGAGTAACGCCTTAACCAAGATGACATGATGTAGAGGAATAAATTCATGCAATATGATAAATACCCCATCTTGTTATCCTCGATGGCAACAATACAATACGTGCCTTGCTGCCCCTACTGTCACTGGGAAAGGACACCGCAAGATTGAACCCAAAGCTAAGCACTTCTCCGATTGCAAGAACTACCAATCTAGTTGGCCAAACCAAACGGATAATTCGAAGAGACTTGCAAAGATAACTCAATCATACATAAAAGAATTCAGAAAATATTCAAATATTGCTCATAGATAATCTTGATCAAAAACCCACAATTCATCGGTCTCAACAAACACACCGCAAAAAGAAGATTACATCGAACCACGAGAGAGGGGGAGAACATTGTATTGAGATCCAAAAAGAGAGACGAATCCATCTAGCTACTAACTATGGACCCGAAGGTCTGAGGTAAACTACTCACACTTCATCGGAGAGGCTATGATGATGATGTAGAAGCCCTCCATTGTGGAATCCCCTTCCGGCGGGGCTCCGAAACAGGCCCCAAGATGGGATCTCGTGGATACAGAAAGTTACGACGGTGGAATTAGGTTTTTGGCTCCGTATCTGATCTGACGGGGGTACGTGGGTATATATAGGAGGAAGAAGTATGTCGGTGGAGCCTCGAGGGGCCCACGAGGTAGGGGGGCGCGCCCTAGGTGGGCGCCCTCCACCCTCGTGGCCGCCTCGGAGCTTTCTCGACGGGGGGTCCAAGTTTCCTGGTTCTTATCTGATGAGAAAATTACGTTCCCGAAGATTTCATTCCATTTGGACTCCGTTTGATACTCCGTTTCTTCGAAACACTGAAATAGGCAAAAAAACAGCAATCCTGAGCTGGGCCTCCGGTTAATAGGTTAGTCCCAAAAGTAATATAAAATTGGAGAATAAAGCCCAATATAGTCCAAAACAATAGATAATATAGCATGGAGCAATCAAAAATTATAGATACGTTGGAGACGTATCAGCGCGCCGTTCTGAAACGTTTCCCAAAAAACACAGTGGGATGTGCCTGATTATATACACCGGGGCGACGCGAGGAGACGTGCCGGTGCGGTGCAGGTGTAACCCACGGCTGGCAAAATTTCGTGTTTTGACCCTTTTGGCATATAAAATCGGGATCTGACCCTGGTATGGAAATTTTTCGAGATTTGACCCTTTTAGCTACCGCCGGAGGCCCTGGCGGTAGAGATCTACATGCTACCGCCACCCCACCTGGTGGTAGGTTCCGTTGACGGCCGTCTGGCTGTTAATGGGCGCTGACGTGTCAAAGGGGACCTACCGCCGCCAGCCTTGGCGGTAGGCTCCGACACCCTACAGCCGAGGTCTCTGGCGATAGGGTCCTGGAGGATAAGGTTTGGTGGGGTCCACTCACCATCCACCGACTCCAGTCATCTTCTTCCCCGAGCTCTCACTCTCTCCCCCTCTTCTCCCCCGCCCAAGCACGCACTAGATCCCCCTCCATTGCTTGAGATGTGCCCCTTGGATCGAGGCCATTTGCATCACCCAAGGTACCACCCCCATCCCCCCTTCATTTGGTTGGTTCAAATCATCTACTTTGGTTGGAATCAACTAGTTTTGCAACCCCCCTAGTTCTTGTTGGGGAACGTTGCAGAAAATTAAAATTTTTCCTACGGTTTCACCAAGATCAATCTATGAGTTCATCTAAGCAACGAGTCATGGGAGAGAGATTCCATCTACATACCACTTGTAGATCGCGTGCGGAAGCGTTCACTAGAACGTGGATGATGGAGTCGTACTCGCCGTGATCCAAATCACAGATGACCGAGTGCCGAACGGACGGCACCTCCGCGCTCAACACACGCGACAGGACGGAGACGTCTCCTCCTTCTTGATCCAGCAAGGGGAAGGAGAGGTTGATGATGATGGCTCCAAAGAGCAGCACAACTGCGTGGTGGTGGTGGAGCAGCAGACTCGGCAGGCTTCGCCAAGCACGTGACGGAGGAGGAAGAGGTGTAGCAGGGAGGGAGGCGCTAGAGTTTCAGGTGCGGCTGCCCCTCCCCCCCTTTATATAGGCCCCAGGGGCGCCGCCCTGGGGATCCCATCTCCCAAGGGGCGGCGGCCAAGGGGTGGAGTGCCCCAAGGCAGTGGGCACTTCACCCTAGGGTTTCAACCCTAGGCGCAGGGTGGGCCAAGGGGGGCGCACCAGCCCACTATGGGCTGGTTCCCCTCCCCACTTCAGCCCATGGGGCCCTCCGGGATGGGTGGCCCCACCCGGTGGACTCCCGGGACCCTTCCGGTGGTCCCGGTACAATACCGGGTGACCCCGAAACTTTCCCGATGGCCGAAATACCACTTCCTATATATAATTCTTTACCTCCGGACCATTCCGAAACTCCTCGTGACGTCCGACATCTCATCTGGGACTCCGAACAACATTCAGTATACTGCATACTCATATTCATACAACCCTAGCGTCACCGAACCTTAAGTGTGTAGACCCTACGGGTTCGGGAGACACGTAGACATGACCGAGACGGCTCTCGGGCAATAACCAACAGCGGGATCTGGATACCCATGTTGGCTCCCACATGCTCCTCGATGATCTCATCGGATGAACCACGATGTCGAGGATTCAAACAATCCCGTATACAATTCCCTTTGTCAATCGGTATGTTACTTGCCCGAGATTCGATCGTCGGTATCCCAATACCTCGCTCAATCTCGCACGGCAAGTCACTTTACTCGCACTGTAATGCATGATCCCGTGACCAAACACTTGGCCACTTTGAGCTCATTATGATGATGCACTACCGAGTGGGCCCAGTGATACCTCTCCGTCATACGGAGTGACAAATCCCAGTCTCGATCCGTGTCAACCCAACAGACACTTTCGGAGATACCTGTAGTGCACCTTTATAGTCACCCAGTTACGTTGTGACGTTTGGTACACCCAAAGCACTCTTACGGTATCCGGGAGTTACACGATTTCATGGTCTAAGGAAGAGATACTTGACATTGGAAAAGCTCTAGCAAACGAACTATACGATCTTGTGCTATGCTTAGGATTGGGTCTTGTCCATCACATCATTCTCCTAATGATGTGATCCCGTTATCATTGACATCCAATGTCCATAGTCAGGAAACCATGACTATCTATTGATCAACGAGCTAGTCAACTAGAGGCTCACTAGGGACATATTGTGGTATATTTATTCACACGTGTATTACGATTTCCGGATAATACAGTTATAGCATGAATAAAAGACATTTATCATGAACAAGGAAATATAATAATAATCCTTTTATTATTGCCTCTAGGGCATATTTCCAACAGTCTCCCACTTGCACTAGAGTCAATAATCTAGTTACATTGTGATGAACCTAACACCCATAGAGTTCTGGTGTTGATCATGTTTTGCTCGCGGAAGAGGTTTAGTCAACGGATCTGCGACATTCAGATCCGTATGCACTTTGTCTATGTCTCCATCTTGAACATTTTCACGGATGGAGTTGAAACGACGCTTGATGTGCCTGGTCTTCTTGTGAAACCTTGGCTCCTTGGCAAGTGCAATAGCTCCAGTGTTGTCACAGAAGAGTTTGATCGGCCCCGACGCATTGGGTCTGACTCCTAGGTCGGTGATGAACTCCTTCACCCAAATTGCTTCATGCGCTTCCTCCGAGGCTGCCATGTACTCCGCTTCACATGTAGATCCCGCCACGACGCTCTGCTTGCAGCTGCACTAGCTTACTGCTCCACCATTCAACATAGACACGTATCCGGTTTGTGACTTAGAGTCATCCAGATCTGTGTCGAAGCTAGCGTCGACGTAACCCTTTACGACGAGCTCTTCGTCACCTCCATAAACGAGAAACATGCCCTTTTTCCTTTTCAGGTACTTAGGATATTCTTGACCGCTGTCCAGTGTTCCTTGCCGGGATTACTTTGGTACCTTCCTACCAAACTTACAGCAAGGTTTACATCAGGTCTGGTACAGAGCATGGCATACATAATAGATCCTATAGCCGAGGCATAGGGGATGACGCTCATCTCTTCTTTATCTTTTTCCGTGGTCGGGCATTGAGCCGAGCTCAATCTCACACCTTGCAGTATAGGCAAGAACCCTTTCTTGGACTGATCCATTTTGAACTTCTTCAAAATCTTATCAAGGTATGTGCTTTGTGAAAGACCTGTGAGGCGTCTCGATCTATCTCTATAGATCTTGATGCCTAATATATAAGCAGCTTCTCCAAGGTCTTTTATTGAAAAACTTTTATTCAAGTAGGCCTTAATGCTGTCCAAGAGTTCTATATCATTTCCCATCAAAAGTATGCCATCTACATATAATATGAGAAATGCTACAGAGCTCCCACCCACTTTCTTGTAAACGCGGGCTTCTCCATAAGTCTGCATAAACCCAAACGCTTTGATCATCTCATCAAAGCGAATGTTCCAACTCCGAGATGCTTGCACCAGACCATAAATGGATCGCTGGAGCTTGCATACTTTGTTAGAATTCTTAGGATCGACAAAACCTTCCGGCTGCATCATATACAGCTCTTCCTTAAGATAACCGTTAAGGAACGCTGTTTTGACGTCCATCTGCCATATCTCATAATCATAGTATGCGGCAATTGCTAACATGATTCGGACTGACTTAAGCTTCGCCACGGGAGAGAAAGTCTCATCGTAGTAAGTCCCTTGAACTTGCCGATAACCCTTAGCGACAAGTCGAGCTTTATAGATGGTGACATTACCATCCGCGTCCGTCTTCCTTTTAAAGATCCATTTGTTTTCTATCGCTCGCCGATCATCTGGCAAGTCTGTCAAAGTCCATACTTTGTTTTCATACATGGATCCTATCTCGGATTGCATGGCTTCAAGCCATTTGTTGGAATCTGGGCCCACCATCGCTTCTTCATAGTTTGAAGGTTCACCGTTGTCTAACAACATGATTTCCAGGACAGGGTTGCCATACCACTCTGGTGCGGAACGTGTCCTAGTGGACCTACGAAGTTCAGTAGCAACTTGATCCGAAGTACCTTGATCCTCATCATTAATTTCCTCTCCAGTTGGTGTAGGCACCACAGGAACATTTTCCTGAGCTGCACTACTTTCCGGTTCAAGAGGTAGTACTTCATCGAGTTCTACTTTCCACCCACTTACTCCTTTCGAGAGAAACTCTTTTCCGTAAAGGATCCGTTCTTAACAACAAAGATCTTGCCTTCGGATCTAAGGTAGAAGGTATACCCAATGGTTTCCTTAGGGTATCCTATGAAGACGCATTTTTCCGATTTGGGTTCGAGCTTTTCAGGTTGAAGTTTCTTGACATAAGCATCGCATCCCCAAACTTTTAGAAATGACAGCTTAGGTTTCTTCCCAAACCATAATTCATATGGTGTCGTCTCAACGGATTTAGACGGTGCCCTATTTAAAGTGAATGTAGCTGTCTCTAGAGCGTATCCCCAAAATGATAGCGGTAAATCTGTAAGAGACATCATAGATCGCACCATATCCAATAGAGTGCGATTACGACGTTCGGACACACCATTACGCTGAGGTGTTCCAGGCGGCGTGAGTTGTGAAACGATTCCACATTTCCTTAAGTGTGTACCAAATTCATGACTTAAATATTCTCCTCCACGATCTGATCGTAAGAACTTTATTTTTCGGTCATGTTGATTCTTTACCTCATTATGAAATTCCTTGAACTTTTCAAAGGTCTCAGACTTGTGTTTCATCAAGTAGACATATCCATATCTACTTAAGTCGTCTGTGAGAGTGAGAACATAACGATATCCTCCGCGAGCCTCAACGCTCATTGGACCGCACACATCGGTATGTATGATTTCCAATAAGTTGGTTGCTCGCTCCATTGTTCCGGAGAACGGAGTCTTGGTCATCTTGCCCATGAGGCATGGTTTGCATGTGTCAAATGATTCATAATCGAGAGACTCTAAAAGTCCACCAGCATGGAGCTTCTTCATGCGCTTGACACCAATTTGACCAAGGCGGCAGTGCCACAAGTATGTGGGACTATCGTTATCAACTTTACATCTTTTGGTATTCACACTATGAACATGTGTAACATTACGTTCGAGTGTAACATCCCAAATTTTCCTATTTGGAATGTTTTACAATTATAGATAAGCATCCTATGCATCCTGTTTGAATTTGATTGTCTTTTGAAGTTTCAGAGTTATTTGAGTTTGAATTGGAATTCCAAACTTTGGCATGTGGGAAACAATTCAAAAACTAAGCCTGATAAATACTTGATCAAAAGTATGAGAGGAGCAAACATGACACTCCAAAAATATCAGAGGAAACAATGCCAAAAGTTTTGGAATTCAAATCTGAATTTTATTTGAATTTAAAAAATAGATTTTATAAAGTTTGGATTTTGCCTTTGGAAAAATGTTCAAATGAAAGGAATATTCCCTGATCATTTTGGTATATATATACCCTATATAAAATATTTATAGATAAGGTTTTATTTTTGGTTTTGTTTTAATTAAAAAAATAAAGAAAAAAACCCGGGGACGCCACCAGCCACCCAGTGCCCAGCCAGCGCCACCTCACCCTCATCCTCACTTTGGCCCAAGCCAGCCGGCCCACTAGGCCAACAGGCCAGCCCAGCCGACCGCCCGAGCTCGCCCCTCGCCCGAACCCCCTAGGCTTCGGCCACCCGACCCTCTCGCCGCTCCCTCCCTCTCGCTGACCCGTGGGACCCCCCTCTCCTTCCCCCTCGCCCACGCCACCGACCTCGCCGGAGATCCACCGGATCCCGAAGGATCCGGGATCCCCGACAGCCCCCGATGCCCTTCCGGAGCAAGCCCGACCCCAGGGCTATAAAGGCCGAGCCCCGCACCCCATTCCCCGAGAGCTCGCAGCACCCCTCTTCCTCCCAAGACGACGTCGCCGAGTCCCGAACCCCTCCCGCCGCCATTGTTGCCGCTGCCGACGCCCTGGTGCACCCCGACCCTCCCCAACACCACCGAACCCTCCCCCGTGCTCGTGCGTGTCTTCCCGACGACTTCACCGGCTCGCCCGACGTCCGGACGCCTCGAGCACTCTCGCCGCCGCCGCCGCGCCGCCGAGTCCGTAAGCCCCCGCATCCCTCCACCGTTCGATCCTAGATCTAGGGTTAGGATTAGAAGCCCCCGAAGGGGTAGGTTTTAGTTAGAAAACCGGCCGGCCCGATCGGTTTATTATTTAGTTTAGGTTTACTTTATTAGGCCGGTTCGTTAGTTTAAACCCTAGGCCCGTTTAGACTAAACTACGCCTAGTGCACAGTTTAGGCCCATTAGGCCTTTTTCTTTTTATTTTGATTTTCTGTTTTAGCCGAATTGTTTCAAATTTCAAAAATGTATATCTTTTATTCTGTTTAATATTTTTGAGTGATTCTTTTTTTGTTGGATTGCAAATTTTATGTAGTTTCTGAAAAATATATATTTAGCTATGTTAAAAATATTTAAAAATGCTTTAATATTGTTTTAGTCAGAATAGCAAATCTGCTATAACTTTAGTTAGAAAAATTATTTTGCATGATTCTTTTGCCATCACTTTATTTTGATATTGTCAAACCCTAGAAATTAATTTGGGTATTTTAGGATTAATAAATAATTAATTTTAGACAGAATCCAATTAATCCTAATTAATTAACTAGTTCTGTTTTCCTAATTAATTAATTAGTAAATTAATTTATTTTAACTTGTGATTAGTTATTCTAGGTTAGTTTCTGTCACTCCATTAGATGAACTTTTATTTATAATTAATAAAAGTTTTAAATTAATTTTCTTAATAGAAATTTGATTAGGCCTAAAATGAGTTTTATAATAGCTTTTTAATTAATTCTTTTTGCTGCTAGTTATTTAGTGAATCCTTTTCTGTTAAGTTAACCTAAAACCATGATTAGGTCATATTAAGGAATTTTTGTTATATAAAACTATTTTTGCTATTGTTTGGTGTAGGGAAAACTTTGAGTTGATTTCTTTGAGTTTTTCTTTTGATTTGGTTTTGATTGTTTTGTTGTGCTATGTTACTTTTGTTATCTTGTGTGATCCTCTTGCTTTGTGCTTATTGTGTTATTGTTTGTCTCGGTAGAGTTTCCGGAGTGCGAAGCTTGCTACTACGACTCTTTAGCCTACGAGGATCATCAAGAAGGCAAGTTTTGATCATGTTATTTCTATACCTATGTTTTTTGTGCATTAGTAGTTGTCACCACCCCACCATTGCATGCAGTAGTGAAATCTTGAAGTCATTAAACTTGAGTAGTATCATGTGGTAGGATGAACCAATCCCTTGTTTCCATGACCCCGGACGTAGTAGTTATTTTGCTATGCTCAGAGACGGATTTGGGATGAGTGAAATTCATAAGCAAGATGTGAGAGTCAATGATGATGACAACCCATGGACTACAATGATCGAGATGGACTTGGAAAATCACTACTGGGTGGAGGATTTGGTTGACGGGCACCTGGAGCACCCAGTGGTGGCGGGATGCATGGAGAAGCGCCATGACATCCTGCGGAAAGCTTCACCCAGCCACGAAGAGAAGGATGGATGCCCCATGACCGAAGCTTACTGCAGCCGCAAGCCATTATGGGCTCTGGCTGGGTTGACCCTTGTAGTGAAGCTGGCTGGGCGGTACTACGAGAAGTAGACGAACGGTAGGATTGGATGGGTACCGCGGTGGCCGAAGAACTCTTTGGAAGACCTGTTTATCTGTCCCGCCTTCAAACACCATGAAGTGCGAAGACTTTTAAAGAAGGAATGATTCTTGGGGAAAGTCGCAAACCTCTGCAGAGTGTTATAACCTAATCGATTAGCCGTGTCCCGATTCACGGACATTTGAGCCTCTGACCTTGGAAGTATTCGGATATCTCAACACTAAAACTAATGAATTAATTTGAGGGTTTATGACTTAATAATAATTTGGGAACGAGATATTGGTTGGCGGAACCATCTCAATAACTACCAACAATTTGTAGTAACTTGCAAATAAGTCCACCTAGTAGGATAAAATTGGCTTTTCGCAAAAGATGAAACTTAGAGCTCCACAGCCAAAATGCATATAGTGTTAGTAACTGTATTATTGTTATTCTTCTTGACTTGCCAGCTTATTCCAAAAGCTGACCTACATGGCTGCAACGTATTATGTTGCGTAGATATATTCGATCAGAGGTGAGGCTACGCTCCGCGCTTGGCGATTGCCCTTTGGAGTCGGATGGACTCGCTTTACCTCGACGCTTCGCAGTGATTTTAGTTTATTTTCTCATGAGTTGGCCTTGAGCGAATTTATTCCCTTGTAATAAAGACTCTATATGAGAATCGATTAATGATATTCAGTGTGATTGAACTTTGATTACTTTATCGATGTACCGTGAGTACCAAATGATCTTGGGATGGTACAGACCACGTAGATTTGACCGATTTTGGGTCAGGTCGTTCAGAGATGGTATCGAGCACACGCCGACCCGTAGAATCGTAACCCCTAGGATCGGAAAGCCATAAGCGAGACCATTTACTTTGAACCCCTTTTCATTCTATAATTCTTCCTGTTCTATTCTCGACTCTTCTCCCTTTGCAACATTCTAGATGGCGTCGAGTTCACCCCAGTTTTGCTACGGAGTTCGCCAGCCCGATGAGACGATGCCCTTCGAAGGAAGCTGGTCCAGATGGTGAAGCTGCTGAAGATTGCTCGCCCTCGATCACTTTGGAAACCCACTAATGCACTTCCGACGGACACCCGCTCATGTGATTGAGGTGCATATCCCAGGAGAACCTTTGGAGGACACACGGAGCCTATCAACTTTGAGTTCACCGAGTTCAACTGGATCATCGGAAGGGACGTGGCGATCTACCGAGCACTTGGACATCTCCGAGAGGAGTACAGGCCGAGCTCGATCACTCGAGACCTCGCCATGGTTTCCGCAGGCAAGGAATGGAGATATCATCCGTACCATCGAGGACGATTCCACTCTCTTACATCCAGACTTGGAGTGTCTTCTCGTGAAACGGAGATTCAGGCTCGCCGAACTCAAGACACACCGGAAGCTTTTGTTCCGCGAACTGGAACTGGAGGAGAAGGCACGCGCAGACTTCCTTGGCCATGAGGAAGAAATCACGGACTTCATGGAGATAGTCGACGACCTGAAGATGAAGCTTGCCGCGATTGAGGAAAAGATGGACTTGGGAGAGGACCTTTACCCGAGTGGAGATGAAGCACCCCTCGTGAGCAATGATCAGGATTTTGAAGGGAGTACCACCGAAGGAAACCCCAAGAGGAGGCGCCACTGATGAAGACTTTTTAGTCGACCACCATGTTATCTTTTACTTTTTCGTCGATTAGTTAGGCCGATGTTTTTCCTTCGATTAGTCATGAGCTTTTGTAATCGAGTTTGAACCATGTTTGAGTGGAATGAATAAATGATTGGTGTGTTATGTTTGTGCATTCATATGGGTAGTATATTTCTCATAGACCATTGTTCTATTCTAATCTTCTCACCCACTCCAAAAACACCAGATGCCTCCGAGACGTGACACTGGTTTCCCGCCGGAGCTCACCCAGCTGCTCCAAAGCAGAGAATGCACCGATGCAGCTCCCGATTCGTAATCGTAACAACACCGCCAACAATCCACCGCCCCACCACCACCCACCGTGGACAACTTGACTCGATTTCGAGGTTGAATCCGCCAGTGTTCTCTAGTAGCACCGAGCCGATTGTGGTGACGATCGCTCCGCAAGATTGGAAGAGAGCTAGTCACCGTTGGATGCACCGATGTTTGAGAAGGTGCGCTTTGCAGCGCATCAACTGGATGGACCTGCAGCTTCTTGGTGGGAGAATTACACCGCCACTTTTCCTTGGGTGGCATCACTTGGGATCAATTCCAGCAGGTTTTCAGACCGCTCATGTCTCATCTGGAGCCATGAGTCTCAAGAAGCGTGAGTTCCGCAACTTACGCCAGGAAATCGTCGGTGGCACAAGACGTGGAAGAATTCAGCAAGCTTGCTCGCTATGCCCTCGATGATGTGGCCACCGATGCCGCCAAGCAGAGAAGTTCCTTGAGGGACTCAATGATGAATTGAGCATGCAGCTTATTGTGGCTACTTTCAACAACTACCAGGAGCTGGTAGACAAGGCCACCATCCTGGAAGGCAAGCAGCAGCAGATAGAAAGCATAGCGGAAGTACAGCCAGGGAAGCACAACTCAGAGCTCAGCAAGCCCGCTATGCACCGTGCTCAGAGGGCACACCCATCACAACCATGGAGGTCATAACCATGGTGGAAATGGAAACAACCGCAGCCAGGACAACAAGTCAGGCCATGGCAATGGCAATGGCAATGGTAATGGCAATCATCACCGTTCTGCCCGGCTCCAAGGATCTGAGCCACATCACCGCTTCAAGTGCCGAAGACAGGGCACTACGCCACCGACTGCCCGGAGGCCAAGCAGAGGAACGGGAATGGCAATGGAGGCTCAGCGAAGAAGCCCAATCCTTTCCCTCGTGCTCAAGTGAATCACATCGACGTGGAGAACGTCTATGATCAGCCAGACACTGTGGTTGGTAAGTTTTTATTGAATTCACGCTCAGTTTTGGTTCTCTTTGATTACGTGCAACGATTCATTCATATCAAGGGTAGTTGTGGATAAGTACGGATTACGCACTAGAACCCTTAGAAGCCCCCTCCGCGTCAGTTCCGCAGGAGGAGAAATGATGGAAGGATTAAGCTGTCCTGCAAACCTCAACATCGGGAACCACAAATTTCCCGTAGAACTCATAGTGTTGGAAACTCAGACCTTGGATGTAATCCTAGGCATGGATTGGTTGTCAAAGTATGAAGGGAACATTGACTGTGCCAGCAAGTCTATTCTGCTCACCACCCCGGAGCAGAAGAGGATCAAGTATGTAGCCCGGCACAGCCAGATGAAGAATCAGGTGCATTGTTCAGGAGGAAGTGCCAGTAGTGCAAGAATTTCCCGATGTATTTCCGGAGGAATTACCAGGAATGCCACCGGACAGAGACATTGAATTTCTGATTGAACTATTGCCCGGCACAGCCCCAATATCCAAGAGACCTTATCGGATGCCACCGAATGAGTTGAAAGAGATCAAGGATCAAATAAATGAGTTATTGGAGAAAGGATATATTCGTCCAAGCTCATCACCTTGGGGAGCCCCAGTTCTTTTGGTAGAGAAGAAGGATGGAAGCTTGAGGATGGTTGTGGATTATCGTGCATTGAACGAAGTAACCATCAAGAACAAGTACCCTCTGCCGATGATCAATGACTTGTTTGATCAGCTTGTTGGAGCCAAGGTATTCTCTAAGATCGATCTTGATCGGGTATCACCAGTTGAAAATTCGTGAAAAGGATATACCCAAAACAGCATTCACCACCAGGTATGGTTTATACGAGTATACCGTCATGTCATTTGGATTGACTAATGCTCCTGCATACTTCATGAATTTGATGAACAAGGTGTTCATGGAGTATTTGGACAAGTTTGTCGTGGTGTTCATCGATGACATATTGATATTCTCCAAGAGCGAGGAAGAGCATAAGGAACATTTGCATCTAGTTCTGGAGAAACTTCGAGAACATCAGCTGTATGCCAAATTCAGCAAATGTGAATTTTGGTTGAAGGAAGTTGGGTTCCTCGGACATGTTATTTCAGGAGAAGGAATAGCAGTTGATCCCGCCAAGGTTGAATCAGTCACCGACTGGCAGTCACCCACCTCAGTCAAGGAGATCCGCAGTTTTCTCGGACTCGCAGGATATTATCGGAGGTTCATTGAGAACTTCTCGAAGATTGCCAAGCCCATGACTGAGCTGTTGAAGAAGGAAACCAAGTATGTTTGGACCGAGGAATGTGAAGCCAGTTTTCAGGAATTGAAGAAACGGTTGGTCACAGCTCCAGTGTTGATATTGCCAGACATACATAAGGAATACCAGGTTTATTGTGACGCTTCTCGTCAAGGACTCGGAGGAGTATTGATGCAGGAAGGCAAGGTTGTAGCTTATGCCTCCAGACAGCTACGGCCTCATGAGATGAATTATGCCACGCATGATTTGGAGTTAGCAGCTGTAGTGCATGCACTCAAGACCTGGAGACATTTTCTCATTGGAAATCGTTGTGATGTCTATACGGATCACAAGAGTCTGAAATATATCTTCACGCAGAAGGAATTGAACCTCAGGCAGAGGAGATGGCTAGAGTTGATAAAGGACTACGACATGAGATTGCATTACCACCCCGGTAAAGCCAATGTTGTAGCAGATGCTTTGAGCCGTAAGAGTTATGTGAACACTCTTACCGCAGGAGGATTACCCGAGTTGGTCGATGACCTCGAGATCTCCGGTGGAGATAGTTCCAAAGGATTTGTCGCAACTCTGAAGTTCAGTCCACCTTGACCGAAAGGATTCGTGAAGCCCAGAAGTCGGACAAGGAAATTGATGAGATTAAGCAAAAGATGGAGGAAGGCAAAGCTAAAGGATTCCGTAAGGATGAACACGGAACTATATGGTTTGAGGATCGTATTTATGTGCCCAATGATCCCGAGCTCAGGAAGCTAATTCTTCAGGAGGCCCATGATTCACCGTACTCGATTCATCCCGGCAACACCAAGATGTACCTGGATTTGAAGCAAAGTTTCTGGTGGACAGGTGTTGGGGAACGTAGTAATTTCAAAAATTTCCCTACGATCACGCAAGACCATGGTGATGGCATAGCAACGAGCGGGAAGAGTGTCCGTCCACGCACTCGTGAGACCGAAAGCGAAGCGTTATAACAACGCTGTTGATGTAGTCGACGCCTTCACGACCCGACCGATCCAAGCACCGAACGTCGGCACCTCCGAGTTACGCACACGCTCAGCCCGATGACGATCCCGGACTCCGATCCAGCAAAGTGTCGGGATGAGTTCCGTCAGACGACGGCGTGGTGACGATGATGATGCTCCACCGACGCAGGGCTTCGCCTAAGCTCATGACGATATGACTTCTCCAGCGAGGCTTCCTAAGCTCCGCGACGATATGACCGAAGTGGAATATGGTGGAAGGGGCACCGCACGGCTAAGGAAATCAACTTGTGTGTTTTGGGGTGCTCCCTGCCCCAGATATAAAGGAGCCAAGGGAAGGTGGCGGCCAAGAGGAGGAGGCGACCAAGGAGTCCTACTCCCTCCGGAGTAGGACTCCCCCAATCCTAGTTGGAATAGGATTCCCGGAGGGAGAGAGAGAGGGGGGCGGCCCACCTTTCCTAGTCCTAATAGGACTAGGGAAGAAGGCGGCGCGCCACCTAGGGCTGGCCCTTCTCCTTTCCTCCAAGGCCCACTATGGGCCCATGTAGTTCGGGGGTTCGGTAACCTCCGGTACTCCGATAAATTCGATTTCACTCGGAACCTTCCGATGTCCAAATGTAGGCTTCAATATATCAATCTTTATGTCTCGACCATTTCGAGACTCCTCGTCATATCCGTGATCACATCCGGGACTCAACAACCTTGGTGCATCAATACTTATAAACTCATTATGACCGCCATCGAAGCGTTAGCGTGCGGACCCTACGGGTTCGAGAACTATGTAGACATGACCGAGACACCTCTCGGTCAATAACCAATAGCGGGACCTGGATGCCCATATTGGCTCCTACATATTCTACGAAGATCTTTATCGGTCGACCGCATAACAACATACGTTGTTCCCTTTGTCATCGGTATGTTACTTGCCCGAGATTCGATCGTCGGTATCCAATACCTAGTTCAATCTCGCATCGGCAAGTCTCTTTTCTCGCCCGTAATACATCATCTCACAACTAACACATTTAGTTGCAATGCTTGCAAGGCTTATGTGATGTGCATTACCGAGAGGGCCCAGAGATACCTCTCCGACAATCGGAGTGACAAATCCTAATCTCAAATATGCCAACCCAACATGTACCTTCGGAGACACCTGTAATGTACCTTTATAATCACCCGATTCGTTGTGACGTTTGGTAGCACCCAAAGTGTTCCTCGGGCAAACGGGAGTTGCATAATCTCATAGTCATAGGAACATGTATAAGTCATGAAGAAAAGCACTAGCAACAAACTATACGATCAGGTGCTATGCTAATGGAATGGGTCATGTCAATCAGATCATTCAACCAATGATGTGATCCCATTAATCAAATAACAACTCCTTGTTCATGGTTAGGAAACATAACCATCTTTGATTAACGAGCTAGTCAAGTAGAGGCATACTAGTGACACTCTGTAGGTTTATGTATTCACACATGTATTATGTTTCCGGTTAATACAATTCTAGCATGAATAATAAACATTTATCATGATATAAGGAAATAAATAATAACATTTATTATTGCCTCTAGGGCATATTTCCTTCAGCTCCCACTTGCACTAGAGTCAATAATCTAGATTACACAAGAATGATTCTAACACCCATGGAGTCTTGGTGCTGATCATGTTTTGCTCGTGGAAGAGGCTTAGTCAACGGTCTGCAACATTCAGATCCGTATGTATCTTGCATATCTCTATGTCTCCCACCGGACCAAATCCGGATGGAGTTGAAGCGTCTTTTGATGTGCTTGGTTCTCTTGTGAAATCTGGATTCCTTTGCCAAGGCAATTGCACCAGATTATCACAAAAGATTTTCATTGGACCCGATACACTAGGTACAACACCTAGATCGGATATGAACTCCTTCATCCAGACTCCTTCATTAGCTGCTTCCGAAGCAGCTATGTACTCAACTTCACATGTAGATCCCGAGCGACGCTTTGTTTGGAACTGCACCAACCGACAGCTCCACCGTTTAATGTAAATCGATCCGGTTTGCGATTTAGAATCGTCCGGATCGTGTCAAAGCTTGCATCGACGTAACCGTTCCACGATGAGCTCTTTGTCACCGCCATAAATGAGAAACATATCCTTAGTTCTTCTCAAGTACTTAAGGATGTTCTTGACCGCTGTCCATGATCCACTCTGGATTACTTTGGTACCGCCTGCTAAACTTACAGCAAGGCACACATCAGGTCTGGTACACAGCATTGCATACATGATAGAGCCTATGGCTGAAGCATAGGAACATCTTTCATTTTCTCTCTATCTTCTGCGGTGGTCGGGCATTGAGTCTTACTCAACTTCACACCTTGTAATACCGGCAAGAACCCTTTCTTTGCCTGATCCATTTGAACCTTTTCAAAACTTTATCAAGGTATGTGCTTTGTGAAAGTCCTATTAAGCGTCTTGATCTATCTCTATAGATCTTAATGCCCAATATGTAAGCAGCTTCACCGAGGTCTTTCATCGAAAACTCTTATTCAAGTATCCCTTTATGCTATCCAGAATTCTATATCATTTCCGATCAATAATATGTCATCCACATATAATATCAAAATGCTACTGAGCTCCCACTCACTTTCTTGTAAATACAGGCTTCTCCAAAAGTCTGTATAAAACCAAATGCTTTGATCACACTATCAAAACGTTTATTCCAACTCCGAGAGGCTTGCACCAGTCCATAAATGGATCATTGGAGCTTGCACACTTTGTTAGCTCCTTTGGATCGACAAAACCTTCTCGTTGCATCATATACAACTCTTCTTCCGAAATCCATTCAGGAATGCAGTTTTAACATCCATTTGCCAAATTTCATAATCATAAAATCGGCAATTGCTAACATGATTCGGACTGACTTAAGCATCGCTACGGGTGAGAAGGTCTCATCGTAGTCAATCCCTTGAACTTGTCGAAAACCTTTTGCAACAAGTCGAGCTTTATAGACGATAACATTACCATCAGCGTCGGTCTTCTTCTTGAATATCCATTTATTCTCAATTGCTTGCCGATCATCGGCAAGTCAACCAAAGTCCACACTTTGTTCTCATACATGGATCCCATCTCAGATTTCATGGCCTCAAGCCATTTTGTGGAATCTGGGCTCACCATCGCTTCTTCATAGTTCGTAGGTTCATCATGTTCCAAGAACATGACTTCCAAAACAGGATTACCGTACCACTCAGTGCGGATCTTGTTCTGGTTGATCTCTGAGTTCTGAGAAACTTGATCTGAAGTTTCATGATCATCATCATTAGCTTCCTCCCTATTTGGTGTAGGTGTCACGAAACTGTTTTCGTGATGTACTACTTCTCAATAAGGGAGTAGATACAGATTATCTCATCAAGTTCTACTTTCCTCCCACTCACTTCTTTCGTGAGAAACTCTTTCTCAAAAAGTTTCCAATTTAGCAACAAAATCTTGCCTTCGGATCTGTGATAGAAGGTGTACCCAACTGTCTCCTTTGGGTATCCTATGAAGACACATTTCTCCGATTTGGGTTCGAGCTTATCAGGTTGAAGCTTTTTCACATAAGCATCGCAGCCCCAAACTTTCAAAAGCGACAACTTTGGTTTCTTGCCAAACCACAGTTCATAAGGCGTCGTCTCAACGGATTTAGATGGTGCCCTATTTAAAGTGAATGTAGCCGTCTCTAAAGCATAACCCCAAAATGATAGCGGTAAATCAGTAAGAGACATCATAGATCGCACCATATCTAATAAAGTACGATTCTGACGTTCGGACACACCATTACGTTGTGGTGTTCCAGGCGTAAGTTGCGAAACTATTCCGCATTGTTTCAAATGTAGGCCAAACTCGTAACTCAAATATTCTCCTCCACGATCAGATCGTAGAAACTTTATTTTCTTGTTACGATGATTTTCCACTTCACTCTGAAATTCTTTGAACTTTTCAAATGTTTCAGACTTGTGTTTCATTAAGTAGATATACCCATATCTGCTCAAATCATCTGTGAAGGTGAGAAAATAACGATATCCGCCACGAGCCTCAACATTCATTGGACCACATACATCAAGATGTATGATTTCCAATAAATCTGTTGCTCTCTCCATAGTTCCGGAGAACGGTGTTTTAGTCATCTTGCCCATAAGGCACGGTTCGCAAGTGCCAAGTGATTCATAATCAAGTGACTCCAAAAGTCCATCAAGATGGAGTTTCTTCATGCGTTTTACACCGATATGACCTAAACGGCGAGTGCCACAAATAAGTTGCACCATCATTATCAACTCTGCATCTTTTGGTTTCAACATTATGAATATGTGTATCACTACTATCAAGATTAAGTAAAACAAACCATTCTTCAATGGTGCATGACCATAAAAGATATTATTCATATAAATAGAACAACCATTATTCTCTCGATTTAATGAATAACCGTCTCGCATCAAACAAGATCCAGATATAATGTTCATGCTCAACGATGGTACTAAATAACAATTATTTAGGTCTAATACTAATCCGAAGGTAGATGTAGAGGTAGCGTGCGATCGCGATCACATCGACTTTGGAACCATTTCCCACGCCAAGATCGTCACCTCGTCCTTAGCCAATCTTCGCAATCCGTAGCCCTGCTTCGAGTTGCAAATATTAGCAATGTAACCAGTATCAAATACCAGTGCTACTGCGAGTATTAGTAAGGTACACATCAATAACAAGTATATCACATATACCTTTGTTAACCTTGCCATCCTTCTTATCCGCCAAATACTTGGGGCAGTTCCGCTTCAAAGGACCAGCCTGCTTGCAATAGAAGCACTCGGCCGTGCTTAGGACCAGACTTGGGTTTCTTCTCTTGATCAGCAACTTGCTTGCCGCTCTTTTGAAGTTTCCTTTTCTTTCCTTTGCCCTTTTCTTGAAACTAGTGGTTTTGTTAACCATCAACACTTGATGCTCCTTTTGATTTCTACCTCCATGCTTTCAGCATCGCGAAGAGCTCGGGCATAGTTTTGGTCATCCCTTGCATATTATAGTTCATCACGAAGCTCTTGTAGCTTGGTGGCGTGATTGGAGAATTCTGTCAATGACGCAATCATCCGGAAGATTAACTCCCAGTTGAATCAAGTGATTGTTATATCCGGACATTACGAGTATATGCTCACCGACAGAACCTATTCTCCTCCATCTTACAGCTATAGAACTTATTGGAGACTTCATATCTCTCAATCCGGGCATTCGCTTGAATATTAACTTCAACTCTGGAACATCTCATATGCTCCATGGTGTTCAAAACGACGTTGAAGTCCCGGTTCTAAGCCGTAAAGCATGGCACACTCGAACTATAGAGTAGTCATCAGCTTTGCTTTGCCAGACGTTCACAACTTCTCGGCGCAGCCCTTGCACCAGGCCTGGCACCTAACGGTGCTTCCAGGACGTAATTCTTCCGTGCAGCAATAAGGATAATCCTCAAATTACGGACCCAGTCCGTAATTGCTGCCATCATCTTTCAACTTTGCTTTCTCAAGGAACGCATTAAAATTTAACGGAACAACAGACGAGCCATCTATCTACACATCATAGACAAGCAAGATACTATCGGTACTAAGTTCATGATAAATTTAAGTTCAATTAATCATATTACTTAAGAACTCCCACTTAGAAAAATATCCTCCAATTCTCTAAGTGATTGCGTGATCCATATCAACTACACCATGACCGATCATCACGTGTGATGGAGTAGTTTCAATGGTGAACATCAATATGTTGATCATATCTACTATATGATTCACGCCGACCTTCGGTCTCCGTGTTCGAGGTCATATCTTATATGCATAGCTCGTCAAGTATAACCTGAGTATTCGCGTGTGCAACTGTTTTGCACCGTTGTATTTGAACGTAGAACCTATCACACCCGATCATCACGTGGTGTCTCAGCACGAAGAACTTTCGCAACGGTGCATACTCAGGAGAACACTTCTTGATAATTTAGTAAGGGATCATCTTATAATGCTACCGTCAATCAAAGCAAAATAAGATGCATAAAGGATTAACATCACATGCAATCAATATAAGTGATATGATATGGCCATCATCATCTTGTGCTTGTGATCTCCATCTCCGCACCGTCATGATCACCATCGCCACCGCGCGACACCTTGATCTCCATCGTAGCATCGTTGTCGCCTCGCCAACTATTGCTTCTACGACTATCGCTACGGCTTAGTGATAAAGTAAAGCAATTACATGGCGTTGCATTTCATACAATAAGCGACAACCATATGGCTCCTGCCATTGCCGATAACTCGGTTACAAAACATGATCATCTCATACAATAAGATATAGCATCACGCCTTGACCATATCACATCACAACATGCCCTGCAAAAACAAGTTAGACGTCCTCTACTTTGTTGTTGCAAGTTTTACGTGGCTGCTACGGGCTGAGCAAGAACCGTTCTTACCTACGCATCAAAACCACAACGATATTTCGTCAAATAGACTCCGTTTTAACCTTCTCAAGGACCGGGCGTATGCACTCGATTCAACTAAAGTGAGAGAGACAGACACCCGCCACCACCTTTAAGCAACGAGTGCTCACAGCGGTGAAACCAGTCTCGCGTAAGCGTCTGCGTAATGTCGGTCCGGGCGCTTCATCTCACAATACCGCTGAACCAAAGTATGACATGCTGGTAGGTAGTATGACTTGTATCGCCCACAACTCACTTGTGTTCTACTCGTGCATATGACATCAACGCATAAAACCAGGCTCGGATGCCACTGTTGGGGAACGTAGTAATTTCAAAAATTTCCCTACGATCACGCAAGACCATGGTGATGGCATAGCAACGAGCGGAAGAGTGTCCGTCCACGCACCCTCGTGAGACCGAAAGCGGAGCGTTATAACAACGCGGTTGATGTAGTCGACGTCTTCACGACCCGACCGATCCAAGCACCGAACGTCACGGCACCTCCGAGTTCTGCACACGCTCAGCCCGATGACGATCCCGGACTCCGATCCAGCAAAGTGTCGGGATGAGTTCCACAACCGACGGCGTGGTGGACGATGATGATGCTCCACCGACGCAGGGCTTCGCCTAAGCTCCATGACGATATGACTTCTCCCGCGAGGCTTCGCCTAAGCTCCGCGACGATATGACCAAGTGGAATATGGTGGAAGGGGCACCGCACACGGCTAAGGAAATCAACTTGTGTGTTTGGGGTGCTCCCTGCCCCAGATATAAAGGAGCCAAGGGAAGGTGGCGGCCAAGAGGAGGAGGCGCGCTAAGGAGTCCTACTCCTCCGGAGTAGGACTCCCCCAATCCTAGTTGGAATAGGATTCCTGAGGGGAGAGAGAGAGGGGGGCTGCCCACCTTTCCTAGTCCTAATAGGACTAGGGAAGGGGGGCGCGCCACCTAGGGCTGGCCCTTCTCCTTTCCTCCAAGGCCCACTATGGGCCCATGTAGTTCCCGGGGTTCCAGAACCTCCGGTACTCGATAAATTCCGATTTCACTCGGAACCTTTCCGATGTCCAAATGTAGGCTTCCAATATATCAATCTTTATGTCTCGACCATTTCGAGACTCCTCGTCATATCCGTGATCACATCCGGGACTCCGAACAACCTTCGTGCATCAATACTTATAAACTCATTATGACCGCCATCGAAACGTTAAGCGTGCGGACCCTACGGGTTCGAGAACTATGTAGACATGACCGAGACACCTCTCGGTCAATAACCAATAGCGGGACCTGGATGCCCATATTGGCTCCTACATATTCTACGAAGATCTTTATCGGTCAGACCGCATAACAACATACGTTGTTCCTTTGTCATCGGTATGTTACTTGCCCGAGATTCGATCGTCGGTATCCAATACCTAGTTCAATCTCGTTCTCGGCAAGTCTCTTTTCTCGTTCCGTAATACATCATCTCACAACTAACACATTTAGTTGCAATGCTTGCAAGGCTTATGTGATGTGCATTACCGAGAGGGCCCAGAGATACCTCTCCGACAATCGGAGTGACAAATCCTAATCTCAAATATGCCAACCCAACATGTACCTTCGGAGACACCTGTAATGTACCTTTATAATCACCCAGATTCGTTGTGGCGTTTGGTAGCACCCAAAGTGTTCCTCGGCAAACGGAGTTGCATAATCTCATAGTCATAGGAACATGTATAAGTCATGAAGAAAAGCACTAGCAACAAACTATACGATCAGGTGCTATGCTAATGGAATGGGTCATGTCAATCAGATCATTCAACCAATGATGTGATCCCATTAATCAAATAACAACTCCTTGTTCATGGTTAGGAAACATAACCATCTTTGATTAACGAGCTAGTCAAGTAGAGGCATACTAGTGACACTCTGTAGGTTTATGTATTCACACATGTATTATGTTTCCGGTTAATACAATTCTAGCATGAATAATAAACATTTATCATGATATAAGGAAATAAATAATAACATTTATTATTGCCTCTAGGGCATATTTCCTTCAACAGGTATGAAGAAGGACATTGCCGAGTACGTAGCCGTATGCGATGTTTGCCAACGTGTAAAGGCAGAACATCAGAAGCCAGCAGGGTTACTCCAACCTTTGCCGATTCCCGATTGGAAATGGGAGAAACTTGGTATGGATTTCATCACAGGATTACCCAGGACCCGTTCAGGTTATGATTCTATCTGGGTAGTAGTTGATCGTTTGACTAAGGTAGCTCACTTCATTCCCGTGAAGACTACCTATACCAGTGCCAAGTTGGCCAAGATATACATGACCAGGATCGTATGTCTGCATGGAGTTCCGAGGAAAATCGTGTCAGATAGAGGAACGCAGTTTACCTCAAAGTTTTGGAAGCAATTGCATGAAACTTTGGGTACGAGGCTGGAATTCAGTACAGCTTTTCATCCGCAGACAGATGGACAGACCGAGAGAGTCAATCAGATTCTGGAGGACATGTTGCGGGCTTGTGTGCTAGACTATGGGTCTAGCTGGGATGATAATTTGCCGTACGCAGAGTTCTCGTACAACAACAGTTATCAATCCAGTTTGAAGATGGCCCCTTTCGAAGCTCTATACGGAAGGAGGTGCAGAACACCATTGCTGTGGGATAGTGTTGGAGATCGATCACTTTTCGGTTCCGATCTTATCAAGGATTCCGAAGAGAAAGTCAAGCTGATTCGAGACCGGCTCAAGATAGCACAGTCGCGACAGAAGAGTTATGCCGACAGTAAGCGCAAGGAGGTGACTTACGAAGTGGGAGACCGAGCATACCTTCGTGTGTCTCCACTTCGTGGAATCAAGAGGTTTGGAGTCAAGGGAAAGTTAGCACCCCGATTCATTGGCCCCTACAAAATCCTTGAACGTCGTGGAGAAGTTGCATACAAGCTGGAATTGCCGGAAGGATTGTCCGGAGTTCATGATGTCTTCCACGTTTCTCAGTGGAAGAAGTGCCATGCCGACATGGCCAATGTTCCGTTGAGAGACACAGTGCCCCTAGAAGCCATACAGCTGGACAGTGATTTGACTTACAAGGAGAAACCCGTCAAAATTCTCGAGACTGCAAACAGAGTCACCCGCAGCAAAGTCATCAAGTTTTGCAAGGTGCTTTGTGGAGTCACCACACCGAGGAAGAAGCCACACAACGCGAAGAAGATCTTCGTCGAGACCATCCGCACCTATTTGCTAGCCAACCCGAATCTCGAGGGCGAGATTCATCTTAAGGTGGGTAGGTTTGTAACATCCCAAATTTTCCTATTTGGAATGTTTTACAATTATAGATAAGCATCCTATGCATCCTGTTTGAATTTGATTGTCTTTTGAAGTTTCAGAGTTATTTGAGTTTGAATTGGAATTCCAAACTTTGGCATGTGGGAAACAATTCAAAAACTAAGCCTGATAAATACTTGATCAAAAGTATGAGAGGAGCAAACATGACACTCCAAAAATATCAGAGGAAACAATGCCAAAAGTTTTGGAATTCAAATCTGAATTTTATTTGAATTTAAAAAAAATAGATTTTTATAAAGTTTGGATTTTGCCTTTGGAAAAATGTTCAAATGAAAGGGAATATTCCCCTGATCATTTTGGTATATATATACCCTATATAAAATATTTATAGATAAGGTTTTATTTTTGGTTTTGTTTTAATTAAAAAAATAAAGAAAAAAACCCAGGGACGCCAGCCAGGCCACCCCAGGCCCAGCCAGCGCCACCTCACCCCTCATCCCCGCGCCTGGCCCAAGCCAGCCGGCCCACTAGGCCAACAGGCTAGCCCACCCGACCGCCCGAGCTCGCCCCTCGCCCGAACCCCCTAGGCTTCGGCCACCCGACCCTCTCGCCGCTCCCTCCCTCTCGCTGACCCGTGGGACCCCCCTCTCCTTCCCCTCGCCCGCGCCATCGACCTCGCTGGAGATCCACGGATCCCGAAGGATCCGGATCCCCGACAGCCCCGATGCCCTTCCGAGCAAGCCCGACCCTGTGGGCTATAAAGGCCGAGCCCCGCACCCCATTCCCCCGAGCTCGCCAGCACCCTCTTCCTCCCGCAGACGTCATGAGTCCCGAACCCCCCCGCCATTGTTGCCGCCACGACGCCTGGTGCACCCGACCCTCCCCAACACCACGAACCTCCCGTGCTCGTGCGCGTCTTCCCGACGACTTCATGGCTCGCCGACGTCCGGACGCCTCGGAGCACTCTCGCCGCCGCCGCCGCCGTCGCGAGTCCGTAAGCCCCAAGATCCCCTCCACCGTTCGATCCTAGATCTAGGGTTAGGATTAGAAGCCCCCGAAGGGGTAGGTTTTAGTTAGAAAACCGGCCGGCCCGATCGGTTTATTATTTAGTTTAGGTTTATTTTATTAGGCCGGTTCGTTAGTTTAAACCCTAGGCCCGTTTAGACTAAACTACGCCTAGTGCACAGTTTAGGCCCATTAGGCCTTTTTCTTTTTATTTTGATTTTCTGTTTTAGCCGAATTGTTTCAAATTTCAAAAATGTATATCTTTTATTCTGTTTAATATTTTGAGTGATTCTTTTTTGTTGGATTGCAAATTTTATGTAGTTTCTGAAAAATATATATTTAGCTATGTTAAAAATATTTAAAATGCTTTAATATTGTTTTAGTCAGAATAGCAAATCTGCTATAACTTTAGTTAGAAAAATTATTTTTGCATGATTCTTTTGCCATCACTTTATTTTGATATTGTCAAACCCTAGAAATTAATTTGGGTATTTTAGGATTAATAAATAAATAATTTTAGACAGAATCCAATTAATCCTAATTAATTAACTTGTTCCTGTTTTCCTAATTAATTAATTAGTAAATTAATTTATTTTTAACTTGTGATTAGTTATTCTAGGTTAGTTTCTGTCACTCCATTAGATGAACTTTTATTTATAATTAATAAAAGTTTTAAATTAATTTTCTTAATAGAAATTTGATTAGGCCTAAAATGAGTTTTATAATAGCTTTTAATTAATTCTTTTTGCTGCTAGTTATTTAGTGAATCCTTTTCTGTTAAGTTAACCTAAAACCATGATTAGGTCATATTAAGGAATTTTTGTTATATAAAAACTATTTTTGCTATTGTTTGGTGTAGGGAAAAACTTTGAGTTGATTTCTTTGAGTTTTTCTTTTGATTTGGTTTTGATTGTTTTGTTGTGCTATGTTACTTTTGTTATCTTGTGTGATCCTCTTGCTTTGTGCTTATTGTGTTATTGTTTGTCTCGGTAGAGTTTCCGGAGTGCGAAGCTTGCTACTACGACTCTTTAGCCTACGAGGATCATCAGCAAGGCAAGTTTTGATCATGTTATTTCTATACCTATGTTTTTTTTGTGCATTAGTAGTTGTCACCACCCCACCATTGCATGCAGTAGTGAAATCTTGAAGTCATTAAACTTGAGTAGTATCATGTGGTAGGATGAACCAATCCCCTTGTTTCCATGACCCCGGGACGTAGTAGTTATTTTGCTATGCTCTGACGGGATTTGGGATGAGTGAAATTCATAAGCAAGATGTGAGAGTCAATGATGATGACAACCCATGGACTACAATGATCGAGATGGACTTGGAAAATCACTCTGGGTGGAGGACGGTTGACGGGCACCTGGAGCACCAGTGGTGGCGGGATGCATGGAGAAGCGCCATGACATCCTGCGGAAAGCTTCACCCAGCCACGAAGAGAAGGATGGATGCCCCATGACCGAAGCTTACAATGCAGCCGCAAGCCATTATGGGCTCTGGCTGGGTTGACCCTTGTAGTGAAGCTGGCTGGGCGGTACTACGAGAAGTAGACGAACGGTAGGATTGGATGGGTACCGGCGGTGGCGGAAGAACTCTTTGGAAGACCTGTTTCATTGGTCCGCCTTCAAACACCATGAAGTGCGAAGACTTTTAAAGAAGGGAATGATTCTTGCGGGGAAAGTGCGCAAACCTCTGCAGAGTGTTATAACCTAATCGATTAGCCGTGTCCCCGGTTACGGACATTTGAGCCTCTGGACCTTGGAAGTATTCGGATATCTCAACACTAAAACTAATGAATTAATTTGAGGGTTTATGACTTAATAATAATTTGGGAACGAGATATTGGTTGGCGGAACCATCTCAATAACTACCAACAATTTGTAGTAACTTGCAAATAAGTCCACTGTAGTAGGATAAAATTGGCTTTTCGCAAAAAGATGAAACTTAGAGCTCCACAGCCAAAATGCATATAGTGTTAGTAACTGTATTATTGTTATTCTTCTTGACTTGCCAGCTTATTCCAAAAGCTGACCTACATGGCTGCAACGTATTATGTTGCAGAGATATATTCCGATCAGGAGTGAGGCTACGCTCCGCGCTTGGCGATTGCCCTTTGGAGTCGGATGGACTCGCTTTACCTCGACGCTTCCGCAGTGATTTTAGTTTATTTTCTCATGAGTTGGCCTTGAGCCGAATTTATTCCCTTGTAATAAAGACTCTATATGAGAATCGATTAATGATATTCAGGTGTGATTGAACTTTGATTACTTTATCGATGTACTGTGAGTACCAGCATGATTTTGGGATGGTACAGACACAGAGATTTGACCGATTTTGGGTCAGGTCGTTACATCGAGATTCATTAAGAATAAACCATTGACCATCGGAGCATGACCATAAAACATTTCTCTCATATAAATAGAACAACCATTATTCTCGGATTTAAATTAGTAGCCATCTCGTATTAAATGAGATCCAGATACAATGTTCATGCTCAAACTTGGCACTAAATAACAATTATTGATGTTTAAAACTAATCCCGTAGGTAAATGTAGAGGTAGCGTGCGACGGCGATCACATCGACCTTGGAACCATTCCCGACGCCATCATCACCTCGCCCTTCGCCAGCTCCGCTTATTCCGCAGCTCCTGTTGTGAGTTACATATATGAGCAACGGCACCGTATCAAATACCCAGGAGTTACTACGAGTAATCGGTAAGGTACACATCAATTACATGTATATCAAATATACCTTTAGTGTTGCCGGCCTTCTTGTGCGCTAAGTATTTGGGGCAGTTCCGCTTCGAAAGGACCCTTCCCTTTGCAATAAAAGCACTCAGTCTCGTGCTTGGGTCCATTCTTTGACTTCTTCCCTGCAACTGGCTTACCGGGCGCGGCAACATCCTTGCCGTCCTTCTTGAAGTTCTTCTTTCCCTTGCCCTTGTTGAACTTAGTGGTTTTATTGACCATCAACACTTGATGTTCTTTCTTGATTTCAACCTCTGCTGACTTCAGCATTGAAAATACTTCGGGAATGGTCTTCACCATCCCCTGCATATTGTAGTTCATCACAAAGCTCTTGTAGCTTGGTGGGAGCGATCAAGGATTCTGTCAACGACCGCCTCGTCCGGAGGTTGATCTCCACCGACAAAGGTTGTGCAACCTGCACATTTTGAGTATGTGCTCACCGACAGTAACTGTTTTCCTCCATCTTACAACTATAGAACTTGTCGGAGACTTCATATCTCGACCGGGCATGAGCTTGGAAAACCATTTTCAGCTCCTCGAACATCTCATATGCTCCGTGTTGCTCAAAACGCTTTTGGAGCCCGGTTCTAAGCTGTAAAGCATGCCACACTGAACGAGGGAGTAATCATCAAGACGAGACTGCCAAGCATTCATAATGTCTTGGTTCTTCGGATGGGTGCATCACCTAGCGGTGCTTCTAGGACATATTGTTTCTTGGCTGCTATGAGGATGATCCTCAGGTTCCGGACCCAGTCCGAATAGTTGCTGCCATCGTCTTTCAGCTTGGTTTTCTCTAGGAACGCGTTGAAGTTCATGGTGACATGAGCGTTGGCCATTTGATCTACAAGACATATTTTTCAAAGATTTTAGACTATTGTTCATGATAATTAAGTTCATCTAATCAAATTATTTAATGAACTCCCACTCAGATTTGACATCCCTCTAGTCATCTAAGTGTTACATGATCCGAGTCGACTAGGCCGTGTCCGATCATCACGTGAGACGGACTAGTCATCGTCGGTGAACATCTCCATGTTGATCGTATCTTCCATACGACTCATGTTCGACCTTTCGGTCTCCGTGTTCCGAGGCCATGTATGTACATGCTAGGCTCGTCAAGTTAACCCTAAGTGTTTTGCATGTGTAAAACTGTCTTACACCCGTTGTATGTGAACGTAAGGATCTATCACACCCGATCATCACGTGGTGCTTCGAAACGACGAACTTTAGCAACGGTGCACAGTTAGGGGAGAACACTTCTTGAAATTATTGTAAGGGATCATCTTATTTACTACCGTCGTTCTAAGTAAACAAGATGCATAAACATAATAAACATCACATGCAATTATATAGTAGTGACATGATATGGCCAATATCATATAGCTCCATTGATCTCCATCTTCGGGGCTCCATGATCATCTTGTCACCGGCATGACACCATGATCTCCATCATCGTGTCTTCATGAAGTTGTCACGCCAATGACTACTTCTACTTCTATGGCTAACGCGTTTAGCAATAAAGTAAAGTAATTTACATGGCGTTCTTCAATGACACGCAGGTCATACAAAAATAAAGACAACTCCTGTGGCTCCTGCCGGTTGTCATACTCATCGACATGCAAGTCGTGATTCCTATTACAAGAACATGATCTCATACATCACAATATGTCATTCATCATTCATCACAACTTCTGGCCATATCACATCACATGACAATTGCTGCAAAAACAAGTTGGACGTCCTCTAATTGTTGTTGCATCTTTTACGTGGCTGCAATTGGGTTCTAGCAAGAACGTTTTCTTACCTACGAATAACCACAATGTGATTTTGTCAACTTCTATTTACCCTTCATAAGGACCCTTTTCATAGAATCCGCTCCAACTAAAGTGGGAGAGACAGACACCCGCTAGCCACCTTATGCAACTAGTGCATGTCAGTCGGTGGAACCGGTCTCACGTAAGCATACGTGTAAGGTTGGTCTGGGCCGCTTCATCCCACAATACCGCTGAAGCAAGATAAGACTAGAAGCGGCAAGCAAGTTGACAATATCTACGCCCACAATAAAATTGTGTTCTACTCGTGCAATAGAGAACTACGCATAGACCTAGCTCATGATGCCACTGTTGGGGAACGTTGCAGAAAATTAAATTTTTTCCTACGGTTTCACCAAGATCCATCTATGAGTTCATCTAAGCAACGAGTCATGGGAGAGAGATTGCATCTACATACCACTTGTAGATCGCGTGCGGAAGCGTTCACTAGAACGTGGATGATGGAGTCGTACTCGCCGTGATCCAAATCACCGATGACCGAGTGCCGAACGGACGGCACCTCCGTGTTCAACACACGTATGGGACGGGAGACGTCTCCTCCTTCTTGATCCAGCAAGGGGGAAGGAGAGGTTGATGATGATGGCTCTAGCAGCAGCACAACGGCGTGGTGGTGGTGGAGCAGCAGCACTCCGGCAGGGCTTCGCCAAGCACGTGACGGAGGAGGAAGAGGTGTAGCAGGGGGAGGGAGGCGCCAGAGTTTGAGGTGCGGCTGCCCCTCCCTCCCTTTATATAGGCCCTGGGGGCGCCGCCCTTGGGGATCCCATCTCCCAAGGGGGGGCGGCAAGGGGTGGAGTGCCCCCAAGGCAGTGGGCGCCCCACCCTAGGGTTTCAACCCTAGGCGCGGGGGTGGGCCAGGGGCGCACCAGCCCACTATGGGCTGGTTCCTCCCTACTTCAGCCCATGGGGCCCTCCGGATGGGTGGCCCCACCGGTGGACCCCGGGACCTTCCGGTGGTCCCAGTACAATACCGGTGACCTCAAACTTTCCCGATGGCGAAATACCACTTCTTATATATAATTCTTTACCTCCGGACCATTCTGAAACTCCTCGTGACGTCCGGGATCTCATCCGGACTCAACAACATTCGTATACTGCATACTCATATTCATACAACCCTAGCGCCACCGAACCTTATGTGTAGACCCTACGGGTTCGGAGACACGAGACATGACCGAGACGGCTCTCGGGCAATAACCAGCAGCGGGATCTGGATACCCATATTGGCTCCCACATGCTCCTCGATGATCTCATCGGATGAACCACGATGTCGAGGATTCAAACAATCCGTATACAATTCCCTTTGTAATCGGTATGTTACTTGCCCGAGATTCGATCGTCGGTATCCCAATACCTCGCTCAATCTCGTTACCGCAAGTCACTTTACTCATACCGTAATGCATGATCCGTGACCAAACACTTGGTCACTTTGAGCTCATTATGATGATGCACTACCGAGTGGGCCCAGTGATACCTCTCCGTCATACGGAGTGACAAATCCCAGCCTCGATCCGTGTCAACCCAATGACACTTTCGGAGATTCCTGTAGTGCACCTTTATAGTCACCCGATTACGCCAGACGCTTGGTACACCCAAAGCACTCTTACGGTATCCGGGAGTTACACGATCTCATGGTCTAAGGAAGAGATACTTGACATTGGAAAAGCTCTAGCAAACGAACTATACGATCTTGTGCTATGCTTAGGATTGGGTCTTGTCCATCACATCATTCTCCTAATGATGTGATCCCGTTATCATTGACATCCAATGTTCATAGTCAGGAAACCATGACTATCTATTGAGCAACGAGCTAGTCAACTGGAGGCTCACTAGGGACATATTGTGATCTATTTATTCACACGAGTATTACGATTTCCGGATAATACAGTTATAGCATGAATAAAAGACAATTATCATGAACAAGGAAATATAATAATAATCCTTTTATTATTGCCTCTAGGGCATATTTCCAACAGTTCTTCCTCTAGTTTAGCATTTATTGTGCATTTATGGGTCATCTATGGTGCATTTATGGTTGACCTAAGTAATATGTGTCACTCTTTGTTGTGGCAAGCTAGCTTAAGTGTTAGTGTTAGGGGTTTAGTTAGGTTAGGGTTAGGGTTAGTGCTATGATTAAGGTATAGTAGTTGTTAGATTCAAAATCTTATATTTTAGATAGTTCATCCATATGAAATGGCCGGTTCATGGATGACTCAATTTTGTTCCATTGTTTTTCGATGGATAAACTAGTGAATGTGCATTATTTGTACAAGGCGGCTTTCATGGATGGAAATGCCGACGAAGGGGAGGAGGCCATGGTTTTTGACACAAGCCCGAGCTATGATGATATCGTCGTGAAAGTGAAAAATGTCCTTAATTGGATTAACTCAAGTGATGGTGTGAAGCTTATTGGGCGATATGATGTGGGAGTGGGAGTAAAATCCCGATTAAAGAGTATGCCCATCACCTCTCAATTGCATTGGGATGTGTATAAAGAGAACATTGAGGGATCACAAGACAAGTCACTTGAGATATTTGCCACAAAGGTTGAAGTTCCTCGGCCACTACTCGACTTGAACAGGAATGTGTCCTCCCCAGTACATGATGCTGTCGTGGTGCATGACGACAATGCGGCTAGCCAACCAAATGAAGAGGTCATCAATGCTAGAGCCATAGTTCTTTTAGGTGATAATCATGTTGGAGATGAGGCCGTTGCTCATGTTGATGAACATGCAAATGTTCATGTTGATGAAGATGCCATTGCTCATGTTGATGGAGATGCTATTGCTCAAGATGATGTGTATGAGGAAGAAGAAGAGGCTCATTACAATCCCATTGGTGACTTGGATGTCATTGTGCATCAACAAGACATGGACCATAACCTCCCGAGGGTGTGTATGAGGTTGTGCTTGGTTGAACCATCACCGTGCCTGAGGATGGGTGATCCGAGGCCACCGGGTGAGGATGAGAATGCTCATTTGAAGAAAGGGGTCAAGTTTGGTTGGTTGCAAGAGTTCAAGATATGGTTGAGTGACTACGCCATTCGGAACCATAGGCCGTTCGCTGTTCGTCATTCCAACAAAACATTGCGCTACACCATCAAATGTGACAAAGAAGGTTGCCCATGGAAGGTCCGTGGAAGAAAGATCAAGGAAACCGAGCAATGGGAGTTGAAGAGTTGTGTGGCCACCCACGAGTGCATACCGCTGGAGAAAGCAGACCGACGCAAGGGACACCGCCAACTCACCTCCGAGTATCTAGGCTACAAATTGTTGAATGAGATATCCCATGACCCAACCGTGAAGGTGAAGTTCCTCATGAGTTCAATCTTCGAACAATTCGGCTACTCGGTCAAGTATGGAAAGGTGTGGATGGCCAAGGCAAACGCTACCAGGATGTTGCATGGTGATTATGTCGCCACGTACAACATTCTTCCGAGAATCTTGGGAGCCATTGCTCATCGGAACCCGGGCATGCGCCATAGGTTGAGTCAATCGAGGGAGTGTTTCATCGAGCTTTTTGGAGCTTTGGGCAATGCATCGATGCATTTAGGCATTGTCACTCCGTCTTGTCAATTGATGGCACGTTCTTGACCGGTAAGTACAAGGGCACGTTGATGGTAGCAATGGCTCACTTGTCCAATGACAATGTGTTGCCGGTGGCATTTGCGTTGGTGCCTTCTGAGCACGATGATAATTGGGAGTGGTTTATGGATCATGTGAGGACGAAGGTGATTGGCCCCAAAAGAGAGGTGTGCATCATATCGGATCTCCACATGGGATTCTCAAAGCAATAGAAGTTGACATTCCAGGCTATCCAAAGCTCCAACACCGTTGGTGCATGAGGCATTTTGTGGCAAACTTTTACCGTGCATGCAAGAGTAAGGAGTTTTGCAAAGATCTTACCCATGTTTGTGTGGCATTCAACACCGACACATTACAAAGCTGCTATGATAAGCTATTCAAGGCGTTGGAGAAGAACAAAGGAGGGAGAGAATTCTTGACAAGGCATTTTCCGGAGAAGCATAAGTTGTCACGTGCTTACGACGAAGGAGGTTTCCGATACGGAGACATGCCAAGTAACATGGTGGAATGCTTCAACAATGTGCTCAAGGGTGTCCGTTCCCTGCCGGTCACTGCAATAGTGAAATATACCTTCTTCAAGCTCAACGAGTATTTTCTGAGGGATTCCGAAGAGACTGCCAAATGGATAGGTGAGAAAATGGAATTTCCCTTCAAAGTTGAGGATTGGTTGAAGCATCAAGCGCGCAAATCTTGGCGTCAAAAAATCATTAGTTTCAATGAAAAAGAACAAATCTACCAAGTCTATGAGCCGGGTGGCACTACAACGGACGACATGACGTACGGTGGAGTAGCATATGAGGTGCGCCTCAAGACCGGGTGGTGTCAGTGCGAGAGACCTCACAAATATCATTGGCCTTGCTCGCATGTGATGGCCGCCGCAAGGTTCAGAAACTTGAAAGTATCCGATGGCACCACCTTGCGATTGCATGAGCTCACATTGGAACGAACGAGGTTGATATGGGCTCCTAGGTTTCATCCCTTCCTAGACCAGTCACAGTGGCCTGAGTATGATGGTCCACACATCGTCCCCGACCCCGAACTCATGGTGCCTACAAAGGGAAGAAGAAGAAGAAATAAGAGGTTTAGGGGTAACATGGATGACCTAGCTGGATACACCGGAATGAAACAATTTGGTAGCGGCCATTTCATGGAGGCACCGGACATCAATAGTTGTGGTAAATATGACGAGCCGGGACACAATGTTAGGAAATGCACCAAAAAGCCACGCACCGATGCCAACACTCCGGATCCCACTAGTCAAAGTGGTGCCTAAACAGGAGTTACCGGTGGCACACGAGGAGGTAGGAGTGGTAGTGGACGAGGAGGCAGGAGTGGTGCGCCTGGAGGACGGACGAATCTTGGCAGTAGTGGACGAGGAGACAGTATTAGAGGGCGTGGGGGACGTTCGGGTATCGGTGGCCGTGGTCGTAGGACGAGAAGGGTTGATAGAGGAAGGCCTATTGACATCTTGCTTAACCCAGATGGTTGAAATAATGTGAATGGTACTTGTTATTTGGTCTTGTTTATTTGTTTTTCTTGCATACATACATGTTATTTTACTTTACTAACTACCAAAATTTTGTTTATAGGCATGGCTTCTTCTGGTTCCATGACGAGGCCACTGTGTGCTAACCGCGAGGACATGCCGGACAAGTGGACAGACGCCGAGTTGGATAAGGTGAAGGACAAAGATTTGAGAACTCCATCATGTTGGTGTGGGGATGTTTGCAAAGTTAAGGTATCCACCGATCGCAAGAAATCATGGACGGAAGGAAGAAGATATTTTGTTGGTCCCAACTATGCCTACGATCGTCCTCGTCCAGCTCACGCCTATGATTTACGACCGGTAAGTTGTTCAAGTTCAAAGAGTATTCAACCATTGCTACAACTTGAACCTATCTTACTAATGACCACATTTGTTCTTTATTCGTATGTAGTCGCCGCCTCCACTTTGTAAGTACTTCACATGGATAAATCAATATGTGCCAGACGATGTTAAGAAAGATCAATATCGAGATTGTCTAAGGAGGCAGCGGTTGTTTGAAGAAGGATTCCAGAGAGGCTTGGATGAAGAGCGTCGTGAAAACGGAAGGATGGAGCGATAGAAGCGTGAGGAGGAGAGGGCACGCAAGGAGAAGATTTCTCGTCAAGAGGAGAGAGCAAGAAAGCTTGCAAGGGCTCGTGAAGCCCAAGAGGAGGACGAGGCACGCAACAAGAAAGGAAAATGGTCTCGTGTGACCCAATAAGGCCTTCGTTTCAAAAAACTAGTCATGAACTATGTCTTCGATTCGATAAACATGTGATGAACTATGTCTTTGATTTGTGAAACCTGTCATGAACTATGTACTTTATTGTGAAACCTGTCATGAACTATGTCTTCGATTTGTGAAACTTGTGATGAAACTATCTCATGAACTATGTTTGTTGTGCTGTTGTTGTGACTTCACTTGTCTTCAAATGATTAAGAAGAAAAAACATAGTAAACTCTGCTCTGCTTTCCACCCTACCGCCAGAAGCCTCGGCGGTAGGCTATGAAACCCCACCGCCATGAGTCTTAGCGGTAAGCAATTAAACCCCACAGAAACTCCTGGACTGCAAACTCTCCCTGTTTTGTGGTAGGGTTGGCCATCCTACCGCCAAGGCAGACGGAGGTAGGGTGGCCACCCAACTGCCTGCTCTGCTCCTTGTTCTGTGACCATATCTGTTATATTTCTGACGGTAGGGTTGGCCGCCCTACCGCGAGCCCTCTCGGCGGTAGGTTCCTACCGCCAGGGATCATGGAGGTAGGGTTAGCCACCCTACGGCCATTACTACTGTGACCAAATCGATGACATTTCCAGTGGTAGGGTTGGCCACCCTACCGCCATCCCTCTCGGCGATAGCATTCTACGGCCGGAGCCTATGGCGGTAGGGTGTTGTTCCATGTCCCTTTACCTTTATTTTATAGCCCTTTTCCTTTCCATTTGTTACAAACTTCTATGAACTAAGCATCCACAAATGACATCTAGAAATGATCGAGTAGCAAATACATACATAACTGAGCATATTCATTACATCCACAAATGACACTTGTCCAAATGACTTAAAACATCTAGCGATTCAAATGACATGAGTTCAAACTACAAGATCAAGCTCGAGCATACATTTCCTACAACGGAAAAATGATCTCAAACATATAAGACGTTCAGTTTGTACGTCACGATCAAGATTAGGCTTCAGTTGATAATCCGACGATCCCGCCCAATTCTCCAACACACCTTTTGTTTTGCCAAACCAGGCCCATCAAGCACGGCGTTTCGGAATCTCTGACTTGCCTTGTGTGATTGCCCATCCAATGACCTGTCCGGGTTTTCTCAAGTCCAGCTCACGGAATTCTTCTATGTTCACAGAGAAAAAGATCTTCGTTGCCACAGAATGTGTGCAAGCATATTCCATCTCATGCAGCTCATTAAGTATCTTCTGTTTTTCTTTCACAAGCCTACGGAAAATTTTTCTCTCCTTAAGATCAGAAGGTTCCTCCATGACTGGATAGTTGTTGAAATCCATCATGGCAACAATTACCTCATCATTGCTCTTGAACCATACCTCAAGCTCCCTCTTGATACAAAGTACTCGCTCCGCTACAATCTTCTCAGACGCTACCGCCAGACCCTGAGATGCAATGTCACAACACTTCTCATACACTTTCTTCATCTCCTCTGGGGTCATGTTTTCCATGCTACATGAAATGGAACAAACCAAAACTCAAATCAAATGATACAATACAAACACAAAGCATAACTTATTTAGGCTACATAATGTTCTCACTGGTTCAAATGACATAGGTTACATAAACGATAATGGTACATGCCATTACAGTCCAAATGACACAACAACATCATGTGTTTCAACCCCCTCTACTAGTCCATCAACAAGACTTCTTTGTCGTACGGCCCGGGGTTGCAACAAATGACATCATTTCTTTCACGGACCCAAGCCCAGTGAGTTTCCCGACTAAGTATCACCAATGATGGTTGCCTAACTATCCAATCAATGACTAGCCACGGCTCGGCTCGCCCGGCTGGCTATCTCCTCTCTCCTCTGACACCCGCTGGCGAGCGGTTACAACTTTTTTACCAATCAAGATTCTCATTTGCTCCTACACCGTCACTTCTTTTCCTGTTACAATCATCAATCGACAAATACGCTGCATTGATTGTGAAACAGAAAAATGGCACCGCCGCAACGGAGCAAATCCGCATGGTGCGTGCTTAACGCGGCCTCCAACACCTTCCAGTGAGACGCTATCGCTCTATCAAAGACGTACTAGTGTTGTAATAGTATGTCGTTCTTGTGCTTCCCATTTCCCAAGCTCCCCAAAGTAACCAGGGGTGTTGCTCAGCTCCAAACTTTACTTAGAGCATCTACGGTCGCGCCAGGCAAATCTGGCCCCTCAAATGTCCATGGACGCGCCCACGTTTGTAGACATTGATCGGGTACCCCTCAAATAATATAATTCACATGCGAACATCTCAATTATCGTATCTCAAATCCATACAAATTCATGTAACTACGCCGATGCACACACATTGTCCGGCTACTCCATCACTACTAAATAAACATGCCGTCAGACTACCAAAATTTGGCATGTTTGGCTATCGTGGAGTTCATCCACGGCTGCCCTTGCCCTTCCCGACGCCCTTGCCGTCCTTCTCATGGAAGTACCGGTCGAAGATGCAGTACAGATCGAAGCGGATCTGCTCGTAGCTGGAGCTGTCCTCGCCGTCGCTGTCCGCCTTCTCCTCCTTCGGTGGTAGCCCGGCCATGGCACAGACCACCCGATTCTGCTCTCGGGCGAGGGCGCACGTGTTCCTGCGTTGCCGTTTCTTCACAATGCGGGCGCGGATGACTTCCTCCTCTGCGGCCGGCCGCATCAGCCGCCTCCACCTCCGCCATTTTCGCCAGGATACATGCCTTGATAACCCACAAGTATAGGGGATCACAATAATTTTTGAGGGTAGAGTATTCAACCCAAATTTATATATTCGACCCAAGGGGAACCAAAGAATATTTGAAGGTATTAGCAGCTGAGTTGTCAATTCAACCACACCTTGAGATTAATTATCTGCAGCAAAGTGATCAGTAGCAAAGTAATATGATAGTTTTGATAGTAGTGACAGTAGCAACGGTGACGGTAACAGTGATAGCAGTAATTTTGTAGCGAGTGTAGAAGTGATGATAGCAGTAGTAACTTAGCAGAAACAATATAAGATAAATTCGTAGGCATTGGATCGGTGACTTGTTGGATGATATTCATCATGACACAGTTATAACCTAGCACGATACGACACTAGCTCCAGTTCATCAATATAACGTAGGCATGTATTCTGTAAATAGTCATACGTGCTATATTAAAAGAACTTGCATGACATCTTTTGTCCTACCTCCCGTGGCAGCGGGGTCCATGTTGGAAACTAAGGGATATTAAGGCCTCCTTTTAATAGAGAACCGGAACAAAGCATTAACACATAGTGAATACATGAACTCCTCAAACTACGGTCATCACCGGGAGTGGGCCCGGTTGTTGTCACTCCGGGGTTGCCGGATCATAACATGTAGTAGGTAACTATAACTTGCAAGATCAGATCTAAAACATGGATATAATGATGATAACATAAACGGTTCATATCTGAGTTCATGGCACCCGGGCCCAAAGTGACAAGCATTAAGCATAGCAAAGTCATAGCAACATCAATTTAAGGACATAGTGGATACTAGGGATCAAGCCCTAACAAAACTAACTCGATTACATGATGAATCTCATCCAACTCATCACCGACCAGTGAGCCTACGAAGGAATTACTCACTCCCGGTGGGGAGCATCATGGTATTGTCAATGGAGAAGGGTTGGTGATGACGAAGAACGAAGATCCCCCTCTCCGGAGCCCCAAACGGACTCAAGATCTACCCTCCCGAGGAAGAACATGGCTTGGCGGCGGCTCTGTCTCGTGGATCGTGATAATTCTTTCTCCCTGATTTTTTTCTAGAAAAATCGGATTTTATAGCGTCGGTTTCAGGGTCAGTGGGGCCACCAGGTGGGGACAACCCACCTAGACGCACCAGGACAGGGGGCGCGCCCTGGAGGGTTGTGCCCACCCAGGTGCCCCTCTCCGGCAGGTCTTGGCTCCAGAAATTCTTATTATTGATATAAAAAATCCTCGCAAAGTTTCGTTCCATTTCGAGAACTTTCATTTCTGCACAAAAACAACAACATGGTAGTTCTACTGAAAACAGCGTTAGTCTGGGTTTAGTTTCATTCAAATCATGCAAATTAGATTCCAAAACAAGAGGAAAAGCGTTAGGAAAAGTAGATACGTTGGAGACGTATCAACTCCCCCAAGCTTAAACCTTTGCTTGTCCTCAAGCAATTCAGTTGATAAACTGAAAGTGAAAAAGAAAAACTTTTACGAACTCTTTTGCTCTTGTTTGCATAAATAAGCTTAAACGGCACCAGGGTTTTTAGCCAATCATTATAACTAACCATGCCGACAATAACTCTTAAAGATTATAATGACTCATATCAATGACATAATCAGCTAGCAAGCGATAATAAGATATCTCAAACGCCAACACGTTATCAAAACAACCATGATATAATATGACAATAGTGGTATCTCGCTAGCCCTTTCTGAGACCGCAAAACATAAATGCAGAGCACCTCCAAAGTTCAAGTAGCAACTAAACATTGTAATTCATGGTAGAAAAGATCCAGTCAAGATGCACCCAATATTAGCTACACACAATGCATAAGTCATGACAACTGTGCTTCCTCAGTTTCTGGCGCTTGTTTTAGAAGGTGATGACAAAACATAAAAGTAAATAGATAGTCCCTTCGCAGAGGAAAACAGTGATTTGCATAGGTGCCAGAGCTCAAGTTTTTAAAACTGAGATAAATGATATTTTGAGACATGCGCCCTTCTTATTCACTTCACGACCATCAGTTATCAACATCTTCCATGCTAAGCACGCTAGTGGCGGTTCCCAAGCGATAAAAGTAAAGGTTTTGACTCCATTGGGAGTTTTTGTTTGATTATTCAAGATAGTAACTCTTTTTCATGTTCGTAGTTTGGGACTGGGCATCCCCATTACCGCCCTTTTCTCGTGCGATGGCAAGTGAATAAACACTCGACCTAAGAATAACCCGCTTAGCATGGAAGATGCCTACCACCTCCTGTCGTTCCATGAACGATCCAGGCACACAAAAAGTATATATTTTTAGAAGTTTTTAGAGGTGGCACATGCAAATTTACTTAGGATGACAGGGTAATACCGTATATAGGTAGGTATGGTGGACTCATCTGGAATAATTTTGGGTTCAAGGTTTTTGATGTACAAGCAGAGTTCCCACTTAGCACAGGCGAAGGCTAGCAATTAGATTGAGAAGCGACCAGCTAGAGAGAAACAACGATCATAACCATGCATTATGCATAAGTAACATCGGACACTAGCATGAGTAGGATATGAACAACATGAACATAAATATCATAGAGGCTATGTTGGTTTTGATTCAACTACATGCATGAACATGTGCCAAGTCAAGCCACTCGAACGTTCAGAGGAGGATACCATATCATCATACTACATCACAATCATTTTAACGCTATGTATATATCCAAGATAAATCATTATCAACTCCCAGCTACTTATGCATGGCATGAGAAACTATAATCTCTAACTGTCACTGCAAACATGTCTAATCATAATGGGCTGAATCATGGATACTAGGTTAAACATATTTACACAAATAGAACAAGTCGAGTTCATACCAGTTTCTCTTTGCCACGGCCAGTTCATCGAATATCGTCATTATTGCCTTTCACTTGCACGATCGAATGATATGAAAATAATAATAGTGCAAGAGTGTCGTGGACTAAGCTGGAATCTGCAAACATTTTATCCAACAAGAGAATACAAGGTAAATGTGCTATTTATTAGTTCAACAATTATTCATATGAGAGCCACTCAACATTTTCATCGTGGTCTTCTCCTTGGTACCACTCGAATAAAAAGAAAAGAAATTCAGAGAAACACACTGAAATATTTTTGGAGTTTTTGGTTTTCTTCAGCAAGCAAATAAAAAGGGAAAAGCGAAAACGAGAAAAACTATTTATACGGGAAAGCTCCCAATAAGCGAAAGAAGAACAAGGAAATCTTTTTGGGTATTCTTTCTAATGTTACTACTAAGCATGCATAGAAATTAAATTAACTACAACTAATTTTTTTGGTTTTTCTAAAGGTTTTCCAACACACAAGAAGGAAGCAAGAAAATAAAATCTAAGCATGGATGATACAATGAAAAAGTGTGAACACCGACAAATAGAATAAGTGAACATGAATGTAATGTTGGTGAGAACATGTACTCCCCCAAGCTTAGGATTTTGGCCTAACTTGGTAGTTGATCAGTAGCCTGGATGGTAGTAGGGATCCTGAGGAGCAGGCATCCACTCATCCCACTACTGAGGCTCCTCCTCTGCCTCTCCAGTAGCTTGAGCGTTCTGGTAGGCGATGATGCCCGCAGGCATAATCCTATATCCGCCCTGGCAACGGAATCAAACAAAGAAGGTGCAGTCAATGGAATAATATCACGAGTTTTAACGCTAAATTAAGACCAGGTTATAAAGAACGGGGATGTTAGGATAATCTCGTGCAAGAAAATGATGGTGTTCCATGGCTGCACGGTCTAAGTAAACCTTGGTCAGGGGGTAATCATGAGGGCGTATCCCAACATTAAGGTGGGCCGCCAAACGAGTAGAAAAAATCCCACCATGTATTTCACCTTGGGATTTATTAAGATGGAGGCGACGAGCCACAATAGCTCCCAAGCTATGAGTGTTGTCGCCCTCTAGTGCTCGGCATAAAATAGCAAAGTCTGGTGCGCTGAGCGCACCTACTTTCTTTCTAGCAAGCAAGCACTTAGCAACAAATAAAGCAAAATAATGTAAGGAAGGAAAGTGTATGCTAGCAGCCGTCGTGGCTGACACCCCTCTCTCATCTCCCACTGTCAAAGTGCGAGTAAAGTCCTCAAACCCAGCCGGCCTAGGTTCAGCTAAGCTCCCATCAGAAGGGATCATGCATATGTCACAAAATTCAGTAAGTGGTATCTGATGATTTTCAGCATATAAATCAAAGCTCACTTCGGGAGGATTATTCCTAGGCAGGAAAGTAAAACTTTGAACAAAGATATTTGTGAGGATTTGATGCTGGTCACACTCATATTTGATGAACTCGGTGAGGCCGGCATTAGCAGCATATTGTGTGAACCATTGAAGGATTTCACCAACCTCCAGGAACGGGGTGTGCGGCCATTCACATGGCCGTACTTCCGCCAACCTCCGAGGGTGGAGATCACTATCAGATGACTCCCCAATAACACCCTTGGAGTTCTTCTTGGAGCCAAACTTCCTAAAGATATTCATGGTTTCCTATGAACACAATTCTGAAATTTATTAGCCCACAAAATTTTCTCAACAAAACTTCACAAAATTGATAGCAACTACTCATAGGGGTACATAGAGGCCATAGCAAGCATTCAAACTACTTAGAACTCTAGGAATTTAACATGCAAGCTCATCTACAACAGCACTAAGAGTAGCTAATTATTCAAAATATAAACCACTAAAATAAAAACTAATTGGACAAACGGTTGAGTCACATACCAAGCAACAATCTCCCGAAACAGTTTCAGAAACGGAGCTTCGAGCAAAGAGATCGAAATCCACGGGTTTGAGAGCAAGAACACGGAAGAGAGATCAATGGATATTTTTTTTCTGGAGGTAAGTGATGATGTGGGATGAGGGGATAAGTGAGGGGCCCCACGTGGGAACCACAACCCACTAGGGCACGCCTGGGGGGCCCTGACGCGCCCAGGTGGGTTGTGCCCACCTGGTGCACCTCCCTCTGATATTATTTGCACCAGAAATTCAGAAATATTTAGAAAAAAAATCATATTCAATTCTCAGAGCATTCTGAGAACATTTATTTTTGGGTCATTTTTTATTGCACGGGAAATTCGGAAAACAGACAACACATGGCATTTTATTTTATTCAACTAATAAAAACATAAAACAAAAGATAAGGACATAAGGTAGTGCTTACCAAATTCATCAACTTCATACCGCTCAAAACTGATTCATTAATAAGGTTGATCAGGTCTTATTAACAACCACTTTCGATTAGCATTAAACCGAAGAACTTTCGTAAATCACTAAGTTACAACAATGGGGATATGCATTTCCCCAACAATATGCATTTCATATTTCTTTTTGACAGTAGGTAGAGGTATTTGAAAACTTCCAATAGTGATTGTCAGAGATTTTTCAATAACATTAATACCATTCACTTGGAATTGTTTCTTCGGAAAGTGCACCGTATGCTCATTACCATTGATATGAAAAGTGACCTTGCTTTTAGTGCAATCAATAATAGCCCCTGCAGTATTCAAGAAGGATCTACCAAGGATAATCGACATGTTGTCGTCCTCGGGCATCTCAAGTATAACAAAGTCAGTCAAAATAGTGACATTAGCAACAACAACGGCCACATCCTCACAGATACCGATAGGTATGGCAGTTGATTTGTCAGCCATTTGCAAAGATATTTCAGTAGGTGTGAGTTTATTCAAGTCAAGTATTTTATATAAAGAGAAAGGCATAACACTAACACTAGCTCCTAAATCACACAAAGCAGTTTTCACATAGTTCTTTTTTATAGAGTAAGTTATAGTTGGTATGCCCGGATCAAGTTTTTTAGGTACTCCATATTTAAAAGTATAATTAGCAAGCATAGTGGAGATTTCAGCTTCCGGTATTTTTCTCTTATTAGTGAGGATGTCTTTCATATACTTTACATAAGGAGGCATTTTCAAGATATCAGTCAAGTGATTACGCAAAAAGACCGGCCTCAGCATTTCAGCAAAGCGTTCAAATTCTTCATCATCTTTATTTTTAGTTGACTTGGGTGGAAAATGCATAGGTTTTTGAATCCATGGTTCTCTTTCTTTACCGTGTTTTCTAGCCAAAAATTCATTTTTATCATATCTTTTATTCTTAGGTTGTGGGTTATCAAGATCAACAGGTGGTTCTATCTCAACATCATGGTCTGGTTCTTTTTCATTACTTGGTTGAGTTTCTTCATGAACCTCATCATTATCTTTTTCATTATCAGAAGGTGAGTGTTCATTACCGGATTGAGTTTCAGCATCTGAGATAGAAGTTTCATTATCATTATCAGGAGGTTTCTCTATTTCAGGTTCACTAGAAGTATGCAAAGTCCTATCATTTTTCTTCTTCTTTTTCTTTCTATAAGGACTAGGTGCACTAGTGTTATTTCTTTGTGAATCTTATTCAATTATTTTTGGGTGCCCCTCAGGATAAAGTGGTTCCTGAGTCATTTTACCTCCTCTAGTTGCAACTCTAACAGCAAAGTCATGCATATGATGATTCATTTCATCAAGCAATTCCCTTTGTGATTTAGCAACTTGTTCCAACTGAGTTTGAACCATAGAAGCATGTTTTCCAACACCTCTGACACCATTTGATATTGTAAATAATAGGTCATTGTAGCGACCAGACCCGAATGGATCAAGTCTCGTGCTCGTTGTCATCCTGGATCAAGAATGCCGACACCACACAAGATTTCAAGGATTTATAGCAGAGTAGCAATCACACACTTATTACATCGTTGTCCACAAGGGAACTTATTACAATAATATGGCTGAAGGCCATCTAATAATAACAGCGAAGGCTTGGAAGATAAGTGAGTCCATCAACTCCATCGGCATCACTCGAGTATAGAACCACGACCTAACACCTTACTCGTCGTTCTAAAAGTCTGCAACGTGAAAGTTGCAGCCCAAAACGGGTCAAGACATGGAATATGCTGGCAATGTAACACATAGAGAACAATGAAAGAATAAGCCTATACTACATGCATATATGGCTGGTGGTAAGGCTCTCAGATTACATTTTGCATAAAGCTAGTTTTTCCCTACAACAAAGGAATAATTTTATTTAACTATCATGGTGGTTGTTAAACATTGAGAATGGTTGACAGCATCCTCAATCCCAATTAAAAAGTACTCATCAAATCCCAATACATTTATTAGAAGTAACATGTTGAGATTCACATGATATTCAAGTACTAGATACTCAAAACGTCCATAACCGGGGACACGGCTAATCATGATTAGTTTATACACTCTGCAGAGGTTTATGCACTTTTCCCCACAAGACTCGATCGCCTCCGCTTGGTTCTCGTGACTACATGGTGTTTGAGAAACGGATGACCGAGACACAATCTTTCAGAAGCACTAGCACCTTACATGTGGGTAGACCGTACCAACCTACATCCCCTACATCAGCTAGCCTACCCGTAAGAGCTCGCACAACTTACTCAACTATGCCAGAGCCCATAATTGGCTTGTGGCTACACACGGAAGTTTCTAGTTTGAAAAATCTTATGATCCCTTAGAGCACAGGTGGCGGTCCAAGAAATACAGTAAGTCTCGATAGAAACCAGTGCCTCAATCCACCCAGATGTGTGTTTAGGTTGCCACCTTAGATAAACCATTAATTAACAATCTCACATCTGTCATGGATATTCACTCACCCAATCCACGTCCACTAGCATAGCATGGCATAATAAGCAAACGTAGAAGTAACTCCCAAGGTTTCATAAGTAAAACAGGTAATATGTACTACCTCAATCTACTTCCCATCCCACAATTTAAGTTGATCCTAAACATGCAAGTGTTTGAGGAATAAGGCTAATGCATAAAACTGGGTAGTAGAAAAGGTATGATCAAGTGTTACTTGCCTTGCTGATGATCCGCGAGACCTAGAGATTCGAAGTAACAAGCGGCGACTCGGTGATCTAACGCAGACAAACAGCATGCATACAATAAGTACTCATCTAATGCACAGGGAAATCTCGAATAAAAGATCTAACCAGAGAGTTCAACTTAAGAACCCTGGTTGCAAAAGAATCGAATCAAATAAAGCATCGAAAGTCAAAAGTCGAGAGAGAACGACTCAGTTTTAGCAATTTGAAACTAGGTCAAAATTTTACAGTAGCAAAACTTTGTTTAAGTAGGTTAGTCGGAACGGCGGTTTCGTAACGAAACTCCAGGCGCTTGAATCACCTGATTCCGATAAACGGGCGAGAAAATAAACAGATTTGAAAATCGAATCGGAAATCGAAATCAGAAAATAATGGATTAAATCCGATTAAAAGAAAAACGACGAACAGATTAAACAACGGACGTTCGTTAACAGTTCTAATCCGACGAACACGTTCATTGAAACGAACGGGTCGGTGAACGTTCACTAAATAATAAAACCGAAAAAAATAAACCATCAAGGGTTTTTAAAAAAAACCGAATAACGTATAAAACCGGATCGGTTTTAAAGCAAACCGGATCGGGGTGGCGGCGGCTACCTTGGCTAGTCGCCGCGGGCTCCGGCCCGGCATGGGCGGGCGGGTCCGCGGGTCAGGGTGGCGGGTGGCGACGTCAAGGGCGGCGGCGGCGTCCTCAAGGCGGCGCGGCCTTGAGGGGGCGGCGGCTCGGGTGAGGAGAGAGGGGGGGGGGCGGTATAAAGGAGGGGGTCTCCGTGCCTTGGGGAGGGGGCACGGGCGGCGGGTCCGGCCAGAGCCGAGCCGGACTCGGCGGCGGGCGGCGGCGGACTCTCCCCGGGGAGCGCAGAGGGGAGAGGGGAGTTGGGCGGGCAGCGGCGGGTGGGCCCTTGGCCCAAAGTGGCAAGCGCAAGCTTTTTTTTAAACAAAACTAAACGAATTTAAAATAAAACCAAACGAACTCCAAATTAAATAAAATTAATTTTCCCCGACTCCTAAAAATGAGTCGAACAAAATGAACTTTAAAACGAGGCAAAAATGCACATTTTTAAAATACTCATTTTTTTGCCTAAAGCAAATAAACTTTCGAAAACCAAATTTGACTTATTTATAAAATCTTCATTTTTCCTAAATGTTGGGAAAGTCATGTTATTCCCTCTCTTAATTTTTTTTATCAGAAAAACTTTTGAGGATAAATAAATAAATCCAAATGATCCTATTTTCAAAATTTGGGAAATCCCAAATATGAAAATAATGAAATCTCCAACTCTCTCCGAGGGTCCTTGAGTTGCGTGCAATTTTCTAGGATCGGAAAAATGCGAGAAAATATGATATGCATGATGACCTAATGTATAACATTCCAAATTGAAAATTTGGGATGTTACAAACCTACCCCCTTAAGATGAATCTCGCCCTCGAGATTCGGGTTGGCTAGAAAATAGGTGAGGGTGGTCTTTGAGCAAAACTTCCTCTCTTTCCCAGGTGGCTTCATCTTCAGTGTGGTGGCTCCACTGAACCTTGCAAAACTTGATAACCTTGCTGCGGGTAACTCTGCTGGCATAATCGAGAATCTTAACCGGTTTTTCCTCATATGTTAAATCATCCTTCAACTGAATTGCTTCCAAAGGACACTGTGTCTCTTAACGGTACCTCTGCTATCTCGGGTGACATTTCTTCACCGAGAAACATGGAATACATCATGAACTCCTGACAGTCCTTCTGGCAATTCCAGCTTATAAGCAACTTCTCCCATGCATTGCAAAATCTTATACGGTCCAACGAAACGTGGTGCTAACTTTCCTTTAACTCCAAAACGCTTAACTCCTCGAAGCGGGGATACTCTAACATATACTCTGTCTCCTACTTCATACTCAATCGCTTTGCGCTTTGAATCTGCATAGCTCTTCTGTCTGGACTGGGCTACCTTGAGCCTATCTCGAATCAGTTTAACCTTCTGCTCAGACTCCTTAATCAAATCTGGTCCAAACAACTGACGATCTCCGGTTTCGTCCCATGACAACGGTGTCCTGCATCTTCTTCCATACAGAGCCTTGAAAGGTGCCATCTTCAAGCTGGTTTGGTAACTGTTGTTGTAAGAAAATTCTGCATACGGCAAATTATCATCCCAACTAGATCCATAATCTAGTGCACAAGCTCTCAGCATATCCTCCAAAATCTGATTGACCCTCTCAGTCTGTCCATCGGTCTGTGGGTGGAAAGCTGTACTGAATTCTAGTCTGGTTCCCAATGTTTCATGCAACTGGTTCCAAAATTTTGAGGTAAATTGGGTTCCTCTGTCTGATACGATGCTCCTCGGAACTCCGTGTAAACACACAATTCTGGTCATGTATATCTTTGCCAACTTAGCACTGCTATAGGTAGTCTTGACTGGGATGAAATGAGCTACCTTCGTTAAACGGTCGACTATGACCCAAATCGAGTCATATCCTGAACGGGTCTTTGGAAAACCTGTGATGAAATCCATGCCTAGTTTATTCCACTTCCATTCGGGTATCGGCAATGGTTGTAACAATCCGGCTGGCTTCTGACGCTCTGCCTTTACTTTCTGGCATACATCGCAAACTGCTACATACTCCGCAATATCCTTCTTCATTCCGGTCCACCAGAAAGTATTCTTCAAATCCAAATACATCTTGGTATTTCCTGGGTGAATCGAATAGGGTGAATCATGAGCTTCTTGCAAAATCAACTTCCTGATCTCTGGGTTATTGGGCACATAAACACGGTCTTCAAACCATAGGGTATCGTGCTCATCCTCACGAAATTCTTTAGCTTTTCCTTTGCTCATTTTCTCCTTTATAGAGGTAACTTCCTTATCCGCCTTTTGGGCTTCTCTGATTTTGTCCATCGTGTTGATGAATCTCCAATGCTGCTACATAGCCTCTCGGAACTATTTCCAAACATAGCTCCCAAGGTCCTCGGCTAACTCATTTGGTATCCCTCCCATCATTAGGGTATTGACGTGGCTCTTACGGCTCAATGCGTCTGCTACGACATTAGCCTTTCTGGGGTGATAATGCAATCTCATATCATAATCCTTGATAAGCTCTAACCATCTCCTCTGTCTGAGGTTTAATTCCTTCTGTGTGAAGATGTACTTCAAACTCTTGTGATCCGTATATACTTCACAATGATTTCCAATGAGAAAATGTCTCCATGTCTTCAAGGCATGCACAACGGCTGCTAATTCCAAATCATGTGTGGCATAATTCAACCCATGGGGCTTAAGTTGTCGTGAAGCATACGAAACAACTCTTCCTTCCTGCATAAGCACTGCTCCAAGTCCTCGACGTGAAGCGTCGCAATACACCTCATAATCCTTAGTCTGATCTGGCAATATCAAAACTGGTGAGGTAACCAATCTTTTCTTCAACTCCTGAAAACTTGCCTCACAGTCCTCAGTCCATATGAATTTGTTATCCTTCTTCAACAATTCTGTCATAGGCTTTGCAATCCTTGAGAAATTCTCAATGAATCTTCGTAGTATCCTGCGAGTCCAAGGAAACTCGAATCTCTCCAACTGTCGCTGGTGCTTCCCATTTGGTTACGGTCTCCACCTTTGTGGGGTCAACTGCTATTCCTTCTCCGGATATAACATGTCCGAGAAATCCAACTTCCTTTAGCCAAAACTCACATTTGCTGAACTTGGCATACAACCGGTGTTCCTCGCCTCAAAACCAATCTCAAATGTTCCTTATGTTCCTCTTCATTCTTCGAAAAATCAAAATATCGTTGATGAACACTACGATTTAACTTATCCAAAAACTCCATAAACACTTTGTTCATCGTGTTCATGAAATAGGCTGGTGCGTTAGTCATCCAAATGACATAACGGTATACTCATACAGTCCATATCTCATGGTAAACGCTGTCTTGGGTATGTCTTGCTCCCGCATCTTCAACTGATGATACCCTGACCGCAAATCGATCTTGGAAAACACCTTAGCTCCTCGTAAGCGATCAAACAGATCATTTATCATAGGTAGTGGGTACTTGTTCTGGATTGTTACTTCATTCAATCCACGATAATCTACAACCGTTCTTAACGATCCATCCTTCTTCTCCACTAACAGTACGGGTGATCCCCAAGGTGAAGAGCTTGGGCGAATAAAACCCTTATCCAATAGTTCCTTAATCTGCTTCTTCATTTCTGCCAAATCACGTGCGGGCATCCATGACGGTCGCTTCGATATCGGGCCTGTTCACGCAACAGCTCGATCAAAAACTCAATATCTCTATCCGTGGCATTCCCGCAACTCTTCCGAAATACATCAGAAAATCCTTCACCATGGTACTTCTTCCCGCACCACTCGATAAGCAATTTACTTGCGCTCTCCTCGGCTTGTGCCGTGATACATACTTGATCCTTGTTCCTTCTGGTGTGGTGAGCAAAATTGACTTTGTGGTGCAATCTATGTTCCCTCCATACTTTGATAACCAATCCATTCCTAATATCACATCCAATCTTTGGGATTCCGGAACTATTAGGTCTGAGGGGAAAACATAGTGTCCAATCCTTAATGGCAGTCGATCACACCATTTACTAGCCATGTTTTCTGCTCCGGGTGAGGTTACTAGCATGGGTGACCTAAGGGCTTGGGTCGGTAATTTGTACTTATCCACAAATCCCCTTGATATGTATGAATGCGATGCACTAGTATCGAAAAGAACAACTGCAGTAAATGACTTAACCAAAAACTTACCGATTACTGCATCGGGCTGATCTTCAACCTCCTCCACATCAATGTGGTTCACCTATCCCCTGTTGAAAGGGTTGGGCTTCTTTCCAGAGCTTCCATTGCCATTTCCATTCTGGCCTTCTGGACAGTCATTGGCATAATGCCCAGTCTTGCGGCACTTAAAGCAAGTAATGTGACTCAGGTCTACCTTGGATGGTGTTGACGGGTTGGCGCGGTTCTGTCCATTGCTTCCTCCATTCCCGTTCCCATTCTTGGTGCCATTATGGTTATGCGAATTACCTCCTCCATGGGTATGCTGAAACTGAATTCTGATTTAGGGTATAACGAGGCCTGCTGGGCTCCGAGTTATACTTCCCTTGCCCATACTTCCTCTTGCGGTTCTCAATTTGTCGCTGCTTTCCTTCAATCATGAGGGCTCGGTCTACCAACTCCTGCTAGTTGTTGAAACTTGCTACCATCAACGGCATGCTGAACTCATCATTCAGTCCTTCTAGAAATTTCTCCTGTTTAGCAGCGTCAGTAGTAACGCTATCCGGGGCATAACGTGCTAACTTACTAAAATCATCCACATCTTGCCAACATCCTTCCTCCTTGGCGAAGTTGCAAACTCACGCTTCTTCATGGCCATAGCTCCTGCTGAAACATGGGCAGTCTGAAAAGCTTGTCGAACTGATCCCATGTGACAATGTCTCTGGGTAAGTGGCTGTAAAATTCTCCCACCATGCTGCTGCGGGTCCTTCAAGCTGATGTCTGCAAACTTCACTCTTTCTCCATCTGCATCCCGCAGTGGTCAACTCCTTCCTATCTCGCGGAGCCAATCATCTGCTACAATCGGCTCGGTGCTACTGGAATACACCGGCGGATTCAGTCTAAGGAAACGAGTCAGGTGATCCGCAGGTGGTGGTGGTGGTGGGTTGTTGTTGTTGTTGTTGTTGTTGCCCTGGTTCTGCACCAATGTTTGAATCAGGGTATTCTGCTGCTGAATCAATTGGGTGATCTCTGGCGGGAAAACAAACCCGGGGTCACGTCTCGGAGGCATCTGATGGGTTTAGAAAATACGAGCGTTTAAGAATAGAATGAGGTCTAAGGGTTATCACTACCCAAATGCACATGAGCAAATGCACACAAAATCACTTCATTCAATCAAACAAGGGCTTACAACGATCTAACTATCGCAAAAGTGCGTGTACTAAAATGTTTACATGGAGGGAATACTACTAATATGTGGGGGACTTCTACTAATTTGAACCGGTGGAAGACTCCATGATGTCTGCTCCAGCTTCGTCTTCAAAGTCGGGTTCACTTGGATCCGAATTGGTGTCGTCGATGTTGATGTAGTCGCTTGGGCAACCTACATACTGGTCTTCATTCCTGAGCGCCAACTTCTTCTTGAGTTCTTCGATCTCGTACTTAAGATCGTTATTGTGTCTTGCTAGAGCTACGATCTCGTCCATGTAGTCTTTGCGTGTAGTCTTTAGTTCTTCTTCAAGTTCGATGATCCTTCCCTTTGCGTTCTGCAACTCCAACATATCGTTGCACATCTGGTTCTCCTAGCGTCGAATGTGCTGGTTTAACTCTTGTATGAAAGCTGCAATGGATCTATCCTTCTTGGTGCTGACTATGTCCCATTTGTCATCTCGGCGTCCGCAAATCTGGTAGATAGTGTCCTTGAGGTCTTCTTGATAAACTTCTCCAATGCGTCCCATGGTGATATGAGCTGCCATGCTCTTTCCCAGACTCCAAGTTGGTGCACTGAAAACACTATCTATAGGCTTGGTGATTGGGGCGAATGTCCTTCCTGGAACGTGAGCTTGAATCTTCCAACGCTCCTCTTCAGGCAGAGTGGCGTTGAAAGTTCCGGTGAAGCTGGGTAGTCCAATGTTCAGGTACTTGGTGACTTCCTTCAAGTGAAATCCAAAAGGTGTGCCTTGATCTGGTTGGGTGTACTTGATCTTCGCGTCCGTCATCCTAAAGAGTAGAAAAGATGAGGAGTTAGAAAATGGGAAGAGAGTAGTGATCTATGGCTTTAACTTAGTGGTCGTGTCCTCACAACGGCGTGTGCTCGATACCATCTCTCAGAGCGACCAGACCGAATGGATCAAGTCTCTGTGCTCGAGTGTCATCCCCGGATCAAGAATGCCGACACCACACAAGATTTCAAGGATTTATAGCAGAGTAGCAATCACACACTTATTACATCGTTGTCCACAAGGGAACTTATTACAATAATATGGCTTAAGGCCATCTAATAATAACAGCGGAAGGCTTGGAAGATAAGTGAGTCCATCAACTCCATCGGCATCACTGAGTATAGAACCACGACCTAACACCTTACTCGTCGTCTGAAAAGTCTGCAACGTGAAAGTTGCAGCCCAAAAACGGGTCAGCACATGGAATATGCTGGCAATGTAACACATAGAGAACAATGAAAGAATAAGCCTATACTACATGTATATATGGCTGGTGGTAAGGCTCTACGGTTACATTTTTGCATAAAGCTAGTTTTTCCCTACAACAAAGGAATAATTTTATTTAACTATCATGGTGGTTGTTAAACATTGAGAATGGTTGACAGCATCCTCAATCCCAATTAAAAAGTACTCATCAAATCCCAATACATTTATTAGAAGTAACATGTTGAGATTCACATGATATTCAAGTACTAGATACTCAAAACGTCCATAACCGGGGACACGGCTAATCATGATTAGTTTATACACTCTGCAGAGGTTTGCGCACTTTTCCCCACAAGACTCGATCGCCTCCGCTTGGTTCTCGCACTACATGGTGTTTGAGAAACGGATGACCGAGACACAATCTTTCAGAAGCACTAGCACCTTACATGTGGGTAGACCGTACCAACCTACATCCCCTACATCAGCTAGCCTACCCGTAAGAGCTCGCACAACTTACTCAACTATGCCAGAGCCAATAATTGGCTTGTGGCTGCACACGGAAGTTTCTAGTTTGAAAAATCTTATGATCCCTTAGAGCCTGGGTGGCGGTCCGAAGAAATACAGGCAAGTCCTGATAGAAACCAGGTGCCTCAATCCACCCAGATGTGTGTTTAGGTTGCCACCTTAGATAAACCATTAATTAACAATCTCACATCTGTCATGGATATTCACTCACCCAATCCACGTCTACTAGCATAGCATGGCATAATAAGCAAACGTAGAAGTAACTCCCAAGGTTTCATAAGTAAAACAGGTAATAGGTACTACCTCAATCTACTTCCCATCCCACAATTTAAGTTGATCCTAAACATGCAAGTGTTTGAGGAATAAGGCTAATGCATAAAACTGGGTAGTAGAAAAGGTATGATCAAGTGTTACTTGCCTTGCTGATGATCCGCGAGACCTAGAGATTCGAAGTAACAAGCGGCGCACTCCGGGTGATCTAACGCAGACAAACAGCAAGCATACAATAAGTACTCATCTAATGCACAGGGAAATCTCGAATAAAAGATCTAACCAGAGAGTTCAACTTAAGAACCCTGGTTGCAAAAGAATCGAATCAAATAAAGCATCGAAAGTCGAAAGTCGAGAGAGAACGACTCAGTTTTAGCAATTTGAAACTAGGTCAAAATTTTACAGTAGCAAAACTTTGTTTAAGTAGGTTAGTCGGAATGGCAGTTTCGTAACGAAACTCCAGGCGCTTGAATCACCTGATTCCGATAAACGGGCGAGAAAATAAACAGATTTGAAAATCGAATCGGAAATCGAAATCAGAAAATAACGGATTAAATCCGATTAAAAGAAAAACGACGAACAGATTAAACAACGGACGTTCGTTAACAGATCTAATCCGACGAACACGTTCATTGAAACGAACGGGTCGGTGAACGTTCACTAAATAATAAAACCGAAGACAAGCTGCGCGCCGGACTCGTCGTCATTGAAGCCAGGTTCAGGGGCTACTAAGGGAGTCCTGGACTAAGGGGTCCTCGGGTGTCCGCCCTGTTATCCATGGGCCGGACTGATGGGCTGCAAAGACATGAAGGCCGAAGACAGTACCCGTGTCCGGATTGGACTCTACTTGGCATGGAAGCCAAGCTTGGTGACTGAAGATTCCTTCTTATGTAACCGACTCTATGTAAACCCTAGATTCCCCCGGTGTCTATATAAACCGGAGGGGTTAGTCCGGAAAGGATATACACATTACCATAGTCATACAGGGTAGACTTCTAGGGTTTAGCCATTACGATCTCGTGGTAGATCAACTCTTGTAACACTCTATTCATCAAGATCAATCAAGCAGGAAGTAGGGTATTACCTCCATAGAGAGGGCCCAAACCTGGGTAAACATCGTGTCCCCCGTCTCCTTTTACCATCGATCCTAGACGCACAGTTCGGGACCCCCTACCCGAGATCCGCCGGTTTTGACACCGACATCGTCCACCCTCGATCTTCTTCACGACTAGATTTTTCATGTTGCATGTTTCGACAAGATCATCGTGTCAGAAAGCGCGATTAAGTGGGTCGGGTTCTAACCTCAATGTCATTTTTGTTAGGTTCAGCATCTTGGTTGGGGTGGGTGGGGATGTCCCTCAGTAGGAATAATGTCTTTCACATCCGATCCCCGTCGGATGGTGCGCCTAGTATTGTAGGAGGGTGTCTGGAGGTGTGTCACCATCGGATCCCGTGGGATTCGGTTGGTGCTGATCTTCGATGGATCTATTTGTATACAGTTTTTGTTCGTGTTCGTTTGTGTAGTTACAGGTTTGACCTTTTCGATCTACGACTCTCTTCATCGGTGATGACTGCTGCTCTGGTGCGCTGGTCCTTGGGAACCTTAGCACGGTGACTTCCCGAGTGTCTACTACAAGGTTTGCCTGGCTCTGGTGAGGGAGGGGCGATGACGGCGGCGCGCCTTCAGCTTGCTCGAGTGTTTGTAGTCATTGGTAGGTGGTCCATGGACCTGGTTGTCAAGTTTATCATCTCTAGTCTTCTGTGTACTGCGATGATTCATTATGCATAAATAGAAAGTTCTCGCGCAAAAAAAAACAGTTCTATGGCTTTACACTTTTTTTGCCATTCATATATCATAATTTGTTGTCTAGAAACCTATGGAAGTTATGGGTTTGTAAGACTTGTTGAATCTGGCTGATATGAATCCAACCCAACAACTGGCCCATTTTGTTGTGTCATCACATGTTGTATATGTGTTTTATGTTGTCCGTGCTGAAGTTGCTTGCTAATGATGGATACAAGGGCGAAATACCAGTTCTCTTATAAGTGTGCTACTTGAGTGTCTCTTTTATTGATATTAACATCTACTACCTCTGTCCGGAATGACTTGTCGCAGAAATCGTTAACCATTTCTGCGACAAGTAATTCCGAATAGAGGGAGTATTTAATATTATGTCAATCACTGTCACAACAATCAAGTTTGATCATTTTCTTTCATTGAAATGCACTACACCACGACACTCAAAGTAGTATCAAACAATTTGTTGAGATAGACCACATAGGGCGACATACTTAGTGTCAGCAAAGAAAATTGCCGAGAAAAAGCAGTTGCCGGCTATACTGTCACCGACAAAGGTCTTTGTCAAAATATAATATAAGTCGACAAGCACTATGACAGGGTGGGTGTGATCTACACCTCTAGACTTTCTACACCGACATGCGTTGCTATGTCGATAGTTCATCTGACATTGTTCTATATGCATATATACTGCGACGTCCAATACTTCTAATGAAACACTACTCAGGGTTCCACATTTTTAGCATAAATCCAGATGCACCATATATATTATCATGAAATTAAACTCAAAATATGCAATTCATGTTCAATTTGTAATACTCAATAATAGCAATATTCCATTCATTATAGGATACCATTGATCATTGCATTCATTCAACATATATATAAGATTACTAGTTTTATTCACTCAACTTAGCTACAACCATGAAGGAAATGCATAAGTCGACACCGTCGTGTTACAAAATATGATGGTCAAGTTCCTATAATACAAGTGTTCAATCGTTCGGAATATTATGGAAGATACCAAGCCTTCAGTCACCAACCTGGCATCAACTTTGTAAGGGCATATTTCTCCCTATGTGGTTTTGGTGATTGATGACAATGCATTTGCGGACTAATCGTGTGCATTGAGCATTTCAGATATCTCATGTCTAGGCACAAGACGATTCGGTGCCCCTCGGAGCCTATCGAAGACGGTGTTTGTCTATGTTTCTTTTTGGTGGATTTGAGTCGTAGGAAAGCCGTACTATTAAGAGGGGGTCCGCTTCGGAAAGTTTAGGGTGGAACCAACACGTACACATATGTTCCTTTGCACCACCTTTCCTTCACTTCATTGGAGCACTGGTCGTTTTCCCTTGTCCATGCAAAGATGAAAGCCTCCAAGTGAGCAGTACTGCTCAAGGGAGCAGTAGTACCGCAACGGTCCACGGTAGTACCGCCTAGGGTAATGGTAGTACCACGTCGTGTGGTAGTACCGCTCCTCGCCAGTGGTAGTACCGTGACCACTAGCCTAAAACGCTGGCACGCATGGAAGTAGGTGCGGAAGTAATTTTTTACTTCCGCGCCCTATGCGGTAGTACCGCTCCCTGCGAGCACTAGTACCGTGCCACACTTTTGCACAAACCAAAACTCAGCGGAAGTAGCCACGGATGTAATTTTATTATGTTGGGTAACATAGCAGAAATTCAAAATTTTCTACACATCACCAAGATCTATCTATGGAGATACTAGCACCGAGAGAGAGGGGAGTGCATCTTCATACCCATGAAGATCGCGATGCGGAAGCGTTACAAGAACGCGGTCGGTGGAGTCGTTCACGAAGCGATTCAGATCGCGGCTGAATCCGATCTAAGCACCGAAGAACGGTGCCTCCGCGTTCAACACACGTGCAGCCCGGTGACGTCTCCCGTGCCTTGATCCAGCAAGGAGAGAGGGAGAGGTTGGGGAAGACTCTGTCCAACAGCAGCACAACGGCATGGTGGTGATGGAGGAGCGTGTCACTCCAGCAGGGCTTCGCGAAGCACCGCAAGAGACGAGGAGGGAGAGGGGTAGGGCTGCGCCAGGAGAGAGGAAAACTCCTGTATTTGGCAGCCCCAAAACCCCCACTATATATAGGGGAAGGGGAGAGGGGGCCGGCCCCCTCCAGATCCCATCTAGAGGGGAGGGGCGGCGGCCTGGAGGGGTGGCTTCCCCCCCAAGCAAGGTGGAGGCGCCCCCTCCCCTAGGGTTTTCAACCCTAGGCTCCTTGGGCCCTTGGGGAGGGGCGCACCAGCTCACTAGGGGATGGTTCCCTCCCATGTTCAGCCCATCAAGCCCCCCGGGGAAGGTGGCCCCACCCGGTGGACCTCCGGACACCTTTCGTGGTCCCTGCACAATACCGATAACCCCAAAACTATTCCGGTGATCAAACTGGACTTCCCATATATAAATCTTTACCTCCGACCATTCCGGAACTCCTCGTGACGTCCGGATCTCATCCGGACTCAACAACATTCGCAACCACATACAAACTTCCTTTATAACCCCGCATCATCGAACCTTATGTGTAGACCCTACGGTTCGGGAACCATGCACATGACCGAGACGTTCTCCGGTCAATGACCAACAGCGGGATCTGGATACCCATGTTGGCTCCCACATGTTCCACGACGATCTCATTGGATAAACCACGATGTCAAGGATTCAAGCAATCCCGTATGCAATTCCCTTTGTCAATCGGTATGTTACTTGCCCGAGATTCGATCGTCGGTATCCTAATACCTTGTTCAATCTCTTTACCGGCAAGTCTCTTTACTCGTTCCATAATGCATGATCCCGCGACTAACTACTTAGTCACATTGAGCTCATTATGATGATGCATTACCAAGTGGGCCCAGAGATACCTCTCCGTCTCACGGAGTGACAAATCCCAGTCTCGATTCATGCCAACCCAACAGACACTTTCGGAGATACCCGTAGTGCACCTTTATAGCCACCCAGTTACGTTGTTACGTTTGGCACACCCAAAGCATTCCTACGGTATCCGGGAGTTGCAAAATCTCATGGTCTAAGGAAATGATACTTGACATTAGAAAAACTTTTAGCAAAATGAACTACATGATCTTGTGCTATGCTTAGGATTGGGTCTTGTCCATCACATCATTCTCCTAATGATGTGATCCCATTATCAATGACATCCAATGTCCATGGTCAGGAAACCATGACCATCTGTTGATCAACGAGCCAGTAAACTAGAGGCTCACTAGGGACATGTTGTGGTCTATGTATTCATACATGTATTGCGGTTTCCGGTCAATACAATTATAGCATGAATAATAGACAATTATCATGAACAAGGAAATACAATAATAACCATTTTATTATTGCCTCTAGGGCATATTTCCAACAGTCTCCCACTTGCACTAGAGTCAATAATCTAGTTCACATTACTATGTGATCGTAATGAATCGACACCCATGTGGTTTGTTCATATCTCGCTTGTGAGAGAGGTTATTAGTCAACGGATCTGAACCTTTCAGACCCATGTGTGCTTTGCAAATCTCTATGTCATCTCCTAGATGCAGCTACCACGCTCTATTTGGAGCTATTCCAAATAACTGTTCTACTATATGAATTCAGTTTACTACTCAGAATAATCCGGATTAGTGTCAAAGTTTGCATCGGCGTAACCCTTTACGACGAACTCTTTTACCACCTCCATAATCGAGAAAATTCCTTAGTCCACTAGTTACTAAGGATAAGTTTGACCGATGTCCTGTGATCTATTCCTGGATCACTCTTGTAACCCTTGACTGAGTCATGGCAAGGCACACTTCAGGTGCGGTAAACATCATAGCATATTATAGAGCCTACGTGTGAAGCATAGGGGACGACCTTCGTCCTGTCTATCTCTTCTGCCGTGGTCATGTCTTGAGTCTTACTCAATATTCACACCTTATAACACAGCCAAGAACTCTTTCTTTGCCGATCTATTTTGAACTCCTTCAAAATCTTGTCACGGTATATATTTATTTGAAAGTACCATTAAGCGTTTTTGATCTATCCTTATAGATCTTGATGCTCAATGTTCAAGTAGCTTAATCCAGATTTTCCATTGAAAAACACTTCTCAAATAACCCTATATGCTGTCCAGAAATTCTACATCATTTCTGATCAACAATATGTTAATAACATATACTCATCAGAAATTCTATAGTGCTCCCACTCACTTTTTGGAAATACAAGTTTCTCATAAACTTTGTATAAACCCAAAATCTTTGATTATCTCATCAAAGCGTATATTCCACCTCTGAGATGCTTACTCCAATCGTTAGAAGGATTGCTAGAGCTTTGCATACTTGTTAGCATCTTTCAGGATTGACAAAACCTTCTGGTTGTATCACATACAACCTTTCCTCAAGAATAACATCGAGGAAACAATGTTTTGACATCCTATCTGCAAGATTTCATAAATCATGCAGTAACTGCTAATATAATTCCAACAAACTCTTTAGCATCGCTACGAGTGAGAAAGTCTCATCGCAGTCAACTCCTTGAACTTGTCGGAAAACATCTTAACGACAAGTCGAGCTTTCTTAATGGTGACATTTACCATCATTGTCCGTCTTCCTTCTAAAATCCATATGTACTCAACAGCCTTACGACCATCGGGTAGTTCTGCCAAAGTCTACACTTTGTTTTCATACATGGATCCTTTCTCGGATTTTATGGCCTCGAGCCATTTGTCGGAATCCGGGCCCACCATCGCTTCTCCATAGCTCGTAGGTTCATTGTTGTCTAGCAACATGACCTCCAAGACAGGATTACCGTACTACTCTAAAGCAGTACGCGTCCTTGTCGTCCTACGAGGTTCGGCAGTGACTTGATCCGAAGTTTCATGATCACTATCATAAGCTTCCACTTCAATTGGTGTAGGTGCCACAGGAACAACTTCCTGTGCCCTGCTACACGCTAGTTGAAGTGATGGTTCAATAACCTCATTAAGTCTCCACCATCCTCCACTCAATTCTTTCGAGAGAAACTTTTCCTCGAGAAAGGACCCGTTCCTAGAAACAATCACTTTTTCTTCCGGATCTGAAATAGGAGGTATACCCAACTGTTTTGGGTGTCCTATGAAGATGCATTTATCTGTTCTGGGTTCGAGCTTATCAGCCTGAAACCTTTTTCACATAAGCTTCGCATCCCCAAACTTTTAAGAAACGACAGCTTAGGCTTCTCTAAACCATAGTTCATACGGTGTCATCTCAACGGAATTGCGTGGTGCCCTATTTAAAGTGAATGCGGTTGTCTCTAATGCCTAACCCATAAACGATAGTGGTAATTCAATAAGAGACATCATGGTATGCCCCATATCCAATGGGGTGCATCTATGATGTTTGGACACACCATCACATTATGGTGTTCCAGGCGGTGTTAGTTGTGAAACAATTTCCACAATGTCTCAATTGTGTACCAAACTTGCAACTCAGATTGTCGGTGGGAACGACACCTATGGGATCACAAGAATCCCTACTACGGTCGCGGGGCGCGGGGTCATGAGAAGAGCGGATCAAACAGATAGCACACGGTTTCCTTATCCAGGTTCGGGCCACGAGCATGCGTAAAACCCTACTCCTGCTTTGGTGGTTTGTTTATCTATGTTCTTGAACTAGCAATGGGGCGTGAGGAGCTCCAAAAAGCCGAATCCTCCTCCTGGTCGCCTTGGGCCTCCTTTTATAGGGAAAGGGGTTGCCACAAGGGCACACGGAGGTGGAAAGGGTACAGGATGCGAGTTTATCCCTCGCATTACATGACAAGGCGCTTTTAATGCGTCTTGCTTAGGTGTCCTTGCTTTATCGGGGACGGGGGAGAGCCCTGTCTTGTCCATCGCCGCTACCTTTCGTGTCGACACGCCGCATCGCCAGCGGTGCCAAGGGTGCCATGTAGGCAGCAGCAGCCGAGGTGGCGCAGCAGTGGTCTCCATGAAGATCTGCATGCCACCACGCAGGTGCCTGCCCAACTGGTTGGGTCGGCAGCTGCATGCGAACGGTGGTGGAGGTTTGATTGGCGTGGGCTTGATGGTGGCCCTACGGGTGTTCTTGGCAACGGCCTCGCCGTTGCCCCGACAAGGGTCTTGCCGTGGGGCCTGCTGTCATCCCCGGCAAGGCTCTTGCCGGGGGCCTTGTGGTCCTCCTTGGCTGGGATCCCACCAAGGGTCGTCATATTCTATAGTGTGTATATGATCTTGAATGTCTTCACAAAAATCTGCATGCCACCATGGGGATGTATCCCGAATCCTTGCCCCATGGGGGCAGTGGACTCAAGGGTGACTCGCTCCATAGGTGTGGGGCGAGCTGCCACGGCAAGGGTCTTGTCGGGTTTGCTAAAACCGCCTCCCGGCAAGGATCTTGCCCGGGGAGTCCGCTTCGTCCCTTTGCTCTTTGTGGTCTTGGTCTTGGCGTCGTTCTGCTCCTTTTCGAGCTTGGCCTTACCTTGGCTCACCTCCCTTGCCTTGCTCGGTGCGGTGGTGCCCACGGCTCGGACTGCCTGCACAGCTTATAGGGGTACAAAAGTGTACCCCTCTTTTATACATCGACAGAGCCCCGGCCTGGGCAGACGTAGCGCAATCAAGGCCATTGGGCTAGGCCCAAAAAGCGGTGCGGGCAAGCGGGGTGGTTTTACCGCGGTAAGTCTCTTCATGCATCAAGGCTTCCCATGCCTCCAGCGTGGCTCGGCATGGAGAGGCGGAGGACATGGGCGGCATGCGTGGGGCTGAGCTCTGCGCATGCGTCACGTCGTAGTAAAGGGGCGGTTCGCGCCTTCCCCATAAACGGAGGGAGGCGTGGAGGCGCGGCCCATTTACTGAACGGGGCCGAGGCGTGGTCTTCAAGGCGTCCACTCCCGCGATCACGGGGTGGGGAGAGGTCGCCTCACCCGTCGCCTTGGTCCCGCATGCCTGCCACGTGGTTCTCATGCGCTTGGGGTGGCGAACGGTGGAGGCGGGAAACCGGGCCGTCGCGGGCTGGGGCAGCGGGTTGGTCCCAGTTCCCTGCGCCTTCCGCGTCTTGATTGGCTGAGCGGGGCGGCCGAGCCCCCACCCCGTTCCTTTATAAAGAGCGGGAGGGGGTGGCGTCCCACATTCTTCCATCTCCTCCTTCCTTCAGCTTCTGCTCCCCCCTCCATCCGCCATGGAGAGAGGGAATCCTGGCCCTTCAACGGTGGCAGCGACGGTCGCCGCTCGACAAGGCGTCCTTCCTTCTCCTGCACCTGCGGTGGCAGAGCCAGCCGCGAGGGGAAGGGGGAGGGGGCGAGGCCGTGGGCGAGGCCGTGGGCGAGGCCGAGGCACTCGGGGAAGAGGAGGACGGGGCGGCGCGCCGGTCTCGCCTCCGCTAGTAGTTCCTCCCCCCATAAAGGGCCATGCTGGGGATGACCCTTGCGAGTTCTTCGTCAGGCTGCACCGGCCGCCTCACCGGCGCCTTCGTCTCCCGACTCCATTTGCGCGGGAGATGGAGCTGGATCCGCCGGAGTCATTGCGGCTGCACATGAGGGGCTGTGGAATCAGCGGTACGCGAGTTCGCGTCGACTTCCCAGCCCCTCACGTGATGTATCTTCGTCAGGGATGGAAGACGTTCGCTCATATCCACCGCTTGATGGAGGGGCTCACTCTCCATTTCAAGCTGATGGAGGGCGGCCTCCTCTCCGTCAAGGTCTTCGGGCTCTTCGGGGCCCGGGCAAGGTGCTGCGTGGAGAGCTCTTCTGATAGCGAAGACCCCTCCTCGGGCGGGAGTGGCGAGGAGGACAGTGGCAATGACGACGAGGGTAGCAGGCGGCAGGATGACAGGTCCGACTAGGTGTCGGGCGCCGCTCCGTGCGGCACCGGCGACCCCATCATCCGTGTCGCCGGCTCCTGAACTTCTCGGGGTCGTCTCCTTGGGCGGCTGCCGTTGGGAGGCTACGGAAGAGGAAGAGGGCGGGTGGCAAGGCCGTCAAATCGGAGTACACGGGCACCGACGCCTTCGACGCATGCTGACGTCCTGCCGCCTCGTCTTCGAGCTTTGCTTTCAGCGCCACCATCACCATCCAGCCTTCGGACGGCCACCAAGATGTTCTCTTGGTGCTTCCTGCCACCCGTAGCTCGCCTAGGCGCCCCTTCTGCCCTGCTCGCCTCCTTGACCTGCCTCCTGAGGAGAGGGATAAGAAAGGGGTTACGGGCACCTTATCTCTTTTTAGCTTGTAAGTCTTTGGGCCTTGGCTGAATTTAAAACTTGTAATCCCATCATTCATGTTTTTCATTCCCCATGGGCTGTACCTGAGTGGAATGTTTTTAATGAAAAAGGGATGCTTGCTGGGTCATTTGTTTGCGGGTAGAACCCACGACAAGGAGTAAATCCTTGATATCCCTATGATAAACATTTCCTTGCCCGGCAACAGGCCCTGCCATCTTCCCACTTCGCACAACCTTTCTCACGCTTTTGGCGGAGGCAGGGATGAGGTGGGTTTAGGCTCCTCGTTTCATCCTTTTGCTGCCGCGACTACGACCAAACCTGGCCCCAGGAACGAGCCCTAGGGCCTAGAGTTTTATGGGAGCACGGTAGCTTTAGGAAAATAACGAGGTTTCACATACCTCAGTCCATAAGGGAATGCATGATAAGGGATGAAGAACTTATCTGAAGTTGTAGCCCCCGGCAGCTCTGGTTTGCCGTGGGTGAATCTTTGCACTTGCAGCCCCCGGCAATACTAGCTTGCCGGGGTCTAGATGCCGGTCTGTCCCTCTTCTCTTTTCCGTCCTCAAGTGATCCGGCAAGGATATCTGTGAGTCCTGCGAACCAAAGAAGACAAAAGAACAGCAAAGAGATGCACACTCGACCTTTAAGCTAGGGGTTAGTCGCCGCTAAGCACTATCAACCCTAACCAAGGACGAGACTCGACCTAGCATGCATGCTATAACTTAGGGCGCCAGCGCTTCATTTATTTATGCTCAGGGTCTGTGCCTGGCTTTGTACAATGGGTTACATGCATCATCGGCAATGCTTGTACAAAAGGTGGCTTGCCGGGGGGCCCCGCAAGCCGTGCCTCACGGGTAAAACTTGCGAAGATGCTCAATGTTCCAGGAGTTACTCACCGGAACGGCATCTTCGGTCTCCAGGCGGACTGCGCCGGGCCTGGTGACTCGCATTACCCGATAAGGGCCTTCCCACTTTGGCGTCAACTTGTTGGAATTCTTGGCCGATTGAATGCGCCGAAGGACAAGGTCGCCTTTCTCAAGGATTCGGGAATGAACCTTGCGGCTATGGTAGCGGCGCAAGGCTTGCTGGTAGCGTGCTGCCCTCACAGCCGCCCGAAGACGATCTTCCTCAAGGAGCATTGCGTCATCTTGCCGCAGTTTCTCTTGCTCAAGCTCGTCATAAGCGAGCACTCGAGGTGACCCGTATATGAGTTCAGTGGGGAGAACTGCTTCTGCCCCGTATACTAGGGCAAAAGGTGTCTGGCCGGTGGCTCGATTTGGCGTCGTCCTGATCGACCAAAGAACCGCCGGCAACTCATCAATCCAGCGCCTTCCACTCTTGTGCAGCCTGTCAAAGGTCTTGGTCCTTAAGCCTCGCAGTACTTCAGCATTTGCCCTCTCAGCTTGACCATTGCTTCGCGGGTGAGCAACGGAAGCGAAACAGACTTTGCTGCTGAGGTCTTGGGTATATTGCATGAAGGTGCGGCTTGTGAACTGTGTGCCGTTGTCGGTGATAACCCTGTTGGGTACGCCAAAACGGCACACTTGCCCCTTGATGAACTTGACGGCTGACTGAGCTGTGACCTTCCTCACTGCCTCCACCTCCGGCCACTTTGTGAACTTTTCGATTGCAATGTACAAGTACTCAAAGCCCCCGACAGCGCGGGGGAAAGGGCCTAGTATGTCGAGCCCCCAGACCGAGAAGGGCCAGGAGAGAGGAATGGTTTGAAGGGCTTGAGCTGGCTGATGAAGCTTCTTTGAATGGAGCTGACACGCTTCACACCTGGTGACTAGTGTTGTCGCATCCTCGAGGCGGTGGGCCGAAGAAGCCTTGCCGAAATGCCTTGCGGCAAGGGCCCTTGACCCAATGTGGGATCCACATATGCCTCCGTATCTCCGCAAACAGCTCCATCCTTCCTCTCGAGGGATACACTTCAATTTCACACCGCTCGCCTCTTTACAGATAGGACGCCATCGATTTAACTGGTACATGGTAGAGCGACGGGCTACTTTTTTCCGCTTCTTCCTGCTCCTCGTGAAGTTCCCTGCTTGGAGGAATTGGGCGGTATGTTGTGCCCATGCCGGAGCCTGGGGCTCGACGGCGAGGACTAAAGGCATTTCCTCCGCTATAGGAGCGGCTGTCTCGACGGTAAGAGCTTGACGCTCCGCCGGAGCCAGTCGTCCGTGGCGGGCTGAGTATCCCCGGCAACATCCTTGCCGGCGGCTCCGGGGAGCTCGGTGGGAAAGTACTTGCCGGGCCCTGATTTCCTCCTCTTATTCTGCTCTGTTGATGGATCAATGGATGGCTGAGTTAGCTGAAGCACAAAGGTACCTGGTTCCACAGGTAGCTTGAGGGCAGCGTGTTTTGACAGGTAATCGGCGATATCGTTCTCCGCTCGGGGAACGTGCTCAGCCTCTATACCGTCGAAACGCTCTTCCAGCTTTCTCGCTTCATCGATGTAGGCCTTCATCAACGGGCTCTGGTAATCCTTGTTGACTTGCTTGACGACAAGCTGCGAGTCTCCCCTAACGATGAGTTTCTTGATTCCGAGGTCCGCCGCAATCCTAAGACCGGCAAGGAGCCCTTCAGATTGGGCCAGATTGTTTGTTGACACCTCCTCAGGGAAGTGCATCCGATCACGTGCTTGAGGTGCTCTCCGCGGCGCGACAAGCAAGACGCCAGCCCCGCGCCTTTGTAAGGAGAAAGCTCCATCAAAGTACATGATCCAATCACAACTTGCCTCCTTGCCGGGAGAGCAGTCTCTTGGGCTTCTTCGTCAGCGCTATGGTCCATTCTACAATGAACTCCGCTAGGACTCGGCTCAATCGTCAAGTACTTTCAAACTTGAGGCCAAAGCTGGACAGCTCCAAAGGCCCATTCCACAATTCTTCCTGCTGCATCCGGATTGTGCAATATCCGTTGCAGAGGGAGGCGAGTGACGACAGTGATCTCGTGTGCCTGGAAGTAGTGACGCGGCTTCCTCGAGGCCATAACAAGGCCAAAGAGCAGTTTCTGCACGCCGGAGTACCTTGATCTAGCCCCCTGCAGGAGGGAACTAACAAAGTAGACCGGTGCTGCATCATTTTCTTCTTCGCGGCACTTCAACTGGCTGTGTCGCTCTCAGACAGGTGTCGGCTCGCCGCTGCCATTACCTAGTCGTCAACCTCTCTCTGCTCCACTAGTGCGGCGCTGACCACCTGGTCCGTTGCCGCGAGGTATAGTAGCAACAGCTCCTGTGGCCTTGGCGCAACTAGTATTGGCGCGAAGGAGAGGTACTTCTTCAAACCTAGCAATGTTGCTTCGGCTTCTGGCGTCCACTCCATCGGGCCTGCCTTTTTCAAGATCTTGAAAAAGGGAAGGGCGCGCTCGGCAGACTTGGAAATGAACCTACCAATGGCGGCGACGCAACCAGCAAGCCGACGCACATCCTTGATTCACTTGGGTGCTTCAATATGCTCTATAGCTTTGATTTTGTCCGGATTGGCCTCTATCCCACGTTGTGACATCAAGAACCCGAGAAGCTTGCCGGACGGGACGCCAAAGACGCACTTCTCAGGGTTCAGCTTGAGATTGATCTTGCGCAGGTTTGCAAATGTTTCTTGCAAATCTGGTATGAGGGTTGCCCTGTCCTTGGTTTTGACCACTATGTCATCCATATAGGCTTCCATATTTCTATGGAGCTGGGGTTCAAAACCAATCTGGACCGCCCTTGCAAACGTCGAACCAGCACTCTTCAACCCGAAAGGCATCCGCATGAAACAATACGTCCGCATGGGGTGATGAATGCTGTTTTCTCTTCGTCTTCTCTTGTCATGAAGATCTGGTGGTAGCCGGAGTAGGCGTCGAGGAATGACAACAGATCACGCCCAGCCGTGGAGTCAACAATCTGGTCGATGCATGGCAACGGGAAGGGGTCTTTAGGGCAAGCCTTATTGATATCTGTGTAATCAATACACAGTCTCCACTTCCTATTTGCCTTGCGCACTACGAACGAATTGGCCAACCACGTTGGATGGAGCACTCCTCTTACCAAACCCGTTGCTTCCAGTTTCCGGATCTCTTCTGTGATGAACTCTTGTTGTTCCAAAGCTTGCTTTCTGACCTTCTGCTTGACGGGACACGCATGAGGGCAGACAGCAAGGTGGGGCTCAATCACCTCCCTGGGAACACCGGGGATGTCGGAAGCTTGCCATGCAAACACATCGACATTCGCCCGCAGGAAGGTGACGAGCGCGTCTTCCTATTTGTCGTCAAGGGTGGAACTTATGGTAAAGCTCCTCCCGTGCCGCCCTCATTGATGTAAACCTTCTTGGTTCCCGCGTATGGCCCTTGGCTTCTTGTTTCCGCCGGTGGAGCTCTCTGCACGTCCTCGATGGCAGCGCTACACCAAGAGGTGCGCTTGCGGAATGGGTGTCCGAGGTCTCACCGTCTTCTTCTTCTTCTTCCCTCCGGGTCCCAAATGGCAGGAGCAAGTGCCCTAGTGGCGGCGGCAAATGCAACTTCTTGTGGTATAGTTGGTCGCCGCAAATCAGCGCATCTTTCTTATCGGAGGGGATGGTGATGATCGCCACAGGTCCCGCATCTTCGTGGTGTTGTAGGTGTAGTGTGACGCCGCCATGAACTTGGCCGCCGGGCGGCCAAGGATACCGCTAGGGGCAAGGGGATCTTGGCAATATCAAACACGATCCTCTCCGTCCCTGTAGTTCAGGTCGCTTCCAAAAGTCACGGCAGCGTGACCTTTCCCTTTGGGTTGGCTTTTTCCGGGTTGACCCCAAACGTGCCCGCCTCTTCGAGGTCTCCATCAGAATCTGCAGTTTCTCAATCACGGCAAAGAGATCAAGTTCAGACCGCCCCGCCATCGACTAGCATCTTCGCCACCTTGAGGTTGCGTATTGTTGGTGAAACCAACACGGCAAGCACCGAAACGCAGATAGTGCGATCGTGGTGATCCTCGATGTCAAAAATGATAGGTGTGCTGGACCACTTCAGCGCCTTTGGGCATCAAACGACGGCTCGCCGCTGTAATCTCTCGCCCTAATGCTTAAGCCGGCGGTGAGAAGTATGCAGCGAGGCACCGCCGTCGACGCACATATAGCCTCTCGTAGCTTTCTCGAAACTCTTGGTCGCGGATTCGCCGCCCTCTTCGTGATCGCCGCCTTCGGCTTTATGTCACGGCCCAGGCGTGTTTTCCTGTTGTTTATCTCTGCCGCGACGGCCGCTTCGTCGTCACGCTTCTTGCCGGACCCCTCAGCACCGTCTGGGCCCTTCTCCTTGTCCCGCCTCTCATACTCAGCCCTCTACTTCTCAGCGAGGAGCTCAACCTGTCGGCAGTCTTGGAGAGCATGGCCTTTGGTGTGATGGATCTTGCAGTATCGCTTGTCATAATTTCCTGGCTTCTCGGCAGCCGCCAAGGCCCGGCAGGCGACACATCCGGCAACTTCCTTGTCGGGGTCATCTGCCTTGGTTTTCTTGGTGGAGCTGGCGTCATCAGATCCCTCGACGATAAGCACGGCTTTACCTTTGTGCTTCCTGTTGCGGCGCCGGCCTTTCTTCGCCGGGGCGGCAATATCCTCATCTGAGGAGTCGGTTTCCACACCAGCATCTTCGCCGGGGTACTTCCTTCCCTCTTTAGCTCGGGCACATCTGTCATCAAGAACATAGAGTTCTGCTACATCTTTCACCTTGTTCATTGCCAGCTCTTCGCGCATCTTGTGGTTACGCACGCTCGATGGAACGCTACCGATGATGGCGGCAGGGTGAACATCGAGGATATTGTACTCTATCCGCTGAACCTCTCAGATATACTTCTGCGGAGACTCTCGCCTCCTTCCGGGAATGACGTGCAGGTCGCTTGCTTGGCCATGGGCTTGGTGGCCTCCAAAGAAAGGCGCCCACGAACTCATGGCACAACCGACCAGGAGGAAATATAGTCTACCGGCAAGTGCAGCAACCATGACATGGCGTTGGGTTTAAGAGCCAACGGAAAGTAAGTCGCAAGCACCTTATCATCGCAGGCTCTGGCAGCTTGCATCGCGATGGTGTGGATGCTGAGGAACTCAGACGGGTGGGTCTTGCCGCTGTACTTTTCGCCCACGTCGGGTTTGAAAGTGCGGTGAGTGGGCCACTGGAACTGCCGCAACTCATGGGTAAAAGCCAGACAGCCTACCTCGTAAGGTAGGCCTCTAGGGCTCTCCAGTGCCGGGTGGCTCACAGCAGGCCCTGCTCGCCTGTCTGATTGGTGGCGCGCTCCGTGCCGGCGCTCGATAGTGGTTCGAGCGTCTTCATGTTCTCGTTCTCGAATAACTTGGCGCTGGTCACTGTGGGCCCGCGGGTCGGACGATGCTATGGAGATTTCGTCGCCCGTAACGTCGCGACGGGCTGGCGTCCGCGGTACCGGGCGAGGAGGAGGCGAGTGCGCCGTGGTCGCGACGCCGCCGGCTTTCCTGCCACTGGTGCGTGGGACTCCATCGGAGCGTCGACCCGGGGGCTCCACCGGACTCGGTTCATCTTTGTTGGCCACCGCAACAAGGCTTCGGATAGTGGCTCTCCATTCGTCGAGTTTCCCCGTAGTGGCAGGAAAATCGAGGAGCACCTGCGCGTGCGCCAGCGCTTCTGCTGGCGTTGGTGGCAGCGAAACCTGCACGGATCGCGATGCGCTTCGACTTCTGACCATGTCAGAAGGAGCTCTATCACGACCCCGCGGTCGCATGCCATCTTCACCAGCGCCTAGGCGAGTGGGCAGGTCTTCTAAATCTCGAGAGTGGCGCTCGGTGCTCTTTCCGCGGCGACGCCCAGGGTCCTCGGTGTGATTACGCCGTTCGTCGCGCGCCGCTTGAGAGGAGCGCGCCGTCGGCGCCGGGCGTGAGTCCCGAAGCCCTCGCCGCTTTCGGCGGGTGGCAGCGATCTTGAAGGCCCCGCCACCCGCGGAGGGCCTGGCTCCGCTTTTGATTTGGCAGCGACGCCCGTTATCAGCAAGACGAACATCGCCGCCCCAAACTTCGCTGCCGGCGGTGTTGGTGTTCGCGAACGGCGCCCGGTCCTTTCTGCGATCGTCCGCTGCTCGCCTGCTGCGGGACGGATATCCGCTTCCGACGGGCCAACCACCACCGCTATCTTCTTCTTGGGCGCCATGACGATGAAGAAGCGCCGAACTAATCGCTAGAGCCGATTTCACAATCGCGCTTCTACCTGGCGCGCCAAAGATGTCGGTGGGAACGACACCTAGAGGATCACAAGAATCCCTACTACGGTCACGGGGCGCGGGGTCGTGAGAAGAGCGGATCAAAGAGATAGCACACGGTTTCCTTATCCAGGTTCGGGCCGCGAGGATGCGTAAAACCCTACTCCTGCTTTGGTGGTTTGTTTATCTGCGTTCTTGAACTAGCACTGGGGCGTGAGGAGCTCCAAAAAGGCGAATCCTCCTCCTGGTCGCCTTGGGCCTCCTTTTATAGGGAAAGGGGTTGCCACAAAGGGCACACAGTGAGGTCGAAGTGTACAAAGGATGCGAGTTTATCCTCGTGATTACATGACAAGGCGCTTTTAATGCGTCTTGCTTAGGTGTCCTTGCTTTACCGGGAACAGGGGAGATCCCTGCCTCATCCGTCGCCGCTCCCTTTCGTGTCGACACGCGCCCTGGCCAGCGGTGCCCGCGGTGCCATGTAGGCAGGCAGGCAACTGAGGTGGCGCAGTGGTGGGTCTCCACGAAGATCCGCTTGCCGCCAAGCAAGTGCCTGCCCAACTGGTTGGGTCGGCAGCTGCATGCGAACGGTGGTGGAGGTTTGATTGGCGTGGGCCTGATGGTGGCCCTACAGGTGTTCTTGGCAAGGGCCTCGCTATAGCCCCTCAAGGGTATTGCCGGGGCCCCGACAAGGGTCTTGCCGTGGCGCCTGCTGTCATCCCCAGCAAGGCTCTTGCCGGGGGCCTTGTGGTCCTCCTTGGTTGGGATCCCGCCAAGGGTCGTCATCTTCTATAGTGTGTATCTGATCTTGAATGTCTTCACAAAGATCTGCATGCCACCATGGGGATGTCTCCCGAATCCTTGCCCCATGGGGGCAGTGGACTCAAGGGTGACTCGCTCCGTAGGTGTGGGTCGAGCTGCCACGGCAAGGGTCTTGCCGGGTTTGATAAAACCGCCTCCCGGCAAGGATCTTGCCCGGGGAGTCCGCTTCGTCCCCTTTGCTCTTTGTAGTATTGGTCTTGGCGTTGTTCTGCTCCTTTCGAGCTTGGGCCTTACCTTGGCTCACCTCCCTTGCCTTGCTCAATGCGGTGGTGCCCGCTCTCGACTTCCTGCATTAGTTATAGGGTACAAAAGTGTACCCCTCTTTTTGTACACCGACACAGATATTCATCTCTATGATCATATCATAGACATTTTATCCTCTTGTCACGACGATCTTTAACTTCACTCTGAAATTACTTGAACCATTCAATAATTCAGACTTGTGTTTCATCAAGTAAATATACTCAAGATCTACTCAAATCATCTGTGAAGTAAGAACATAACGATATCCATCAGATGCCTCAAGACTCATTGGAGTGCACACATCAAAATGTGTTACTTCCAACAAGTTGCTTTCTTGTTCCATCTTACTAAAAACGAGGCCTTTCAGTCATCTTGCCCATGTGGTATGATTTGCATGTCTCAAGTGATTCAAAATCAAGTGAGTCCAAAAGATCCATCTGCGTGGAGTTTCTTCATGCGTACATACCAATAGACATGGTTCGCATGTCTCAAACTTTTCAAAAAAAATGAGTGAGTCCAAAGATCCATCAACATGCAGCTTCTGCATGCGTTTTATACCGATATGACTTACATGGCAGTGCCACAAGTAGGTGGTAATATCATTACTATCTTATATCTTTTGGCATGAACATGTGTATCACTACGATCGAGATTCAATAAACCATTCATTTTAGGTGCAAGACCATTGAAGGTATTATTCAAATAAATAGAGTAACCATTATTCTCCTTAAATGAATAATCAGACATGATAGACATAATCCAATCATGTCTATGCTCAACGCAAACACCAAATAACAATTATTTAGGTTTAACACCGATCCCGATGGTAGAGGGAGCGTATGATGTTTGATCACATCAACCTTGGAAATACTTCCAACACATATCGTCACTCGCCTTTAGCTAGTCTCCGCTTATTCCGTAGCCTTTATTTCGAAGTTACTTAACACTTAGCAACCGAACCGGTATCTATTACCATGGTGCTACTAGGAGTACTAGTAGAGTACACATTAATATAATGTATATCCAATATACTTCTATTGACCTTGCCTGCCTTCTTATCTACCAAGTATGTGGGATAATTCTGCTCTAGTGAATGTTCCCCTTATTACAGAAGCACTTAGTCTCGGGTTTGGGTTCAACCTTGGGTTTCTTCACTAGAGTAGCAGCTGATTTGCCATTTCATTAACTATCCCTTCTTGCCCTTGCCCTTCTTGAAACTAGTGGTTTCATCAACAATTGATGCTCCTTCTTGATTTCTACTTTTGCGGTGTCAAACGTCGTGAATTGATCAAGGATCATCATGTCTATCCCTGATGTGTTATAGTTCATCACAAAGCTCTAATAGCTTGGTGGCAATGACTTTGGAGAAACATCACTATCTCATCTGGAAGATTAACTCCCACTCGATTCAAGTGATTGTTGTACCCAGACAATCTGAGTACAAGCTCAACGATTGAGCTTTTCTCCCTTAGTTTGTAGGCTAAGAAATTCGTCGGAGGTCTTAAAACTCTTGACGTGGGCACAAGCCTGAAATCCCAATTTCAGCCCTCGAAACATCTCATATGTTCTGCGACGTTTCGAAATCGTCTTCGGTGCCTCAATTCTAAACTTTTTAACATTACTGAACTATCACGTAGTTATCAAAACGTGTATGTCAGATGTTCGCAACATCCACAGACGACGTTCGAGGTTCAGCACACCGAGCGGTGCATTCAGGACATAAGCCTTCTATGCAGCAATGAGGACAATCCTCAGTTTATGGACCCAGTCCACATAATTGCTACTATTAACTTTCTACTAAATTTTCTCTAGGAACATATCTAGAACTAAAGAGCGAGCTATGACATAATTTGCAAAAACCTTTTGACTATGTTCAGGATAATCTTATGAACTCCCACTCAGATAGACATCCCTCTAGTCATCTAAGTGATACATGATCTGAGTCAACTAGGTCGTGTCCGATCATCACGTGAGACGGACTAGTCATCATCGGTGAACATCTTCATGTTGATCGTATCCACTATACGACTCATGTTCAACCTTTCGGTCTCTTGTGTTCCGAGGCCATGTCTGTACATGCTAGGCTCGTCAAGTCAACCTAAGTGTTTCATGTGTGTAAATCTGGCTTACTCCCGTTGTATGTGAATGTTAGAATCTATCACACCTGATCATCACATGGTGCTTCGAAACAACGAACTTCCGCAACGGTGCACAGTTAGGGGGGAAACTTTCTTGAAATTATTATGAGGGATCATCTTATTTACTACCGTCGTTCTAAGCAAATAAGATGCATAAACATGATAAACATCACATGCAATCAAATAGTGACATGATATGGCCAATATCATTTTGTTCCTTTTGATCTCCATCTTCGGGGCTCCATGATCATCATCTTCACCGGCATGACACCATGATCTCCATCATCATGATCTCCATCATCGTGTCTCCAGAAGTTGTCTCGCCACTATTACTTCTACTACTATGGCTAACGGTTTAACAATAAAGTAAAGTAATTACATGGCGTTGTTCAATGACACACAGGTCACACAATAAATTAAGACAAATCCTATGGCTCCTGCCGGTTGTCATACTCATCGACATGCAAGTCGTGATTCCTATTACAAGAATATGATCAATCTCATACATCACATATATTTCATTCATCACATCCTTCTTGGCCATATCACATCACACGGCATATGCTGCAAAAACAAGTTAGACGTCCTCTAATTGTTGTTGCAAGTTTTTACGTGGCTGCTATAGGTTTCTAGCAAGAACGTTTCTTACCTACGCCAAAACCACAACATGATATGCCAATTGCTATTTACCCTTCATAAGGACCCTTTTCATCGAATCCGATCCGAGTAAAGTGGGAGAGACTGGCACCCGCTAGCCACCTTATGCAACAAGTGCATGTCAGTTGGTGGAACCTGTCTCACGTAGGTGTACGTGTAAGGTTGGTCCGGGCCGCTTCATCCCACAATACCATCGAAACAAGATAGGACTAGTAACGGTAAGCATATTGAACAAAATCAACGCCCACAACTACTTGTGTTCTACTCGTGCATAGAATCTACGCAATAGACCTAGCTTTGATACCACTCTTGGGTAACGTAGCAGAAATTCAAAATTTTCGACGCATCACCAAGATCTATCTATGGAGATACTAGCAACGAGAGAGAGGGGAGTGCATCTTCATACCATTGAAGATCGTGATGCGGAAGCATTACAAGAACGCGGTTGGTGGAGTCGTTCACGAAGCGATTCAGATCACGGCCGAATCCGATCTAAGCACCGAAGAACGGTGCCTCCGCGTTCAACACACGTGCAGCCCGGTGACGTCTCCCGTGCCTTGATCCGGCAAGGAGAGAGGGAGAGGTTGGGGAAGACTCCGTCCAGCAGCAGCACAACGGCATGGTGGTTATGGAGGAGCGTGGCACTCCAGTAGGGCTTCGGCAAGCACCGCAAGAGACGTGGAGGGAGAGGGGTAGGGCTGCGCCAGGAAAGAGGAAAACTCATGTGTTTGGCAGCCCCAAAAAACCCACTATATATAGGGGAAGGGGAGAGGGGGCCGGCCCCCTCCAGATCCCATCTAGAGGGGAGGGGCGGTGGCCAGGAGGGGTGGCTTGGCCCCCAAGCAAGGTGGAGGCGCCCCCCTCCCCTAGGGTTTTCAACCCTAGGCGCCGTGGGCCCTTGGGGAGGGGCGCACCAGCCCACTAGGGGCTAGTTCATTCCCATGTTCAGCCCATCAAGCCCCCCGGGGCAGGTGGCCCCACCCGGTGGACCTCCGGACACCTTTCGGTGGTCCCGGTACAATACCGATAACCCCTGAAACTATTCCGGTGACTGAAACTGGACTTCCCATATATAAATCTTTAACTCCGGACCATTCCGGAACTCCTCGTGACGTCCGGGATCTCATCCGAGAATCCGCACGACATTCGGTAACCACATACAAACTTCCTTTATAACCCTAGCGTCATCGAACCTTAAGTGTGTAGACCCTACGGGTTCGGGAACCATGCGCATATGACCGAGACGCTTCTCCGTCAATAACCAACAGCGGATCTGGATACCCATGTTGGCTCCTACATGTTCCACGATGATCTCATCGGATGAACCACGATGTCAAGGATTCAAGCAATCCCGTATGCAATTCCCTTTGTCAATCGGTATGTTACTTGCCCGAGATTCGATCGTCGGTATCCCAATACCTCGCTCAATCTCGCACGCAAGTCACTTTACTTGTTCCAGAATGATGATCCCGTGACTAACTACTTAGTCACATTGAGCTCATTATGATGATGCATTACCGAAAGGGCCCAGAGATACCTCTCCGCCTCACGGAGTGACAAATCCCAGCCTCGATTCGTACAACCCAATGTACACTTTCGGAGATACCCGTAGTGCACCTTTATAGCCACCCAAGACACGTTGGACGCTTTGGCACACCCAAAGCATTCCTACGGTATCCGGGAGTTGCACAAACTCATGGTCTAAGGAAATGATACTTGACATTAGAAAAGCTTTTAGCAAAACGAACAACACGATCTTGTGCTATGCTTAGGATTGGGTCTTGTCCATCACATCATTCTCCTAATGATGTGATCCCGTTATCAATGACATCCAATGTCCATGGTCAGGAAACCATGACCATCTGTTGATGAACGAGCTAGTCAACTAGAGGCTCACTAGGGACATGTTGTGGTCTATGTATTCACACATGTATTGCGGTTTCCGGTCAATACAATTATAGCATGAATAATAGACAATTATCATGAACAAGGAAATACAATAATTACCATTTTATTATTGCCTCTAGGGCATATTTCCATCATATTAGTCCGTGCCTTCCCAGCCCAGTTGAACCCTGCCTTGCGGCAGTACCGCAAGGGCGCGCGGTTGTACCGCTCCGGCGGTTCTACCGCTCGTTGCTATACGCAATAGGGTCTCGTCTGGTCTCTGTCGCGCGCACAGTTGTACCGCACCGTCTACGGGTAGTACCGCAAGCCCGTGCGGTAGTACCGTGTGTCTGTGCGGTAGTACCGCATGTCACGGGCTGAATAAGTGGGTAACAGTTGGATCTTTTCCCCCCACTATATAAAGGGGGTCTTCTTCCCCAAGTTGACCACCTCTTCCCTCCCAAGCTCCATTATTGCTTAAAGCTTCGTTTTCGCCCGATCTCTCTCCCTAGCCAATCAAACTCATTGATTTTCTAGGGATTTGTTGAGAATTCCCCGATCTACACTTCCACCAAAAGAAATTTGATTCCCCCACTAATCCCTTGCAGATCTTGTTACTCTTGGGTGTTTGAGCACCCTAGACGGGTGAGGTCACCAGAGAGCCATATTCCATTGTGGTGAAGCTTCGCGGTGTTGTTGGGAGCCTCCAATTAAGTTGTGGAGATTGCCCCAACCTTGTTTGTAAAGGTCCGGTCGCCGCCTCCAAGGGCACCAATAGTAGAATCACGGCATATCGCATTGTTTGAGGGCCTGAGGAGAATACGGTGGCCCTAGTGGCTTCTTGGGGAGCATTGTGCCTCCACACCGCTCCAACGGAGACGTACTTCCTCTCAAAGGGAAGGAACTTCGGTAACACACCCTCGTCTCCACCGGCTCCACTCTTGGTTATCTCTTACCTTTACTTGTGCAAGCTTATATTGTGTTGTATCCCTTGCTTGCTTGTGTGCTTGTTGTTGTTGCATCATATAAGTAGCTCACCTAGTTGCATATCTAGACAACCTACTTTGATGCAAAGTTTAATTTAGTAAAGAAAAGCTAAAAATTGTTAGTTGCCTATTCACCCCCTCTAGTCAACTATATCGATCCTTTCAATTGGTATCAGAGCCTCGTCTCTTTATTAAGGACTTCGCCGTCTGAACAGTATGGTTGACACCATAGACGGTGGGGAGGAGCACTCCGGTGTGAATCCGTCCTCGTCTATGGCTGATGAGGGATCCTTGGTCTGTCGTGAGGAGTTCAATGCGGCTGTGGACACATTGAAAACCTCCATGACGACCGAAGGCAAAGGCATGCTTAAGAATTTTCTTGATGGTCTTAAATTATCCACCGCACCGTTGGAAGTGGTCTATCCCGCTAACTAGACGATGGATGCTAACTCCGACAAGGGGGAAGCTACTAGTGATAAAGTTACTTTGACTAGTAGTAGAAGTGGAAATGGCATCTTTTCCCATGTTGAACCTCCAATTACTTATGGAGGACCGGTTCCCTCCAAACATTTGAATCATGTTGGTCCTCCTCCTAAGTTTGTGAAAAATGAGGATTTTGCCTCTTGGGTCTATCGCTTTAAACGTCGTTTAAATCATAGTTCTACTAATCTTTGGAGAATTATCGAGCAACGTTTCTACCCGCATGACCCAAGCAACTTCACTCCTAGAGAAGCCGCGGATCATCAATTCAACGAGTCTGCTCTCTTCATTCTCCAAGATGAAATTCCCCCCAAAGATATTGTGCATCTCCGGCCTTTCACCGTGGCCAAGGAAGCATGGCAACATGTTGTTTCCATTTACAAGGGAAGCACAAGCATTCAATGTTCAAACTTTGAAGTGGTGCAAGATGAAGCCGATAAGTTTTCAATGAATGAAGATGAAGAACCTCAAGAGCTTTACCGGATATTACCCACTCTCGCGGTCTCACTCCGAGATCATGGGAGCAAGGATACGGATGACAATTGGATCGAGCGCATGTTTCTCAAGGCCATGATGCCCTACCATAAGGCCATGTCCTCCGTCATCCGTCAAAGGCCGGACTTCCATGCCTTGTCATCAAGTGAAGTGTTGGATGAGTTTGTGGCAATGAGGATCTTCTACAAGACCGCCGACAATGCGGTGTTGCATTCTCGATGATCAAAGAAGCCCAACCTTGCTTTGAAGGCCAAGGCTAGTGTGGAAGAAGAGGGTGAAGAGGAAGAAGAGGAGTGTTGCCCCGAAGATACCAAGTATGCTTATCATGAGCACATGGCTCTTGCTTCACGATAATTTTGGAGCAAGAAGAACTCAAGGCCCAACTTCAACAAGAACAACTCAAGTGGCGCCAAGGTCAAGCAACGTGTGAGGACATGCTATAATTGTGGCAATGTGAGCCACTTTGTTGCATAGTGCCCATACGAGAAGAGGGAAGACAATGGTGGCAAGCTTATCCAAAAAGACAAGGCCAAGTCTTTCCCCAACAAGAAAAACTTCACCAAGAAGACTCCTCCCAAGGGGTTGGTGGCAGAAGAAGAGTACAATGAGGATGACGATGATGATGAAGACGGTGAGACGGTTGCCATGGCCTCCGTTGCCATTGCAACAACTCCACGGTGTCCCTCTTCGACTCACCCAACGAGAACATCACCTCCAAGTGCCTCATGGCCAAAGCCACCAACAAGGTAACCCCCAACATCAAAAACACCATCACTACTAATCCTTCCTTGACGGATTGCATTGATGAAAGTGAGGGTTCGAAGGAGGAAGAAAATGAATTTGAGTCTTTTATGAGTAAGCTCAAGGGCAAACCAAAGAAGCACTTCATTGCTCTCTTGGAAAAACTTGGTCAAGCCAATGACATGACTGAGGCTCACGAAGAAATCATCTCTAAGATGGAAGGGCATAGTCGTGACTTTGCCGATGAGATATTGGATCTCTCTAATGCGCTTGACAAAGAGCGTGGTCATCGTTTGGCTCTTGAGGAGTCACACAACGATGATCATGCTAAATTAAAGAAAGATCTTGATCATGCGCTTGTTGTATCTTGTGTGCTCAATTCCAAGAAGGCTAAACTTGGAGTTGACCATGCTAGACTCAAGGAGGAGTTTGATATACTTGAAAAGGCTCACAAGGCCTTGAAGGGTGCTCATGCTAGCCTCAAAGAGTCTCATGATCAACTCCAAGTGAAGCTAACCAAGGAGAAAGCCACATTTCCTCATATGGTTTTACTTGATAATGCAAATGCTACTAACCCGTGTTGTGAGCATTGATACGTCTCCAACGTATCTATAATTTATGAAGTATTCATGCTATTATATGATCCATCTTGGGTGTCTAATGGGCTTTAATATGGACTTTTTATATTACTTTTGGGACTAACCAATTGACCCAGAGCGTAGTCCCAGTTTCTGTTTTTCCCTTGTTTTAGTGTTTCGCAGAAAACGAATATCAAATGGAGTCCAAACGGAATGAAACCTTCGGAAAAGTAATTTTTGGAACGGAAGCAATCCAGGGGACTTGGAGTGCACGTCAGGGAATCAACGAGGAGGGCACGAGGCAGGGGGGCGCGCCCTCCACCCTCGTGGGCCCCTCGTGGCTCTCCTGACGTATTTCTTCCTCCTATATATACCAATATACCCTAAAACCATCGGGGAACAGAATAGATCGGGAGTTCCGCCACCGCAAGCCTCTCAGAGCTACCAAAACGAATCGGGACCTGTTCCAGACTCGCCGAGGGGGGAACCCTCATCGGTGGCCATCTTCATCATCTCGGCGCTCTCCATGACGAGGAGGGAGTAGTTCACCCTTGGGGCTGGGGGTATGTACCAGTAGCTATGTGTTTGATCTCTGTCTCTCTCTCTCTCTCTCTCTCTCTCTCTCTCTCTCTCTCTCTCGTGTTCTTGATTTCGCACGATCCTGATGTATCGCGAGCTTTGTTATTATAGTAGGATCTTATGATGTTTCTCCCCCTCTACTCTCTTGTAATGGATTGAGTTTTCCCTTTGAAGTTATCTTATCGGATTGAGTCTTTAAGGATTTGAGAACACTTGATGTATGTCTTGCATGTGCTTATCTGCGGTGAAAATGGGATATTCACGTGATCTACTTGATGTATGTCTTGGTGATCAACTTGCGGGTTCAATGACCTTGTGAACTTATGCATAGGGATTGGCACACGTTTTCATCTTTACTCTCCGGTAGAAACTTTGGGGCGCTCTTTGAGGTTCTATGTGTTGGTTGAATAGATGAATCTGAGATTGTGTGATGCATATCTTATAATCATACCCATGGATACTTGAGGTGACATTGGAGTATCTAAGTGACATTAGGGTTTTGGTTGATGTGTGTCTTAAGGTGTTATTTTACTACGAACTCTAGGGCTATTTGTGACACTTATAGGAATAGCCCAATGGATTGATCGGAAAGAATAACTTTGAGGTGGTTCCGTACCCTACCATAATCTCTTCGTTTGTTCTCTATTATTGATAACTTTGGAGTGACTCTTTGTTGCATGTTGAGGGATAAGTCTATGATCCAATTATGTTATTATTGTTGAGAGAACTTGCACTAGTGAAAGTATGAACCCTAGGCCTTGTTTCCTACCATTGCAATACCGTTTGTGCTCACTTTTATCATTAGTTACATGATACGTCTCCGTCGTATCTATAATTTTTTATTGTTCCATGCCAATATTATTCAACTTTCCTATACTTTTTGGCAACTTTTTATACTATTTTTGGGACTAACATATTGATCCAAAGGCTCAAAGGCCGCCTCCTGTTTGTTGCATGTTTTATGTTTCACAGAATATCCATATCAAACGGAGTCCAAGCGGGATAAAAACGGACGGAGCTTATTTTTGGAATATTTGGAAAATCTGGGAGAAAGGTCAACGCAAAACGGTGTCTGAGGTGGCCACGAGGCAGGGGGGCGCGCCTGCCCCCCAGGGCATGCCCCTGACTGTCGTGGGCCACCCGTAAGGCAGTTGATGCCCTTCTTCGGCCGCAAGAAAGCAATTTTTTGGTAAAAAATCACGGCGAAGGTTTCAGTCCAATCGGAGTGACGGATCTCCATATATATACGAAACGGTGAAAGGGCAGCAGAATGTAATGCGTAAACAGAGAGAGAGAGAGAGAGATCCAATCTCGGAGGGGTTCTCGCCCCTCCCACGCCATGGAGGCCAAGGACCAGATGGGAAACCCTTCTCCCATCTAGGGAGGAGGTCAAGGAAGAAGAAGACGAAGGCCCCTCTCCCTTCTCTTCCGTGGCACCGAACACCGCCGTGGCCATCATCATCACCGCAATCTTCACCAACAACTTCACCGCCATCATCACCAACTCTTCCCCCCTCTATGCAGCAGTGTAACCTCTCTCTTACCCCCTGTAATCTCTACTTAAACATGGTGCTCAACGCTATATATTATTTCCCAATGATGTATGGCTATCCTATGATGTTTGAGTAGATCCGTTTTGTCCTATGGGCTATTTGATGATCAAGATTGGTTTGAGTTGCAAGTTTTATTATTGGCGCTGTCCTATGGTGCTCTCCGTGTCGCGCAAGTGTGAGGGATTCCCGCTGCAGGGTTTGCAATATGTTCATGATTTGCTTATGGTGGGTGGCGTGAGTGACAGAAGCACAGACCCGAGTAAGTAGGTTGTTTGCGTATGGGATAAAGGGGACTTGATACTTTAATGCTATGGTTGGGTTTTACCTTAATGATATTTAGTAGTTATGGATGCTTGCTAGAGTTCCAATCATAAGTGCATATGATCCAAGTAGAGAAAGTATGTTAGCTTATGCCTCTCCCTCAAATAAAATTGCAATAATGATTACCGGTCTAGTTGTCGATTGCCTAGGGACAAATAACTTTCTCGTAACAAGAAGCTCTCTACTAAAACTAATTTAGTTGTGTCTTCATCTAAACAGCCCCTAGCTTTTATTTAATCGCTCTTTATTATCTTGAAAACCTATCCAACAACACCTACAAAGTACTTATAGTTTCATACTTGTTTCCGGTAAAGCGAACGTCAAGCGTGTGTAGAGTTGTATCGGTGGTTGATAGAACTTGAGGGAATGTTTGTTCTATCTTTAGCTCCTCGTTGGGTTCGACACTCTTACTAATCAAAAGAGGCTACAATTGATCCCCTATACTTGTGGGTTATCAAGACCTTTTTCTGGCGCCGTTTCCGGGGAACAATAGCGTGGGGTGAATATTCTCGTGTGTGCTTGTTTGCTTTATCACTAAGTATTTTTTATTTGCTATGCTTAGTTCTCTATCTTTAGTTATGGATATGGAACACGAAATACCAAAAAAATTAGGTGTACTTGCTGCTCATGCATATGAGGAACCTCCTAAAACCCTCGATGCTCGTTATGTGACAGAAATTATGTACTACTTTGATAATCTAGAGAAAACCCCATTCAATTTGGTAATGGGAGTAATGTTGGATCTACGTGAATACTTTAGGGATTATCGCTTAACACAAAAAGGGAAACTATTATGGGATCAAATTCATATGTTGAAGTGGTATGCTAGGCAACTATGCTTGAGATATGATTATACTTGTTGCTCTAGGATGAAGGCTCAACACCTTCCCTTTTCATGCAAATTTAATGATAATAAAAACTTAGATTCTTATGCTAATGGTATATATGATTACTATGATGTGGAACAAATAGAAGAATTTGTTGCTTTTATGGGTGCTTATGAAATAGAATCTATGTTTAAAGAGTTTGAAGATTTTGATGATTCGGTTTATAGACCTGAAAATTTAGCTATCCTCAAATATTGCTATGAGAATTATGAATACAATTCCGATATTAATGCACTTATTGAGAAAGTCTCCGCTGTCCAAGAAGAGAATAATATTTTGCAGGAATCTATGGAAGAAGAAATTGATGAAACTGTGAGCTCATTGGATTAAAAAGATGAGGAGGAGAGCGAAGAACAAAAGGAGGAAGAGCGGATTAGCTACCCGTGCCCACCTTCTAATTAAAGTAACTCTTCAACTCATACATTGTTTAATTTCCCTTCGTGCTTACCGAAGGATGGTTGCTATGACCCCGTTGACTCTTTTGAAATATCCCTTTTTGATGATGCTTGCTATGTTTGTGGCCAAAATGCCAATATGGATTATGCTTATGGAGATGAACTTGCTATAGTTCCTTATGTTAAACATGAAATTGTTGCTATTGCACCCACACATGATAGTCCTATTATCTTTTTGAATTCTCCAAACTACACTATATCGGAGAAGTTTGCACTTATTAAGGATTACATTGATGGGTTGCCTTTTACCGTTGCACATGATGATTTTGATAGATATAATATGCATGTGCTTTCTGCTCCTACTTGCAATTATTATGAGAGAGGAACTATATCTCCACCTCTCTATGTTTCCCACACGATAAAATTGCAAGAAACTGTTTATACTATGCATTGTCCTTTACTATGTGTGCATGAATTGTTCTTTTATGACATGCCGATGCATAGGAAGAGAGTTAGACTTCGTGATTACATGATATATGTCACTTTGTGCTCACTACTAAATTACAAATCATTGCTAATTAAAATTGGCTTTGATATACCTTGGGATCCGGGTGGATTCACTACTTGAGCACTTTATGCCTAGCTTAATGGCTTTAAAGAAAGAGCTGCCAGGGAGACAACCCGGAAGTTTTAGAGAGTCATTTATTTCTATTGAATGCTTTCATTTAGTTTAAAAACAACAAAAATAAAGAGGGGAACCCAAAACTTTTCAAAAAGGAAAGTGAAAGTGAGAAAGACAAGCATTGTTGAAGTGGGAGAGCTCCTTCAACTTTGTTCATGCTCACGGCAACTTTTTGAATCTTGATTTCAGAAACTTTTCTACAAAAATAATTATCCCCTTGTACAATTCCATTGTATTATAAAAATAATGTGCCAAGGTTTGCCTTTAGGATGTTTACAATACTTGTTGGTTTGTACGGTGTAGGACAGAAACTTCGGCTGTAGTGCGCGATTTTTAGGTTTTTACTGGAACGTCAAATGGTTCTGATTCCTTTTGCACTGTCTTTCTATACAAATTTTTTATTTTTCCTAATTTTGAATGAATTTTTCAAGTATCATAAGTATGGTGAATGTTCAGATTGCTACAGACTGTTCTGTTTTAGATAGATTCAGTTTTTGATGCATAGTTTGCTTGTTTTATTGAAACTATCAACTTATATCAGTGGATTAAGCCATGGAAAAGCTATATTACAGTAGACAAAATGAAAAAAAATATGAATTGGTTTGAAACGGTACTTAGAGTAGTGATTTTCTTTATTATACTAACAGATCATACCGAGTTTTCTGTTGAAGTTTTGTGTGGATGAAGTGTTCGATGATCGAGAAGGTTTCGATGTGAGAAGAAGGAAGAGAGGAAAGAGCTCGAGCTTGGGGATGCTGGAGGCACCCCAAGTAAATATTCAAGGAGACTCAGGCGTCTAAGCTTGGGGATGCCCCGGAAGGCATCCCCTCTTTCTTCAACAAATATCGGTATATTTTCGGATTCGTTCCATTCATGTGATATGTGCAAATCTTGGAGGGTCTTTTGCATTTAGTTTTCACTTTTCTTTTATGCACCATGCTAGATAGCCCTTGGTTGACTTATAGAATTCTCTTTGCACTTTACTTATATCTTTTGAGTATGGCTTTATAGAATGCTTCATGTGCTTCACTTATATCATTTGAAGCTTGGATTGACTGTTTCTCTTTACATAGACAACCGCCATTTGTATAATGCTCTTTTGCTTCACTTATATTTGTTAGAGTGTGGGCATATCTTTTGTAGAAAGAATTAAACTCTCGTGCTTCACTTATATCTATTTAGAGAGATGACAGGAACTGGTCATTCACATGGTTAGTCATAAAACCCTACATAAAACTTGTAGATCACTGAATATGATATGTTTGATTCCTTGCAATAGTTTTGCGATATAAAGGTGGTGATATTAGAGTTGTGCTAGTTGAGTAATTGTGAAATTGAGAAATACTTGTGTTGAGGTTTGCAAGTCCCGTAGCATGCACGTATGGTGAACCGTTATGTAAGGAAGTTGGAGCATGAGGTGTTTATTGATTGTCTTCCTTATGAGTGGTGATCGGGGACGAGCGATGGTCTTTCCCTACCAATCTATCCACCTAGGAGCAGGCGCGTAGTACTTTGTTTTGATAGCTAATAGACTTTTGCAATATGTACGTGAGTTCTTTATGACTAATGTTGAGTCCATGGATTATACGCACTCTCACCCTTCCATCATTGCTAGCCTCTTCGATACCGTGCATTTCCCTTTCTCACCTCGAGAGTTGGTGCAAACTTCGCCGGTGCATCAAAACCCCGTGATACGATACGCTCTATCACACATAAACCTCCTTATATCTTCCTGAAAATAGCCACCATACCTACCTATTATGGCATTTCAATAGCCATTCCGAGATATATTGCCATGCAACTTCCATCATCATCATATACATGACTTGAGAATTTATTGTCATATTGCTTTGCATTATCGTAAGATCGCTAGCATGATGTTTTCATGGCTTGTCCGTTTTTTGATGTCATTTCTACGCTAGATCATTGCACATCCCAGTATACCGCCGGAGGCATTCATATAGAGTCATATCTTTGTTCTAGATATCGAGTTGTAATATTGAGTTGTAAGTAAATAAAAGTGTGATGATCATCATTATTAGAGCATTGCCCCAGTGAGGAAAGGATGATGGAGACTATGATTCCCCCACAAGTCGGGATAAGACTCCGGACGAAAAAAAAGATAAGGCCCCCAAAAAAAGAAAAAAATGAGAGAAAAAGAGAGAAGGGGCAATGTTACCATCCTTTTACCACACTTGTGCTTCAAAGTAGCACCATGTTATTCATATAGAGAGTCTCTTGAGTTATCACTTTCATATACTAGTGGGAATTTTCATTATAGAACTTGGCTTGTATATTCCAACGATGGGCTTCCTCAAATGCCCTAGGTCTTCATGAGCAAGCAAGTTGGATGCACACCCACTTAGTTTCAGTTTGAGCTTTCATATACTTATAGCTCTTTGTGCATCCGTTGCCTGGCAATCTCTACTCCTCACATTGACATCAATTGATGGGCATCACTACAAAAAAAAAGACACATCCGTGACATTTTGGGCCGAACGAATTTTTTTCTGTCATACATATGACACTTCTATGACGATAATCGTGACAAAACCCGTATCATCATAGATGTGGTGGGCTCCTACTTATGACAAAAATCATGATGTAAAATGGGCTTTTCATCCCGGAGGGCCGGAGAGGCAGCTGCATGACATTATTTGGGCCGCCCATGACGGAATAAACCGTGGTAGAAGCGAGGGGAGGAAAATTTCGGGAGTTGCTTACACGGTGGGAGGTCGGGGCCGAGCGATGCGCGCTTTCTCGACGACATCCATGTGTGCGAGGCGTTGGCTCTAATCAAGCCGAAGCGAGGCGTTGGGCTCTAATCGAACCCGAAAGCGACAGAATCGCAGCTACGCTGCATCGAACTCGAGCAATCGATCGATGGCTGTTAATCGAACCCGATGGAGCGATTCTTCGGTATCGCTGCTAATCAAGCCGATCGATGCTGCCTGGGATGAACAAAGGAGCGCTATGGGCGGGGGGTGGATGAACAGTGGCGGTGGCGTTGCCTCTGGATGAACAGGAACCCGTGGTGTGGAGGGCTGGATGAACAGTAGACGATGGAGGGGTGGCCGTGGAGAGATGGTTAAACAGGACCCCGTGGTGTGGAGGGCTGGATGAATAGTAGACGGTGGAGGGGTGCCCGTGGAGGGGTGGTTGAACAGTAGCCGGTGGAGTAGCGCGCGGTGGAGGCTGGATGAACAGGAGCCCGTGGAGGCTGGAGGAGGTCGACGGGAGATGAACAAGATCCCGTGGAGTCCTGCTTTGCGGCACGCCACACATCTCCTGCCCTGCTTCACCATAGCGCCCAACTCAAGTCCGCTTTCGTCTGCTTTTGCGGCACGCCACACCCTCCCGATCAACAGACCCCTGCTTTCGACCGTAGGAGTTCTGCTTCCTCCGCTTTTGCGGACGCCAGCCCTCCCGATCAACAGACCCGTTTGACGTGGCGGTCGAACACAAGGTCGCTTCTCCGTTGTCGCGGTAGGCCAGCCTCGCTTCCATCGCCTGCTCCGCCCAAGCCCTCCCGGCGAACACGACCACACATTCTGTTCCGACCCAGCCAGCTTGGCTCCCCATGACCACAACGACGACGCTGTTTCTCCGTTCCGACCCAGCCATGTAACGTATGCACGATAGGCGTTAGAGACTCGCCCGTATGTACGTGCGCGGGTCAGATTTTCTTTCTTGCACCCTCGCTGTTGTACGTACGTGTACATGCTACGTGTGCGCCTCTACTACGACACGTGCGCGCCTCTACATCCACCAGTATATATGTACGTACACGTTCGCAACCAGAATGACAATGCTACATACGCTTCGACCAGGTGGGTCCCGACTGTCAGGCACTTCCTTGCATGCGAAGATGTAGCTGGTGGGTCCCAGCAGTCAGGGGGGCGAATCGTTTTGGTGTTTTTTTTGCTCGGACGCACTTCCTTGCGTGCGAATATGTAGCTAGTGGGTCCCAGCAGTCAGGGGGCGAATCGTTCTTTTTGCTCGGACGCACTTCCTTGCATGCGAAGGTGTAGCTGGTGGGTCCCAGCAGTCAGGGGGGAAACATGTTTTTCGCGAAATATGGTGGCCCGTCCGGTGGGTCCCCGCTGTCAGGTGGAGGAATAGTTATTTTGCGCGTAATAAGGAGGCACTTCCTTGCTGTGGCCGTGGACCCAACTGTCAGCCTCTCCACGTACAGTCCACGTCCGATGGAAGTCGTTCCTTGACGACGTTGACCACGCCGCGCCGAGAGCACCAGGGCGGTGGACGGCGGCGAGGCCTAGGAAGGGGACAATGCGGAGCCGGGGAAGACGCGACAGTGGACTCCCACGCTTAGAGGAGTACGAGGGTTCACTGGTTCGCTGCGGTGTGAGGCTGCCGTCGCCGCAGAATAACAGGGGGTGTGGGTGAGTAGAGGGATGGCCTGGCCAGCGGTGGGAGTAGTAGGGGGCGGTGAGGCCTCCGCCGCATCACAGCCGGCCACGGGAGGCAGGAGCACGAGGCACGACTGGCGCTGGTTTGGGCGGCTGGAGCAAGAAGACTAGAGGTTGAAGAAGCACTACAGCCGTTGCATGGACATCGTACGGTCACTGGAGCTAGAATCGTGCATATTGACTAAGTTGACAAAGCCCTCCGTCCCCGTCAACTTAGTAGGCCCACAAGTCAGCCTACCACTATACTGGGTCCCAGCTAACAGGAGGATTATTCATTTTTTTTGTGCGTAATAAGGAGGCACTTCCTTTGCGTGCGAGGATATAGCTGTTGGGTACGAGCTTTCAGCGGCGGTAACGTTTTTTTCGCGAAATACAGAGGCCCATTCGGTGGGTCCCTGATGTCAGGTGGACGATGTTGGGGAACGTTGCATAAAATAATAATTTTCCTACGTTCACCAAGATCCATCTATGAGTTCATCTAGCAACGAGTGAGAGAGATGCATCTACATACCCTTTGTAGATCGCGGCGGAAGCGCTCAAGAGAACGGGGTTGAGGGAGTCGCTCGCCGTGATCCAAATCACCGGAGATCCTAGCGCCGAACAGACGGCACCTCCGCTGCTCAACACACGTGACGGTCAGCGTGACGCCTCCTCCGCCTTGATCCAGCAAGGGGAAGGAGAGGTTGATGAAGATCCAGCAGCACAACGGCGTGGTGGTGGATGCAGCAGACTCCGGCTGTGGCTTAGCCAAGCAATCATGGGGAGGAGAGGTGTAGCGGGGAGGCGCCAAGACTCAAGGTCCGGCTGCCCTCCCTCCCCCCTCCTTTATTTAGGCCCCTAGGGGGGCGCCGGCCTTGGAGATTGAATCTCCCAAGGGGGGCGGCGGCCAAGGGGGGTGGAGTGCCCCCCAAGGCAAGTGGTGCGCCCCCACCCTAGGGTTTCCAACCCTAGGCGCAGGGGGCCAAGTGGGGCGCACCAGCCCACCAGGCTGGTTCCTCCCACTTCAGCCCACGGGGCCCTCCGGGATAGGTCTCCCCACCCGGTGGACCCCCGGGACCCTTCCGGTGGTCCCGGTACAATACCGGGTGACCCCAAAACTTTCCGGATGGCCGAAACAGCATTTCCTATATATATAATTCTTTACCTCCGGACCATTCCGGAACTCCTCGTGACGTCCAGGATCTCATCCGGGACTCCGAACAACTCACGGTTTGCTGCATACTCATATTCATACAACCCTAGCGCCACCGAACCTTATGTGTAGACCCTACGGGTTCGGAGACATGCGACATGACCGAGACGGCTCTCCGTCAATAACCAACAGCGTATCTGGATACCCATGTTGGCTCCTACATACTCATCGATGATCTCATCGGATGAACCACGATGTCGAGGATTCAAGCAACCCCAGATACTATTCCCTTTGTCGACGGTATGTTACTTGCGGAGATTCGATCGTCGGTATCCCAATACCTCGCTCAATCTCGTTACCGGCAAGTCACTTTACTCATACCGTAATGCATGATCCCGTGACCAGACACTTGGTCACTTTGAGCTCATTATGATGATGCACTACCGAGTGGGCCCAGTGATACCTCTCCTTAATACGGAGTGACAAATCCCAGTCTCGATCCGTGTCAACCCAATGTACACTTTCGGAGATACCTGTAGTGCACCTTTATAGTCACCCAGTTACGCCAGTGACGCTTGGTACACCCAAACCACTCCTACGGTATCCGGAGTTACACGATCTCATGGTCTAAGGAAAATATACTTGACATTGGAAAAGCTCTAGCAAAACAATCTACACGATCTTGTGCTATGCTTAGGATTGTCTTGTCCATCACATCATTCTCCTAATGATGTGATCCCGTTATCAATGACATCCAATGTCCATAGTCGAAACCATGACTATCTATTGATCAACGAGCTAGTCAACTAGAGGCTCACTAGGGACATGTTGTGGTCTATCTATTCACACGTGTATTACGATTTCCGGATAATACAATTATAGCATGAATAAAAGACAATTATCACGAACAAGGAAATATAATAATAATCCTTTTATTATTGCCTCTAGGGCATATTTCCAACAGTCTCCCACTTGCACTAGAGTCAATAATCTAGTTACATTGTGATGAATCGAACACCCATAGAGTTCTGGTGTTGATCATGTTTTGCTCGCGGAAGAGGTTTAGTCAACGGATCTGCGACATTCAGATCCGTATGCACTTTGCAAATTTCTATGTCTCCATCTTGAACATTTTCACGAATGGAGTTGAAGCGATGCTTGATGTGCCTGGTCTTCTTGTGAAACCTGGGCTCCTTGGCAAGTGCAATAGCTCCAGTGTTGTCACAGAAGAGTTTGATCGGCCCCGACGCATTGGGTATGACTCCTAGATCGGTGATGAACTCCTTCACCCAAATTGCTTCATGCGCTGCCTCCGAGGCTGCCATGTACTCCGCTTCACATGTAGATCCCGCCACGACGCTTCTGCTTGCAGCCGCACTCAGCCATCGCTCCACCATTCAACATATACACGATCCGGTTTGTGACTTAGAGTCATCCAGATCTGTGTCGGGCTTAGCGCCGACGTAACCCTTTATGACGAGCTCTTCGTCACCTCCATAAACGAGAAACATGTCCTTAGTCCTTTTCGTGTACTTCAGATATTCTTGACCGCTGTCCAGTGTTCCTTGCGGGATTACTTTGGTACCTTCCTACCAAACTTACGGCAAGGTTTACATCAGGTCCGGTACACAAAGATGGCATACATAATAGACCCTATGGCTGAGGCATAGGGATGACACTCATCTCTTCTTTATCTTCTGCCGTGGTCGGGCATTGAGCCGAGCTCAATTTCACACCTTGTAATACAGGCAAGAACCCTTTCTTGGAATGATCCATTTTGAACTTCTTCAATATCTTTTCAAGGTATGTGCTTTGTGAAAGACCTATGAGGCGTCCCGATCTATCTCTATAGATCTTGATGCCTAATAATAAGAAGCTTCTCCAAGTCCTTCATTGAAAAACTCTTATTCAAGTAGGCCTTAGTGCTGTCCAAAAGTTATATATCATTTCCCATCAAAAGTATGTCATCTACATATAATATGAGAAATGCTACAGAGCTCCCACTCACTTTCTTGTAAACGCAGGCTTCTCCATAAGTCTGCATAAACCCAAACACTTTGATCATCTCATCAAAGCGAATGTTCCAACTCCGAGATGCTTGCACCAGCCCATAAATGGATCACTGGAGCTTGCATACCTTGTTAGCATTCTTAGAGTCGACAAAACCTTCCGGTTGCATCATATACAGTTCTTCCTTAAGATAACCGTTAAGGAATGCTGTTTTGACGTCCATTTTCCATATCTCATAATCATAGTATGCGGCAATTGCTAACATGATTCGGACGGACTTCAGCTTCGCTACGGGAGAGAAAGTCTCATCGTAGTCAACCCCTTGAACTTGCCGATAACCTTTAGCGACAAGTCGAGATTTATAGATGGTAACATTACCATCCGCGTCCGTCTTCTTCTTAAAGATCCATTTGTTTTCTATCGCTCGCCGATCATCGGCAAGTCTGTCAAAGTCCATACTTTGTTTTCATACATGGATCCTATCTCGGATTGCATGGCTTCAAGCCATTTGTTGGAATCTGGGCCCGCCATCGCTTCTTCATAGTTTGAAGGTTCACCGTTGTCCAACAACATGATTTCCGTGACAGGGTTGCCATACCACTGTGTGGAACGTGTCCTCGTGGACCTCTGGTTCAAGAGCAACTTGATCTCAAGTACCTTGATCATCATCATTCATTTCCTCTCCGCCGGTGTAGGCACCACAGAACATTTTCCGAGCTGCACTACTTTCCGGTTCAAGAGGTAGTATTTCATCGAAGTTCTACTTTCCTCCCACTTACTCCTTTCGAGAGAAACTCTTTTCCGTAAAGGATCCGCTTCTGGCAACAAAGATCTTGCCTTCGGATCTAAGGTAGAAGGTATACCCAATGGTTTCCTTAGGGTATCCTATGAAGACGCATTTTTCCGATATGGGTTCGAGCTTTTTAGGTTGAAGTTTATTGACATAAGCATCGCATCCCCAAACTTTTAGAAACGACAGCTTAGGTTTCTTCCCAAACCATAATTCATACGGTGTCGTCTCAACGGATTTAGACGGTGCCCTATTTAAAGTGAATGTAGCTGTCTCTAGAGCGTATCCCCAAAATGATAGCGGTAAATCTATAAGAGATATCATAGATCACACCATATCCAATAGAGTGCGACACGACGCTCGACACACACCGTTACGCTGAGGTGTTCCAGCGGCGTGAGTTGTGAAACGATTCCAGATTTCCTTAAGTGTGTACCAAATTCGTGACTTAAATATTCTCCTCCACGATCTGATCGCAAGAACTTTATTTTTCGGTCACGTTGATTCTCTACCTCATTCTGAAATTCCTTGAACTTTTCAAAGGTCTCAGACTTGTGTTTCATCAAGTAGACATACCCATATCTACTCAAGTCATCAGTGAGAGTGAGAACATAACGATATCCTCTGCGAGCCTCAACGCTCATTGGACCGCACACATCGGTATGTATGATTTCTAATAAGTTGGTTGCTCACTCCATTGTTCCGGAGAACGGAGTCTTGGTAATTTTGCCCATAAGGCATGGTTCGCATGTGTCAAATGATTCATAATCGAGAGACTCTAAAAGTCCATCAGATGGAGCTTCTTCATGCGCTTGACACCAATGTGACCAAGGCGGCAAAGGCCACAAGTATGTGGGACTATCGTTATCAAGTTTACATCTTTTGGTATTCACACTATGAATATGTGTAATATTACGTTCGAGATTCATTAAGAATAAACCATTGACCATCGGAGCATGAACATAAAACATATCTCTCATGTAAATAGAACAACCATTATTCTCGGATTTAAATGAGTAGCCATCTCGCATTAAACGAGATCCTGATACAATGTTCATGCTCAAACTTGGCACTAAATAACAATTATTGAGGTTTAAAACTAATCCTGTAGGTAAATGTAGAGGTAGCGTGCCGACGGCGATCACATCGACCTTGGAACCATTCCCGACGCCAGATCGTCACCTCGCCCTTCGCCAGATCTCCGCTTATTCCGCAGCTCCCGCCGTGAGTTACAAATATGAGCAACGACACGTATCAAATACCCAGGAGTTACTACGAGTAATGGTAAGGTACACATCAATTACATGTATATCAAATATACCTTTAGTGTTGCCGGCCTTCTTGTCTCGCTAAGTATTTGGGGCAGTTCTGCTCCAAAGGACCCTTCCTTTGCAATAAAAGCACTCAGCCTCGTGCTTGGGTCCATTCTTTGACTTCTTCCCGCAATCGGCTTACGGGCACGGCAATATCCTTTCCGTCCTTCTTGAAGTTCTTCTTACCCTTGCCCTTCTTGAACTTAGTGGTTTTATTGACCATCAACACTTGATGTTCTTTCTTGATTTCAACCTCTGCGACTTCAGCATTGAAAATACTTCAGAATAGTTTTCACCATCCCCTGCATATTGTAGTTCATCACAAAGCTCTTGTAGCTTGGTGGGAGCGAATGAAGGATTCTGTCAATGACCGCCTCGTCCGGAGGTTAATGTCCAGTTGACAAAGGGTTGTGCAACCTGACATTTTGAGTATGTGCTCACCGACGTAACTATTTTCCTCCATCTTACAACTATAGAACTTGTCGGAGACTTCATATCTCTCGATCCGGCATGAGCTTGGAAAACCATTTTCAGCTCCTCGAACATCTCATATGCTCCGTGTTGATCAAAACGCTTTTGGAGCTCCGGTTCTAAGCTGTAAAGCATGCCGCACCGAACGAGGGAGTAATCATCAAGACGAGACCGCCAAGCGCTCATAACGCCTTGGTTCTCTCGATGGGTGCTTCACCTAGCGGTGCTTCTAGGACATATTGTTTCTTGGCTGCTATGAGGATGATCTCGTGTTTCGACCCAGTCCGAATAGTTGCTGCCATCATCTTTCAGCTTGGTTTTCTAGGAACGCGCTGAAGTTCATGGTGACATGAGCGCTGGCCATTTGATCTACAAGACATTTTGCAAGGATTTTAGACTAATGTTCATGATAATTAAGTTCATCTAATAAAATTATATAATGAACTCCCACTCAGATTTGACATCCCTCTAGTCATCTAAGTGATACATGATCCGAGTCAACTAGGCCGTGTCCGATCATCACGTGAGACGGACTAGTCATCATCGGTGAACATCTCCATGTTGATCGTATCTTCCATACGACTCATGTTCGACCTTTCGGTCTCTCGTGTTCCGAGGCCATGTCTGTACATGCTAGGCTCGTCAAGTTAACCTAAATGTTTTGCATGTGTAAAACTGTCTTACACCCGTTGTATGTGAACGTAAGAATCTATCACACCCGATCATCACGTGGTGCTTCGAAATGACGAACTTTGGCAACGGCGCACAGTTAGTGTCGTGGAATTAACATGTCAGATGTCCTTAGTGTCAGGACTTAGTCGCGAGGCCAACGCATCTATGTGGTAGCTTGAGAGGGGTTGAGCGGGATCGAGAGACGCAACACAAGACAGGATTTAGACAGCTTGGGCCCCTAAACATCATCCGGTAAAAACCCTACATGCTGTTTGAGGCTAGGTCTCATTATCATCACGAGGGAGTCGCCATAAACCGGCTCTCCTCTTTGTGTCTAGACCTAAGATTGTTGAGCTTCTTACTTGTCGCTTGTCCCTCTTTGGGGAGCCCTGCCCCTCCTTATATATGTTGAAGGGGCGGGTTACATGTGGAGTCCTATTAGGATTAGGACTAGTCTATCTCTAATACAAACCGGATACAAGTCCTAGTCTTGTCTCTTAAATATTCCTTATGCCTTTCCTCTTAAACCGGCCCACCATAGTATGAACCGACCTTCATGAACCGCCTGTTGGGCCACCAGGTCTTGTCGCTCCTCGCACCCGCCTGCCGGATTACCAATGAGTCGTGAACCACCAAGTCTCAGCGGGGTCTCAAATAAACCGCCAAGTCCGGCCGAGTTAACTTCCGGCCGGTTTACACCGCGGGGTATATCCCCGACATTAGCCCCCAAGTTTAGCTTGGATTTATCCATGGTAAACTTATACTGCAAAATAAACATCAGAACAAATTTGGCAAGTTGTGCTCCGGGTTAAGAATTCTTGTAGACCGGCACCTGATCGTCCTTAAGTCCTTTGTCAATAACCAGCTTCATACTCAAATTGCTGATGTGGGCTTCTTATAGAGAAAATATTGTGAAGAATAATCCACTTGAGTCGGCTTCCAAAGGCCGATTTAAGAAATATTGGTCTTGAAATACTCATGATATTCAACCGGTTTGAAGATGCAGAACTTGCCGGTTTTATCATTGCCAAAGACTGTCGGGTCATAAAAACTTGATAATTTTGAGTCATGATTGTTGCAGACACCGGTTCATGATTGTTGCCAACGCCGGTTCATGATTATTAATGACGCCGGGTTGCAGCCACAGGGTCATAATGATTGGTGACGCCGGGTCAACCTGGTTTGCTCCATCAGAGAATTTGAAAATATTTCTTTGATAATAATATAATACCTGTAGCCCCCAAGTCTTTGAGCAGAACAAAGTGGTGGCTTAAGACTTTGCTTCAATATAAATACTGCCACTCTCAAAGAAATCCATGTTGTTCACCCCAAAGACTAGTAAAACTGAATACTCCATACTATGTAGCCCCAAGTGCGGGTTGTCATGCTTGCAAAGAACTCGGACTTGTAATTGTCTTATACTCATAAAAACTCCAACCAGTGTAGCCCCCAAGGGCCGACTCAGTAAGATAATATTGTGCTGGGACTTAATATATACTTCAATGAAAATAACATCATATGATGTAACCCCCGTCATGGGACTTGAATCCACGCCCACAAGGTTAAGAGACTTGCGCTTTACCAACCGAAAGCAAAGGACCCTTCAATATAATGAAAAAGCTTTGTACCTTCAACTGCTGATGAGCAATTGGTAGCCCCCAAGGGCCGACCCATTATAATGTGATGAGTCGGGTCTTCAATAATATGAGCAAAAAAAATACTTTGCATTAGCCCCCAAGTGTCATGGTGCATGCTTGCAGCGACACGAGACTTGCATATTTGATATAATCTCAACTTAAATAATGTAGCCCCCAAGTGCCGGGTTGTAAGCCTGCAGCGACTCGGGACTATTCCCTCCATTGTAGAATAAATCATACCCATTGATGAAATAATAGCCATTGCGCTGAAGTTTAATTTTTAAAACCTCAATCATAATATTGGTTATTGATAACCATAATAAAAATCTAGCCATGTTGGCTATTCAAGATAATATAATCTGGTATGAAAAACCTTATTCATTCAATATCATAATGAAAATTCAGCCAAGTTTGGCTATTTGAATATTATAACCCAATGATTTATAAGCGCATGATTCCAATGGCGCAATTCAAATATGTACTGGCGACTTATAGTCCAAAGCTAGGCTGGGTTAACAAACACCGGATAATTTCTCATCATATACTGGCGACTTATCGTCTGAAAGCCAGGCCGGTTTAATAAACACTGTATAATTTATCATCATGCCTTATTCAACCTGTCTCTGCATATAACAAGTTTAAAGTGTCCTGGCGGTTTACCGCCGGGCGGGTCATAATGCCCAACATATAACCCAGGTTTATAACCAAGGATGCACTTAAGAATAATCATTGAAATATATCATACCTGTGACATTGAATCACATCGTTGGTTTACCAACTATTTGTAGTAAGGGTGATAACCCCAATCTTGAGTAATGATAACTCCTTTCACACTGTGTCGGTTTATGATAAAACCGTACCGGGTTGTGATAAACACCGGTTTAACCATATATAATACTGGCGAATCGTAGTCAAACCAGACCGGGCGGATAGTCTCCGGATTATGATTTGATCATGTACTGACAACTTGTAATTGAAAGTCAAGCCGGGTTAATGAACACCGGTTTACTCCATAATAAGATGGTAACATAAAATCAAACCGGGCAGATAGTCTCCGGATTAGATTTGACCGTGGTCCGCCAATTTGTAATTGACAGTTTGAAACGGATTAACAATGTCGGTTTAAAAATGCAACAAAAATCAAATAACAGTTATGAAAAAAATATGGAAGCAAAGGCAATGACAAAACCGCTTGCAAAAAGAGGCTTTATCGAGCCGATCGATGGTGTTACCATGGTCGGACACCACCAAGCTCCCAATAAGGTGTAGCTATGGTTCAAGTCAGCCAGGTCCCCAACTGAAACCGTGGCATTATGCCGATCAAGTGGCGTGGCAATGGTTCGGGTTCACCAAGCCCCAAGTGACTCTATGGCCTTAGGCCGATCAAGAGGCGTGACTGGTTCAGACTTGACCATGTCCCTGTGATCTGGTGGCTTTCGCCATCAAAAGGTGTTGCATTGGTTCGACACCACCAAGCCCCAAGTGATATTGTGGCACTAGGTCGATCAAGAGGCGTGGCTATGGTTCGGATACCACCAAGCCCCCAAGTGACCAATAATATGATAAGCCAATAAGGCATGATACCCATGTTTGGACCGCGCATCATGGCAGCGGGTCCTCTTTGGCACCCTTTAACTTTTTGCAAAAGATAAATCCTTCTTGAACCAGGATTTTGAACCGGATATTGAGAGCTTCAAAGCTTTGTGGCAGACATATTTCCCTTGACCCGGATTGTAAACCGGAATCTTCATTTTCAGCCGAAAAGTTTCTGATGGCCTTTCAACTCGAACTTGCGAGAAGTTAATTCCTTTTTGAACCGGACATTTTTAAACCGGATTTCAGCGCTTGAGAGCTTTGTGGGAGAATATATTTCCCTTGAACCGGATTGTAAACCGGAGACTTGAGAGCTTCAGTGAGACTGACTTCCCTTGAGCCGGATTTTAAACCGGAATCCTTTCTGATGATCCGGAACTTCTTCATTGAGCCGGGATTTTGTAACTGTCATATACTTACTAAGCCGGAAATTTTCTGACGGCCTTTAAGTTTTTATCAATATAACAGGAGCCTCCAGGACCGGGTTATCTTTCCCTCCATCGTCCTAGGGTTCTTAATTTTGCTGAAACTGGCAAGATTTCCTGAGTCATGTCATCGTAGCCCCCAAGTTTCAAAGGTGACTCGAGGATTTGGCTTGAGACTCTTCATATGTGACCGTGATGTAAACCGGCATAATTTGTATATTATCGGTGTTGATAGCCCGATGTGAATCCACAGAAGGTTAAGGTGACTGCGGCGGGTTATAAATGATCCAATATGAGCCGTGTCAGCAACTCGGCCAATGGTTCCTTCCAACTGTAGTAGCGGCGACTTGTGCACTTGCCCATTGAACCATCCAGTGCAGACGGCGGCTAATAATATATTATAATTTGCCTTTAATTTGTTGGAAGAAAAACCGGGCTTCCTAAGCAGTGACTTGCTCATACTCAATAAACAGCTCATGCAGACAGGTGCGGCTCAGTGTGTTGATGTAGACCAAGCCGCGAGAGACGGACGGTAAAGACGATCGTAGCCTCAGAGGCGGTACAGACAGATGAGTCGGTCGCGGCGTTGTAAGCCGGCGCAGACGGGTGAGTCAATCGCAGGCGCGGTAAGCCGCACGGCCGGGTGAGTCAACCACGTCCTTGTTGATGTAGTGAACAATTGTCCTGCATCAACAATATTGCAGACCAAGGCAAAGATAAACTGCTCTTCAAAAAAATAATATGTGCCAATAAAATATATTTTAGATGGATAGCACCTGACTCGTCCGGACAGTAAATGAGTCGGCTGCGGCATTGTAAACCGGTGCGGACGGAAGAGTCGACCGCGGTGTTGTAAGCCGGCGCTGACGAGCGAGTCGGCCGCCGCGTTGGAAGCGGCGCAGACGCTGCGTCGAATCGAATGCAAGGCGACGACGAGTCAAGTCAACCGCGTGCGTTGATGTAGCGGGGGTGACGACTCTCTCGTCCGCGTTAGTGCAAAAAATAATATTGGCGCACGTCCCTTTGCGACACCTTTATAACGAATAATAGTCCTGCGAAAAATAGCACAAACCAGAGTAATTGTTCTTAAACAATTTAATATGTGCTGATACTATATATATAAAAAAGATAGCACCTGTTGGTTTGTGCCTGGATGAACAGGACACTGGTATTGGATAAAGTTGGATGCAATCAGATGAAAAAGATAGCTTCACTGATACCCGCCTAATTTTGGCAATTGTACTTTGGCTCGATTTTTCTTGTGGCTAGCCTTGACGCCCTTTTTTTAAACGCCTTCATCCAGTGGTATTTGCCTGAAATTGATTGCAGCTTCACGTAATCACGTGACCGGGTACTAGTAGTACTTGGATTTGACTAGTCTTGTCTTTCACGTGATGGATGATGGTCCTTCTAGGAGATTGTGCCATTGTAATTCCGTTTCAATTAGCACTAGTAGCAAGTCTTTGGAAAGTAACTTCCATGGAGATACGGGACAGCGGTCAGGCTGCAGCCTTTTTCTTTTTTAATGTAGATGACTGCCGCTGATCAATAGTATTTTGCCCTTTGACTCCTTGCGTACTAGTAACAACATCTGGTGTCATGTTGGCTTGATGTGATAGACTGTCTTTTTCTGTGATCTGTAGTGCCTTCGTGGCGTAAGAAAAGGCAGCGAGACACGGTTGATTGCTACGGCCTGGATTTGTGGACGAGAGCAGCAACGATTCGGAGTTGATCCGGTTTAAAACGCCGGTTGACTTCGAACAGACCGGCGGTTCACATGAAACTGCAGTGAAGCGACGGTGGCTTGCGCGCCGCTCAACCAGGGTTGACCCGCCGTGAAAACGCTGCCTTGGTAATTTCTGACTGATGGGATTTGATGCCTATGTGAGTGGCGGCTTTTCTGGTGCGGGTCCCTCCATAGTAATTAAGGAAAATGCTGCAATCTTTGGCCACTTTCAATTGTATTCCACGAACCGTGTCGGACTTTCTTGGGATATTGAAATTTTCGTGGACGGCAACCACTCGTACATGGCCGATCGGACAGCCGCCCGACACAATAGTCATCGGACCCCCTCGCCGATTCTCCGCTGATAGCTCTTGTAGCAGTAGTTTTGGTTTCGACGAGAATAATTACTCCCCTTGATCTCGGCGACTTATGGCGGTAGCAACGATCCAACCCTAATGTTCTCTTGATCTTGAATCTCGAATATACCATTTGACTGTTCGTCGACGATGTAAACTGTTGTGCCGGTTCTTTTCCATCCAGCAAATCACGAACTTCTCAATCCCTGATGAGATCCCTCCAAGATCTCAACACCATCGTGCGCGGGCCCCAAGGTGGGCGCCAACTGTCTTGGAATTAACACGTCAGATGTCCTTAGTGTCAGGGCTTGGTCGCGAGGCCAACGCATCTATGTGGTAGCTTGAGAGGGGTTGAGCGGGATCGAGAGACGCAACACAAGACAGGGATTTAGACAGCTTCGGGCCCCGGGAAACATCATCCGATAAAAACCCTACATGCTGTTTGAGGCTAGGTCTCATTATCATCACGAGGGAGTCGCCGTAAACCGGCTCTCCTCTTTGTGTCTAGCCCTAAGATTGTTGAGCTTCTTACTTGTCGCTTGTCCCTCTTTGGGGAGCCCTGCCCCTCCTTATATATGTTGAAGGGGCGGGTTACATGTGGAGTCCTATTAGGATTAGGACTAGTCTATCTCTAATACAAACTGGATACAAGTCCAAGTCTTGTCTCTTAAATATTCCTTATGCCTTTCCTCTTAAACCGGCCCACCATAGTATGAACCGGCCTTCATGAACCGCCCGTTGGGCCACCAGGTCTTGTTGCTCCTCGCACCCCCCTGCCGGATTACCAATGAGTCGTGAACCGCCAAGTCTCAGCGGGGTCTCAAATAAACCGCCAAGTCCGGCCGGGTTAACTTCCGGCCGGTTTACACCGCGGGGTATATCCCCGACAGTTAGGGAGAACACTTTCTTGAAATTATTATAAGGGATCATCTTATTTACTACCATCGTTCTAAGTAAACAAGATGCATGAACATAATAAACATCACATGCAATTATATAGTAGTGACATGATATGGCCAATATCATATAGCTCCTTTGATCTTCATCTTCGGGGCTCCATGATCATCTTGTCACCGGCATGACACCATGATCTCCATTATCGTGTCTCCATGAAGTTGCTCGCCAACTATTACTTCTACTACTATGGATAACACGTTTAGCAATAAAGTAAAGTAATTTACATGGCGTTTCTCAATGACACGCAGGTCATACAAAAAATAAAGACAACTCCTATGGCTCCTTCCGGTTGTCATACTCATCGACATGCAAGTCGTGATTCGTATTGCAAGAACATGATCTCATACATCACATATATATCATTCATCATTCATCACAACTTTTGCCATATCACATCACAAAACACTTGCTGCAAAAACAAGTTAGACGTCCTCTAATTGTTGTTGCAAGTTTTTACGTGGCTGCAATAGGGTTTTAGCAAGAACATTTTCTTACCTACGTGAAAGCCACAACGTGATTTGTCAACTTCTATTTACCCTTCATAAGGACCCTTTTCATCGAATCTGCTCCAACTAAAGTGGGAGAGACAGACACCCGCTAGCCACCTTATGCAACTAGTGCATGTTAGTCGGTGGAACCTGTCTCAAGTAAGCGTACGTGTAAGGTCGGTCCGGGCCGCTTCATCCCACAATACCGCTGAAGCAAGATAAGACTAGTAGCGGCAAGAAAGTTGACAACATCTACGCCCACAACAAATTGTGTTCTACTCGTGCAAAAGAGAACTACGCATAGACCTAGCTCATGATGCCACTGTTGGTGAACGTTGCATAAAATAAAAAATTTCCTACGTTCACCAAGATCCATCTATGAGTTCATCTAGCAACGAGTGAGAGATATGCATCTACATACCCTTTGTAGATCATGTGCAGAAGCGTTCAAGAGAACGGGGTTGAGGGAGTCGTTCTCGTCGTGATCCAAATCACCGGAGATCCTAGCGCCGAATGGACAGCACCTCCGCGTTCAACACACGTACGGTCAACGTGACGTCTCCTCTGTCTTGATCCAGCAAGGGGGAAGGAGAGGTTGATGAAGATCCAGCAGCACAACAGCGTGGTGGTGGATGCAGCAGGACTCTGGCAGAGCTTTGCCAAGCAACTGCGGGAGGAGGAAGAGGTGTAGCAGGGGAGGGAGGCGCCAAGACTCAGGGTGCGGCTGCCCTCCCTCCACCCCTTCTTTATATAGGCCCCCAAGGGGGGCGCCAGCCCTGGAGATTGAATCTCCCAAGGGGGGCGGCGGCCAGGGGGGGTGGAGTGGCCCCCAAGGCAAGTGGTGCGCCCCCCCACCCTAGGGTTTCCAACCCTAGGCGCAGGGGGGCCCAAAGTGGGGGGCGCACCAGCCCACCAGGGGCTGGTTCCCTCCCCACTTCAGCCCACGGGGCCCTCCGGGATAGGTGGACCCACCCGGTGGACCCCCGGGACCCTTCCGGTGGTCCCGGTACAATACCGGGTGACCCCGAAACTTTCCCGATGGCCGAAACAACACTTCCTATATATAATTCGTTACCTCCGACCATTCCGTAACTCCTCGTGACGTCGGGATCTCATCCGGACTCAACAACTTTCGTTAGCTGCATACTCATATTCATACAACCCTAGCGCCACCGAACCTTATGTGTAGACCCTACGGTTCGGGAGACATGCGACATATGACCGAGACGGCTCTCCGTCAATAACCAACAGCGGGATCTGGATACCCATGTTGGCTCCCACATAATCCTCGATGATCTCATCGGATGAACCACGATGTCGAGGATTCAAGCAACCTCGAATACTATTCCCTTTGTCGACGGTATGTTACTTGCCCGAGATTCGATCGTCGGTATCCCAATACCTCGCTCAATCTCGCATCGCAAGTCACTTTACTGCATCAGAATGCATGATCCCGTGACCAGAAACTTGGTCACTTTGAGCTCATTATGATGATGCACTACCGAGTGGGCCCAGTGATACCTCTCTGTAATACGGAGTGACAAATCCCACTCTTGATCCGTGTTAACCCAACAGACACTTTCAGAGATACCTGTAGTGCACCTTTATAGTCACCCAATTACGTTGTGACGTTTGGTACACCCAAAGCACTCCTACGGTATCCGGGAGTTACACGATCTCATGGTCTAAGGAAAAGATACTTGACATTGGAAAAGCTCTAGCAAAACGAACTACATGATCTTGTGCTATGCTTAGGATTGGGTCTTGTCCATCACATCATTCATCTAATGATGTGATCCCGTTGTCAATGACATCCAATGTCCATAGTCAGGAAACCATGACTATCTATTGATCAACGAGCTAGTCAACTAGAGGCTCCCTAGGGACATGTTGTGGTCTATCTATTCACACGTATATTACGATTTCCGGATAATACAATTATAGCATGAATAAAAGACAATTATCACGAACAAGGAAATATAATAATAATCCTTTTATTATTGCCTCTAGGGCATATTTCCAATAGACGAATCATTATTTTGCGCGTAATAAGGAGGCATTTCCTTGCGTGCGGCCATGGATCCAGTTGTCGGCCTCTCCACGTACAGTCCACTTCAAATGCATGTCGGTCGTTGATCACGTTGACCAGGCCGCGCCGAGAACACCAGGGCGGTGGACGACGGCGAGGCCTATGAAGGGAACGACACGGAGGCAGGGAAGACTCAGCAGTTGTTTCCCACGCGGAGGGGAGTACGACTGAACGAGGGTTTACTGGTTCGTCTGCCGTCGCCGGAGAATAACAGCAGGTGTGGGTGAGTAGAGGGATGGCTAGGCCACCGATTGGAGTACGGTGGGGCCGTGAGGCTCTTGCAGCAACACAGCCGGCCATGGGGAGGAGGGAGCAGGCAGTCCCGCCTGCGCTTGCTTGAGCGGCTGGAGCAGGAAGAGCAGAGATTGAAGAAGCACGATAGTCGTTGGATGGACATCCAACCGTCACTGCTTGTGCATCAACCTTTTTTTTAGGAAAGCCTCAAATCTGTGGAAAACAGCATACAACCCATCTGCCATTATTTCTAATAATTTACAGCCCATTTGCTAATTCTTAAGGTTTTTTGGAGCCCATATTCTTTTGTTAGCATTACAGCCCATATTGTGGCCACGGTTAAAAATTATACTAAATTTTGTATATTTCAAAAGGTCCGAACTGTTTTTAATCCCAAATTTCGACTCACATTCAAACTGATTTTAAAAATAAATGTATATCAATATAAAATCCAACAAATTCTCCACGCATAAAAATTAATGTAATTTAAAATCTTGAAATGAAAAAAATATAATTGAAACTAATTGCCGGTTTGATGTGTTTTAGAAATGTACAGCCCATTTCTCATTACTGATGGGCCACTTTCTCGGCCAGCCGAATGAAAAGCTCTCCTCGTCTTGAAAGATTTGCAGCCCAACAGGCCTGACAAAGCGACTTAATTGGCAAATCACAAGAAAACTGGGTTGTGGCCATGGACCCAGCTGTCAGCCTCTCCACGTACAGTACTCTTCCGATGGAAGTCGTTCCTTGACCACGTTGACCACGCCGCGCGGAGAGCACCACAGCGGTGGACGACGACGAGGCCTAGGAAGGGGACGACGCGGAGCCATGGAAGACGCGACAGTGGAAGCCCGCGCGGAGAGGAGTACGAGGGTTCACTAGTTCGGCTGTGGTGTGAGGCTTCCGTCGCCGCAGGGCCTGGCCAGCGGTGGGAATAGTAGGGGCGGTGAGGCCTCTGCGGCAACACAGCCGGCCACGGGAGGCAGGAGCATGCGGCACGACCGACGCTGCTTTGGGCGGCTGGAGCAAGAAGACCAGAGGTTGAAGAAGCACTACAGCCGTTGGATGGACATCATACGGTCACTGGAGCTAGAATCGTTCATATTGACTAAGTTGACAAAGCCCTTCGGCCCCGTCAACTTAGTAGGCCCACAAGACAGCCTCCGACCAAGGTGGGTCCCAGCTAGCTGGGGGAGTATTCATTTTTTTGTGCGTAATAAGGAGGCACTTCCGGTGGGTCCGAGCTGACAGCGGGGGGAACGTTTTTTTCGCGAAATACAGTGGCCCGTCCGGTGGGTCCCAGCAGTCAGGGGGAAATGATTTATTTCAAAAAATACTGGTGGCCCGTCCGGTCGGTCTCCGCTGTCAGGTGGAGGAATAATTATTTTCCGCGTTATAAGGAGGCACTTCCTTGTGGCTGCCGTGGACCCAGCTGTCAGCCTCTCCACGTACAGTACTCTTCCGATGGAAGTCGGTCGTTGAGCACATTGACCACGCCGCGCCGAGAGCACCACGGCGGTGGATGACGGCGAGGCCTAGGAAGGGGACGACGTGGAGCCGGGCCACGTGAGGCAGCAGCAGGCGGTAGCACAACCGGCCACGAGAGGCAGGAGCAGGCGGCACGACCGGCGCTGCTTTGGGCGGCTAGAGCAAGAAGACCAGAGGTTGAAGAAGCCGTATGGCCGTTGGATGGACATCATACGGTCACTGGAGTATTGACTAAGTTGACAAAGCCCTCCGTCCCCGTCAACTTAGTAGGCCCACAAGTCAGCCCAACAATATGGTGGGTCCCAGCTAGCAGGGGGTATTCATTCTTTTGGGCGTAATAAGGAGGCACTTCCTTGCGGGTGAAGATATAGCTGGTGGGTCCAACCTGTCAGCGGGGGGAACGTTTTTTTTCGCGAAATACAGAGGCACTTCCTGTGGGTCCTAGCTGCCAGGTGGAGGAATCATTATTTTGCGCGTAATAAGGAGGCATTTCCTTGCATGCGGCCGTGGACCCAACTATCAGCCTCTCCACGTACAGTCCACTTCCGATGGATGTCGTTCATTGACCACGTTGACCAGGTTGCGCCGAGAGAACCAGGGCGGTGGACGACGGCGAGGCCTAGGAAGGGCATGACACGGAGCCAGGGAATACTCGGCAGTTGTTTCCCACGCGGAGGAGTACGAGGGTTTACTGGTTCGTCTGCCGTCGCCGGAGAATAACAGCAGGTGTGGGTGAGTAGAGGGATGGCTAGGCCAGCGATGGGAGTACGGTGGGACCGTGAGGCCTGCGTGGCAGCATAGCCGGTCACGGGAGGAGGGAGCAGGCAGTCCTGCCGGCACTTGTTTGAGCGGCTGGAGCATGAAGAGCAGAGATTTTAGAAGCACGACAGCCGTTGGATGGATATCCAACAGTCACTGCTCTCGTGTGTTGACTAAGTTGACAGGGCGCTATGTGTCGCCAACCTTTTTTATGAAAGCATACGCGTCAACCTGTAGTAGGCGCACAAGTCAGCCTCAAATCTGTGGAAAACAAAATACAGCCCATCTGCCATTATTTATAATAATGTACAACCCATTTGCTAATTCTTAAGATTTTTTTTGGAGCCCATCTTCTTTTTGTTAGCATTACACCCCATATTGTGGCCACGGTTAAAAAGTATAAGAAATTTTGCATATTTCAAAAGCGGTCAACTGTTTTCCGTAAATATCGATTCACATTCAAACTATTTTGAAAAATAATTTATATAAATATAAAATCAAAATAATTGTCCACGCATAAAAATCTATGGAATTTAAGATCTTGTAATGAAAAAATGAAACTAATTCCCGGTTTGATGTCTTTTAAAAATGTACAGGCCATTTCTGGGCAAACCGAATTAAACTCTCCTCGTCTTGAAACATTTGCAGCCCAGCAGGGCCGATAAAGCAAGTAGGCCTTGTTTGGGTATTTCTTTAAAAAAATAGAACTGGGCTAGCCATTTTCAGCAAGAAAAAAACACAACTGGGCTCATGATGTGGTAAACATAAATAAAACCTTGGCTAGACGGGCCACAGCCCCGTTGTTACCCTGATCCGTCGCTAAAACTAGTATAAATAACAACTGCTTGTTCCTCATTGTCTCAAAAAAAATTGTTTGTTCCTCAAAAAAAACCTGCGCGACTTGCTGGGTCCCTTGTGTCAGCCGCTCGTAGTGTAATTCTCTTGTTTATTGACTATGTTAATGATGGCGTGAGCCCCAGATGTCCAACCATTAGGAGGAACCATATTTTTGGGCCTGTACTATAGAGGCACTTGCTTGCGTACTGCCATGACGCTGGTGGGTCCCTACTGTCATCCTCTCCACGTACAGTCATTTCCTTGTTCCTCTCGGTTGTTGACGACGTTGACAATGCAAGAGGGCGGCGCACCGCGTAGGGCGAGCGAACCAAGGCCGCAAGGCGGAGGACAACGGCGAGGCCTCGGACGGAACGAACAGGAGCCATTGAAGATGCGCCGGTCCAGTCGCAGGTGGAGGGGAGTACGAGGGTTGACTGGTGGGGGTGGTGGGGGCTAGTCACTTGGCTTCTGTAATGCACAGTGAGCTCAAGCAGCCGGCGTGAGTGATGTTATTTCCCTTGGTTGTGATTTGTTACAATAATGATCTGCCGATATTGGAGCAGACGCGGGAGGCTGATCCCCACGAGACAGAGAGCTCCAAGAAGATGGAGGCAGCCACCGAGCTGACCCCGAGATCGCCACGGCCACTCTTGAGATGGTCAACGCCCGTCCGAGGTTACAACCCCGTGGCACTGCAGAGCAGTTTTCCCCTTCGAGGCTGTGCACCCGCCGAGCTGCCCAAGGTGATTTCCTTCTTGCCGATCTCGATTGTGGTTTTTCATCTAAGTATGTGGTGATTTTTTAGAAAAGGAAGTATGTGGTGATTAATAATGCAAAATTTTATTAGCTTCGATGCCATGCTATACATAGTGGTTTAAATAACTTGTGGTTCTTATAATCGAAAAGTAATTCAGAATTTGTTTCTGCTTTCAATTAGAGCCCTGATGCGCATAAGGATTGTGTGGTTGTGCATGTCACTCGCTATGAGGCGGACGACCTGAATATACGCCCGGGAAAACAGAGTTCTTAGGCTGTTGGATCCTGGAAGCCATTTGCGGTTATACCAATGAAGAGTTGTATTCCAGCCTCACTGTTGTCAGGCGTGTTGTCCAGGGTGTACTGAAGCACAAGAAGTTCAAAGCTACTCCTTCTTTTGTGAGGCATATTGTTCTTGTCAAGCTTACGCAGGAAGATGACGTGGCATGCCTCCAAATACAAGTTTATCAGTGGCAAGGCCACAAGGTTGTCTTCATGAAGGTTCACAAGATTGAGCTGCTGTGGGACGTCCTCGATGATGTTCATGGCAAGGTCCGTCTTGTGTCCAACCCAAATTAGATCGAGGCATGAAATAGTTGCCCCAGCTAGTGTTTAATAGTAGTTTGGATTGTGTCTAATTATTCGAACCTTGCCTGTTATCGACCCCTCTGGGGCTAGTGCTCTGTTTGAATCCGTCTATGGGAACTGCTGCTACTTTTGTGTGCCCGTGAATCATGTGAGAACCATCATAATTGTTGCCGAAACAGGTGCGTCCTCACTAGTTTTTTCATGAATATGGCATGGTAAGACATAATTGACACGGTTTATCATACGAGCAGTGTGTGTTTTGATGAAATAGCGCACTCGTTCGAGAACCGTGTGCCGACGTATACATAAGTACTTGTAAACACTGTTGGTGCTACCCCGCTTGTAAGCAGTTGTGCAAAACACGGCACATTGGCTCAGCTCTCTTCAACACGAGGCTATCGACCAGCTAACAATCAACAATCTGCTGTCTGACATATAAGCAACTACTATTTATCTTGTTACAGTGGTTCATGCAGTTAATTGAGGCCACAATGTAATAAATTCCAAACGTTCACACGCTACTCCAGCGATCATGTGGAACACTCACAATTAAACTCGTCTTCATAAAAATCTTGAAAAGCATAAGTTAAGCAATTTTATACATCTCAATGATTCATAGAACATAACAAACATATACTAGTTCACAGCAAAAGACAAAGTTGTGAGAAGGTTTACAAATCATGAAAAAACAAGCAAGGCTTCTCTGAGCAAAGGGCCTCCCGGCAGGCTTAAATTTCCTGGAGTTCACTCTGGTTTTTTCTTGTTGCCACCATTCAGGGTTAGGTTCTCTCATTCAAGAACAACCAGTCGATGACAGCCATTGGTCTCCTCCCTCGCCGCCGACGACAGCGTGAACGATGCACCTACACCCCTGCCCCGGACGAGGTTGTCCGGCCGGATTTGTGAACAGCTGTCGGTGTCAAAACCGGTGGATCTCGGGTAGGGGGTCCCGAACTGTGCGTCTAGGCGGATGGTAACAGGAGACAAGGGACACGATGTTTTTACCCAGTTTCGGGCCCTCTCGATGGAGGTAAAACCCTACTCCTGCTTGATTAATTTTGATGATATGGGTAGTACAAGAGTAGATCTACCACGAGATCAGAGAGGCTAAACCCTAGAAGCTAGCCTATGGTATGATTGTTGTTCGTCCTACGGACTAAAACCCTCCGGTTTATATAGACACCGGAGAGGGTTAGGGTTACATAGAGTCGGTTACAATGGGAGGAGATCTACATATCCGTATCGCCAAGCTTGCCTTCCACGACAAGGAAAGTCCCATCTGGACACGGGACGAAGTCTTCAATCTTGTATCTTCATAGTCCAGGAGTCCGGCCAAAGGTTATAGTCCAGTCATCCGGACACCCCCTAATCCAGGACTCCCTCAGTAGCCCCTCAACCAGGCTTCAATGACGACGAGTCCGGTGCGCAGATTGTTTTCGGCATTGCAAGGCGGGTTCCTCCTCCGAATACTTCATAGAAGATTTTGAACACAAGGATAGTGTCCGGCTCTGCAAAATAAGTTCCACATACCACCGTAGAGAGAATAATATTTACACAAATCCAATCTGCTGACGTATCTCGCAGCGTGACATCACACCACGGCCAAGCCTTTATTTGAATCATTTTTACTGTCCCACCTCAGCGCGTTTAGCGAGGCGGTTTCCTTGGCACGTCTTGTCAAAGCAGAGATCGTGTCCCCTTATTCCAGGATTCTCATCAATGCGGGCGTGGGTAACCCAATCATGCCCGTGGGCACGTCTCCTCTATCAAAGGCAAGTCCCAAATGGTCACGGGGAAGGCTCTTGGTATTCAACCTCTTTATAAAGAGACCAAGGCTCTACTCCTTTCTTTCAATCTCAATCGAATCCGCCCCTCGCCTCGAGTTCCAACACCCAAACTCCAGATTCAGGCGCTTCAGACCTTCAATGATGTCCGGCTGCAACCTTCAAGGCCGGTGGATGCCTTCCTCCGTTACGGAAGAGGACGTGTTAAAGCTAAGAGATGCCAGGTATTTAACCGGCGAAATTTCACATAGGCTGCCTGCTCAAGGGCAGGTTATTCCCACTCCCAAGCCTGGTGAGAGCGTGGTGTTCGCGTCTCACTTCCTTCGGGGGTTAGGCTTCCCGATGAACCCCTTCGTGAGGGGGCTCATGTTTTATTATGGGTTACAATTTCACGACTTGGATCCGGAGTCCATCCTCCACATCTCATCGTTCATTGTCGTGTGCGAAGCCTTCCTCCGCATTACCCCTCACTTCGGATTGTGGCTTAAGACCTTCAAAGTGGAGTCGAAGATGATCGAGGGGCAGCAAGCGGAGTGCGGAGGGGCTGTTATAAGCAAGAATGCTGACGCTCCATGGCCCGAGGGCTCTTTTCAAGAGGAGTTTAGCTTATGGCAACGAGAGTGGTTTTATATCACAGCTCCCAGGGGCACAAGTGGGCGGTGCCACCTGCCTTTCGCTCGGGTCCTCCCCCGTGGCTGGCGTCATGCGTCAATAAAGGGCTTGACTGGGGGCCATCCAAGGACATGCCCTTGTTGCAGGGCCGCATTCAAGATCTCCTGGAAAGAGACATCAACCTGGCCGTAGTGACGCAGGTCATGTTGATTGACCGCACTTTTCCCTGCAAACGCCGCTCCCTCCGCCTGTGGGAGTTTAATCCGGAGGGACCACGAGCTCTCCAACACTTTACGGGCGCGACGCCCATGGAGACGTACAAATTGTTCTCCGGATCACGAGAAATGTGTCCGGACTCGACCGAGGACGCAGGTCTGAGCTGCAATCGCCCGGATACTCAAGTAAGTATCCCTGTACCCGGACACGCTATCCATATATTTATCATAAAATTGCCCTTAAAAGAGTTGTCCCTTAAACAGGAGTGGATAGCGAAAGCAAAGCTAATCAGGTGTCCGGCCGCCCTCCCCGAGACCACACCGGATCCCGTGTTAACCAGGATCCTGGAGGTTGCGCCTTTGGAAGAAGGCGAAGGGGGGAACAAGGAAGCTACCGTCTCCCCGAAGAGGCTGTCAGGAAAGGAGGAATCGAGAATCCCTCCATCTAGGGAAAGAAGAGGACCGCCTCTGAAGACCCGGAGACCATGGTCCCAAAGCGGGGGAAGAAATCTTCGTCAGAGGGTCCTGCGCCGGGAGGTGCCTCGGCCGCACTGTGCCCTCAAGGGGATCAGCCCTCCAGCGAGCCGTAAGTAGAGAGGGGAGTTTTAAAATAAGAGACACCCCTATTCTATTCCCGAGAAAGATAACTGAATTTTTACCTTGTAGTTCGGATCTCAACCCTTCTCAGCAGAGCTCATCTTCAAGGGATCTTCGTCGGAGATGATGGAGAGCGGGACGCCTCCCCCTGCCGTACCGCCTTGCGAGGCGGGCGACCCTGAGGTGTCGTCACGGACGGTTTCTCCGAATCCGGCAGGGCCGGAAAGCAGCCGTATGGCTCCCCAAAGCCCTCCGTGTCCGGTCTTTGAAAAAGGCCATCGGACGAGTCCGGCACCATCCGGTGCACGGTCGGAGGAGCTGAAGGATCTGCTCGGGCGAGCGTCTATCTCAGAAGAACACCGTGCATTGATGGGCACGGTGATTGAAAGGATTTCATCCGCAGAGAGCGGGTTGCACGAGGCCGTCAGGAGTTTACTGACAGGTTTTGAGGTGCGCGAAATGATGTACCTTTTGACAGTTCCGCATATAAAAGATGCCCCCTATATAGATAGTAGCCCCTGAGACTCGGTGCGTTGTCAAAAATGACGACGCGCCGAGGATCATAATCCCAGGTATAATATGTCGCTCTTCCTATGTAGGTGGTGAAGTGTCCGGTGGCTAGCCGGACTGATGAATTTGCCGAGCTAAAGTAGCAACTTGACGTGGCGGATGCCGACATCGCGCTTGTCAACAAGCAGCTTGACGAGTCACAAAGGTATGCAATTTCTCCGCGGACACCTGGTAAGGGGGCTTGATGCCCATGCCTTACAACATCTTATATTTACTAATTGGAGGCACCATACGAGACATCACGTTAATCCTTAGAATTAAAGAATATTGACCGTTGGATTAATTTATTATGTATCTGTAGCCTTCGGATGAAAGATAATGCATGTTGTCTCATATTACTCCACGTACGGGAGTCTTAGTCCCATGGGACTCTCTCCGTTTCATTAAAAAAAGGAAATCTTTCTTTAAAAAACAAAAATCTGAGTGTCCTATGCTACCATGTATGGGAGGCTTCCTCCCTTGAGTCTCTCTTCGTTTCATGAAAAAAAGAAATATTAAGTAAAAAATATAAGCCAGGAATTTTATTACGAGAATCATTTAAGGTAAAAGAATAGAAAAATATACATTAATTTTCAGGCTCCAAAAAATCGTAATTAATCATAAACCTATTATATTCAAATTTAATGGTCAAGCTTAATTAGGCGGCCATGTCATATAAATTTTTAACAAAAAAACTACACATACCAAAAGTATGAAAAAGGATTAAACCCACATGCACGGAAAATTGTCCTGCATGCCCACGTTGAAGTACCAACCAAAGCAAAATCCATTTGCCTTCCCCGTCCATAAAGAAAAAAAAAGAAATGTTATCAAATAAAGATACACATAAATGAAACGTTCTTAGGCCCAATTCTACAAAAAGAGTCCATGTCTAAATATCACCAAAATAAAAATCACGTGTGTCCTCCCTTGACAAAAAAATAATTAAAGTCCCATACAAATAATTGCTCGCCAAAACCTCATGCTTAGAAAAAGTACGCCTAAATGTTTTTCAGCCAGATGCATGTTCCCATGAGAAAAATGAAATTAAAAAACCACGTCCAGTTATTCCTTTTGAAAAAAAAGTCTTTTCATGAATGATTTTTTTCATTCCTTTTGAACAAAAAGAAACATGACCGAGATAAAATAAATCAAAAATTAAAAGAATATTTGTGCCTAACAGCTTCCAAATTGTAGCTAATTTATAATTTTTGTAAGATTTGACATGGTATATGTACCAATTATTTCAAGACTCGGTAGCTCATCAGGTCAAGAAAGGTTCAACCGATAGAAATATATTAGGGTGTCTCTACACTTCACTTCATCTATTATAGGACACATGATGTGTTTGACCAACAAGTATAGCTATCCAAAAATGTTGATGTGACATATGAATTTACATGACAATGTTAGCCAGAGAAATTTCTAGCCCGTGCAGCCGCGCGGGTAGATGACTAGTGTATGCTTAATGCAGATGGTGCCGCTGCCATGGAGAACCTTCGGGCGGAACTCGCCCGAGCCAAGGAGCAGGCCAGAAAGAGTGATGCGGTTGCCTTAAAGGCGGCCGAAGAGCTGAAAGCCGAACAGGCTGCTCACTGCCGAAGTAGGAAGGAAATGGCCGAGATTGCTGTGAAGTTGAAGGATGCTGCCGACCGCTGCAAGCTTCTTGAAAAAGAAGATCGGGCGAAACAGAAGGACCTGGAGAAGGCCACTATCGAGGCCAAGGATGCTCGCTCTGCAATGAGAGCCATGAAGCAGGAGCTACATCAGGCCGGAGATATCGCGGCTAGAAAGCCCTTTATGCTGCGGATGAAGTTTTGGGGTCCTAAATATGCTCAGTTGGACCGGCTGTGGAGTGCGGCGGATACTTATCTGGACTTGGCGGCAAGTGCCGCGGACGCGGCCGAACACTTCCGAGATCAATAGGATCACGAAGTGGAAAAGCTTTTTTGGTCGCAGTTCCACAATCCAGAGCCCCCACTTCCATTAATCGAGCGTTTGGCCAAATGGGAGGAGCTGAATAGGTTATCCGGACTCTCCATGAAGGATGTCGTGAGTCATCTGTGGCCGGAAAGGCCCGAGCCGAAGAGTTATTTTAGTTTGGTGCAGCAGTTCCTTGGTGCGGTGCCGCATATCAATGCGATGAAGAGGTAAGCATGCATAGAGGGTGCGCGGATGGCTCTTGCTCATGTGAAGACTTACTGGGCAGAGATGAAGGCCCCCGATGTTGCATCCCAAGATTCGGACAGGAGTCGAGTACCTGCCGAGCACTATTTTTAGGAAGTTCTGCAAGGCACTCGTTTAATAGAGACGCAGTGCTCGAAGGATATTATGTTCGAATAACATGTATTATTGTAAAAATGGAATATAAAAGCTTTTTATACTTGTGCCTGCAAGAATTAAAGTACCTCCTGTGCGGCCTTTAATGTATATGTGTATATAACCTGAAAGATGGCAGTCTTGACTTCATTACGCATATAATGCGGGGTGTTATGAAAATGCATTTTCTGATTGATCCAACGTCTTGGTCCTATAAAGGAGGTGATAGCACAGCGAACTAGGCAACGGACTATAATGCTTTATCACTTTCACTTAGCCATAGGAGTTTGACGGTGGGGCTACTATATAGCCCCTAGGGGCACCGCTTCGCCCAATTCGGGCGCGTGTGTGCTGACCGAAACGACCCTTCGTTAATCGCGCCGAATCCTCAAGATTCCGGTGGGTCATCAGTGGTTGACCAGTCTCACGCTATATCATGACGATCAGTTTTCGGCTTTCTCTCTTGAGGTGCTCGCTTTGGCGAACCGGGCACAATCGCAGATAGTTCTCCTGGTGCCGCCTTAGCGATAGAGCGGAACGTAAGGCAGCAAAACACAGGAGCGGGCAAACCCAACATTTGACCAAAGACATGATTCGAGCTGATGCATATAAGGCCAAACTCGCGACGCGAACACTCCCTAAGGTATTCGGTCTTTATGAAAGCAGGCTGAACAACGCCCTTAGTAATAAGCCCTCGTGTCCAGCTCGTGCAAAATCTGACGTGGCCAATGCCAAGACGCCAGCCTCCACCTCGGTTATAGCAAGAATCCGGGGGATGTGTATCAACAAGAGACAGTAAAAAAGGTTTACACAGGGTCTTAATCTGAAAAGAATCCTTGGAGCGGGTCCCTCTTGCACGCGTCTGCTGTGTGTCTCCGTTGTGCTGTATCCTGGACGGGTGTAGCACGGTGTTCATCTATAAAAGAGAGGAACTTAGTTGAAAAAGATCGTGCGAAAATGTCCATTTATATTTAAATAAACAAAGTACAATTGAAAAATTGAATACAATTGAGCTTTATTGTCTCTTTGTTGTACATCGCGGAGCCCCTTGAACGGGGGTATGCGGCTAGTTGGCCCTTGTATGTTTGCGCCGGACTCATCTAGCCATGTCCGGGGTCTGAACGACCTGTTTAGGTGCTTTGATTAGTGAAGCCGGTTTAGTGTGTGGCTGTTAAGGCAGCCACATAATCTTCCACGCTCGAGGGACACTCGATATTTCCCTTTAATGAGATGATGTCTCGTGGACCAGGCATTTTAAGTATAAGGGATGCATAATGCGATATTGCGCTAAAGCGGGCAAAGCTTCGCGTCCCAGTAGTGCTTGATAGCTATTTGTAAATGGGGCAATGTGGAAGGTTAGCTTTTCGCGGCGGAAGTTGTGGGTGAGCCGAACATAACTTCTAGCAGGAGAGAGCCCGTACAATGGGCATCTGGGCCTAGCGTTACCCCTTGAAAGGAAGTGTTGCCATGGCGAATTGTTGTTGGGTCTATCCCCATTTTGCGGATTGTGTCCTGATATAGCAGGTTTAAGTCGCTGCCGCCGTCCATTAGGACTTGTGTAAAGTGGAGTCCGTCAATTATCGGATCTAATACCAAGGCAGTCCAGCCTGCGTTCCGGATACTTCTAGAGTAATCCTGTTGGTCGAAGGTGATTGGTTGTAACAACCAGTGGTGGGACTCCTCTGGGATAGGCCGTATGGCGCGTTTCTCTATAGGCGCCACTATGTTTTTCCCTTTTGTCACGTGAAGTGAGTTTACTGTTTTGACTTCTTGTGGGAAATTCTTTTGTTTTCCGGTGCTCTTCTTGTGGGGTTCGTCATGGTCCTCGCTTGGTGTGTCGAGCCCCTTGTGTTCGGCGTTGAGTTTGCCGGATTGCTTGAAGACCCAACAATCTCTGTGGGTATGGTTTGCAGGCTTCCCGAGAGTACTGTGGATTTGACATATCTTGTCCAAGATTTTGTTTAGGTTAGATAGCTCGTCCCTATTATCCTTGAGGGGCGGCTTTTTCTGATTCTGCCGAGAGCTTTTGAATCCAGCGTTGACTGCCGTGCTCTTCGGGCTATTTTCCTTGGTCCGGCGCTGGTCCTTGCTGCGTCGCGGTTTACCGTTTCCATCCCTAACTTCGGTTGTACTTGGGTGGCTGGTACTGCATTTTGCCAACCAGCTATCCTCTCCTGCGCAAAAGCGGGTCATGAGGCTTGTTAATGCGGTCATTGTTCTTGGCTTTTCTTGGCCGAGGTGTCTGGCGAGCCATTCATCTCGAACGCTGTGTTTGAAAGCTGCTAAGGCTTCGGCGTCCAGACAGTCGACTATCTGTTTCTTTTTAGTATTCCAAAGTTTCCGGGCTGACTCTCCGGGTTGTTGAGTAATATGACTTAAATCATCTGCATCCGGAGGTCGGACATAGGTCCCTTGAAAATTTGCCCAAAAAGCATCCTCGAGCTCTTCCCAACTTCCAATGGTGTTTTCAGGCAGGCTTTTAAGCCAATGCCGGGCTGGCCCTTTAAGCTTGAGGGGTAAGTATTTTATGGCGTGGAGGTCATCTCCTCTAGCCATGTGTATGTGGAGGATGTAATCCTCAATCCAGACTCCAGGGTCCGGTGGCTTCCTTATTTTTTGATTGCGGAGGCTCTAAGGCCTCATCATCGAATTCCGGCAGTAATTTTTGCTTCGGATAGATCTTTGTGTGGCAGGGGCGCGGAAGGTTTGGAGACCGGAGAGGAGTCCGGAACCTTGGAGTCACGAGCTTCGCAAAGGACAGGTATGGTGTTCGACTCGATCACCGTAGAGATTGCAGCCCCCGAGGCGGCGTCCAGCCACCCGTCCTTGATTGGCGCAGTCGGCTCCGAGCTAAGGGTCGGAGCGGACACTGGTGCGGCCGCCAGGACACTGTTCGGCGGCAAAGCTAGATCATGCCCATCGTGACAGTGCGGCGCGCTTGGCTGTGGCTCGAAACCGTCGAAGATCAAGTCTCCGCGGGCGTCGGCCGTGTAGTTCAAACTTCCAAATCTGACCTGCGTCCAGGCGTAGCTTCGATCTGCTCCAGATGGCTGTTTAATTGGCCCGCGATGCAAAGCCGCCGAATCTGAAGATTTGTCCGGGAGAAAAGTCTCGCCCTGGACCGCATCGTTGTTGATGATCGGAGGAGCCATCGGGCCTAAAGGTGACGACACAGAGGAACTCTCAATGAAAGCACCAATGTCGGTGTCAAAACCGGCGGATCTCGGGTAAGGGGTCCCGAACTATGCGTCTAGGCGGATGGTAATAGGAGACAAGGGACATGATGTTTTTACCTAGGTTCGGGCCTCTTGATGGAGGTAAAACCCTACTCCTGCTTGATTAATATTGATGATATGGGTAGTACAAGAGTAGATCTAGCACAAGATCAGAGAGGCTAAACCCTAGAAGCTAGCCTATGGTATGATTGTTGTTCGTCCTACGGACTAAAACCCTCCGGTTTATATAGACACTAGAAAGGGTTAGGGTTACATAGAGTCGGTTACAATGGGAGGAGATCTACATATCCGTATCGCCAAGCTTGCCTTCCACGCCAAGGAAAGCCCATTCGGACACGGGACAAAGTCTTCAATCTTGTATCTTCATAGTCCAGGAGTCCGGCCAAAGGTTATAGTCCGGTCATCCGGACACCCCCTAATCCAGGACTCCCTCACCAGCCGTGAGCTGAGAGAGAGTGTGTGGCCACCTATGTCTTGCTTAGATCTGGAGAACATGAGAGAGTGCACGAGAGCCCTAGTAAAGCAAGCGCTAAGGCTCCTGCTTTTATATATAGAGGAGTGATTTTGTTGTACCGGCTTCAAAAATGCGCTCCTCGTGTACCATGAGTGGGTGTGAGAGAACTAGTGCGTGCGTGCACCGCTTCTCTTCGTGAGAGTACAATATATACTATGCCCAAAGAACGTTCGCGACAAGAGTAATAGTATAAGTGTGTGACATGTGTGCTAAAATAAAATGTGTGCGCCGTCTTTTGTTTTTCAGAAGTTCTGAGGGTAGGGTGTGAAGAGCACATATGTGCGTGACGTCTACCTGCGGATAGAGGATGGGGGCGACGTGCGAGTCTATGAGAGCACTCGGGAGAGTCGTGACTCGCGAGAGGACTCGGGAGAGTCGCCACAAGCCTTTTCCTGACGAACGCCGTAAGAACCGTTAGATCGGCATCCGACAGTGTCAGTTTTGCCATGTCATTTAACAGAACAGCCACTCCTCCTACATACAAATCTTCCATGTGAGTGTTAGCAACTGCTTTATGCTCCCTCCGTTCCGAAATGCAGTGCATATAGCTTTATTGAAAATTAGAACCTCGCAAACTTTTACCGAGTTTTCGTGTACCAAATTGCACATGTAGAATACCCTGTATATATCATTTCATTCATCTTCGATAGGTAACTATAAATATGGGTGAGGAGTCTATAAAGAAAGACCATCGTATCACCCGCAGCAATTTCAACCATCCTTTAGTGTCGAGGAATATCATAGGAACTCTATATGATATGATTTTTATATGATTTTTTCCTTTAGAGCCAATTGGTTCATAGGAATAGATTCATATACTCTACATTTCAAAGGAAATAAACATGATATCATTTCTATAGCTTTAGAGCCACTTGGTTCATATGAATGGATTCCTATACTCCCTTAATTGCAAAGAAAAATAAACATTAGCGTATATTCAATAGAAAAGTTCCTATGATATGAACCAAATTACATCTCTTTACTAATCCCTCCTCATAGGAATTGAGATACATGTCATCTCTAGATTCAATAGAAAAGTTGCTATGATGTGAACCAAATGACATGTCTTTTCCAATCCCTACTCATAGGAATTGAGATGCTCCATGTCATCTCTTTCCCTACAACTTCCACGTATGCATCTTCTATTCCTAAATAGATAGTACAACCCACTAGTAGCTTTTTTCCAAAACATGCAACTATGGCACAAGAACTATATAGTGTGCCAATAACTTTGAAAGATGGTCGCTGGATGAAGCTAACCCAACAGTGCAGATATGGGGAAATCCGAGCACTACTGGACGTTGGATATCATCAACATCCCACCAGATCTGCCACATGTACAATTTAGAAGACTCCATGGTTGAACTTAAGCATAATGCACAAACCTCAAAACACAAGCACTTCTCCTTTGTTCTAGAATCTTCTGTATCATAATTGATTATTTTTTTATATGAATTGCCATTATTTGTTTTTTACTTTATGATTTACAATGCACAACCCCATGAACCTTAACATTTTTATAAAACTAATTGATTTTGAATGAGATGAACTATAAGAACTAAACGAACATCTACATCATGCATATATGACTCAAAGCTTTACATGCTATAGTGTGTATTTATTCATAATTTGGTTTCGAAATCTCATGCGTTCAATACATGTGTACCTTACTAGTTTTGAGTAGAGTAGCAAATTTCAAGCGGCTCCGGGTATATCAAAATGCAGGGCCCATGCATCATTGCCTTCGGTCGAACCTCGTCCACAATTTTTTATCGTGCTATATCTCCACCGTCCCCGAACCCAAAATGTTGCCTCGTTCCGTAAAACCAAGTGGCCCACACATATTTAAGGCGTCGACTCGAACCCGTTTACTCTGACGTGGCCCATGCGCCGTAGTACTCCTAAATCCCTATCGCCGCACTCATCATCGGTTTTCTTCAAGAGGGCGAAGGAGAAGCCGATTTGTAGTGGGCGCTTTAAAAAGGATCTGTAGTGGAGACCCTACCTAGGGTGCCCTAGGTAGCTGCCGCCGCATCATTGTTTTCTCTTTTATTTATGCTCTTGCGCTAGAGTGAAATGATGGTTGCTTCGTCCGTCCAGCTTAATGCGGGAAAGGTGGGGCTTTGTGATTTGACCCTCATCGCTCATTTTCTACTATCACGGGCGCTTCGACCGGGTGCCTCAATTCCAACCGCTGCTCCGAACTGTAATTTGGTGCATCGCACGTGGAACAAGGCGGTGGATGAGCCACATGTCTGCCAAAGGGGTCCTATTAAGTGTGTCGCCATTTCGTGTGCGGACTGACCCTGCTTGAGTTGCTAAGCCAACACGACAGGAGCAGTCTACCACTTGGTTTTGCTCCTTGGTGAATCCCGACTATATTGATCTAAAAAGATACGTGGTAAACTACCCTCTCCCTCTCGGTGTTTTATTTGTAGGCGTCTCTGTTTATAGGGCCTGCACGTAGTTCTAGGTCATCCATTTGACTAACTAAATATGAGTTACTATGTCACAAAAAGTATATCACTGGATTCTTATTGGTTGATATGTGAAGAAACAAGAAACGAGGTAGAAGTTAATGCACCGCACTTTAGTATTGTGGGATTATTTGGTTTTCGTAAGATGACGTGCGTTTGGTTGCAAGGGTGGTCATGAATGGGTTGGGATCGTTCAGAAAATAGACATGTTTGGTTATAAAGCACATGAATGGTTCGAGTCAAAAAAAGAGAATATGCCTTGAAGATGTTGAACCATTCCACCCAACCAAATTGGTCGAATCAAATGGCCACCCTTTGCATGCATGACTATGTGAGCATGACTGGTGGTCCCGTCTTAAATAATTAGCTCATCTCTTATATTCAGCCAAACACATGAATTGAATGGTTCAATCCCAAAAAAATTGAATGGTCCCAATCCATTCATACGATACCTTCAAGCAAACGCATCCGACGGAGGGAGTAGTTGTATTTAAAAGTCGAGGGCGGGGCTTTTCCTGCGCGGTAGGCGGGGCAGTTCCGCCTAGTCGGTTCGACAGAGACGCGAGAAGACGAGGGAGTAGGCTGCTGCAAACGTAGGGCTATTTGATTTGACAGCGAGGTACCGTTGGACAGGTAGGGCCCCGTGATTTTACTTGCCATTATCATTTTAACTACGGCGCTACGACCGGCGTGAGTCTCCTGATTCCTGACCACCTCCATACAGGTGCCTCTCCCAATGCTCCACCATGTAGTAGTAGAGGCTGGCTCTTGCATGAGAGCCCACTTCTCCACTTTTTCCTTGCCTCTCTTTCCTCCACATATGCAAAAATGCCATGTAAAGCGCACTATTGTACTTACTTGCTCCTACAGGTGCTTAAGCTTGCCACATAGGCATAAAGTCTGATGTGGCAAGCTAATCAAGAAGAGAGAGACTAGTTTGGTGACCCAAGGAAGAAACGGTGCTAAGCGCGTGTACCTAGCTGAAGAGACAATTTTGAGTCTATAGCTAATTAAATGAAGCAAAATTAGCAACACCATTTCATTGGAAGAGGTCACTACTTGGCAAATGCAATAAATACTAGTACTCCCTGTGTACCATTATATAAGAACGTTTTTGACACTACACTAGCTATTGTCAAAATCGTTCTTAGATTATGGGATGGAGGGAGTACGAAGAAAGAGATAGAGAGGAGTAAAAAATACACTTATAGCCAACCTTATAGCCAACCTTGTTGTAGTATGAGTGACTAAGTGATGACTATGTATGACATGACAACATCAGATAGCCTAACGCACCGTCTTAAATCTCCAAGGGCGCGACCACACGAACGACGCGACGGTCGTGGTAAGGCGCAACCATGATCTGAACTCTTTGGCAGCCTTGGATCTGATATCAAACGGCCGCATGCTAAGTTGCTGAAAATTTTAAGAATAACCCTCCAGGATAGGATATTCACGAATAGGTATAGAATCACGCCATGCAACCGTTCGATCTCAGATCCAAGGGCTCCCGAAAGCCCGTATCTTGGGAGAATGGAAAGCCACTACCCTGTCGTTCGCACACTGGCAGTTCGCTCCTACTCTTTCCCGCACGTCCTTTAATACTACGACGGTTCGCTCCTAGTCGTCCCGTCCATTCACATTACGGCAGTTCCACTAATCCTAACCCTCCTCCCCAATCCATGGCGTCCCAAATCTCCCCAATCGGCGGTGAGTACAAGGTTAGAACCATCACCGGCGATGAGTTCGACGTCATCTACACCCGTACTTCCGCGATGGTGAAAGGATGCCTTTCTCGCTTCAGACGCATGTTCGAAAACTCACATGATGAGTGGGTCGCTGGGCTAGATGTTGAGTACACCACAGTAGTGGGACAAGAGAAGGATCTAAAGGACGAAGAGAGGAAGAAGCCTGCCGTGATCCAGGTTTGCGTACATAACGTTTTCTTGGTCTACCACATATGCCATGCCGACGTTGAGTGCCAGGATTTTAAGAACTTCCTAGAGGACAAAACAGTCAAATTCGTTACTGAAGACTTTAAGAATGACAAAGAAGTCCTGCGTCGGATAGGCCTCATTGTAGGCAACCCCTTCGACCTCCAGAAGAATCGGCTGGTGCCCTCTCGTCAGCCCTCAATGCTGACCCTGGCAGGAGCCATGGTTCATCCTTCGTACATAAGCGGAGAAACCTCATTACACGTTTCATCGTCATGCATGGCAGCGGAATGTACTAGATATAGACCACCTCCACTACGCTGCAATGTATGGCTACCTTTGTTTCAATATCTACAAGGGTTGGATGAAGAGCAACAGCCAAGTTGGCGGTTCAAGCAAAGAAGTATCGACCAAGAGGAAGAGGGACAAGGACGAAGTCGATGACGTGGACGAGGACTCCGAGTAAGGTGGCAGTGTCGTTGCTCATGGCGGTTCTGAACTTCTAATGCAGTGTCTACCGGATTAGTTGCATAGTTTAATTTCAGGTGTGCTTAGTTTAATTTGAGGGGTGTGTTGTGCTGATCCCCCAGCAGAACTATGTTATGTTTCTTCTTGTTACTTTAACTCTTCAGTATGTACATACTGGTACTAGTATTTCTTTAATAGAATTTAGCACCCCAATTAAGCATGTACTAGCTTTTTTAACAGTACTATATGCATAATTTGGCGACGAGCGCTCTCTATATGTACCACCCTTTTTTTAAATTTCAATTTTTTCTCCATGGCACAATCCATCGATAGTGGAGTACTACTGTACAAAAGTATACATTTTTTAAAAGGCTAGCATACTATTCATCACATATATATATAGCCGTTAAATTCTCAACCTAGAGCAGCGTGCATGCCATGTAGTAAACCGATCCGGAGGAAGTATAGTAAAATGAGGTGATTTTACCCAGCGATCGGCGGGGGAGCATGGCCTGTCATGCAGTCCCACGTGTCATGATGTACCAAGGCGTCGTGTGTCCCTCTTGAAGCGAAGCAATACTAGTACGTGATTTGAGATGATGTCGAACGAAGTGTGAAATAACGGTTGCCGTCCGTGCAGGAAGGTGCGGCATTGTGATTTGACATCTCATTGCTCATTACTAACACTGGGCCGGTACGAGTGGGGTGCGTCCCCCCTGCTGTTCTGCACTGTTATTTGGTGCTCGACACGTCGACCCGGTTGCTATATGTCCCACATGTCGGTGACAGGAAGTACAGAATTCATGAAAGGGAGCGTCGACGGAGGAGTATACTACAGAATTCATGAAAGTGAGCGACTTAGATTTGGAAAAATCTGTTTTTACGGAGTACGTAACCACTAGGGTTTATAGGGCTCATCTAAAAAATACGTTTGATAAGTCTCAATTCTAGTGCTATACTAGTAGTAGTACCATTACATGTTAGATTTCGAGGTGCGTTAGATCACCCGACACAAGCAGTGTCAAGAGGAAACTAACCAATGCATGTACAAGTTCATGGAAATTTAGTGGTCATTCATGCATTCGTTCTAATTAATGCCTCGGTAAACATAACTTCTTGAGAAAAACGAGCGTACTGTGCAAACTACGAAATTAATTTGACCACTCACCGTCTACCTTGGTTGGAGAGATTTTGATATTGAGCCAGGAAAGGAGGGAGTAGTAACTTTTGTCTCGATTACTATTTGTGGCCTTGTATAGATGCAAAATGTATTTTTTTATAGTGGCCTTTTATAAGTAAATAGAGGGAGTACTAACCAAAGTACGTAGTAGGGACGAGGAGTAAACGGAGGGTGTAGTAAAATTTTCTCCTCGTGCTGCGAGCCACCGCGCGCGTGGGCGATGGAGCGGGCGTAAAGGCGTATAGTAGTACTCCAGCTTCACCTCACCCTGCGAGCCACCGCGCCCGTGGGCGGGGGAGACGGTGTACTAAGCAAGTTTCTCCTTGTTCTGCGAGTTGACGGGACACATCAAAAGTACTCCAGTGTATAGAGCCTTGCCTCTAAGGTAGGCCCCACATGGTTTGCCTCTTTTTTTAATTTAACATAACGCGTCAAGTCGCAATTTGTTAGTTCATCCATGGTAGACGATCCTCCCGCCACCAAGTGGACAACCAGTACACGTGCCAAATTACCACGTGGGCTACCTTTTTCGTACAGAAATGAGCTCCACCGTGTACCCACGCGGGTGTGGTTGGGAAAGAGACGGGAGTACGTGCGCCGTGCGTGCACCTCTTCCCTTCGTGCACGTACCCCACCTACGTGGGTGTGTGTGAGAGAGATACAAACCTAGACATAATGTGCCGTCCATCCCCATGCCTCCGCCCAGTCCGACCACCAGTCACCACCACGGCACCACGCCACACTCCTCCTCACCTTATCTCTCATATTTCTCCCTCCATTTTTATATACCAGGGGCCACTATCAAAATTACAATTTGCAGATATACAAGGCCACTAACACTAATCGATGCAATATTAATGGTGTTTGCCTCGTGGTACTAGCAAAGGAGGACATTAATTATCCCTTGCATGCATGCGGTAGTTTGTAAAAAATGCATCTTGATTTTCTGTGCAATGCACGGGCATCTTGCTAGTCCATGAAAACAACACATGGCAAAATTCCACGGCGAACGAGGGATTTGAATCTGTTGGGAGGGGCTGTTTGGATCATGCCCGGGGTAGCCAAAATATTGGCGACCCTTTTGTCCACCGGTGCCTTTGCCACCGATGAGCGAGCGGCTCGGTGCTCATGCTGTCATGCATCCTCCAGTAGCACGTTGGAGCGAGCTCGCCGAGCTGTGTTTTTTGTCCCTAGCGCCGCCCGAGCCGCCCAGAGACCGACCGGCGACCCACATATTATGCCATCCAACCGTAGCCGCACACATTATGACAGCAACTCAACCAACGGACAAAATTCACGCAAACCGTGACAAACTAATACTCATTCACGCAACCACGGAGTATTTCATATAAAAAACGACGGAAATCATATAAAATACCGGATTTTCACACAAACATGACGGATTTCATTATGTTCAAATGAACTACGCGGTGCTAGTTCTGGACAGCACAAGTATATAATACATGGCCTAAATGGTCGCCCGCCGATCGATTTGTGTTCCTCATGTCCGGCAGCAGGATCACCGGACTGCCGGGAGCCCCGGAGGTATATGCTTCAGCGCAAAGGACGGCTTGCTTCCCCACTGCCCAACTGATATCATTGGCTGGTGCCGAAGATGATGGTGGCCGGCACCGGTTCGAGTTCATCACCGGCCACTACTTCGCCATGGCCGGCACGGGCTCGAGTTCATCCTAACATTAACCTCTTCCGTGGAGCCCATGCGGGGTCGACGAAGGACCTCACAACAAAAGGATCCGGCAAGACACCTGTTGTGTACGCCGGCGTCGCCTCCGCGGTGGCCTTCATGGGACCCAAGCGGCGGCGGCCTCCCGTGTTCTACTTCTCCACGATGATGGCGGCGGGCGCGGCGGCGCTGGCCACCGACTTCGTCGCTCTCCGCGCCCGGCTTCGCCGCTGCTTGCATGGCGCGCCGCCCGGCATGGGAGTCTCGGCCACAGAAACGGGATACGTGGTACGAGGCGGCGGCGTGGACGGTAGCAATGATGCCCGTGCGCCGCTCCTCGTCGAGCTGGCCTGGAGCGGCGAGTTGCTGAACCGCGCGCCGGCTTGGGGCGGCAACTGGCTCCGTCGGGCAAGGGGAGGGAGGTGGTTCAGCGAGCTGCATAGCTCGTATCCGGCGGGCTGCCCAGCTGGCTTGCATGCGGAATAACTACTCTTCGTAAGCCATTGTAAGAGTGGACAAAATGGTGGAGGAGATAGGGGAGCGGCGGAGGTGTGCGATTCTTGGCCGGCGTTTGGCCTCGTTTAAATAGGAGATTAAATAGACGGCGGACGGGAGGAGCTCGGCCGGCATTGCGTTTAACGTCGGCCCGGTCATGAATGGACGTGTGTCCAGAGTGGGTTTCTCGGCTTCCACACGGGCGGGTTTCATGGAGGCGTTTGAATGCGGCACGGAGGCGTGTTCAGCCGGGTGTGCCGCGAGTGGCGCCCTCGACTCTGACCTAGGACACCGTGTCGTTCTTCCACCGACATGTGGGCTCTTTGGGTGCATGGCCTGCATGTCGGTGACCCAACGTAGGCAGCGCACAGTAGAGGAACCTTTGGTGGGCCAGGGCGGTCAGAAGCGGGCATTTCATAAACCGATGATTGTTCATTGAGTGTGACGTCATCTTTTTCATGTAATTAAGCGTGTGTCTTGTGTCGTGTGCTGTGTGCATGCAGGCGTGCGGTGTTGCGTGCGTGCAAGGTGCGTTTCAGTGTTGCATGCATGGGTGCGTGCGTGCAAGGTGTGTTTGATGTTGCATGCATGGATGCGTGCGTGCGTGTGTTCGTGAGTGCATGTATGCGTGTCGGTGTTGCACGCCAGCATGCATGCGTGTATGCGTTATGTGTGCGTGTCGGTGTTGCGCCTACATGCGTGCATGTCTTGCGTGCGTGCGTAATATGCGTGCGGGTGAGGCTACGTCGGTCGGCCGACTTTTTCATCTCTGGTCATTAGATTTTCTAGCCGTTGGATACAAAATCAAGGGCCTCCACTTTATCAGCAAACTCCACCCCCGAGCCGCCAACCACCACGGCCACACTGCCTGCCCCCGTCGCCCACGGCTGGCCCGCCCTCCCAAAACCACTCCCCACCGCCGGTCCGCCGCCGCACCTTCGAGAGAGTGGGCCAGCATATATGATCTTGAGATTTTACGAAGTCACCATAGGTGCCTCGTAGTCGAGTGGAACGTCTCCTCCCACTGAACGTACATCGCCGGGAAATACTGAAATTAACACAAGATAAATGTGAGCACCGAGACTTTAACCTTGGTGGGCTCGAGAAACCACTGTCCTCTAACCATCCAACCACATGTTGGTTAGCACAACAAAATGTATGTGGTGACCGTGATGAGCCTATTCTGAAGTCCGGTGACCATATCATGCTTTAAGCTTAAAATACAATGACCATAAGTGTAAATCAACAAAATACGAACACGCATCAAATGCAAATTCCGTCGGTGTCATCAACAAAATATGGAGGCGTATCGTGAGCTAGATACCGTTGTACTATCGTATATGCTTATTTTCTTAGTGGCCGATTGCGTGTGTGGTGTGGTGGGCACATAATTTCTAGTTGTGGTGGGTCAACATGAAGACTCATGGGTCGGTTCCATCCTGCGCCACATATAGGTTGGACCGAGGCGTGTTATCTGGAGACCTATGTGGAGGACTCGGCGTATAACACGAAGCTACAGTCGCGGAGGACTCTATCCCCACCGGTGATAAGCCGACTATATATGATTTGTAACCCTAGGCCCTTAGTATGTTATACAAGCTTGGGGTCTAGTTAAATCGATAGTATATATACACACGCACAATGCCGGTATTCACGTGTACTTTGTACACACCTAACACTAATATACAGCACCAGGTAGGCTCTTTCTTCAACTACAAGGGTCCGATCCGAATTAGGGTAAAACTTTGCCTCGTATTACCATCCAGCCTAACAGCCAGGAATATCCTACGAATGATATGATGAAATCATATCGCCAACTACTATTAGAGAGGTGTGTCGGGGGCAATGTGTGAGAGAGGCCTAAAGATAATGTGCGTCACGGGAGACACGTAGGCACATATATGTGCGTATAGAGGGCTAGTAGAGACCGTGCATGTGTATATATGCATGTGAGAGAAATAGTGTTTTCCAACTGAGATTAGTGAAAAGAGTGGTACATAGTAGTCGAAAGAGATAGAAAGCAGAGAGAGCATGTCGTGAGACACCCGACACCACGAGAGAGATTGTGAGCATGTGTGAAAGAGAAATGCCGATGCATATAAAGTATGTGCACTTATGCGTTAGATAGAGAGATATCTACGTGTAAAAGGCGGTTCTACGCATTAAATTAAAATATAAATGGCATTATTATTTTTGGATGAGATCATGAATTCTGCAAAATTGCGTATGGACGAAAATTGGTCTATCAGACACCCATACTCTATTGAATTCTAGCATGTTATCGATCCATAGAGTGAGAGCGGTTTGAAATACAGGCAATGGATGCTTTTGCAATTCATATATAAACATTAATTAGTGCACTCCACGTTGTTAGTGTGAAGCACTTTATACATTTGTCACTTGCATGGATACATTCCAAATTGCTAGCTACGAAATAAAATACATGTCGAATTCAACATAAAGGGGGTTACGAAGATTCGAATTCATAGGAAGTACATTCATCTATTTGAACCCGAGATAATGGCATTTGTAAATCAGATGTAAAAGGGGGCATCAATCTTTGTTGTGAGTTTGAACATGGTATATATATATTCATACACATATCTAACTTTTTTTGCAATCAAGGAGATTATACCTGGAACCATGCATGAATTGAGGTAAGTTGCATATTTTTTCAATATATACTCGTGTACAATGTATATTAAAATGTACCCCCTCCATTCCAAAATAATCGTAGCTTTAGGATTTTCAAGAGTAAAGATTTGTGAAGTTTGACAAATCCTGAAAGTTCAATTCAAGAGAACCGAAAACGTTAATGCTTCTGCTCCCAAATATTGAACGAAGCGCCAAATAGGCCTCTGGTCACCCGAAACCGCGCGAGACTAATGTTTTGGTGGTAGGAAATTACTGTCCTGACTCTGGCCCGTGTAGCCTATCGGCCCGATGTCCAAAGGTCTAAACCAGGGTAGGTTTGTAACTTCACCAAGACGCCAGTCTAAACCGCCTCCGAGAAGCATTCATACGCCGTGGGCGCCTAAGCACCCATGCGCTTGGCCGAAATCTATCCTGCCCACATTTGGGACAGCTGACATGATTGTCCTACCCCCAACCCACAATATGTCCGAAATTTTAGGTGGGGGCAAAGTTTGTAACTTTCCCCAAATTTCAAACAAACGCGTCTCAAACCGAAACATTGTTCCCCCTTAGTTCCCCGCCAGCCCGCCTCCCTCTGTTTCCCCATTCATACTCCGTGGGCGCGAAAACGCCCTCTCCACCAGCCGCGAAACCCCAACTTCCTCCGTCCTCCACCCCATAGCGGCCAATCCACCGCCGCCATCCTCCATCATGCCGGAGCTGGTACCCCGACGTTGTCGTCCAACACAACCGCAACTGCAACTCCCTCAAGGACTTAGCAGCTGAAGCCGAGGCAGAGCTGCCTCCACGATGCCGAGCCGACGTGCACCGTACCAGAACCACTCCGACCACGCCGTCCTGCGCCTCACTGCTGCGGCTCCACTGTCGCAACCGTCCACCGCACCGGAGCTGTTCCCGCTATGTCGTCGTTCACCGCCTCGGATCTGCTTCCCCGCCGCCGACAGACGGCCACCGCACCACACTCAACAACTTGGCCATGGGTTCGTCCAAGGCTGCACCGCCCTCCACAACTTCTGGTTTCCGGCGAACAACAAGATCGTCGAAAAAAAGCAGAAGGAGGACACAACCTTAGCGAAAAGGGTACTCCTCTTCCCTTATTCGTGAAAATCTTACGTCTCCGCTCACACCGTATTCATCCCACAAAAGAAACTAGTTGGCGCTTCTTCGCATCTTCTTCGTGATACTAAATGCACAAGGTTTCCTCCTTTTACTATTTCACCTTTGCTAGAGGTCAAGAGCCGCTTGGATTTCAATTCGAGGTCGATCGAACCGCAATTAAAAGAAGCGACACCGGCTTAGGTGCACGGAGCACCTAGTCCGCTTTGTTCCCGGGAAGCGGCGCATCGGTGTCTATCATAGGGGTGCTTGCGCCCGGTCTAGAATCGGCGGGCTTGAATGGATGGCGGGGAAGTGCCAAGCACGGCGGTGCGGTGAGTCGAGGGAGGCGCGCGAGGGAGAATCTTGGGCGGTGGTCGCCGGCGTTTCAAGGAAGATCGTCAACACTGACTGGCTGGAGGTAGATGAAGGCGATCTCCCCGTTCTTTGTACATCGGACGGTGCAGAAAAAATGGACTGACCTATTTGCTTTCAGTCAACTGTTATTTTCATAGAATCCTGTAGTAATTGAGTGTGCCATGCATGTTGTAGAGCTATCATATGTCTCCCGTCATTTATTTCTCACTAACCTGCTATCTGCTACCTTTACACAGTACTAATTGTGCACACACTTCACCCATACTCACACTATTGTTTTTTTATACATGGGTATTTCAGACTCTGATGCAGTGCTAATGAATGTAGAAAAGAAAAGACAGAAGTCGCTCCAGTGTAATTCGAAGATAAGCAGTAAGCGTTTCAACGATCTAATGCTGCGATGTCGTGATTGGAGACGATAAAAGTAGCTCTGCGATTGATGATCTCAATTGCCACACACAACCATCCTGGTGCTTGCTTTAACCCATGCTGTCAAATGTAGTTGCATGTTGCATATGGTGTCTAGCTTGTATTGCTTCCAATTTGGTTAAATTGCATCTGCTTACTTTACACACTATACCTTTGATAATGACATGCCTTCCTGTTTTTGATACATACTACATATGTCTATTAACCATGTTAGTACATCAAACTAATGCTCTTTTGTATCCTCGTCAATCACTAATGATGAGGCAGTCACTGGGTGGAGTTCTTGTGAGGCGCCCTACTCGTTTAAAGAGTGCGGTGTCATCCTCCCACATGATTCTCAAGAAACAGCAAGGCTAAATGAAGATAGTCAACGTAGCTCTCTAGTTGATCACATAATTCCCCACACCACCATCGCAGTGCTTGCTCTTACTTGGCAGTGTGATATGTGGTTGCATGTTGCATATGGTGTCTACCTTGTAATGCTTCTAATTAGGGTAAATTGCATTATACCTGTGAATATGAGATGCCTTCCTGTTTTTGGTACATACTACGTCTTTCTATTAACCATGTTCTTACATCAAGCTACTTCTCTTGTGTATCCCTCATCAATGCTCCTAATTTGTTAAATTGCATCTCCTTAGCTTACACATTATACATGTGAATATGACACGCCTTCCTGTTTTTGGTACATACTACATCTGCCTACCACACCATGTTCTTACATCAAACTCTTTCTTGTGTATCCTGCGTCTATAAACTTATGATGAGGCAGATCCAGCGTGGGTTAATATGAGATGCAATACTCTTATAAAGAATGCAATTTCATCCTCTCCACATGATTCTCAAGAAACAACAAGCCTAAATGAAGATATTGAACTTTGCTCTGTACCTCAAGACAACACTTCCCCTACACCACCATCACAGGTGCTTGCTCCAACTTCGCAGTGTGATATGTGGTTGCATGTTGCATACGGTGTCTAGCTTGTAATGCTTCTAATTAGGGTAAATTGCATCTTCTTAGTTTACACACTATACCTGTGAATATGACATGCCTTCCTATTTTTGGTACACACTACATCTATGTGTTTACCTTGTTCTTACACGAAACTACCTCTCTTACGTATCCTGCATCAATTACTTACGATGAGTCACCTTTATTAGTTGCATATTGCATATTATTTCTAGCTTTGTTGCCATGTATTGCTTCTAATTTGGTCAAATACATTTGTTAGGGCACCCTTTTAATTTAGCGGTGATCTTGGTTTCATCTTTCATATGGTTTCTAGCTTGCATCTATTCTAACAAGTTCAAGCACCACATGCTTAGTTTACACTCTATACATCATACATGTCAATATGTCACGGCGTCCTGTTTTTCATACATATTCCATCCTCCTATCATGCGGCTGCCTTACATGAAAGTAGTGTTAAATCGATCATGCATCAATAAGTTACGAAGAAAATTTTATTCCTTTTTCTTGTGGGTTTGACTTGACAAGGCAAAATCAAGAAAGAGGAAGGAAAAAAGTAAGGAAAGGCGATGATGGTGGTCCTCTGCAGCAACGTAAACGGAGAATCTGTACCGATTCTCCTTGTACTGATAGTGCATTACATGGTCCAAGTCTCCGCTCCCCTACTCCACCATCCAAGGTGCTTGCTCTAACTTGGCAGTGTGATATCTGGTTGCATGTTGCATATGGTGTCTAGCTCGTATTGCTCCTAATTAGTGTAAACTGCATCTGCTTAGCTTACACATGATATATGTGAATATGACACGCTTTCCTGTTTTTGGTACATACTATATCTGTCTATCACACCATGTCCTTACATGAAACTACTCTTCTTGTGTATCCTGCATCAGTCACTTATGATGGGACACCTTTAAGTTGGCAGTGTGATATTGGTGTGCGTCTTGAACATGATTTCTAGCATGTATTGCTTCTAGTTTGATGAACGCCACCTATGACGAGACAGCTTTAACTTGGGAGAGTGATATTGATTGCACCTTCCATATGGTGTCTTGCAGTATTTCTAATTTGTTGAAGTGCCTTCTGCTTAGTTACCACATCATAGGTGTGAATATGTCAAGCCGTCCATTTTTTCGTACATATTCCATCCTCGTATCATGACTTTGCCTTTCATCGAGTAGTGTTTGTCGGTATCATGCATGAATGAGTTACGAAGAGCGAATTATATTCCTTTTCTTGTCGGTATGACCTCACAATGCAAAATCAATAAAGCTAAAGGAAATTGGCAAGGCATTGGATGATGGTGGTCCTTCCGAAACAAGCTGAAGCGGAGGTTCTCTACATATTCTACTCCACCATCCTCCCAACAAGATTAGCAAGACAACGCAAGGCTAGGCAGTCAACGTAGCTGTGTAGATGATGAGCACATCTCCCCTACTCCACCATCACAGGTGCTTGCTCTAACTTGGCACTATTATATGTGGTTCCATGTTGCGTATGATGTCTAGCTTGTATTGCATCTGTGTAGCTTACAACTTATACCTGCAACAATCACTTACCCATAAGACACATTTAACTAGGGACTGTGATGTAGGTTGCATCTTGCATTGTCTTCTAGCTTGTACTGCTTCTAATTTCTTGAAATGGCACTTATGACGAGACACTTTTTACCTGATAGAGTGATATTGATTGCATTTTCATATGGTGCCTAGCTTTCGCTTCTTCTAATTTTGTTGAAATGCCCTCCGCTCACTGTTTTTTCATACATATTCCATCCTCCTATCGTATGTGGATATGAAACGATGTATTTTTTTTGTATATATTCCATCCTCCTGCGCTTGCCTTACATCAAAGTAGTGTTAAATGCATATCATGCATCAATCAGTTCTGCGAGCTAATTTTATTCATCTTCTTGTGGTTTTGACTTCATAGGGCAATATCGAAAATAGGAAGGAAAAGAGTAAGTTAGGGGATGTTGGTGGTACTCCTTTTGACGCATAAGCAGAGACTCTCTAGATTTGCCACTGCTCCTGCTAATGAAGTTGAAGTCCCAAGTCTACATGATGAGTTCATCTCCCGCACTCCACCATCGCAGGTGCTTGCTCTAAGTTGACTATGTGATAATTGGTTTCATGTTGCATATGTTGTCTAGCCAGTATTTCTTCTATTTTGATTAAATTGCACCTGCTGAGTATATACGTTATACATGTGCATATGGCATGGCTTTCTGTGTCTACAATACACTGCATGTATCTATCATACCATGTTCTTACATCAAAGTACTGCTGTTGTGTATCCCGCATCAGTAACTCATGATTGGACGCTTTTAACATGGCAGTTTGATAGTGGTTGCATCTTGCATTGATTTCTACGTTGTACTACTTCTAATTTTTCGAATTGCCACTTATGACAACACACTTTTAACTTGGCAGAGTAATATTGGTTGCATCTTTCATATGGTGTCTAGCTTGCATTACTTCTATTTTCTTGAAAATCTTTCTGCTTAGTTTGCACATCGTAGCTGTGAATATGTCATGTCGTCATGTTTTTCTTACATATTCCATCCTCATACGGTTGTCTTACATCAAAGTATTGCTTGTCTGTATCATGTATCAATGAGTTCTGAAGAGTGATTTTATTCTTTTGTGTTGTGGGTACATCTTGACATGGCAAAGTCAAAAAAGAGCAAGGAAAATAATATAGTAGGGAGTGCTGTTACTCGTCGGGTGAAACGAAAAAGGCTCTGCTGTCGAGATTCTGCTGGTACTTATAGTGCAGTAGAAGGTCCAAGTCCACCGGCTAACTCTACAAACACAGTATCACCTGCTCCACCAGCTGCAGCATACGCTTCAACTGTACCAGCATCTCAACCAGTTACTCGTTCGTTTGCTCCGGAACTGGCCAGTTCCCAAGCTGCCTTCACACCTAACACTACTTCCAAAGCAATGTTGACACAACAGGACTTGGCAAGATTAGATGAACCTCATGAGCATCAACACCAAGACGGTACCTGACCGAGTCAAGTTGCAGTTGCATGCTCCTTTATATGTACTCTCACAGTTTGATGTACACTAACACTTTCCATATTCGTTGTTGAACTAGCACCACGGCATAGCGAAAGCAGACATCAGGATAATGCTTGACAGATTAAAATAATCTAAAGGAGGAAGAATGGAGATCCATTTTGAGGCAGGTTTAAAAAGGCCACGTGATGCTACAGAGGCAACCGTTGCCGTTAGGTGTCATGTGCGTATCCTCCCAACGTGGATCCAGTACAGGAATGAGAAAGACAATACCCAGTTTAACACCTTTCTTGACCATTTATCTGTAAGTAATGTTATTCATCGCAATTAGTAATATTGTCTTGCTCTGTCCCATACTTTCTAGCTTCCTCCTAATAAGACTCACATTCTTTTTTCAACATATGAGGTTCAAGTTGGATACGAAAGATGATGCAACTAAACAAGAATGCACGCATGTTTTTCAGTCTGCTCTGCGACAGTATCGGTACCACCTTAGAAAATCTCACTTTGAAGGCAAGCCTAACAATGAAATCGCCCAAACATCTCCAGTGGAATATATTATAGATGAAGACTGGACAGCCCTCGTTAAACACTGGTTTGATCCAAAGTATCAGGTAGGCTATATGTATTTGATCAGACCACATATTGAACTTGTATTTATGTATGTGCCTTACAAGTGTATCTTCTTATAGGCTAACCGTTTGAAGAACAAAACCAACCGTTCTAAAGTGAAATTCCAACAGACAACAGGATCTCGTAGCTATATTGCACACTACGAGGCTCTTTTTTAAATAGCTGCTACTTCCTTCTTTTTCTTGTGCCATATTATCATATCTATATTGACTTGTTCCAAATACAGCGGAAAGCCCGTGCAGACCAAAAAGAACCTGAACCGAATGCAGTGCAAATCTTCAAGGATTGCCACACCAGCAAGATGAAGGGCATGAGCACACCAGTTCAAGCCGCTGTTGTAAGTCCTTACTCCTCCTGCCTTGAACTGATTGGTACTGTGATGTGTTCATTTAACTACTTGGTTTGCAGCCAATGTCGATTACTCTGTTCACTTTTATACACAGTTGTCTTAACGTATCATTTCACCTTACATGGTTTAAAAGAGATGAAGGATATTCTTTTGGTCTTGATCGTAATCTAGTTGTTATGTTCACGTCTTTTACAATGATAAAATAGCATGTTTGTTTTATATCTGTTTGCCCATGATATGAATGATGTCATACTATGTTCATCCTACTTTAAACCATGTCTCTTTATCCTTAGATGTCAGCGAATGTGAGGAAATAGACAATACAGTGGGCATGCTACATGGACATATGTTTGAAAGTGATTTTATTATGTAGTTGGCACTACAATACATGCTAATGTATTACGATAGTTCACCAAAATAAGTTATGTATAAGCGTTTAACCTACTTTGTTTGTTTTTGTCTCATTAGTAACTCACGGGTACACTAATCTACAAGTTCAAACTTTCGGAAGCTATGGAACAAATGATTGAACAGCCACAACCACACGAAGGTGGCGAGGCTACTACAGGCACAATGTCACCTCTTGCTGCGGTCGTCGGTATCTCTCCACTAACGATTGCAAAAAGCACCTTCTGTGTAATTCGGGTTGGTTGTCAAGGTAACCTCGTCCAAATCGCCTCTTGAACAATATCTTCCTGCTAGGCAGTGATATATCTGTGCTCGGACACAAGTCCAATCCCTAATGGACGTTGTTTCGGAAACAAGAATTGTGGTTGAGAAATGCAGTCAAGATATGAATGGTTTTGAAACCAGGCTATCAGACATTCGCTTCGTTATTGAAGAGCAATGGCGGAAAAAGGTGGAGATCGTGCTGCTCCATCAGATTCTACAGCCTGAAACATTAGCACTCAGGTCAAATGATTTGTGCTTCTATACATCTGATGGTGCTTTTATCTGGAAGGACTGTAAACTTTATGCCAACAGGCCTTTTGTTGTATGATTGGAATTTATTTTGTTGTGATACAACATTTATGATGTTTCCACAGGCTGTAGTAATTATGACACTATTTTTGTATAGTGTAGGTTTATCTTAGTAATGTATTCGGACGAAAGCTTCGTAGGAGCCCAACATGCCCACATTCGTCGGGCCCATTCCAATTGGGCTAAAAACAATTACGGGCCGAAATTGGCATGTAGCCCACTAAAAATATCTGGGCTTAAATTAGCATAAGCTTTCAAATTTTTCTGGTAGGCATGTGCCCATAGTGGGCCTTTAACAGGCCTAAACATAATTTGGGCCCTCTGTAAAAGTAGGCCGTTTACAGGTGTAAATATGTCAAGCCCATAAAAAACATGGGCCTTTAATGGACTGAAAGTGATATTGGGCCCTGATTGTGCCAAATAACCCACTGGACTTAGCAGGGCAAAATGGTGGCCCATTTACCATGCGGATATTTGACAGGCCGAAATTCGGACGGGTCGTAAATGCGCCGACCTAATACGGGCCTTTAACAGTGGAACTTGATCGGGCTAGATTATCGTCATTTTATATGGGCGTTAATGGGCACGATATGACGTTGGCCACATATGGCCCATGGTTTACGTCCGGCGTTAACGGGCGAAAATGACAACAGGCGAAAGTGGGCCAAATCTATAGTGGGCCTCTAACGGGCGAATGACACATGGCGAATATGACCCAAATCCTTCACGGTCGTTTATGGGCGAAAGTTTTGATAGCTCTGTACATGGGCCCAAATGAAGCGGACCTTTAACGGCCGAAATACACCGGCCGTAATTCGCCCAATTACTTAGCGGATTGTTAACGGGCGGAAGTGACCATGGGCGCATTGATGACAAGTTTAGACCAGGCCGTTGACGGGCCGATTTGACAGAGAATGTTGGGCCTTTAGCTGGGTCGGCCCATTATGGCTGCAGAATCTTGTGGGCCTTTAGCTGGGCCGGCCCATTGTGGTCCGCAAAATCTTGTGGGCCTTTAGCTGGGCCGGCCCATTATGGTCTGCTAAATTCTGTGGGCCTTTAGCTGGGCCGGCCCATTATGGTCCGCTAAATCTTATGGGCCTTCGGTTGGGCCGACCCATTTAAACTTTGTGGGCCACTTTTGGGCCGGTCCACGTGTCAACATATCATAGGCCCATCTCGACCGTTGGATGAGTGACACCTGTGCCAACGCGGAGCTGACACGTGGATCCGTCAGCCAATGAGAATTTTACACGTGGAAAATTGGCATTGGTCGTGGCTGTTAACGGGTTATCGGATCCAAAATCCGACCCGATAGCTTAATGGCGTTCCGTTACGGTGGATGCCACGTGTCGGTCATCCTTGAGGAAAGCACTTCTGTGACGCGGGATTTATCGTCATGGAAGTGGACACTTCCGTGATGATAATTTTGGTAATGTCATGGAACACTTCTACGACAGCACATGTATGACTATCTTGATTCTGTCATAAATTTTTCATGGATGTACATGCAAGACAAAAAACGAGACCTACTGTGACAAACACGTACCATCACGGAAGTGTATTTTTTTGTAGTGCATCTCCATAGCCCTTGATTAGCCGCGTCGATGTGAGACTTTCTCCTTTTTTGTCTTCTCCACATAACCCCCATCATCATATTCTATTCCACCTATAGTGTTATGTCCATGGCTCACGCTCATGTATTGCGTGAAAGTTGAAAAGGTTTGAGAAACGTCAAAAGTATGAAACAATTGCTTGGCTTGTCATCGGGGTTGTGCATGATGTGAATATTTTGTGTGGTGAAGATGGAGCATAGCCAGACTATATGATTTTGTAGGGATGAGCTTTCTTTGGCTATGTTATTTCAATAAGACATACTTGCTTGGTTGGTATGCTTGAAGTATTATTGTTTTTATGTCAAAGGATAGACTATTGCTTTGAATCACCCGTGTCTTTAATATTCATGCCATGATTAGACATATGATCAAGATTATGCTAGGTAGCATTCCACATCAAAAATTATCTTTTTTATCATTTACCTACTCGAGGACGAGCAAGAATTAAGCTTGGGGATGCTGATACGTCTCCGTCATATCTATAATTTTTTATTGTTCCATGCCAATATTATTCAACTTTCATAAACTTTTTGGCAATTTTTTATACTATTTTTGGCACTAACATATTGATCCAGTGCCTAGTGCAAGTTATTGTTTGTTGCATGTTTTATGTTTCACAGAATATCCATATCAAACGGAGTCCAAACGGGATAAAAACGGACTGAGCTTATTTTTTGAATATTTGGAAAATCTGGGAGAAAGATCAACGCGAATCGGTGTCCGAGGTGGCCACGAGGCAGGGGGGCGCCCCTGACCCTCGTGGGCCACCCGTAAGGCGGTTGATGCCCTCTTGACCGCAAAAAGCTAATTTTGGTAAAAAATCAAAGCGAAGGTTTCAGTCCAATCGGAGTTACGGATCTCCATATATATACGAAACGGTGAAAGGGCAGCAAAACAAAACGCAGAAACAGAGAGAGACAGAGAGACAGATCCAATCTCGGAGGGGCTCTCGCCCCTCCCACGCCATGGAGGCCAAGGACCAGAGGGAAAACCCTTGTCCCATCTAGGGAGGAGGTCAATGAATAAGAATACGAATGGGCCCTCTCTCCCCTTCTCTTCTGGTGGCGCCGGAACGCCGCCGTGGCCATCATCATCACCGCAATCTTCACCAACAACTTCACCGCCATCATCACCAACTCTTCCCCCCTCTATGCAGCGGTGTAACCTCTCTCTTACCCGCTGTAATCTCTACTTAAACATGGTGCTCAACGCTATATACTATTTTCCAATGATGTATGGCCATCCTATGATGTTTGAGTAGATCCGTTTTGTCCTATGGGCTATTTGATGATCAAGATTGGTTTGAGTTGCATGTTTTATTATTGGTGCTGTCCTATGGTGCTCTCCGTGTCGCGCAAGCGTGAGGAATTCCCGCTGTAGGGTTTGCAATATGTTCATGATTTTCTTATGGTGGGTGGCATGAGTGACAGAAGCACAGACCCGAGTAAGTAGGTTGTTTGCGTATGGGATAAAGGGGACTTGACACTTTAATGCTATGGTTGGGTTTTACCTTAATGATCTTTAGTAGTTGCGGATGCTTGCTAGAGTTCCAATCATAAGTGCATACGATCCAAGTAGGGAAAGTATGATAGCTTATGCCTCTCCCTCAAATAAAATTGCAATAATGATTACCGGTCTAGTTATCGATTGCCTAGGGACAAATCACTTTCTCGTAAATAAAAGCTCTCTACTAAAACTAATTTAGTTGTGTCTTCATCTAAAAAGCCCCTAGCTTTTATTTACTCGCTCTTGATTATCTTGCAAACCTATCCAACAACACCTACAAAGTACTTCTAGTTTCATACTTTTTCCGGTAAAGAGAACGTCAAGCGTGCGTAGAGTTGTATCGGTGGTCGATAGAACTTGAGGAAATATTTGTTCTACCTTTAGCTCCTCGTTGGGTTCGACACTCTTACTTATCGAAAGAGGCTACCATTGATCCCCTATAATTGTGGGTTATCATTACCTTGCTATTTTTATATTTTCAGATTACAAAAACCTATATCTACCATCCATATTGCACTTGTATCACCATCTCTTCGCCGAACTAGTGCACCTGTAGAATTTACCATTGTATTGGGTGTGTTGGGGACACAAGCGACTCTTTGTTATTTGGTTGCAGGGTTGTTTGAGAGAGACCATCTTCATCCTACGCCTCCCACAGATTGATAAACCTTAGGTCATCCACTTGAGGGAAATTTGCTACTATCCTACAAACCTCTGTACTTGGAGGCCCAACAACGTATACAAGAAGAAGGTTGCGTAGTAGACATCAAGCAGTTTCTGGCGCCATTGCTGGGGAGGTGAGTGCTTGAAGTTATATCTTTAGATCTTGCAATCGAATCTTTTAGTTTCTTGTTTTATCACTAGTTTAGTCTATAAAACAAAACTACAAAAAAATGGAATTGAGGGTTCCTCATATGCTTCATCTTTTTAATTTCTTTCATGAAAATAAGGATTCCGATAATTGTGCTCAATTGCTAGAGGAAGAATGCATTAGAATGTTTGGCACTAAATATCTGAATGATGAGCATGATTGCAATTTTGTTAGTATGAATTCCTTAAATATCCATGATGCTAATGATATGCAAAGCCACAAGCTTGGGGATGCTATGTTTGACGAAGATGATATTTTTTGTCCCCCAAGTTTTGATGAGAAAATTTATTATGATGAAAGCATGCCTCCTATCTATGATGAATATTGTGATGACACGTATGCTATAAAGAATAATGATAACCATGAAACTTGTCATCTTGATGTTAATTTTCAATCACATGATAGTTATTTTGTTGAATTTGCTCCCACCATTATTGATAAGAATAAATTTGCTTATGTGGAGAGTAGTAAAATTTCTATGCAAGTAGATCATGAAAATAATGCTTTAGGTGCTGGTTATATTGTTTAATTCATTCATTATTCTACTGAAAATCATTATGAGGGAGGAACATATGCATGTAGGAATTTCAATAATATCAAGTTTCCTCTCTATGTGCTTAAAATCTTGAAGTTATGCTTGTTTTACCTTCCTATGCAAATTGATTCTTGTTCCCATAAGGTGTTTGCTCACAAAATCCCTATGCATAGTAAGTGGGTTAGACTTAAATGTGCTAGTCATATTCTTCATGACGCTCTCTTTATGTTTCAATTCTTATCTTTTATGTGAGCATCATTGAAATCATCATGCCTAGCTAGGGGCGTTAAACGATAGCGCTTGTTGGGAGGAAACCCAAATTTATTTTAGTTTCTTGCTTTTTGGTTCTGTTTATTAATAAATAATCCTTCTAGATTATGTGATTTTATGTTTTAATTAGTGTTTGTGCCAAGTAGAACCTTTGGGAAGACTTGGGTGAAGTCTTTATGATCATGCTGTAAAACAACAGAAACTTTAGCGCTCACGAGATTAGCTAAAACCTTTTACTGGAAAGTGATATTTAGTTGATTATTTTTGCAGATGATTACTAGACAAATTCCTCAGGTCCACCAATTTATTTTAGAATTTTTGGAGTTCCAGAGGTTTGCGTTTGATACAGATTACTACAGGCTGTTATGTTTTTGACAGATTCTGTTTTTCTTGTGTTGTTTGCTTATTTTGATGAATCTATGGCTAGTAAAATAGTTTATAAACCATAAATAAGTTGGAATACAGTAGATTTAACACCAATACAAATTAATAATGAGTTCATTACAGTACCTTGAAGTGGTGTTTTGTTTTCTTTCGCTAACGGAGATTACGAGTTTTCTGTTGAGTTTTCTGTTGTGAAGTTTTCAAGTTTTGGGTAAAGATTCGATGGACTATGGAATAAGGAGTGGAAAGAGCCTAAGGTTGGGGATGCCCAAGGCACCCCAAGGTAATATTCAAGGATAACCAAGAGCCTAAGCTTGGGGATGCCCCGGAAGGCATCCCCTCTTTCGTCTTCGTTCATCGGTAACTTTACTTGGGGCTATATTTTTATTCACCACATGATATGTGTTTTGCTTGGAGCGTCATTTTATTTTCTTTAGCTTTGCTTGATGTTATTTATAATAACGTTTTGCATCTTTTATTTCAATAAAAGTGGCATTGATAGCCTTTACGATGACTATTTTACAAGTCTTCATGTTGCTGTTTGAAACCAGAAAGTTTACCACTGTTGCAAAAATTCCCTAGAAAAGTCAGAATGTGATAAAATGTTGAAACCTTTTGCATAATAAGATATGATAAATTTATAACAGTGGGAATTTTATTTAATAATTTTTGGAGCTAGGTAACTATGATGAATCTTGCATTCTTTACAGACTGTACTGTTTTGGAAGATTGCTGTTGTGTTTGCATTGTTTGCATATGTTTGCTTGTTTAATGAATTATTTGAGGATAGGAGTATTAAATATGAAGCGACATTTAGTATGGAATGTTGAATAATAATTTTAGTGATTTTTTAAAGTAGATAATGATAAGGTTTTTGCATTGGTTTATAATAACTTATCTCATGAGTTCTTGTTGAGTTTGGTGTGGATGAAGCTTTTGAGATTTAGGAAACCGTGATATGAGAGGAATAAAGGAGACACAAAAGCTCAAGCTTGGGGATGCCCAAGGCACCCCAAGATAATATTTCAAGAAGTCTCAAGCATCTAAGCTTGGGGATGCCCCGGTAGGCATCCCACCTTTCTTCTTCAACAATTATCGGTTAGTATCGGTTGAACCTAAGTTTTTGCTTCTTCACATGATGTGTGCTATCCTTGAAATGTCATTTTATTTTGCCTTGCTTGCTGTTTGAATAAAATACCAAGATCTGAAATTCTTAAATGAGAGAGAGTCTTCACAAAGCTACATAATTATTTTACTACTCATTGATCTTCACTTATATCTTTTTGGAGTAGTTTGTCATTTACTCGTGTGCTTCACTTATATCCTATGAGTAAATAGTTGAATGATTTGAATGTCATAAATCTGAAATTATATATGTTTCATATGCCTTTCCCATGGGGAGTAATGCCTTCACATATAAGAAGTAGAGGTGGTAAATTTATTGAAGGTTAGCAAACATTGTATTGGTCACTTGAACAATTCATGAAATAATATTGAAGGAAGAGTGATTTCACATATAAATATACTATCTTGGACATCTTCTATGATTGTGATCCCCATTAATTATTTTCAAACCTGAGAAAATTAGTTGAAGTTGGACAAGGAAGACAACATAATGAGTTATGCTTGGGTATATTTGTCTAGAAGTTATATTGTTATGGATCCTCTAACATGTGGTGCTTGCTATTCAGAATCCTTTGCTAGCCAAAATGTCTGTACTAAGCGGGAATACTGCTTGTGCATCCAAAATCCTTGAACCAAGTTGCTTCCATGAGTGTCCACCATATCTACCTATATGCGGTATTTACCTGCCGTTCCAAGTAAATTTGCATGTGCCAAACTCTAAACCTTCAAATAATAATCTGTTTTGTATGCCCGAATCGCTCATGTAGCGACTAGGGGCTAGCAGTATCTTCCATGCTAGGTGGGTTAGTCTCACGATGAGTGGACTCCGCTCATCATTCACGAAAAAATGGCTGGTAACTGGGATGCCCAGTCCCATGATCAAAATATCGAAATCAAATCAAAAATAATTGCAAACAAAACTCCCCCAGGATTGATGTTAGTTGGAGGAACCCGTTGTTTCGGGGAAGCCATGGATTGATGATTGTTGGTGGAGGGGGAGTAAAAAACTTTACCTTTCTGTTTGGGAACCGCCTATAATATATGTAGTATGGAAGATATTGGGAACACTTGGTCGTTATGTTGACAATGAAAGCATACCTCTCAAAATTATTTTCATCTTTGTTTTTGCTTCGAGCTCTGGCACCTCTGCAAATCCCTGCTTCCCTCTGCGAAGGGCCTATCTTTTACTTTTATGCAAGAGTCAGTAGTATTCCTTCTCATTCCAACCTACTCTTTAGTTAGCAAGCATCATGTGATGGAAAGATCTAAGCATATATGGCCATTCAAATATATTTGACCATGAATCATTACTGTTGACATAACCCTTGAGGTAAAAGGTTGGGAGACGAAACATTAAGCCCCTATCTTTCTCTGTGTTCGATGAATACTATTTGTTCTAAAAATATGCTTTGAATGGTAGCAATCATGAAAGACTAAATGATAGTTGAGTATGCGAAGTTTGCTGAATCAAAGCTCTGACATACACTCTCCCTGACAATAAGATGAATTGTAATTATTTGATGACTAATAACACAGTTTATTAGTTTTCGAGAAAGTTTATGATCTATACTTTAGCAGGTGAATAGTTTGTTACTTGATCATGCGAAGTTCTATGAGTTGAGCTACTGTTATGACATATAATGATGCTAGAAAAGGTGATTGAAATTATCATTGATCAAACTTGTGCACCTGCTAGCATTCACACTTCATAAATTATTTCTTTTACCATTTACCTACGAGGACGAGCAGGAATTAAGCTTGGGGATCTTGATCGTCTCCAACGTATCTATAATTTATAAGTATTCATGCTATTATATTATCCATCTTGGGTGTTTAATGGGCTTTACTATGCACTTTTATATTACTTTTGGGACTAACCTATTGACCCGAGCCCATGCGATTTCTTTTTTTTCCTTGTTTGATGTTTCGCGGAAAAGGAATATCAAACGGAGTCCAAACGGAATAAACCTTCGGAAAAGTTTTTTTTTTGAAACGAAAGCAATCCAGGGGACTTGGAGTGCACGTCAGGGAATCAATGAGGAGGGCATGAGGCAGGGGGCGCGCCCTCCACCCTCGTGGGCCCCTCGTGGCTCCCCTGACGTATTTCTTCCTCCTATATATACCAATATACCCTAAAACCATCGGGGAACAGAATAGATCGGGAGTTCCGCCACCACAAGCCTCTGTAGCCACCAAAAACCAATCAGGGCCCTATTCCGGCACCCTACCGGAGGGGGGAACCCTCACCGGTGGCCATCTTCATCATCCCGACGCTGTCCATGACTAGGAGGGAGTAGTTCATCCTCGAGGCTGAGGGTATGTACCAGTAGCTCTGTGTTTGATCTCTCTCTCTCTCTCTCTCTCTCTCTCTCTCTTGTTCTTGATTTGGCACGATCTTGATGTATCGCGAGCTTTGCTATTATAGTTGGATCTTATGATGTTTCTCCCCCTCTACTCTCTTGTAATGGATTGATTTTTCCCTTTGAAGTTATCTTATCGGATTGAGTCTTTAAGGATTTGAGAACACTTGATGTATGTCTTGCATGTGCTTATCTCTGGTGACAATGGGATATTCACGTGATCTACTTAATGTATGTTTTGGTGATCAACTTGCGGGTTCAGTGACCTTGTGAACTTATGCATAGGGGTTGGCACACGTTTTCGTCTTGACTCTCCGGTAGAAACTTTGGGGCGCTCTTTGAGGTTCTATGTGTTGGTTGAATAGATGAATCTGAGATTGTGTGATGCATATTGTATAATCTATCATACCCACGGATACTTGAGGTGACATTGGAGTATCTAGGTGACATTAGGGTTTTGGTTGATGTGTGTCTTAAGGTGTTATTTTACTACGAACTCTAGGGCTGTTTGTGACACTTATAAGAATAGCCCAATGGATTGATCGGAAAGAACAACTTTGAGGTGGTTTCGTACCCTACCATAATCTCTTCATTTGTTCTCCGCTATTAGTGACTTTGGAGTGACTCTTTGTTGCATGTTGAGGGATAGTTATATGATCCAATTATGTTATTATTGTTGAGAGAACTTGCACTAGTGAGAGTATGAACCCTAGGCCTTGTTTCCTACCATTGCAATACCATTTGTGCTCACTTTTATCATTAGTTACCTTGCTGTTTTTATATTTTTCAGATTACAAAAACCTATATCTACCATCCATATTGCACTTGTATCACCATCTCTTCTCCGAACTAGTGCACCTATACAATTTACCACTGTATTGGGTGTGTTGGGGACACAAGAGACTCTTTGTTATTTGGTTGCAGGGTTGTCTGAGAGAGACTGTCGGTGTCAAAACCGGAGGATCTCGGGTAGGGGGTCCCGAACTGTGCGTCTAGGCGGATGGTAACAAGAGACAAGGGACACGATGTTTTTACCCAGGTTCGGGCCCTCTCGATGGAGGTAATACCCTACTCCTGCTTGATTAATATTGATGATATGTGTAGTACAAGAGTAGATCTACCACGAGATCAGAGAGGCTAAACCCTAGAAGCTAGCCTATGGTATGATTGTTGTTAGTCCTCGGACTAAAACCCTTCGGTTTATATAGACATCGAATAGGGTTAGGGTTACACACGATCGGTTACAATGGTAGGAGATCTACATATCCGTATCGCCAAGCTTGCCTTCCACGCCAAGGAAAGTCCCATCCGGACACGGGGCGAAGTCTTCAATCTTGTATCTTCATAGTCCGAGTCCGGCCAGCGGTGATAGTTCGGCTATCCGGACACCCCTAATCCAGGACTCCTCGGTAGCCCTGAACCAGGCTTCAATGGCGCGAGTCCGGCGCATATTGTCTTCGGCATTGCAAGGCGGGTTCCTCCTCCGAATACTTCATAGAAGGTTTTCAACACAAGGATAGTGTCCGGCTCTGCAAAACAAGTTCCACATACCACCATAGAGAGAATAATTTTTGCACAGATCTGCTGACGTATTCCGCGACGTGACATAACACCACGGCTAGTCCTTTATATGAATCGTTCTTTACTGTTCCACCTTAGCGCTTTTAGCGAGGCGGTTTCCTTGGCACGTCTTATCAAAGCGGAGATCGTGCCACCTTATTCCGGGATTCCCATCAATACGGACGTGGGTAACCCATCCGCGCCATTGATTACGGCGCTTGGGAGATAAGCGAGTTTTACCAGTCTGGCGGGGGACGCATAGCTTTGTCCGTCCATATAAGGGATAAGGATCCACCTTTTCACCTCGCCTTCTTCCTCCTTTGCTCATCCATTTCCGCTTTTCGAGCTCCAGCGCCCAAGTCCGCACATCCCACCTCAACCTTCTCCAACTATGTCGGGAGCGGGAGGCGGGTGGATGGCCTCCTCCGTCCGGAGGCACATCGAAAAGTTGTGGGAGGCGGATACTTGTCCAGCAACATCGCGCACCGGCTACCCGATGAGGAAGCTCATTCCAACCCCAGGCCCCATGAGAGGTGGTGTTTCTCACCCACTTCCTCCATGGACTAGGTTTTCCACTTCATCCATTTTCCATGGGCTCACGTTCTACTCGGCCTGGACTTCCATGATCTGGCCCAATTTCATCATCAACATCTCGGCGTTCATCGTGGTGTGCGAAACCTTCCTCTGCATCCAGCCCCACTTGACTTATGGCTGAAGATCTTCAATGTCAAGCCGAAGGTAGTGGGCGGCCGCCAAGCGGAGTCTTGGGCGCCATGGTTGGCAAGATGGCCAAAGTCCTATGGCTCGAGGCTCCTTTGTGGAGACCATAAAGGGGTGGCAATCGGGGTGGTTCTACATCACCGAGCATGCGACTCTCAATGGGCGGCGGCCCAATTCGATCTAGCTTCCCCACGGCTCTCATCATGGAAAGAGCGGGCTGGCGTGGGGAACTTCGGACGAGCTATCCGGACTCAAACCTGCGTCCGAAACCTGGTGGACAAGAATCTCGGGCTTGTTAGCGTAATCGGTGATGCTCACCGCGGATTCTCCCATGCCAACAACGGACCTTCAAATTGTGGGAGTTCGATCCGGCACATCACCCAACTCTGAAAAGGCTCTTGACACTACGTGCGAAGATGCAGGAAGAGTGCTGTTCAAGGCGCCGAGGCTCCCACATCCGCTACCGAAGATCGCGGATTCAGCTCGCAGCGTCAAGCCAGCGAGGTAAGTTATTTACCCTTTATGGGACTCTTTTCTCATAGTTTGACTCTATGCGGGATCTAAAACTCCCTAACCTTTAACAGGACTGGCTGAAGACGTCCGGACAGATTAACTGTCCGCCCCATTTGCCGATGAACCCAGCGGACGCCCGATTAGCCAGGGCTGCTGGCTCCGGTACCTCATGTGGTGCGGAGAAGAAAACCAAGAAGAAGGCCACGGAAACTCGAAGGAGCTCCCGCGCCAGGGCTGTCGGACTCATCGCCCGACAACCTGAGGCGGAATCCTCCTCGAGGAAGAGGAGGAGGAAAAAGCCTCTCTCCCGGTGAAGGAGAGAAGAAAGGAAGGCCGCCCCAACTGGGGGGCGGAGAATCAGAAGGAAGGACCCTTCCTCCGGACTTCTCCTGCAACGCCGACAACGACGAGGAGGAGTGGCCAACAAGGGCCAAGCCCTGGCGAGATCGTAAGTGTCCGGATACCCATGGCTTTTTTTCATTGCATAGTGTTCTCTAATGCCGAACAATTATGCAGCCCGCCCAGGGCGAGTCCGCCGCTTCGTCGGCGGGTCCCTGAATTCGCGGAAGTGGAAGTACTTCACTTCCAGCCGCCTCCTCACCTCACGCTGTGGATGGCCTTGAGGTGGGGCCACGAGGGGCCTGGTCAGGGAGGTGGCGCGGGAGGCGCCGCAAGGCAGCCTCCCGGACTCGGCCTTGAGGCGAGACCCCCGGGGCTCTAAGCCCGACCCTTGTCCGGACTCCACACGGAACCATCAGCGGTTTGAAGTCCGGCAAGAGGTCCCTTCGTAGGAAGGTAAGGCGCGTGTCCTCCGTCCAACGGAGGCACGGATAGCTCTTGGGGCGCTTAGTGCCTCCATCGAGGAGGAGCACCGCCTTTGTTATGAGTGTGGTGATCCGAAAAGTTCGATCCGCCAAGGCGGGCTGGTAAGCTTGTACCAGCCTTCTAACAGGCTTTGAGGTAAGTTTAGAATATGTAAAAATATTACCGCATAGAAAGTAGCCCCTGATGCTTAGTTCGGTGTTGGAAAGAAAAGCGGACTAAGGATCTAAAAGATATCTGCAGGAGTCTAACATAAGTATGTCAATATGCGATTGCAGGCTGCGCTGCTGACCTCTGCCGCACTGACTGCGGAGGTCGATGCATTGAAGAAGAGCCTCAAGCGGTCCGAGAACGAGCTCGGCCTTGCCAAGAAGCAGCTCGAGGACAGGGAAGGTAAGCAATACCTTATGAAAGAAATACCTTATAGAAAGGATTCGGTTGCAAAAATGACAGGAATAACGTGGGTATTGTAGGAGCCACGGCGAGGTGGCGACCACGAAGGAAGCGGTGTCCGCGACCAAAAGCTCAGCGACCATGAGCGCATCGAGCGAGAGAAGTAGGAGGCGGGTGGCGGAGGTGCGGCAAGAGCTCCAGGCTCTCGTGGAAAAACACGAGGTTTGGGCGTGACTCGAAGACTCGAGTCTGAGCTCGCCTCGGCTCTTGAGAGTGCCAAAGCCGCTAAGGGCCGAAGCCAAAAAGCCCTCAAGAAATTGAATCATTAAAGAAGATAGCAGCGGGTAAGGCATTCTTTATGCAAAGCAAGCATGTGAAAGTGAATTACCTATTACTTACCCGGATTCGGAGCTCTCCGGGCATTCGCAGATCTGCCCGTGGTGTATGCGATGCTGCCGCGTTCTACGCGCCAAGGAGGGGAGCTCGGCGGAGAAGGTGTTCTGGTCTCGGTATCTTGAGGCCGAGCGTCCAGTGCCCTGAGCGACCAGCTGAAGCAGCTGGTCGAGCTCCTAAGGTCGCCGAACAGGCCATGAAGGGCCTCATAGTTGGTTGTGGCCATTGGAAGCCATGCACAGGAGCTACTTGGGTTAGTGCAGCGGCTGGTGGGCGCCTATCCATGGATTGAAGTCATCAAGCACTCCGTCTGCATTGAAGGTGCCCGCCGGGCCCTTTCCCGTGCTAAAGTGCACTTGGGCAAGCTGGATGCGGAGAAGCTTGTGATGGGCCAGACCACCGAAGGGCAAGGATCATCATAAGCCGAAATGTACTATGAGGGTGTCTGAAGGGTGCCGCCGTATAGCGGATGAGTGCTCCAAAGATGTAATTTTGAATAGACTCGCATTTGTTATCATGTACGCTGAAAACTTGTTCATATCGCTAAGCAATGCTTGTTAATTTAAAATATTACCTTACATGCGGCCGTTTATCGAATTTGAGAGATGGCAAGTCGTTGGCTTCAGCCCCCATGCCACAGTCTTTGGGGTGTTCGGGATAAACTTGGCGCTCTTGTTCCCATTCTTGGGTCCGTCGAGGAGGCGCTCAACGCAACAAACAAGGCAACGGACTTATAGTGCTTGAACACTCTCCTTAGCCATAGAATTCTATAATTTTAAATTTCGTGAAGCCCCTAGTATTCGGAAGACCGAGTTCGGGCGCTATCACGCCTTGGCGGACAATGCTGGCTCCTCGCTCTAAGCGGCATAAGTCTTTGGGACCCGAAAAACCTCTCGAACAGCGACCGGCTCTCGCCCTATCATGATGGTCAGTTTAGCTTTCTCCTTGAGGTGCTCAACCCAGCTCAGCAGGGCACAATCACGGTGGTTCTCCCAGCGCTACCTTAGCGATATAACGGGCGTAAGGTACCAAAACATAGGGCAGGCAAACCCAACTATTGACCCAAGACATGATTGAACCGATGCATATAATTCTATAAGTTGGGTGCCGCACTTGTGGAAGTGTTAGGACTTATCACACCATAATTCAGGGTACTTAAGCCCTGGTGTATTGGCCGTACCAAAGTGTGCTGGTGCAACATGTCATGAAATGAACATATATATAGATAAAGAAAGGAGTGCAATAATAGGCAAAAGCTATGTATTGTATATTCAAAAGGTACTGCAAATAAAAGCAGAATGATACAAATAGTCGATAGGCAAGGGATGGGACTATTTAACATGTCCCCCTCGAGGGTAAGCTGCGGATGGTATGTAAAACAGGTATAATGCTGCGTATGAGAGACCACTGGACACTCGGCGTAACTACGCTTCCACGGCTGTTGCATCGTGAGTTCGGCAATTCAAGTGCGGACAGGGCTTCTGGAAGCGGAGTCTGAAAGTAATAAAAAGAAAAGAATGACACAATCGGGGCCCACAGTGCGGTTGAGCGCGTGCAGGCGTGCCGTGGTCGTGCCCTCCCTTATGCCCATGGTATCTCGGGCGTAGTTATGTCACAGCGTAATCTTGGCTTCGCAATTTCGCGAGGGCTGGGGTTGTGGCGGATTACTCTGGCGTGCTTGGATCGTGCCGAGCGGTCTTGTTGTAGGTTACTCGGGCGCGCAGCGGTGTCGAGCGTTTAATGGCGGACTCAAGAATTGCTGTGAGAGCTGCATTGCACCTCCGCCGCAAAGAACGCCGTGTGCTCCTCCGTTCGGAGAGAGCGTTCGGTGTTTCCATTGACCGTGATTACTCCTCGAGGGCCTGGCATCTTGAGCTTGAGGTACGCGTAGTGCGGCACCGCATTGGATTTTGCGAATGCAGTTCGTCCGAGCAGTGCATGATAGCCGCTGCGGAACGGGACTATGTCAAAGATTAACTCTTTGCTTCGGAAATTATCCAGGGATCCGAAGACCACTTCGAGTGTAACTGAGCCTGTACAATTGGCCTCTACACCTGGTATGACGCCTTTAAAGGTCGTCTTTGTGGGTTTAATCCTTGAAGGGTCTATGCCCATTTTGCACACTGTATCCTGATAAAGCAGGTTCAGGATGCTACCGCCGTCCATCAGGACTCTAGTGAGGTGAAATCCGTCGATGATTGGGTCAAGAACCAATGCGGCGAATCCGCCGTGACGGATGCTAGTGGGGTGGTCCCTTCGATCAAATGTGATCGGGCAGGAGGACCATGGGTTGAACTTCGGGGCGACTGGCTCCATCGCATATCGTCCCTTAGTGCGCTTCCGCTCCCTTTTGGGTATGTGGGTTGCGTATATCATGTTCACCGTCCGCACTTGTGTGGGAAAGCCCTTCTGTCCTCTATTGTTCGGCGGCCGGGGCTCTTCCTCGTCATCGCTATGCAGCCCCTTGTCGTTGAGTTCGGCACTTAGCTTGCCTGCTTGCTTGAACACCCAACAATCCCTGTTGGTGTGGTTGGCTGGTTTTTCGGGGGTGCCATGAATCTGGCACAGGCGATCGGGTATTCGGTCCAAGTTGGACGGGCCCTAGGTATTTCTTTTGAATGGCTTCTTTCGTTGACCGGGTTTAGAGCCTCTGAATCTGGCATTGACTGCCATATCTTCATCATTGTCGCCGTTAATGCGGCGCTTGTTCTTGTTGCGACGCGACCTGCCATTGTTGTCCTTGGTATCCGAACTACCGGGTTTTTGGTCAAGTTGTTACTCTGAGCTAGCCAGCTGTCCTCTCCCATAAGCGGGTCATGAGTGTGGTGAGGATGCCATGGATTCGGCTTTTCTGTCCTAGGTGCGGGCTAGCCACTCGTCGCGGATGTTATGTTTGAAGGCTGCAAGGGCCTCGCATCCGGACGATCAATGATTTGATTTTTCTTGGTTAGGAACCGTGTCCAGAATTGTCGGCGATTCTTACGGCTGCTGAATTATGTGGCTGAGGTCATCGGCGTCTGGTGGTCGCACATATGTGCCCTGGAAGTTATCAAGGAATGCGGCTTACAGGTCCTCCCAACAACCAATTGATTCTGCTGGCAAGCTGTTGAGCCAATGCCGAGCTGGTCCTTTAAGCTTGAGTGGGAGGTATTTGATGGCGTGTAGATCATCGCCGCGGGCCATGTGGATATTTAGGAGGTAGTCCTCGATCCAAACCACGGGATCTGTTGTGCCATCGTATGATTCGATGTTTACGGGTTTGAAACCCTCGGGGATTTGGTGATCCATTACTTCATCTATGAAGCATAGTGGGTGTGCGGCGCCTCTGTATTGAGCTATATCACGACGCAGCTCAAATGAGCTTTGTCTACTGTGTTCGGCCCGGCTGGAATTGCTGTATCCGGCATGAAGGTTATAAATCACGTGTAGGTAGGCGCCCGCGATCCATAGATCGATCTTGTTTGCCTTGCCTTGTCCTCCAATATGTCTTGCAGGTCTGGCGCGTTTCCCCGTGCCTTGGTCGAGCGGCGCCGGTTTGCAGCTTGAATGGAGGGTCTAGAGGCCTCTCTGTCGCGGCCACGGGGTGGCCGGTCGGCCGCATCATGCGCTGGTGATGTAGGTTTGGGTGCTGCTTCCTCTAATTGGGGTAGCAGCATGCGTTTTGGGTATCTCTTGGAGGGGCGTTCGAGTTCATACTCTTCGGCTGCAAGGACTTCACTCCATCTGTCAGCTAGCAAGTCTTGGTCAGCTCTAAGCTGCTGCTGCTTTTTCTTGAGGCTGCTTGCCGTGGCCATAAGCCTGCGTTTGAAACGCTCCTGTTCGGCGGGATCCTCAGGCACGACAAATTCGTCGTCGTCGAGGCTTGCCTCGTCTCCGGAGGGGGGCACATAATTATCGTCCTCTACCTCTCTTTCTGCCGCACGGTCGTGCGGTCTTGCTTCTCCCTCCTCTTGCGCTGAGTCCTGCTTGGAGGGTGCGTCTTGACACTTTATGCAGGGTATTATTGTCTCTGTGCGGAATCACCGTTTTCTTGTGGCGGGATTTAGAGCAGGCGCCATGATGTCGGCGCTTGGGTTGTTTCTTGGAGGGGTCATCCTCCGCCGTTCCATCGCCATTCCCATCTTTTGGGATGTCCACCATGTATATGTCATATGATGAGGTGGCCTTCCAATGCCCTGTAGGCGCTGGGTCTTGGTCGTCTCCGGCATCGTCGTCCATACCGTCGATGTCTTCGGAGTCAAAGTCGAGCATGTCGGTTAAATCATCGAAAGTGCTAAAGTGGGTGGTGGGTGGGCGTTGAATTTCTTCGTCGTCCGCATCCCAACCTTCCTGACCGTAGTCCGGCCAGGGCTCTCCTGATAAAGAGAGAGACTTTAGTGAATTCAAGATGTCGCCAAGGGCGAGTGCTAAAAGATGTCATGGCAGTGAACTCCATGACGGGCGCCCAATCGGATTCGATTGGCGAGGAGCGGAGGTTGGTCGGAGGAGTCTGGCACCTTGGAGCCACGGTCTTCGCAAAGGACAGGGATGGAGTTCGGCTCAATCGCCGTTGAGATCGTAGCCCCGGCGGTGTCCAACCACTCGTCCTCGATCGGGGAGTCGGCTCGAGCTAAGGATCGGGCGGACTCTGGTGCGACTTCAAAGGCCTGTTGGTGGCGAGCTAGATCATGCCCATCGAGACAGTCTGGCGCGCTTGGCTGTGGCTTGAATCCGTCGAAGATCAAGTCTCCGCGGATGTCGGCCGTGTAGTTCAAACTCCGAATCTGACACGATGGCGGGCGTAGCTTCGATATGCTCGGATGGCCAAGTGAATTGGCCCTTGATGCAAAGCCGCCGAATCTGAAGATCTGTCCGGGAGAAAAGTCTCACCACTGGACGCGTCGTTGTTGATGATCGAAGGAGCCACGGGCCTATAGGTGATGACAGGAGGAACTCTCAATGAAAGCACCAATGTCGGTGTCAAAACCGCAGATCTCGGGTAGGGGGTCCCGAACTGTGCGTCTAGGCGGATGGTAACAGGAGACAAGGGACACAATGTTTTTACCCAGGTTCGGGCCCTCTCGATGGAGGTAACACCCTACTCCTTCTTGATTAATATTGATGACATGGGTAGTACAAGAGTAGATCTACCACGAGATCAGAGAGGCTAAACCTAGAAGCTAGCCTATGGTATGATTGTTGTTAGATCCTCGGACTAAAACCCTTCGGTTTATATAGACACCGAATAGGGTTAGGGTTACACAGAGTCGGTTACAATGGTAGGAGATCTACATATCCATATCGCCAAGCTTGCCTTCCACGCCAAGGAAAGTCCCATCCTGACACGGGACGAAGTCTTCAATCTTGTATCTTCATAGTCCAGGAGTCCGGCCAACGGTGATAGTTCGGCTATCCGGACAACCCCTAATCCAAGATTCCTCAGAGACCATCTTCATCCTAGGCCTCCCATGGATTGATAAACCTTAGGTCATCCACTTGAGGGAAATTTGCTACTGTCCTACGAACCTGTGCATTTGGAGGCCCAAGAACGTCTACAAGAAGAAGGTTGCGTAGTAGACATGAAGCATGTGCATCTTGTTGGGGAGAATGCCATGTTGATAGAGCAAATTGAGAAAGGCCTTGTGTCATGCATACAAGGTGAGAAGAACCTCAACGACCTTTTGAGTAATCAAAAGGAAGTTGTGGGCAAGGAGGAAATTGGGTTTGCGCCCAAGTACAAGAACAAGAAGAAGAATGACAAGGCCAAACAACCTCCTCCTCTGAAGCAAACTTTTGTGAAGGAGGGAGAGGGTGCCAAGAAGAAGAACAATGTGAAGGGTGGTGGTGTCAAGAAGGGCAATGCCACTCCTTCCAACAAAGACGGCGACATTAACCCTTCTTATGTGTTATGTCGTGCTAGTGATGGGCGTGTTTATGCCAAATTCGTTGGTTCTCCTTATGAGTACATTGAATGGTCTATTTGGGTTCCTAAGACCCTTATTACTAACATCAAAGGACCCATTACAAAATGGGTACCTAAAACCAAGCATTGATCTCTTGTAGGTGTTTGCTTCCGATGGGGGATCAAGGTTGCTCGATAGTGGAGCCACAAATCATGTGACTGGAAGAAAGGACTTGGTGGTGGACGTGCACAAGATTTCATATATGCCCACCAACGTCGAGTGGGGTGATGCCTCATGTTCTAAGGTATTGGGTCTTGGCAAGGTTGTCATTTCTCATGATCTCACGATCGAGAAAGTCATGCTTGTTGAGTCCCTTGCATACAACTTACCTTCCGTTCGTCAACTTGGACTCATGGGCTTTGCCACTTTCTTTGATATTGATACCGTGGACCTCTTGTGGAGCAAGACTCTTAAAGTAGACTTTGTTGGGCATGTCAAGAACGGTCTCTATGTGATTAACTTTTCGGAGCGACCCACTAAGACCGCGACATGCTGATACGTCCATTTTGCATCATGCATTTATATCAATATTTATTGCATTATGGGCTGTTACTACACATTATATCACAATACTTATGCCTTTTTTCTCTTATTTTACAAGGTTTACATGAAGAGGGAGAATGCCGGCAGCTGGAATTCTAGGCTGGAAAAGGAGCAAATATTAGAGACCTATTCTGCACAACTCCAAAAGTCATGAAACTCCACGAAAGTCAGTTTTGGAATATATTAAAAATATTGGGCGAAGAAAGTACTAGAGGGGGCCACCCACTGTCCACGAGGGAGGAGGGCGCGCCCTACCCCCTTGGCACGCCCCCCCTGCCTCGTGGGCCACCTGGAAGCCCCCCGATGCCCATCTTATGGTATAAGGTGTCTTTTGCCCTGAAAAAATCAGAAGGAAGCTTTCAGGACGAAGTGCCGCTGTCTCGAGGCAGAACCTTAGTAGCACCAATCTAGGGCTCCGGCGGAGCTGTTCTGCCGGGGAAACATCCCTCCGGGAGGGGGAAATCGTCACCATCGTCATCACCATCGATCCTCTCATCGGGAGGGGGTAAATATCCATCAACATCTTAACCAGCACCATCTCCTCTCAAACCCTCACTACAAAAAAAGACACATCCATGACATTTTTGGCCGAACGATTTTTTTTCTGTCATACATATGACACTTCTGTGACGATAATTGTGACAAAAACCGGTATCACCATAGATGTGGTGGGCTCCTACTTCTATGACAAAAAATCATGACAAAAATGGGCTTTTCGTCACAGGGCGGGCGGAGGCGCAGCTGCATGACATTCTTTGGGTGCGTCCATGGCGGAAAAACCGTGGTAAAAGTGAGGGAGGAAAATTTGGGAGTTCACAGTTACGATGGGAGGTCGAGGCTGGCGGTGTGCGTTTCTCTCGTACACGTCTGGCGTGCGTGTCGCGGCGTTAGCTCTAATCAACTCGGCGGCGTTGGGCTCTAATCGAACCCGGCGATTGCACTTCATGCTACGCATTCTGCGAACCCGGCGATCGATCGATGGTCGTTAGCGAACCCGATCAAGAGATTCCTTCCCTCTGCTGCTAACTGAAGCCTATCGATCTGCCTTTGGGATGAGCAGTGAGTGTTGCGGGGGGTTGGATGAACATTGGCGGTGGCGTTGCCTCTGGATGAACAGGACCCGTGGTGTGGCGGAGGGCTGGATGAGCGATGAAGGTGGAGGGTGGTTGAGCAGGACCCGTGGTGTGGAGGCTGGATGAGCAGTGAGCGGTGGAGGGTAGTTGAGCGATGGCCGGTGGAGTAGGCGGCGGTGGAGGCTGGATGAGCAGGAGCCCGTGGAGGCTGGAGGAGGTCGGCGGTAGCCCGTGGAGGCTGGAGGAGGTCGGCGGTGGAGATGAGCAGTATCCGTGGAGTCTGTTTTGCGATGCCACACCCTCCCAATGAACGGGACCCGTTTGGCCGTAGGAGGTTCGTTTCCTCCGTTTTGCGGTATATCCCGATCAACAGGACCCCCGTTCCGACCGTAGGAGGTCCGTTTCCTCCGTTTTGCGGTACGGCACACCCCTCCCTATCAACAGGAATTCCGTTTCGACCATAGGAGGCCTGTTTCCTCCGTTTTGTGGTACGCCACACCCCTCCCGATCAACAGGACCATGTTCCGAACGTAGGAGGTCTGTTTCCTCCGTTCTGCGGTACGCCAAGCCTCGTTTCCATTGCCTGTTCCGTCCAATCCCTCCCGATGAACACGACCAGGCATTCCGTTCCGACCCAGCCGGTTGGCTCCCCATGAACACGACGACTACGCTGTTTCTCCGTTCTGACCCAGCCATGTACGTATGTGCGAGTAGGCGTTCGAGACCCTGCCCGTATGTACGTGCGTGGCGTATTTTCTATCTTGCACCACGGCGGCTATGCGTGCGTGTACAAGCTACGTGCGCGCCTCTACTCGACACGTCGCTCCTCTACTACGACACGTCGCGCGCTCTACATCGACCGGTATGTATGCATTACGCGTTTGCGACGAGAATGACTCTCGTATGCTTCGACCAGGTGGGTCCCGGTATCGGGCACTTCCTTGCGTGCGAAGATGTAGCTGGTGGGTCCCAGCGATCGAGGCGAACCATTTTTTTGCCGGAGGCACTTCCTTGCGTCGCGAAGATGTAGCTGGTGGGTCCCAGCAGTCAGGGGGGCGAATCGTTTTGTTTTTTTTGCCTGGACGCACTTCCTTGCGTGCGAAGGTGTAGCTGGTGGGTCCCAGCAGTCAGGGGGAAAACGTTTTTTTCATGAAATACGATGGCCCGTCCGGTGGGTCCCCGCTGTCAGGTGGAGGAATAATTATTTTGTGCGTAATAAGGAGGCACTTCCTTGATGCGGCCGTGGACCCAGCTGTCAGCGTCTCCACGCACAGTACTCTTCCGATGGAAGTCTGTCGTTGACCACATTGACCACGCCGCGCCGAGAGCACCACGGCGGTGGACGACGGCGAGGCCTAGGAAGGGGACGACACGGAGCCGGGGAAGACGCATCAGTTGATGCCCACGCAAAGAGGAGTACGAGGGTTCACTGGTTCGGCTGCGGTGTGAGGATGTTGTCGCCATAGAATAACAGGGGGTGTGGGTGAGTAGAGGGATGGCCTGGCCAGCGGTGGGAGTACTAGGGGGTGGTGAGGCCTCTGCCGCATCGCAGCCGGCCACGGGAGGCAGGAGCACGAGGCACGACCGGTGCTGGTTTGGGCTGCTGGAGCAAGAAGACCAGAGGTTGAAGAAGCACTACGGCCGTTGGATGGACATCGCACGGTCAATGGAGTTGAATCATGCATATTGACTAAGTTGACAAAGCCCTCCGTCCCCGTCAATTTAGTAGGCCCACAAGTCAGCCTGCCACTATAGTGAGTCCCAGATAACACGGGGAGTATTCATTTTTTTGTGCGTAATAAGGAGGCACTTCCTTGCGTGCGAAGATATAGCTGGTGGGTCCGAGCTATCATCGGTGGTATAGCGCTTTTTAAGTGAAATCTGAGGCCCTTTCGGTGGGTCCACGATGTCGGTGGAGGAATCATTATTTTGCGCATAATAAGGAGGCATTTCCTTGCGTGCGGCCGTGGACCCAGCTGTCGGCCTCTCCGTCAGATCCGCCGGATGCATGTCGGTTGTTGACCATATTGACCAGGCAGCGCCGAGAACACCGAAGCGGTGGGCGATGGCGAGGCCTAGGAAGGGAAACGACATGGAGGTAGGGAAGACTTCGGCGGTTGTTTCCCGCGCGGAGGGGATCTGAATGTCTGAGGTTTACTGGTTCGTCTGCCCTCGCCAGAGAATAACAACAGTGTGGGTGAGTAGAGGATGGCTAGGCCAGCGATGGGAGTGCGGTGGGGCGATGAGGCTGTCTTGCGCTGGCAAATGCCGCCAGGGGAGGAGGAGCGAGCAGTCCGCCGGCGCTTGTTTGAGCGGCTGGAGCAGGAAGAGCAGAGATTGAAGAAGCACGACGGCCGTTGGATGGACATTGTACGGTCACTACAGCTAGAATCATTCATATTGACTAAGTTGAGAAAGCCCTCTGTCCCCATCAACTTAGTAGGCCCACAAGTCAGCCTCCCACCAGGGTGGGTCCTAGCTAGCAGGGGGAGTATTCATTTTTCTGTGCGTAATAAGGAGGCACTTCCGGTGGGTCCGAGCTGACAGCGGGGGGAACGTTTTTTTTTTCATGAAATACGGTAGTCCGTCCGGTGGGTCCCGATGAGTCGTGCAAACGTTTTTTAAGTGAAATCGGTGGCCCGTCCGATGGGTCCCAGCAGTCGAGAAACGTTTTTTGTGAAATCTTGGTGGCCCGTCTGGTGGGTCCTCTTTGTCAGTGGAGGAATAATTATTTTGCACGTAATAAGGAGGCACTTCCTTGCGGCTGCCGTGGACCCACTTTGTCGGCCTCTCCACGTCGATACTCTTCCAATGGAAGTCGGTCGTTGACCACATTGACCATGCAGCGCCGAGAGCACCACGGCGGTGGATGACGGCGAGGCCTAGGAAGGGACGGCGGGCAGGGGAAGGCGGCGGTGGATGCCTGTGCGAGAGAATCTGAGGTTCCTTGGTTCGGCTGCGGTGTGAGGCTGCCGTCGCCGCAGAATATATAACAGAGGGAGTGGGTGAGTGGAGGGATGGCTTGGCCAGCGGTGGGAGTAGTATGGGGATGGTGAGGCCTCCGCGGCAGCTGGCCCGCCACGGGAGGCAGGAGCATGCGGCACACGATCGGCGCTGCTTTGGTAGGTTGGGGCAAGAAGACCGAGGTTGAAGAAGAACTTCGGCCGTTGGATGGACATCGTTGACCACGCCCGCCCGAGCACCGGGGCTGTGGACGGTGTGAGGCCCTCTGAAGGGAGCGACATGGAGCCGTGCAAGACACGGCGTTGGCTGCTGCGGTGGAAATCTGAGGTTTGACTGGTTCGGCTGCCGTCACGGAAAATAACAGGAGGTGTGGGTGAGTAGAGGGATAGACAGGCCAGGGATGCTAGAATGATGGGGCCGTGAGGCCTGCCAGCAACCTTGCCCCGCCACGGGAGGCGGAGCGAGCGATTCGGCGGCGCTGGTTTGGTAATTTGGGGCAGGAAGATCGAGAGGAAGAAGCACGATTGCCGTTAGATTGACATCTAACGGTTTGGCCTAGTAGAGTCGATTGTTGACTAAGTTTGTTTTTAAGAAACCTTGTGTGCGCATGAACTTAGTAGGCCCACAAGTCAGCCTCCAAATCTGTGGCAGACAACATAAAGCCCATTTGCTATTTTTTATAATTTGCAGCCGATTTGCTAATTCGTAAGTAATTTATTATAGCCCATTTTCTGCCCAGGACCACGGTCAAAAAGTTCAACCTTATTTTGCATATTTCGGTGGAGTCCAAAATGTTGTAATCCCGAAATGATAAACATTTTTTTAAGAACTTATTGATTTGCCAAAAAAATTGTTTTGTTTTTGTAAGCAAATGAGATGTGGGACAATTGAGTTGGTTTAAGGGAAAACCAGTGGTAAAAAAATCAACGTGGGTGGGAAAAAACAACAAAAATAAGGATGTTTAATATGAAAAGGGAATTTTATGTGTTTTCAATATAATGATACGTGTATATGAACTAGTAAAACTATAGGTAGAGATTGGAAAATGGATGTAGGACATGCGTTTCAAGAGGAAAATAGAACTTCGGCTGTGTGTTTGATTCAGTAAAAAACTGTGCGGATGTTGTAAGACAAAACATAACTAATTTGGCGGGCGAGAGGCGATGAGATACCTGCTGGATCTTTGTGCCCGTTGTCGTCATGGGCTGGACCTGTTAAAAACAAAACCAACCTGGGCAGTCTACAGCCCAGTTGAAACTTCTTTCGACCTGAAAAAACAATATCGTGCTCAATAAGCGAGAGAATTCTGCAAGTACAGGTGATAAGCGGGATGCAGCATGGGTATTGTTTTTTTATCGTGATAATAAGTGCATGCACTTGTTTCAAAAAAATTAGAGAACTAGGAATTCGAATGGCGGGTGCTTATGCTACCCATCAAATAAAAATCAGGTGCCTGAGAATTCGTTTCGAAACAAATGATTCAGCTTTATATCCACCTCGACCCTCGGCATGATGGTTGGAAGCAAATGCAAGTTCATACCAAAAGATCGTTAACAACAATACCAACTTGCGGACGGCAAGGTAGTACACTACCAATACCAAACTAACTTATAATCTTTTACTCCTGGCCCTAGTGTTAAATGCGGTAGAAAATCTTGCGGAGGACCAGCTCCGCTCCTTCTCTTGCTCCATGTCCCGAGGTGGTACTGGTGCATCACCCGATTGGTCCTCTGCTGGTGAAGTTCTTGTTGGTGTGCAGCACGGAACCTTTGTTTTCCGTCTGTCGGCCGTTGACCATCACCGGCAAGGTATTGCCGGTCTTGTGCCACATCGCGTGCATGCCGCACTCCATTGTATCTTGCGACACGTCCACGTGCCCTTTTGAACACCACGGAATTGCGCTGGAAGAAATGCTTCCTTAGGCCACTCGGTGTGATACTGCGGTATTGTGGAATACAGGTTTTAGTGTACCTAGTTGGCATTTTCATAACATCTTTGGACTGTTGCGATCACTTGTTTCACTTTTTATTAAGCATGTCAAATTGTAATTGCTTCACCAGTCTGTGTCTAAAAAGAAAAATAGAGCTATAAACAAAGGAATATGTTTGTGCAAGTAGGCGGCCGATCGGTGTCTTACACGGAAGTTTCTCGGGTTGGGTGTAGCATATGTCGTGCTTTCATTGTCGATGGTTGGTATGAACAAATCGATGACAGACTGAAATCTCGCACTGTCATCACTCACTTTGGCCTCAAGGTGCTCGATCAGCTCCTGATCCGTGGGATCGAACTTGACGCCAGCCGGCAGCACCGGCCAATCCTTCTTCGACTTGCATCGGTAATTAGAGTTATATGGTACTCAATGTATGATCAATTGACTGTTTTAAGTGAATGATGAAAGATTTCGAGAAATAAGTGGTACTCCAAATCTGAAGTCCAGAATACCCGAACACGCCGCCGGGATTCTTGTGTCACCTCACGCGTAGTGTGTTGTCACGTCAATTCAATGTGTGGACATGATGAATAATTTGACCGACGTTTACTAGTACTGCTATGCTACTACTTACTAGTCCTATTTAGTGTCACAATTTATACATAGGTTTAACTAACAAGTACGCACTTGAAGCCTAACTGAGTTAAACCTATGTATAAATTATCGAGGGGCGCGATGGTGGCGCGCATGAAGGACAGTGGATGGGTAGTGGTAGCATGTCGAGGGCACCATGACAACCTCCTTAGGATCGTCAAGTCGATTATGCAGGCCACACGAGAGGATCGGGCATCGACAAGCAGGGTGTCTTAAAAGAGCCGGCGGTTGCGAAGAGTAGACAGTACAAAGGCGCCGAGCATGCGGCGGACGGACGGTGCCGCAGTAGGTCCATACAACTACAGATCTGCTCCAAGAGAACATCGGGAGGAATTCCAATCGCGACTCTGCATGTCGGTCGGTTACGCCATTGGGGTTTTGGTGCTGCGAGCCAGTGAAGGGAAGTGGATTGAGGCGAGCGAAGAAGCTTCTCCTCGTGTGGCGAGCATTGAGCGGGGGATATAGTGCTGTGTGAGCTACCAAGGAAGATGGCGCAGGCGAGCGGCGATGGCGGGGTAAATGGTGTGCGGCCGATGATGGGGAAGAGAGGAGTAAGAAGAAGAGAGGAGGAAAAAGAGTGGAAGATGGGGAAGAAAGTCCATTAAATCTCAATTCTACTAGTACTACTACCAGGATATAGGCACCGTTCTTCGGAGTGTAAATAGTTACACCGATGACATGTGGGTCTACCACAAGAGGGCCCATATGCCAGTTAATGGAGGATAGAGGTGCGTAGGCGTATTCGCGGAAGCACGCTCTACTGGCAAACATGATGGCAGTACTGGGTAAGGCTGATTTAGTAACACCAACACGCTGGTTCAGCTTATTACTTACGTGTCCCATTTGCTGCAGAGTGTACTGTCACTTCAATGCGAAGACTAGTTGAATAGTTCTCTCTGACCAAGATGGGGAATAATGGATCGCGAGGACTTCCTTTCTATAGTATCCCTATGCCTCTACGCTCACTTCACTCATTTTTCTCCGTACCTAGTCACTTGTTGAAATCTATAGAAAGACAAATACTCCGTATTTGGGAACAGAGGGAGGCTTTTACTCCATATTATTTGGGAACAGAGGGAGTATCACCATATGGAGGGAACAGAGGAAGCTTGAAATATGAACAAGTCAATGTCAGGGAGTAAGCCCCATGCATGCATGCATGCATGCAACATGCAACACTCACACGTACAGATGGATGCGCGCAACATTCACGCACCCATGCGGCACACAGCACATGACACAACACACACGCTCACGCTCAAGTGCTCAACCTACTCCCTATGTCCATGAAAGACTGTACATTTAGATATTTACACATTGACCAAGGCATAATTAACGCCCAAAAGTAGCAGACTTATGTGTGCATGCGACCATTGAGATAAGAAGATTAAATGAAGGCCGTTGCATGATGTAATTAAGGATAGACATGTAGCCTATACCTACAGCACAAGTTGGTGCATTAGTCAATCAATATCGATTTAGATTAAAGGCTAAATGCATTGGAAGTGTAGATGTACATCATGTACTACACTCTTTGTTTTATAGCCGATGTACACTCTTTGTTGGAAGTCCGAGGGAGGACACGTGCATGCACTCACATACACAACCAGGGCGGTTCGGGCGCAATGGTTGGACTCATGTCGCGCCTGCGTAAAGTTTTGTTTAACTGATTTCTTTACTCTGCCAACTGACAGGTGGGACCCAGAAACCAGGTGACAATTTAACCAGTCAACAAAGTGCCACGTCGACTATGTGGCCAGTCAATAGGGTGCAATACGGTTCTCTATGATGATCTAGTGATCGTATAATCGACGCAAAACTATATATAGTGACCGTAAAGAGCGTATTGTTACATACGTTGACCGCCAGTGTATTTTTCTCGTTTTAAATTAAGCCATATTAATCGGAAAGGACGCAGTATGGACTACTACTAGTACTAGTACTGCTTTGATGTGTCTCGTCAACTCGCCGAACGAGGATAAGCTTTCTTACTACGCCTCTCCCTCGCCCACGCGTGCGGTGGTTCGCAGGATGAGGAGAGGGTTTTGACTACAGCGCCCTCTCCCTCTCCCTCTCCCTCTCCCTCGCCCTCGCCCTCGCGGTGGACGTGCAGTAGTTCAATCGGTGTTAGATTGCCAGAAGCATATTGTACTGTAGTATCATCATTGTTGGACCTCCCGAAGAGGCGAAGAGCCAAGTGCAAGGTTCACACGAGTACGAACTGTTGAACCTCCCGAAGAGGCAAAGAGCCAAGCGCAAGGTTTAATAGGAGTTGTCATCCTAGTAGGAGTGTACTACAACTATAGCGAACGATGCTAGTGTATGATGCCGCCACGTCACGTATATCCAAAGCTGTGCCACCTTTTTTTCTCAAGGAGCGTGTTGGAGCCCGTGAAGCAACCACACAAGTTGCACGTACACATAAAACCTTTACTAGTAATAAATTCTAAAGACAAATGCTAGTATGCCACACAAGTTCATCTCCAATTCACGTGATAAATTTGTGCACGACTAGTCTACATATATTCACAAAGCTACCGTTCACAATTACCGTACTCCACTTACACGTTATAGATGGGCTACATGTCCTCCTCCAGATTCCAGTCCCAGGTGTTCTTCATGGATGGCACGATCCATAGCGGTGGGCAATGGGAATCATTGTCACAGCTTTCTAGTCCGGTTCCACACGATGGAGACTCATCCAAGCTGAAGCGGCATAAATCAGGGATAGCGTGTCCCACCATGTCGTTCATCCGGCGGTGCGCACTGAAGACACTACCATGCTTCATGAACGGCAGGCCTTCCGTGTCGTGCACGGAAGGTGGCATCCGCTTCACAATGGGGTAGCTGTCCCCGATGAAAAGCAGTACTCTCCAGGAGTGTTCCTCGGCACCCACGTAGCATCACGGGGGTCGAACTCGGTGTCGTTCATCTAGTACACGCGGCATCCCAGATCTGGACACATGGTGACGTACATAGTCAAGGTCCATGCATAATAATGTTGTGCTCAAATATGGCGGTCAGTAATATTGTGCAACAAATAGTACTACTCCGGTATAAAGGAAGTAAAATAACCGGCTTATTATATATAGCCACTCTTGGCTACATGGATGAGATAGTAAGACATGGAAAAACAAAAATGGTGGCAGCTAGTGGGTTCAAGTCTTCAAGGGCCTAGCTAGCTATAGGCGTCCTCCAAGGTAAAAAGTACTCGTACTAGTACTACTAAGTATACTACTAGTAAAACAATGAAAGAGAAGGCGAGAGGGTTAAAAATGGAATACCTGGGTAGATGGTGACGGCCCGATCGTGGTAGATTGTGTGACCATGTTGCACATCACTGGTACCATGGGTAACAACTGCTAAGATAGTTGACCCCAATATGCCAAAGTCAGCTACAAGGTTCCAGGTTAGACCGAATCGCTGATGCAAATGCACATCCAGGATCGGCGATCTTATTTTGACCGGGGATGGTGGTCCTGCAAAATAATGGAGTACCGTTAGGGATGCAAATGATGGTTTGTGCATTCCGTTTGTAATCTCCCGTGCATCAGTAGGATGGCAACCAGATGAAACAAGTCCCCTGGCTTGTCACCGCGAAGATGCGGCCTAGATGGTGCATGGCGTCTTCCAACGTGTAGGGGTACAAATCTGCCGCCACCAACATGCGCTAGCCTCTGCCGTTACTGCCTCTTGCATTGATCGCAATCCTTATGTGGAACACCGCGATGAGATAGTAATCGTCGTAGCCGCGTCGCGTTGTCGGCGGGTCCGCAATTGCTATCTTCTTCAATCTCATGTAGGCATCATCATACATATTCAAGCCCAGCCAGTCCGGAAGGCCGATCCCAATGGTGGAGAAGGGTCTACGAACGGCCGCCTTCTTTGTGGATGTTGTGCAAAATGATGGTGGTATCCGGCCGGAGGTATGCAAGCCAATCTTCGTTGGCACCGACCCAGACCTATATATAAGACGGTGGGCAACGGAGAAATTACTGGATGGAAATGGAATAATTAAGTACTACATGATCAAACTCCATTACTGACCTGCTCATCGGACAAAATCCGACTACCTCTCAACGTCGGCAACTCTAGCGAAGTCAACGTGCAACCATGGCCAGGGAGCGGTGGACTGTTTGAAGGATTGTCCCATAGAAGAACCTTCTCCTCGAGGACGCATGGAAGACCAACAAGCATGGCCTTTTCTCAAGCCTGTTTAAGCATTGTCTTGAAAAAGTTGGTGCAGGAAGCACCGAGTCTTGCGGCGGTGAGGACGTCGGAGCGGCGTGCGATTTCTCCCAGAGGATCATAATCCAAGGTCTCCCAGCCCCGACGAGGAGGAGAACCGCCTAGCGAATCCATGGGAGAAGCGACAAACTGCCTTCTCTTCGGCGGGAGGGGAACTGGCGAGGAGGAGATAAGAGCGTAGTAACCGCAGGGCCTCGTCCCTTCCAACTGTAGATCGTTCCTCAGCAAAGGGTGAGGCTATTATTTACTACTAGTACTAGCATTATGGAACGTTATGGGATTGCATTATACTGTAAATAATAGCACTAGTAAGAAATTTTTGGCACTAGGTAGTAGTTTTTGGCGTGGATTAAGAAATTTTGGGTATGTTTTTGCCATTTTTTGTACACACCAACTAGTGTCAAATAACGTCTTACATTATGTGATGGAGGAGTACGTACTCGTACTGTAGTAGTGCTAGTACTACTTTTCTCAACTAGTAGTGTGATGTACTGTACTTCTAGTCTAGTCTAGTATAGTGCACCAGTTTTGAACTCTTGAATCTCAGGGCCAAGGAGCTACAGTTGGAAGTGGAGGGTACTATTGTTCTCTAGAACCATCACTGTACTATCAATGCAGGGGAAGTACACCTGCGGATTGGCCTATTGGGTACTCTCGGTGCTCTATTCAGCCGCTCCTCTCACATAGCTGGCCTACTCAGTCGCTCCTCTCACGCACACACTAGCAGCCTGTTTATCAGCGACGGTTACTGCGGGGGCAGAAAATTTGAGTTATTTGATACAGCGAGACTAGGCTTTTCGCTTCCATTTGTTAGTAGTTCCTTCTTTATGAATGAAATGAAGCAAAGCTTTTGCCTCCGTTTAAAAAAAACAGGTCAAGATGAATTTCTTTTATAGTAGAGCCGATAATGGAGTGAAGTCCATGCGGGCAACGCCACAAGCTATATAGTAGTAGAGCACTTTACGTACAGAGCCATATTGCATAGTTCCCAATGCCCCGCCAGGCTTTTCCGGCTCCTCGGGCTTAATTGGGAGGCGCTAGTTTAAATATGCTAATAGCTGATCAGGAAGCTGCAAGCGAGGTGTGGTTAGGGCGAGCACGCGAGCCACGGGATGCTGGGAAGGAAAACCCGTTCACGTGGCTAGGCTGTCCGAAGGCACCCAGTTGTGGGGCCGCCGCGTCTGCTTGAATTCAAAACTCAAACTACCCGTGTAAAATATTGGCTCATGGCGAAGTGTAGTAGTACTATTTGAAAAAAAGTCCGTCAGTCGTCCGGCGGGATCGAACCCACAAAGCGAGGTATACACTCCCGACCACTAGTAGTACTCGTTGAGTACAACGCAACCTAGAATACGCCTTTTGTAAGCTAGTAAATGCGTACATTGTTCCTTACAAGAAACCCCTAATAATGCAAGAAACCACTAAAATGCCAAGAAACTACTACCACTTGCATATGTGGCAGACTTACGATAAGACTACCTTATCAACCATTGTACATGCTCTTACCAACAAAAATCCTCGAGTGACCTCCTACCTCCGGCCTGTCCACCTAGTCATCCTCGGCCATGGGACGCAGCTACCGCCGCCGGCAGAAGGCGAGGTCAAAACCGTCCGGCGCTCGCAGCCGCTAGCTAGCCAAGATAGCTCCATCCAGCTGCTTGTCTGCAAGGTTTTCTACCTAGATTGGCACGGCAGAGCGTGGCTTTCTCGCGCGCGCTGCGCTAAGGCCAGCCATCTGGCTCAAGCGAAGGCCAGCGCGGCGGCTTGCTCGCTCGTGAGTCACGCTCGGGCCAGCCTGCCAACCCGTGCGGAGCCCAGAGCGGCGTCCGGCCTGTCTGGCGGAGCAGCGGCCAACTCGCTCATCACCGGCGCCACCGACGAACACGCACCAGTATTGTTTGAAGTAATGTTCAGGAAAAATAATGATTTGAGGGGGAATAACAGGATAGAAGGTCAGATGTGGGTCCCTCGTGTCAACGGTCAAACAAAATGTGTTGGTTTAAGCTGCCTCGTCAGCATGGACGTGTGGGCCAACCCAGTCATAAATGGGTTTAAACGAACCTAATCGGTAGGTGTACTAGGTAGTAGTTTTTGGCGTGGATTAAGAAATTTTGGATATGTTTTTGATATTTTCTGTACAATAGATTCTTCCTAGGGCTGGTTGAAAGTGGTAGTTTTTTGTTAAATACTCTACATATTGTAAGTAGGAGTGAAAGTTAAGCTTTGGAAGCCAATAAGCAAGGCTAGTTACATAGTGCATATGTGTACATGATTGAAAGTAAATATCAACCATGAGTGACTAATATCTTGATGGAAACTCGAAACTATGGAATACTAGGAAAAAATGCATGGTTGGAAATACTAGCAATGTTCATGTCCGTTGCAGCGAATCATAATTAGAATAATACTTATTCACAAACTTGGTACAAAACACTCTAATTTTGATATACATATGTCACTAGAGATATATTATGTTTCAATTAGAATATATTATTCCTTGGGCTATTTTGGTGAGGTCAGGGAGGGATGTGGTTGGATTTAAGATACTAATTATGGGTTTTTCTGCAAATTGGTAGACAAGTGGGATGTTGGTGAGAAAAGGCAACAACTTACCTCACAATCGTTAGATGTAGATCTAATGGTCGGAAACGACGGATGGCAGACACACCAGCATCACCAACTTAGTCTTGTGTAGGAGTACTAGCAAGATCCGTGCATAGCACGGAACATCAAGATGCATTTTTTTATAAAACACTTGTTGCGATTGACCCTTGCGGGAGTAATCCCATGTGTAAAAACTAATGATATCTCGAGAAATATGAGATAAGGTGAAGAGGAGTGGGGTGTGGTGGTGGTTGGTGGTCGGACTGAGCGGAGGCATGGGGATTGATGATGCCGGCATCGGCCACCAGGCCAGTTTGTTCCAGAGGCTTCCTTTCTTAATTGCTCAACAATGAGGTTTGTTGGAGATAAGGATGAACGAGGGAAGTCCTTGTCTGCAAATATGGAGAGGGGTGCGGGTATCTTTTAGTTTAATTTCCATCCATCAGATATAGATCGGACGGTCTATATTACAAGATGGCACACGTACCATCATCACCAACTCGGTTTTTTTATAAGAGAAGAAATATAAGTATGGAGATACAAACGTATTATCGATATTTGCTTCCGTAAACTAGCATCTACATTCTATTCAACGCCTCGACACGCACTAGTAGAAAAGGGGCCTATTGACCCGGTTGGTGAGGGCCTTTAGCCCCGGTTCATGAACCGGGACTAAAGGGTCTGTACTAATACCCTGGCCCTTTAGTCCCGGTTTAATCCAGAACCGGGACTGATGGGCCTCCACGTGGCCTCTTGCTGAGCCACAGCGGGGAGGGCCTTTAGTCGGTTGGTGGCACCAACCGGGACCAATAAACATCCACGTCGGCAACATTTCGTGGCTGGGTGTTTTTTGAAACGGGGGGTTTGGGGCTTTTGGGGGTTAATTTAGGTGTTTCATATATTGTGTTAGCTAGCTAATTAATAGAGAGAAGTGTCCTCTCTTTTGTCCGTGCTTGGTCGACGCCACGTACTATACATACGTATAGAGAGGACTAGCTAGACACGCTAGCTAGCTAGTAAGCAACCGAAGGAAACAGAAGATCGTCATGAACATATATGCATACAGAGGGAAGTGATATCGACCACCGAAGAAGTTCTCGTATATCTATCCGACACTACCGACTACATATATACAATAATTATCTTTTACAAAAATAATCTCCTAACATACGGACGCGTGGTCCACATAGTATTCTTCGTCTTCGGCGATCACGTGGTCAAGAAAGAATGCCGCCAATTCCTCTTGAATTGCTCGCAGGCGATCTGGTGCTAGTAGTTCATCCCGCATCCGAAACATCTAATTTTAAGAAGGGGGTCAATACATATATATATGAATGAATGAAACTCAACACAAATGATGGTAATAAAATAAAATTGTGAATATTGTTATTTACGCACTTCATATTGTTTGTCGAGTAGCCCGCTCACAGTGTCGTGTGGCGGATGGACTCGCAAGCGTAGTATCCACAGAAATCATTCCCTTGTTCCTGCCACAACCACTTTACAAGAAATAGAGGTCAATCAAACTGATAATTAGCAAGCATGTTAAATGGTATTGATGAAACTAGCGCTTGAATCATTAGGAGATGCGTGGAATATGCTACTATAGTACTTACTTTCGGGTGTCCAAATTGCAGCTTCTTCGGCAGTCCCGGAGCTTTTATGGTGAATTTTCTCCAAACCCTGTCATACAAAGAAAACAATTACTTGATATCAGAAATGAACAAAGTTGCTAATATGGTGGATAATGATCGATTTGACTTACTTCTCGAGCATTTCAGTCATGTCCGCATACTCCTTGGGATCTTTTCGTCTCGAGTCTAAGACAGTTACTACTCCCTGCTCAAGCTTAATCTCTAGGAGAATATAGTGGAACCTGCGAACGCATGCATAACTCATCAATTACATTACTATAACCTGGACTAATAAGGGAAACTGAATATGCCACAAGACAGTAACACGCACTTGAAATTGTAAGGAAAGAGTATTATATCCTTGTGTTCATTTATTCCGAACGATTGTAGCAAGTTGGCCTCGGTATTTTCGGCATGAAATTCAACCTCAGTTGCATCTATGAGATTTGTGTTAATGAACCCAATGGAACCCACTTGTCTTTTCTTCAATTCGGCGATCTTCGATCTGCATAATATAGTGAGGATAATTATAAATACATGCAATGAAAGAGCTGAGTTATATAGAGAGACTTAATGACAGAAGTAGTACTACTTACGAGACGATAGCAGGTGACCGTTGCTTTATCGAGGGCCAATTGATTGAAAACTGATAGAACTCCTCAAATTGAATAGGCAACAGTTCAATTCCAACGAGGTCATGCTCCTTTTTAACTCTCACATACAAAGTACTCCTCCCCTCAGACTCTCTGCAGGTTTTCATGTACCGATCATGCAATCTTCGCATCATCGTTGATAGAGAGCTTTCATCTTTAACGAGAGGCTTCCCGTACTCGTATCTTTGTATCTGCACCTCCAAGAAATCATAAAGTACATCGTCGGGCAGGTAATCTTCAGGATTGCCATAACCGGGCACCATCCTCGGATCGACGATGTCGCTAGCAAGCACCTTGAGCGGGGGGCACGATTGCTTCGCTTGTTTGCCGAGCTCGGCAATTTGTTTCCCAGCTCGTCGTTCTTTCATTCTTTCAATCTTTGATCACTTTTAGTACTTCCCGACCTCTCCGCTTCGCCAAATGCCTTTCCAATAATGCGCTCATAGTTGCCTTTCGGCGGAGACTTGGGTGGTTTTGTCAGGGCAGCCAGTCGCTTCACATTCACGAATCTACCTTCTCCTCCGGAGGTGGATGTCTCTTCTTTCAACCCTTCAAACCAGTCATGCACTTGGTCTGCGCGATCTTCGCGTTTTCCTCGTCGGTCCTCTCGTCACGGTAACTTCTCCGGATTCTTGAGAGAAGGACCGAATCAGATCTCCTCCCGCCTTTGGCTGTACTGCTAGACGCCGCAGAGCAGAAGGAGTGGATGTCTTCTTTCCTTTCTTCTGGCGGAGGAGAAGGACTACGACGCGCGGAGCAGCCGGAGCGGCGGCGGGTCTCTTCCGCCCTTGCCGACGAGGCGGAGAAGGAGGAGGCTGGCTGCTCGGCGCGCCGGTGCAGGCGGAGAAGGAGGCGGAGTGCCGCCACGCGCCGGAGAAGGAGCCGGCCGAGTGCCCTGATCGTCACTCGCCGGAGGAGGAGGCGGTGGAGGAGGCGGAGTGCCCTGACTCGCCGGAGGAGGAGCAGGAGGCGGAGGCGTCCAGTTGGGAAGGTTGATGAGATCCTTCCGCCACAGGCATGGAGTCTTCAGAGCAGAACCCAGCCGATACTCCCCTTCACCGGTAGGGTGGTCAAGCCAGAGGTCCTCAAATCCATCCGTTATTTCATTCACATCACCTTTGCATATCCTTCTGGAATCGGCCGGCAGTGAAAAGATGAGTCGGGTTTAGTAGGATAAACAGAGCCAACGGCCGCCTTGACCTTCAAATTGCTCCATTCCGCCATAAGGTGGCAATTTTGAGACTCCGTGATAGCATCCAAGGGATAGCTGGCAGGAGCCGTCAAGGCATGCTCCGGCTGAAGCAGCTCGTTGGAAGCCATGCTGCTTCTCCGCTGAGATGGCGGGGTAGCTTCGGGGGAAGCTTCGGCAGGTCGTTTGCTGCGATCTGCTGCTTCTCGTTCCTCTAGCCCGATTACCCTCTCGTGCAGCGCCTGCATTTGGCTCTGCTCCAGTTTCTTCCTCCTATGGGTTTTGTAACCACCTGCGTCTGGAAATCCAGCCTTCCACGAAAGGGAGCCTGGCGTGCCTCGTGTCCGTCCAGGGTGCTCAGGATTCCCGAGGGCCATTGTGAGCTCGTCCTTCTCCCTGTCAGGAACGAACTTCCTTTGTTGCGCTGCTTCGATATATTGCTTTAGCCTCTTGACTGGTATGTCCAATTGCTCGTCCGTCCAAATGCACTTCCCTGATACAGGGTCCAAGGTTCCGTCAGCCCCGAAGAACCAAGTCCGGCAACGGTCTAGCCAGTTCATTGTCTCTGGTTCAATCCCCTTATCAAGCAGATCATTCTCAGCCTTGGCCCACTTAGGCCGGGCTATGAGGTAGCCACCTGACCCCGTGCGATGGTGAAGCTTCTTCTTCGCAGCATTTTGCTTGTTTGTCACCGACATCTTTTTACTCTTTTCCGATGTCCTGTGGGCTACAAATGCGGGCCAGTCATCTCTGATCTTCTCATATTTTCCCTTGAATTCTGGTGTCTCTTTTTTATCGACAAACTTATTCTGGTCTTTCTTCCAATGCCTGAATAGCTCTGCCATCTTCTGAAGAACAAAAGACTTGATTAATGGCTCTATAACTGGTTTCTCCGGATCATCCTCTGGCGGTAGGGTGAAATTTGACTTCAGCTCAGTCGAAAGATCATTTTTTTTAGATCATTGACATAATACACCTCAGGCTCTTCGTTCTTAGGCTTATACCATTGCTGGATGCTGATCCGGATCTTGTCCCTAACCAGAACCCCACACTAAGCAACAAATGCCTTCTTTGTCCGGATGGGTTCAATCGGTTGGCCATCACGCGCGATTTCTATGATCTCAAACCTTTCATCTGAGCTCAACTTTTTCTTCGGGCCTCGTCTCTTTACCGAAGTTGTGCTCGATCCGGAGGGCTAGAAAAAGGAAGAAAGACGAGATTTAATTAATATGTGTACATACCAAAACAATGAATGCATCAAATAGCTAGTTAGCACAGGCTTAACTAATATACTCCCTCTGTACCGTTTTATTTGTCGTTGGGCAACTTCAGTACAAATTCTGTAACGCTACAATATTTTCTCAGTTTCCAAATTTACCCCTCCACCTGATCCACTTGCTCGCACCGTTCACTCGCCGCTGGAATCCCTTCCTCGTCGCCTCTCCTCTCCTCTTGGTGGCCGGCCTCTCCTCTCCGTCGCCGCCTTCTCCCTCTCCTCGTCGCCGCCTTCCCCCTCTCCTCGTCGCCGGCCTCTTCCACCGCCCCTTTCTCCCCACCACCCCGCCTTCACTCACACCCCGTAGGTTGAAAAAATTGATTCTTTTTGCGTTAGCGGCGGAGGCGTGGATGTGTAGCGGCGCCAGAGCTGGATACGGGCTACGGGCGTGGATGTGGGCGGCCGACCCAGAGCGGCGGCGGAGCGGGCGGATCTCGACAAGTCTGGCAGCAGAGCGGGCGGCGCGCGCCGAGCCTCAAGCGGAGGCGCACGGGAGGCCGAGGTGGGCAGGTGCCACCGGTGGCGGGACGAGCATCTGGAGCAGGGAGGCGACGCCGAGCTCGGTTGGGGCCTCCTCGGCGACCGCTGCTGGGCGAGGTCTGCCTCAGTCTCTGAGTCCCCGCCATGGTGAGTTGTAATGTATGCCAAGAACTTCTAAGGTGAGCCCTCACTCACTCGGGCGCCGAGTACTCTGCAATCTGGTCCTCTATCGGTAGCTTTTGCAGTAGTTCTTGCAGCGAATATGTATTCCTGTTCAAATCTGAAGCAACACCAAGTAGTACACAAACAAAGAGAATATGTATACACATTCAAATACGAAGCATCTGTATACACAAACTGCAGATTTCTTCCTGTTCCACAACCCAGGCGTTGTAGCTTTGACACAAAGAGAATCATGAGGCATTTTTCTTTTAATTAAACATTTGCAGTAGTATACTTGACTGAATTTAAACACTTGCAGTAGTACTTTGACGAGGCTCGCTTGATCAATCTGGAGCTTAAACACTTGCAGTAGTACTTGCAGTTGTACTTGACTGAATTTAAACACTTACAGTCTTTCTACTGCTGCTTGATCAACTGGAGTACTATGGACTTGATCAGTAGCTGTTTTGGTGTAGCAAGTGCAGAGCTGTAGTACTCCATTTGGTACTCCATTTGGAGACTTTAATCGATCAGATTAGGTACTCCATTTGCTGTAGTACTCAGCTTAACTGAAACTAGTAACATCACTTGAAGCAACTTAAGTCTGAATAATCAAATTCATCATACACTATTACTTGAATCAAAGATCAGATATTCCATTCCAAAGAGCAAGTGTACCAGTATTATTGGAGTAAAAACATTCAGTTAAGTTGTGCAAGAGTGTACTCCGCTTGCTCTTCTCTCTCAATCTTGTCAAGACTGTGTATTTAAATGAACCTTTTGCTGTGTATTTAAATGAAAGGGGAGTATAAATACTGTTTGGTTAAAACCAAGATTCAGTATCTTGAACTACTCCAAAGATTCTTCTCTTCTCTAAATTATGTGTAATTATGGATTATTACACATACTCCTCTTCTCTTCTTTAAATTCTCTTCTTTATTGGAATACTACTCTTCTCTTCTCTAAATACTCTTCTCTTCTCTTCTCTAAATTCACTCCTCTCCTCTACTACTACTCTCCTACTCAAAAATCAAATGATCATACAAATGGATTATTATGGATTATGGAGTATCGAGAGTGATCATACAAATGGAGTAGTAGAAATACACACATCTGAATGGAGTATGGAGTAAAAATATATGGAGTAAAAAATACATGGAGTAAAAATATATGGAGTAAAAATTTAAATGGAGTTACACATACAAGTGGAGTTAGACATACTCCAACATACTCCACACAAACAACATACTCCAACATACTCAAGTATGGATTATTACAAACATGACAAGCATCACAACCTCATCACAAGCATCACAAGCATCATCATTGGCATTACAACCTCATCGCAAGCATCATCACTAGCATCACAGCCTCATCACAAGCATCACAAGCATCATCACTGGCATCACAGCCTCGTCGCAAGCATCATCACCGCACCACAGCCTCATCGCAAGCATCATCACTAGCATCACAGCCTCATCGCAAGCATCACAAGCATCATCACTGCATCACAGCCTCATCGCAGCATCATTACTAGCATCACAGCCTCATCGCAAGCATCATCACTAGCATCACAAGCATCATCACTAGCGCATCACAGCCTCATCACGAGCATCATCACTAGCATCACAAGCATCATCACTAGCATCACAACCTCATCACAAGCATTATCACTAGCATCACAAGCATCATCACTAGCATCACAGCCTCATCACCGAACCCTCTCCATTAGCTCTAAGTTGTATAGGGCATTTATGTAAACCTCTTTAGGACATGTTAGTCTTGGAGGTAGCTGCCCATGACCCTCAAGCCTTTCCTTGTTAACATGTGGTATTTTATACCCATTCCCCCGCATGGTTCAGATCTCAGTCATGCACATCTCAGAGTTAGGAAAATTCTGTTGAGCTTGTAAACCTCATAGCCTTCAATTCCTCCAAAACACCTGCAATAAGGTCTTGTAGTGTTTTAGGACTCGCATAATCTGTCAAGGATTGCAGCGAGTTGAAAACCCAAGGTCAAGCACATTCAAATCAGGACTGTTGGCAGGTTGTTGTATTATTCTAATGTCAAGTCCAGTTTTTGCGGCAATACCTAGAAATTCAGGGTCATCCGGCAAGATATGGGGCTTAGCATTATCCTCGCTGAATGTAGATGGTCCGTCCAAGATCACATTCGCCAAACAGCTTGTATCGCTGGCAAGACCTTCTCTATCAGGAACTCCCTCATCACTTTTCTGTCGACCTTTATTGACTTTGTCTCTATTGTACCTCTGGGCCTATTGTCACTTCTCCTCTGAGCAGGAACTTCTTTCACGAATGGCCAGATACCGATTTTCCCAGAGAAGGTAACGTTTCCTTCACTGTCCCACCTTGGCCTAGCTACGGCCGTTAAGAACATCACCTTGCCAATACAGTTGCCATGTATAGGCCTCATAGGCTCTTCCTCCCCATCCAGCAGATAATATGTTCTATTCTTCTTTGTCATGTTAAACCACTTTTCGTCAATATGGACAACATTATGCATAGTCTTGAACTTAGGCCTCGCAGTTGCTGTTGTTGCCTTATCAAGCATCGACAAACAAAATTTCATCCTATCCATCTTATTCTTTTCCTTTAGAGCCGGCTTCACACAGTTTGTATGTCTCCTTATCAAATTCAGCATAAACTTTCTATGAAGTGTGGTAGGGCTACACCCCAGTTGCCAGGCTAGTGACCTAATAGTAGACCTTCTGTTTAATGGGATTGTTAGGATTTTTTCTAGGTTAATGTCCTTAGGCTTTCTTCCACAATTTCCTTTTCTCTGATTGGCAACATCCACCTCTTGACCTTGTTGAATTTGCAACATTGCTTTCCTCCAAATTCTTTGTATATTCCAAACACCCACTCCAAAAAAATTTGCAATGTCTTGCGTATCAGTTCTCTTAAAAGTGCCTCCTCTACTCATACACAGTGTGTCGGGGATATACCCCGCGGTGTAAACCGGCCGGAGGTTAATCCGGCCGGACTTGGCGGTTTCTTTGAGACACCGCTGAGACTTGGCGGTTCACGACTCATTGGTAATCCGGCAGGCGGGTGCGAGGAACGACAAGACCTGGTGGCCCAACGGGCGGTTCATGAAGGCCGGTTCATACTATGGTGGGCCGGTTTAAGAGGAAAGGAATAAGGAACATTTGTCTTACAAGGATTTAAGACCTGGACTTGTATCCGGTTTGTATTAGAGATAGACTAGTCCTAATCCTAATAGGACTCCACATGTAACCCGCCCCTTCAACATATATAAGGAGGGGCAGGGCTCCCCAAAGGGGGAGAAGCTACAAGCAAGAAGAAACAATCTTAGGGCTAGACACAAAGAGGAGAGCCGGTTTACGGCGACTCCCTCGTGATGATAATGAGACCTAGCCTCAAACAGCATGTAGGGTTTTACCGGATGATGTTTCCCGGGGCCCGAAGCTGTCTAAATCCATGTCTTGTGTTGCGTCTCTCGATTCCGCCAACCCTCTCAAGCTACCACATAGATCGCTGGCCTCGCGACTAAGTCCTGACACTAAGGACATCTGACGTGACAATTCCACGACAGTTGGCGCCCACCGTGGGGCCTGCGCACGGTGGTGTTGAATTCTTGAAGGGATTTCTTCAGGGGTCAAGAAGTTCGCAATGTACCGGATGGAGAAAAGCCGCGAAGATAACATCATCAACAAACAGTGAAAGCGATGCATCAAGAGAAAATTAGGGTTGTGATGCGCCAAAGACACGCGACCGTGAGGATCCGTCGAATCCGGTTAAATTCGCGGGGCATTGCATATCAAGTCCCGCGTCCGACATCAATTGATACGGGTACAAGTCGCCAAGACCGACAAAATTTCTGCAGTCCGATCCGCCAAGTTGCGCAAAAGTTTCGCTATAGGGTTTCGTGCTCAAGCCCGATGAAATCAGGTGCTATTTCGCTAAAATACAAGAGTACTAGTCCCGAACACTTTGTGCCTTTTTCGCCCTACGTGAGATCCACTCAAGGCTGACCAGAATATTAGTACGTAGATGCTCACGGAAGATTTTAGGAGACAGATCGATTGTTACATCAAAAGCCGCATGCGAGTCACCCTCATAGGAAGAAGACAAAATCACCGCAGTTTTGGAAGTGGATGAAGCCGGGGAATCAGTTTACGCCTCCGCCTCGCCACCGGGCCCGCGTCATCGGGCCGCGCCGCTTGCCATCGCCTCCCTTTTCAAGCAGCGGAGAGTCGCTGTCGCCTCGATTCACGTGGTGGCTGAGTCGTTGAGCCGCCCTGCCTTTCTCTGCGTCCGAGTCGCTGCATTACCGCCCCGCGATGCCAAACCACCGCTGCTGTGTTCATCACCGATCTACCTGCTTGCTGGTTCCGCCTCTTCGCTGCACTACCGCCGCGTTTAACCCATTGTTGTCAGGGGAATAAAGGACGAGCCGTCCGAGTGCTGACTTCCATCCACCTGCAGCTTCAAGACCTGAAGGAATTGGTGCTGTTGTTATTTTTTCCAATGGTGGAGACTAGTCAAATCCAAGTACTGCTAGTACTCGGTCACGTGATTACGTGAAGCTGCAATCAATTAAAAAAAAAAGGGCGTCAAGGCTAGCCACAAGAAAAATCGAGCCAAAGCAAAAACCACCAGGACTATTATTTGTTACAAAGGTGTCGCAAAGGGACGTGCGCCAATATTATTTTCTGCACTAGCGCGGACGAGAGAGTCGTCACCCCCGCTACATTAACGCACGCGGTTGACTCGCTGCTCGTGCCGCGGGTCGATTCGCACGCTGCTCTGCGCTGCTTCCAACGCGGGCGTCGACTCACTTTCGTCGTGGCCGGCTTACAGCACCGCGGTCGACTCTTCCGTCCGCACCAGCTTACAATGCCGCAGCCGACTCATTTTACTATCCGGACGAGTCAGGTGATATCCATCTAAAATATATTTTATTAGTGCATATTATTTTTATCAAAGAGCAGTTTATCTTTGCCTTGGTCTGCAATATTGTATGCAGGACAATTATTCATTATAAACGTGGTTTATACCATGGGTACGAAACACGCGCTGGCAACGTCCTGCCCGGTGTTCGTCCGTGCCACATTACACGGTGAATGGACGCGTGCAAGATGCCGCCCTTACGGCCCGGTTTACATCAGCTTGCCGGGACCGAGCCTGCGTTTGACTCGCCCGTCCGAACCGGTTTACAACACCGTGTCCGGTTCATCTGTCCAAGCCACCTCTAATACTGTGGACGTCTCTACCGTCCATATATTGCGGCCTGGTCTACATCAACATACCAGGCCGCACCTATCTGCATGAGCAAGTCACAGCTTGGGTAGCCCGGTTTTTCTTTCAACAAATTGGAGGCAAATTATCATCAACCGCCGTCTGCATTGGATGGCTCAATGGAGAGGCACACAAGTCGCCGCCACTACAGTTTGGTTAAACTTCAAAGAGCCAGTTGGAAGGAACCATTGGCCGAGTTGCTGACACGGCTCATACATGATCATTTATAACCCGCCGCAGTCACCTCAAACTTCTGTGGATTCACATCGTGCTATCAACACCAATGATATACAAGTTATGCCGGTTTATATCACGGTCAAACATGGAGAATCTCAAGCCAACTCCTCGAGTCACCTTTGAGACTCGGGGCTACGATGACATAACTCAGCAAATCTTGCCAGTTTCAGCAAAGTTAAAAACCTCAAGACGATGGAGGGAAAGATAACCCGGTCCCGGAGGCTACTGTTATATTGATGAAAATTTAAAGGCTGTCAGAAAATTTCCGGCTTAGAAAGTACATAACAGTTACAAAATCCCGGCTCAATGAAGAAGTTCCGGGTCATCAGAAAGGATTCCGGTTCAAAATCTGGCTAAAGGGAAGTCAGTCTCACTGAAGCTCTCAAATATCCAGTTTACAATCCGGTTCAAGGGAAATCTGTTCTCTCACAAAGCTCTGAAACTCTCAAATCCGGTTTAAAAATGTCCGGTTCAAAAAGGAATTAACTTCTCGCAAGCTCGAGTTTAAAGGCCGTCAGAAAATTTCTGGCTAAAAATAAAGATTCCGGTTTAAAAGCCGGTTCAAGGGAAAGATGTCTCCCACAAAAGCTTTGAAGCTCTCGATATCCGGTTCAAAATCCCGGTTCAAGAAGGATTTGTCTCTTAAAATAAGTTAAAAGGTGCCAAAGAGGACCTGCTGCCATGATGCGCGATTCAAACATGGGTATCATGCCTTATTGGCTTATCATATTATTGATCACTTGGGGGCTTGGTCGTATCCGAACCATAGCCACGCCTCTTGATCGGCCTAGTGCCACAACATCACTTGGGGGCTTGGTCGTGTCCGAACCAATGCAACACCTTTTGATAGGCGAAAGCCACCAGATCACTTGGGGACATGGTCAAGTCTCGAACCAGTCCACGCCTCTTGATCGCCTAAGGCCATAGAGTCACTTGGGGCTTGGTCGAACCCAACCATTGCCATGCCACTTGATCGGCATAATGCCACGGTTTCAGCTTGGGGACCTGGCTGACTTGAACCATAGCTACACCTTATTGGGAGCTTGGTCGTGTCCGACCATGGTAACACCATCTGATCGGCTCAGTAAAGCCTCTTTTTTTTTGCAAACGGTCTTATCATTGCCTTTGCTTCCATATTTTTTCATAACTGTTATTTGGTTTTTGTTGCGTTTTTAAACCGACATTGTTAATCCGTTTCAAACTGTCAATTACAAATTGGACGAACACGGTCAAATCCTAATCCGGAGACTATCTGTCCGGTTTGATTTTATGTTACCATCTTATTATGGAGTAAACCGGTGTTCATTAACCCGGCTTGACTTTCAATTACAAATTGTCAGTACATGATCAAATCATAATCCGGAGACTATCCACCCGGTCTGGTTTGACTACGATTCGCTAGTATTATATATGGTTAAACCGGTGTTTATCACAACCCGGTACGGTTTTATCATAAACCGACACAAGATGAAAGGAGTTATCATTACTCAAGATTGGGGTTATCACCCTTACTACAAAAATTGGTAAACCAATGATGTGATTCAATGTCACGGTATGATATATTTCATTGATTATTCTTAAAGTGCAGCCTAGGTTATAAACCTGGGTTATATGTTGGGTATTATGACCCGTCCGTGGTAAACCGCCAGACACTTTAAACTTGTTGTATGCAGAGACAGGTTGAATAAAGCATGATGATCAATTATCCGGTGTTTATTAAACTGGCCTGGCTTTAAGACGATAAGTCGCCAAGATATGATGAGAAATTATCCGTGTTTGTTAACCCGGCCTGGTTTTGGACTATAAGTCGCCAAGACATATTTGGATTGCGCCATTGGAATCATGCGCCATAAATCATTGGACTATATTATTCAAATCTTCAAATAGCCAACATGGCTAGATTTTTATTATGGTTATCAATAACCAATATTATGATTGAGGTTTTCAAAGTCGCAAACAAGAATGGCTATTATTTCATCAATGGGTATGATTTATTCTACAATGGAGGAATAGTCCCGAGTTGTTTGCAGCTTATGACTCGGCACTTGGGGGCTACATTATTTAAGTTGAGATTATATCAATATGCAAGTCTCATGTCGCTGCAAGCATGCACCATGACACTTGGGGCTAATGCAAAGTAATTTTTGCTCATATTATTGAAGACCCGACTCATCACATTATAATGAGTCGGCCCTTGGGGCTACCAATCGCTCCCCATCAACAGTTGAAGGTACAAAGCTTTTTATTCAATATATTGAAGGGTCCACTGCTCAGTTGGTAAAGCACAAGGCTCTTAACCTTGTGGACGTGGATTCAAGTCCCATGATGGGGGTTACATCATATGATGTTATTTTCATTGAAGTATATATTAAGTCCCAGCTCAATATTATCTTCTTGAGCGGCCCTTGGGGGCTACACATCATTGCTCAAATCTACACGATTATACCTACAAAGTCCCTGCTCATTATTGCATAATGACCCGCCCTTGGGGGCTACACTGCTTGAAGTTTTTATGAGTATAAGATAATTATAAGTCCTGTGTTGCTGCAAGCATGACAACCCGACACTTGGGGGCTACATAGTATGGAGTATTCAGTTTTACTAGTCACCGGGGATGAACAACATGGATTTCTTTGAAAGTGGCAGTATTTATATTGAAGCAAAGTCTTAAGCCACCACTTTGTTCTACTCAAAGACTTGGGGGCTACAGGTATTATATTATTATCGAAGAAATATTTTCAAATTCTCTGATTGAGCAAACTAGGTTGACCCGGCGTCACCAATCATTATGACCCTGTGGCTGCAACCCGGCGTTGGCAACAATCATGAACCGGTGTCTGCAGCAATCATGACTCAAAATTATCAAGTTTTTATAACCCGACAGTCTTTGGCAATGATAAAACCGGCAAGTTCTGCATCTTCAAACCAGTTGAATATCAGATGAGTATTTCAAGACCAATATTTCTTAAACCGACGTTTTGGAAGCCGACTCAAGTGGATTATTCTTCACAATATTTTTTCTATAAGAAGCCAACATCAGCAATTTGAGTATGAAGCTGGTTATTAACCCATATTTTCTAGGAGGAAATGACAAGGGACTTAAGGACGATCAGGTGCCGGTCTATAAGAATTCTTAACCCGGAGCACAACCTGCCAAATTTGTTCTGTGTTTATTTTGCAGCATAAGTTTACCATGGATAAATCCAAGCTAAACTTGGGGCTAATGTCGGGATATACCCATGGTGTAAACCGCCGAGGTTAATCCGCCGGACTTGGCGGTTTCTTTGAGACACCGCCGAGACTTGGCGGTTCACGACTCATTGGTAATCCGGCAAAGGGTGCGAGGAACGATAAGACCTGGTGGCCCAACAGGCGGTTCATGAAGGCCGTTCATACTATGGTGGGCGGTTTAAGAGGAAAGGAATAAGGAACATTTGTCTTACAAGGAGTTAAGACCTGGACTTGTATCCGGTTTGTATTAGAGATAGACTAGTCCTAATCCTAATAGGACTCCACATGTAACCCGCCCTTCAACATATATAAGGAGGGGCAGGGCTCTAAAGGGGAGAAGCTACAAGCAAGAAGAAACAATCTTAGGGCTAGACACAAAGAGGAGAGCCGGTTTACTGGCGACTCCTCGTGATGATAATGAGACCTAGCCTCAAACAGCATGTAGGGTTTTACCGGATGATGTTTCCGGGGCCTGCTGTCTAAATCCATGTCTTGTGTTGCGTCTCTCGATTCCGCTCAACCCCTCTCAAGCTACCACATAGATGCGTTGGCCTCGCGACTAAGTCCTGACACTAAGGACATCTGACGTGACAATTCCACGACACAGTGTATGCAATGCTACATAAGCAGCAAATTTTTGCTGGTCATTGAGGGTTTTATTTTTTCTGCCAACTTGCCCAACACCTGCACCAAGACATACAACAAAGAAATTATGAAATGATCAAGTGATGAAATGATCAACTGTAACCGTACCTGGATTTTGAACAATTTCATCTCCTTCCATTCCATCTTCCGCATCTCCTTCCATTTCATTTTCTACATCTTCATCCATTTCGTCCCACATCTTCTGCAGTGGAGTGAAGTTGAGGTCTGGAGATCCATTTTGTCCTCAAGATATGAATACGCAAGAAGAAGAAGTTGAGGTCCAGGGAGGTCTGTGAGATCCATTTAGGATAGCTGAATTTACGATGAGTCAAAGCTTTGTTGTACAGCAATTCAAATAAACATGAATTTACAGAGTCAAATTGTTGATGTACAACATGAATTTGGAGTAGTCAATTCTTTGGACCAATTACAGCAAATTACAGTACTAAGGTGCTCTTGAGATGACTACACCGCTGTCAATTCAAATAAACCTGAATTTACATGAGGATGAATGAATTTGGAGTGGTCGATTCTTTGGACCAATTACAACAAATTACAAGATCTTGAGGTGCTGTTGAGATGATTACACTGCTGTCAATTCAAATAAACCTGAATTGACTTTGCCAGTGTTGTATTTGTCCCTTGGATTATTTGCAAATTTTATGTAGTCAAGCTTGCAAATTGGATTTGCTGTAGTCAACCTATTACATTTGCCTGTTCGAAATTCAGTTAATTTGCTACTCCTTTGCAAGAGGTAGATGTAAATGTTCAGATGTTAATTCAGTTAATTTATATGCACCTAAATTTGTACTATGAACAGGAGTAGATAGCCAAGTACAGTACTAAGTTTTCTTGGATTACAAGTGTACTGAATTTATATAACTCCATATGCAGTCTTCTTAACTGCAGATTTGGCAGCTCCACTAAATAACTAATGTAACTTAATTTTTTTTTTCATATGAGAACTTAGTCCATAAAGTTACTCCCAATTTCTCGTCAAATTACTCCTAGTGTTGACATCGTTGACTCGTAGTGTTCACACTACGACAACAACCTGTTAAAATGACACTGACAACAACAGTTTGGAGTACACCCATTTGGTTTAATTTAAATGCACAAAAATTATGATGAGAAAGAAGAAGAAGACAGGTTGCTTTTGTTATGAGTAGAAATTAAATGGAGTACACTGTGACAACAACAATGAAGAAGACATGTTTAATTCAAATTTATTGTGACAACAACACTGAATTAGGAGTACAAGATGCCATGAGGAGTAAAAATTGAGTAGCCCACCTAGATCTGCTGATTTGTCAATTGATCCTGTGTACTTGATCTTGCTCTTGTTGATTTGTCAATTTCACACTAATGATCTTGTTGTTGCTGATGTTCACACAATTGACCCAAAGTCTTCTTAACTGCAGATTTGTACTCCAAGTCTCCAATAGAGACTGTTGATGGCGCTGGCTTCAGACTCCAACACGCATCGTGGGAATCAACTTATCGCTCCTGTGCATGAATCCGAGAACCAGGGTGGAGAACCAAGATCTACTCCAAAGATAGACTCAGCGATCAACACAGATCGCAGGACTGCCAAGTGAGGAAGAGGTCAATTGAGCGACGGGTCGACCTGGCTGCTCACCGACGAGGTCAATTGGCCGGATCAGAGCTCCAGGCATGAATCAAGGAGGGCGTCGGGTTGCGCTGCTGCTGCTGCTGGTCAAGGAGGGAGGAGCCTGCAGGCGGTCTGACAGTGCGGAGTCATGGTGGCTAGAGGCTGTGGCGGACGGCGAGGAGATGGCAGGGACGGACCTTGGGTTCTCGATTGAGCGGGGAAGGCGGTGGCGAGGAGCTGCGGCAAGCGGGCGGACGCCGAGCTGCAGTGGAGGGCGGAGCCTGGCGAAGGGGAGAAGCGACGAGGAAGACGACGATCCCAGCGAAAGTGTTTTTTCAAATTGGGGGTAGTTTGGTCCTTTTTCTCCTTTTCACCTGGTCGGAGAATTTCCCCAACGACAAATAAATCGGTACAGAGGGAGTATATACCTGGCCAGACTCAGTTCGGTGATCACCGGAGCAGTCCTCACGGTCTACTTCTTCACCCTCTCCTTCTTCCACCGGCATTGGGTCATCGGAGCCATCATAAGCATAGCCAGCTGCTTCTTCACCCTCTCCTTCCAGACCATCGGTGTCGTTGAGATACATCAGCGAGCTGAGGGCATCACTTCCTTCTGCGATTATGTGCCTCAACAATGCTTCTGCTGCTTCGTCTCGGGGCGGGGTGTCCATACTTTCTACAAATATTTACAACATGGCAAATTATTATTCAAACATGACAGATATGGATATATTAGTGGCAAACGTAGAACTAGCTAGCTAATCACAATAAGGAATCATATTAATTAGTGGCCTCGACGCTGCTTCTCTAGGGTTTCGGGTGGCCTCGACAACGCTTCAAGGGTTAGGGGTGGCCTCGAGAACGCTTCAAGGAGGGGGTAATATCGACCCCCCCCCCCCCACACACGTGTTGAAGCTATCGGGAGGGGGTATATCGACAACAACAACGATGACACTACATCTATGTCCCACAAGTGACGTGGGCATCGACGCCCGCGTCACTTGTGGGACGTGGATGTTGTGTACGACACCGACGGCCACATGTATCTCACACCGACGATACTTGCTATTTAATTAGGGCTTCCTCTACCGCTCAGCGACCCTCGACGACTCTCGTTCCCGATAAAAAAAAGAGGAAGAAGAAGAAAAAAAATAGGAGAAGAAAGAATAGAGGAGAAGAACTCCTCTATTCTTTCTTCTCCTCTTTTTTTTCTTCTTCCTCTTCTTTTTTTTATCAACGGGTTGAGGATCGTCCAGGGGTCGAGGATCGCCGAGTGGTCGAGGGTCAAGGGGTCGAGGATCGCCGAGCGGTCGAGAGGTTGCCTAGTGTCAAAGGATTCAACAAAACCATGTCTTCATCATTAGGCTAGTAATGTGTGCATGATGGTGCAAGCTCTCCAAAATTATTTTGAACGGAGTCCCAGATAGGATAATTAAGCTTGTTGGTACAAAGTTCAGCAAGAACCTTCAATATCGTTATTTGGAAGGCCTTTGCTGAAATTGCATAAAAGGCAAATTATCCTATCCGGACTCCATTCGAGAATAACTTTGAGGACTTCTACCATCATGCCCTCGTTACTTCGCTAATGATGAAGCCATGGATTTCTTCAATACTTTGACACTACGAAACCTCTCTCGACCCCTTGAACCCTCGACGACCCTGGAACCCTCGAACCCTCGACCCTAAAACCCTCGACCCTTGACCCCTTAACGACCCTCGACCCTCTACCCTAGTTCCCGACCCTCGACCCCTCGGCGATCCTCGACACCCTCGTTCCCGATAAAAATTAAGAAGAAGAAGAAGAAGAAGAAGAAAAAGAGGAGAAGAAGAAATGAATAGCTAGAGGAGAAGATCGAAGAAAAAAAAGAAGAAACAAAAGAAGAAAAAAAGAAGAAAAAAAAGAGGAGAAGAAGAAAGGAATAGTGGAGAAGAAGAGAAAATAGAATATTCTATTTTCTCTTCCTTCCACTATTCATTTCTTCTTATCCTCTCTTTTCTTCTTTTTCTTCTTCTTACTTATTTCTCCTCTTCTTTTCCTCTCCTCTTCTTCTTTCTTTCCTCTTCTTATATTTTCTTCTTTCCTATCCTTCTTTTTCTAAAATTGTAACTTTTGCATATATAAAACTTTTCTAAAATTGTAACTATCTATATATGAACAAAAAACTTTCTATGAACCAAAAAAACATCACATACATCACATACACACATACATTATAGCCACATACACATATACATCACATATGAACAAAAAAATAAACTAATAAAAATAAAATAAAACATATTGCAACATATGAACAAAAACATATAGCCACATACATACACATACATTATATATATATATATATATATATATATATATATATATGAAAAAATAAACTAAAAAAACATACATTATACAGCATATACAGAGCATTATACATACATTATATATCTGAAAAAATGCAATGAAAAAAAAATGCAATGCACAAAAAAATGCAAGCACTGATGAACATGAGCCTCGACGGCGGCGGCTCACAACGGGGCGGCCGGCGAGGGTGACGGCGGGCGGCGAGGGCTCGGCGACGACCACGGCGGGCCGGGTAGGGCGTGGCCGGCGACGACGGCGACGGTGGGGCGGTCGTCGTGGGGCGGGCGCGACTGGCGCGCTTCGGGGCGACGACGATGATGGGCGCGGGCGACGACGACGCGTCGGCGGGGCGGCGGGCGGCGTTGGGGCAGCGCTGGCGGCGACGGGCAGGGCGACGACGGCGGCGCATGGACGGCGTCTGGGCGGCGGGCGGCGGCGGGCAGCGGACGGCGCCGATCTGGTAGCCTGTCAGCGTCGATGAGCTCAAGGCGTCGGCGGGCGGGGGCAATCAAGCTGGCGATGTGTTCGTCAAATTTTCCTAAGTGTTGTATATATAGCAAGAGCATTAATGCACCCCTTTAGTCCTGGTTGGTGCCACCAAACAGGACCAAAGGCCTCTTTTCAGCAGCCCAAAGGGCGGGAAGCGGCGGCCTTTGGTCCCGGTTGGTGGCACCAACCGACTAGCAGTGCATTAGTCCTGCTCAGGCACCAACCGGGACTAATGCACCCTTTAGTCCCGGTTGGTGGCACCAACCAGGACCAAAGGCCTTCTGCTGCCCCGCACCCAAAGTTTAGTCCCACCTCGCTAGTTGAGAGGGAGCCGCACCTGTTTATAAGGTGCGGTGCGGCTTACCTCTCGAGCTCCTCTCAAAGCAGGCTGGCCTAACTCGCAATCAGGCTCAGGCCAACTGGCCTTCCGTGGGCCTGAATCTCGCCCATAGGGTTTCTAGTCGATTTAGGACGTGGGGCCCGATGGGTGGCACATTTTTTTGCTTTATTTTTATTTCTTTTTGCTTTTAGTTTTAGAAAAATTATAAACTTTCGTTAGTGCCATTAGTTTTAAAATTTGAAAACACTTTTTTGTTTCCTTTGTTGCTTTATTTATTTTATTTTGTTTCAACTTACAACAAAATACTTATTGTTGCTATTTTTATTTTTTTCAAGTTTTTTGTTTTGTTTTCTGCATTATTTATTTTCTTTTGGTTATTTGCTTTATTTTTAATTCCTTTTGCTTTTAGGTGAGCAAAATTATAAACTTTCTGTTAGTGCTTTTACTTTTAGAAAAATATAAACTTTCTGTTAGTGCCATTAGTTTTAAAATTTGAAAACACTTTTTGTTTTCTTTGTTGCTTTATTTATTTTATTTTGTTTCTACTTACAACAAAATACTTATTGTTGCTATTTTATTTTTTTCAAGTTTTTTGTTTTGTTTTCTGCATTATTTATTTTCTTTTGGTTTTTGCTTTATTTTTAATTCTTTTTGCTTTTAGGTCAGCAAAATTATAAACTTTCTGTTAGTGCCATTTGTTTTAGAACAATTATAAACTTTCTGTTTGTGCCATTAGTTTTATAAAATTTGAATTCTTTGAAATTTGTGTGAATCACAAGTTTGTGAGCTCAACAAGGCGTGAGAGGGACGGGCTTATAAACCGTGTGAGCGCTTCTGGTTGGCGAGGTTTTCAATTCGTAGTTTTCAAATGAACTCTGAAAAGTTGGCATAGCATGTGCATGTACAAAATGGACAATGGTATCATACTAAATCTGTTACAAAGTTGGCATGGTATCATCATAATAGTTGCGGAGAAAGTCTTCACTTTCTCTTCGCTTGTGTCGCTTGCTTATTGCGCCGTAACCATGGATAATCTTCATCGCTTATCGTGATGCTTGGGTCAGCCTTGACTTTGAAGGGGGAATTTCATGAAACTTTTCATACTCTTCGAGACATGTCTGTCTTGCCCTCCACTCCTGTGATGTCCCTTTTCCCGAAAGAACTATGTGGCGCTTTGGCTCATCGTATGATGTATTCGCTTCCTTATATTTTCTTTTCCTCGGTCTGGTAGACATGTCCTTCACATAGATAACCGGTGCCACATCATTGGCTAGGACGAACGGTTCGTCAATGTACCCAAGATTTTTCAGATCCACTGTTGTCATTCCGTACTGTGGGTCTACCTATACCCCGCCTCCTGACAGATTGATCCACTTGCACTTAAACAAAGGGACCTTAAAATCTACTTCGTAGTCAAGTTCCCATATGTCTACTATGTAACCATAATATGTGTCCTTTCCCCTGTCGGTTGCTGCATCAAAGCGGACACCGCTGTTTTGGTTGGTGCTCTTTTCATCTTGGTCAATCGTGTAAAATGTATTCCCATTTATCTCAGATCATTTCCAAATCATTACAGTCGAAGATGGTCCCTGGACAACAAGTACAGCTCATCACAAACAGTGTTGTCACCTCTGAGACGTGTTTCCAACCAACTGCTGAAAGTCCCGATGTGTTCACATGTAATCCAATCGTCGACCGCTCCGGTGTTTGGAGCGCAGATCGTTCTTGTGTTCATCGACATACGGGGTCACCAAGGTAGAGTTCTCAGAGAACTGCGTAGTGTGCTTGAGACCAAGAATATTCGTCCCTGCATATTATTGAGTCCCTTCCAAGCGTTCCTTTTCCAGTCAGTCTCCCCTCATACCGCGATTTAGGGAGACCTATCTTCTTAAGGCCAGGAATGAAGTCAACACAAAACCCGATGACATCCTCTGCTTGATGGCCCATGGAGATGCTTCCTTCGGCCTAAGCGTTACTTAACATATTTCTTTAGGACTCCCATGAACCTCTCAAAGGGTACATATTGTGTAGAAATACGGGCCCCGTAATGACAATCTCGCCGACTAGATGAACTAGGACGTGCGGCCATGATATTGAAGAAGGATGGTGGGAACACCAGCTCGAAACCGACAAGACATTGCGCCACATCACTCCTTAGCGTTGGTACGATTTCTGGATCGATCACCTTCGAGATATTGCATTGAGGAATGCACATAGCTTGACAATGGCTATTCGGACGCTTTTCGGTAGAAGCCCCTCAATGCAACCGAAGCGATTGCGCCATAATCACATGGCAGTCATGAGACTTTAGGTTCGGAACTTTTCTCTTGCATATTTATTATTCCCTTTATATTCGACGAGAAGCCAGTCGGGACCTTCATACTTGAGAAGGCATTCAAAGAAGATTTCTTTCTCTTCTTCGAAAGAGCGTGGCTGGCAGGACCTTCATACTACTTGGAGGCATGCCCTCTTTTTGTGCAAGCGTTGCAGGTCCTCCGTGCCTCGTGTGTATCTTTTGTCTTCCCATACACGCCCAAGAAGCCTAGCAGGTTCACACAAAGGTTCTTCGTCACGTGCATCACGTCGATCAAGAGCGGACCTCTAGGTCTTTCCAAAGAGGGTAGGTCCCAAAATATAGATTTCTTCTTCCACATGGGTGCGTGATTGTCAACGCTATTTGGAACAGCTAGTCCGCCAGACCCTTTCCAAAGATTACGTAAATCATTGACCATAGTAGTACGTGATCACCGATGCGCATGGTGGGCTTCTTCCGTGATCTGCCTCGCCTTTGAAATGCTTGCCTTTCTTTCGACATTGATGGTTGGTCGGAGGAAATCAATGATGGCCCAGGTACACATTCTTCCTGCAGCTTCCCAGGTATATACTATCGGTGTCAAGTAAACAGTGCGTGCATGCGTGGTATCCCTTGTTTGTCTGTCCTGAAAGGTTACTGAGAGCGGGCCAGTCTTTGATGGTCATGAACAGCAACGCCTTTAGGTGAAATTCCTCCTTTTTGTGCTCATCCCACGTACGTACACCGTTTCCATTCCACAGCTGTAAAAGTTCTTCAACTAATGATCTTAGGTACACATCAATGTCGTTGCCGGGTTGCTTAGGGCCTTAGATGAGAACTGGCATCATAATGAACTTCCGCTTCATGCACATCGAAGGAGGAAGGTTATACATACATAGATTCACGGGCCAGGTGTTGTGATTGCTTCTCTGCTCCCCGAAAGGATTAATGCCATCCGTGCTTAAAGCAAACCATACGCCCTTGGGTCCTTTGCAAACTCATCCCAAGATTTCTCTTGATTTTCTCCACGGCGACCCGTCACGGGTGCTCTCAACTTCCGCCTTTCTTACGGTCCTCACTGTGCCATCGCATCAACTTGGCATGCTCTCGCTTCGAACAGACGTTTCGACCATGGTATTATAGGAGCATACCACATCACCTTCGCAGAAGCCTCTTCCGGTAGGCTCGCCGTCAACATCACCGTGGTCATCTCGTCTGATCTTATATCAGCAATGCACCGTGATCTCGGGCATGCGTTCAAATCCTTGTATGCACCGCGGTAGAGGATGCAGATCATTAGGGCATGCATGTATCTTCTCCACCTCCAATCCTAGAGGGCATACGACCTTCTTTGTTGCGTATGTACTGTCGGGCAATTCGTTATCCTTTGGAAGCTTCTTCTTCATTATTTTCAGAGCTTCTCAAATCCTTTATCGAGCACAAGATTCTCTGCCTTCCATTGCAGCAATTCCAAGACGGTACCGAGCTTTGTGTTGCCATCTTCGCAATTGGGGTACAACCCTTTTTTGTGATCCTCTAACATGCGATCAAACTTCATCTTCTCCTTTTGACTTTCACTTTGCGTCCTTGCATCGATAATGACCCGGCGGAGATCATCATCATCGGGCACATCGTCTGGTTCCTCTTGATCTTCAGCAGCTTCGCCCGTCGCAGCACCATCGTGCACATCGTCTGTTTCCTCTTGATGTTCAGTAGCATCACCGTATTATGGGGGCACATAGTTGTCATTGTACTCTTCTTCTTCGCCGTCTTCCATCATAACCCCTATTTCTCCGTGCCTCGTCCAAACATTATAGTGTGGCATGAAACCCTTGTAAAGTAGGTGGGTGTGAAGGATTTTCCGGTCAGAGTAAGACTTTTTATTCCCACATATAGGGCAAGGACAACACATAAAACCATTCTGCTTGCTTGCCTCAGCCACTTCGAGAAAATCATGCACGCCCTTAGTGTACTCGGAGGTGTGTCTGTCACCGTACATCCATTGCCGGTTCATCTGCGTGCATTATATATAATTGAGTGTGTCAAAAATCATTACAGAACATCATGAATAGATAATTAAGTGACCAAATTAATAGAAGTTCATCATCACATAACAACCAAAGTACATACATAGTTCTCATCTAACAACATAAAGCTCTACAGAGCATCTAAATTAATTAAACCATACATTGAAACTATTTAAAACATTTCAATGCGAAAACAAATGCGATCATAATAGCAACCAAGGTAACAACTGATCCAACGGCATAATGATACCAAGCCTCGGTATGAATGGCATATTTTCTAATCTTTCTAATCTTCAAGCGCATTGCATCCATCTTGATCTTGTGATCATCAACGACATCCGCAACATGCAACTCCAATATCATCTTCTCCTCCTCAAGTTTTTTTATTTTTTCCTTCAAGAAATTGTTTTCTTCTTCAACTAAATTTAACCTCTCGACAATATGGTCGGTTGGAATTTCCGGTTCAACAACCTCCTAGATAAATAAAATCTATGTCACGTTGGTCGGCATAATTTCAATAAACAATAAATGAACCAATAGTTATGAAAAGATAATATATACCACATCCAAATCATAGACAGGACGAGGGCCGACGGGGGCAGATACCAAAACCATCGCACTATATAAGATGCAATAATAAAAGTAAGAAAATAATACAAGTATTTATCTAAACATACAAGTAAGAATATTTTTCCTTTCAGAAAGAAGATAACAACAAGAGGCTCACCACGGTGGTGCCGGCGATGAGATCGGCGCGGGTGATCGACGGCGATGAAGACAGGGACGGGGCGTGACGGACCGCTAAACCTAGATAAATATTGAGGAAAATGGAGCTTGGTGGTCGATCTTGGAGAGGAGAAACCTTAAGTAGTGTGGCTCGGGCATTCCATCGAACACCTTGTGTGCATAGGAGGTGAGCTAGAGCACCACCAAGCCCTCTCCCCCTCGGCCAGAAAAAACAGAGCAGTTTGCTCTGCTCTTGCGCGAGGGGCTATATACAGGCAGCACCATTAGCCCCTGTTGGTGGCGTGAATCGGGACTAAAGGGAAGCCTTTGGTCCCGGTTCAAGCCACCAACCGGGGCTAATGGTGGTGGGCCAGGAGCCAGGCCCATTGGTCCTGGTTCGTCCCACCAACCGAGACCAAAAGGTCCGGACGAACCGGGACCAATGGCCCACGTGGCCCGGCCGGCCCCCTGGGCTCACGAACCGGGGCAAATAGCTCCATTGGTCCCGGTTCTGGATTGAACCGGGACTAATGGGCTGAACTGGCCTGGGCCATTGCCCCCTTTTATACTAGTGATGTGGGGCCTTAGCACAATGACTTCTCGACTGTGTAAAACAAAGATTTTCCCGTCGCCGACAAGGAGGGGGTGACGGCGGCGCACTTTTTCGCTTGCTCTAGTCCTAGTAGTCATACTATGTTGTCTAAGCATGTGTAGATTTATTCTTTTTTACATCTCGTGTTCGCCGTACTGCCATGACTGTTGATGAATAGACGGTAAGTTATTCACAGGGAAACCCTTGTTGAGCGTGTTTGTGAGAGAGAGAGAGAGAGAGAGAGAGAGAGAGAGTGTGTGTGTGTGTGCGTGTGTGATATGTTAGAGACTGAGGCAATGATAACAGATTCTTTGTGTCTATGTGTGTGGAGGATAGAGAGAGACATGTACATGGGGCTTTGTGTTGTGTAACGTGGAGACACATATACATAATTAGAGAGTGAGTGTGTGAGATACACATGCGGAAATGGGGAGAGATGAGGATCCAAATAAATGGGTGTTTGTGCGTGTGTGTTTGTGCACGCGTTTGTGTGTGACAGGGAGAGAGTGTATGTGGAGTAGAGAGACCACTAATGATGTAAACCTAGTATAAGGGAAGGGGGAATGGTGTGACATGTGTAGTAGCGAGATAGCACGGGTGCGGGCGGGGGGAGCAGACTATTTGGAAGAGACATCGAGTGTGTGTGTGAGGGGTGTGAGAGCGAGAGAAAGAGAGAGCTAGCGACGGAGAGAGAGAGGAAGAGAGGGGGCGAGAGAGGTCGTTTGTGTCCATAAATGGCGTATAGATAGGGAGACAATGTTGATGTTGTCCAAAATTGGCCTATGAACGGAGACGCAAGGGAAGCGAGTCATCGTGTGTGTGATAGGGACTTCATGAGAGATCTAGAATAGATGGTGTAGAGAACAATGTGCGAAATCGAGAACGATTATACATTAGGGAGCTATGCAAAGAGTCACGACATATATGTATACAGGGAAGGAGCTGGGGCGGGTGCGCATGTGGGAGAGATAGAAAGAGGAGAGTGGTGCACAAGGAGACAAAGTGTGCTTGTTTGCAGTGGGGTGGTGTGTGAGGTGACTGCGCGAGAACCACATAACTAGGGAGATAGACGTTTGGGGGCGACGTTTTGTGTGTATGGGAAATATACACTCTGCATAGTGCGTGTGCTTGGGTAAGAGAGATAGCGGAGACCTAGAGAGTGAGGGAAGAGATGTGTGCATGCCCGAGAGACAAAGTGATAGAGACCTATGTTGGGGTCCGGACTTTACAAGAGAGAGGGTGTTAATGTGCTCGTGTGTTGGTGTTTGGGGAGAGAATGACTCTCTGTGTGTGTGTGTGTGTGTGGGGGGGGGTTGACTTGGATAAAGAGTGAGGTGTCTGTATTTGAGGCACTTTAGCGTAATTGAGATATTGTGCACTCATGGTTGATCAATTTGTTTCACAGTTTGTACTATGAGATAACGATACTTTTGAACATGCGTGATATACCTTGATGTACCAGAATTACAAACCTAAGATTGGAATTTTGGAATTCGACTCCATCATTAGCTTTTGTAATTCATTTAAACGGAGGTACATTTTTTAAGCCGGGATTTCGTGATTTCAAATTCATATATCAAACCTAGAGATATACACATACGGGCATGTTCAAATTTATAATCATCCACTTTATTCATACACATACACATTTTTGCTTTTGTCATCATATTTAGGATAAACACATTTGGAATTTCATTTTAGTTGGACCGTATGATGGTATTTGCTTGTAGTAGCTCAATGATCCATATTTGAATTGAATGGACAATCTAAGTTTCGAGTTGGAGACATTGATTTTCAAAACTTGCACATTTTTTTTTATGCAAAACAAACAAATTGTCGGCCATGATATCATCGTCGGCCGTCGAGAGCAGAATACTTATAATTTTAGGCGCCAAAGCTTTCAAACTTCCGCCACATCGAAATATCACGCTACCAAAGTTTAGCCCTCGACATTCCTGTTTTACCCTGCCACATGAACGGAAAAGGGCTGCTTTGGTAACTCCATTGTTTTCCCCTCTTTGCCCCAACATTCTTCCCCAGAGCCCCTCCCCTTCCCCTCCCCGACCCCCCGACCACGGCAAGCCACGAATCTAGTCCTCCGCCGCAGCGGTGGACCTCACACCCTTGAGATCTACCTTCCGCACCTTGGAACCCCAACTGCCAACTCACCACTTCACCGAGCCGCTTCAGCGATCGGCTTGTCCACCGCTCCAGATCTCCTTGACCGCCATCATGGTCCACCGTACCGGATCTGCTTAATCGGCGCCCTCGTCCACCACAGTGTAGGCCCTTCACTGACTCCCTCGTCCAGCCCTTCGCTTTCCCTTCATACAAGCCCACGTCCGCGCAACAGATCCGCCTCACGAAAGCACTGCATAATGCGCCAAAGCCTTCGCCCATCGCAGACCGGACCCGCTCCACGGACGCCATATTCAACTCCACCAGCCCTGCTTTACTGACGCCGCAGCCTCATCAGGTTATTTCGATTTTTACTCCTTCGGTTTTTCTCTTTATCGTGCAACTGTTCACTTACCACAGATGAGCTTTCTTGTATGTCGGCAGGCGCCGCAACCGTAGCACCGGAGTCGCTTCAGCGACGACGACAGCCGGCCCAAACTCAACCCAACACGAGCACCATCGACGATCCTTAGCTATCAAGTATGACAACGATACCCATACGCCGCCGAGAATTAGGTACTATTATCCAACGGCCGGTGCCTACGTTCACTTTCCTAGCATAAGCACTGCACCTTTGAATTTCTTAAGGGCATCATTCAGTTTTTCATGAGACACGTTATTCTGCTTGCACCTGTAGGGCCATACTTCTGGCAGTGAACATGTTACATGTGCTAAATTACATACCAAAGGCACATATAGTTAATATGATTTAGTTTTGTTCTGATGCCACCTGTTGGTTCCATCAGACTGCTTAATGTTCTCTCTGCTTAATTACACATCAGCAAACTAGCATGTGGTTTCGCTGCTTTTTGTTCGTTTTACCCTACATTTTCTGATGCTATCTATTACATCACTGCTCCGAGCCTCTGTTCATTAATTGTTTGTGTGTTCTTGATCTTCCCGAGTTGCATGACTAATTTGATGTTTCTATTAATTATGGAGCTGCCAACCCCATCAAGCAAAATATTTGTTCTTTTGGGGCTGGCACCTCGAACAAGCATAAAAATAGAGGGAAGCAGATATATTGTCGTGTATGCACACACCCTTCTTTCATTAGTTTAGATGAACCATTGATGATCAATTCGGACCAGTGCATGCGATTAAAATTAATTTTACCTAAATAGATGGTGCAGAATAAACTACAATAACTAGATTTGCAACCACGGGATGCTGACGATATCTTCAAAGAACATTGCAACAGCAGCTAGGCTTCACAGCAACATATGGTAAGCCAGTGTGTTTTAGTACATGTGAAATGTAATGCGAGTGGGCCGCTTTCTTGGCTTGTGCTCTCAACGTGTAATCCTACCGAATTACAAATAGTTCAGTTGTCTTCTTTGCTGTATTGCTTGATTCGAATTGCTTGTTTGTTGTTACGCTATACCTGAGTTGGCCAATATGTTAGCAGTGCCTGCTGTACTATCGTAAAGAAATGCATGCCTATTTCATTCGAGTCCTTAACTTTTTCTCTCAACTTCATCACAAGACTGTCTTCGTAGTTTATATGAGGCCACACTGTTAAGTGCTTTCTCAGATTATTTCAACTGCTTGGATGCCTTGGCAACTTAAATATAGCGGTTGTACACTCCCTTTCAACTAGGGATGTCAATTGGGTCCCGTTTAATCCCGATTAAGTCCACTAGTGGTATGATAGTTCAAAAGAGTTTTTGTTTTTTGAGGAAAATGAACTAGGGAGGTAGCAAAAACTAACTAGATAGGACTGGCGGATGCCGTTTATTTGCCACTTACATCCCTAGTTTCATCTTACCATTTTAATTTCTTTTCGGCTGATGCTGCTTCGAACCATTTAAATATAGTATGCCATGCTCGGCAATAATTCGTCTGTCGTTTACCATGTAAGCTTACTGCGCTGCCTGGATCATACGATAACTATCTCGTACTTATGTCCAGCGGAAACCTTTCACGATGTCGTTCACACTAGGACACAATGTACAACCCCAGAATCTATTTGTGGAAGCAGTGCGCCATCCATGTTACCAGATGGTAGCAGTTCAGAGGCAACACCGTCGGAGAGCAGTCTGAGCACAGATATTATAGTGCTTGAGGCTCTACTAGAGGCAGAAAAAGATGGTGTGGCTGCCATGAATGAGGTATTCTTTATCTTGAGGCTGGAAATTACGGAATTAGCGGCACACATTATGCAAGCAACCCAAGAATTGGAGGAAGTAAGAATGTTGCATTTGAAGACGGAGGAGGTCCTGCTATTTCTGCTATCTGAAGCCCATGGCAATCCCGGTTCTTCTTTAGATACCAGTTGAAATTGTCATTAGATTATTGTACTTGCATGTTGTGTCATGTCTCTGAATGGATTATGTTGCAAGACCCCCTATGTTGTCCATGTGTTGTAATGATCCAAATTTTTTAGGCGAGGTAATCCTCAGTACTTGTATGATTGACATAAGGTGAACTGTTTTTCGTGTGAGCATATTGTATTGGATGAACTAACTGTTTGAATCAGAGTGTATCCAACCTACTGAATTCGAAGATGATGGCATTTCTAAATCATAATCATATATAAAGGTGGAATAAATCTTTGTTGTGGTTTTGAAGAAATAAATAACAAAACGTATAATTACCTGTGGATATTCGTAATCGAATACAAATTGGATTTGAATTTAGTTTGCCAGGTCCCAGGGCAAACGTGAATGCTAATTCTCCCAAGTTTTGAACGAATTCTTGAAGCAAGTGTTTGCGAGATGGAAATTACTGTCTACCCCTGACACTTGACATCCTTATCGACCGGATTTACACTAATGTCGATAGGGGTAGACTAGTAACTTCAATCAGACATGACACGACGGCCTCTGAGCCCATTCAGACACGGTGGGCGCCAAACGTGGGCGGCAAAACAAATTTGATTCAAGCTCGTCCGAAAGACATGTGTCTCTTCCTCCATTTCCCCATTCATACACGGTGGGCGGCAAAACAAACTCTCCTCGTCTGAAATTGATGTAGGCCAATATTTTAAATAGGGGCAGATGTGTAACTTCCATCAGACGTGACACAACCGCCCTACCTGTCAGCCCCGTTCATACACCGTGGGCGCCAACCGTGGGCGGAAAAACACCCTCTCCTCGCCCGAAATAGTTACCGGCAAATATTTGGGAAATGCGAGATTACCGTCCTATACCCAACCGACGCGATGTCCGAAATTTTAAACGGGGGATAAGTTCGTAACTTTCCCCCATTTTCAGAGAAGCGTGTCCCAAAGTTTGAGATCCCCCCTCCCCTCCATTTCCCCATTCATACACCGTCAGTGGCACGACAACCTCCGCACTGCGGCTAGCCTCCTCCGTTCGCCACCCCATCCTCCACCTTGCCGGAGCTGCTACCCCTACCCCGTCGTCCAAGAGATGGACGTCTCTCATCCACGGGTTGGACCAGGATCCTTTCATTGCCTCCTCTTGCTTCATCGGCACCGTCGTCCACCTTGTCGTTGCCGCTCCTACGACCGCCTCGTCCACGGCAACAGGATATATCCCCCGACCCGGCCGTCTGTCGTCTAAAGTCTTCTTCCCCGCCACCGACAGCCATCGCACCTGCAGCTCCCTCAACATATCAGCATAGGCCTACACGGCGTCGCAAGAGAGGTGGTACTCTTCTATATGTGCTTAAGTTATTGATCTCACCCGGAAAATAGATCGTAATTTGTTTACTGTACTTTTCTTGTCTGTACCAAATCGTAGTGGCTAGTTGAAAGCAAACATTGGTTGCGAAGTAGCTTTGTCCGATGTGCACCTTCAGATCCGCCATGGCACGGGCACTATACTCGTAAAGCTTATGGTTTCCCCCCTTTATATTTACTACCATCATCGTAGGTGCTTCGTGTCGTGCTAGCACTGCTCCTCAAGACCTCAACCCAAAGCTTACGTGTTGAAATACGAATCTAATATGATGCTCATATCACTAAAACAGAGAATGTTTAATTGGTCACCTAATGTTCCTATATTCGTTTCGAAAAGCATGTGCGCCACCCACTGGTCCAGCTAGTTCTGCTTTCCTGATTTTTCTCTTGATGCTTAGGGTTTTCCCCTTTTATCTACTCTACTATAATCTGCATAGGTGCTTTCTATCATACTAGCATTACTCCACCCTTCAAGTTAAACAACACAACACTCAGAATTCGAAAGCTTAGTTGTTCAAGTATGATTGTGATATGATACTGATATTAGTTAACTGACACATTTAATTGGTTAGCTAAAGGTCCCACTTGAGTTTCCAAATGTATGTCGCGGCATATAGAGAGACAACATAATTGCATTTCTTTGTCACTTGTTGACCGTACTTTCTTGTCCATACCAAATCTTAATTGTTATTTCAAAGCAAACATCGGTTGCTAACTACCCTTTGCGCGGTTTGCAGCTTCAGATCTGCCATCCCACTGCCACGGTCAACATTGTACTCATCATGCTTATGTTTTCCCCATTTTATGATGACCACAATCAGCCTACGTGGTTCGTGTCGTAATAGCACTGCTCCACCCATCGAGCTAAACAAGCTTAGTTGTATTGAAAGACTTGTAATATCTTCAATTCATATCTGATATTATTGCTGATATTAGTAAAACTGAGAGATGTTTAATTGGTGAGCTAAATGTTCCTACTTTAGTTTCGAAATGCATGTGAGCCACATATGGAGAGACCGGAAAGAATAGTATTTCTCTGCGCTCTGGTTCATCATGGGTGGCCAACCGACATTGTATTGAAAGACTTGTAATATCTTCAATCTGCTTGCTCTTATGCTCTTCTTTAAGATGATACTCTTCTCTTGCAGTCGACTGGTCAGGTCGAGTTGTTCTCCCTTAGTATATTTTGAATCATGTCGTCAGTCGACTTGTTCTTCTTTACTATATGTTGAAGCTATCATCTGGAGTGTCATCACTTCTGGAGCTCTCATATTTTGAGTAGTAGGCCACATTATATTAATGCACACAACAAATTACAGCATGCATGGCATCTTTCTAAAAGAATTGCAGAGATAGCACAAAGGGGTTTACAGGGAGGCAGTATTGGATTAGAATCACTTCTGCATTACAAAGAAAATCTCACTTGTTTTTATGCTTTCATGCATGTCAAAATGAATATGAGAATGGGTGCACGAGAGGAATATTGCGGAACGATCCACTGGCTAACAAACTTGGCATGGTGGAGGATGGCCTATCTTATTCACCCATCAAGGTGCTTGCTCTAACTTTGCAAAGTTGTATTGGTCACACATATTTTGCATCTAACCTCTTGCATTACTTCTACTTTGTTACACCATCTGCTTAGTTTAAGCATCATATATGCCATACCTATCCATTTTCTGTACCTATTCCATGTGTCGTCACACTATGTTTTTCCAGTCAAATGTTGTTCTTTCGTAATAGATGTCCAAAAGGAAGAGGGTGAGTGCAGATCCTCAAGGAGTACAAACTAGGTATTTGGAAAAGGTAGTGATACCTGTTAAATCAGATAGATCAGCAGCCACAGAAAACACGCCCAACTATACCACACTTTACCCCTAATCCAGTGGCCAAACCCCTATTAGAACTGTCGGGAGCCCAGCTTCAAGTATTGTCTATGATATCAATTCAAAATTTGAACTCCTAAATTTCTGCTTGTGCCTTACCTTCTCTCTTGTATGAAAACTAATTTCAGATGAATCTCCTTGCTCAAAGGATCATACGATCTCAAAACAATAATGGGCTTTGCATTGCTCTTGTCAGTACCTCTGTCCCTTTTGCCTTGTAACGTTGTACTTAATTAATTGCTATTTGATTATGTATCATCAGTCTGCACCTGAGCTTCATTATCCTTTGTTTCTTCCAATATTATTTGATCTATATTTACTCTTTGCAAAATGTATAATAATGGCAACGCTTATAAAGAATTTTCTTTGGGGAATTTATTGAATTATCCTTCCATCAACATGGATAAGGGCTTTGTCCAGCCCGTGTTGACATTTAATGTAAGTTCATCCTTCTCAAGCCTTCAAACTTTGTTCTAGTATAGATTTGGATAGGCATCATTTCCTCCACTGCTGTTTCCTTTGCTGTTTACATCTGATTGGATGTTTGCAACAACTACCAGTTTCAAATTGTAGTTGTAAAAACATGTTCCTTATGCAGAACAGATCCATTTATTTGCTTATAAATTGTGAAACTTGTTACGTGTCTCCTTGTTTCTCTTTCATAGTCGTATCTCTTACGCCAGGCAGAACTTTAGGGAAGATAGTGAGCCAAACCATCTTGAGGATAGCGAGATGACCCCAAGGTCCTGTCTTGATGAAGACAGTGAGTTGAGGCTACTCACCAGCAGGTATGAGACAACCTCTGTGCAGTCGCTGCCTCAATCAGTTCGACTTCTTCAGTCTCAACTTAAAGCGGAAAGGCTTGCTTCAGTTCAGCTCCGACTTGAAGTCAAAGATGCAATGAAGATGTCAGAGGACTGCCGTGTGCACCATCATGCCTTAAATCTAGTGTTGATGCATCTATCGTTGACACAACTAAGGTCTACTTAGCTTCTTCAGCTGTTTGGGGGGCCCGACCTGGCCAGGCCTAGTGCCTTCTGAAGTGCTCTCAGTTTTGTATATTCTTTTGTCGGCGCGTTTATTTGCACTGGTGGCGAACTTTGATGCCCAGTGGATGTAATATGTGATAGCCGTGATAGCCTAGCGTAAGTTGCTTGCTTATTTATTTCCTTGTTGTCTTGTTTATTTGTTTGCTTGTAGGCATTGCAGTTCTTTTTCCGCAGTTTGCTAGTGGCTGCAATAACCTATTTTTTAAAACTAGGCTACAATAACCATGGGCTAATATTTACTATAGTGACACTGGGCCTCCTACGGGCTGTAGAAACAGTGGGCCTTCTACGGGCCATATAAACAGTGGGCCTTCTATGGTCCGTAGAAACAATGGGCCTTCAACGGGCTGTAGAAACAATGGACCTTCTACGAGCCGTATCATCAATGGGCCTTGTACGGGTAGTATGATAACATGGGCCAATAATAGGCCGCATTATGGCCGTAAATGGGCTAGAGTTGGAATAGTCCGTTCATGGGCCAACCATAACGGGCCATCGTTAATAGGCTATATTTCATGATGCTATGAAAACGGCCCAACGTATTAACGGACCACAAACGGGCCGACTGTAACCACGGGCTGAATTTGGCCCACAAGCAGAAAATGACAGTAACGGGCCGTAAGTAACCTAATGCTGCAAATGAGCCCAAGAATAAATGGGCCCTCAGAAGGCCGAAAGTTAACTTGGGCTGGAAACGGCCCAACGGAATAACGGGCTGTTAATGGGTATAAAGTGATACACTGTTCATTACAGGCTTGTTTCTCCACGGGCCGTTAATGGGTGTAAAGTGATACACTGTTCATTACAGGCCAGTTTCACCACGGGCCGTTAATAGGCCAAAAGTTACATACGGCCTCATATGGGCCAAAAGACGTCATGGGCCATACATGGGCCGAAAGTGAAAACGGGCTGGAATCATATTGGATGGCCGAGATGACGCTACTAGGCCTAATTCGAATTGGGCGTAACGGGCCTTGGGTTAGTGGGCTGTAAATGGGCTATATGCGAACAGGCCGTTAACACGCTTTCCATGGGCCCGCCCGCCATCTTTTGACCAAGTCAAACGGGCCGGCCTTTTCACAGGAATGAGCCTCTATTAGGCCGTGCCACGTGTCGACGTATAATAGGCGCCTTCTGTCCAATGAGTAGATGTACATGCATGACAAAAAACGTGACCTACTGTGACAAACACGTATCATCACGGATGTGTATTTTTTTTGTAGTGCCTAGTTCGTCTCTTGTATCCGATCTTTGTCTCAAAACCTCAGATTGGTATCTGTGGGTTTCTAGTAGTGTTGATTACTCCTTGTAGTTGATGCTAGTTGGTATAATCAGTGGAAGATTATATGTTCAGATCCTTTATCCACATTAATACCCCTCTGATTATGAACATGAATGTGTATTGTGAGTAGTTACATTTGTTCCTGAGGACATGGGAGAAGTCTTGTTATAAGTAGTCTTGTGAATTTGGTATTCGTTCGATGTTTTGATGAGATGTATGTTGTCTTTCCTCTAGTGGTGTTATGTGAACGTCGACTACATGACACTTCACCATTGTTTGGGCCTAGGGGAAGGCATTGGGAAGTAATAAGTAGGTGATGGATTGCTAGAAGTGACAGAAGCTTAAACCCTAGTTTATGCGTTGCTTCGTAAGGGGCTGATTTGGATCCATATGTTTCATGCCATGGTTAGGTTTACCTTAATTCTTCTTTCGTAGTTGCGGATGCTTGCGAGAGGGGTTAATCATAAGTGGGATGCTTGTCCAAGGAAGGGCAGTACCCAAGCACCGGTCCACCCACATATCAAACTATCAAAGTAACGAACGCGAATCATATGAGCATGATGAAAACTAGCTTGACAATAATTCCCATGTGTCCTCGGGAGCACTTTCCTTTATACAAGAGTTTGTCCAGGCTTGTCCTTCGCTACAAAAAGGATTATTCCACCTTGTTGCACCTTGTTTACTTTTGTTACTTGTTACCCGTTACAAATTACCTTATCACAAAACTATCTGTTACCGATAATTTCAGTGCTTGCAGAGAATATCTTACTGAAAACTGCTTGTCATTTCCTTCTACTCCTCGTTGGGTTCGACACACTTACTTATCTAAAGGACTACGATAGATCCCCTAAACTTGTGGGTCATTGATACGTCTCCATCATATCTATAATTTTTGTTTTTTCCATGTCAATAGTATTCACTTTCATATGCTTTTTGGCAACTTTTTATATTATTTTTGGGACTAACATATTGATCCGATGGCTCAAAGTGCAGTTCCTGTCATTGCATGTTTTATGTTTCACAGAATATCCATATCAAACGGAGTACAAACGGCATAAAAATGGACGGAGCTTATTTTTGGAAAATATGGAAAATTCCGGAAGAAAAATCCACGCAAGACGGTGCCCGAGGTGGTCATGAGGTAGGGGGGCGCGCCTGACCCCCCTGGGCGCGCCCCCTACCCTCGTGAGCCCACCGTAAGGCGGTTGACGCTCTTCTTGTGCCGCAAGAAAGCTAATATTCGGAAAAAAATCACAGCGAAGGTTTCAGGCCAATCGGAGTTACGGATCTCCATATATACGTGAAACGGTGAAACAGAGCCAGAACAGAACGCAGAAACAGAGAGATAGATCCAATCTCGGAGGGGCTCTCACCCCTCCCAAGCCATGGGAGCCAAGGACCAGAGGGGAAACCCTTCTCCCATCTAGGGAGGAGATCAAGGAAGAAGAAGAAGAAGAAGGGGGCCCTCTCCCCCTTGCTTCAGGTGGCACCGGCGCGCTGCCGGGGGCCATCATCATCACCGCGATCTTCACCAACACCACCGTCATCTTCACCAACATCTCCATCACCTTCCCCCCTCTATCTATAGTGGTCCACTCTCCCGCAACTCGCTGTACCCTCTACTTGAACATGGTGCTTTATGATTCATATTATTTTCCGATGATGTGCTGCCATCCTATGATGTCTGAGTAGATTTTCGTTGTCCTATCGGTGATTGATGAATTGCTATGATTGGTTTTAATTGCATGTTTTATTATTGGTGTTGTCCTATTGTGCCCTCCGTGTCGCGCAAGCGTGAGGGATTCCCGCTGTAGGGTTTGCAATATGTTTATGATATCCTTATGGTGGGTGGCGTGAGTGACAGAAGCACAGACCCGAGTAAGTAGGTTGTTTGCGTATGGGATAAAGGGGACTTGATACTTTAATGCTATGGTTGGGTTTTACCTTAATGAATCTTTAGTAGTTGCGGATGCTTGCTAGAGTTCCAATCATAAGTGCATATGATCCAAGTAGAGAAAGTATGTTAGCTTATGCCTCTCCCTCAAATAGAATTGCAATAGTGATTACTGGTCTAGTAACATAGTCAATTTCTTAGGGACAATTCCACAACTCCTACCACCACTTTTCCACACTCGCTATATTTACTTCATTGCTTCTTTATCTAAACAGCCCCTAGTTAATGTTTGCGCTCTCTTTATTTTCTTGCTAGCCTTTCCGAAAACACCTACAAAGTACTTCTAGTTTCATACATGTTCTAGGTAAAGTGAACGTCAAGCGTGGGTAGAGTTGTATCGGTGGTCAATAGAACTTTAGGGAATATTTGTTCTACCTTTAGCTCCTCGTTGGGCTCGACACTCTTACTTATCGAAAACGGTTGTGATCCCCTATACTTGTGGGTTATCAAGACCTTTTTCTGGCGCCGTTGCCGGGGAGTCATAGCGTGGGGTGAATATTCCCGTGTGTGCTTGTTTGCTTTATCACTAAGTAATTTTTATTTGCTGTTCTTAGTTGTTTTCTATCTTTAGTCATGGGTAGGAAACGCAAAATACCAAAAAAATTAGTTGTACCTACTGAACCAATGGTTGAAGAACCACTCAAAATCTATCACACTGCTGAAGCTTATTTCTTGGATCATCTTCGATCCCTATGTGCTCATGCTGAAACCCCAACTAGCTTAGTTGAGGGCAAATCTTTAGATGAGCATGCTTGTTATGTGCGACACCGTATATCTGAAAAAGGGAAACTATTATGGGATCAAATTCAACGTTTACACTGCTATGCTTGGAATTTATGTTGGGAATATGATTTTACTTGTTGTTCTTAAAACCCTAAAAAACACCTTCCCTATCAATGTGAGTTTATTGATAATGGGATCTTATCTTCGTATGCTAAGGGTGTTAGTTACTATGATGTTCAACAAATTGAAGAATTTGTTGCTTGTAAGGGTGCTTTTGAAATTGCTTCTTTGATTGAAAAGTATGATGCTACTCTTTACAAATCTGAAAATTTTGCCATACTTGAATATTGTTATGAGAATTATGCTTCTAATGACTATGTTAAACAATATATCAAGGAGTACTCCGCTGTCCAAGAAGAGATTAATATTTTGCAGGAGCCTATGGAAGAAGAAATTGATCAAACTGTGAGCTCATTGGATGAAAAAGATGAGGAGGAGAGCGAAGAACAAAAGGAGGAAGAGCGGATTGATCACCCGTGCCCACCTTCTAATGAGAGTAACCCTTCAATTCATACATTGTTTAATTTCCCTTCGTGCTTACCGAAGGATGAATGCTATGATGATTGCTATGATGACTGTTATGATCCCTTTGATTATTTTGAAATATCCCTTTTTGATGATGCTTACTATGATTGTGGCCAAGATGCCAATATGAATTATGATTATGGAGATGAACTTGCTATATTTCCTTATGTTAAACATGAAATTGTTGCTATTGCACCCACACATGATAGTCCTATTATCTTTTTGAATTCTCCAAGCTACACTATATCGGAGAAGTTTGCACTTATTAAGGTTTATATTGATGGGTTGCCTTTTACCGTTGCACATGATGATTTTGATAGATATAATATGCATGGGCTTGCTGCTCCTACTTGCAATTATTATGAGAGAGGAACTATATCTCCACCTCTCTATGTTTCCAACATGATAAAATTGCAAGAAACTGTTTATACTATGCATTAGCCTTTACTATGTGTGCATGAATTGTTCTTTTATGACATGCCGATGCATAGGAAGAGAGTTAGACTTCATCATTACTTGATATATGTTACTTTGTTCTCACTACTAAATTACAAATCATTGTTAATTAAAATTGGCTTTGATATACCTTGGGATCCGGGTGGATTCATTACTTGAGCACTATATGCCTAGCTTAATGGCTTTAAAGAAAGCGTTGCCAGGGAGACAACCCGGAAGTTTTAGAGAGTCATTTATTTCTGTTGAGTGCTTTCATATAGTTTAAAAACAACAAAAATAAAGAGGGGAACCCAAAACTTTTTTCAAAATGAAAAGTGAAAGTGAGAGAGACTAGCATTGTGAAAGTGGGGGACGTCCTTGAACTTTGCTCATGCCCATGGGAACTTTGTGAATCTTAATTACAGAAAATTTTCAATAAAAATAATTATCCCCTTGTACAATTCCATTTTATTATAAAAATAATGTGCCAAGGTTTGCCTTTAGGATGTTTACAATACTTGTTGGTTTGTACGGTGCAGGACAGAAACTATGGCAGTAGTGCGCGAATTTTAATTTTTTACTTGTACGTCAAATGGTTATGATTCTTTCTGAAATGTCTTACCATACAAATTTTTTATTTTTCCTAATTTTGGAAGAATTTTTAAAGTATCAGAAGTATGGTGAATGTTCAGATTTCTACAGACTGTTCTGTTTTAGACAGATTCTGTTTTTGATGCATAGTTTGCTTGTTTTGATGAAACTATCAATTTATATCAGTGGATTAAGCCATGAAAAAGTTATATTACGGTAGAAAAAATGCAAAAACAAAATATGAATTGGTTTGCAACAGTACTCAGAGTAGTGATTTCCTTTATTATACTAACGGATGTTACCGAGTTTTCTGCTGAAGTTTTGTGTGGATGAAGTGTTCGGTGATCGAGAAGGTCTCGATGTGAGAAGAAGGAAGAGAGGCAAGATCTCAAGCTTGGGGATGCCCGAGGCACCCCAAGTAAATATTCAAGGAGACTCAAGCGTCTAAGCTTGGTGATGCCGGGAATGCATCCCCTCTTTCTTCAACAAATATCGGTATGTTTTCGGATTCGTTTCGTTCATGCGATATGTGCAAGTCTTGGAGCGTCTTTTGCAATTAGGTTTTTATTTTTCATTTATGCACCATGCTGGTATGAGATATTCCTTGGTTGATTTATAGAATGCTCTTTGCACTTCACTTATATCTTTTGAGTATGGCTTTATAGAATGCTTCATGTGCTTCACTAATATCATTTGAAGTTGGATTGTCTGTTTCTCTTCACTTAGACAACCGCCATTTGTAGAATGATCTTTTTATTCACTTATATTTGTTAGAGCTTGGGCATATCTTTTGTAGAAAGAATTAAACTATCTTGCTTCACTTATATCTATTTAGAGAGATGACAGGAACTGGTCATTCACATGGTTAGTCATAAAATCCTACATAAACTTGTAGATCGCTGAATATGATATGTTTGATTCCTTGCAATAGTTTTGCGATATAAAGATGGTTATATTAGATTCATGCTAGTGGGTAGTTGTGGATTGTAGAAATACTTGTGTTGAAGTTTGTGATTCCCATAGCATGCACGTATGGTGAATGTAACATCCCAAAATTCTAAATTTTGGAATGTTATATTAAATAAATAACTATGCTTGTTGTCTGATTGTTTGTCTGATTGATTGAGTGAAATTGAGTGGAATTTGAAGTTTTTGAAAGATTGAATGAGAGGGAATGAAATGACTTTCCCAAACTTTCCCCTTTGCCTTTTTGGATCTCAATGAACTCAAGTTCATTCCAACACCAAACCCTAGAGTGAAGATGACATGACTTCTTCCATTTGGAATAAAAAGGGTTTTGAAAAGATTTGAATGCCATTTGAGAATATTTCAAATTCAAAGCTTTATGCAACTCAATGATTTTCATGAGGGAAGATAAAATGACTTCTTCAATTATATGAAATATGAGTTGAAAGTTAAAAAAGTATCAAATTGAAAGTCATTTGAAAGTGCCATTTGGTGTTTCAGAAGATTTGGAGTTTTGGTATTTGAATTCAAATTTTGGCAAGTGGAATTCATTTCAAAACTATGCCTGACAACTACTTGAGAAAAAGTATGAGAGGAGTAACATGACACTCCAAATATGTCAGAAGAAAACAATGCCAAAAGTTTTGGATTCAAATCTGAATTTTATTTGCATTTGAGAAAAATGAATTTTTATAAAGTTTGGATTTTGCCTTTGGAAAAATGTTCAAATGATAGGGAATATTCCCCTGATCATTTTGATATATATATGTCCTATATAAAATATTATTATTTTATAAGTTATCTCTGTTTTTGTTTTATTAAAAAATAAAAATTTAAAAAAGGGAAACACCCCAGCGCGCCCAGCCCCCTGCCCAGCCAGGCCACCACCATGGCCCAGCGCAGCCAGTGCCCACCAGCGCCAAATGAGCCGCCCAACACCGACCGCACCACCCCCTCGCCTGAACGTTTGGCCGGTCGCCTGACCGCACCACCCCCTCCTCTCTCACCGACAGGCAGGCCCCACCCTCCTTCAACCTCCCGCCACGCCACGCCAAGCCACGATCGCGGATACCGTGAGATCCGGATTCGATCCCCTCCCGATCGCCTCCCTTACCCCGCCGAGGCCCCCCTACTTAAACCCTCCCCGCACCCCTTTCCCCTCGCCTCACCGAACGCCTCCTCCTCTCACCAGACTCATGGAGACCCGAGCCATCCGCCGCCATTTCCGTCGCCGCCGCCCCTACACCTCCCGACCCCACCGACTCCACCAGACCACCCCAGAGCTCGTCACACCCGCCGGGTCCTCCATCGACCTCCCGACGACCGGAGAGGCTAACGACTTCGCCACCGCCCGCCCGCCGCCGTCGAGCTCCGGTTAGTCGCCGGAGATCACCTCCCGTCCAATTCATCCTCGACGGTTAGGATTAGATCACCCCGAAGGGTATCGCGTTTTATTAAGCCGGTTCGGCCGGTTCGTTCGGTTTAATTTTTAAGTTAGGTTTTATTTTAGAGCCGCCCACTCGCTTAACCCTAGGCCCGTTTAGTTTATATTACGCTCAGTGCGTAGTTTAGGCCCATTAGGCCCTTTTTCATTTATTTTCGTTTTCTGTTTTAACAGAATAGTTCCTGTTTTGAAAAATTCATATCTTTTATTCTGTTTAATATTTTTAGGTGATTCTTTTTTTGTTGGTTTGCAAATTTTCTATAGTTTCTGTAGAAAATATAATTAGCCATGTTATAATTAATTAAAATTGCTTTAATGTAGTTTTAGTCAGAATAGTAAATATGTTATAACATGAGTTAGAAAAATTATTTTATATGATTCTTTTTGTCCCAACTTTATTTTGACATTGCTAACCCATAGAAATTAATTTGGGTATTTTAGGATTAATAAAAAATAGTTTTAAGCAGAATCTTGTTAATCCTAATTAATTAACTAGCTACTGTTTTCCTATTATTTTAGTTAGTAAATAAATTTATTTTTAACATGTGATTGATTATTCTAGGATAGTTTCTATTACTTTATAGGATGAACTTTTACTTATAATAAATAAAAGTTTTATTTCATTTTTCTTAATAGAAATTGAACTAGGCCTAATAGGAGTTTTACTATAGCTTTTAAATTAATTCTTTTTGCTCCTAGTTGCTTAATGAAATCTTTTCTGTTAAGTTAACATAAAACCATGATTAGGTTATGTTAGAAAAAAAATTTATTATATAAAACAATTTTTAGTTGTTGCTTGAAGTAGGAAAAACTTGAGTTGGTTTTCTTTGAGTTTTCCCTTTGGGTTTTGCTTCGTTTGTTTTGATGTGTTATGTTACTATGCTATTGTGTTAAGTGATCATATGATATGTGCTTATTATGGTTATTGTTTACCTCGGTAGAATTTCCGGAGTGCGAAGCTTGCTACCACGAATCCCTAGTTTTCGAAGATCGTCAACAAGGCAAGTTCACTTTGACCATGCTTTCATACCTATGTTCTATTGCATTTAGTGGCATATTTGCAATCACCCCTCAGTAGTGTTACTGAATCCTTGTAGTTGAGTAGTATGCATGAGGTAGGGACCCATCACCCTGTTACCAAGCCCGGGACGATAGTTTATTTTAATGCTACGCTATAGTAGACGGGGTTTGGTATGAGTGCTCGGGAGTGGTGTGAGAATGGAGGATCTACGTCAATGACGACAACTCCATGATGGAATCTGCAAGGACTGCATCTTCAAGGCCTCAAGACTTCAAGACTCGAGACAAGAATTCAATACACACTCTTGGGTGAAGGATGGTTGACGGGCACCTGGAGAAACCAGTGGTTGGCGGGATGCATGGAGAAGCGCCATGACATCTTGCGGAAAGCTTCACCCAGACTCAAAGAGACGGAAGAATACTTCATGCCCGGAAGCTTACTGTGCAACCGCAAGTCATTATGGGCTCTGGCTTGGTTGACCTTAGTTGTGACTCGGCTGGGACGGTACTAGCAGATGTAGAACTACGGTAGGATGGGATGAGTACCGGACGGTGGTCGAGGAACTCTTTGGAAGACCATGTTTGGTCATCTTGTTCTCAAACACTCTGAAGTGCGAGAACGTAAAAGAGGATCGAATCTTGCGGGTAAAGTGTACAAACCTCTGAGAGGGTTTAAACCTAATCGATTAGCCGTGTCCCGATTACGGACAATTTGAGCCTCGGACTGGATCTATCTCGAACTCTCAACACCGGATGATAACTTAATTGTGGGCAACTTATGATGAATTTGGGCTATGAGACATCGGTTGGTGGAACCATGTCATGATAGAAAACTCCATAGTACAGACTCCATTTATCCTTTGATGTAGGGAAAGTAAATCAGCTTTTACGCAAACAAAACTCGAATCTGAGCCACAAAGCCATACCGCATATAGTATAGTTTATCATCTGTTTTCTCTTATTGTGATCTTGCCGGTACATTCAATGTACTGACCTACACGGCTGCAACGTATCATGTTGCAGATATTTCCTCCACGAGTAAGAGTACGGTACAGGGTTACGGTCTACACTCAACTTGCCGATGGCGTTGATGGGACTCCACACCCGTTTACTTGTTTCCGCTGAGACTTATGAGGTATATATCAGTTTTACGTTATTTATACATGTGATTGCACTTTGATATATACATTGATGTACTGTGTGTGCCAGCATACTGATCCAGGGATGGCACGGATACACAGAGGCTTGACCGTCTGAGGTCGGGTCGCTACAGATATGGTATCAGAGCACATGTTGACTGTAGGACGTGACCCTAGAAATCGAAAGCCCCTAGGACAGGAAATCTCTAAAACTTTATTTTCAAAAGGATCCTTTACTTCTCGTCTTTTCTGATTTTATCAAGTAGTCCCTCTGACCTCAAATAGTTAGAATATACACCTTTCCCTTTTGACCACACGGAAGATCAATTGAAGTCACTCCAAGAATTAAAGATATCGGACAACTGATGGCCATTTCAAAGTAACAACGGTTTCACCATGCATTAGAAGAGTTGAAGATGCAACAATTGAAGACTCCGAAGACTAGAAGAATTTGAAGAATCTGAAGAATTATTTGACCTTTAGAAGACCAAACCCCTGTTACACACTTACGTTAGATGCGGCGATTTGTGAGCTGTCATTTGTTTGATGTTTTCCGACAGCCACAAAGTAAAACCCTTTTCTTCAAAAACTATTGTTTGTATTGTGTGTATCCCTCCCCACCTCTCTCATATCTCATCCCAAAACTTTTGAACCCTATAGATGATGAATGAAGTTGGACTGATATTCTTTGAACTGAAGACTCAGCCGGAGGCAGAGCTATGGATGCAGAACATGGAAAATCACTTCGGGAGCAATTTGGTTTCAAGGAAGTATGAGGTCCAATACGCTCTTCAGTACTTTACAGAAAGTGCTGCAACCTGGTGGAAAATGCATCAAGCCATACAAGGATTTAATGGAGCAAGAACTTGGGAGGAATTCAAGAAGACCCTGTTGAGATCACGTCTCATCCGGAAGCACCATGATACACCAAGAAATAAACCTTGTGCCTGCAAGATTTGCGGATAAATAGGACACACCCAGGAGGAACACAAGGATGGATGCCCTCATTGTGAGGAGAAACACCCAGCTGAGGAATGCCCAACTAATAAGGTGACTTGTTTCTTGTGTGAAGGAACCACCCACCACCCGACTCATTGTCACATTTACCCCATGGTGCAACAAACTATTCAGGAGCAGGAAGGAGGAATGAAAGAAGCTCTCCGAGAAGTTATGAAAGAACCAGTGATGAATGAAAGTGTTGAAGACCTTGATGGAGAAGGCCTCAACAGATTTTACTCCAATGCCTGCTATTCATGTGGAGGAGAAGGACATTTTTCGCAGTATTGTCTCAAGGAAAGAAAAGAGTATCTGGGATATTTCCCGACAGCAGAAGTGAAGTTTGACCCTCGGGAAGCTCTGATCATTACAGAGAAATCCAGGAAGAGAAAAAGAAGGCAACCCGAGAACAACGCAATTTTTGCAGAGAAGGACCTAAGTCATATCACTTGTTACAGGTGCAAGGATTTAGGTCATTACGCTAGTAAATGTCCAGAAAAGAAGCCAAGAATCCAAGGAGCCCACATAATCACAAAGAAGCCCCGAGACATGTCGGAAGTCGTTTGTTTTCGCTGCAAGGAAGCAGGACATTATGCTATTAAATGTCCCAACAAGACGACAGCTGGAGTTGAGTAGTTGGAATTTTGATAACAAGAGTAGTAGAAAGCAGTTTTATTTTCATGAGTTCAATGAGTTGAGTTATGTAATAGATTACTCAGAGATTGTAATAGTTCATGACTCAATAAAGTTGTAATGTCACATGCTGAAAGGCTTTAAGGAGTTGTTATATTTTATCTTGGAAATAAATATTCTGGATGAACATGGAAGAAAGTGAGTTGTGATGCATAAACAGGAAATTGGAATTTGAGTTTGAAGTTTTGTTTGGATGATATGAATGTGTGCCCAGGAGATATGTACCTTATTCTGAGCACCATTTTTTCTACAACTGCAGATGACGACCCTTTACGAGTCTTTCCTTAAAGGTCCGGAAACAATCATGACCCTGACAAGTGATCATGATTACCCTAAGATCCTGAAGGACATGATGAAGCATATTCATCTTGAAGGTGATGCAGTCTACAAAGGCTACCCTTTCATGCAAAAGGGAGTGGAACTTTGGTATGTGGAGGTACACCTCCACCATTTGAAAGGAGTTTGCCCAAAGATGATGGGGCAGTACTTTTTCATTTCATGTGTGCCACAAGCAACTTTCTTCGATGCTGTTCGTGAAGCAGCCATGGAAGCCATACGCCAGATCGGAGAAATACTTGAAGCAAGACTCCGTTATACTCAGGAATACCTAAGCGAAGTGCATGCAGAGATGATGGAGCTGAAACTCAAGGCCACAACGATGAAACAGAAGATTGAAGACTTCAAGGCGCATGTCGCACAATTCCAGCAGGACTAAAGAATCCTCGAGGAAGATAAATAAATAAAGTTGGAAGTAATGTCTGACCATACCGAACCATGTGGGTGGCGGCATTTGTAATAAACTTTTTGGAATTTGGATTCACAAAAAATGGTTAAGGATGTAATGAAAGATTGATATGAAAATAATGAGATTTATGGATAAACTTGTGCATTTCTTTTGGTCATAGTACTCCGTAAAGCCACAGGATCAATGAAGAAAGAAATGTGTTATTCATGACGGTCCATAGAAGGAAGCTGGACAAAATAAGTTGGAGTTTGGTATGATCGTCACCACAAGGGTATGAAGGAAGAAGTACTATTGGATTTACAGGAGATGTAACGTTGGAATATGGAATCCTAGGAAGGATGAACTAAGCTTGTACAAGAGCTGAAGTGGGCCATAACCCACAGGCCCAGGATTTTGAAAAGGAACGGATGTAACCTTGATAAAGGAATAAAACTTGGAAGAATCGGTGATTCAATCAGCATACGTTTCGTAGGAGGTCACGCAAAAACCTGAGAGTGGTGAAGTAACGATAGATGTTTGTTCAGCTTGCAGAAACCATGGATTTACTCGAAACCAGTTCGAGAACAAGAGAAATTCTGCAATGCTTGTGAGTACGCCCAAGTGTTAGAATACGTGATTCACTGTTTACGTATGTGGTAATGATTCAAGTACGGGATGGATTGGCCCCCATACCAGAGACTTCTATCATGAACTATCATATGTTGATGGAAAATCAGAGAGCCTTGAAAACTTTAGAAGAGCGTCGATACGACAAGCCAAAAACCATAGAATGGTAGGACGATGGAACCCCTTTACAGGCAACCGTTGCCAATCGAAGGTCATACGGTGAGACCCAACCCAACCCATTATTCCTGCAGGAGAAACCTGTAATGGTCGCCAACCATGAGATCTCGATAGTTGTTTATTGGCGACAGACCTGTCAGCTAAGGAGACATAGTCTCGGAAGAACCTCACCAGGATGAAAGGACACGTATTTGAGGAAAAGGTTTTGACCCTACCGGAAGAGCCCCAGTGTAGGAGTTACTTCGAAGTTGTGAGAAGACCGATGGTGTTCACCCTAGGGATGGAGTACCTGAGTTCCGTTGGAACCATAACCCTGCTTTTAAGTGTGGTAGCACACTAGACCATTCCGATCGACGGATTTGCTGGAAGACCCCCAAACCCTAACCTTTTCTTGCTGCCTCTTCGAATCTCGAGGACGAGATTCATTTTAAGTGTGGTAGGTTTGTAACATCCCAAAATTCTAAATTTTGGAATGTTATATTAAATAAATAACTATGCTTGTTGTCTGATTGTTTGTCTGATTGATTGAGTGAAATTGAGTGGAATTTGAAATTTTTGAAAGATTGAATGAGAGGGAATGAAATGACTTTCCCAAACTTTCCCCTTTGCCTTTTTGGATCTCAATGAACTCAAGTTCATTCCAACACCAAACCCTAGAGTGAAGATGACATGACTTCTTCCATTTGGAATAAAAGAGTGAAGTGCATCATAGGTCCTCGAACTATTTTAGAGGTGTCATGTAGGTCCTCGAACTATGGTAATCGTCATCCAGGTCCTCAAAGTGCAATATGTGTGTTATTCTGGTCCTCGAACTATTTCAAATGTGTCATGTAGGTCCTCAAACTATTTCAGAGGTGTCACATATATACACACTTATTAAACTTCAAGGATTTTCGAGGACCTAGATGATACTTTTCATAGTTTGAGGACCTACGTGACACAATCGAAATAGTTGGAGGACCTCGGATGCACTTCACTCGGAATAAAAAGGGTTTTGAAAAGATTTGAATGTCATTTGAGAATATTTCAAATTCAAAGCTTTATGCAACTCAATGAGTTTCATGAGGGAAGATAAAATGACTTATTCAATTATATGAAATATGAGTTGAAAGTTAAAAAAGTATCAAATTGAAAGTCATTTGAAAGTGCCATTTGGAGTTTCAGAAGATTTGGAGTTTTGGTATTTGAATTCAAATTTTGGCAAGTGGAATTCATTTCAAAACTATGCCTGACAACTACTTGAGAAAAAGTATGAGAGGAGTAACATGACACTCCAAATATGTCAGAAGAAAACAATGCCAAAAGTTTTGGATTCAAATCTGAATTTTATTTGAATTGAGAAAAATGAATTTTATAAAGTTTGGATTTTGCCTTTGGAAAATGTTCAAATGATAGGAATATTCCCTGATCATTTTGATATATATATATGTCCTATATAAAATATTATTATTTTATCAGTTATCTCTGTTTTGTTTTATTAAAAATAAAATTTAAAAAAGGAACACCCCAGCGCCAGCCAGCCCTGCCCCCAGCCAGCATGCCACCATGGCGCCAGCAGCAGCAATGCCCACCAGCACCACCGAGCCGCCCAACACCGACCGCACCACCCCCTCGCCTGAAAACGTTTACGCCGGTCGCCCGACCGCACCACCCCCCTCTCTCTCTCACCGAAAGGCAGGCCACACCCCCTCCTTCAACCTCCCGCCCACGCCACGCCGCGCCGCCGCCGATCGCCAGATCCCGTGAGATCCGGGATTCGATCCCCCCTCCCGATCGCCTCCCTTACCCCGCCGAGGCCCCCCTACTTAAACCCTCCCCGCACCCCTTCTTCCTCGCCCCCACCGAGCGCCTCCTCCTCTCACCCGCGCTCGCCGGAGACCCGACCCATCCGTCGCCGCCATTTCCGTCGCCGCCGTCGCCCTACACCCTCCCGACCCCCACCGACTCCACCAGACCACCCCCCGAGCTCGTCCGCACCCGCCGGGCCACTCCACCGACCTCCCCGACGACCGGAGAGGCCAACGCACTCGCCACCGCCGCCGCCGCCGCCGCCGAGCTCCGGTTAGTCATCGGAGATCACCTCCCCCGTCCGATTCATCCTCGACGGTTAGGATTAGATCACCCCCGAAGGGGTACGCGTTTTTTTATTAAGCCCGGTTCGGCCGGTTCGTTCCGGTTTAATTTTTAAGTTAGGTTTTATTTTAGAGCCGGCCCGACTCGTTTAACCCTAGGCCCGTTTAGTTTATATTACGCTCAGTGCGTAGTTTAGGCCCATTAGGCCCTTTTTCATTTATTTTCATTTTCTGTTTTAACAGAATAGTTCCTGTTTTGAAAAATTCATATCTTTTATTCTGTTTAATATTTTTAGGTGATTCTTTTTTGTTGGTTTGCAAATTTTCTATAGTTTCTGCAGAAAATATAATTAGCCATGTTATAATTAATTAAAATTGCTTTAATGTAGATTTAGTCAGAATAGTAAATCTGTTATAACATGAGTTAGAAAAATTATTTTTATATGATTCTTTTGTCCCAACTTTATTTTGACATTGCCAAACCATAGAAATTAATTTGGGTATTTTAGGATTAATAAAAAATAGTTTTAAGCAGAATCTTGTTAATCCTAATTAATTAACTAGCTACTGTTTTCCTATTATTTTAATTAGTAAATAAATTTATTTTTAACATGTGATTGATTATTCTAGGATAGTTTCTGTCACTTTATAGGATGAACTTTTACTTATAATAAATAAAAGTTTTATTTCATTTTCTTAATAGAAATTGAACTAGGCCTAATAGGAGTTTTACTATAGCTTTTAAATTAATTCTTTTTGCTCCTAGTTGCTTAATGAAATCTTTTCTGTTAAGTTAACATAAAACCATGATTAGGTTATGTTAGAAAAAAATTTGTTATATAAAACTATTTTTAGTTGTTGCTTGAAGTAGGAAAAACTTGAGTTGGTTTTCTTTGAGTTTTCCCTTTGGGTTTTGCTTCGTTTGTTTTGATGTGTTATGTTACTATGCTATTGTGTTAAGTGATCATATGCTATGTGCTTATTATGGTTATTGTTTACCTCGGTAGAATTTCCGGAGTGCGAAGCTTGCTACCACGAATCCCTAGTTTTCGAAGATCGTCAACAAGGCAAGTTCACTTTGACCATGCTTTCATACCTATGTTCTATTGCATTTAGTGGCATATTTGCAATCACCCTCAAGAGTGTTATTGAATCCTTGTAGTTGAGTAGTATGCATGAGGTAGGGACCCATCACCCTGTTACCAAGCCCGGGACGATAGTTTATTTTAATGCTACGCTATAGTAGACGGGGTTTGGTATGAGTGCTCGGGAGTGGTGTGAGAATGGAGGATCTACGTCAATGACGACAACTCCATGATGGAATCTGCAAGGACTGCATCTTCAAGGCCTCAAGACTTCAAGACTCGAGACAAGAATTCAATACACACTCTGGGTGAAGGATGGTTGACGGGCACCTGGAGAAACCAAAGGTTGGCCGGATGCATGGAGAAGCGCCATGACATCTTGCGGAAAGCTTCACCCAGACTCAAAGAGACGGAAGAATACTTCATGCCCGGAAGCTTACCCGTGCAACCGCAAGTCATTATGGGCTCGCTTGGTTGACCTTAGTTGTGACTCTGGCTGGGGCGGTACTAGCAGATGTAGAACTACGGTAGGATGGGATGAGTACGGACAAGGTCGAGGAACTCTTTGGAAGACCATGTTTGGTCATCTTGTTCTCAAACACTCTGAAGTGCGAGAACGTAAAAGAGGGATCGAATCTTGCGGGTAAAGTGTACAAACCTCTCTGAGGGTTTAAACCTAATCGATTAGCCGTGTCCCGATTACGGACAATTTGAGCCTCTGGACTGGATCTATCTCGAACTCTCAACACCGGATGATAACTTAATTGTGGGCAACTTATGATGAATTTGGGCTATGAGACATCGGTTGGTGGAACCATGTCATGATAGAAAACTCCATAGTACAGACTCCAGTTATCCTTTGATGTAGGGAAAGTAAATCAGCTTTTACGCAAACAAAACTCAGATACAGAGCCACAAAGCCATACTGCATATAGTATAGTTTATCATCTGTTTTCTCTTATTGTGATCTTGCCGGTACATTCAATGTACTGACCTACACGGCTGCAACGTATCATGTTGCAGATATTTCCTCCACGAGTAAGAGTACGGTACAGGGTTACGGTCTACACTCAACTTGCCGATGGCGTTGATGGGACTCCACACCCGTTTACTTGTTTCCGCTGAGACTTATGAGGTATATATCAGTTTTACGTTATTTATACATGTGATTGCACTTTGATATATACATTGATGTACTGTGTGTGCCAAAGATATCTTGATCCGAGGATGGCACGGATACACGAGGCTTGACCGTCTCGAGGTCGGGTCGCTCATGATATGGTATCGAGCACATGTTGACTGTAGGACGTGACCCTAGAAATCGAAAGCCCTAGGACAGGAAATCTCTAAAACTTTATTTTCAAAAGGATCCTTTACTTCTCGTCTTTTCTGATTTTATCAAGTAGTCCCTCTGACCTCAAATAGTTAGAATATACACCTTTCCCTTTTGACCACACGGAAGATCAATTGAAGTCACTCCAAGAATTAAAGATATCGGACAACTGATGGCCATTTCAAAGTAACAACGGTTTCACCATGCATTAGAAGAGTTGAAGATGCAACAATTGAAGACTCCGAAGACTAGAAGAATTTGAAGAATCTTTGTAGTTGAGTAGTATGCATGAGGTAGGAACCCATCACCCTGTTACCAAGCCCGGGACGATATTTTATTTTAATGCTACGCTATAGTAGACGGGGTTTGGTATGAGTGCTCGGGAGTGGTGTGAGAATGGAGGATCTACGTCAATGACGACAACTCCATGATGGAATCTGCAAGGACTGCATCTTCAAGGCCTCAAGACTTCAAGACTCGAGACAAGAATTCAATACACACTACTGGGTGAAGGATAGTTGACGGGCACCCTGGAGAAACCAATGGTTGGCCGGGATGCATGGAGAAGCGCCATGACATCTTGCGGAAAGCTTCACCCAGACTCAAAGAGACGGAAGAATACTTCATGCCCGGAAGCTTACCTGTGCAACCGCAAGTCATTATGGGCTCCGGCTTGGTTGACCTTAGTTGTGACTCTGGCTGGGACGGTACTAGCAGATGTAGAACTACGGTAGGATGGGATGAGTACCGGACAGTGGTCAGAGGAACTCTTTGGAAGACCATGTTTCGGTCATCTTGTTCTCAAACACTCTGAAGTGCGAGAACGTAAAAAGAGGGATCGAATCTTGCGGGTAAAGTGTACAAACCTCTACAGAGGGTTTAAACCTAATCGATTAGCCGTGTCCCCGGTTACGGACAATTTGAGCCTCTGGACCTGGATCTATCTCGGAACTCTCAACACCGGACTGATAACTTAATTGTGGGCAACTTATGATGAATTTGGGCTATGAGACATCGGTTGGTGGAACCATGTCATGATAGAAAACTCCATAGTACAGACTCCAGTTATCCTTTGATGTAGGGAAAGTAAATCAGCTTTTACGCAAACAAAACTCAGATACAGAGCCACAAAGCCATACTGCATATAGTATAGTTTATCATCTGTTTTCTCTTATTGTGATCTTGCTGGTACATTCAATGTACTGACCTACACGGCTGCAACGTATCATGTTGCAGATATTTCCTCCACGAGTAAGAGTACGGTACAGGGTTACGGTCTACACTCAACTTGCCGATGGCGTTGATGGGACTCCACACCCGTTTACTTGTTTCCGCTGAGACTTATGAGGTATATATCAGTTTTACGTTATTTATACATGTGATTGCACTTTGATATATACATTGATGTACTGTGTGTGCCAGCATACTGATCCAGGGATGGCACGGATACACAGAGGCTTGACCGTCTGAGGTCGGGTCGCTACAGTGAACCGTTATGTGAAGAAGTCGGAGCATGATTTATTTATTGATTGTCTTCCTTATGAGTGGCGGTCGGGGACGAGAGATGGTCTTTTCCTACCAATCTATCCCCCTAGGAGCATGTGCGTAGTACTTTGTTTTGATGACTAATATATTTTTGCATTAAGTATGTGAGTTCTTTATGACTAATGTTGAGTCCATGGATTATACGCACTTTCACCCTTCCATCATTGCTAGCCTCTTCGGTACCGTGCATTGCCCTTTCTCACCTCGAGAGTTGGTGCAAACTTCGCCGGTGCATCCAAACCCCGTGATACGATACGCTCTGTCACACATAAACCTCATTATATCTTCCTCAAAACAGCCACCATACCTACCTATTATGGCATTTCCATAGCCATTCCGAGATATATTGTCATGCAACTTCCATCATCATCATATACATGACTTGAGCATTCATTGTCATATTGCTTTGCATGATCGTAAGATATCTAGCATGATATTTTCATGGCTTGTCCGTTTTTTGATATCTTTGCTATGCTAGATCATTGCACATCCCGGTACACCGCCGGAGGCATTCATATAGAGTCATATCTTTGTTCTAGATATTGAGTTGTAATATTGAGTTGTAAGTAAATAAAAGTGTGATGATCATCATTATTAGAGCATTGCCCCAGTGAGGAAAGGATGATGGAGATTATGATTCCCCCACAAGTCGGGATGAGACTCCAGACTTTATGAAAAATAAAAGAGGCCAAAGAAGCCCAAATAAAAAAAGTGGCCAAAGAAGCCCACCAAAAAAAATAAAAAAATAAAAATAAAAGAAAAGAGAAAATGAGAGAAAAAGAGAGAAGGGGCAATGTTACTATCCTTTTACCACACTTGTGCTTCAAAGTAGCACCATGTTCTTCATATAGAGAGTCTCTTGAGTTATCACTTTCATATACTAGTGGGAATTTTCATTATAGAACTTGGCTTGTATATTCCATCGATGGGCTTCCTCAAATGCCCTAGGTCTTCATGAGCAAGCAAGTTGGATGCACACCCACTTAGTTTCAGTTTGAGCTTTCATATACTTATAGCTCTAGTGCATCTGTTGCATGGCAATCCCTACTCCTCGCATTGACATCAATTGATGGGCATCTCCATAGCCCGTTGATACGCCTAGTTGATGTGAGACTTTCTCCTTTTTTGTCTTCTCCACATAACCCCCATCATCATATTATATTCCACCTATAGTGTTATGTCCATGGCTCACGCTCACGTATTGCGTGAAAGTTGAAAAGGTTTGAGAAATGCCAAAAGTATGAAACAATTGCTTGGCTTGTCATCGGGGTTGTGCATGATGTGAATATTTTGTGTGGTGAAGATGGAGCATTCCCAGACTATATGATTTTGTAGGGATGAGCTTTCTTTGGCTATGTTATTTCAATAAGACATAATTGCTTGGTTGGTATGCTTGAAGTATTATTGTTTTTATGTCAAATGATAGACTATTGCTTTGAATCACTCGTGTCTTAATACTCATGCCATGATTAGACATATGATCAAGATTATGCTAGGTAGCATTCCGCATCAAAAATTATCTTTTTTATCATTTACCTACTCGAGGACGAGCAGGAATTAAGCTTGGGGATGCTGATACGTCTCCGTCCTATCTATAATTTTTGATTGTTCCATGCCAATATTATTCACTTTCATATACTTTTTATCAACTTTTTATATTATTTTTCGGACTAACATATTGATCCAGTGCCCAGTGCCAGTTCCTGTCTGTTGCATGTTCTATGTTTCGCAGAATATCCATATCAAACAGAGTCCAAACAGGATAAAAACGGACAGAGCTTATTTTTGGAAAATATGGAAAATTCCGGAAGAAAAATCCACGCGAGACGGTGCCCGAGGTGGTCACGAGGTAGGGTTGCGTGCCTGACCCCTGGGCGCGCCCCCTACCCTCGTGAGCCCACCGTAAGGCGGTTGACGCTCTTCTTTTGCCACAAGAAATCTAATATTCGGGGAAAATCACAGCGAAGGTTTCAGGCCAATCGGAGTTACGGATCTCCATATATACGCGAAACGGTGAAACAGAGCGTAATGTAAAGCGAAACAGAGAGATAGATCCAATCTCGGAGGGGCTCTCGCCCCTCCCAAGCCATGGGAGCCAAGGACCAGAGGGGAAACCCTTCTCCCATCTAGGGAGGAGGTCAAGGATGAAGAAGAAGAAGGGGGGCCCTTTCCCCCTTGCTTCCGATGGCGCCGGAGCGCTGCCGGGGGCCATCATCATCACCGCGATCTTCACCAACACCACCGTCATCTTCACCAACATATCCATCACCTTGCCCCCTCTATCAACAGCGGTCCACTCTCCCGCAACTCGTTGTACCCTCTACTTGAACATGGTGCTTTATGCTTCATATTATTTTCCGATGATGTGTTGCCATCCTATGATGTCTGAGTAGATTTTCGTTGTCCTATCGATGATTGATGAATTGCTATGATTGGTTTGAATTGCATGTTTTATTATTGGTGTTGTCCTATTGTGCCCTCCGTGTCGCGCAATCGTGAGGGATTCCCGCTGTAGGGTTTGCAATATGTTAATGATTTGCTTATGGTGGGTGGCGTGAGTGACAGAAGCACATACCCGAGTAAGTAGGTTGTTTGTGTATGGGATAAAGGGGACTTGATACTTTAATTCTATGGTTGGGTTTTACCTTAATGAATCTTTAGTAGTTGCGGATGCTTGCTAGAGTTCCAATCATAAGTGCATATGATCCAAGTAGAGAAAGTATGTTAGCTTATGCCTCTCCCTCAAATAGAACTGCAATAGTAATTACCGGTCTAGTAACATAGTCAATTGCTTAGGGGCAATTCCACAACTCCTACCACCACTTTTCCACACTCGCTATATTTACTTTATTGCTTATTTATCTAAACAGCCCCTAGTTTATGTTTGCGCTCTCTTTATTTTCTTGCTAGCCTTTCCGAAAACACCTACAAAGTACTTCTAGTTTCATACTTGTTCTAGGTAAAGTGAACGTCAAGCGTGCGTAGAGTTGTATCGGTGGTCGATAGAACTTTAGGGAATATTTGTTCTACCTTTAGCTCCTCGTTGGGTTCGACACTGTTACTTATCGAAAACTGTTGCGATCCCCTATACTTGTGGGTTATCAGTCATCAAGACTCTTTTCTGGTGCCATTGCCGGGGAGTGAAGCGCCTTTGGTAGGTGGAATTTGGTAAGGGAAAATTTATATTGTGTGCTGAAATTTACTGTCACTTGTTACAATGGAAAATAATCCTTTGAGGGGCTTGTTTGGGGTATCTTCACCCCGACCAGTAGAGCAAAGAGTTGCTCCTCAACCTACTGAACCTACTAAAAATGTTTACTTTGAATTTCCTTCCGGTATGATAGAGAAACTGCCAGCTAATCCTTTTACAGGAGATGGAACATTACATCCCGATATGCACCTAATCTATGTGGATGGAGTTTGTGGATTATTTAAGCTTGCAGGTATGCCTGAGGATGTTATCAAGAAGAAGGTCTTCCCTTTATCTTTGGAGGGAAAGGCATTGACATGGTTTAGGCTATGTGATGATATTGGATCATGGAACTACAACTCATTGAAATTGGAATTTTATTAGAAGTTTTATCCTATGCATCTGGTTCATCGTGATTGTAATTATATATATAATTTTTGGCCTCGCGAAGGAGAAAGTATCGCTCAAGCTTGGGGGAGGCTTAAGTCAATGTTATATTCATGCCCCAATCATGAGATCTCAAGAGAAATTATTATTTAAAAACTTTATGATCGGCTTTCTCTCAACAATCGCTCCATGCTTAATACTTCTTGTACTAGTTCTTTTATGATGAAGACTATTGAATTCAAATGGGATTTATTGGAAAGAATTAAATGCAACTCTGAAGATTGGGAACTTGACGAAGGTAAGGAGTCAGGTATAACACCTAAGTTTGATTGTGTTAAATCTTTTATGGATACCGATGCTTTTCGTGAATTTAGCACTAAAATGGACTTGACTCTGAGATAGTAGCTTCTTTCTATGAATCATTTGCTACTCATGTTGATCTCCCTAAGAAGAAGTGGTTTAGATATCATCCTCCCCATTGAAGTAAAAGTAGTAGAACCTATTAAAGTTGAAGAAAAGACAATTACTTATAACGTTGATCCTATTGTTCCTACCGCTTATATTGAGAAATCTCCCTTTCCTTTTAGAATAAAGAATCATGCTAAAGCTTCAACTGTGGTTCGTAAGAGTAAGGCTAGAACACCTACACCCCCTGAGAAAATTAAAGTTGAACCTAGTATTGCTATGGTTAAAGATCTCTTGGTCGATAATATTGATGGGCATGTTATTTACTTCTATGATGAAGCTGCTAGAATTGCTAGACCCGATACTAAAAATAAACATAGACCTATTGTAGGCATGCATGTTGTTTCTGTTAAAATAGGAGATCATTAATATCATGGCTTATGTGATATGGGTGCTAGTGCGAGTGCAATACCTCATTCCTTATACAAAGAAATTATACATGATATTGCACCTGCTGAGATAGAAGATATTGATGTTACAATTAAGCTTGCCAATAGAGATACTATTTCACCAATTTGCATTGTTAGAGATGTTGAAGTCTTGTGTGGGAAAGTTAAATATCCTACTGATTTTCTTGTTCTTGGTTCCCCACAAGATGACTTTTGTCCCATTATATTTGGTAGACCCTTCTTGAATACTGTTAATGCTAAGATAGATTGCGAAAAGGATATTTTTACTGTTGGTTTAGCGGATATGTCTCATGATTTTAATTTTGGTAAATTTCATAGACAACCCCATGATATAGAATTGCCTAGTAAAGATGAAATTATTGGTCTTGCTTCTATTGGCGTGCCTCCCAATGATCCTTTAGAACAATACTTGCTTGACCATGAAAATGATATGTTCATGAATGAAAAGAAGGGAAATAGATGAAGTATTCTTTAAACATGGACCTATTTTGAAACACAACTTGCCTGTTGAAATTCTAGGGGATCCTCCTCCACCCAAGGGTGATCCCGTGTTTGAGCTTAAATCTTTACCTGATACTCTTAAATATGCTTATCTTGATGAAAAGAAGATATATCCTGTTATTATTAGTGCTAACCTTTCAGATCAGGAAGAAGAGAAATTATTGAAAACTCTGAAGAAGCACCGTGTTGCTATTGGATATACTCTTGATGATCTTAAGGGCATTAGAACCACTCTATGCCAGCACAAAATAAAATTCAAGAAAGACGCTAAACCGGTTGTTGATCACCAACGACGGTTAAATCCTAAGATGAAAGAAGTGGTAAGAAATGAAATACTAAAGCTTCTGGAGGCAGGTATATATCCTGTTGCTGATAGACAGTAGGTAAGTCATGTCCAATGTGTCCCTAAGAAGGGAGGTATTACTGTTGTTCCTAATGATAAAGACAAATTGATCCCACAAATAATTGTTACAGGTTATAGAATGGTAATTGACTTCCACAAATTAAATAAAGCTACTAGAAAGGATCATTACCCCTTACCTTTTATTGATCAAATGCTAGAATGGTTATCCAAACATACACATTTTTTCTTTCTAGACGGTTATTCTGGTTTCTCTCAAATACCTGTGTCAAAAGAGGATTAGGAAAATACCACTTTTACTTGCCCTTTCGGTACCTTTGCTTATAGACGTATGCCTTTTGGTTTATGTAATGCACCTGCTACCTTCAAAGATGTATGACTGCTATATTCTCCGACTTTTGTGAAAAGATTGTTGAGGTTTTCATGGATGATTTCTCCGTGTATGGAACTTCTTTTGATGATTGCTTAAGCAACCATGATCGAGTTTTGCAGAGATGTGAAGAACTAATCTTGTCTTGAATTGGGAGAAGTGCCACTTTATGGTTAATGAAGGTATTGTCTTGGGGCATAAAATTTCTGAAAGAGGTATTGAAGTTGATAAAGCTAAAGTTGATGCTATCGAAAAGATGTCGTGTCCTAAGGACATTAAAGGTATAAGAAGTTTCCTTGGTCATGCCGGTTTTTATAGGAGGTTCATTAAAGACTTCTCAAAAATTTCTAGGCCTCTGACTAATCTCTTACAAAAAGATGTTCATTTTGTCTTTGATTATGATTGTGTAGAAGCATTTGAAATACTTAAGGAAGCCTTGATTTCTGCACCTATTGTTCAGCCACCTGATTAGAATTTACCCTTTGAAATTATGTGTGATGCTAGTGATTATGCTGTAGGTGCTGTTCTAGGACAAAGAGTTAATAACAAATTAAATGTTATCAATATGCTAGTAAAACTCTAGACAGTGCCCAGAGAAATTATGCTACTACTGAAAAAGAATTTTTAGCAGTTGTATGTGCTTGTGATAAGTTCAGACCTTATATTGTTGATTCTAAAGTAACTGTTCACACTGATCATGCTTATATTAAATACCTTATGGAAAATAAAGATGCTAAACCTAGACTTATTAGATGGGTTCTCTTGCTACAAGAATTTGATTTGCATATTATTCATAGAAAGGGAGCTGAGAACCCCGTTGCAGAAAACTTGTCTAGGTTAGAGAATGTTCTTGATGACCCACTACCTATTGATGATGGTTTTCCTGATGAACAATCAGCTGTCATAAATGCTTCTCGTACTGCTCCATGGTATGATGATTATGCTAATTACATTGTTGCTAAATTTATACCAACTAGTTTCACATACCAGCAAAAGAAAAAGTTTTTCTATGATTTAAGATATTAATTTTGGGATGACCCACACCTTTATAAAGAAGGAGTAGATGGTGTTATTAGATGTTGTGTAACTGAGCATGAACAGGAACAGATCCTACGTAAGTGTCACTCCGAGGCATATGGAGGACACCACGCTGGAGATAGAACTGCACATAAGGTATTGCAATCCGGTTTTCATTGGCCTACTCTTTTCAAAGATGCCCGTAAGTGTGTCTTGTCTTGTGATGAATGTCAAAGAATTGGTAATAGTAGACGTCAAGAAATGCCTATGAACTATTCACTTGTTATTGAACCATTTGATGTTTGGGGCTTTGATTATATGGGACAGTTTCCTTCCTCTAATGGGTATACACATATTTTAGTTGCTGTTGATTACGTTACTAAGTGGGTAGAAGCTATTCCAACTAGTAGTGTTGATCATAACACCTCTATTAAGATGCTTAAAGAAGTTATTTTTCTGAGGTTTGGAGTCCCTATATACTTAATGACTGATGGTGGTTCACATTTCATTCATGGTTCTTTTCGTAAAATGCTTGCTAAGTATGATGTTAATCATAGAATTGCATCTCCATACCACCCACAGTCTAGTGGTCAAGTAGAACTGAGTAATAGAGAGATTAAATTAATTTTGCAAAAGACTGTTAATAGATCTAGTGTAGCGACCAGACCCGAATGGATCCAGTCTCTGTGCTCAGTGTCATCCCTGGATCAGTAATGCTGACACCACACAGTACTTCGAAGGATTTATTGCAGAGTAGCAATCACACACTTATTACATCGTTGTCCACAAGGGAACTTATTACAATAATATGGCTTAAGGCCATCTAATAATAACAGCGGAAGGCTTGGAAGATAAGCGAGTCCATCAACTCCAACGGCATCACCGAGTATAGAACCACGACCTAACACCTTACTGTCGTTCGAAAAGTCTGCAACGTGAAAGTTGCAGCCAAAAACGGGTCAGCACATGGAATATGCCGGCAATGTAACACATAAGAGCAATGAAGGAAATAAGCCTATACTACATGCATATATGGCTGGTGGTAAGGCTCTCTGATTACATTTGCATAAAGCTGATTTTTCCCTACATCAAAGGAATAAATTTATTTAACTATCATGGTGGTTGTTAAACATTGAGAATGGTTGACAGATTCTCAATCCCAATTAAAAGTACTCATCAAAACCCAATAACTTTTATTAGAAGGTAACATGTTGAGATTCACATGATATTCAATTACCGATACTCAAAACGTCCATAACCGGGGACACGGCTAATCATGATTAGTTTATACACTCTGCAGAGGTTTATGACTTTTCCCCACAAGACTCGATCGCCTCCGCTTGGTTCTCGTGACCGCATGGTGTTTGAGAAACGGATGACCGAGACATAGTCTTTCGAAGCGCTAGCACCTTACATGTGGGTAGACCGTACCAACCTACATCCCCTACATCAGCTAGCCTACCCGTAAGAGTTCGCACAACTTAGTCAACTACGCCAGAGCCCATAATTGGCTTGTGGCTGCACACGGAAGTTTCCAGCTTGAATAATCTTATGATCCCTTAGAGCCCGGGTGGCGGTCCAAGAAATACAGCAAGTCTGATAAAACCAGGTGCCTCAATCCACCCAGATGTGTGTTTAGGTTGCCACCTTAGATAAACCATTAATTAACAATCTCACATCTGTCATGGATATTCACTCACCCAATCCACGTCTACTAGCATAGCATGGCATAACAAGCAAATGTAGAAGTAACTCCCAAGGTTTCATAAGTAAAACAGGTAATAGGTACTACCTCAATCTACTTCCCAATCCCACAATTTAATTAGATCCTAAACATGCAAGTGTTTGAGGAATAGATCTAATGCATAAAACTGGGTAGTAGAAAAGGTATGATCAAAGTGTTACTTGCCTTGCTGATGATCCGCGAGACCTAGAGATTCGAAGTAACAAGCGGCGCACTCCGGGTGATCTAACGCAGACAAACAACAAGCATACAATAAGTACTCATCTAATGCACGGGGAAATCTCGAATAAAAGATCTAACCAGAAAGTTCAACTTAAGAACCCTGGTTGCAAAAGAATCGAATCGAAATAAACATCGAAAGTCGAAACTCGAGAGAGAACGACTCGGTTTTGCAATCTGAAACTAGGTCAAAATTTCACAGTAGAAAAACTCTGTGAAAGTAGGTTAGTCGAACGGCGGTTTCATTCTGAAACTCCAGCGCGTTGAATCACCGATTCGATAAACGAGCAAGAAATAAAACAGTTTTGAAAATCAGATCGAAATCGAATCGAAAAATAACGGATTAAATCCGATTAAAAGAAAACGATTTAACGGTTTAAATAACGGACGTTCGTTAACAGAACGAATCCAACGAACGCGTTCATTAAAACGAACGGTTCGGTGAACGTTCGTTAAATAAGAAAACCGAAAAAAAATAAAACCAAACTAGGGTTTTAAAAAAAACCGAACATCTCTTTTTTTAAAAAATAAAAACCGGATCGGTTTTTTAAGGGGAAAACCGGATCGGAACGGCGCGGGGCGGCTACCTCCGGTGATCTCGCCGGGCGGGCTCGGCGGGCTCCGTTGGGGCGGGGTCCGGCGGGTCGGGAGGCGAGGGGCGGCGGGTTCGGCGTCGGGCGGGAACGGCGGCGGCGGCGTCCTTGGGCGGCGGCGGGTTCGGCCGGGCGCGGGCGGCGGGTCGGGATGAGAGAGGGGGGCGGGGGGGGGCGGGTATTTATGGAAGGGGGTCGCCGCTTGGGAAGGGGGCATTGGGCGCCGGGTGGAGGCGGACTCGGGCGGCGGGGGAGGCGTCTGGGCGGGGCACCACATGGGCGGTAGCGAGGAGAGAGAGGAGGAGGTGGGCGGGCGCTGGTGGGCAAGCGGCTGGGCCTCGGCCCAGGGGGCGAGTTTTTTTTTAAATTAAAACCAAACGAAAATAAAAAAATACCAAATGAACTCCAAATTAAATAAAACAAATTTTCCCCGACTCCTAAAAATGAGTCCAACAAAATGAACTTTAAAAACGGCAAACATGCATAAATTTTTTAAATGCTCATTTTTGCCTAAGCAAAATAAATCTTCCAAAACCAAATTTGTTTTATTTATAATATCTTCATTTTTCCTAAATGTTGGGAAAGTCATATTATTCCCTCTCAAATATTTTTATAGGAAAACTTTATGAAGATAATTAAATAAATCCAATGATCCTATTTTCAAAATTTGAGAAATCCCAAATATGAAAATATTGAAACTTCCAACTCTCTCCGAGGGTCCTTGAGTTGCGTGAAATTTCTAGGATCGGAAAATGCGAGAAAATATGATATGCATGATGACCTAATGTATAACATTCCAAATTGAAAATTTGGGATGTTACAAACCTACCCCCTTAAGATGAATCTCGCCCTCGAGATTCGGGTTGGCTAGAAAATAGGTGAGGGTGGTCCTTAAGCAAAACTTCCTCTCTTTCCTAGGTGGCTTCATCCTCAGTGTGGTGGCTCCACTGAACTTTGCAAAACTTGATAACCTTGCTGCGGGTAACTCTGCTGGCATAATCGAGAATCTTAACTGGTTTTTCCTCATATGTCAAGTCATCCTTCAACTGAATTGCTTCCAGTGGCACTGTGTCTCTTAACGGTACCTCTGCTATCTCGGGGTGACATTTCTTCAACTGAGAAACATGGAATACATCATGAACTCCTGACAGTCCTTCTGGCAATTCCAACTTATACGCAACTTCTCCCATGCGTTGCAAAATCTTATATGGTCCAACGAAACGGGGTGCTAACTTTCCTTTCACTCCAAAACGCTTAACTCCTCAAGCGGGATACTCGAGATATACTGCTCCAACTTCATACTCAATCGCTGCGCTTTGAATCGGCATAGCTCTTACATGCGGACTGGGCTACCTTGAGCCTGTCTCAATCAACTTAACCTTCTCGCTCGACTCCTTAATCAAATCTGGTCCAAACAATCGACGATCTCCGTTTAGTCCCATGACAACGGTGTCCTGCACCTTCTTCCATACAGAGCCTCGAAAGGTGCCATCCTTAAGCTGGTTTGGTAACTGTTATTGTAGGAAAATTCTGCATACGACAAATTATCATCCCAGCTAGATCCATAATCTAGTGCACAAGCTCTCAAAGATGTCCTCCAAAATCTGATTGACTCTCTCGGTCATCCATCGGTCTGTGGGTGGAAAGCTGTCTTGAATTCAGTCTGGTTCCCAATGTTTCGTGTAACCGGTTCAAAAATTTCAAGTAAATTGGGTTCCTCTATCGATCGATGCTCCTCGAACTCCGTAAACACACAATTCTGGTCATGTATATCTTCGCCAACTTAGCACTGCTATAGGTAGTCTTGATCGGAATGAAATGAGCTACCTTGGTCAAACGGTCGACTATGACCCAAATCGAGTCATATCCTGAACGGGTCTTTGGCAGACCTGTGATGAAATCCATGCCTAGTTTATCCCACTTCCATTCGGTATCGCAACGGTTGTAATAATCCTGCTGGCTTCGATGCTCGCTTTTACTTTCGACATACGTCACAAACTGCTACATACTCCGCAATATCCTTCTTCATTCCGGTCCACCGAAAATATTCTTCAAATCCAAATACATCTTGGTATTTCCTAGGTGAATCGAATAGGGTGAATCATGGGCTTCTTGTAAAATCAACTTCCGATCTCGGGTCATTGGGCACATAAACACGGTCTTCAAACCATAGGGTATCGTGCTCATCCTCACGAAATCCTTTAGCTTTTCCTTTGCTCATTTTCTCCTTTATAGAGGCAACTTCCTTATCGCCTTTTGGGCTTCTCGATTTTGTCCATCGATGTCGATCGAATCTCCAATGCTGCTACATAGCCTCTGGAACTATTTCCAAACATAGCTCTCGAAGGTCCTCGGCTAACTCATTGGGTATTCCTCCCATCATTAGGGTATTGACGTGGCTCTTACGGCTCAATGCGCCGCCTACGACATTAGCCTTTCCGGGTGATAATGCAATCTCATGTCATAATCCTTGATTAGCTCTAACCATCTCCTTTGTCCGAGATTCAATTCCTTATGTGTGAAGATGTACTTCAAACTCTTGTGATCCGTATATACTTCACAATGATTTCCAATGAGAAAATGTCTCCACGTCTTCAAGGCATGCACAACGGCTGCTAACTCAAAATCATGAGTGGCATAATTCAACTCATGGGGCTTAAGTTGTCGTGAAGCATACTGAAACAACTCTTCCTTCCTGCATAAGCACAGCTCCAAGTCCTCGACGTGAAGCGTGCAATACACCTCATAATCCTTAGTCCGATCCGCAATATCAAACTGGTGAGGTAACCAATCTTTTCTTCAACTCCTGAAAACTTGCCTCAGTCCTCAATCCATATGAATTTGTTTTCCTTCTTCAACAATTCAGTCATAGGCTTTGCAATTCTTGAGAAATTCTCAATGAATCTTGGTAGTATCCTGCGAGTCCAAGGAAACTCGAATCTCTCCAACTGCGTTGGTGCTTCCCATTTGGTTACGGTCTCAACCTTTGTGGGGTCAATGCTATCCCTTCTCCGGATATAACATGTCCGAGAAATCCAACTTCCTTTAGCCAAAACTCACACTTGCTGAACTTGGCATACAACTGGTGTTCCCTCGCCTCCAAAACCAATCGCAAATGTTCCTTGTGTTCCTCTTCATTCTTCGAGAAAATCAAAATATCATCAATGAACACCACGATGAACTTATCCAAAAACTCCATAAACACTTTGTTCATCAGGTTCATGAAATAGGCTGGCGCGTTAGTCGGTCCAAATGACATAACGGTATACTCATACAGTCCATATCTCGTGGTAAATGTTGTCTTGGGTATGTCTTGCTCCCGAATCTTCAACTGATGGTACCCTGATCGCAAGTCGATCTTAGAAAACACTTTGGCTCCTTGCAAGCGATCAAACAGATCATTTACCATAGGTAGTGGGTACTTGTTCTTGATGGTTACTTCATTCAATCCACGGTAATCAACAACCATTCTCAAAGATCCATCCTTCTTCTCCACCAATAAAACGGGTGATCCCCAAGGTGAAGAACTTGGGCGAATAAAACCTTTATCCAATAGTTCCTTAATCTGCTTCTTGATTTCCGCCAAATCCTTTGCGGGCATCCCAGACGGTCGCTTCGATATCGGGCCTGTTCACGCAACAGCTCGATCAAAAACTCAATGTCTCTATCCGGCGGCATTCCTGGCAATTCTTCCGGAAATACATCAGGATAATCCTTCACCACTGGTACTTCTTCCTGTACCACTCCTGATAAGCAATTTACTTGTGCTCTCCTCGGCTCGTGCCGTGACACATACTTAATCCTTCTTCCTTCTGGTGTGGTGAGCAAAATTGACCTTGTGGTACAATCTATGTTTCCTCCATACTTTGATAACCAATCCATACCTAATATCACATCCAATCCTTGGGATTCCAGAACTATTAGGTCTGAGGGGAAAACATAGTGTCCAATCCTTAGTGGCAGTCGATCACACCATTTACTAGCCATGTACTCTGCTCCGGGTGAGGTTACTAGCATGGGTGACCTAAGGGCTTGGGTTGGTAACTTGTACTTATCCACAAATCCCTTGATATGTATGAATGCGATGCACCAAGATCGAAAAGAACAACCGCAGAAATGACTTAACCAAAACTTACCGACATCGCATCGGGCTGATCTTCAACCTCCTCCACATCAATGTGGTTCACCTGTCCCCTGTTGAAAGGGTTTGGCTTCTTTCCGAGCTTCCATTGCCATTTCCATTCGGCCTTCTCGATAGTCATTTGCATAGTGCCCAGTCTTGCGGCACTTAAAGCAAGTAATGTGACTCAGTTCTACCTTGGATGGTGTAGACGGGTTGGTGCGATTCTGTCCATTGCTTCCTCCATTCCGCTCCCATTCTTGGTGCCATTATGGTTATGCGAATTACCTCCTCCATGGGTATGCTGAAACTGAATTCTGATTTAGGGTATAACGAGGCTTCTGCGGGATCCAGAGTTATACTTCCTTGTCCATACTTCCGCTATGTTCTCAATTTGCTGCCGCTTCCTTCAATCATGAGAGCTCGGTCTACTAACTCCTGGTAGTTGTTGAAACTTTCTACCATCAACGGCATGCTGAACTCATCATTCAGTCCTTCTAGAAACTTCTCCTGCTTAGCTGCATCCGTAGCAACGCTATCCGGGGTATAACGTGCTAACTTGCTAAAGTCATCCACGATCGCCAACAGTCCTTCCTCCTTGGCGTAAGTTGCGAAACTCACGCTTCTTCATGGCCATGGCTCCTGCTGAAACATGGGCAGTGCGAAAAGCTTGCTGAAACTGGTCCCATGTGACAGTGTCTATGGGGTAAGTGGCTGTGAAATTCTCCCACCATGCTGCTGCGGGTCCTTCAAGCTGATGTGCTGCAAACTTCACTCTTTCACCATCTGCATCCTGCAGATGGTCAGCTCCTTCCTATCTTGCGGAGCCACCATCCGCCACAATTGGCTCGGTGCTACTGGAATACACCGGCGGGTTCAGTCTAAGGAAACGAGTCAGATGATCCGCAGGTGGTGGTGGTGGCGGTGGGTTGTTGTTGTTGTTGTTGTTGTTGTTGTTCTGCACCAATGTTTGAATCAGGGTATTCTGCTGCTGGATCAATTGGGTGATCTCTGGCGGGAAAACGAATCCGGGGTCGCGTCTCGGAGGCATCTGATGGGTTTAGAAAAGAAGAGAAATGTAGAATAGAATAAGGTCTAAGGGGAATCACTACCCAAATGCACATGAGCAAAACACACAAAATCACTTCATTCAATCAAACTAGGGCTTACAACGATCTAACTATCGCAAAAGTGCGTGTACTATAATGTTTACATGGAGGGAAATACTACTAATATATGGGGGACTTCTACTAATTTGAACCGGTGGAAGACTCCATGATGTCTGCTCCAGCTTCGTCTTCAAAGTCGGGTTCACTTGGATCCGAATCGGTGTCGTCGATGTTAATGTAGTCGCCTGGGTATTCGACATACTGGTCTTCATTCCTGAGCGCCAACTTCTTCTTGAGTTCCTCGATCTCATACTTAAGATCGTTATTGTGTCTTGCTAGAGCTACGATCTCGTCCATGTAGTCCTTGCGTGTAGTCTTTAGTTCTTCTTCCAGTTCGATGATCCTTCCCTTTGTCTTCTGCAACTCCAACATGTCATTGCACATTTGGTTCTCCTGGCGTCGAATGTGCTGATTTAATTCCTGGATGAATGCTGCAATGGATCTATCCTTTTTGGTGTTGACGACGTCCCAGTTGTCATCTCGGCGTCCGCAAATCTGGTAGATGGTGTCCTTGAGGTCTTCTTGATAAACTTCTCCAATGCGTCCCATGGTAATGTGAGCTGCCATGCTCTTTCCCAGACTCCAAGTTGGTGCACTGAAAACACTATCTATAGGCTTGGTGATTGGGGCGAATGTCCTTCCTGGAACGTGAGCATGAATCTTCCAGCGCTCCTCTTCGAGCAGAGTGGCGTTGAAAGTCCCGTGAAGCTTGGTAATCCAATGTTCAGTACTTGGTAACTTCCTTCAAGTGAAATCCAAAAGGTGTGCCTTCATCCGGTTGGGTGTACTTGATCTTCGCGTCCGTCATCCTAAAGAGAGTAGAAAAGATGAGGAGTTAGAAAATGGGAAGAGAGTAGTGATCTATGGCTTTAACTTAGTGGTCGTGTCCTCACAATCGGCGTGTGCTCGATACCATTCTCTGTAGCGACCAGACCGAATGGATCATCTCGTGCTCGGTGTCATCCTGGATCGATGTGCTTGACACCACACAAGATTGAAGGATTTATTGCAGAGTAGCAATCACACACTTATTACATCATTGTCCACAAGGGAACTTATTACAATAATATGGCTTAAGGCCATCTAATAATAACAGCGAAGGCTTGGAAGATAAGCGAGTCCATCAACTCCAACGGCATCATCGAGTATAGAACCACGACCTAACACCTTACTGTCGTTCAAAAGTCTCGCAACGTGAAAGTTGCAGCCCAAAACGGGTCAGACATGGAATATGCCGCAATGTAACACATAAGAGCAATGAAGGAAATAAGCCTATACTACATGCATATATGGCTGGTGGTAAGGCTCTACGGTTACATTTGCATAAAGCTGATTTTTCCCTACATCAAAGGAATAAATTTATTTAACTATCATGGTGGTTGTTAAACATTGAGAATGGTTGACAGCATTCTCAATCCCAATTAAAAAGTACTCATCAAAACCCAATAACTTTTATTAGAAGGTAACATGTTGAGATTCACATGATATTCAATTACCAGATACTCAAAACGTCCATAACCGGGGACACGGCTAATCATGATTAGTTTATACACTCTGCAGAGGTTTGCGCACTTTTCCCCACAAGACTCGATCGCCTCCGCTTGGTTCTCGTGACTACATGGTGTTTGAGAAACGGATGACCGAGACATAGTCTTTCAGAAGCGCTAGCACCTTACATGTGGGTAGACCGTACCAACCTACATCCCCTACATCAGCTAGCCTACCCGTAAGAGTTCGCACAACTTAGTCAACTATGCCAGAGCCCATAATTGGCTTGTGGCTGCACACGGAAGTTTCCAGTTTGAATAATCTTATGATCCCTTAGAGCCTGGGTGGCGGTCCAAGAAATACAGCAAGTCCTCGATAAAACCAGTGCCTCAATCCACCCAGATGTGTGTTTAGGTTGCCACCTTAGATAAACCATTAATTAACAATCTCACATCTGTCATGGATATTCACTCACCCAATCCACGCCTACTAGCATAGCATGGCATAACAAGCAAATGTAGAAGTAACTCCCAAGGTTTCATAAGTAAAACAGTAATAGGTACTACCTCAATCTACTTCCCAATCCCACAATTTAATTAGATCCTAAACATGCAAGTGTTTGAGGAATAGATCTAATGCATAAAACTGGGTAGTAGAAAAGGTATGATCAAAGTGTTACTTGCCTTGCGATGATCCATGAGACCTAGAGATTCAAGTAACAAGCGGCGCACTCCGGTGATCTAACGCAGACAAACAACAAGCATACAATAAGTACTCATCTAATGCACGAGGAAATCTCGAATAAAAGATCTAACCAGAAAGTTCAACTTAAGAACCCAGGTTGCAAAAGAATCGAATCGAAATAAACATCGAAAGTCGAAACTCGAGAGAGAACGACTCGGTTTTGCAATCTGAAACTAGGTCAAAATTTCACAGTAGCAAAACTCTGTGAAAGTAGGTTAGTCGAACGGCGGTTTCATTCTAAACTCGAGCGGTTGAATCACCGATTCCGATAAACGAGCAAGAAATAAAACAGTTTTGAAAATCGGATCGAAATCGAATCGAAAAATAACGGATTAAATCCGATTAAAAGAAAACGATTTAACGGTTTAAATAACGGACGTTCGTTAACAGAACGAATCCAACGAACGCGTTCATTAAAACGAACGGTTCGGTGAACGTTCGTTAAATAAGAAAACCGAAAAAAAATAAAACCAAACTAGGGTTTAAAAAAAACCGAACATCTCTTTTTTTTTAAAATAAAAACCGGATCGGTTTTTAGGGGAAAACCGGATCGGAACGGCGCGGGGCGGCTACCTCCGGTGATCTCTCCGGCGGGCTCCGTGGCTCGGTTAGGGGGGTCCGCGGGGTCGGGAGGCGAGGGGCGGCGGGTTCCGCGTCGGCGGGGGAACGGCGGCGGCGGCGTCCTGGGCGGCGGGGGTTCGGTCGAGGCGCTGGGCGGTCGGGTGAGAGAGAGGGGGGGGGGGCGGGTATTTATGGAAGGGGGGGGGTTCGCCGGCTTGGGAAGGGGGCAAGGCGCTGGGTGGAGGCGGACTCGGGCGGCGGGGAGGCGTCGGTGGCGGGCACACCACATGGGCGCAGGCGAGGGAGAGGAGGAGGTGGGCCGGGGCTGGTTGGGCGGCTGGGCCTCGGCCTGAAGGGGCATGAGTTTTTTTAAAATTAAAACCAAACGAAAATAAAAAATACCAAATGAACTCCAAATTAAATAAAACAAATTTTCCCGACTCCTAAAATGAGTCTAACAAAATGAACTTTAAAAACAGCAAACATGCATAAATTTTTAAATGCTCATTTTTGCCTAAGCAAAATAAATCTTCCAAAACCAAATTTGTTTTATTTATAATATCTTCATTTTTCCTAAATGTTGGGAAAGTCATATTATTCCCTCTCAAATATTTTTATAGGAAAAACTTTATGAAGATAATTAAATAAATCCAATGATCCTATTTTCAAAATTTGAGAAATCCCAAATATGAAAATATTGAAACTTCCAACTCTCTCCGAGGGTCCTTGAGTTGCGTGAAATTTCTAGGATCGGAAAAATGCGAGAAAATATGATATGCATGATGACCTAATGTATAACATTCCAAATTGAAAATTTGGGATGTTACAAACCTACCCCCTTAAGATGAATCTCGCCCTCGAGATTCGGGTTAGCTAGAAAATAGGTGAGGGTGGTCCTTAAGCAAAACTTCCTCTCTTTCCCAGGTGGCTTCATCCTCAGTGTGGTGGCTCCACTGAACTTTGCAAAACTTGATAACCTTGCTGCGGGTAACTCTGCTGGCATAATCGAGAATCTTAACTGGTTTTTCCTCATATGTCAAGTCATCCTTCAACTGAATTGCTTCCAAGTGGCACTTTGTGTCTCTTAACGGTACCTCTGCTATCTCGGGGTGACATTTCTTCAACTGAGAAACATGGAATACATCATGAACTCCTGACAGTCCTTCTGGCAATTCCAACTTATACGCAACTTCTCCCATGCGTTGCAAAATCTTATATGGTCCAACGAAACGGGGTGCTAACTTTCCTTTCACTCCAAAACGCTTAACTCCTCGAAGCGGGGATACTCTGAGATATACTCTGTCTCCAACTTCATACTCAATCGCTTTGCGCTTTGAATCGGCATAGCTCTTCTGTCTGGACTGGGCTACCTTGAGCCTGTCTCGAATCAACTTAACCTTCTGCTTTCGCACTCCTTAATCAAATCTGGTCCAAACAACGGACGATCTCGGTTTAGTCCCATGACAACGGTGTCCTGCACCTTCTTCCATCTGAGCCTCGAAGGTGCCATCCTTAAGCTGGTTTGGTAACTGTTATTGTAGGAAAATTCTGCATACGACAAATTATCATCCCAGCTAGATCCATAATCTAGTGCACAAGCTCTCAGCATGTCCTCCAAAATCTGATTGACTCTCTCGGTCTGTCCATCGGTCTGTGGGTGGAAAGCTGTACTGAATTCCAGTCTGGTTCCCAATGTTTCGTGCAACTGGTTCAAAAATTTCGAAGTAAATTGGGTTCCTCTACCTGATACGATGCTCCTCAGAACTCCGTGTAAACACACAATTCTGGTCATGTATATCTTCGCCAACTTAGCACTGCTATAGGTAGTCTTGACTGGAATGAAATGAGCTACCTTGGTCAAACGGTCGACTATGACCCAAATCGAGTCATATCCTGAACGGGTCTTTGGCAAACCTGTGATGAAATCCATGCCTAGTTTATCCCACTTCCATTCGGGTATCGGCAACGGTTGTAACAATCCTGCTGGCTTCTGATGCTCTGCCTTTACTTTCTGACATACGTCACAAACTGCTACATACTCCGCAATATCCTTCTTCATTCCGTCCACCGAAAATATTCTTCAAATCCAAATACATCTTGGTATTTCTGGGTGAATCGAATAGGGTGAATCATGGGCTTCTTGTAAAATCAACTTCCTGATCTCTGGGTCATTGGGCACATAAACACGGTCTTCAAACCATAGGGTATCGTGCTCATCCTCACGAAATCCTTTAGCTTTTCCTTTGCTCATTTTCTCCTTTATAGAGGCAACTTCCTTATCTGCCTTTTGGGCTTCTCTGATTTTGTCCATCGATGTCGATCGAATCTCCAATGCTGCTACATAGCCTCTCGGAACTATTTCCAAACATAGCTCTCGAAGGTCCTCGGCTAACTCATTGGGTATTCCTCCCATCATTAGGGTATTGACGTGGCTCTTACGGCTCAATGCGTCAGCTACGACATTAGCCTTTCCGGGGTGATAATGCAATCTCATGTCATAATCCTTGATTAGCTCTAACCATCTCCTTTGTCTGAGATTCAATTCGTTCTGTGTGAAGATGTACTTCAAACTCTTGTGATCCGTATATACTTCACAATGATTTCTAATGAGAAAATGTCTCCACGTCTTCAAGGCATGCACAACGGCTGCTAACTCAAAATCATGAGTGGCATAATTCAACTCATGGGGCTTAAGTTATCGTGAAGCATACGAAACAACTCTTCCTTCCTGCATAAGCACAGCTCCAAGTCCTCGACGTGAAGCGTCGCAATACACCTCATAATCCTTAGTCTGATCTGGCAATATCAAAACTGGTGAGGTAACCAATCTTTTCTTCAACTCCTGAAAACTTGCCTCGCAGTCCTCAGTCCATATGAATTTGTTTTCCTTCTTCAACAATTCAGTCATAGGCTTTGCAATTCTTGAGAAATTCTCAATGAATCTTCGGTAGTATCCTGCGAGTCCAAGGAAACTCCGAATCTCTCCAACTGTCGTTGGTGCTTCCCATTTGGTTACGGTCTCAACCTTTGTGGGGTCAACTGCTATCCCTTCTCCGGATATAACATGTCCGAGAAATCCAACTTCCTTTAGCCAAAACTCACACTTGCTGAACTTGGCATACAAGCTGGTGTTCCTCGGTTTCTCCAAAACCAATCGCAAATGTTCCTTGTGTTCCTCTTCATTCTTCGAGAAAATCAAAATATCATCAATGAACACCACGATTTAACTTATCCAAAAACTCCATAAACACTTTGTTCATCAGGTTCATGAAATAGGCTGGCGCGTTAGTCGGTCCAAATGACATAACGGTATACTCATACAGTCCATATCTCGTGGTAAATGCTGTCTTGGGTATGTCTTGCTCCCGAATCTTCAACTGATGGTACCCTGATCGCAAGTCGATCTTAGAAAACACTTTGGCTCCTTGCAAGCGATCAAACAGATCATTTACCATAGGTAGTGGGTACTTGTTCTTGATGGTTACTTCATTCAATCCACGGTAATCAACAACCATTCTCAAAGATCCATCCTTCTTCTCCACCAATAAAACGGGTGATCCCCAAGGTGAAGAACTTGGGCGAATAAAACCTTTATCCAATAGTTCCATAATATGCTTCTTGATTTCCGCCAAATCCTTTGCGGGCATCCTATCTGTCGCTTCGATATCGGGCCTGTTCACGCAACAGCTCGATCAAAACTCAATGTCTCTATCCGCGGCATTCCCGGCAATTCTTCCGAAATACATCAGATAATCCTTCACCACGGTACTTCTTCCCGTACCACTCCTGATAAGCAATTTACTTGTGCTCTCCTCGGCTCGTGCCGTGACACATACTTAATCCTTCTTCCTTCTGGTGTGGTGAGCAAAATTGACCTTGTGGTACAATCTATGTTTCCTCCATACTTTGATAACCAATCCATACCTAATATCACATCCAATCCTTGGGATTCCGAACTATTAGGTCCGAGGGAAAACATAGTGTCCAATCCTTAGTGGCGGTCGATCACACCATTTACTAGCCATGTACTCTGCTCCGGTGAGGTTACTAGCATGGGTGACCTAAGGGCTTGGGTTGGTAACTTGTACTTATCCACAAATCCCTTGATATGTATGAATGCGATGCACCAAGATCGAAAAGAACAACTGCAGAAATGACTTAACCAAAAACTTACCGATTCTTGATCGGGCTGATCTTCAACCTCCTCCACATCAATGTGGTTCACCTGTCCCCTGTTGAAAGGGTTTGGCTTCTTTCGAGCTTCCATTGCCATTTCCATTCGGCCTTCGATAGTCATTTGCATAGTGCCCGTCTTGCGGCACTTAAAGCAAGTAATGTGACTCAGGTCTACCTTGGATGGTGTAGACGGGTTGGTGCGATTCTGTCCATTGCTTCCTCCATTCCCGTTCCCATTCTTGGTGCCATTCGGTTATGCGAATTACCTCCTCCATGGGTATGCTGAAACTGAATTCTGATTTAGGGTATAACGAGGCTTCTGCTGGGATCGAGTTATACTTCCCTTGTCCATACTTCCGCTTGCAGTTCTCAATTTGCTGCCGCTTCCCTTCAATCATGAGAGCTCGGTCTACTAACTCCTGGTAGTTGTTGAAACTTTCTACCATCAACGGCATGCTGAACTCATCATTCAGTCCTTCTAGAAACTTCTCTGTTTAGCTGCATCCGTAGCAACGTCATCCGGGGTATAACGTGCTAACTTGCTAAAGTCATCCACGATCGCCAACAGTCCTTCCTCCTTGGCGTAAGTTGCGAAACTCACGCTTCTTCATGGCCATGGCTCCTGCTGAAACATGGGCAGTCTGAAAAGCTTCTGAAACTGGTCCCATGTGGCGGTGTCTCACGGGTAAGTGGCTGTGAAATTCTCCCACCATGCTTCTGCGGGTCCTTCAAGCTGATGTGCTGCAAACTTCACTCTTTCACCATCTGTGCATCCTGCGATAGTCAGCTCCTTCCTATCTTGCGGAGCCACCATCTGCCACAATTGGCTCGGTGCTCTCGGAATACACCGCGGGTTCAGTCTAAGGAAACGAGTCGATGATCCGCAGTGGTGGTGGTGGCGGTGGGTTGTTGTTGTTGTTGTTGTTGTTGTTACGCACCAATGTTTGAATCAGGTATTCTGCTGCTGGATCAATTGGGTGATCTCTGGCGGGAAAACGAATCCGGGGTCGCGTCTCGGAGGCATCGATGGGTTTAGAAAAGAAGAGAAATGTAGAATAGAATAAGGTCTAAGGGAATCACTACCCAAATGCACATGAGCAAAACACACAAAATCACTTCATTCAATCAAACTAGGGCTTACAACGATCTAACTATCGCAAAAGTGCGTGTACTATAATGTTTACATGGAGGGAAATACTACTAATATATGGGGGACTTCTACTAATTTGAACCGTGGAAGACTCCATGATGTCTGCTCCACCGTCTTCAAAGTCGGGTTCACTTGGATCCGAATCGGTGTCGTCGATGTTAATGTAGTCGCCTGGGTATTCGACATACTGGTCTTCATTCCTGAGCGCCAACTTCTTCTTGAGTTCCTCGATCTCATACTTAAGATCGTTATTGTGTCTTGCTAGAGCTACGATATCGTCCATGTAGTCCTTGCGTGTAGTCTTTAGTTCTTCTTCCAGTTCGATGATCCTTCCCTTTGTCTTCTGCAACTCCAACATGTCATTGCACATTTGGTTCTCTGGCGTCGAATGTGCTGATTTAATTCCTGGATGAATGCTGCAATGGATCTATCCTTTTTGGTGTTGACGACGTCCCAGTTGTCATCTCGGCGTCCGCAAATCTGGTAGATGGTGTCCTTGAGGTCTTCTTGATAAACTTCTCCAATGCGTCCCATGGTAATGTGAGCTGCCATGCTCTTTCCCAGACTCCAAGTTGGTGCACTGAAAACACTATCTATAGGCTTGGTGATTGGGGCGAATGTCCTTCCCGAACGTGAGCATGAATCTTCCAATAGCTCCTCTTGAGCAGAGTGGCGTTGAAAGTCCCGTGAAGCTTGGTAATCCAATGTTCGGTACTTGGTAACTTCCTTCAAGTGAAATCCAAAAGGTGTGCCTTCATCCGGTTGGGTGTACTTGATCTTCGTCAAATCATCCTAAAGAGAGTAGAAAAGATGAGGAGTTAGAAAATGGGAAGAGAGTAGTGATCTATGGCTTTAACTTAGTGGTCGTGTCCTACGATCGGCGTGTGCTCGATACCATTCTCTGTAGCGACCAGACCGAATGGATCAGATCTCGTGCTCGGTGTCATCCTCGGATCGATGTCTTGACACCACACAAGATTGAAGGATTTATTGCGAGTAGCAATCACACACTTATTACATCATTGTCCACAAGGGAACTTATTACAATAATATGGCTTAAGGCCATCTAAAAATAACAGCGGAAGGCTTGGAAGATAAGCGAGTCCATCAACTCCAACGGCATCATCGAGTATAGAACCACGACCTAACACCTTACTGTCGTTCGAAAAGTCTGCAACGTGAAAGTTGCAGCCCAAAACGGTCAGACATGGAATATCTTGGCAATGTAACACATAAGAGCAATGAAGGAAATAGGCCTATACTACATGCATATATGGCTGGTGGTAAGGCTCTCTGATTTACATTTGCATAAAGCTGATTTTTCCCTACATCAAAGGAATAAATTTATTTAACTATCATGGTGGTTGTTAAACATTGAGAATGGTTGACAGATTCTCAATCCCAATTAAAAGTACTCATCAAAACCCAATAACTTTTATTAGAAGGTAACATGTTGAGATTCACATGATATTCAATTACCGATACTCAAAACGTCCATAACCGGGGACACGACTAATCATGATTAGTTTATACACTCTGCAGAGGTTTATGACTTTTCCCCACAAGACTCGATCGCCTCCGCTTGGTTCTCGCCTTGCATGGTGTTTGAGAAGCGGATGACCGAGACATAGTCTTTCGAAGCGCTAGCACCTTACATGTGGGTAGACCGTACCAACCTACATCCCCTACATCAGCTAGCCTACCCGTAAGAGTTCGCACAACTTAGTCAACTACGCCAGAGCCCATAATTGGCTTGTGGCTGCACACGGAAGTTTCCAGTTTGAATAATCTTATGATCCCTTAGAGCACGGGTGGCGGTCCAAGAAATACAGCAAGTCTGATAAAAACCAGGTGCCTCAATCCACCCAGATGTGTGTTTAGGTTGCCACCTTAGATAAACCATTAATTAACAATCTCACATCTGTCATGGATATTCACTCACCCAATCCACGTCTACTAGCATAGCATGGCATAACAGCAAATGTAGAAGTAACTCCCAAGGTTTCATAAGTAAAACAGGTAATAGGTACTACCTCAATCTACTTCCCAATCCCACAATTTAATTAGATCCTAAACATGCAAGTGTTTGAGGAATAGATCTAATGCATAAAACTGGGTAGTAGAAAAGGTATGATCAAAGTGTTACTTGCCTTGCTGATGATCCGCGAGACCTAGAGATTCGAAGTAACAAGCGGCGCACTCCGGGTGATCTAACGCAGACAAACAACAAGCATACAATAAGTACTCATCTAATGCACGGGGAAATCTCGAATAAAAGATCTAACCAGAAAGTTCAACTTAAGAACCCTGGTTGCAAAAGAATCGAATCGAAATAAACATCGAAAGTCGAAACTCGAGAGAGAACGACTCGGTTTTGCAATCTGAAACTAGGTCAAAATTTCACAGTAGCAAAACTCTGTGAAAGTAGGTTAGTCGGAACGGCGGTTTCGTTACGAAACTCCAGGCGGTTGAATCACCTGATTCCGATAAACGAGCAAGAAATAAAACAGTTTTGAAAATCAGATCGGAAATCGAATCAGAAAAATAACGGATTAAATCCGATTAAAAGAAAACGACGAACGGTTTAAATAACGGACGTTCGTTAACAGAACGAATCCAACGAACGCGTTCATTAAAACGAACGGTTCGGTGAACGTTCGTTAAATAAGAAAACCGAAAAAAAATAAAACCAAACTAGGGTTTTAAAAAACCAACATCTCTTTTTAAAAATAAAACCGGATCGGTTTTTAGGGAAAACCGGATCGGGCGGCGCGGGCGGCTACCTCGGTGATCTCTCGCCGGCTCCGGGGCTCGTGAGAGGGGTCCGGTTAGGTCGGGAGGCGAGTGAGGTCGGGAGGCGGCGCGGGGCGGCGTCGACGGCGGCGGCAGCGGGCGTCCTTAGGCGGCGGCGGGTTTGGTCGGGCGCGGGCGGCGGGTCGGGGTGAGAGAGAGGGGGGGGGCGGCGGGTATTTATGGAAGGGGGTTCGCGGCTTGGGAAGGGGGCAAGGCGCCGGGGTGGAGGCGGACTCGGGCGGCGGGAGGCGTCTTGTGGCGGGCACCTTGTGGTAGCGCGAGAGAGGAGAGGAGGAGGTGGGCAGGGGCGCTGGGCTGGGGCGGCTGGGCCTCGGCCCGGGGGGGCGCGAGTTTTTTTTTTAAAATTAAAACCAAACGAAAATAAAAAAATACCAAATGAACTCCAAATTAAATAAAACAAATTTTCCCGACTCCTAAAATGAGTCGAACAAAATGAACTTTAAAACAGCAAACATGCATAAATTTTTTAAATGCTCATTTTTGCCTAAGCAAAATAAATCTTCCAAAACCAAATTTGTTTTATTTATAATATCTTCATTTTTCCTAAATGTTGGGAAAGTCATATTATTCCCTCTCAAATATTTTTATAGGAAAAACTTTATGAAGATAATTAAATAAATCCAATGATCCTGTTTTCAAAATTTGAGAAATCCCAAATATGAAAATATTGAAACTTCCAACTCTCTCCGAGGGTCCTTGAGTTGCGTGAAATTTCTAGGATCGGAAAAATGCGAGAAAATATGATATGCATGATGACCTAATGTATAACATTCCAAATTGAAAATTTGGGATGTTACATCTAGAAAGAAATTGGTCCAAGAAACTTGATGATGCATTATGGGCCTATAGAACTGCATATAAAAATCCTATGGGTATGTCTTCGTATAAAATGATTTATGGAAAAGCATGTCACTTACCTCTCGAACTGGAACATAAGACATATTGGGCCATTAAAGAGCTCAATTATGATTTCAAACTTGCCGGTGAGAAGAGACTATTTGGCATTAGCTCACTTGATGAGTGGAGAACCTAGGCCTATGAGAATGCCAAACTGTTTAAAGAAAAAGTTAAAAGATGGCATGACAAAAGGATAAAAAAGTGTGAGTTTAATGTAGGTGATTATGTTTTGTTATACAACTCTCGTTTAAGATTTTTTGCAGGAAAACTCCTCTCTAAATGGGAAGGTCCTTACATTATCCAGGAGGTCTATCATTCTGGTGCCATAAAAATCAACAACTTCGAAGGCGCAAACCCAAAGGTGGTGAACGGTTAAAGAATCAAACATTATATCTCAGGTAATCCCATAAATGTTGAAACCAATTTTATTGACACCATAATCCCAGAGGAGTACATAAGGGACACGTTCCAGAATGTTTCAGACTCCGAGAAGGAATAGGTATGTGGTACAGTAAGTAAACCGACTCCAAAACAGTTCTAACAGCAATTTTTCTCCATTTTGGAATACTTAAGAAAAAAGGAAAATAAGAAGTAGTCCGGAAAGGCCACGAGGCATCCACAAGGGTGGAGGGCGCGCCCTACCCCCCTGGGCACACCCCCTGCCTTGTGGGCACCTCGTGTGCCCTCCGGACTCCGTTTTCTTGAGCGATAAATCTTTTGGTTGGTAAAAATTCATTATATAATCTCCCAAAGGTTTTGACCACCGTACCACGACAAAATCCTCTATTTTTGTTTTGAGTTGTTTCTGTCGCAGATTAGATCAAGATGTCTTCTCAAGAGTCAGTCGGGGAGAGTCGACTACCTCACCCGACACCGTGGCCAAAAGAAAATAGCGATGCCGATCACTTTGGGCCATCCACTGAGGAAGAGATGGAGGCCGACTTGAAGAGGATAGATGCCATGGAGGAAGATCAAGATGTTACCTCTTGTCTCAAAGCCAGATATATGATGGAGGAACTCCGGAGCTCAGCAATTCCAAACTCGGTCATCCCTCCCAATGCTAGATTTATTTCTTATGAAAATATGAAAAAGAGTGTTACTTGTTCTCTCACAGCTATGCAACATCCATGGGTGAAAGAAGCTTTAGCCGTCGCGGGTAAACTCCGGAAGGAAACAATGGATCTTAAGCAGCAAGTCAATAAGCTCGAGGAAGAGAACCGTATCCTAAGGGGCATCATCGCCAAAAATATCACATCACTACCTCCGAAGAAAGAGACATAAATACATGGGTATGGGCATTCCCCTTGGCAACTGCCAAGCTTGGGGGAGGTGCCACGGTATCGTATCACCATCACACTTCTATCTTTACCGTTTTCTTAGTTCGATCCTTTTGGTTATATCTTGATCTAGTAGAATAAAGTTTAGTATGATCTAGCTTCGAGTTTTTTTGTTGATCCTTATCTATGTAATCGAGTCCATGAGCTATATATAATAAAGATTAGTCTTGAGTCGAGGGCTTGGTTATCTTGCTATGATCTTCAGGGAATAAAAGAAAAATAAGGAATAAAAAGAAATAAAGAGATCATATTGATCTTATAGAGAGTAATGACTTCACATATAAAGAGTATGATGAATAAAAGTTGTTGAGAGTTGACAAACATAGTTTTGGTCATCGTTGCAATTAATAGGAAGTAACAAAGAAAGAGAGGTTTTCACATATAAATATACTATCTTGGACATCTTTTATGATTGTGAGCACTCATTAAAATATGACATGCTAAAAAGTTGATGTTGGACAAGGAAGACAACGTAATGGGTTATGTTTTCTTATATCTGAAATAAATTATATTGTCATGGATCATCCAACATGTTGAGCTTGCATTTCCCCCTCATGCTAGACAAATTCTTTGCACCAAGTAGAGATACTACTTGTGCTTCCAAATATCCTTAAACCCAGTTTTGCCATGAGAGTCCACGATATCTACCTATGGATTGAGTAAGATCCTTCAAGTAAGTTGTCATTGTTGCAAGCAATAAAAATTGCTCCCTAAATATGTATGATCTATTAGTGTGGAGAAAATAAGCTTTATACGAGCTTGTGATATGGAAGAAATAAAAGCGACGGACTGCATAATAAAGGCCCCTATCACAAGTGGCAATATAAAGTGACGTTCTTTTGCATTAAGATTTTGTGCATCCAACCATAAAAGCACATCACAACCTCTGCTTCCCTCTGCGAAGGGCCTATGTTTTATTTTTGTCTTATACCTTATACAAGACCCATGGTGATCTTCACCTTTCCTTTTTACACTTTATCCTTTGGCAAGCACTATGTGTTGGAAAGATCCTGATATATATATATATCCAACTGGATGTGGGTTTTCATAAAGCATTATTGTTGATGTTACCCTTGACGTAAAAGGTTGGGAGGAAAAACTATAATCCCCTATCTTTCTCTGTGTCCGATTAAAACTTCATACCCATAAGTATTGTGTGAGTGTTAGCAATTGTGAAAGACTAAATGATAGTTGAGTATGTGGACTTGCTGAAAAGCTCTTATATTGACTCTTTCCGATGTTATGATAAATTGCACTTGCTTCAATGACTGAGATCATAGTTTGTTAGTTTTCAATGAAGTTTCGATTCATACTTTACATTGTGAATAGATTATTACTTCAGCATAAGAAATCATATGACAACATATATATACATATATATATATATATATATATATATATATATATATATATATATATATATATATATATATATATATATATATATATATTGCTATTCTAAGAATGATAATGATGCCCTCATGTCTGTATTTTATTTAATCGACACCTCTATCTCTAAACATGTGGACATATTTTTCGATATCGGCTTCCACTTGAGGACAAGTAAGGTCTAAGCTTGGGGGAGTTGATACTTCCATTTTGCATCATGCTTTTATATCAATATTCACTGCATTATGGGCTGTTACTACACATTATGTCACAATACTTATGCCTTTTCTCTCTTACTTTACAAGGTTTACATGAAGAGGGAGAATGCCGATAGCTGGAATTTTGGGCTGGAAAAGGAGCAAATATTAGAGACCTATTCTACACAACTCCAAAAGTCCTGAAACTCCACGAAAGTCAGTTTTGGAATATAATAAAAATATTGGGCGAAGAAAGCACCAGAGGGGGGGCACCCACTGTCCACGAGGGTGGAGGGCGCGCCCTACCCTCCTGGGCACGCCCCCTGCCTCGTGGGCCACCTGGAAGCCCCCTGATGCCCATCTTCTGGTATAAGGTGTCTTTTGCCTTGAAAAAAATCAGAAGGAAGCTTTCGGGACGAAGCGCCGCCATCTCGAGGCGGAACCTTAGCAGAACCAATCTAGGGCTCCGGTGGAGCTGTTCTGCCGGTGAAACATCCCTCCGGGAGGGGGAAATCATCACCATCGTCATCACCATCGATCCTCTCATAGGGAGGGGGTCAATGTCCATCAAAATCTTCACCATCACCATCTCCTCTCAAACCCTAGTTCATCTCTTGTATCCGATCTTTGTCTCAAAACCTCAGATTGGTACCTGTGGGTTGCTAGTAGTGTTGATTACTCCTTGTAGTTGATGCTAGTTGGTTTATTCGGTGGAAGATTATATGTTCAGATTCTTTATGCACATTAATACTCCTCTGATTATGAACATGAATATGATTTGTGAGTAGTTACATTTGTTCCTGAAGACATGGGAGAAGTCTTGTTATAACTAGTCATGTGAATTTGGTATTCGTTCGATATTTTGATGAGATGTATGTTGTCTTTCCTCTAGTGGTGTTATGTGAACGTCGACTACATGACACTTCACCATTTTTTGGGCCTAGGGGAAGGCATTGGGAAGTAATAAGTAGATGATGGGTTGCTAGAGTGACAGAAGCTTAAACCCTAGTTTATGTGTTGCTTCGTAAGGGGCTGATTTGGATCCATATGTTTCATGCTATGGTTAGGTTTACCTTAATTCTTCTTTCGTAATTGTGTATGCTTGCAAGAGGGGTTAATCATAAGTGGGATGCTTGTCCAAGGAAGGGCAGTACCCAAGAACCCGTCCACCCACATATAAAATTATCAAAGTAACGAACGCGAATCATATGAGCATGATTAAAACTAGCTTGACGATAATTCGCATGTGTCCTCGGGAGCGCTTTCCTTTATATAAGAGTTTGTCCGGGCTTGTATTTTGGTACAAAAAGGATTGGGCCACCTTGCTGCACCTTGATTACTTTTGTTACTTGTTACCCGTTACGAATTACCTTATCACAAAACTATCTGTTACCGATACTTTCAGTGCTTGCAGAGAATACCTTACTGAAAGCTGCTTGTCATTTCCTTCTGCTCCTCGTTGGGTTCGGCACTCTTACTTATCGAAAGGACTACGATAGATCCCCTATACTTGTGGGTCATCACATGCCTAATGGCTAAAGTTGACGTGGGATGGCTTTGGCATCTCCGTTTAGCCCACGTCAATATGAGATCTTTGCAAAGTCTTCTCAAGGGGGACCATGTCCGTGGACTAACAAATGTAAGTTTTGCCAAATATCGTGCTTGCAGTGCTTGTATCGAAGGAAAGCTACATGAGAAGGCTTACCCTCCCACGACTATATCATGTACTTGAAGAGGCCATTGGAGCTCCTTCACTTGGATCTCTTTGGGCCTCCATCCTTTGATAGTCTTGGGGGTAGAAAGTATTGCTTGGTGATTGTGGATGATTATTCAAGATACACGTGGGTATACTTCTTCAAGAGGAAGAGTGAGACCAAACAAACCGTCATCGACTTTGCAAATGAAGCTCAACGTCAACACAATGCAAATATCTTGACGATAAGAAGTGACAATGGCACCGAGTTCAAGAACTACACCTTGGATGAGTTTCTTAGTGATGAGGGGATCAAGCATCAATATTCCGCACCTTACACCCCTCAACAAAATGGTGTAGCAGAGAGGAAGAACCGGACGTTGATGGATGCGGCAAGGACCATGATGGCGGAGTTCAAGTCTCCTTACAACTTTTGGGCTGAAGCCATCAACACCGCTTGTCATGCATCAGTTCGGCTGTATTTCCGCAATGGCTTGAACAAGACTCCATATGAGATACTCATCGACAACAAGCCCAACCTCAAGTACTTCCGGGTGTTCGGGTGTAAGTGTTTCATTCTCAAGAAAGGTGTTCGTTTGTCTAAATTTGAGGCTAGAGCTCATGAGGGCATATTTGTTGGTTATGATACAAACTCTCATGCTAACCGTGTCCTCAACAAGTCCACCAGACTCATTGAGGAGACGTGTGACGTGTAGTTTGAAGAGAATAACGGCTCCCAAGTGGAGCAAAGTGGTAGTTGTGATGTAGGTGATGAAATTCCTCCCCAAGCCGTAAGAAGAATGGGAGTTGGTCATTGTCGGTGTCAAAACCGGCGGATCTCGGGTAGGGGGTCCCGATCTGTGCGTCTTAGGCTGATGGTAACAGGAAGCAAGGGACACAATGTTTACCCAGGTTCGGGCCCTCTCAATGGAGGTAAAACCCTACTTCCTGCTTGATTAATATTGAAGATATAGGTAGTACAAGAGTAGATCTACCACGAGATCGTAGAGGCTAAACCCTAGAAGCTAGCCTATGATGGTATGATTGTATTTGTGATCGGCCTTCTGAGGACCAACCTCTCCGGTTTATATAGACACCGGAGAGGGCTAGGGTTTACATGGAGTCAGTTACAAGGAAGGAAATACAATATCCGGACCGCCAAGCTTGCCTTCCACGCCGAGGAGAGTTCCATCCAGACAAGGGACGAAGTCTTGAGTCTTGTATCTTCACGCTTCAATAGTCCGGACGATGTATATAGTCCGGTTGTCCGGATACCCCCTAATCCAGGACTCCCTCAGTAGCCCATGAACCAGGCTTCAATGACGATGAGTGCGGCACGCAGTCTTGTCTTCGGCATTGCAGGGCGGGTTCCATCTCCGAATACTCCAAAGTACATGTTACGACGAATAGTGTCCGGAACTCCATCAATGTTGTATTCCTTGGCTTCAGTGCCTCAATAATGACCATCTCCACGTGTCGAGCGAATGCAAGGAGCCGAGGTATTTTTTGCATTTGCCACCCTCAATCCTTTGGGCTGACCGCCTATTTGAAGAGACGGGGATTCAACCTCACTCTTCCCCCTCGAGCAAGAATCCAACAGAGCGCTCCGGAAAAACCATTCCAACATGGCCGGTCGTCGCAGCTCCTCTGCTCGCTCTCCTCGCTCCAAGCCGGGAGACTGGGAAGAGTTTTCAGTTCCCCATAGCCGTTTTATTGATTTACAAACCCAAGGGTTTCTCCCACCAGCATTCATGGTCCCCGTCTGAGCCGGAATAGCCACCTATAATCGGGGGGAGCAAGCGGAGAGATCTCCCAATCCATCTCCAGAGGAGTGAATATGCCTCATCCCGCATCTGCTAAGGGGCGTCGGGTTTCCTATCCACCCGTTCCTTCGCGGGCTCCTAGAGTTCTACGGCCTCCAGTTACACAACTTTACCCCTGCCTCTATACTACACATAGCAGGGTACGTTTCCCTTTGCGAGCTATTTTTAGGCTGCGAGCCTCACTTCGGGATATGGAAGAAGCTATTCTGCCTTGTCACCCGCAACCAGGGAGAATCCCTATGTCAGGTGGGTGGGGCCGAAGTATGGCGCATTGCCGAGACCGGATACCTATCCGGCACTCCCAAGAAGGCACCAGAGAACTGGCCTTCAGAGTGGTTCTACATTGACGACGTTCCCCTTCCGGATCCAGTCCGGACAGGTCTCCCCCAGTTCAGTAACGCCCCGCCGAGGGCACGTCTAAGCTGGCGCCCCCGAGGCCCCCAAGAGGAGGATACCAGGGAAATATATTACCTGATGAGCAGGATAAAGTTACTGGCCAAATCCGGACTGACGATAGTCGAGGTTATGGCAATATGCATAATACGGGGAGTGCAACCGCTTCAATATCGGGGGAAGCCCATGTGGCACTTCAACATGGAAGATGATGCCACCCGTTGTGGCCGTAAGGGTCCGAACTCCGCCACTGCTCTGGCAAGGATATTGTCCGATTTATACAAAGGGGAAGAGGAGGAACTCCTTCACATCAAACCGCGAGATGGATTCTCCATGTACAACCCCCAAAACTGTGTAAGTTGTCATTCCTTTCCCCGCGTCACTTATTGTGGCGTTCTTCGCTAAGATCATCTGCCTCGATATTCCCGAGCAGGAACTGAGGAGGGCCGTAGAAGGAATCTCCAGCCCCTCCCCGCAGTTAGAGGACCCCGGAAGGGCCCTAAATCCAGGTCTCGAAGAAGATCTGGAAATTACCGTGGAGCTTGTCAACGGGATATTTTATCAAGCGAGCTGTGATGGCGCCTCAGTGGCCATTACTGCCGACTATCCCGGACCGCTTCCTACGTCGCGCGTAAGCCAAGTCGAAAAACCCTATCCTCCGAACAGGACTCCCTTCAGATGTCATGCCTTACCCTTGAAGTGTCGTGTTTTTGCAGAGACGACGGTCGGAGCATGGGGCCGAGCCCCTAGGGACTCGTCGGCCAAGGGCGTCCGGATCGGGCAGGCTCAAGAGGAAGGCGGTAAGGGTCGACTCGCCGCTACAGAGGTAAGGCAAAAACTTGTGCTGTGATTATGGTATTTTTGAAGTATGACAGCACCCTTTGTGTCCTGGCAGGAAGAGGAGCAGTCGGACTATATCCGGGGATCCTGCCAACCATGCCTCCACCAGCCGGATTCCAAAACCGGCTTCGAGAGCGGAGGCGGGAGAGGGGCCGATGCCGCATAGTTCTCCAACAGAGAATGCGGATATGCTCTCGGCCACGAATTCCGAAGTAGAGAGCGCCATGAATCACCGGCGTCGGCCGGCGTGCCAGAACAACATCTTTTCCGAAGAGGCATTTAACGCCTTCAATTCGGGAGACGCATACATCCGAGCTGCTCAAGGCGGGCTTGCCCGAGCGACGGACCAGTATACCAAAGATATCTGGTAAGAAAATTTGATAAGCATGTGTAGCAGTAGCCCTCGAGACTTGAAGCAGTTGGAACAACTGTTTGAAGGATCAATTATACTGAGTCCTTGTAGATAAGAATGAGCAATTGTCTCGGGGCTGGAGGAGTGCAAGGCCGAGCTGAGGGCCACAGTTGCCAAGTTAGAGGAATCCCAAAAGCCCTCATCTGGTAACAGTTGTCGCAATTGTACGAAGATGCACCAGTTAGTAAATGGCTGATATGACAAGTCTAACAGAAAATTCTGCAGACAATCCCGGGGTGAATCCGGAGGGCGTAAGAGAGGACGAATCACATCTCAAAAGGCAGTTGAAGTCTGGCGAGCGCATTCTTATGCAAGTTAGGCAGGAGAAGAACAATCTTCAAGATGCCAAAGTCTAGCTGGACATGGAGTTAAAAGATCTCTGCGCTTAGCAGGCGGACTCCGTGAAGGAGAACAAAAGGCTTCGACGCGGCATTTACGGTAAGTGCCTAGACGAACTGTAGTGTAGTTCGGCACGGAAGTATATTGAAAGGATTTTGCTTGTAGGAATGTTAACGCGTCACCCTGAGGAGGAGATTCCCTCATCTGCAGGCGATTTACTACAAGACCTCAATCTTACAACTGCACGAGCGAGCTCGGCAGGTGATGCAGGGCGTTGCTCAGGCCTTGTGGCCATCAAGCCTCCTGCCGAATGGCATGGGGGAGCTTGTGGATATACTTCAAGGAGCACGGCGGCGCTTCTGATTATGGAAGATGTCAGCCTGCCGGCAAGGTGCAAGAGAATCCTGGGCTATGGTGAAGACGCGCTACACCAAGCTGGACCCGAACCATATGGCCGAAGTCGGACGGCGGGGCGGATGCACAAGAAATTCCGTGAGTGCGGTATATGACCAGGTAGTGTTAGCCGCAAAGTATTCTCAACAGAGTTGTAAGCTAGATAGCACATTGGATGGTATAGAGGAGGAATATAGTCAGTCAAGTGACTATGTAATTCAATGGACATAAGTAGTCCCTAGCGGATTAAGATCATTTGTCATGGCGGACCTTTTCGCTTCAGCCCCCGGATCCTATAGTCCGGGATGTGTCCGAATACCCACTCTGTTATACAGAACCGGGGTATGCGTGGACACCAGGCGTAGGGTCATAAGTGCTTGAACAGACAAGTACCCAACTAGTTATGTTATATTACATGGATAGTAAGAAACATCTTCCGGGGAGAATAGTTTCGTTAGGGGTTCCTTTCCCTGGGTACACACGCGACGATGCACATGTACGGACTGCGAACAAGGGCACAGGATACAAAAGTTCTGGGGATTGACGTTGTAATAAACGAATACATGTTTTGTTCACCGACCGAATATTCTCTTAAGGAAGCTAGCTTTTGGCTTCACCCAGTCTGAGGTACACATCCGGCTGAACCGGCAGTAACAATCGAGAGGTGCTCCCTTATGCCCTAGCGAATTAACGGGAGCGTGGGGCATAAACACAAGAGCCGGGCAACCCAGCTTGGCCACATCTCAAGTCATATCGATGCATATAATGGTGAAGAAAAGGCACATATGGAAAAAGAATGCATATGTGATGGGCGAAAAGCCATGTGAGTAATTATTTTTAGCTTCCGTATAGGAAGCCCCAGTATTAACACACACCTAGTGCGGCGAGTGATCCGGGAGTCCGCACTGTATTGAGTACTTTGTGAAGAGAAAAAAAGGTCGAGAAAGGAAAAGGGATGGAGCATAATTAAAAAGGAGGGGTTAGGAGACGAACACGGAGTTCAGCGTTAGGCGTAGAATCTCCGGAGTCTGGCCGTGTTCCATGGGTTCGGCTCGAGTCTGTTATCGGATGCATTACGTAAGCGGTACACTCCTCCGATGAGAACTTTGTCAATGATGAAGGGACCCTCCCACTTGGGTTTGAACCTGTCCTTCTTCTTCTCCGGTAGGCGTAGAATGAGCTCGCCAATATTGTAAGTTTTGGCCCGCACTTCTCTGCTTTGATATTGTCGAGCCTGCTGCTGATAGAATGCGGAGCGGGCTTTTGCAACGTCACGCTCCTCCTCCAGGGCATCCAAGTTATCCTGCCGATCTAACTCGGCTTCCTTCTCTTCGTACATGCGTACGCGTGGCGAATCATGTATTATGGCGCAGGGTAATACTGCTTCCGCGCCGTACACCATAAAAAATGGTGTGTATCCGGTGGTGCGATTCGGCGTGGTCCGCAGCCCCCAGAGTACGGAGTCGAGCTCCTCGACCCAGTGCACTATCCGACTCTGTCAAGGATCGCACTAGTCTGGGTTTGATGCCACTCATGATGAGACCATTTGCCCGCTCTACCTGGCCGTTTGTTTGGGGATGGTAGACGGAAGCGTAATCAAGATTAATGCCCATTTTTGCGCACCAAGTTTTCACTTCGTCGGCTGTGAAGTTTGAGCCATTATCGGTGATGATCTTGTGGTGGACCTGATATCGATTATGCGACCCGGATATGAAGTCTATTACTGGTCCGGATTCGGCTGTTTTGACTGGTTTGGCTTCTATCCATTTGGTGAATTTATCCACCATGACCAATAAGTATTTTTTCTTGTGGCTTCCCCCTTTAAGAGGTCCGAGCATATCCAGCCCCTAGACCGCGAAGGGCCAAGTTATGGTGATTATTTGGAGAGCGGTAGGGGGCATATGACTCTGATTGGCAAAGAGCTGGCAACCAACGCAATGTTGGACAAGGTCCTGTGCGTCTGCTCGGGCTGTCGGCCAGTAGAAACCTGTACGGAAGGCCTTGCTAACTAATGCTTGAGCCGCGGCGTGGTGCCCGCCCAGTCCGGCATGGATTTCAGCCAAGAGCTGCCGCCCTTCCTCTTCGGAGATGCATCTTGGGAGAACTCCGGTAGCACTTTTCTTGTAGAGTTCCCCTTCATAGACTTTGTAAGCTTTAGAGCGCCGGACGATGCAGCGTGCTTCATTTTGGTCTTCGGGGAGCTCCTGCCTATTTAGGTAGGCCAAGAAAGGCTCAGTCCACGGGACGATTACAGCCATGATTTCGTGGGCCGAGGACGTTATTTCGGTGGTAGAACCTCCGATTATGTCTGATAGTTCAGAATCTGGGGGTGTATTCAGATCTGTGCTAGTATTGCCGGACTCCCCTTCCCATACTACGGATGGCTTGAACAATCGTTCCAAGAATATGTTAGGTGGGACAGGGTCGCGTTTAGCGCTGATGCGAGCAAGGACGTCTGCCGCATGATTGTTTTCTCGAGCCACATGGTGGAATTCGAGCCCCTCGAACCGAGCTGACATCTTGAGGACGGCATTACGTTAGGCCGCCATTTTCGGGTCCTTGGCATCAAAATCTCCGTTTATTTGTGATATTGCGAGGTTTGAATCCCCACGCACTTCTAGGCATTGAATTCCCATAGAGACTGCCATCCGAAGACCGTGCAATAGAGCCTCATATTCGGCTGCATTGTTGGAGTCTGTGTATAATATTTGGAGGACGTACTGGACCGTGTCTTCGGTGGGAGATGTCAGGACTACACCTGCTCCCAATCCGGCAGCATTTTAGAGCCGTCGAAGTGCATGATCCAGTTTGAGTATGCGCCGTATTCTTTAGGGAGTTCGGCTTCTGTCCATTCGGCGACAAAGTCAGCCAATACTTGCGACTTGATGGCCCGCCGTGGTTTGTATGTTATGTCGAACGGAAGGAGCTCAATGGCCCATTTGGCAATCCGGCCCGTAGCATCGCGGTTATTTATTATGTCATTGAGTGGTACTTCGGAGGCCACCGTAATCAAACACTCTTGAAAGTAGTGTCGTAGCTTCCGGGATTCCATGAACACCGCGTATGCTATTTTTTGATAGTGTGGGTATCGGGATTTGCATGGGGTTAGGACCGTAGATACGTAGTAAACCGGCTTCTTGAGCGGGAATTTGTATCCGTCAGCCTCTCGTTCAACGACGAGCACTGCGCTTACAACTTGATGCGTTGCAGCTATGTACAGCAGCATAGGTTCGTCAATATTTGGCGCTCTTAGTACTGGATTACTGGCCAATAAGGTCTTTATTTCATCAAGTCCGGCCGCGGCTACATCCGTCCACACGAAATGTTCGGTGCGCCGAAGAAGGCGGAAAAGAGGTAATGCCTTTTCTCCTAACCTGGAGATAAAGCGGCTTAGAGCAGCCACGCATCCGGCTAGTTTCTGGATGTGCTTAAGGTCTGTTGGTATAGCCAATCGTGTGAGAGCTCGGATTTTGCGGATTCGCTTCAATTCCTCTATTGGAAACAATGAAGCCGAGTAGTTTCCCCGAGGGGACGCCAAAAACGCATTTTTCCGGGTTCAGCTTGATGTCGTATGTCCGGAGATTGTCGAATGTAAGCCTCAAGTCATCTATTAGGGTTTCGACGTGTCTTGTTTTTATGACCACGTCATCCACGTATGCCTCCACTGTTTTGCCGATTTGCTTTTCCAGGCATGTTTGAATCATGTGTTGGTAGGTTGCGCCGGCGTTCTTAAGCCCGAAAGGCATAGTGTTGAAGCAGAAAGGGCCATATGGAGTTATGAAAGCTGTTGCAGCTTGGTCAGACTCTGCCATCTTTATTTGATGGTATCCAGAGTATGCGTCGAGGAAACACAGCGAGTCGTGTCCTGCTATGGCATCAATGATTTGATTGATGCGAGGGAGGGGAAAGGGATCCTTGGGGCTAGCCTTGTTGAGGTATTTAAAGTCGACACATAGGCGCCAGGATTTGTCCTTCTTTGGTAGCATTACCAGGTTTGCCAGCCAATCCAGATGCATGATATCTCTGATGAATCCGGCCTCGAGTAGTTTGGCTAGCTCTTCCCCCATGGCATGTCGTTTGGGCTCTGAAAACCGTCTTAGAGTCTGCTTGACCGGTTTGTATCCTTTTAGTATATTGAGGTTGTGTTCGGCCAATCTGCGTGGGATGCCCGGCATGTCCGATGGGTGCCAGGCAAAGATGTCCTAATTCTCGCGTAAGAAGTCTCGTAGTGCGGCGTCCATCGCGGGGCTCAGCTGTGTCCCGACGGAAGTTGTCTTCATGGGGTCCGTTGGATGGACATGGAATTTGACTATCTCGTCTGCGGGTTTAAATGAGGTGGACTTGGGTCGCTTGTCGAGTATCACGTCGTCCCTGTCCACGGTGGCCCGCAGTGTTGTTAAATCTTCGGCTGCTAGGGCCTCGGATAATGCCTCCAGGGCTAGTGCTGCGGTTTTGCTTTCGGCGCGAAGTGCGACATCCGGATCACTGGCTAGAGTGATGATTCCATTGGGTCCGGGCATTTTAAGCTTCATGTACCCGTAATGGGGTATAGCTTGAAAGCTTGTAAACGCGTCCTGCCCTAGAAGGGCGTGGTATCCGCTGCTAAAAGGGGCCACTTGGAATGTGATTTCTTCGGACCTATAATTCTCCGGGGTGCCGAATACCACGTCAAGTGTGATTTTTCCTGCACACCACGCTTCCCGACTAGGGATAATTCCCCTGAGGGTTGTGCCGCTTTGTTCAATGCGGCCTTTGTCAATTTCCATCTTGCTGAGTGTCTCTTCATAGATCAAGTTTAACCTGCTTCCGCCATCCATGAGCACTTTAGTGAGCCGAAAGCCGTCCATGATTCGGCTAAGAACCAGAGCGGCTGGTGCTCGGACAGTCTGGAATCGAGGTTCGTCACTGGCATTGATAGTTCCCAGGGGTTTATTTTGGCCATATGGCAAATTTCCGCGGAGCTTCGATGAGCTCGCTTGCGCCTACTGTTTGAGGCAAAAGTCTCGAAGACTGTTAGTACTGTATTGTGCTCGTTGGCGGGATGTTGTTACGTAAGAAGATCCTCGCCACTTTTTGCAACTCTGCGGAGTATCCAACATGCCCTAAGGCTATGAGTTGGTGTTGTGTCCGAGTCTTTGTGGAGTTTACATGGCCCATTGAGCCATTTTTCCATCGGTTCCCATACAGGGTGGGCTTTGGTTTCTTGGGGATTGGATCGGCCGACTTACGAGAGTTCGCCCGTTTAGTTCGGACAAAGGTTTCGGTGAGAGCGGACTATCCCAAAATTCAGCTTGGGTTTTCGGGCGCTTTCCATCGCACGGTACTTTCACTATGGTTCTTGAGTCCATAAGCGTACTATGTCACGGCGACTTATAGCATTAAGGATTCCTTTGTCCGTGCAGTTTTTGCAGAAGACTGAGACTACATCCTCCCCGTGGCAGTCCTCGACCTTGTTTAGCGCAAGGAGGAATCTGGCCCAGTAATGATGCACTCTCTCCTGGGGCTCTTGCCTGATATGGGAGAGACGATTTAAGTCCGTGTGGGTGGTTATAGCTGAATCCGGATTCTGATCCGATCTAGCACCCCGGGGCATGGGAGCTTCCGAGTTCGACAGCTCGGGATCCGGGGCGCTGCCCAATTTTTCCGGCCCCGTGCCCGATTCTACGTCCGGGACCCGGGTCATATCCTCCCCTGGGCGGGTGTCCGGCTTCGGGAGCTCGGTGATCCGAACATAATTCGTCCTCAAAATAGAGGGATACTCCATGTGTGGTTCCTCCGCTACCGCTATCTCATGGGTGGCCGGTGGGGATTTAATGTCCCTTTGGTCGGGTTTAAGCCCGATCCGATCATAGTCCGTTGCGACTCCCAAAGCGGCGATGCGATCCAAGAGCTCATTGAGAGAAGAGAGCTCTATCGGATCCATCAGTTCGGCGAGTTCCGAATTCATGCGAAGTTTATGCGTGATGACCCGAGAGGCCCTCGTCGGCGCGACAGCCGATGGGGTGGCCATGACGAAGCCGCCTAGTCGGAGAGTTTGGCCTACAGCCAGAGCTCCCCCCGCGGTAATGTTGTCCCTGATAACGAGACGAGCCACTGAGCCTTGCAGCGATGACACAGAGGAACACTCAATGAAAGCACCAATGTCGGTGTCAAAACCGGCAGATCTCGGGTAGGGGGTCCCGATCTGTGCGTCTTAGGCTGATGGTAACAGGAAGCAAGGGACATAATGTTTACCCAGGTTCGGGCCCTCTCGATGGAGGTAAAACCCTACTTCCTGCTTGATTAATATTGAAGATATAGGTAGTACAAGAGTCGATCTACCACGAGATCGTAGAGGCTAAACCCTAGAAGCTAGCCTATGATGGTATGATTGTAATTGTGATCGGCCTTCTGAGGACCAACCTCTCCGGTTTATATAGACACCGGAGAGGGCTAGGGTTTACATGGAGTCGGTTACAAGGAAGGAAATACAATATCCGGACCGCCAAGCTTGCCTTCCATGCCAAGGAGAGTTCCATCCGGACACGGGACGAAGTCTTGAGTCTTGTATCTTCACGCTTCAATAGTCCGGACGATGTATATAGTCCGGCTGTCCGGATACCCCCTAATGCAGGACTCCCTCAGTCATATCCTACCCATTGAGGAACCCCTTGTGGCCGAAGGAGAAGGACAATGTTCCACTCAAGTGGAACCATCACCAACCCAAGACCCACACGCTTCTGAAGAACAAAGTGAAGGACCTCAACTAAATGAACAAGATCAAGGGCAAGATCAACCTCAAGATGGCGGTGAAGCACCAAGTGATGCCCAAGGTCAAGTTCTCACCATCGAGCAAGTTCAAGATCAAGAGCGAGCTCAAGATCAAGAACAAGCTCAAGACGACGCTCAAGATGATCAAGTTACCGCTCCTCAACTCTCTCCTGAGGAGGAATTGGAGCGTCGTGCCACCAAGATTGCATCCAAGCTCACTACCAAAGATCATCTCATGACAAATGTGCTTGGAAGCTTAAGGAAGGGGGTAAGCACTCGTAGACAATTATCAAACTATTGTGAACATCACGCGTTTGTTTCTTGTGTTGAAACCCAAAAGGTCTATGAGGCGCTCGAGGATCCATATTGGCTTAATGTCATGCATGAATAACTCAACAACTTTGAGCACAAAAAGGTGTGGAGATTGGTGCCAAGGCCAAAGGGGAACCATAATGTCATTGTAACCAAGTGGATATTCAAGAACAAGCAAGATGTTCATGGGATTATCGTTCACAACAAGGCTCGTTTGGTAGCACAAGGCAACTCCCAAGTCGAGGGTATCGACTACGGTGAAACCTTTGCTCCCGTTGCTTGCCTTGGATCTATTCATTTGTTGATTGCTTATGCTTATCATCATAACTTCAAGTTGCAACAAATGGATGTGAAGAGTGCTTTTCTTAATGGTCCTATTAATGAGTTGGTGTATGTCAAACAACCCCCGGGGTTTGAGGATCCTGAGTTCCCGAATCATGTGTACCAACTCTATAAGGCACTCTATGGCCTTAAACAAGCCCCACGTGCGTGGTATGAGCACCTTACCAAGTTGTTGCAAGATCGTGGGTTTGGAATCGGGAAAATCGACCCCACTCTTTTTACTAAGAAGGTCAAAGGGGAGTTGTTTCTGTGCCACCTATATGTTGATGATATTATCTTTGGTTCTCCTAACAAAGCTTTCAATGAGGAGTTTGCCGCTCTCATGACCTCTGCTACCTCTTGAGCACTGCGTTGGTTTTCCCTTGAAGAGGAAAGGGTGATGTAGTAAAGTAGCGTAAGTATTTCCCTCAGTTTTTGAGAACCAAGGTATCAATCCAGTAGGAGACCACGCTCGAGTCCCACGCACCTACACAAACAAATAAGAACCTCGCAACCAACGTGATAAAGGGGTTGTCAATCCCTTCACGGTCACTTACGAGAGTGAGATCTAATAGATAGAATAAGGTAATATTTTTGGTATTTTTATGATAAAGATAAATAAAGAAGCAATGTAAAATAAACAGCAATAGAAATAGCTAAGTGTTGGAAGATTAATATGATGGAAAATAGACCCGGGGGCCATAGGTTTCACTAGTGGCTTCTCTCAAGAGCATAAGTATTACGGTGGGTAAACGAATTACTGTCGAGAAATTGATAGAATTGAGCATAGTTATGAGAATATCTAGGTATGATCATGTATATAGGCATCACATCCGCGACAAGTAGACCGAAATGATTCTGCATCTACTAATATTACTCCACACATCGACTGCTATCCAGCATGCTTCTAGAGTATTAAGTTCATAAGAACAGAGTAATGCTTTAAGCAAGATGATATGATGTAGAGGGATAAACTCAGGAAATATGATATAAACCCCATCTTTTTATCCTCGATGGCAACAATACAATACGTGCCTTGCTGCCCTCGCATCCTTTGGGAAAGGACGCCGCAAGATTGAACCCAAAGCTAAGCACTTCTCCCATTGCAAGAAAGATCAATCTAGTAGGCCAAACCAAATTGATAATTCGAAGAGACTTGCAAAGATAACCAATCATTCATAAAAGAATTCAGAGAGATTCAAATATTGTTCATAGATAAACTTGATCATAAACCCACAATTCATCAGATCTCGACAAACACACCGCAAAAGAAGATTACATCGAATAGATCTCCAAGAGAATCGAGGAGAACTTTGTATTGAGATCCAAAGAGAGAGAAGAAGCCATCTAGCTAATAACTATGGACCCGAAGGTCTGAGGTAAACTACTCACACATCATCGAAGAGGCTATGGTGTTGATGTAGAAGCCCTCCTTGATCAATGCCCCCTCCGGCAGAGCACCGAAAAAGGCCCCAAGACGGGATCTCACGGGTACAGAAGGTTGCGGCAGTGGAAATAGGGTTTTGGCTCCGTATCTGATGGTTTGGGGGTACGTAGGTATATATAGGAGGAAGAAGTAGGTCGGTGGAGCTACGAGGGTGGAGGGCACGCCTGGGGGGTTAGCGCGCCCCCTGCCTCGTGCTCTCCTCGTTGATTGCTTTACGTAGACTCCAAGTCCTCTGGATCACATTTGTTCCGAAAATCACGTTCCCGAAGGTTTCATTCCGTTTGGACTCCGTTTGATACCCTTTTCCTTCGAAACACTGAAATAGGCAAAAAAACAGCAATTTGGGCTGGGCCTCCGGTTAATAAGTTAGTCCCAAAAATAATATAAAAGTGGAATTTTTTATGTGGAATGCTACCTAGCATAATTTTCAATGTAACCCTCTTAATTTTAGTATGAATATTTAGATCCGGAAGATTCAAGATAAAAGTTTAATATTGACATAAAAGTAATAATACTTCGAGCATACTAACTAAGCAATTATGTCTTCTCAAAATAACATGGCCAAAGAAAGTTATCCCTACAAAATCATATAGTCTGGCTATGATCTATCTTCATCACACAAAGTATTTAAATCATGCACAACCCCGATGACAAGCCAAGCAATTGTTTCATACTTTTGATGTTCTCAAACTTTTTCAATCTTCACGCAATACAAGAGCGTGAGCCATGGACATAGCACTATATGTGGAATAGGATGGTGGTTGTGGATAAGACAAAAAAGGAGAAGATAGTCTCACATCAACTAGGCGTATCGATGGGCTATGGAGATGCCCATTAATAGATATCAATGTGAGTGAGTAGGGATTGCCATGCAACAGATGCACTAGAGCTATAAGTGTATGAAAGCTCAACAAAAGAAACTAAGTGGGTGTGCATCCAACTCGCTTGCTCACGAAGACCTAGGGCATCTTGAGGAAGCCCGTCATTGGAATATACAAGCCAAGTTCTATAATGTAAAATTCCCACTAGTATATGAAAATGACAACATAGAAGACTCTCTATCATGAAGATCATGGTGCTACTTTTGAAGCAAAAGTGTGGTAAAAGGAAAGTAACATTGTCCCTTCTCTCTTTTTCTCTCATTTTTTTATTTGCGCCTTTTCTTTTTTTATGGTCTCTTTTTTTCTTCCGGAGTCTCATCCCGACTTGTGGGGGAATCATAGTCTCCATCATCCTTTCCTCACTTGGGACAATGCTCTAATAATGATGATCATCACACTTTTATTTACTTACAACTCAAGTATTATAATTCAATACTTAGAACAAAATATGACTCTATATGAATGCCTCCGTTGGAGTACCGGGATATGCAATGAATCAAGAGTGACATGTATAAAAAATTATGAACGGTGGCTTTGCCACAAATACGATGTCAACTACATGATTATGCAAAGAAATATGACAATGATGAAGCGTGTCATAGCAAACGGAACGGTGGTAAGTTGCATGGCAATATATCTCGGAATGGCTATGGAAATGCCATAATAGGTAGGTATAGTGGCTGTTTTGAGGAAGGTATATGGTGGGTGTATGATACCGGCGAAAAGTGTGTGGTATTAGAGAGGCTAGCAATGGTGGAAGGGTGAGAGTGCGTATAATCCATGGACTCAACATTAGTCATAAAGAACTCATATACTTGTTGCAAAAATCTATTAGTTATCAAAACAAAGTATTATGCGCATGCTCCTAGGGGGGATATATTGGTAGGAAAAGACCATCGCTCGTCCCCGACAGCCACTCATAAGGAAGACAATCAATAAATAAATCATGCTCCGACTTCATCACATAACGGTTCACCATATGTGCATGCTACGGGAATCACAAACTTTAACAGAAGTATTTCTCAAATTCACAACTACTCAACTATCATGACTCTAATATCACCATCTTCATATCTCAAAACAATTATCAAGCATCAAACCTCTCATAGTATTCAACGCACTTATAAGAAAGTTTTTACTAATCTTCGATGCCTATCACTTTAGGACTAATTTCTCAATTTAAGCAAATTACCATGTTTTTTTGTAGGACTCTCAAATTAATATAAGTGAAGCATGAGAGAACAATAGTTTCTATAAAACAAAACCACCGCCGTGCTCTAAAAGATATAAGTAAAGCACTAGAGCAAAAACTATATAGCTCAAAAGATATAAGTGAAGCACATAGAGTATTCTAATAAATTCCGAATCATGTGTGTCTCTCTCAAAAGTGTATTCAGCAAGGATTATTGTGGTAAACTAAAAGCAAAGACTCAAATTATACAAGACGCTCCAAGCGAAACACATATCATGTGGTGAATAAAACTATAGCTCCAAGCAAAGTTACTGATGGAGGAAGACGAAAGAGGGGATGCCTTCCGGGGCATCCCCAAGCTTTGGCTTTTTGGTGTCCTTAGTTTAACTTGGGGTGCCATGGGCATCCCCAATCTTAGGCTCTTGCCACTCCTTGTTCCATAATCCATCAAATATTTACCCAAAACTTTAAAACTTCACAACACAAAACTCAACAGAAAATCTCGCGAGCTCCGTTAGAGAAAGAAAACAAAACACCACTTCAAGGTACTGTATTGAACTCATTATTTATTTATATTGGTGTTAAAATTACTGTATTACAACTTCTCTATGGTTTACAAACTATTTTACTAGCCATAGATTCATCAAAATAAGCAAACAACACACGAAAAACAGAATCTGTCAAAAACAGAACAGTCTGTAGTAATATGTAACTAACACAAACTTCTGGAACTCAGAAAAATCTACCAAAATTGTAATACCTATATAATTTGTTTATTGATCTACTGCAATTGGAATCAGTATTTTATCACGTTCTGGTGATTGTTAACAATTGTTTTCGTGAACAGAAAGTTTCTGGAATTTTCAGCGAGATCAAATAACTGTCATCCAAGAAGATCCTATAGGTTTCACTTGGCACAAACACTAATTAAAACATAAAAACAAATCTAACCAGAGGCTAGATCAAATATTTATTCCTAAACAGAAGCAAAAAGCAAAAAACTAAAATAAAATTGGGTTGCCTCCCAACAAGCGCTATCGTTTAACGCCCCTGGCTAGGCATAAAAACAAGGATAGATCTAGGTATTGCCATCTTTAGTAGGCAATCCATAAGTGGCTCTCATAATAGATTCATAAGGTAATTTAATTTTCTTTATAGGGAAGTGTTCCATGCCTTTCCTTAACGGAAATTGGAATCTAATATACCCTTCCTTCATATCAATAATTGCACCAATCGTTCTAAGGAAAGGTCTACCAAGAACAATAGGACATGAAGGATTGCAATCTATATCAAGAACAATAAAATCTATGGGAACATAGTTCATATTTGCAACTATAAGAACATCATTAATTCTTCCATAGGTTTCTTAATAGTGGAATCCACAAGGTGTAAGTTTAAAGAGCAATCATCAAATTCGCGGAAACCTAACAAATCACACAAAGTTTTTGGAATCGTGGAAACACTAGCACCCAAATCACACAAAGCATAGCATTCATGATCTTTAATTTTAATTTTAATAGTAGGTTCCCACTCATCATAAAGTTTTCTAGGGATACAAACTTCCAACTCAAGTTTTTCTTCATAAGATTGCATTAAAGCATCAACGATATGTTCAGTAAAATCTTTATTTTGACTATAAGCATGAGGAGAATTTAGCACGGATTGCAACAAGGAGATACAATCTATCAAAGAGCAATTATCATAATTAAATTCCTTGAAATCCAAGATAGTGGGTTCATTGATATCTAAAGTTTTGACGTCTTCAATCCCACTTTTACCAATTTTTGCATAAAGATCTAAAAACTCCGAATTTTTGGGACGCCTTGTAACTAAAGTTGACTCATCTCCAGTCCCATCATTATCAAGATTCATATTGCAAAACAAAGATTTAATAGGGGACAAATCAATAACTTTTAGATCTTCATCTTTATTCTCATAAAAATTAAAAGAACACGCTTTCACAAAGCAATCTTTCTTAGCACGCGTCCTAGTGGTTCTTTCTTTGCACTCATCAATGGAAATTCTCATAGCTTTGAGAGACTCATTGATATCATGCTTAGGTGGAATAGATCTAAGTTTCAAAGAATCAACATCAAGAGAAATTCTATCAACGTTCCTAACCAATTCATCAACCTTAAGCAATTTTTCTTCAAGCAAAGCATTGAAATTCTTTTGAGGATTCATAAACTCCTTAACACTCGTCTCAAATTCAGAGGGCATCTTATTAAAATTTCCATAAACTCCTTAAGCAATTTTTCTTCAAGCAAAGCGTTGAAATTCTTTTGCGGATTCATAAACTCCTTAACACTAATCTCAAATTCATAGGGCATCTTATTAAAATTTCCATAAGAATTGTTGTAGGAATTACCATAATTATTGGAGGAATTACTAGGGAATGGCCGAGGATTAAAGTTTCCTCTATACGTTTGTTACCAAAATTATTCCTACCAACAAAATTCACATCCATAGATTCATTATTATTCTCAATCAAAGTAGACAAAGGCATATCATTAGGATAAGAAGAAACACTTTTAGTAGCAAATAATTTCATAAGTTCATCCATCTGTCCACTCAAAGCATTGATTTCTTATATCGCATGCACTTTTTTATTAGTAGATCTTTCGGTGTGCCATTGAGAATAGTTAACCATAATATTATCTAGGAGTTTAGTAGCTTCTCCTAAAGTGATTTCCATAAAAGTGCCTCCCGCGGCCGAATCTAAAAGATTTCTCGAAGCAAAATTCAATCTGGCATAAATATTTTGTATAATCATCCAACGATTCAAACCATGTGTAGGCAATTATGTATCATTAATTTCATCCTCTCCCAAGCTTGTGCAACATGTTCATGATCAAGTTGCTTAAAAATCATGATATCATTTCTAAGAGAGATGATTTTAGCGAGAGGAAAATACTTAGAGATAAAAGCATCTTTGCACTTATTCCATGAATCAATACAATTTTTAGGCAAAGACGAAAACCAAGTTTTAGCACGATCTCTAAGCGAAAAAGGAAATAGCTTCAATTTAACATTATTATTGTCCACATCTTTCTTCTTTTGCATATCACACAAATCAACGAAGCTATTTAGATGGGTAGCGGCATCTTCACTAGGAAGGCCGGCGAACTGATCTTTCATGACAAGATTCAATAGAGTAGCATTAATTTCACAAGATTCAGCTTCGGTAAGAGGAGCAACCGGAGTTCTAAGAAAATCATTGTTGTTGGTATTGGCCAAGTCACACAATTTAGTATTGTCTTGAGCCATCGTGACAAGAAAGCGATCCAACACGCAAGCAAACAAGAAGCAAGCGAAAAAGAGGAGAACAGAAAGAGGGGGCGAATAAAACGGCAAGGGTGAAGTGGGGGAGAGGAAAACGAGAGGCAAATGGAAAATAATGTAATGCGAGGGATAAGAGTTTGTGATGGGTACTTGGTATGTCTTGACTTGTGCGTAGACTCCCCGGCAACGGCACCAGAAATGGCTCGTTGTCGGGAGTTCAAATCTTCACTTGACTTTGCGTAAGCCTCCCCGGCAACGGCACTAGAAATCCTTCTTGCTACCTCTTGAGCACTGTGTTGGTTTTCCCTTGAAGAGGAAAGGGTGATGCAGTAAAGTAGCGTAAGTATTTTCCTCAGTTTTTGAGAACCAAGGTATCAATCCAGTAGGAGACCACGCTCGAGTCCCACGCACCTACACAAACAAATAAGAACCTCGCAACTAACGCGATAAAGGGGTTGTCAATCCCTTCACGGTCACTTACGAGAGTGAGATCTGATAGATATGATAAGATGATATTTTTGGTATTTTTATGATAAAGATAAATAAAGATCCAAAGTAAAATAAACGGAAATAGAAATAGCTAAGTGTTGGAAGATTAATATGATGGAAAATAGACCCGGGGCCATAGGTTTCACTAGTGGCTTCTTTCAAGAGCATAAGTATTACGGTGAGTAAACGAATTACTGTCGAGCAATTGATAGAATTGAGCATAGTTATGAGAATATCTAGGTATGATCATGTATATAGGCATCATGTCTGTGACAAGTAGACCGAAACGATTGTGCATCTACTACTATTACTCCACAGATCGACCGCTATCGAGCATGCATCTAGAGTATTAATTTCATAAGAACAGAGTAATGCTTTAAGCAAGATGACATGATGTAGAGGGATAAAATCTTGCAATATGATATAAACCCCATCTTTTTATCCTCGATGGCAACAATACAATACGTGCCTTGCTGCCCCTGCTGTCACTAGGAAAGGACACCGCAAGATTGAACCCAAAGCTAAGCACTTATCCCATTGCAATAAAGATTAATCTAGTAGGCCAAACCAAACTGATAATTCGAAGAGACTTGCAAAGATAACCAATCATACATAAAAGAATTCAGAGGAGATTCAAATATTGTTCATAGATAAACTTGATCATAAACCCACAATCCATCGGATCTCGACAAACACACCACAAAAGAAGATTACTTTGAATAAATCTCCAAGAGAATCGAGGAGAACTTTGTATTGAGATCCAAAGAGAGAGAAGAAGCCATCTAGCTAATAACTATGGGCCCGGAGGTCTGAGGTAAACTACTCACACATCATCGGAGAGGCTATGGTGTTGATGTAGAAGCCCTCCGTGATCAATTCCCCATCCGGCGGAGCGCCGGAAAAGGCCCCAAGATGGGATCGCACGGGTACAGAAGGTTGCGGCGGTGGAAATAGGGTTTTGGCTCCGTATCTGATGGTTTGTGGGTACGTAGGTATATTTAGGAGGAAGAAGTAGGTCGGTGGAGCTACGAGGGGCCCAATAGGGTGGAGGGTGCGCCGGGGGGGTAGGCGCGCCCCCTGCCTCGTGTTCTCCTCGTTGATTGCTTTACATAGACTCCAAGTCCTCTGGATCAGGTTTGTTCCGAAAATCACGTTCCCGAAGGTTTCATTCCGTTTGGACTCCGTTTTTATATCCTTTTCCTTCATAACACTGAAATAGGCAAAAAAAACAGCAATTTGGGTTGGGCCTCCGGTTAATAGGTTAGTCACAAAAATAATATAAAAGTGTATAATAAAGTCCATTAAACATCCAAAACAGAATATAATATAGCATGGAACAATAAAAAATTATAGATACGTAGGAGACGTATCAACCTCAAAGTTCAAGATGTCCATGATGGGAGAGTTGAAGTTCTTTCTCGGGTTCGAAAACAAAACAAAGAAGAGAAGGAACCTTCATCAACCAAGCCAAATACCCTCAAGACATGCTCAAGAGATTCAAGCTAAGTGACGTCAAGCCGGCTTCCACTCCAATGCCCGTCAAATGCCAACTTGACATAGATCCATGATTGGCTCCTTGATTGGCTCCTTGCTTTACCTTTGTGCATCTAGACCAGATATCATGTTGAGTGTGGGAATTTGTGCATGGTTTAAAACCTCAACTAAGGAAAGCCACTATGTGCTGGTCAAGCGAATCTTTCGATATTTGGCTCATACGCCAAACTTTGGCTTATGGTACCCTAGAGGAGCTAACTTCAACCTTGTGGGCTTTTCGGACTCTGATTGGGCGGGAGACAAAGTGGATAGGAAGTCAACTTCCGGAGGGTGCCAATTTCTTGGTTGCTCTTTGGTGAGTTGGTCTTCTAAGAAGCAAAGTTGTGTGTCTCTCTCGTCCATCGAAGCGGAGTATGTGGCCGCCGGTAGTTGTTGTGCTCAACTTCTTAGGATGAGGCAAACTTTAAAGGATTACGGTGTCATTTGTGACAAAGTGCCTCTTTGGTGTGACAATGAAAGTGCCATCAAGATCTCTCTCAACCCGGTGCAACACTTCGAGACGAAGCATATTGAGATTCGGTATCACTTCATCCGGGATCACATTAGGCAAGGGGAGATCGAGCTCAACTATGTCAACACTCATGATAACCTTGCAGATATCTTCACGGAGCCCTTGGATGAAGCAAGATTTCGCGAGTTAAGGCATGAGCTAAATATCATTGATTCGAGCAATGTGGCTTGAACCCTTGCACACCCCAGCATACTAATTTTGATGTCTTGTTTAGGTGTAGGCATGGATATAGGGGGAGTGTTGTTCTCTCAATGAACTCTCCCTCCCCCCATTATGCATAAATTGATCAATTCTTTCACATTAGCCATTTTTACGGTACTTGTGCTTCAAAGATGAGTTTTCGTCACCGCCCAAGGATAATTCTTCGCGGTGCCATACCAATTGACTCAAACATAGGTGACTCCGGCCACCGCCCTCTCTCTTTGAGAGGTTTTGGTTCGTGTTTGGTCCTCTTTGTCTTTTACCTTCTTTTGAGCCGTGTTTGTGTTTGAGTTGCCTCGTGTGTGTGCTCGTTTGCGTGTACGGTTGCTTGAAGTTTGTATTGCAAAGGCCGTGTTTTTCTGTTTTTTTAAACGTGCACTTTCTTGGGTTTACGGAACTACCGTGGCAAGCCACGGTACTACCGCTGGAGATGGGTTGCTCCTGTGCGTGCATAGCTGCGTCCCAGGCACGGTACTACCGCTTCCATCGCGGCAGTAATTTTTTACTGCCGCTGGAAGAGCGGTACTACCGCCCTGTGTGCGGTACTTCCGCCCGGGCGGTACTACAGTGATGACCAGCGGTACTACCGCACCGTCGCGAGCGCGTGGGGGTTAAGAACAGGTAGGGGGAGTTCCAACTCCCCCATAACCATTGATCTCTCCCCCTCAGTCCATCTCTCTCTCTCTCTCTCTCTCTCTCTCTCTCTCTTGCCCAAGAATGGCGCCAGAGGACCTCGCTGGATCTCCGTCTCCGGCCGCTCTCCTCGCATTTCGACCGGTGGGATAGATCCCCACCTCGCCCTCTTGCCATGGAACTCGGTATCTCTCTTAGTACCTCTCTCTTTGCCCCGTTGTTGTGCTTACAGGTTTTGGGAGATGCATGTGTTGTTCTTGTTATTTTTGGCTAAATCTTTGCAAGAGGCGATTGTTGGAGAGTGCTAGTGCAGGAGATATGCTATTTGGTGTGATACAATAGTGTAGTTTTGATCAACGGTAGTACCAATCTTCTTTTACGAATGTTTCTAGATCCGTTCTTGCCGTTCTTGCGAGATGCTCCGTGCGGTACTACCGCTCCTTCTGGAGCGGTACTACCGCCCGCTCGTTCGAGAAATGCTCCGTGCGGTACTACCGCTCTGCTGGAGCGGTACTACCGCTCGGCGCGCGGAAGTAAAATTTTACTTCTGCTCCAGGCATGGTACTACCTTGCCAACCCTGCACAGTACTACCACGGCTGGAGCAGAAGTAAAATTTTACGTCCGCATCCTGGCCCGGTACTACCATTGGGTTAAAAACTACTATGTTTTGTCCTCCCAATCTCTTTTCTGCATGTTTCGTTTTGTTTTGGCCTTGGTATTTGCAATAATCCTTCTTGTTTTTTTCTCGTGTGTTTGTGTTGTGTGTCATAGGTGGTGGCTCCGGTTCCAATATTAGGCGTTTGAATCCCAGCCGTGGCACGACCTCCAAGTGGCTTCACAACCAAGAAGTTCTTAAGGGGTCTAGTGCCCCACAACGCAAAGCCAAGACCACACCTACCAAGATCAAGGAGCCAAATGTTGTCATGGATGAAATGCCTCAAGCGGAGTTTCTGATTAGAAGGAAGCTCAACCCCTAAGTCAACTCTAGGGAGACCACAAGGGGCAATGACTTGTTTTAGACCAAGCAACAGAAGCTCATCTTCCTAGATGTGATCAAGGCCAAGCAGAAGACCTATGTGCTGGTGAAGTGGATTGACATGCATCATATGAAGAAGGACAACAACGGGGCATATTTTGGTGAGCCTCTGGATTTGGTGGAGCAGTTTGGCATTGAGGAGTTACTCACGTTCCACTTGGACTTTGACCCGGGATTGTGGGTCAGTTCTTTACTGCTGTCCACTTCCACACGGACGAGCAGCGGACCATGACTTGGATGACTAATGGGAAGAGGATGTCTGCTAAGTGGAAGGAGTTCATGGAGATGTTGCACGTTCGTGATGAGGGGCTAAATGTGCCCGTTGGTGTCCGCCCACATGCCAACCCCGAGTCGGCCAACAAGAACAAGCTTCTACCCTACCTTGTTGAGAAGAAGTTAGCCAATGACAAGAAGACTTGGGTGCTGAACCCGTTCCTTGACATCATGCACCGGATCTTCCGCAACTCACTTTTTCCTCGCATAGGCGACAAGGACAAGGTGCATGCCTATCTTGTGGATATGATGCTCATCTGTGAGCAAGCGCGTCTCCAGCAGACTGAACCACTTGATGTCTCACATATCATGTGGTGCGAGTTGTAGCTTGTTGTGTTCAATCGTAAGGTGCCCATCTATGGACCTTACCTTTTTCTCTTGATCTCGAAGACTTGGGAGAAGCTCTTTCCGAGTGAAGAGTTTCGTGCTCCCAACTAGGTTCGCCATGAGCCTATCAAGCTTCACATCAAGAGCAAGTGGGCTAATACCACGACCCGGGCTGAGGCTGAGGCTGCACGGATGGATGTTGATGAGGATGAGTTTGAGGAGGAGGCTGAGGACAGTTCTGAGGGGTACGCTCCTGTTGGGGAACGTAGTAATTTCAAAAAACATTCTACGCACACGCAAGATCATGGTGATGCATAGCAACGAGCGGGAGAGTGTTGTCCACGTACCCTCGTAGACCGTAAGCGGAAGCGTTATATCAACGCACGGTACATCAAAACACATAAACTCATAATACCGATCGTCACCGAACGTTAAGCGTGCGAACCCTACGGGTTCGTGAACTATGTAGACATGACCGAGACTCATCTCCGGTCAATAACCAATAGCGGAACCTGGATGCTCATATTGGCTCCTACATATTCTACGAAGATCTTTATCGGTCAAACCGCATAACAACATACGTTGTTCCCTTTGTCATCGGTATGTTACTTGCCCGAGATTCGATCGTCGGTATCTCAATACCTAGTTCAATCTCGTTACCGGCAAGTCTCTTTACTCGTTCCGTAATGCATCATCCCGCAACTAACTCATTAGTCACATTGCTTGCAAGGCTTATACTGATGTGCATTACCGAGAGGGCTCAGAGATACATCTGCGACAATCGGAGTGACAAATCCTAATCTTGATCTATGCCAACTCAACAAACACCATTGGAGACACCTGTAGAGCACCTTTATAATCACCCAGTTACGTTGTGACGTTTGGTAGCACACAAAGTGTTCCTCCGGTATTCGGGAGTTGCATAATCTCATAGTCATAGAAACATGTATAAGTCATGAAGAAAGCAATAGCAACATATAAAATGATCAAGTGCTAAGCTAACGGAATGGGTCAAGTCAATCACATCATTCTCTAATGATGTGATCCCGTTAATCAAATGACAACTCATGTCTATGGCTAGGAAACTTAACCATCTTTGATTCAACGAGCTAGTCAAGTAGAGGTGTACTAGTGACACTCTGTTTTGTCTATGTATTCACACATGTATCAAATTTCCGGTTAATACAATTCTAGCATGAATAATAAAAATTTATCATGAAATAAGGAAATAAATAATAACTTTATTATTGCCTCTAGGGCATATTTCCTTCATCTCCTCCCTCTGCTGAGGCAACTTAGGCTAAGAAGCTCAAGGCCAAGATGAAGGCTCTCTTCTGCATGAGGCCAAGGGTCAGTACCAGGCTCATGTGAACGCCAAGATGGCTCGTTGTCGCGACAAGGCTATTATGAGGCAGGTTGGCCTAGAGGTCCAGGGTGGCTCTAATGAGAGGATCACAGATGAGGAAGAATGGACCAGACAGCACTGCCGGTGGAGTGAGTCAGAGGAGGATGCTGGAGTTCGCTCTTCATCCCGTGCTGCTGAGGAGTCTGAGGAGGAGGAACATGACTGGTGAAGCCTTGGAGTTCTACCACCACCTGTGTCATAGGTGTCCACTCTGCTTTTTTGGTGTCCCGATGCAAAAGGGGGAGAGAGTGTAGGATTTGCGAGTCTTGTGTCATTTCGCTTTGCTTTCGTTCTGTTTCGTTCTATTGAACCTTCGTTGCTTTGGCTTGTGGTTGTGTTCGTGTGAGACCAGGAGACTATCATATGGTTTGAGACATATGCCCTCAAGCTTATCTTATTGTCTAGTATGTTTAGTAGATTGTGAGATTATGTTATCTTGTGCCCTTTACTTCATGCTCACGTACTTTACCTTGCCTCCATGCCTAGTGTCATTTATATTGTTGCAAGGATTGCCCTGTCTATAAAATATAGGGGGAGTGTTGATCCTAGTATGTGCGTCGTGCAGTCCAAAGCATATCTATAGAGTGCACACATCTAGGGGGAGCCTATCTATATTTTATAGATGTTTGGGTTTGCTTATGTTCATTTTAAATCCAGTATTGTCATCAGTCCACCAAAAAGGGGGAGACTGTAAGGGCATATTTCTCCCTATGTGGTTTTGGTGATTGATGACAATGCATTTGCGGACTAATCGTGTGCATTGGGCATTCCAGATATCTCATGTCTAGGCACAAGACGATTCGGTGCCCCTCGGAGCCTATCGAAGATGGTGTTTCTCTACGTTTCTTTTCGATGGATTTGAGTCGTAGGAAAGCCGTACTATTAAGAGGAGGTCCGCTTCGAAAAGGTTAGGGTGGAATCAACACGTACACATCTATTCCTTTGCACCACCTTTCCTTCTCTTCATTGGAGCACTAGTCGTTTTCCCTTGCCTATGCGAAGATGAAGGCCTCCAAGTTCTATAGTCTCAGTGGCGTGCGGTAGTACTGCTCAAGGGAGCAGTAGTACAGCAACGGTCCACGGTAGTACCGCCCAGGCCAGCAGTAGTACCGCTCCTCGCCAGCGGTAGTATCATGGCCACTAGCCCAGAATGCTGGCACGCACGGAAGTAGGTCAGAAACTTCCGCGTCCTACGCGGTAGTACCGCTCCCTGCGAGCGGTAGTACCCTGCCGGATTTTCGCACAGACCAAAACTCAGCGGAAGTAGCCACGGATGTAATTTTATTGGTCTGTGCCTTCCCAGCCCAGTTGAACCCTACCTTGCGGTAGTAACGCAAGGGCGTGCGGTAGTACCGCTCCGGCGGTTCTACCACTCGTTGCTATACGCAACAGGGTCTCGTCTGGTCTCTGGCACGCGCACGGTAGTACCGCACCGTCTAGCGGTAGTACCGTAAGCCCGTGCGGTAGTACCGCATGTCGCGGGCTGAATAAGTGGGTAACGGTTGGATCTCCCCCCCCCCCCCCCCAACTATATAAAGGGGTCTTCTTCCCCAAGTTGACCACATCTTCCCTCCCCAAGCTCCATTGTTGCTCAAAGCTCCTTTTCGCCCGATTTCTCTCCCTAACCAATCAAACTCGTTGATTTTCTAGGGATTGGTTGAGAAGGCCCCGATCTACACTTCCACCAAGAGAAATTTGATTCCCCCACTAATCCCTTGCGGATCTTGTTACTCTTGGGTGTTTGAGCACCCTAGACGGTTGAGGTCATCGCGGAGCCATATTTCATTGTGGTGAAGCTTCGTGGTGTCATTGGGAGCCTCCAATTAAGTTGTGGAGATTGCCCCAACCTTGTTTGTAAAGGTCCGTTCGCTGCCTCCAAGGGCACCAATAGTGGAATCACGGCATCTCGCATTGTGTGAGGGCGTGAGGAGAATACAGTGGCCCTAGTGGCTTCTTGGGGAGCATTGTGCCTCCACAACGCTCCACGGAGATGTACTTCCTCTCAAAGGGAAGGAACTTCGGTAACACATCCTCGTCTCCACCGGCTCCACTGTTGGTTATCTCTAACCTTTACTTGTGCAAGCTTATATTGTGTTGTATCCCTTGCTTGCTTGTGTGCTTGTTGTTGTTGCATCATATAGGTTGCTCACCTGTTGCATATCTAGACAACCTACTTTGATGCAAAGTTTAATTTGGTAAAGAAAGGCTAATAATTGTTAGTTGCCTATTCACCCCCCCCCCCCTAGTCAACTATACCGATCCTTTCAAACTTCCGTCTATATGAACTTTTGCAAAATTAGCAGGTGGAGCTGGATCGAGACATCGTGTCGTGCTCGACCGGTTGCTGCTTCGTGCTTGGGCGCTCGACCGAGTCGTGCGTGGCCTCGACCGATTCCTGGCCCAGTTAGCTGGATGCGTCGGCCCATCTCTTTCTTTAGGGTAAAACTGCCAGCGCTCAAAACGAACGAGCGAAGAAGCCGTAAGATACATAGGTACGTACTAGCAAAAAGGCCCGTGCGTTGCAACGGGAGAAAAAAATACCACACGCTCTTACAAAAAATGGTCTATAATCTTAGAATTTGTAGCTACGTCCCAAACAAAGATGGCCTTAGCCTACAAAAGCGTAGTTTAAGATTCCACAAGTATTCTATTTCAACACGGCTTCCATATAGATTTATTCCGTACAAAGAAACGGGCAAGTGATCATGCATTTATTCATATCATGTGTGAAATGGGGTATTCTTACGGGACGGTAAAGGAAAACGACAAAAACAGATGATGACAAATTTATCTTCAATTTCGTGTCCAATCCTGATTTTGCTGAGGTGTTCATCCCCAATCAGAATCACTACCGGTACGAAAGAAAGACGGATAATGCATTATTGATTAAGGTTGCGCCCTAGATAGTATTTTTTTTTAAATTGTTAACAGGTAAAATAACATTATATTCAAATTCTACATATTTTTTAATAAAAAATCATATATAACATGTTAAATTTGGAGTTACGGTTTAGAAGAAGAAGACATGAGTATTTTAAAAAACATTTGATATGTACTGCAGGTTTAATGTCAGAAAGATCAAGGGTTTTTCTATAAAATATCATAATGGACTAAGAATACCTTTTTCTTTTATTAGTAGGTATAGATATTATAACGGGCTAAGAATACCTATTTCTTTTATTAATAGGTATAGAATACAATTTTGTTTTGCTCAAAATTAAGGTATGGCGGCAGCCATACCTTGCCCACCGGAGGCCTCCGCCAGTGCATGGAAGGACTGGCCTTGGCGCACTAGTGGACAGAACTTCCAATAATTCTAGAGTGTGATAGCAAGATGGCAGTGGAGATGATGACATCAACAGAACACAATAGATCCGTATACGCCATGGTAATTTTGAGATCAAGTTTCTTTTGGGTCAAAGAGAGTGTGTAGTTATTCATATTCCTATAGAGCAAAATAATGTAAGTCATGTTCTAGCAAACTTGGTAAATCGGAGAATCGCACGGTTGTTTGGCTCTGTTCTAGACAGGCAAATATCCCTAGTCTGTGTAGGGATGAACTTATTTGATCTTGAATAATACACTTCTTTTTACCCCTGCAAAAAGATTGTTCATTTTTTTGAGTTGCCATTGAGTCCAATGATCTATCTAATACTATAATAGTAGAAGATGTACTACAACGGACTACACTCGCGGACTCTTGAATTATGCATAAGCCAACATCAATATTAGAGATAGTAGTTTCCAGGATCAAAACATGTCATATTTGTTTGTAGAAGACCATTTGAACATACACATGCAAGCCTCGTGATAAAATTGAACCAAGCAAGGAGGCACTTTTTTTTAAGTTCTTTATTAAGTGGTTTCGGTTTCAGCATACATCAATTGCTCTGTGAACCATTTTCCGACGAAGAAGAGCATTCTTTGCAAGTATGCCACACAACACTGCCAAGATAAATAAACAATGTCATGTCTTTTTTTTTTACTAAAATATCTTCAATAATCTTGAAAGCATCGAGCTATGGGACGGGAGATGGATAACGGAGGAGGGGGGTGTGAAAACCATGGGCACCGGATGGGGTTTGGGGTAGGTCCATAATGCGGAGTCCTACCTGACCAACGTTTAAACTCCCCTAGACATATTGGGTTTAAAACTGGACGTCTGAACCAGTCGAGCCCAATACAGGCGTAATCTGCAGTTAGGACTAAAAATGTCCGAACTGATGTTAGAAGTGCCCTAAGTATAGACACCGTAGATGATAATTACAAACAATATTTTTGGAAAATACAAAACGGCCTTGGATTCAAATTTATACACCGACGGCTGGTCAAAAAGAAAAAGACCACCTGCAGCCTAGTAGCCAATGCGCACGCAACCTCTACAGTCTACAGACGACAGGCGCCCCGGCACTACGGTCCAACCAACCACACCAACCCACCGCCATGTCCCTCCAGCGCCTGCTAGGCTTCTCCGCCACCGTCTCCGACTGCCTCCCCTTCGCTGCTGCCTCTCCACCACCGCTGCCTCGCACCCACCATGGCCCCGCTCCCCCTCCACAGCCTCCTCCTCGAACCCGTCTCGCCGCCACTCCCTCCCCACCGTCGCCGCCTCGCACTCGCCATGGCGCCGCCCCCTCTCCACCGCCGCCCCCAAGCACCCGCCGTGGGCCATGATTGACTACAACTCCCTCGTCGACGAATCGTCGGCGGCGCCAGGCGCGTGCTTCGGTCCCGTCGAGCCTCCGCTCGTCTCCCGCATCACCGCCCCGGCGCACCTCCTCAACCCCAAGGAGCACCCTACCGCCGACAGCAGCGTCGTCCAGCTCGTCACCAGCCACGTCAAGGCCACCAGCGGCGACGGCCACTTCAAGGCCACCAGCGGCGACGGCCACCCCCTCGCATGAGTTGCGCAACTCGGTCCAACGCGTCAGGTAGTCTCGAGTGGACTCGTTCGGGCCCTGAACGCACATGGAGAGCTGGCGAGGCTTGGGGGCGCTTGTAGGTGCCGTTGAAGTTTCGCACGAAGACTTCGCTGAAGTCCAGCCAACTGTTGATGTTGTTGGCCTTGAGGCTGTTCATCCATGTCCGGGCCATGCCCAGCAACATGAGCGGAACAGACCTCACGGCAACGCGCTTGTTGCCGTTCGCTATGCTGATTGCTGTGGCATAGTCGGTCAACCAATTTTCCGGCTTCACGGTGTCGTTGTACTTGGGAGTGTCGCGAGGAAGCAAGAACCCTTTGGGAAGGGCTCGTCGCTGGTGCGGGGACCGAAGCAGGTTGGGCTGACTATATCCTCATCCTCCATTGCCAACGACCCGAGCCAGCTGCTCGATCCGGCGACAAGCGTCATTCTCGCCGACTGCTTCACGGGGGCCTAGCCGGCCTCCCGAAGTCGGGTGGTCAGCCAGCGCCGGAGAAGCCGGCCTCTCCCTGCGGGGAGAGGCGGACGTTCATCCTGCTGGCGCCGGCCCTCCGTCCTCGAAGGAATTTACCGGTTGTCCACAACCGTCTCGTGAGAGCGCCGGCAGCGGCTAGCCGCCGGCTCCGGGTTCCGCCGGCCGTGGCCGCCGCCACTAGGGGACCGGGAGGTTGCTCCATTCTCGCGGCGGGGTGGAAGGTTTCCTCGCGCATCTTGCTGCGCGTTCAAGGCGTTGAGGAGTTCCTGGAGGCTCTCCAGCTAGCTGCGCCGCTCGTCGCCCTCCAGGGTCTCGAGTTCTTCTGCCGCCGCCTGCGCGGCGCGCAGGTTCTGCGCTGGGGTGTCCTAAATCGGATGTTCGACTCCCAGCATATTAGCGATGGCCACGCCGCATTACCGGACAGTGCCGGGTCGGCTGGGCTTGCCTACAGCCGGCGTGCCGCCCACTATGCGGTCAATCTTGCGCTGGTTAGCCTCAGTGCGGTGCTTCATGGCCGCCATCTTGGTGGCGCTGTCGAGGAGCTTGACGCGGATCTCTTCCAACGCCGTAGGGCCGACATCGGCGCCGACGAGAGCAGCTAGGTCCCGCATTGCTGCTCGCAATGGATTCCTGACGGCTCCGCCAGTGTGCTGGCTGTCGCCAGTGACCATCACCTCCACGAAGACGCCAGTGTCGAGCGCGCCTGCAGAGGCGTCGCTAGCGATAGGAGGGAGCGGGTCGTCGATGATCACCACATCGCCGGGGTACCCGTCGGTGGCGACCGCATCGGAGAGGTTGAGCTTCCCGAAGAAGTCGATGAGGCAGCTCGCGAGGCAGACGCCCCCGCGTCGGGTGATGCGCCGGTGCAAGCGCAAACGAACACATCGGGCTGGTTGATCAGGCCAGACGCGACGCACTCGCCGGAGGGAAGGGTGGTTCCCGTCCAGAACACAACTCCGGCCGACGCCGCGGATAGCCCCACGGTGGGCGCCAACTGTCGTGATAATCTCACAGCAGATGCCAGGGGGTGGCTTATCGTGGGTGGAACCTGGGTACGTCTTGTGTGCTCTCAAGCTCGTGCTCACTCTCGTTTCCGAAACCCGACGACGTTCTCATGGCTCCACCCACGATAAGTCACCCTGTGGCATCTGCCGTGAGATTACCACGACAATAACAAGGTGGCAAGGTGTCGTTTGCCAAGATTCATGCACTTAATCCGACGGTCCACTGGGTGTTCGCTCAAAAATCGTTCCGATCAAATGTTGGTACGTTAACATTTGTGTTTATTTATGATCTGATGTAAAATTTTGTTTTCCGAAATTTTGATGTGCAAGCATGGAGCACGACATATGGCGAGGCTCCAAGTTGCCTAAAGGCATCCACTGGCGCCTGCATTGGACATGCTCTAAGAGTTCTCTATACTGTGAATGAAATTCATAACTTTTTTTTAACTAAATTCAAAACTTCTTGGTGAGCCTTCTGTCAAGTTGCAATCTTTTTCTTTTGTCAGAAAGGGAAGACTGCACACTGTCGACAGGAAGGAGTCACCCCGGCGCTCCGGAGCCTCCTGGGCCTCTCCACCGCTGCCGTCTCCAGCCGCTACCTCTCCACCGCCGGCGCCGTCTCCGGCCGCCTTCGCCGCTCCCTCTCCACCAGCGCTGCCTCCTCGCACCCGCCACCATGGGCCATCATCGACCACTCCACCGAGGTTGACCGGTCGTCGTCGGCCCAGACCGCGTGCTTCCGCCCCGTGGACCCTCCGGGCGTCTCCAGCATCTCCGCCCCGGCGCACCTCATCGACCCCACGGCACGCCCCACCGCGCACAGCAGCAGGGTCCAATACCTCGGCGGCAACGTCGTCCAGGTCCTCTCCGGCAACGTCGGCGCCGCCAGCGGCGACGGCCACCTCCTGCTCAGCTACCACGACCTCCGGGCGGAGGGCCCTTGCACCTCCTGGGACCTCACCGGGAACCCCGAGATCCAGCGCTTCGTCTGCAACCCCCTCACCGGCCAGATGCTCCGCCTTCCCGACATCGGCGGCTGCAGGAAGATCCTCGTCGTCCACCACATGGGCCTCCTCACCCAGGCCGACGGAGGGCCCGGGTGCGGGCCGCCCGACAGGTTCGCCGTCGCCGACTTCGTCTTCAATGGCTCCGCCCTTGCGTGGTTCCTCTCCGACGAAGGCAAGTGGAAGACGGTGATGATGGGCTCGCCCGGCGGACCGCTGCTCCCGCGCGAGATGGAGATGAACCAGGAGACGGTCGCCTTCGACGGCCGGCTGTGGTGGGTCGACCTGACCCTGGGCGCCGTCTCCGTCGACCCCTTCGCCGACCGGCCGGAGATCCGGTTCGTCGAGCTGCCCAGCGGGAGCGTGCTGCCTGCGCCTGCATGTGCGGACGAACGAGATCTCAGCAAAGTCGAGGAAAGGGCTCTGTCCATGCTGGAGCTGGCCAAGCGCCGGCGATTCGGCGTGAGCGAGGGGAAGCTGCGCTACGCCGAGGTGACTCCGGGCGGGCCGTTTCTGCTCAGCTCATATGCGCTGGACGACGGCGAGGGCAGCGGCTGGAAGCTGGAGCACCAGGTGTCGCTCGGGAAGGTCTTGGCGGAGGGAGGCTACCCGTGGCAGGAGAACTCGGCTCAATCGGCGCCGCAGGTCGCCGTCCTTGACCCTCTCGACGCCAGTGTCATTTACATCAAGGTCGGCGAGCACGTCGTGGTGGTGGACGTCGTCGTGGTGATCGAGGCCTCTCCGCTCGAAGACGAGTACTTTTCTGTCATACCATGCGTGCTTCCAGCGTGGCTTGGATCAAGCCGAATCCCCGCGGCAGGTATATAATCACCTACCAATCTCCCTACCTTTCAGTTTTGCATTTGCTTGATTGGTTTGTGCTTGGGCAGAAGATTTTGAATTGTTCATGGATGGATATTTGTGTCGAATTGACATTGTCAGTAAGATCCAAACATGAATTGCAAACAAATACGTAGTACTAGGATTGGTGCTATTGATCTAGTTAGACCGAATCATATCTATTCGCACAACTACTAATACGTACTATCTATGTTCATAGCAAGTAGCAACCCATAGTCTGGGTTAGCATTGCGTTTGTTATTCAAGTTATTGTACCTTGACAGTGGAAACCATTTTTCAGGCAAGATGGATGTCTTGGAATCGACAGATGATCTGTTTATGCAGACATATTTTAGAATGTAGATTCATTCATTTTGTTCCGTATGTAGACATATTCTTGCAGCCAGCTTATGCATCTCTAGGTCTATTCTTTAATCTAATGCTTCTTTGCTGACCATCCATACTTCCATGTTGTAGTGATGATCGCTCTTGTCTTTTTATGAAATATATAATCGACAATTGGTATAATCTGAAACTGAATTAAGCTTGTTATTTCCAAACAAATGTTAATGCTTAAATTTTGTGCTATGAAGACATGTTGTGAAGATGATAACTGACTTCCCATTTCGCTATAATAGCAATTGTGGTTACGCGGTTTTTCGATTTTCCACATTGAGTCAGTCTTTTCCATGTTGGGTAGTCAAACGTCCCTGGTATTTCTTTGCTTTACTTTTCAGGTTCCTGGAACTAATGGATGCAGGGGTTGCGCTATATTAGGAAGCTGGCATTAGTTTGAACTCTCATTTTAGAGATGATCTGGATGAGTTTGGATTTATTCTACTTCCTCCGTTCCTAAATATAAGTCCTTTTAGAGATTTCAACACGTGACTACATACGGAACAAAATGAATGAATCTACATTCTAAAATATGTCTACATACATCTGTGTGTTATAGTTCATTTAAAATGTTTAAAAAGACTTATATTTAGGAACGGAGGGAGTAGTTGATTATCTATGAATTATCTGGTTTAGATGGAAATCTGGCTGTGGTTTTAGCACTCAGATTAGGAGATTCAGTAGAACTAAATTAGTACTAGGAAGGAAGCTGGCGGCAGTTTGTTAAAGTATCATTTTGGAGGAAGTCTGGACAAGTTTGGGTTCATTGTACTAGTTCGTTGATGAATTTATCTCGTTTAGAAGGAAAATATGGCAGTTATTTCAGCGGTCACATACTCACATTAGGAAATTCCAGAGGACATGATTAAATCAGCATGCATGTACCAATCGACTACCACAGAACAAGATGCGTGCTCTGCTTACTTGCAAGACAATGTGCCCATCAAGTTAAAAGAAAAAAAATACGGTCATCTTCTTGTAGGGATACATGGATGATGGATGCATCCATGATCTCTCGCTGCGACATGATAAATGGATAAATGTTTCAACGGATCAGCAAGTCCATCGTCAATTTGGGGTCCTCTTGTCAATTTGTACGTCATGGCCAAGCTGGGCATGTCCATCGTCCGTCTGACATGGGTTTTAGCCCACTTTGGGCCTCTTCGTAGGCTTGCACACCAACGCACAGAATCATCTTTTTTTTCTCTACTATCCTTAGAAAATGATGCACAACAACCATCCATACTTCAAAAAGGATAATTGAGGCACACCACTGGAACGGTTGTTGTACATGAATTGGACACAAGAGTGCCCTACCCTCAGAGGTGCCGTTCACGCACATATCCTCTGCCCTAAGTTTCCACCTTACATGGCAACCTGACAATCATCCCATACGCACAAGAGATTTGTTGACCGAACCCTCACGCAACCGGGACCACATCGATGACAAGAATCATTCAGACCAAAAGAACTCGAATCATATATGGTGGACGATGAATTTGTAGTCCACTGGATTGTTTCGTAGGTCGTGGCCACGCCAGGCATGACCATCATCCGTCCGACCAAGGCTTTGTTGGCCCACGATGGGCCTCTTCGTAGGCTTGCGCACAACGCACAAATACCACATTTCCCCTACCATCCTTGTAAAATGATGCACAACAACCATCTATACTTCAAAAAAGATCGAGGCACTGTTAGAAGATGATGTATAGGGATAGGAAAGGTGTTTAACTTGTATCTCTTCTTATCCCTTCTTCTGCTCTATCTCCTCAACCTCCTGTACCGAACGTGATCGATCTCCTCTCGATCTTCTTGTAAGCCACGGCACCCATCATATATATACAACCGCGGCCCGAGCAAAGGGTTCAACGCTTCCTTCTAGTTTTACATGGTATCAGAGCCTCTTCCTCGACAGATCGAATAGAGATCGCATCTAGCTACCCCAGGCGACCGCAACTATGTCCACCACCTCCGCCGCCATGATGCCGAGCACCATGGGTGCCCTCACCACCGACGCCTCCTCCTCCACCTTTGCATCTTCGTCCACCTCCACCCACACCAACTTCTTCCTCGGATCGCCGCCGCAAGAGAAGCTGACGAGAGGCAACTTCCTCCTCTGGAAGGCCGTCGTCCTACCCCAGATCAAGAGCGCGCAGATGGAGCACCATCTTGACGCGAAGAGCCCTTTGCCGCCGCCCACCCTCACCGTTACCAACAACGGCAAAGAAGAACAGTGGTGAACTTTGCGGATCCCTCCGTACGCACAGAGCAACAACTCCAAGGTTACTTGATGGGCTCGCTCTCCGCGACATCCTTGCACAGTGGCCACGCCCAGACGCCGGCGAAGTCCGCGCGCCATCCATGACATGTTCGCCGCCCGAGCCAAGCGCAAGCCATCAACACTCGCATCGAGCTTACGAACCTGCAAAAGGTAACATGACTATGGCGAATATCTTGGCAAGATTAAGAGCCTCACCGACGGTTGCATGCATCGCCGCGCGCTCTCCGATCCGGAGATCGTATTCAAGATCTTGACCGGATGGACATGGATTATAATCCGATCGTCTCGCCCTTGCTGCTCGGGTGGAGCCGATCACCGCCCAGAGCTATATAGCCAGCTCTTGAGCTTCGACGCCGCCTCGGTCTCCTTCATGGCGCCGCTTTTCGCCAATCTTTCGCCAACGCCGCCTCGCCGCACGCCGGCCGTGGGCGCTTGTCACCACGCAGCAACGCGCGGTGGCGCGGCGCGCGGCAACTCCTGTATGCAGCAGCTACACCAACAACTACGGCAACACAGAGGCGGCAGCTACAACAACAACTCCAAGTAGCAGGGGTGGTGGCTTCAACAACAACACTAGCCGCCGCCCTCCTCCTCCTCGCGCGATCGCCCTCGCTGCCAACTCGCAAGAAGGCCGCCATGAGGTCATGGACTGCTGGCACCGTTATGATGAAGACTTCGTTCCAGATTCTCGTCAAAGTTGCTGCAGCTATGCGTGATCAAGGAGGAGAAGGAGTGTGGTATGTTGACTCAAGCGCCACGGATCATGTCACAAGCGAGCTAGAGCAACTTGCTCTCCGTGAGAAATATCACGGCACCGATCGATTCACACGCAAGCGGTGGAGGTATGGATATTAGACACATTGGTCAAGCTTTTATTAATTCCCTATGCTTAAACGTGATCTAGTCTTAAAAGATGTTCTTCATGTCCCTCAAGCCGATAAAAGTCTTGCCTCTATGTCTCGTTTAGCCACTGATAATAATGTCTTCTTTGAAACTCACCCTCGTTACTTTTTTATCAAGGATCGGGCAACGAGGGAACTCCTACACCACGGTAGATGCATTGGCGGCCTCTACCCCATCACATCCGGAGCACTTAGTCGCAATCATCGTCAGGTCTACTCTGTCATCAAGCCCTCCTTGGCACGGTGGCATCAACGTTTAGGACATCCGTCCTCGGTCATAGTTAAGCAAGTAGTCAATAAAGGCAAACTTTCTTTGTCACATAGTCCTATTAGTGATTCGGTTTGTGAAGCTTGTCAATGTGCCAAGAGTCACCAACTTCCCTATCCTAAGTCTAGTAGTGTTTCTCAAGCTCCTTTAGAGCTTATTTTCATGATGTATGGGGACATGCCCGAGATTCTTTTGGCGAAAGAAATATTATGTCAGTTTTATCGATGATTACATCAAGTTTACTTGGATTTATTTACTTCAAAGATAAATCTGAAGTCTTTTCTATATTCCAAGAGTTTCAAAACTTGTTGAAAGACACTTTGATGAAAAATCTTAACAGTCCAAAGTGACTGGGGAGGGGAGTATGAGAAGCTCAACTCCTTCTTTCGTAGTATAGGCATTGCACACCATGTGTCTTGTCCTCATGCTCATCAACAGAATGGCTCTGCCGAGCGTAAACATCGCCACATTGTTGAAGTTGGTCTCTCTCTACTTGCTCATGCCTCCATGCCTCTTAAGTATTGGGATGAAGCTTTCATCACTGCCACATATCTTATTAATCGTTTGCCTAGCAAAGTTATTGGAAATTCTACTCCGTTGGAACGTCTTTATCATCAAAAACCAGACTGTAATTCCCTCAAAACCTTCGGGTGTGCATGCTATCCCAATCTTCGTCCATACAATCATCATAAGCTTGAACTTCGTTCTACTCAATGCGTTTTTCTTGGCTATAGCAATCTCCACAAAGGCTACAAGTGCCTAGAAATTGCTACTGGACGTATTTATATTTCTCGAGATGTTGTCTTTGATGAAAATCTTTTTCCATTCGCCAAACTTCATCCAAATGCAGGCGCTCTCCTTCGTGTTGAAATAGCTCTTCTTCCTGATCACGGGGGTGAATTAACTAAAGCTGATCATGTGAAAAATTCCATAGAGAATTGTTTTTCTGCAGATTCTGGTCGTCATTTTATGTGTGCGGGTCTGGACGAAAAAGGCACATGATCCAACACTGATTCGGCTGGCAGCGGCGCCGGATCCCATGCTGATTCGGACGTCAGAGCTGCTGCACCTGACGGCGTGCGATCCCAGGAGGATTGCTTCCCCCTGCATGCATCTCCTCGCACGCCAGTGGCCGACCGAGTGGACCCGCTTTGTCCCCGTCTGCGCGGTTGGTGAGGCCGCCACCAGCGCGGGTGCATCGCAGCGCTGCGCGTCGACAAAGCCCCACCGGTGGACCCGCCAGCCCAGACACGGGCGGATCGCGCGCCACTTGTACGCAAGAAGACGAGGCGCGGGACGTGATGATTGGTTCTACTAGCGATAGGACACTACTAGGTATCCCAATATAGCCGAGGGTTGAATCCCCGTCGGATATTGAAGTTCACCCTCGGCTAAGACTATACCCGACGGTAGACCGTCCGCAATCTCCCGCCGGTGATGCTTGGTCGGCCATTACTGCCATAGCCGACGGTACTCTCGGTTATCAATTTTGCCAACGGTGCAAAGCCGACGGTGACCTGTCGGCCATGTCTTGGTCAAGGGCCACCTCACCATTACTCGACGACACTTATAGCCGACATTTCACCGTCGTCTATGCATTTCCTGACGGCTTTTCTCTCCTGTCGGCTATGACAATGCCCAACAGTCCATCTACCCCTGTCGGATATAGTTATAGTTGAGAGGGTGCCTATCATCATCGGAATTAATAATGGGTTACCGTGTGCATACACCATCGGACGTTTTTATAGCCATGTGATCAACCAAGAACATCAATTAGTATAATTACTGATAGTTTGACAATCATCAGTTATCTAATTTAGTCAGGCTGGACTTACAATTCCATATTATAAAACTTGCATTTCAAAATTATTTCATAAGTTGCAAATCTCACAGTCACAAGATTACTTCAGAATTGCTTGCATTCAACCCAAATGACAACAAATGAATTATATTTTTCACAATCTCGTAATATATCACAAGCACAACAAGAGTTGCGTCCAAACCACATTTTAACTTCAATGATCCTTCAAAAAATACGAAATAGTAACTAGAACTGATTGCTCGTAACATTTTTCTAAAGATCAATGGTCCAAAAATATCAAACACCATCAACATCTTGGCTTGAGAACTTCACTCGGTTGTGTCACTCATATTATACTGATCACCATATATTCCTCCCACCATTGTGGCTGCCTCCAGCATTGTCACTCTCTACAAGTCATCAAATTAGCCGCGAGATACTTGAAAACAGGAATCACAAGGTACGACCAATGAAAATAATCAAAAGGTGATGGCAACACAAGTTAGAGAAGTATGCAAATGAAAATATATATATCATTGTAATAATGACAATAGATAGAAGTACCACCACCACTCGACTTTGATTTTGACAGAGATTCACAGAGCACAGAAGTTAGGAATACACCACAACACCAGCAGATTATGATATGAATAAGATGCACTTAAGTATTTAACAAGTGCAACTTCTCGAGGCAAAATAGGACATAGATGTCTTTAATTATATCAGATGTCTCCTAATCTAATATGAAACTGGGACAGGCAAAATTTACATATGAAATTTGCGACAGGAAAGAAGGAAGTACAGTGATCTTTTTATATATATAATGACCGGACATCATTTCAGGGGACACATGAAAATGAAAACAGATAGCATTGCTTATTTAAATGTTGATGTTCCTTTTAGTTCTGAACCGCTGATTTTATTTAACAGACAATCTGCACTACATAGAGAAGAATGCAAGGCATAAAAAGTGGCAACATATCTTAAGGAAACAGGAATCCTAAACAGGAATGCTAAGGCACACTGTTTAATTAGTTACCATGATTAAGAAAATCTATTTAGAAAAGGGCATACCAAGATAAGCAAAAGAAGCATACCTGTGCACGTAATGATATCGCAGTTTTTAAGCCATCTTTTCTGGTCACTGGAACAAAAATAAAATAATTGTCGTGTCATCACCAGTATACAAATTCAGGCTGAATACATACTGTTAAAAAGTGCACGTTCTTTCGGAAAAAGCAAACAAACAAGTGTATGCTCCCCCCACCTCCCTCGCATCTCTTCAATCCTAGTGCTTTGTAATTTACCTCAGCAGCCAGAGGCTTGTCTTGACACAATATTGAACATATAAGAGTACACTGTTTCATGATATTCTTAAGGAGTACTAAATAAATGTGTAACGACTAAATTGAAGCACGCTATTCACGCAAAACAGCAGTGCCAATTCTCATGGTACTAGTCTTAAAGGTGTGTCTTAGTGCATGTCTGAGGTCGATTGCTTGCCAATTTCAGTCGTGGTTTTCATTGTTTGGACGATGACGTTGTGTAGTAATAAAAAGGACCAAGACAATGGTCTGTTACATAACACCAAGACATCAAGCCGCATATCGAAAGGTTCGACATGGCGAATAAACTCCACAAATCCAAAGACAAAATGAAAGCAAATACTAAGCACTACTTATCATGTCCTTCATTGGGCATGCAGGAGCCGTGAACCGTAGATAGATCAATAACCTGAAGAATTGTTAAGTGGCACAACCATCGGTTAATCTCAGGCAATGGCACCCTTACCTGCATGAATACTATAAGTGAGTACTAATAATCTAGTAATTATTGTAAGGTTACAAGACAAATTGGAAAATCTACTTTCCCCACAACTGTCTTAGTTCCACAAGGAATTGAAACATTTCCTCTTTAAATAAAGTATGAATTTTTTGAATCATGGAACAGAACTCGATGCTTCATAGTCGAGATAACCAAAATGGATAATCTATAACAGGCAACGCAAGATTGCTTCAACACATCTACATTAGTTCTGCTTAAAAAAAGAATAATCAAATAAACCATTATCAGAAAATTGGTGGAAGATGCAACCATTCTCTCACGAACTAGTGCATCATGGCATTGACACTTTAAGATGGTCTCCTACTACATCTGGTAATATTGTAGACCAAGTGTATCTCTTAGAAATTCACAAACTTGCATATACACGGAAGTATATTAGAGAGAACACACCTGTGATTTCGATAATATATATAGATATAGTACGATTGAGGGGATGCTTCAAACCTAAACTCTCCCACGATTCTGCAATGCAGTGCTCAAGACTGTATACAAAATAGTAGATTTGTTTGCTAAATTGGCAAGAGAAGCTATAGCTGATATACATCTACCTGTATCAAACGTGGATGGCATCAACTCGTTGAATTAAATGTCAAGCAATTTAGTCCACCTGTTGTTGCTGTATATTGCAAAAGCAGGGGGCGTTAACCAGAGTGAGGGCGGCCAAGGTGGGGAATTGTGTCTGGCGCCGCTCTGCTGCAGCGACATAGAGTGCGCCTGTCAGCACCAGCGAGGTGTCGAGCAGGGGACGGAGCCGCCGCCGTATCTATCTGCTAAAGGAAAATGAATGGGTCGTACATCCCTCATCGGCCTCCTGTGAGATCCTTGCAGCGTATGAGGCGCAGAGTCTCGACGTATACCTCCACATTGTCGCAGTCGGAGATCTGGTTGATGTGAGATAATGACCACCGCTGATTGGACCACCGGTCCGAGAGCTTGGCTGTGAAGAACCCGCTCTGCGCAACGAGTATATTGCTGTGCACGCAGATCGTGAGGGAGAAGGCATCCATGGAGCTCAGAGTGAGACGCACGTCGGAGGAGTCGAGGATAGAGGGTAGTGGCGGCGCTCGGAGGTGGGATTCAGAGACTTGAATCAGGGTAGGTGGTTCAGGGATCTAGGAGACGTGGTTCAAGAGCAGTTGGAGGAGAGTGGAGGAAGGCAACGAAGATAGGAGAGGAGCGGCGGTGCTGTCTCGAGGGGACGGCAGGTCGAGGCGGAGGCGGATCTGGGAGAGCTGGTGCCGCCGTACCGGCCGGGAAGGTTGAGGCGGAGTATTTTTTTCTTGCTTTGACAGGAGAGGACGAGGTGGTGGGGAGTGACCGGACAAGGCGCAGGGTGCGGTTGGCCAAAAGGGGACGAAATCACTATTCTGACCTTTTCAATAATCTTTGTCACAAAATGAACTCGTCATGAAAGTATTTCACGATCTGACCCTTTTAGCAACGCCACGGCCCGTGGGGTTTCTGGACCACACAAAAACGCTGAGCTAGCTCGCGTTGCAGCCTTACCCACGATCAGGATGTGGCAAGCTGGAAACGCCGAGCCAGTTCACGTTGGTAGAAACGTCGGGAACCTTGGCGTTTCATCCCAAGATACAAACGCCGGGGTCTTTGGCGTTTCAGATCAGGCCCACCGTCAGGCGTAGCTGGAGTGAGTGGCAGTCAGAAACGCCAAACATTTTGGCGTTGCTGAGAATGGCATGCCTCCTGCCGTTGCATTTAGTCTCGGGAGAATGCATGTGATCGATACGGCGCAGTGCATGCATGAATGGGTTGCTTTCTTCTCGGGAGGGGTACCTTTCGTCTTTTTAAAAAAAAATTCCCATTTTTCTACTCCCTCCGTTTCCAAATAATTGTCTTTCTAGCAATCTCAAATAAACTATAACATACGGATGTATGTAGACATGTTTTAGAGCATAGATTCACTCATTTTGCTCCGTATGTAGTCACTTATTGAAATCTCTAGAAAGACAATTATTTAGGAACGGAGGGAGTAGGAGCCAGCGCATGCATGGATGCATGCATGGATGGGTTGCTGTTAAGTGCTACTCCCTCCGTTCACAAATATTTGTCTTTCTAGCCATCTCAAATGGACTACAACATACGGATGTATGTAGACATGTTTTAAAGTGTAGATTCACTCATTTTGCTCCGTATGTAGTCACTTGTTAAAATCTCTAGAAAGACAATTACTCTCTCTGTTCGGAATTACTTGTCACCGAAATAGATGTATCTAGATATATTTTAATTTTAGATACATTTATTTTCGCGACAAGTAATTCCGAACGGATGAAGTATTTAGGAACAGGGGAGTAGTAACTTCTGCAACGCCAGCTATCTTGGACTGGTTTCAAGCTAGCTCGCCAACAAAGTTCCCTTTCTTCTATGCATGCATGCCTGTTTCAAGCTTGCTCGCCAGCTACAAACGCCAAAGCTCATGGCGTTTCGGCCTGTGCAGCAACGCCAAATCTTTTGGTGTTTCTATGTGGAGCAAAAACGCAAGCTACCTTGGCGTTTGAATGTGGAGTTGAAATGCGAGCTACCACGGCGTTTCTATATGAAAAAGAAACGCCACGGGCTGTGGCGTTGTTAAAAAGGTCAGATCATGAAATACTTTCATGATGAGTTCATTTTGTGACAAAGATTGCTGAAAAGATTAGAATAGTGATTTCGGCCGCCAAAAGGAAGCCGCGGGACTCCGAAGTTATTATTTTCTTTTTCGCGGGAAAATCTGGAATACCCGCATGCTTTGCTATTATTTTGACTTCCGCTGTGGCGGACTCCTTTTTCTAGGGAAAAAAAATTCAAAACATTAATACGGATGAGTTATCCACATTTTTTTTCTTTGTGCGAAATTAACAGAAAAGGAAAATAATACAATCCGATGAGAAACATACATTTTTTAAGACTTATTTTCTTCTTCTACGAAAAACTTCTTATCTATTCATTTTCAATCATGATAGTATAACGAACATCAAAAATAATAAAAAATATACCTAAACACATAGACCACATAGTGACGTCTACGAACATTGAAGCGAGCCTAAGGCGCGCCGCCATCATCGCCCATCCCTCGTCGGAGCGTCAATACTTACGGGAAGTCGTCGTGCTAAGACCCCCAAGGACCAACGCGCCAGAACAACAACTGTCACCTGCCACCGTTGAAGATTAACGTTGGCCGTAAGGATTCACCTGAAGACACACGAACGTATACGAACTATGACCAAATCCGAGCAAATCCACCAAGGACAGTTCCGTTAGACACGTCTCCACACGCCCACCGACAATACTAGATGCACAACCGGGACGGGGGCTAGGCGGGGACAACCTCATTTAATCTTCAGAGAGCCGTCACCGTCTCATCTTTCTGAGTAGAACACAAACCCTAACAAAACTCGAGAAAACATATAAAAACAAAGCCCTCCCTCCGACAAGTATCAGGATCCATCGTGCCGCCATTGCCCTAAGGCCATCGGAGACGAGGTGGACCGACGTCGACGTCAGCAAAAGGCAGAGAAATCCTAGATTTGTTTAATGAGGAGGCGACTGCATGAAGGACGCCATCGAACATGGAGTATAACCGTTGTGGGCGTGAAACATTCATGCCGACTGGATCTTGGACTTCCGCTACCGTGGATCTGAAATTATCACTTTTTAATGCTTACTCTATACTTATATTTTCTTTAATTCCTATACTAATTCAAAACTTAAAATATTAATTACCACTATTAGATTCCATTAGTGCATTAAGAATATTTGTTGTTCTACGAGCATAACTTTTTTAGGAAATCTTCCGATCTATTCATTTTCAATCATGATAGTACAACGAACATGAGAAATAATAAAAAATTACATCCAGATCCGTAGACCATCTAGCGACGACTACAAGCACTGAGGCGAGCCGAAGACGCGCCGCCGTCATTGTCCCTCCATCATCGGAGTCGGGCACAACCTATTGTAGTAGACAATCGGGAAGTCGTCGTGCTAAGGCCCATAAGACCAGCGCACCAGAACGACAATCGCCGCGGATAAAGAATAACGTAGAACGAAAGGATCTAATCCGAAGACACACCAACGTAGACGAACACCACTGAGATCCGAGCAAATCCATCAAAGATAGATCCGCCGGAGACACACCTCCACACGCCCACCAACGATGCTAGACGCACCGCCGAAAACGAGGGCTAGGCGGGGAGACCTTTATTCCATCTTCAGGGAGCCGTCGCCGTTTCGCCTTATTGAGTAGAACACAAACGCTAACAAAACCGAAAGGAATGACTAAAAAAGAAGCCCTCCCGCCGGCCCTTGGCAGGATTCACCACGCCTCCATGGCCCTAGGGCCACCGGAGATGAGGCGGACCTGCCTCGGCGCCGGCGAGAGGCAGAAACCCTAGCTATTTTTTTTTGGAAGAGGAGGAGGCGGGGCTTGTGTTTCCTCAACTGTCCTATGCACTATTAATCTGGGTCAAGGTTGACTAGCTTTCATCATCAACTTGGTCAATATCTAGTCTTACATCCCTTAGCGGCTAAGGAGATTCCATCCAATACGCAGCAGCTGGCCAGCAACCAGTACCACGAGCATCCGTGAGCCACCAACCACTCCTCGGATACGACAGCAACACACTCCCCTTCGTCAAGATGCCATGTGTCACCACAACTGCAACAAACTACGATGCCATGTACCACACGGTGACAATGAAACCTAAACATAAACATTGTTTAACCATCCAATTAATGAAAATAATAATGCACTTACAATAGCAGTGCTATAAACATCGGTCATTCTACATGTTTATTGTTGTCGTCTATTGAAACATATCACCGAGGGTGAAAATCCACCGTCGGTTATTACTATCACCCGTCGGCCATTTCTCGTCATAAATGAGAGTTTTGATTTGACCTTAGGCTATTAAATTTCACCGTCGGGTATCACATGTAATCCTTGAGGGTATAGCCATAACCGTCGAATATTAAAATAAACCGTCGGGCATTATATTGGATATCCGACGGTTGGATTTTTCCCGTCGGGAAATATAGTGCACCGTCGGTTATTAGTAGCCATATATGTGAGTTGGCAGAAACAGTCGACCACTATCACCACCGTCGGTTATTACAGTAAAGGCCGACGGCCCGTCGGCTATTATATTTCACCGTCGGAAATATGGGGATTTCTAGTAGTGGGAGATCACCTGCGCCTGTGCCGACAGGGTCAGAAGCAGGTGCAGAATCCTCCTTGGATCTGGTGCCTGGATCCTCTGTGCATAATTCTGCAGTTTGTTCTCGGGCTCCTCGTCGACACACTCGATCACAGTCAGGTATCGTCAAAAATAAAGAGTATAATGATGGTACGGTACGTTATGATCTTGTCAAACGTGCTTTCCTTACTAGTGTTGGAGAACCAGTTAATTTGCATGATGCTCTAGGTCATAAAGAATGAAAAGCAGCTATGGATAATGAATATGATGCGCTCATGAAAAATAGAACTTGGCACTTAGTACCTTCAAGGAAGGGCATCAATGTCATAGATTGCAAATGGGTCTATAAGATAAAAAGAAAGTCGATGGAAGCATGAAGCAGATACAAGGCTAGGTTAGTTGCCAAAGGATTTAAACAGAGATTTGGTATTGATTATGAAGATACATTTAGTCCTGTTGTTAAGGCAGCTACCATTCGACTTGTATTGTCTATTGCTATCTCCGAGGTTGGAGTTCTGACGCTAGATGTTGAACAGCGTTTCTTCATGGTGTTCTTGAGGAAGAAGTGTTCATCGACAAACACCGGATATGAGAGTCAAAGCATGCCAAATCATGTCGTAAGTTGGATAAAGCTCTGTATGGTTTGAAACAGGCCCCAAGAGCTTGGTACTCAAGGTTGAGTATGCAGTTACAACAACTTGGGTTTACACCATCAAAAGCGAGATACTTCACCGTTCTTTTATGATAAGGGTAATATCACTATATTTGTACTTGTTTATGTTGATGATATAATTGTTGCAAGTTCAAGTTCGGATGCTACCACTTGTTTGCTTAAAGATCTTAAATTGGAGTTTGCTCTTAAGGATTTGGGAGATCTTCACTATTTCCTTGGCATAGAGGTCAAGCGGTTAAGGATGGTATTCTTCTTACTCAGGAAAAATATACTACTAACATACTCAGAAGAGTAGGACTACAATATTGTAAGCCTGTAAGCACACCAATTTCAACTTCTGAGAAACTTACTCTTGAAAGTGGAGAAGCTCTTGTACCAGAGGATGCAACTAATTACAGAAGTGTTGTGGGTGCTTTGCAATATTTGACTCTTACCGTCCTGATATTTCTTACTCGTGAATAAGGTATGTCAAGATTTACATGCACCTAGAACAACTCACTGGACTGCAGTCAAAAGGATTTTAAGGTATCTTAAGTTTTCGAAGGACTTGGACTTCAAATTACCAAATCTCCATCTCTGCTTGTTACTGCTTACTCGATGCAGATGGGCTGGGTGTGTTGATGATAGAAGATCCACAGTGGTTTTGCTGTGTTTACGGAACTAATCTTATATCCTGGAGTGCAAGAAAACAGGCTCTTGTCTCACGATCAAGTCTGAGGCTGAATATAAAGCTTTGGCAAATGCTACAGCTGAAGTAATGTGGATACAGACTTTGCTTTATGAACTTGGAATCAAGGCTCCACAAGCTGCCAGACTATGGTGTGATAATATTGGTGCAACCTATCTTTCAACCAATCCTGTTTTTCATGCATGCACTAAACATATTGAAGTTGATTTCCACTTTGTCAGAGAAAGGGTAGCTCGAAAGCTCCTTGATATTCGGTTTGTACCTACTGGAGATCAACTTGCTGATGGCTTCACAAAACCTCTCACCATGAGGAGATTGGATGAGTTCAAGTACAATCTTAACCTTGCAAAAGTTTCTTGAGGTTTAGATTGAGGGGGAGTGTTAGAAGATGTTGTATAGGGATAGGAAAGGTGTTTAACTTGTATCTCTTCTTATCCCTTCTTCTGCTCTATCTCCTCAACCTCCTGTACCGAACGTGATCGATCTCCTCTCGATCTTCTTGTAAGCCACGGCACCCATCATATATATACAACCGCGGCCCGAGCAAAGGGTTCAACGCTTCCTTCTAGTTTTACAGGCACACGAGCAGAGGTTCCATTTCCCTGCCCTAAGCTGCCACCTTACATGGCCAACGGACGCGATCATCATCCCCTATGCAGAAGAGATTTGTTGGCCGAACCCTTGCGCCACCGGGACCGCATCGACGAGAAGAATCCATTCGAATTGTATATTGTGAACGACGAATTTCGCCATTCAATCTATACGTACTGTCGCAAGCCTACTTTGTGGTCAGTGAGAAAATGTTCAATTACTCGCACCCATCAATTCATCTAGATACCGCCGACCTTATAGACATTGTATATCGTCCTATTGTTGTCATTGGCCGCGTGCACCACAAGCCGTGTCATCCGTGATCGTGAACCGGATGTTGCAAACCTCGGCATCACCTCAACGCAGTCATGGGAACGACGTTTCGATGCAAACTTTCCGTGTCACTTTGCTAGCCTCATCTTAAGTAATCGTATTAGTGAGCCGCAAGTTAATCCGATGTCTAATGCTCTCTCCTCGTCACGTGAACTGAATGTCGATTGTTAACATTAGCTTGCTTAAGTAATTTATGTTCTGCTACCTCCTTTCCATCATCCGCTGGCCACTAGCTTGCACGTTGACTAATGAGCATGTGTTGCTATTGTACCCTAGGGCCTCTTTTATCTTACCATTCAAAAAAGAAAAAAAAAACAGGTTCTTTGTTGTAGCTATCATCTATGTGATTTTTTTATATGGCTATCATGTTTTAGAGAATATAATTTTCATGTTCTTAGATGTAATCCCTTGCCAGATTGCTTTTTGATACACTTATCAAAATTTATGAGAGCAACTGACAAGTACGAATGCATGAACAGTTTATAAACAAATAATATAAATAATCGAGTTGTCAATTGATTCAGCATTTATGTCATCATAAAACTTATCCTCAACCCAGCAATCCTGCTTAATGACAATCAATTTTCACATCGCAGCGGAGCATACCATTTTTCTCTCCCATTGCAACCACGGGCATATGTGCTAGTATTTCTAACAGCAGGTTGCATGTTTTTCACTGCTTTTAGGTTATTTATTCCCAGCCATGCCAGTGCATCGGTGCCACGGTCTCGAGCTCCTCACTACCTCAAGCACTTCGGCAGGACCCGTGCCAGCACGCTCCCCTGCAAGCCTGGAAGTGGATGCGGACACCATGATCTCTGCGTGGATCAAGCGAGAGTTAGGGAAACTCCAATGCGCCGACGCATTTTGTCGACGTGTGTCTGTTTTGCTCGAAATGGACAGAAAACGCGGCAACGCGTAGATGCAAATGGGCGATCGTCCATTTTTTGGCCGCCCGTGACCCATTTTCATCCTAAATTTGGGTCAGGTTTGCGTCGGAGCGTACGCGTGTGATGCCTGCCCTTGTCCTCCCCTTGGCCCGCCCGCACATTGGCCATTCTCCTCCCCTCATCAACATCCGACACCGGCCACGCCTCCCTCGCTGCCGCCACCCACTTCCAGCCGGTTGGACACTGCACAAGCCGCCGCCCACATCCACGCTCTTCCCCCACCTTCACGACACATCCAATGCCAGCTCTTGCCGGCATTGGTGGCCTCTTTTCGCCACTACCGACCCGTCATAGCACCTTCACGACCATGCTACCCCCTAGCCTCCATGACCACCGGCTTCGCTCCACGGCCGCCTCCACTTTCACAGGCTTGCTGCCTGTACGGGGGAGAGGCGCGGGGCTCTTGACCGGCCACTACTCCACCATGTTTGCAAGGTGTTCGGCGTTTTCCCCGCAAGGTACCATGGATAGTGGGGATGAGTTCTTTATCAATAACTTCATGTGTTCATCGGATGATGAAGATTTTATGGTTGCAACTATGGTCGTCAGTGTCCACATTGCTAGGCAGCGGCCGAGGTTTAGGGGATAAATCCCGGGCCATGCTCTACCGTTGAATCACAACAGAGAGAGCGACCATTGCCTACCCTTCATCGATTACTTTCAGTGCACATCCCCACTCTTCAACCCCCAAGTTTTTCTAGCGCCGCTTCCAGATGGAGAGACATGTGTTCAACCATATTCGGGAGGAAGTGATGGCGTATGATGAGCATTTCATATGCAAGGAGGATGCCCTTGGAAAGATCGGCTTCTCCTCTTATAAAAAATGCACTGCAGCTATTCGGATGCTTGCATATGGAATTCTTGGTGATCTTGTTGATGAGTATCTCCGCATTAGTGAGTCCACATGCCTTGCGTTGTTGTACAAGTTCTGCAAGGCCGTGGTAGCAATGTTTGGCCCGGAGTACTTGGGAGAGCCAAATGTTGTGGATACAACCCGGCTGTTGGCAATCAATAAGGAGAGAGGCTTCCCAGGAATGATTGGTGGCATAGATTGTATGCACTGACAGTGGAAGAACTGTCCATCTGTTTTGTAGGGGCAATATAAGGGGTATGTTAAAGGTTGCACTGTCATACTTGAAGTTGTGGCTTTACAAGATCTCTGGATTTAGCACTCTTTTCTCGGCATGATTCTCACAATGACATCAACGTGCTTCAACGCTCTCCGGTGTTCGGAAGACTTGCAGAAGTCTACTTTGAGATCAATAGCTAACATTACAACAAGGGATACTACCTAGTTGATCGAATCTATCCTCGGTGGTCAACTTTTGTGAAGACAACCTTCAATCTAGTAGGCGAGTAGAGGGTTAGGTTGTCCCAAGCACAAGAGAGTGCTACGAAGGATGCGGAGCGTGCTTTTGGTGTGCTTCAATCTCGATGGGCTATCGTTTGGTACGCTGCTAGAACACAGAGCTCCAAGAAGATGTGGTAGGTGATGACTGCTTGTGTAATCATGCACAACATGATCGTATAGGATGAGTGTGTGGACCAATCTTCGACCAAGGGTTTCAATTTCAGGGTGAAAATATTGTGTCTGAGTATGGGCTGACAACATTTGCAGAGGTCACCTAATTTCATCATGTTGCGTGATTGGGCAACTGACATTCAACTTCAAAATGATTTGGTTGAGCATATGTGGACTCACCTCGGCAACTAATAATCCATCCGTCACAGTTTACTGGATACACTTCAACAATCTCTGGGAGCAAGATGATTACCGATTGGACTGAAAAATAGCATCGACGGTTATACCACGACGCCTAATTACTGAAGAAATTAACATGCAGTAACCCCCACGGCCATTAAACGAGCCGCCATCCCGCGTACACACATGCATGGCCCGCCTACACACTTGCATGCAGTTATTCCACCCTACGTACACGTACACAGGAAGAAAATTCTATGGGACGGGGCCTCATAGACTCCCGCTTGGGGCCCCTCCTCAGATTTTGACACCTCATACTTTTCACAGATCTCAAAGCAGCCTTAAATCCCAAATATCTTTGATACGTATTTGGAATTGCTACAAAAGCATGCATACATGATACGCCATCAATCACGTGGATACTTTCCTTCTACTAGAACGTAGCGATCATCTCGCAGATCGTTGTGTCAGTCATGCCATTTTCATTGCATCGTCGTCCCTCATGGAGTATATGAACGTGGATACTAATGGTAGAATTTTGAAGAAGTTCAACATAAATTTTAACGTGGCAGAATATATGAATGTTTACAATCTACAACACATAGATATTCTGATGACGCGACTCTGAATGTTCTTGTTATGAATATCTCTGAATGTCACAACAACCAGAAATCTTCTAATATATCTCTGAATGTTCGACGATGTGGAGATGGCTGGCTTTCCGCCGGTGCCGGCGTTGCTGTGTTGGGCGGCGAACGTGGTGGTGGGCAACTTGGTGCTGTGCCTGCTGCCGCCGCTTCCCCGAGGCAACTCGGTGCATCTTCCTGTATCCGCCGCCGTCGCTTCCGCGAGGGCCGACAAGAACGTCGGTATCGCCGGTGGAGGGAGAGCTCGCTGTGGAGAGGTGGCGGCGGCGCCTCCACGTTCGGCGCAACCGAGAGGCGACGACACAGCAATCTGTGAGATGATCGCTAAGCTCTGTTAGATGGAAAGTGATTATTAAGGATTTAATGCTGCTTTGAGATTTGTGCAAAGTATGAGGTGTCAAAATATGAGGAGGGGCCCCAGGCGGGAGTCTATGAGGCCCCGTCCCATAAAATTTTCTTCCACGTACACACATCTGCATGGAGAGAAAATTGTGGGCTTGACTGCAGTTACCACAACCTAATTAATTGGGCATTAAATCAAACATGCCTAAATTCCCTCCGGTTGTGAAAATGCATGAGAATCAAAGTGCACCAGTAAACTATGACGGAGGGACTAGATGTATCGGCTCTTTTTCTTTCAATGTATTTGTGACATTTAAATTTCATTTGGTTTGTAAATCTTGAGATTTTTATTTGGTTGTAAACTATTTACTGGTGTGATGTAATAAATACTATGTGATTTAAGAACTTTGGGCAATGTTTAGATTGATGGGTAAAAATTGCCTAAAACTATTGCCGTGTTTTGGCCAGGCGGACGAAATACATCGACCGGTTAGGCGAGCTGATCAATAAAATACGGACAGGGTCGGACACCGTCCTACTATCAACTCAAATGGACAAAAAACGGATCAAATCTGCATCCTTTAGGTCGATGAGTTAGAGTTGGCCTTACTGGGAGGAGGACGAAAGGGAAGGGAGGGTACGAACGTGCGGATCACACAGTCGATCTCAGCTCTTCACCCGTAGTCTAGATCCTACAGTAACAAACATCCCTGAAAAAAAGATGGATCCCAACAAACAGATTTTACTAAGTACTACCCACTACCACACCAAGCCAACCCAACGCAACCCCAGAAAAATTTCAAGTAGATCGGTCGATCAATCGATTGACTGAGGTTGTACCGACGATGACCGACGACGAGCAGCAGGAGCTGGTGGTGCCGGAGGCCGACGAGCGTAGCCGATGGACAGTGAGACACCTTGTGGGCTGCGCCGTCGTCTCGCTTGTTTGCATCTACTGTCAGGTCGTCCATGACGACCCGCTCTTGACGCTCCTCAAACTTCTTCAAGGCCTCCTCGGCTTATTTCTCTACGACCTTGCCTGGGATTTTATTAACGACAGGTACACCTTAATTTGGAGAATAATAAATTAAGGCTAGTAGATAAATTATTGCTGCTCTATTCATACATTTCTCGAAGAAAGAAAATTTTAGTTCATTCCTTCATCCATCGATACATCCATCCAAGTATCTACTCCCTTTGTCCCTAATTATTTTTCTGTGATAAGTAATTTGGGACAGAGATAGTACAATTATTCATACATTTGTGAATCGATGCTCTACTGAATGTCACACTAGATCCATATATACTCCGTATTTTTTGGGCAAACATATGCATGTCTTGTTTGTTTGACTAAAATGATCTTCAACAGCCGTGCTAAACAAGCGCCGAGTCGTAAATTTGCATCTTAGCGCGCGCGTAATCGGTAGAGTGGCTCCAGCAGGCGCGCAATAACCGTACGCGCGGCATATAGAGTTGGGCGCGCGGTCCGAATCGCCAACGCGCGCTGTGTATTTGGAACGCCCGCTTCCACGCGCGGCACACACGAGCGCTCGCGCCGCACTCTCTCCTCCGCGCCACCTTCGCCCCGCGCGCGCCGTCGCCGGCGAACTGGACCTGATGGACGCACGCACCGAACAACCCCCTCACCCCATCCTACAGCCGCGACCCCTCAACCGCCGCCGCCGCAAACCTTAGCACGGGGAGCGTTGGCCTCGCCTCCGCCGAAGCTCCTCCGAGCATCGGCCTCGCGCGCGGCCTCTTCATGCCGCCACGGATGACCTCGACGGCGGGTGGCGCGCCGGCGCCCACCGTGATGAAGCCACGTGCCCCCCCCCCCCTCGAAGCTCCCAAATGCGACGCGGCTGAAGAAGGGCAAGACATCCGCGAAGAAGAACAAGGAGGCGGACGGCTCCGGCACCTTGAAGGCGTCGAGGAAGAAGCTTGGAGGGCGTGTGACGGGCGCGGTGGCTACCGAAGCGCTGGCGAGCTCACTTGTTGAGCCGGCGGCCGATGCGCACAATGTGTTCGAGGATATACCCCGAAGGTGGCTTCGAGGAGAGGAAGGTGAGCAATGAGGAGCGAACTACACTACTAAAAAAAGGCATGTTAGTGGCGCACCTATTTTTGCCATTACTAACAATTTTTTTTCAAATTTTTTTCAGAAACTTTTTTTCAAATTTTTTTCAGAATTTTTTTCATTTTTTCTTAATCTCGAGTCAATATGCTTAATCTCAAGTGAAATCGCACTCCGTGGTCAAACTTTCAGAAAGGCCACCCATCCTCACACTACTCCAGCTCAAGCACGCTTAACTTCAGAGTTCTATCCAACCCCAGCACCAGCTCACTTTACAGGCACTTGTTGATATATCTAGCATATCAATCCTATTAAACCTTGTTGATGTCTAGGACTTTGTTCATGTTCATGAGTGTGATGAAATTTTGAAAAAAATATTTCAAACTTCCGTTCATATTACGTATCATATTTTGAACAATTTTTCCAAAAAAAAAATTTTTGAAACTATTTTTTTCTGTTACTAGTGGCGCACCTAGCAAATGGCGCGCCACTACTAAGTTTGAATTTTTTTCCATTTCCCCCCCTCTATATCTTAAAAGCCCCGTATCTTTTATTCTGTTAGGTTTTTGGAGATTCTAAAAATCTTCAACAGGGTTCCCCTAGTTGAATTCGGATGTAACTTTTCGAGTAGATGATTTTTCATATAAAAAACTTTTCAATCCGAGTTCGTAGGCAAAAAGTTATGCCCATTTTACTAAATTCCAGAGAGATTTTGCAAATAAAGTCTAAATTCATATTTTTATATTTTCCCAACAACTAGACCACATGTCACATGGGAAACTTATTTTCTTTTATTTTTTTGATATTTCCATTATTTTCTTTTATTTTTTTAAACTGCAAAGGCGGTCCACGGGGGAGGGGGTGCATTTGAACAGGTCAAAGTTAGTAATGGCGCACCTTCACAAAATACGCCATTACTATATGTATGACTTGGCAAACCTTGATCAAACTTAGTAATGACGCACTTATAGGTGCGACATTACTAAGTTTGACATAGTAATGGCGCACCTATGTAAAGTGCGTCATTACTAAGTTTGACCAAGGTTTGACCCAGTCATACACATAATAATGGCGCACTTTTGTAAAGGTGCGTCATTACTATGTCAACTTAGTAATGGCGCACCTATATAAAGTAACGTCGAGGACACCCCCCACAGTCGTAACGGTCGATGCATCGCGAAGTTATGGCTGGAGTGGAAACCGACGAGGTTGCTCAAGCAAGGCGGTAGCCCTTTGTGCCGTTTGTCGAGGTAGCCGAGAGCGTAGGTGGTGTAGCCGTAGTCGAGGTAGCCGTGCAAAGAACGCCATGGTCGGTGTCGAGTTGGGGGTCGACGGTGTCGAGGTAGTCGCCATGGAGCCGCGGAAGAAGAGCAGCGGCGGCGGCTAGAGAAGGAGCACGACGGCGGTGCTCGAAGTAGACGATAATGAACCCGACAACGTGACGAAGACCGACGCGGACAGTGACGTTCCCGCGCCAAGGGAGGTGGTGCGGCGCATAGTCACCGCGCGTGAACGGCGGTGGACCGCGGGCCGCAGCGTTACGGCCCGAAGTGGCGACACAAGGCGGCGGGTTGGTCGGGGCGACGGCGAAAAAGATCTCAGGGCGGTTACATGAATCGTATGCCACGCTCACTACGGCCCAACGGGGCGACGCAACGGCGGCGCGAGAGTCGGTGCAGCCTTGGGATGGCTGGAGCGGACGGCCTCGGTGCGGCGGTTGACCGCGGGCCACGACACTACGGCCCGAAGGGGTGACACAACGGCAGCGCGCGATGTGGTGCAACCACGGGAATAGCCTGAGAGCGGTGACGGGGACCACATACCGCGACGCTATAGCCCGAAGGGGCAACATAGCGACGGCGTGGATCGCTACGGCCACGGGAAAAACCACGGAGCGACGGTGTTACGGCCCAAACCGCAGCTGCAGCCCATAGCTCGATCAGTAAAAGATGCGTTGTACTCGATGACGATCTTCATGAAACCTGACAATGAAGGAACCCGGCGCCATGCGCTCCATTGCCGGACGTAGCAGGAGCGTGCAACCCAACACTGACACGAGAGTTAGCAGGAGATCGATTGCGCGTGTAGCATGCATGTGAAAGGCACACACACGGGACGCAACCAGATCCATGTATGGACGTGTTGTCCACTGGGTCAACGCGAGCGGCCGGCCACAGCAGCGGCAACCACGCCGGCGCGGACGCGTGCGCTGGCCTTGGCCGCGCGAGAGTTTTTTTTTTTTGAAACGAGGCAAAAGCTTTGCCTTATATTGATAAAGAAGGAGCAAGAACAACAGCAAAAAAGATCCGTGGGTGCCGCGCGAGAGTTGGTGCAGGCTGCGATCCAACGTCGGAGTAGCTGCGCAGATGAACGACGGCGGACGGGCGACTCAATCCGATCTTATCGGAGAACCAAAAAAGATCACCGCGCGAGAGAAAAAAACCCAATCAACGGATCAGTAAAAGGACTTTCTAGGGCAACCGATTAACGTAATCGGCGGACGAACCCTAGATACGGGCGGCGCGGCCCCGGTGGCGATTATGGAGATCGACCGCCTCGGGGGCGGCGCGGTACGGAAGCGACGGCGGCGGGTAGGATTGTGGATCGAGGTTAGGCTGATACCATGTTAGAAAGGAGAGAGGGGTTTGATGGAATTGTTCGATGTATTGCTTAAGCCTCAGAGCATATATATATATATATATATATATATATATATATATATATATATATATATATATATATATATATATATATATATATATATATATATATGATCTATTTGGAGTACAAGGCAAGTCAGAATATTTTCTAGTCTAACCTATGTTTTTAATCTAATCAATATACTCAACATTGTTGATTTGATAAGTGGGTGTTTAGTAAAGAGCAACCTACAGTGTCATTGGCACTTTTTGTGACACAGCAGAGAACATGGGTGATCTAATCTATTTGAGAGAGACACATATATTGGAAGAGATAATTCAGTTCCCAAGCAAGTAAAACAGAGTTGAACTTATACAGAAATGAAAAACTATCAACCATGTAGTGCAAAATTTCTAAACAAACAAACCATTTCAGCTGCGCAGAATTTCTCTACATGTATACATTTGGAACTTATACAGAAATGAAAAACTATCAACCATGCTGCAAGTAAATTATTCTAAAGATACCTGACATAACTAGTTTCATTTTATTTGTAAAGGAGTTTACTGAGAAATATATATTGACTACATCACAATATTACAGAGTCCCAATTTGTCACAGTAAACTACCATAACAGCATGCCAAGCACAAAGTCTTCTCTATTTAGCAGCTACTGCTCATCATAGTATTGCCACCGGGACACCGCACCGTAACTTCAACTTCACACGAACTAACCACCAGCCGAGGCAACCCCGCGGACACGCCAGAGAAGACCCAACAACCTTAACCATTGTCGCATCTTAGTTGCCAAAGAAGACTCAAAGCCAACACTGCTGCCTTTCACTAGTCCCGCTCGCCAGTGCCTAGCTTCAAAGATGAAGCCCCCAAGAGGGAATACAACACCAATGCATCGCCATCGTTCAATCACACAAAACCAAGGGTTTCCCCCGGAGCTACAGTGATAACCCGATACGCGCAGGAGGGGTGCATGGGCACCTTGGCTATTTGAGCAAGCCGCGAGAGCTTCGGACGCTCGTCGCCGGCGAATAGGCCGAGGTGGTACGTACGCGTCACTGAAGCGGCATGCATTTTTTTAGGCGGCATGCATGATTTGCTACTGGTGAAGATCCGTGGCAGCGGTGGTGGTGGTCGTGGTAGTGTTGTGTCGGTGCGCGGATTGGCGTCGGTGACCATGGACATGGCGTCGTGTGAGTCGCTTGGCCAAGGGCTTGTAGCTAACTCATCGGCGGCCGGCGGTAGTCTTGGAGTCATGTCCCTCCCTGTCCAACGGGATTGGTTAGGGACACAGGTGTGCTGCCTCCTGCGGTGGACGCGCCTACCCAGGCTCTGGGACTGATGCCGGGCTAGGAGTTGACAGACTGCCGTTGCTCTTCCTACCGTGGTTGAGTGCGCCATGATGTGCGCGGCATATGCTATCTAGCGACAGGGATGCCGGGGCGGCGGCTCCGGACGGCGGTTCGTATGGTTGCTCTCCAGCGGGCATCATTGCGATGGTGGTGGCTCTCCTCCGGAGTTGTGTGGGCAACGGGAGGTGCAGCGGCTGGTAGCTCGGATGTTCCCTCTCGCTCGGAGTGGCGCGGACGACGGCGGCGCCCATGGGTGTCGTGCTCTTCTTGAAGACGCCGTCGTGGTTCTTCTCTCCGTGTCAGGGCTCCGGGTGAAGACCTTTGTCTGGTGTGGACTCGGCAACGGCGATGCTCTGCGCCGTTTTTCCTCTTGACGGTGTTGCCATGGAGCTTAGGTCTGGTAGGTCGTAGTGCGTGGTGTGTCTAGTTCTCCCGGTGCTCTTTGTTGGTAGTGGTCGCGTGCGTTCTGCATGTGCTGATTATCTCAGAATCGGCTTTGTAAGAGGGTTACCTCATCATCTTGTATCGTTCGGCTGTGTACTTGTTTGGTTGGTGTTTTATCTATAAAGCGGGACGAAAGCCTGTTTTGAGAAATCATTTGCTACTGGCTACCAGTGACTCGGGCCAGGCCAGTGCAGCGGCGCCCACGGGCTGAGTTACGGACGTGGGGATCACCCCTTCGACTATGGATCCTAAACAAACCTCCCTGAGAAAAAGATGGATCCCAAACAAACAAATCATTTTACCACCAGACCAAACCCAACCCAACCCGGCGCCACCCCAGAAATGAAAATTTTCCAAGTAGATCGATATATGGATTGACGGAGGTTGTACCGACGATGGCCGACGACGAGCTGGTGGTGCCGGAGGCCGACGAGTGCAGCCGTTGGATAGTGCGGCACCCTGTGGGCTGCGCCATCGTCTCGCTTGTTTGCATCTACTGCCACTTGGCCACCGACGACCCGCTCTTCACGCTCCTTATCCTTCTGCTCGGCCTCCTCGCCGTATTTCTTTACGACCTTGCCTGGGTTTATATGAACGACAGGTAGATAAATTCTTGCTGCTCTATTAATTTATTCATTCAGTTCTCAAAAGAAACAAAAATTAATCCACTCATCCGTCGATGCATCCATCTAAGTACTCGTACATATCTACAGGCAATCATACATTTGTCCACGATTTTTGAAACAAGCATTTGCCCATGATCGATGCTCTATTGAATGTCACACTAGCTAGATCCATATGCGTGTCTTGTTTGTTTGACCAAGAAATATGTAATATAGTGCTGTGGCCGCGGACGAGCTGGAGGAGGAGGTGGAGCTGGCGGTGCCGGAGGCCGACGAGCGTAGCAGATGGGCAGTGACGTGCCTTATAGGCTGCGCCGGCATCTCGCTTCTTCGCATCGCATGTCTGGTCGACCACCACAACAATCCCCGCATGAGCCTCCTCATGCTTCTGCTCTGCTACCTCGGCGTATTTCTTTGCGGCTTTTTCGAGGCTTTTGTTATCCAAAGGTACCTTAATGTGGAGGGTCAGCAAAAGCTGGTAGATAAATTCTTGTTACTCTATTAATCAATAAATAATTCATCCATGCATCTTTCTATCAATCTGTAAGCTTCAGGAGGCTGCTTGTTCATCGGGTATGTCAGTTAACCTGTCTAATTCTTTATTGCATTTTTCTAATGAGGACATTATTAATAATGCAAACCAATTAGGAGTTTCACTAGGTGCTACGGATAGTGAAATTACTAAATCGGTGAATGATATTTTAGACCTGGAAGCGGAACGGGCTTTAGAGACTATTCGTAATCTTGCGGCAGTTAAACCTATGAATGATGATGAGATTAATGTGTTAGGAGTTAGAGTGCTTGATAGCCTGTGTGAGGATCTCGCACCCACTAACCTGGAGGCTGACGAGGAGGATGTGCCCCTTCAGAATGATGCTAGCAATATTTCAGAACCCGGTCATGAGGAACGGGGACTCGAGATTAATAAACCTAAACGTAAGTGGAAACGGAAGATTTATCCCGATTCCGCTGTCCGTAGGAGTGCTAGGATTCGAACCACCAAAAAATTTCATGATGAACTATGAGAGGAATTTTTTGGAACAGCAGAGGTCTTAAGGACTTGGCTAAAAGAAGATTCCTGGCTGAGACTTCTATTGAGCAGAAGCTTGATTTTGTTGCTCTATCGGAGACGGGTAGAGATAACTTTGCACCTCAGGTTCTCTCCTCACTAGTTGGTGGTATTGATTTTGATTGGCACTGCTTACCTCCGCGAGGAAGATCGGGTGGCATCCTACTAGGTGTAAGATGCGATTCACTGGAAGTCCGTAGTGTTGTGATGGGAGACTTCGCTGTAAAGTTTCGGGTTAGGTCTAAGATTGATGGCTTTAACTGGGCTTTGGTGGCGGTTTATGGGGCTGCGCAGCCTGAGTTTAAAGCAGAGTTTCTAGCTGACCTAGTACGAATTTGTGGGTCAGAACAACTACCGATCTTAGTCGGAGGAGACTTCAATATCATCCGGAGGCGGAGGAGAAAACAATGACAACTTTGATGGAAGATGGTCCTTTATGTTCAACACCATTATTGAAAGCCTGGATCTGCGAGATAGAACTCTCGGTCGAAAGTTTACTTGGGCCAACGCTTTGCCAAACCCAACTTACGAAAAACTTGATAGGGTTCTTGCAAGCGTGGAGTGGGAACAAAATTCCCGTTGGTCACGGTGCAAGCAATCGTCGAGGGAATATCTGATCATACCCCATTGTTCGTGGACTCGGGAAGCCGAACCACGTGGGTAATAAGAACACCTTCTCATTTGAGACGTCATGGTTTGAACGTGAGGGTTCTTTGACTTGATTGTTAGGGAATGGGCGAATGAGGTTCGCGGTAATACACCCATTGAGCGTTGGCAAAATAAGATCCGCATTTGAGGAGCTTCTTGCGGGTTGGGCTAAGCATCTTAGTGGTGCGATAAGATTGAAAAGGATAGACTCCTTTCTCTTGTACATGACTTGGACGTAAAAGCCGAGTCTAATGTTTTAGTCCCCGCTGAGCTTCAGGTTAAGAATGAGGCGGAAAAGCGATTGAAAGAACTATTACGTGAAGAAGAATTGAAGTGGGCTTTACGTGCTAAGGTTCGTAGAGTGGTCCAGGGGGACGCGAATACTCAATTCTTTCATTTAATTGCGAATGGCAAGCACAGAAAAAAGCGAATCTTTCAGCTCGAGCAGGACGAGGGTACAATTTTAGGTCAGGATAACCTAAAAACTTATATCACTGAATACTATAAGCAGTTGTTTGGTCCACCGAAGGAGAATACGGTGTCACTAGATGAGTCCATGATCGAGGATATACCTCAGCTTTCGCTGCTGATAATGACATTTTGCTTGCCCGTTCTCGAAAAGGAGGTTCTTGAGGCAATTGCTCAAATGAAAAATAATAAGGCTCCTGGTCCGGATGGTTTTCCGCCGAGTTTTATAAGAAGTGTTGGCACATTATTAAGGGGATTTACTACCTATGTTTCATGATCTTTTCTCTAGAAAGCTTCATTATTCCACCTGAATTTTGGGACTATCACACTACTACCTAAGAAGACGGATGCGTATGCGAATTGAGCAATTCAGGCCGATCTGTCTCCTCAATGTTAGTTTCAAAATTTTCACAAAGGTTGGGACCAATAGGCTCACACAGATTATGATTCTGTGGTGCATCAATCCCAAACAGCGTTCATGCCGCATGAAACATTCTTGAAGGAGTGGTAGTTTTGCATGAAACACTCCATGAAATCCACTCCAAAAATTGGATGGAGTGATTTTAAAGTGGATTTCGAAAGCGTATGATAAGATAAAGTGGCCATTCCTCCAACAATCGCTATGTATGAAAGGGTTTGATGAAGCTTTGGCGAAGGCAGGTGCAATCATTTACGCAAAAGGGTAGTGTGGGAATTAAAGTTAATGATGATATAGGTCATTACTTTCAGACTCATAAAGGCCTACGACAAGGAGACCCAATGTCCCCTATCTTGTTTAACATAGTGGTAGATATGTTGGCAATTCTGATAGGACGGGCTAAGGAAAATGGTCAGGTAGGTGGATTGGTGCCTCATCTGGTTGATGGAGGCATTTCTATCCTACAATACGCTGATGATACCATCATCTTCATGGAGCATGACGTGAGTAAGGCTAGGAATATGAAGCTGGTGTTATGCCTTTTCTAACAATTGACCGGGTTGAAGATCAACTTTCATAAGAGTGAGTTGTTCGCTTTGGTAGGGCTAAAGATGAGCAGGAGGCCTACAAACAATTGTTCGGTGTGAGTTGGGACAGTTACCTTTCTCATACTTAGGGATTCCTATCCACCATCGTAGGCTAACGAATGAGAATGGAAGTGCATTGAAGACCGCTTTGAGAAGAAACTGAGCTGCCGGAAGGGCAAGCTCTTATCTTATGGAGGCCGGTTAATACTTATTAATTCGGTGCTCACAAGTTTGCCGATGTTTCTTCTTTCGTTCTTTGAGATACCAGTTGGAGTCGGGAGAGACCGGATTTCTATAGATCACGGTTCTTCCGGCAGGTGATGAGCTGAAAAGAAAATACAGACTGGCTAAGTGGGACATTATCTCGAGACCTAAGGACCAAGGGGTCTAGGTATTGAGAATCTAGAAATTAAGAATAAATGCCTTCTTAGCAAGTGGTGTGGAAGCTCTCGTCGGAGACGGATGTTGTGTGGGCACAGATCCTTCAAGCGCCAAGTACCTCCAATCAAAAACTTTGTCGCAAGTATCTCAGAAGGCCGAATGACTCGCCTTTCTCGAAGGGGCTCATGAAGGTCAAGCAGGCTTTCGTTAATAGGACGAAGTTTGTTGTAGGAAACGGCTCGAGCACGCTGCTTCGGGAGGATACTTGGCTTGGTGACACACCACTGGCCATCCAATATCCCTCCTTGTACCGTATTGTTCAACGAAAGGAGGTAGTCATCGCCGGTTTTCCAATCTATCCCCTTAATATTCAGTTTCACGAGTGCTAGCGGGCAATCGTTGGGAACAATGGCTCCATCTAGTGAGAAGGCTGATGGATATCCAGTTATCTCAACAACCTTGATGAATTGCGCTGGATGTTGACTAAGTCTGGAGGATTCACGGTTAAATCAATGTATATTGATGTTATTAATTCTAGCTCCATTCCAACGTCCAAACATGTTTGGGATGTTAAAGTTCCTTTGAAAATAAAAGTGTTTATGTGGTTTGTTCATAAACAAGTAATTTTCACTAAGGATAACTTGAAGAAGCGCAATTGGACAGGACCTACTAGGTGTAGTTTCGTGATCGGGATGAGTCTATTAAACACCTCTTTTTGATTGCCCGCTTGCAAAAGTTCTATGGCAGACGGTCCACATTGCTTTTAACATCAAACCACCGAATTCCATTAGTGCTTTGTTTGGGACCTGGCTTAATGGGATTGAGCCCGCTTAGGGAGACATATTCGGTGGGGGTTTGTGCATTGTTGTGGACCATCCGGAACTGCAGAAACGATTTGGTTTTTACAGAACATCATATATACATTTTTGCAGGTTTTGTTCCGACTACGGCTCTGATTCGCTCGTGGTCGCTACTCACCCAGCACGGAGGCCGGGAGCATTTGGTTACTGGGTCTGTCCGTTGGGAGATGGTAGCTCGAGATATTTTCAACCGGTTTGGATGGCGGTCATGTAATAGGATAGGCATGTCATGTAATAGGATAGGCATTTAGTATTCCTATCTAGTTTTGCCTCGCCGATTGTGGCTCTTTGTTTTGGCTTGCTTCATGTATCTAGCTTATCCGGGCTCTGTGTGAGCTTCTGTTGCTTCCTTTATTTATCCTTCAGGACCTTTGGAACCTTGTTGATACTACTCTATTTTGTTTTAATAAGAGGGCCGTATGCATCGTGCTGATGCAGAGGCCGGGGTATCCCCTTTTCAAAAAAAAAACTATCTATCTGTTAATCCTATATTTATCAGTCAACTATAATAAGCGTGCACGTGCAAATGCACGTCTCAATTATCATAAGTTAATTATACGGTGATATTTATCATAATACATTCACATGGTGGATATATCTTGATCAGAATGCATTCTTTTGTACAACAGCGCAAACATTGTTACAGATTGTATATGTATATTGTAGGTCTTGCTACAGATCAGACTAGGGAAATCGTTGCGAAATGATTTTTTTTTGAAAAGGGGGGACTCCCCGGCCTCTGCATCTGAATGATGCATACGGCCACATTTATAAATAGATAAAGTGGTTTAACAATGTCTTGCAATGTGCTGCAACAAAGGAGGCTGGCTCACAAAGAGCTAGCGAAATAAAACAAGGCCCAGAAGCCACAACCGGCTGGCATAATATAGAGAGATAGGTAAACTAATCGCCTATCCTATTACATGACCGCCATCCAAACCGGTTGAAGATATCCCGCGCTATCATCTCTCACCGGACAGATCCAACAACCAAACGCGCCCCGACCTTCATCGGAGTGAGTAATGACCACATACAGATTAGCGCAGTAGCCCGGAATACAACCTGCAAAAAATGAATAGTTGTTGTTCTGTTAAAAGCCAAATCATTTCTGCAGTTTCAAATCGCCCATAACAACGCACATGCTCCTACTCAAATTTGTCTAGCTGTTTCGGCCTCTATACCGGCAAGCCACGTTCCAAAAACCGACCTGGCCGAATTCGGAGGAGTAATGTTAAAAGCAATTTGCATCGAGCGCCATAGCACCCTCGCCAACGGGCAATCAAAGAAAAGATGCTTGATATTTTCATCCCGATCACAGAAACTACACCTAGTAGAACCTGTCCAGTTGCGCTTAATCAAATTATCTTTCGTTAGAATGAATTGTTTATGTACAAACCACATAAACACTTTAATTTTCAAAGGAACCTTTACTTTCCAGACATGTTTGGAACTAGGAATAACACCAGAGTTGATGACATCAATGTACATCGACTTGACTGTGAATTCACCAGATTTAGTAAGCTTCCAACACAACTGATCGGGCTGATGAGTAAGATGAACCTCCATCAGTCTACTCACCAGATGAATCCAAGCCTCCCACCGGTCACCAACAAGCACCCTCCTAAATTTAATGTTAAGAGGAGTGGATTGCAAACTTGTTGCAACCAGAGCATCCCGTCGCTGCACAATACGATATAGCGACGGATACTGAAGTGCCAGCGGTGCATCACCTAGCCAAGTATCCTCCCAGAATTGAGTGTTATTGCCATCACCGACAATACACTTTGTTCTATTAAAGAAAGTAGCTTTGACCCTCATTAGCCCCTTCCAGAAAGGCGAATCAGTTGGTCTAGCTGTCACCTGCGACAAGGTCTTAGAGTACAGATACTTGTTACGAAGAATCTGTGCCCAAGTTGCCTCAGTCTCCGCAGATAACTTATATAGCCACTTACTGAGTAGGCATCTGTTCTTGACTTCCGGGTTCTCAACCCCAAGACCCCCTTGGTCTTTTGGTCTGCAAATAACATCCCATTTGGCTAGCCGGTACTTTCTCTTTGTTTCATCACTCTGCCAGAAGAAACGTGACCGATAGAAGTCCAGCCTTTTCCTAACTCCAACCGGTACTTCAAAAAAGGATAAAAGAAACATCGGCAAACTCGTGAGCACCGAATTAATGGGAATCAATAGGCCTCCATACGACATGAATTTGCCCTTCCAGCAGCTCAGTTTCTTCTCAAACCTGTCCTCGATACACTTCCATCCGTTGTTAGTCAACTTACGATGGTGAATGGGGATACCTAGGTAAGTGAACGGAAGAGCTCCCAAATCGCAACCAAACAGTTGCTTGTAAGCATCTTGTTCCTCTTTGGCTCTACCAAAACAGAACAACTCGCTTTTATGGAAGTTGATCTTCAGACCGGTCAATTGCTCGAAAAGGCACAGTACCAGCTTCATATTTCTCGCTTTAGCCAAGTCGTGCTCCATAAAGATGATTGTATCATCAGCGTACTGCAGGATGGACACACCACCATCGACTAGATGAGGCACCAATCCACCTACTTGCCCAGCCTCTTTTGCCCGACCTATCAAAATGGCCAACATATCCACGACAATGTTGAACAGGATAGGAGACATTGGATCACCTTGTCTCAGGCCCTTGTGTGTCTGGAAATAATGACCTATATCGTCATTCACTTTAATTCCAACACTCTCTTTTTGCGTGAAGAATTCTACTTGGCGTCGCCAAGCTTCATCAAACCCCTTCATACGTAATGCCTGTTGAAGGAAAGGCCATTTGACTTTATCGTACACTTTCTCAAAATCCACCTTAAAAACCACTGCATCCAGTTTTTTCGTGTGAATCTCATGGAGCGTTTCATGCAGGACCACCACCACTTCAAGGATGTTCCTGTCCGGCATGAAAGCAGTTTGAGTAGGTTGCACCACAGTATGCGCAATCTGTGTGAGCCTATTCGTCCCGACTTTGGTAAAAATTTTGAAACTAACATTAAGAAGACAGATTGGCCGGAATTGCTCGATCCGCACTGCCTCTGTCTTCTTTGGAAGAAGTGTTATCGTTCCAAAATTCAGCTGAAAAAGGTGAAGCTGGCCAGCGAAAAGATCATTGAACAAAGGCAATAGATCTCCTTTAACAATGTGCCAACACTTCTTTTAAAACTCTGCCGGGAATCCATCTGGGCCAGGAGCCTTATTATTCTTCATCTGGGAAATGGCCTCATATACCTCTTTCTGTGAAAAAGGTGCAGTTAAGATATCATTCTCAACAACCGTCAGTTGAGGCACATCCTCAATCCTTGAATCATCCAGCGACACACAGTTATCCTCTGGAGGCCCAAACAGCTGTTTGTAATACTCAGTGATATACAGCTTTAAATTTTCCTGACCAAGAATCGTTCCCTCATCTTGTTCAAGCTGAAAGATCCTCTTCTTTCTATGCTTCCCATTGGCAATCATGTGAAAAAATTGTGTGTTCGCGTCCCCCTGGACGACCCTTCGTACCTTAGACCGAAGCGCCCACTTTAATTCTTCCTCACGAAGGAGCTCTTTCAGCCTCACTTCCACGTCGAGCTTGGCCTGAAGCTCCGAGGCTGGCTGGATCATGGTCTTGGCTTTTACATCAACGGACTGAATAAGCGAGAGGAGCTGTTCCTTCTCAATCTTATAGACCCCACTGAGATGTTTAGCCCACCCACGTAAGAAACTTCTCAAGTGTCTAATTTTATTCTGCCAGCGCTCGAGTGCAGTTCTACCTCCTGCACCCTTAGCCCATTCTCTGGCTATGAGATCTAAGAAACCTTGTCTCTCAAACCACGCAAGCTCGAACGAGAAAACATCCTTATTTCCCACATGGGTAGCCTCCCCCGAGTCAAGGAATAAAGGCGTATGATCAGAAATTCCACGAGTAAGTGCCTGGACTGTTACACATGGAAATTTCTGTTCCCATTCGACGCTAGCCAGCACCCGATCCAGCTTTTCAAACGTCGGATTTGGCAATGCGTTAGCCCAGGTGAACTTCCTGCCCGAAAGCTCTATCTCACGCAGATCCAGGCTTTCAATAATCGTGTTAAACATGAACAACCATCTGCCGTCAAAATTATCATTGTTCTTCTCATCACGCCTCCTGATGATATTAAAATCACCCCCCACCAGGATAGGCAGTTGCTCAGAACCACAAATCCTAACCAGATCAGCCAAGAAATCCGGTTTAAGCTCGGGCTGTGCGGCTCCATATACCGCCACCAAAGCCCAGTTAAACCCATCGGTCTTCGACCTCACCCTAAACTTAACAGCGAAATCCCCCATAACCACGCTTCGGACTTCTAACGAATCACATCTAACTCCGAGTAAAATCCCACCCAATCTTCCTCGCGGCGGTAGACAATGCCAATCAAACTTAATACCTCCCGCGAGCGTATTGAGAAATTGAGGTTCAGCAAGAAATCTTCTTTTAGCCAAGTCTTTCAGACCTCTGCTATTCCAAAAGATTCCTTTCATATCTCATCATGGAATTTTTTCGCCGTTCTAATCCGCGCGCTCCTACGCATTGCGGAGTCTGGGTAAATCTTCCGCTTCCATTTGCGTTTAGGAATGTTGAAACTCTCTAGCTGGTCCTCACAGCCAGTCTCAGAGGCGCGCACCTCTACAAAATCCACTCATTCATCCTCCTCTGCAGGCTCAGGAGACAAATGAGTAAGATCCGCACAAAAATTATCGAGCACCCTTACCCCCAAAGCGTCAATCTCGGAGTTATTCATGGGTTTAACCGCAGCTAAATTACGAGTCATCTCGAGCGCCCGCTCGGCCTCTAAATCTAGAATATCATTAACTGAATTTGAAATTTCACTATCATTACTACCTAGTGAAATTCCTAGCTTATTTGCATTATTTATAATCTCATCATTAGAAAAATGAAAAATAGAATTAGAAGTATTGACGGACATACTAGTAGTGACCTCCACGTCATGAAGCTTGGCCGCCCTCATAGCGCACCGCTGCTGAATGTCGTCCACTTCCGGATGGTCCTGGAGACGGCTACTCAACTGTCGCCCCTCAGAGACCGGATCCGGGATACCACCGAAAGCAATCACCTCCTCCCGAGAAAGCTCTACTGGAGTGCACCAAGCCGGGGGAAGGTGGAACTATGGCCTCCTGCCCGAGCTCCCCCTCAACCCCGGCCCAAGGGCCAACAGGCGGCACCGGCGCCGTCGGCGAGCAATCCCCTCTGGGTGCCACCAGAGGAGAGAACCCCGAGGGACCTGCCCCGAGTCCTCTCCGAGACTCAACTCCGGCGCTAGCGTCGCCGGACCTGTAACAATGGAGGACGGTGCCTGGTCAAGCAACCTCAGTCTCCCTCCCAAAGAATCAAACTGGACCATCGGAAACTCACCCATCGCAGGCCCCGAGGAGGGAACCGAAGCCACCTGCCTCACGCCCCCATCAGCAGCTGGTACCAGCAGCTGCACCTGCTGCGAAATCGCGGCCGCCGGGGGAGAGTCCAAAGTCACCATCTTCAGACTCTCTCCTGCGAACACTACCTCCTCCGCCTCAGCCCTGCAAGGGATCAGCGACTCCCCCAAGAGAGGTATCACAGGCTCCTCAAACTCCAGAACCGGAAGCGAGTGCTCGAACACCTCATCCGACTCCACCCGATCACTCCACAGTCTCGGAGGTGCAGATGCCGGCTCGAAAGAACCGAATCTGAGAGTAGTCGAAGGCACCGTAGAAGTAGTAGCCGTCCCATCCGCAGACGTGTGAGAGTCAGCGCCCTGCTGAGTGGACAACTCACGTCCACTGTCAGCTACTGGTGCCTCCTTAAGTGCCAAACTATCATCATCCTCGTGCATATCAGTATCAGACCCGTTGGCCGCCTCAGCAAACAGACTGTCATCCTCGAACTCAATGACAAGGTTATATGTGTGTCCTCTATATGCCCACTTAACCACCTCAGGCACGACTCGATGTTGAGCACACTGACCAGTACACGGGCTATCCCGTGGGCTCTGGTAAAATCCATATCCACGCCTCTGGTCTGCCCACCATGATACCCAAAGGCCACGACCCGGGCATCCTGCATCGGCTTGGATGGAGCCCCAGAGAATCGCAACCAAACCTGAGCCAGAGGCGTGTGTCGGTGTCAAAACCGGCGGATCTTGGGTAGGGGGTCCCGAACTGTGCGTCTAGGCGGATGGTAACAGGAGACAAGGGACACGATGTTTTACCCAGGTTCGGGCCCTCTTGATGGAGGTAAAACCCTACGTCCTGCTCGATTGATATTGATATTGTGGATGTTTACAAGAGTGGATCTACCACGAGATCAAGGAGGCTAAACCCTAGAAGCTAGCCTATGGTATGATTGTAAGGGTTGTTGTTCGTCCTACGGACTAGAGCCATCCGGTTTATATAGACACCGGAGAGGGCTAGGGTTACATAGAGTCGGTTACAATGGTAGGAGATCTACATATCTGTATCCCAAGCTTGCCTTCCGACCAAGGAAAGTCCCATCCGGACACGGGCGAAGTCTTCAATCTTGTATCTTCATAGTCTTGGAGTCCGGTCGATGATGATAGTCCGCCGATGATAGTTCGGTGATGATGGTAGTCCGCTATCCGGACACCCCTAATCTGGGACTCCTCAAGAGCCCCTGAACCAGGCTTCAATGACGATAAGTCCGACGCAGATGTTGCTTGGCATTGCAAGGCGGGTTCCTCCTCCGAATGATAGAAGATTGTGAACACCAGGATAGTGTCCGGCTCTGCAAAATAAATTCCACATTCCACCGTAGAGAGAATAATAATATATACACAAGTTCAATCTGCTGACGTTTTTTGTGGCATGACGTCACACCACTACCAAGCCATTACTTGAATTGTTTTTTACTTTACCACCTCAGCGCATTTAACGAGGCGGTTTCCTTGGCACGTCTTGTCGAAGCGGATCGTGTTTCCTTAATCCGGGTTTCTCATTAATATGGACGGGTAACCCAACGCGCCTGCTCGCCACGCCTCTATCGGGGCGAGTCCCAAACGGTCATGGAGACGGCTCTTGGTATTCTCCTCTTTATAACGGGACCAAGGCTCGCTTTTCTTCAATCCTCCATTGAATCCTCTCCCGCTCCAAGTTCCAGCACCTAGAGCTCCAGATTCGAGCGCCGGACTTTCAACGATGTCCGGTTCCGACCTCCGGGGTCAGGATGCCCTCCTCCGCCACGGAGGAGGACGTGCTAAGGTTGCGGAGGCCAAGTACCAACTTATGAGATTTCGCTGAGGTTGCTGCCAAGGGCAGGCTATCCCCACCCCAAGCCCGCGAGTATGTCGTTTTGATCCCACCTCCGCCGGGTTTAGGCTTCCGATGGATCCCTTTGTGAGAGGGCTCATGTTTTACTATGGGTTGGAATTCCACGATTTGGCTCCAGAGTCCATCCTCCATATTTCCGCTTATTGTCGCTCAGGAACCCATCCTCCGCGTCACCCCTCACTTCGCCTGTGGTGAAGACCTTCAATGTGGCGCCAAGATGATCGGGGCGCTGTTGCGGAGTCGGCGGGCGGCCATAAGTAAGAGGGCCTATGCCCGTGGGTCTACTGGCTCCTTCCAAGAGGAGCTCGCCCGTGGCAGCAAGAGTGGTTCTATATTACCGCTCCGAGGGGCCGCAGACAAAAGCCGCCGCCTTATTCCGCCGGGACCTCCACGACGGTTGATGTCGTGGGTCAACCAAGGCTCAACTGGGGGCCGTCAAAGGACGTGCCCCTACTGCAGGGCCGGATTCGAGATCTCCAAATGAGGGAGGTCGATATGGTGGTGGTGATGCAGGTTATGTTGATTAGGCGTCTCCCGCCCTGCAAACGCCGCCCTCTCCGGCTATGGGAGTTCAATCCGGAGGGCCCACGGATTCTTCAACACTTCATGGGTATGACACCCCTGGAGATGTACAAATTATTCTTCGGATCGCAAGAGGTGAGTCCGGAATTGACCGAGGATGCTGGCCTAAGCTGCAATCGCCCGGATACTCAAGTAAGTAGTTTCGAGTTCGGACATACGGTTTGTTTGCCTTTCGATGATTCACCTTATGACCAACTTCCTTCTACACAGGAGTGGATAGCGGAAGCAAAATTGATACGGTGTCCGGCCCCCCTCCCCGAGACCGCGCCGGATCCCGTGCTGGTCCGGATGCTTGAGGTTGCGCCTTCAGAGGAAGACGAAGGGGAAAGCAGGAAAGCTACTGCCTCGCCTAAGGAGGCTCTTGAAAGAGGGGGGATCGAGAATCCTCCTCCAAGGGGAGAAGAGGACTGCCTCAGAGGACCCGGAGGCAAAGCCCCTAAACGGGGAAGAAATCTTCGCCAGAGGTCCTGCGTCCGGGAGGCCCCGGCCGCACAATCTCCCTTAAAGAGTCAGCCCTCCAACGAGCCGTAAGTAGAAAGAAAGGAGTTTTATAATAAGGGACATCCCTATTTGTGCTTCTGAGGATAACTAAAGTTTTACCTTGTAGTTCGGATCTCCGCCCTTCGCAAATGAGCTCGTCTTCGGGGGACCTTCTTCCGGAGATGATGGAGAGCGAGACGCCTCCGTCCGGGCACTGCTCGGATAGGGCGGACGAGCCTGAAGTGTCGTCACGGAGGGAGCCCCCGGGTTTGGCAAAGCCGGATAGTTCGGCGCCAACTGGTGTACGGCTAAAGGATCTGCTTGAGAAGGCGTCTATCTCAGAAGATCACCGCGCATTGATGAGCATGGTGATTGAAAGGATTTCATCCGCCGAAGGCGGGTTGCACAGTGTCGTCAGGAGTTTGCTGGCGGGGTTTGAGGTACGTAAAAATGACACACCTTTTAACAGTTTTGCATATAGAATGCGCCCTGTATAGATAGTAGCCCCTGAGACTCGGTAGGTTGTCGAAATCGACAGCGTGCCGAGGATCAAAATCGCAGGTTTAAATTCCCGTCGTGCCGATGCAGGTGGCGGGTCGTCCGGGGGCCAGCCGGACTGATGGAGTTGCTGAACTAAAGCGGCAACTCGATGTTGCGGATGCGGACATCACGCTGGTCAACAGGCGACTTGATGAGTCGCAAGGTAAGTGTTACTGCGCGGTCACTTGGTAAGGGAGCCGAAGCCAGCTCCTTACAACATGTGCGTGAAATGCAGATAGTGCCGCTGCTGTGGAGAGCCTTCGGGCCGAACTTGCTCAAGCCAAGGAGCAGGCCAGAAGGAGTAATGCGGCGGCCTCGAGGGCGGCCGAAGAGTTAGCGGCCGAAAGGGTCGCACACTGCCGAAGCAGGGAAGAGATAGCAAAAATGGCCGTGAAGTTAAAAGATGCTACCGACCGCAATGAGGCTCTTGGGAAGGAGCGCCTAGCGGGGCAAGAAGACCTGCGGAAGGCCACAACCGAATCCAAGGATGCCCGCTCTGCAATGCGGGCTGTAAAGGAAGAGCTGCGCCAGGCCGGAGATATTGTAGCTGGCAAGCCTTTTCTGCTGCGCCGAAGGTTTACGGATCCAAAATATGCTCAGCTGGGCCAACTGTGGGGTCCAGAGGACCCTTATATGGACTTAGCAGCGAAAAGCGGCGATGCCGCAGTGCATTTTCGAAGCCAGAAGGATCACAAGACGGAAGAGCTGTTTTGGTCTCAATTCCATAGTCCGGAGCGTTCACTTCCGCTGACCGACCGTTTGGCCGAGTGGGATGAGCTAAACAGGTTGTCCGGGCTTGCCATGACGGATATAGTGTCCCATATCCGGCCGGATAGGCCCCAGCCGAAGAGTTACTTTGGCTTATTGCAGCAATTTCTTGGGGCGGTGCCGCATATCAAGGCGATGAAGCGGTGGGCCTACATAGAGGGTGCGCGGATGGCGCCACCGCAGGAAGACACATTGGACAGAGATGGATGCCACCGCTGTTGCGACCCGGTTCGGATGATAACCGTTACCCTCCGAGCACTATTTTGGCGGCGTGCTGCGTGGTGCTCGTGTAATAGAGTCGCATGCTCAAAAATGTTACGCTCAATGAACGCTTATATGATGTAAAACAATATTTATGATGTAAGCGCCTTTTATACTTGTGCGTTCAAGTAATAGAATATCTCCTATGCGGCCGCTCATGTATACGTGTGTATTACCCGAAAGATGGCGTCGTCGGCTTTCAGCCCCCACGCACAAGGTGCGGGGTGTTCGCAAAAATAGCGCGCTTTCACACTTAATCCGGCGCCTCGGTCCTGTAAAGGAGGTGGTAGCATAGCAAACGAGGCAACTGGACTATAATGCTTTATCACTTTCACTTAGCCATGGAGTTCGAGGGTGGGGCTACGACATAGCCCCGGGGCACCGCGCTCTCGAATTCGGGCGCCAGATGTGCCTGGCCGAAACGCCCTTCGTCAAAGCGGAGGAATCCTAAACATTCCCATGGTCGATCGAGTGGTTGACTAGTCTCTCGCTGTATCATGACAGTCAGTTTTCCGCTTTCATCGAGGTGCTCGCCCAGCCGAACTGGGCACAATCGCAGAGTTCTCCGGAGCCGCGTTAGCCGATGATACGGAACGTAAGGCAGGAAAACACAGGAGCCGGGCAAACCCAACATTTGACCAAAGACATGATTCGAGCTGATGCATATAAGGCCTAACTCGAGACGCCAACACTCCCAAGGTGTTCGGTCTTTATAATAGTGGGCAAAACAAAGCCCTAAGCCCCTTGTGTCCGTGCACGGCAGGTTCTTACGGCGCGGCCGATGCCAAAACGCCAGTCTCCACTCTGGTTATAATGATAAACCAGGGATTATAGCAACAAGAGACAGAAGAAAGGTTTACGAGGGTCTTAGTCCGAAAAGAGTCCTTGCAACGGGTCCCTCACTGCGCACGCTGCGCTGTGTCTCCGTTGTGCCGTATCCTGGACGGGTGTGCACGCTGCTCATCTGTAAAAAGAGAGGAACTTGGTTGGAAAAGAAATCGTGCGAGAAAGTGCATAAAAAATTGAAATATAGATTAATAAAGCTGAGCCTATGCTAGCTCATTATGGCTTATATGTACAAACCCTTGTGAAGGGGGTGTGCGGCTAGGTAGCCCCTAGCTTATTTATTCCGGACTCGTCCAACCGTGTCCGGGGTCTCAAACGACCTTTTAATGAAATGATGCCACGTGGACCGGGCATTTGAAGCGTAAGAGACGCGTAATGTGGTATTGCATTGAAGCGGACGAAAGCTTCCCGTCCCAGTGATGCTTGATAGCTAGTTTTAAATGGGGCGACATGAAAGGTTAGTTTTTCGTCGCCGGTTGTCGGTGACCCTAACACAACTTCTAGTAATAATGAAACTGTGCACCTGGCGTAAGGGCCTGGCGCCACTCCTTTGAAGGAAGTGCGGCTATGCCGAATTGTAGTAAGGTCTATCCCAACTTGCGGATTGTGTCCGGATATAGCAGGTTCAAGTCACTGCCGCCGTCCATCAAAACCTGCGTTAATTGCAGTCCGTCTATTATGGGATCCAATATCAGGGTAGTCTATCCTGTGTTCCGGATACTTCTGGACGAATCCAGATGGTCGAAAGTGATTGGTTTTGACGTCCAATCTCGGTGTTCCACTGGGGTGGACCGTGTGACACTTGTCTTTAGCGAGTGCCGTGTTGGTTTTCCGTACTATCACGTGAAGCGAGTTTACTGTTTTGACTTCTTGTGGGAAAGTCTTTTGACCTCCGGTGCTCTGCTGGTGGGGTTCGTCATCGCCCTCGCTTGGCGATCGAGCCTTGTGTCCGGGCGTTGAGTCTGCGGACTGTTTAAAACCCAACAATTTCGGTTGGTATGGTTTGCGAGGCCTTCCGGGGGTACTGTGGATTTGACATATCAGATCTAAAATTTTGTTTAAATTTGATAGCTCGTCTCTGTTGTCCTTAAGTGGCCGTGTTTTATTGTTTGGCCGCGAGCTTTTGAATCCGGCATTGACCGCCGTGCCCTTTGGGCTTTTATCTTTATTCCGGCGCTGATCTTTCCTGCGCCGTGACTTTCCGTTTCCATCTCTGATCTCGGATGTACTCGGGTTGCTGGTGTTGCATCTTGCTAGCCAGTTGTCTTCTCCTGCGCAAAAGCGCGTCATGAGGCTTGTTAGCGCGGCCATTGTTCTTGGCTTCTCTTGGCCGAGGTGTCTGGCGAGCCATTCGTCTCGGACATTGTATTTAAAAGCTGCTAAGGCTTCCGCGTCCGGACAGTCGACTATTAGGTTCTTTTTGGTAAGGAACCTGTTCCAGAATTTGCGCGCTGACTCTCCGGGCTGTTGGGTTATATGACTCAGATCGTTTGCATCCGGAGGGCGGACATAAGTCCCTTGAAAATTTGCTCTAAACGCGCCCTCAAGCTCTTCCCAACTTCCAACAAGAGTTTTCTCGGGAGGCTTTTGAGCCAATGCCGAGCTGGCCCTTTGAGCTTGAGGGTAGGTATTTTATGGTGTGAAATCATCTCCTCTAGCCATGTGTATGTGTAGTATGTAATCTTCTATCCGACTCTGGGTCTGTTGTGCGTCAGATGCCTCTATGTTTATGGGTTTGAACCTGCTGAAATTCATGATCCAGCACCTCATCGGTAAAACATAAGCGGTGTGCGGCGCCTCAGATTTGGGTGTGCCGCTGTCTTCAACACTTGTCGCGTTGTGTTACTTCCTGGGCCCTCTTTTTGACCCGTAGATGGACCTAGTTGGGCCGTCCGCTTTCCCAGTGATTATAAGTCGGCTTGTGTGCGGCCCGCTTGTCGCTTTTGGCCTGTCATCGGCGTTGCTATCCGCCAGCGGCCTCTTTATTTTTTTATTGTGAGGGCTTTATGGCTTCCTCGTCAAATTCTGGCAGCAACTTGCGCTTCGGGTGGCTCTTTGTTTGATGGCCATTGACATATTTGTCTGCAGTCTTGAATACTTTGCTCCACTTCATTCTGAGCTTGTCTTCTGCTGTTTTGAGCTTCTGTTTCTCCTTCTTCAAACTTCTTGCAGTGGCGACGAGTCTTTTGCGTATGTTCTTATGCTCCGGTGTTGTGTCCGGACTGTTGATTGCTCCGTGAAGGGGTTGATTATTCGTCTCGTCCTGTTCGTCGTCCGCTGGTTTGCCCTGCTCTATCGCTGGGTCGTTAGGAAGGCTGCTTTGATCGAGGCGGACTTAGGGCGGCGCTTACGCCGCCGCTTTGGCTGTTTATCGGCGAGATTATCCTCTGCCGCGTCCGTTGTTCCTCGTTATCGCTTCCTTTGGGGTGTCCACCATGTATATGTCATATGACGAGGTGGTCTTCCAAAGTCCTGTAGGCACTGGTTTTGGTAGTCTCGCATCGCCGCCCATGCCGCCGATGTCTTCGGAGTCGTAGTCGAGTGCGTCGGTTAAATCGTCGACGGTGGCCACGAAGTGGGTGGTGGGTGGGCTCTGAATTTCTTCGTCGTCCGCGTCCCAACCATCCTGGCCGTAGTTCGGCCAGGGCTCTCCGGATAGCGAGAGATGCTTCAGTGAATTTACGATATCGCCGAAGGGCGAGTGGTGAAAGATGTCCGCAGCGGTGAATTCCATGATCGGCGCCCAATCGGATTCGACTGGCAGGGGCGCAGGAGGTTCGGAGTCCGGCAGAGAGTCCGGCACCTCGGAGTCATGAGCTTTATGCGGGACAAGGTAAGTTTTCAGCTCCATCGCCGTAGAAGTTACAGCTCCCGAGGCGGTGTCCAGCCATCCGTCCTCGATCCGAGCGATCGGCTCCGGACTATGGGTCGGAGCGGATTCGTGTGCGGCCTCCAAGGTGCTGTCCGGCGGCAGAGCTAGGTCATGCCCATCGTGACAGCGCGACACGCCGGCTGTGGCTCAGATCCATCAAGATCAAGTCTCCGCGGATATCGGCCGTGAAGTTTAGGCTTCAAACTTGACTGACGGCCAGGGCGAAGCTTCGATCTGCTCCAGATGGCCAAGTGAGTTGGCCCGCAAGGCCGCCGAATCTGAAGATCTGTCCGGGAGAAAAGTCTCACCCAGACTGCGTCGTTATCAATTGAAGAGGCCATCACGCCTATCGGTGACGACACGCAGGAACTCTCAATGAAAGCACCAATGTCGGTGTCAAACCGGCGGATCTCGGTAGGGGGTCCCGAACTGTGCGTCTAGGCGGATGGTAACAGGAGACAAGGGACACGATGTTTTACCCAGGTTTGGGCCCTCTTGATGGAGGTAAAACCCTACGTCCTGCTCGATTGATATTGATATTGTGGATGTTTACATGAGTGGATCTACCACGAGATCAAGGAGGCTAAACCCTAGAAGCTAGCCTATGGTATGATTGTAAGGGTTGTTGTTCTGTCCTACGGACTAGAGGCATCCGGTTTATATAGACACTGGAGAGGGCTAGGGTTACATAGAGTCGGTTACAATGGTAGGAGATCTACATATCCGTATCGCCAAGCTTGCCTTCCACGCCAAGGAAAGTCCCATCCGGACACGGGGCGAAGTCTTCAATCTTGTATCTTCATAGTCTTGGAGTCCGGTCGATGATGATAGTCCGGCTGATGATAGTTCGGCTGATGATGGTAGTCCGGCTATCCGGACACCCCCTAATCCGGGACTCCCTCAGCGTGCCTGTAGGCTCAACCCGCTTCCACTCCTGAAACTCAAGCACACCATCAGTACCTGGCACCTTGCACATCCCGAAACTCAGAAGTCTCTGAAGGTCCGCAACTGACGGGAACTCAAGCCGAAATATCTTGTCCTCAACAGTCGCAAGCTCCCACCGGAACTCCCCAGGGGCTAACTCCTGAAGCCTCTGAATAATCTGTGCCTCCGATACCTCACCTCTAGCAATTTGAACTAACCCAGTTGTCAAACTCAACGTCTCGTCAGGAACCTCCATCTCCGTCGGAGATTCAAAGAACGTGAGTTCAGCACAGTACACCCCATACATCATCAGCGAAGGTGCCTGCTCTCTCAGAAGCGGACAGTCCCCCGCATCGTGTGCTGGCTTGCCACAAGTGCCACACAACTCGGCCACACACTCAGCAATAAAATGGCCCTTACCACCACAATGATAACATAGCATGTTCTCTTTCTTGTGCGCATATTTGGAAGCTCTGTCAGACTCAACCCTCGAAGAATCCTCCAGAGACGCAGTCCCCCCGGAACCATTCTCGGGTAACTCAGCAGTGGCAAGTGTCGAAACCACCTCCAAAGCCTGGCCAGTCAAAACCTGCTGCTCAACAGCCCCATCAACCACCATCGGATTGATCACAGGCGGAATAGGCGGTCGTGGGCGGTATCGGCCACCTCGACCCCCACGTCCACCATGATGACCATGGAAACCACCCCGCGGCCGGAGACCAGGACCCGCCGCCCCCTCAACAAAGCCTCCTGGGGGCCCATAAATGGGCGTTCCGCCGAACCATCACTCTGCCAAGCATGGCCTCGACCGCCACCAGTCGACGAGGATCCACGGTGTTTTTCAACTCCATACGCATTAACCCCATCATCACCCCATTGACCCTGAGGCGCAGCCGTGACCTGAGTCGGTGGGCGTGCCTGTTGTTGCACCATTCCGACTCGATTTTGCGAAGGCATTGCGACGAGGTGAGGAGGCGGAGCTGGTCTCGGCTGGCCAGTCAAAAGCCCCTGAGCTTGAGGCTGCGGCACCGCGCCTCCCCGGCCCGCATTGTTCCCAGTAGCAACTTGCACCGGAGGCTGCAGACCCACCAGAACCGCCGTCGCGAAATGATATATAGCATCAGGAAATGAAAAATGTACCTGGCATGTTGTTGCAATATATATGAAAAAATATTACAAAATGTTCTGTAGCCAGGGACGGAGCTAGAAAAAATGGGAACCATTGTCAGCCACTATAGTACTATGACAGGGCAAAAAATAAATTCAGAGAGTAATAAAAAAACAAGCAATGAACCTATGATATACTCCGGCTATGATATGCAATGAAACAATTTATGGAGTATTTTTTATTATATACAAAGATTATCATACAGACTATTGGCTGAGTGAAGTCATAAAATCGCTTGTTTATCTATCCGGGAAAAGAAACAAAGTGAAAAAAATATAACTTCAGAGCTCCATTCGCAAATCCCTAGAAAGGATGAAAAATAGAACACACTATATTCACATCAAAGGAATCTAATAAAAAGTACTCCATCCGTTCGGAATTACTTGTCTTGGAAATGGATGTATCTAGAACTAAAATACGTCTAGATACATCCATTTCTGCGACAAGTAATTCCGAACGGAGGGAGTATATATAAAAATATCATTAAGCGAAAGTATGAATGACATGAGAGTCACATTTTATAACTTTCGTCGATCTTTTATCCTCAAGGACCAATCACGACATCCCTATTAATGGTAGAAAATATAGCTTTCTTCACATAGCAAATAATGCAATTACTCATGACCTCATTTTCGATACAAACACTTTGGATAATATTCGTTGTTGAAAAATATCTCGCCGCTGATTTTATGGTAGCCGGCAAAATAAGCACCAACTTTACAAGTTTAACCACAGGAAAAAAAGGATAGATCATTCTTATTGTCCATGAACAATTTAGAAAGACCAACAATGTGATCCAAATTAGTAAATCTTTGGTCTGGCCGTGCATTGTCAATGTACATCCAAAGTTCATGATCAAGTTCCATCAACAGTGTTGATTGGAAATCAACGGGATAAAACTAAGATCGCTTCAATAAGCTCTCCAAGTTAAAAGCAGCGAACGAGTTTATTTGGGCTTCAAGGCATGCATCAGGTTCCCCACCATTTTTGTGCTGCTTCAGGTCAGATCCCAAACTGGAGTAAATCTGCTATTCTTTCCAGTTCTTATGTTAGCCAGGCCATTATCTCCAACATTAAAACCATATTCCCTATGCCTAACATGGATGAAAATTTCACGCACCTTGGACACCCTCTTATACTTCCTGCTAAGAACAGAACTACTGCTTACAATATTGTGTTGGATAAATTTATGGCTAAACTTCCATGCTATAAAGGATAACATGCTCTCACATGCTACTAGATTGGAGCTCATAAGATTTTCTGACATTCCAGTTTATTACATGTCTAACATTTTGCTTACTAAGAAGTTTATTGCTAAACTTACTGCTGTTATTAGAACTTTTTGGTGGACATGTGTTAGAGAACACAACTCATCTAAGAGTCTTTGTGTCAAGGCTTGGAAGGACATTTGCACTTTAAAGGAAGAGGGGGGAGGGGGCTCGGTATAAGAAATCTTCAAGCCATTAATCAAGGTCTCATTTTGGTTGCTGCTTGGAGAATTGCAAACTCTCCTAATTCCCACTTACACCTTGTTCTTAAATCCAAATATTTCTGCACCTCCATTTGGACTGCCACTTCAAACGTTCCAAAATCAGCCTTTTGGGCTTCCATTCTTAAGATGCTTCCTAAGCTTAGGGCTCAATATTTCTATCACATCACTCAAGGGAATGCTTCCATTTGGAGTTCCACCTGGCGTCCTGCGTGGACTGATGTTTACAGCCACCTTATTATTCAGCCCGCTCCTTTCGTTTACCCTGCCCAAGTCAAAGACCTTTGGGTCCCAGGTCAAAAAATTTGGAATAATGATCTCATTAACTCTCTCTTCCAAGAACCAGCTACCTCGATTATTGCTCAAACTAACATAATTTCAGATGATTGTGCAGACATCCTTTGCTGGGATCTTACTCCAAACGGGGAGTGCAGCTCCAAAAGTACCTATAAGTTGTGTTTCCAGGACATTCAGAGTTAGATAAATAATCAACCAAGGCAAGTCCATCTTTTAGCCAAAGATTAACTCAAGCAGGCCTAGAAGCACAAGCAAATGGCTCCTAGGGTTCAAACTTTCGTGAGTACCCTCACGGTTGACCCAACTTCACATCTCTCGCGGGTATCCTCACGGTTGACCCGACTTCACATCTCTCGCGGGTACCCTCACGTTTGACCCGACTTCACATCTCTCACGGGTAACCCTCGGGGTCGACTCGACTTCAACAAGGGACTAAGGTAAATACAGGGTATCCGTGTGTCCATAATATTAAGGGGGAATCCGAGGAATCACCCTCGTTGGATTCCTACTCGATGTAACCGTCAAGGTGAACTTGGAGGAATCACCCTCGATGGGTTCACACTTGAGGGGCTGCACGACAAAAACATCATCGGAGGTGGTGTAAGAGGAGTCACCCTCGATAACCCACAACCGACTAGCTACGATGGAGATATATCATCAGGAGTGAGGTAGGAGGTATCACTCTCGGCACTCGATAGTAGCTCTGCGGAGTCGTACAACTAACTGCACACATCAATCACATTGATTGAAACATCCGGAAGCAAGGCATAGCAACATGGACAAGGGTGTAGGGCCTTTGATGGATCATTAACTAGCCTATACTAAACATATAGGACAACAGGTAAAGTATCAATAATAAACTATAAAATCAGTATATGCATCAGATTCAGAGCAATCAAATACAATAGCAAAATATAGTGCAAGCATGGGAGAGAAAGAATGGCGATATAGGAATGATCAAGGGGGTTTTGCTTTCCTGGAAGCTCTGCTGAAAGGGCTGGTCGTCAGGAGTGTAGTCGAACCCGGGAGCAGTGCCAGTCTCGGGGTCTACCGGAGAGATGGGGGTGGGGGGGGGATAATAAATAGCAAGCAAACAAATGCATCATGATGCATGACAAGGCAATATGATTTTCTTGGGGTGACCTATAGCAGTGCTAAACGTTACAGACGGAGCAGGAAAATATCTGTGGATATTTCCTCGGCTTCAGGCAGTTATCGGACAAACGAACCGGAGGGGAAGGTTCCATGTTTGCTGTGTTGGACACAAGTGACAGGTATGTGGATAGCATATATTCGGATTCGTCTTATTTATCTGTGCAACTTTCATATATAAACTATTTCCATCTGAGTTATAAATTATTGTATATAATTTTTTAAAGATTTAAAGAATTTATGGATTTTCTGGAATTATTTAATTCGAAAAAGTTAATAAACATAAAATGTTGTGGGTATGACAGGTGATGGTTAGGGGGGCCAGTTGACCCAGTCAAAGGTTGACATGTCAACAACACCGTTCATGGGGCTCACATGTAAGTGTCTCATCTTTTATTTATTTACTTTAATTTTATTTTATTTTTCTTATTTCTTTTCTTTTTTTCTTTAATATGGGCCGGCCCCACAGGGCAATGGCCCAGGCCGTACCCCCTCCAGTAGGCACACATGGGAGCAGAGGGCTCCGGCGGCCACAACCAGGAGCAGCGACGGGCACCGACGGGGGCTCCAACGGGCGCGGGCGCACGCGGCGCCCGCGGCCATGGGTAGCGGCAGTAGTCAGCAGCGGCAGCGGCGCAACATCGGCTCACAGGGCAGCAGGAGGGCGCGACCTGCGCGGTGGGGCGCTGGCGCGTGCAGCAAAGAAGCGGGCGCGATCAGGGAGAGCGCGTGTGCGCGGCGCTCTGCTACGTCTTGAGCTTGCGTTGGTTTTCCCCAAAGAGGAGAGGATGATGCAGCAGAGTAGCGTAAGTATTTCCCTCAGTTTTTGAGAACCAAGGTATCAATCCAGTAGGAGGCTACACGCGAGTCCCTCGTACCTGCACAATGAAAATAACTCCTCGCAACCAACACGATAAGGGGTTGTCAATCCCTTCACGGTCACTTACGAGAGTGAGATCTGATAGAGATGATAAATAATATTTTTGGTATTTTTGGTACAAAGATGCAAAGTAGAATAAAAGGCAAAGTAAAAAAGCAAAGCAATAATAAAGCGTAGGGAGATTGATATGATCAGAATAGTCCCGGGGGCCATAGATTTCACTAGTGACTTCTCTCAAGAGCATAAGTATTTTACGGTGGGTGAACGGATTACTATTGAGCAATTGACATAATTGAGCATAGTTATGAGTATCTAGGTATGATCATGTATATAGGCATCACGTCCGAAACAAGTATACCGACTCCTGCCTACAACTACTACTATTACTCCACTCAGCGACCGCTATCCAGCATGCATCTAGAGTATTAAGTTAATGAAAACAGAGTAACGCCCCAAGCAAGATGACATGATGTAGAGGGATAAATTCATGCAATATGATAAAACCCCATCTTGTTATCCTCGATGGCAACAATACAATACGTGCCTTGCTGCCCCTCATCACACCGGGAAAGGACACCGCAAGATTGAACCCAAAGCTAAGCACTTCTCCCATTGCAAGAACTACCAATCTAGTTGGCCAAACCAAACAGATAATTCGAAGAGAGTTGCAAAGATAACCAATTATACATAAAAGAATTCAAAGAAGATTCAAATATTGCTCATAGATAATCTTAATCATAAACCAACAATTCATCGGTCTCAACAAACACACCGCAAAAACAAGATTACATCGAATAGATCTCCACGAGAGAGGGGGAGAACATTGTATTGAGATCCAAAAAGAGAGAAGAAGCCATCTAGCTACTAACTGTGGACCCGAAGGTCTGAAGTAAACTACTCACACTTCAACGGAGAGGCTATGATGATGATGTAGAAGCCCTCCGTGGTGGATTCCCTTCCATGGAGCTCCTAACAGGCCCCAAGATGGGATCTCGTGGATACAGAAAGTTGCGGTGGTGGAATTAGGTTTTTGGCTCCGTATCTGATCTGTTAGAGGTACGTAGGTATATATAGGAGGAAGGAGTACGTCGGTGGAGCTTCGGGGGGCCCACGAGGCAGGGGGGCACGCCCTAGGGGGGCGTCCTCCACCCTCGTGGCCGCCTCCCTCCTTTCTTGACCGAGGGTCCAAGTCTCCTGGATCATATCTGATGAGAAAATCACGTTCCCGAAGGTTTCATTCCATTTGGACTCCGTTTGATATTCCGTCCCAAAAATAATATAAAAGTGGAAAATAAAGCCCAATATGGTCCAAAACAGTAGATAATATAGCATGGAGCAATCAAAAATTATAGATACATTGGAGACGTATCAGCCATCCCCAAGCTTAATTCCTGCTCGTCCTCAAGTAGGTAAATGATAAAAAGAGAATTTTTGATACGGAGTGCTACTTGGCATAATTTCAATGTAACTCTTCTTTGTGGTATGAATATTCAGATCCGAAAGATTCAAGACAAAAGTTCATATTGACATAAAAATAATAATACTTTAAGCATACTAACTAAGCAATTATGTCTTCTCAAAATAACATGGCCAAAGAAAGTCCATCCCTACAAAATCATATGATTTAGTCATGCTCCATTTTCGTCACACAAGAATGCTCTCATCATGCACAACCCCGATGACAAGCCAAGCAATTGTTTCATACTTTAATAATCTCAAACTTATAAACCTTCACGCAATACATGAGCGTGAGCCATGGACATAGCACTATGGGTGGAATAGAATATGATGATGGGGGTTATGTGAAGAAGACAAAAAAAAGGAGATCTCACATCAACGAGGCTAATCAATAGGCTATGGAGATGCCCATCGATTGCTGTTAATGCAAGTAGTAGGGATTGCCATGCAACATATGCACTAGAGCTATAAATGTATGAAAGCTCAAAAAAAGAAACTAAGTGGGTGTGCATCCAACTTGCTTGCTCATGAAGACATAGGACACTTGAGGAAGCCCAATGTTGGAATATACAAGCCAAGTTCTATAATGAAAAATTCCCACTAGTATATGAAAATGACAAAATTAGAGACTCTCTATGATGAAGATTATGGTGCTACTTTGAAGCACAAGTGTGGTAAAAGGATAGTAACATTGTCCCTTCTCTCTTTTTCTCTCATTTTTAATTTTTTTATTTGTGCCTTTTCTCTTTTTTTATGGCCTCTTTTCTTTTTTTATTTATTCCTCACTTGGGACAATGCTCTATAAAATGATGATCATCACACTTCTATTTATTTACAACTCAATGATTACAACTCGATACTAGAACAAAGTATGACTCTATATGAATGCCTCCGGCGGTGTACCGGGATATGCAATGAATCAAGAGTGGCATGTATGAAATAATTATGAACGGTGGCGTTGCCACAAATACTATGACAACTACATGATCATGCTAAGCACTATAACAATGATAATGTGTCATGATGAACGGAATGGTAGAAAGTTGCATGGCAATATATCTCGGAATGGCTATGGAAATGCCATAATAGGTAGGTATGGTGGCTGTTTTGAGGAACATATAAGGAGGTTTATGTGTGAAAGAGCGATCATATCACGGGGTTTGATGCACCGCTAAGTTTGCACCAACTCTCAATGTGAGAAAGGGCAATGCACGGCAATCAAGAGGCTAGCAATGATGGAAGGGTGAGAGTGCATATAATCCATGGACTCAACATTAGTCATAAAGAACTCATATACTTATTGCAAAAATCTACAAGCCATCAAAACCAAAGCACTACGCGCATGCTCCTAGGGGGGTAGATTGGTAGGAGAAGACCACCGCTCGTTCCCGACCGCCACTCATAAGGAGGACACTCAAAGAACACCTCATGTTTCAAATTTGTTACATAACGTTTACCATACGTGCATGCTACGGGACTTGCAAACTTCAAAACAAGTATTTCTCAATTTCACAACTACTCAACTAGCATGACTCTGCTATTATTACCTCCAAATCTCAAAACAATCATCAAGAATCAAACTTTTCTTAGTATTCAACACACTCAAAAGAAAATTTTACAAATCTTGAATACCAAGCATATTATTATTATTAAGCAAATTACCATGCTATTTAAGACTCTCAAAATAATCTAAGTGAAGCATCAGAGATCAAAAGTTTCTATAAACAAATCCACCACCGTGCTCTAAAAGATATAAGTGAAGCACTAGAGCAAAACTATATAGCTCAAAAGATATAAGTGAAGCACATAGAGTATACTATCAAATTCCAATTCATGTATGGCTCTCTCAAAAGGTGTGTACAGCAAGGATGATTGTGGTAAACTAACAAGCAAAGACGCAAATAATACAAGACGCTCCAAGCAAAACACATATCATGTGGTGAATAAAAATATAGCTCCAAGTAAAGTTACCGATGGAAGTGGACGAAAGAGGGGATGCCTTCCGGGGGCATCCCCAAGATTTGAATTTTTGGTGTCCTTAGATTATCTTGGGGGTGCCATGGGCATCCCCAAGCTTAGGCTCTTGCCACTCCTTCTTCCATAATCCATCAAAAGATTTCACCCAAAACTTGAAAACTTCACAACACAAAACTCAACAGAAATCTCGTGAGCTCCATTAGTGAAAGAAAACAAAAGACCACTTCAAGGTACTGTAATGAACTAATTATTTATTTATATTGGTGTTAAACCTACTGTATTCCAACTTCTCTATGGATTATAAACTATTTTACTAGCCATAGATTCATCAAAATAAGCAAACAACACACAAAAAACAGAATCTGTCAAAAACAGAACAGTCTGTAGTAATCTGTAACTAACGCAAACTTATGGAACTCCAAAAATTCATAAAAAATAGGAAGACCTAGGAAATTTTTTTATTGATCATTAGAAATTGGAATCACTATTGTATCACGTTCTGGTGATTTTTAACAATTGTTTTCGTGAACAGGAAGTTTCTGGAAATTACAGCAAGATCAAATAACTATCATCCAAGAAGATCATATAGGTTTAACTTAGCACAAACACTAATTAAAACATAAAACCACATCTAAACATAAGGTAGATGGATTATTTATTCAACGACAGAAAGGAAATATATTGGGTTGTCTCCCAACAAGCGCTTTTCTTTAAAGCCTTTTAGCTAGGCATTGATAATTTTAATGATGCTCACATGAATAACAAGAATTGAAGCACAAAGAGGGCATCATAAAACACGTGATAAGCACATCTAAGTCTAACATACTTCCTATGCATCAGCATCTTATATAAAAACAAATTATCATAGCAAGCAAAAACTAGCATATGCAAGGAAGCGGAAAAGAACAATAGCAATCTCAACATAACGAGAGGTAATTTAGTAACATGAAAATTTCTATAACCATATTTTCCTCTCTCATAATAATTACATGTAGGATCATAAGAAAATTCAACAATATAGCTATCACATAACATATTCTCAACACGATCCACATGCATGCGAAGTTGACACTCTTCCAAAATAGTGGGATTATCATTAACTAAAGTCATGATTTCTCCAAGCCCACTTTTATCAAAAATTTCATAAGATTGAATGTTATCCAAATATGTGGGATGTAAAGTTGAAACTCTTCCAAACCCACTTTCAATATTATTGCAAACACTATTATCAATCTTATATTCATCATGGGGCTTCAATAAATTTTCAAGATCATAACAAGAATCTCCCCAATCATGACTATTGGACATAGCAAAACTAGCATCCCCAAGCTTAGGGTTTTGCATATTATTAGCATAATTTACATCAAAAGAATTTATAATAAAATCATTGCAATCATGCTTTTTATTCAAAGATCTATCGTGAATCACTTCATAAAGCACTTCATCACAATTTTCAGATTTATGGATTTCAGGCAAAACTTTATAAAGATAGTCTAGTGCATCCAAATCACTAGGAATTGGTTCATCATAATTGGATCTCTTAAAAAGATTGTCAAGCGGAGAGGATCCATAGATATTAGCTTCTCTGTTTATGAATAAATACTCAACTATTTCAACCAAATGAGCAAATGAGCCAAGTAAGACATCAAGGCAAACGAAAAGACGAACGAAAAAAGGGCAAATAAAACGGCAAGGGTGAAGTGGGGGAGAGGAAAACGAGAGGCAAATGGAAAATAATGTAATGCGGGAGATAAGGGATTGTGATGGGTACTTGGTATGTTGACTTTTATGAGACTCCCGCAACGGCGCCAGAAATCCTTCTTGCTACGCCTTGAGCTTGCGCTGGTTTTCCCGAAGAGGAGAGGATGATGCAGCAGAGTAGCGTAAGTATTTCCCTCAGTTTTGAGAACCAAGGTTTCAATCCAAGAGGAGGCTACGCGAGTCCCTCGTACCTGCACAAAGCAAATAACTCCTCGCAACCAATGCGATAAGGGTTGTCAATCCCTTCACGGTCACTTACGAGTGAGATCTGATAGAGATGATAAATAATATTTTTTGTATAAAGATGCAAAGTAAAATAAAAGGCAAAGTAAAAAAGCAAAGCAATAATAAAGCGTAGGGAGATTGATATGATGAGAATAGACCCGGGGGCCATAAATTTCACTAGTGACTTCTCTCAAGAGCATACGTATTTTGCGGGGGGTGAACGAATTACTGTTGAGCAATTGACAGAATTGAGCATAGTTATGAGAGTATCTAGGTATGATCATGTATATAGGAATCATATCCGAAACAAGTAGACCGACTCCACCTGCATCTACTACTATTACTCCACTCATCGACCGCTATCCAGCATGCATCTAGACTATTAAGTTAATGAAAACAGAGTAACGCCTTAAGCAAGATGACATGATGTAGAGGGATAAATTCATGCAATATGATAAAAACCCCATCTTGTTATCCTCGATGGCAACGATACAATACGTGCCTTGCTGCCCCTACTGTCACTGGGAAAGGACACCGCAAGATTGAACCTAAAGCTAAGCACTTCTACCATTGCAAGAACTACCAATCTAGTTGGCCAAACCAAACGGATAATTCAAAGAGACTTGCAAAGATAACCAATCATACATAAAAGAATTCAGAGAAGATTCAAATATTGCTCATAGATAATCTTGATCATAAACCCACAATCAAAAAGAAGATTACATCGAATAGATCTCCACGAGAGAGGGGGAGAACATTGTATTGAGATCCAAAAAGAGAGAAGAAGCCATCTAGCTACTAACTATGGACCCGAAGGTCTGAAGTAAACTACTCACACTTCATCGGAGAGGCTATGATGATGATGTACAAGCCCTCCGTGGTGGATTCCCCTTCCGGCGGAGCTCCGGAACAGGCCCCAAGATGGGATCTCGTGGATACAGAAAGTTGTGGCGGTGTAATTAGGTTTTTGGCTCCGTATCTGATCTGTTGGGGGTACGTAGCTATATATAGGAGGAAGGAGTACGTCAGTGGAGCTTCGGGGGGGCCCACGAGGCAGGGGGCGTGCCCTGGGGGGGGGGGCGCCCTCCACCCTCGAGGCCGCCTCCTGCTATGTCTTGAGCTTGTGTTGGTTTTCCCCGAAGAGGAGAGGATGATGCAGCACAGTAGCGTAAGTATTTCCCTCAGTTTTTGAGAACCAAGGTATCAATGCAGTAGGAGGCCACGCGGAAGTCCCTCGTACCTGCACAAAACGATATCTACTCGCAACCAACGCGATTAGGGGTTGTCAATCCCTTCACGGTCACTTACGAGAGTGAGATCTGATAGAGATAATATTTTTGGTATTTTTGGTATAAAGATGCAAAGTGAAAAGTAAAAGGCAAAGTAAAACAAAGCAAGTATAAAAGTGATAGGGATTGATATGATGAGAATAGACCCGGGGGCCATAGGTTTCACTAGTGGCTTCTCTCAAGACCATAGATATTCTACGGTGGGTGAACAAATTACTGTTGAGCAATTGACAGAATTGAGCATAGTTATGAGGTTATCTAGGTATGATCATGTATATAGGCATCACATCCGTGCAACTAGACCGAAACGATTCTGCATCTACTACTATTACTCCACTCATCGACCGCTATCCAGCATGCATCTAGAGTATTAAGTTAAAAACAGAGTAACGCCTTAAGCAAGATGACATGATGTAGAGGAATAAATTCATGCAATATGATAAATACCCCATCTTGTTATCATCGATGGCAACAATACAATACGTGCCTTGCAACCCTTTCTGTCACTGGGTAAGGACACCGCAAGATTGAACCCAAAGCCATGCACTTCTCCCATTGCAAGAACTACCAATCTAGTTGGCCAAACCAAACGGATAATTCGAAGAGACTTGCAAAGATAACTCAATCATACATAAAAGAATTCAGAGAAGATTCAAATATTATTCATAGATAAGCTGGATCATAAACCTACAATTCATAGGTCTCAACAAACACACCGCAAAAAGAAGATTACGTCGAATAGATCTCCACGAGAGAGGGGGAGAACATTGTATTGAGATCCAAAAAGAGAGAAGAAGCCATCTAGCTACTAGCTATGGACCCGAAGGTCTGAAGTAAACTACTCACACTTCATCGGAGAGGCTATGGTGTTGATGTAGAAGCCCTCCGTGGTGGATGCCCCCTCCGGCGGAGCTCTGGAACAGGCCCCAAGATGGGATCTCGTGGATACAGGAAGGTACGGCGGTGGAATTAGGTTTTTGGCTCCTGTTTTGATCGTTTGGGGGTACGTAGGTATATATAGGAGGAAGGAGTACATCGGTGGAGCTTCGAGGGGCCCACGAGGCAGGGGGCGCGCCCTGTTGGTGAACGTAGCAGAAATCAAAAAAAATCTACGCATCACCAAGATCAATCTATGGAGCTATCTAGCAACGAGGGGAAAAGGAGTGCATCTACATACCCTTGTAGATCGCGAGCGGAAGCGTTCAAGAGAACGGGGTTGATGGAGTCGTACTCGTCGTGATCCAAATCACCGATGACCGAGCGCCGAACGGACGGCACCTCTGTGTTCAACACACGTACAGTTGGGAAGACGTCTCCTCCTTCTTGATCCAGCAAGGGGGAAGGAGAGGTTGATGGAGATCCAGCAGCACGACGGCGTGGTGGTGGATGCAGCGGGGATCTCGGCAGGGCTTCGCCAAGCTCTACGGAGAGGAGGAGGTGTTGGAGAGGGAGAGGGAGGCGCCAGGGGCTAGGGTGTCGCTGCCCTCCCTCCCCCCCCCATTATATATAGGGCCCCTGGGGGGGCACCGGCCCTAGGAGATGGGATCTCCAAGGCGGGGCGGCGGCAAAGGGGGTGGCTTGCCCCCCAAGCCAAGGGGGGCGCCCCCCACCCCTAGGGTTTCCTGCCCTAGGCACAAGGGAAGGCCCAAGGGGGGCGCACCAGCCCACCAGGGGCTGGTTCTGTTGGAAATATGCCCTAGAGGCAATAATAAAAGTATTATTATTATATTTCCTTGTTCATGATAATTGTCTTTTATTCATGCTATAATTGTATTATCCGGAAATCATAATACACGTGTGAATACATAGACCACAATATGTCCCTAGTGAGCCTCTAGTTGACTAGCTCGTTGATCAACTGATAGTCATGGTTTCCTGACTATGGACATTGGATGTCGTTGATAACGGGATCATATCATTAGGAGAATGATGTGATGGACAAGACCCAATCCTAAGCATAGCACAAGATCGTGTAGTTCGTTTTGCTAGAGCTTTTCCAATGTCAAGTATCTTTTCCTTTGACCATGAGATCGTATAACTCCCGGATACCGTAAGAGTGCTTTGGGTGTACCAAATGTCACAACGTAACTGGCTGACTATAAAGGTGCACTACAGGTATCTCCGAAAGTATCTGTTGGGTTGACACGGATCGAGACTGGGATTTGTCACTCCGTATGACGGAGAGGTATCTCTGGGCCCACTCGGTAATGCATCATCATAATGAGCTCAAAGTGACCAAGTGTCTGGTCACGGGATCATGCATTACGGTACGAGTAAAGTGCCTTGCCGGTAACGAGATTGAACGAGGTATTGGGATACCGATGATCGAATCTCGGGAAAGTAACATACCGATTGACAAAGGGAATTGTATACGGGGTTGTTTGAATCCTCGACATCGTGGTTCATCCGATGATATCATCGAGGAGCATGTGGGAGCCAACATGGGTATCCAGATCCCGCTGTTGGTTATTGCCCGAGAGCCATCTCGGTCATGTCTGCATGTCTCCCGAACCCGTAGGGTCTACACACTTAAGGTTCGGTGACGCTAGGGTTGTATGAATGTGAGTATGCAGCAAACCGAATGTTGTTCGGAGTCCTGGATGAGATCCCGGACGTCACGAGGAGTTCCGAAATGGTCCGGAGGTAAAGATTTATATATAGGAAGTCTTATTTTGGTCGCCGGAAAGGTTTCGCACTTTATCGGTATTGTACCGGGAGTGCCGAAAGGGGTCCGGGGGTCCACCGGGGGGGTCCACCTGCCCTGGGGGGCCACATGGGCTGTAGGGGGTGCGCCTTGGCCTATATGGGCCAAGGGCACCAGCCCCAAGAGGCCCATGCGCCAAGGAGACTTGGGGAGGGGAGAGTCCTAAAGGGGGAAGGCACCTCCGAGGTGCCTTGGGGAGGATGGACTCCTCCCCCTCTTGGCCGCACCCCTTCCTTGGAGGAAGGGGCAAGGCTGCGCCCTCCCCCTCTCTTGCACCTATATAAAGGGAGGGGAGGGAGGGTGGCCGCACCATAAGCCCCGGCGCCTCCTCCTCCCCGCAACACCTCCTCCTCCTCCTCCCGTAGTTGCTTAGCGAAGCCTGCTGAGTTCTGCTGCATCCACCACCACGCCGTCGTGCTGCTGGATCATCATCAACCTCTCCTTCCCCCTTGCTAGATCAAGAAGGAGGAGACGTCATCCGCTCCGTATGTGTGTTGAACGCGGAGGTGCTGTCCGTTCAGCACTAGGTCATCGGTGATCTGAATCACGGCGAGTACGACTCCATCACCCCCGTTCCATTGAACGCTTCCGCACGCGATCTACAAGTGGTATGTAGATGCAATCACTCTCCCATGACTCGTTGCTAGATGAACTCATTGATGGATCTTGGTGAAACCGTAGGAAAAAATTTAATTTTCTGCAACGTTCACCAACAGTGGGATCATGAGCTAGGTCTATGTGTAGTTCTCTATTGCATGAGTAGAACACAATTTTGTTGTGGGCGTAGATCTTGTCAACTTGCTTGCCGCTACTAGTCTTATCTTGCTTCAGCGGTATTGTGGGATGAAGCGGCCTGGACCAACCTTACACGTACGCTTACGTGAGACCGGTTCCACCGACTGACATGCACTAGTTGCATAAGGTGGCTGGCGGGTGTCTGTCTCTCCCACTTTAGTTGGAGCGGATTCGATGAAAAGAGTCCTTATGAAGGGTAAATAGAAGTTGACAAAATCACGCCAGGTTATTCGTAGGTAAGAAAACGTTCTTGCTAGAACCCAATTGCTGCCACGTAAAAGATGCAACAACAATTAGAGGACGTCTAACTTGTTTTTGCAGCAATTGTCATGTGATGTGATATGGCCAGAAGTTGTGATGAATGATGAATGATATATTGTGATGTATGAGATCATGTTCTTGTAATAGGAATCACGACTTGCATGTCGATGAGTATGACAACCGGCAGGAGCCATAGGAGTTGTCTTAATTATTGTATGACCTGCGAGTCATTGATTCAACGCCATGTAAATTACTTTACTTTATTTCTAAACGTGTTAGCCATAGTAGTAGAAGTAATAGTTGGCGAGCAACTTCATGGAGACACGATGATGGAGATCATGATGATGGAGATCATGGTGTCATGCCGGTGACAAGATGATCATGGAGCCCCGAAGATGAAGATCAAAGGAGCTACTCCCTCCGTTCCTAAATATAGGGTGTATAGTTTTTGGCACGGAAATTAAAGAACACACATGGAGGGAAAATTTCACAAGTTTTGGGTGAGATTGCGCCTGAATATTTGACATGAGAAAATAGAGGAGCATGACCTATACAAGGAAATTTAATCAAATCCCTTAAAAAATTATTGAAACGAGTGGTGAAACGCAATACACCTTATATTTTGGACCTTTTCTAAAAAATCTATACATCTTATATCAAGGAACGGAGGGAGTATATGATATTGGCCATATCATGTCACTACTTTATATAATTGCATGTGATGTTTATTATGTTTTATGCATCTTGTTTACTTAGAACGACGGTAGTAAATAAGATGATCCCTCATAACAATTTCAAGAAAGTGTTCCCCCTAACTTTGCACCGTTGCTAAAGTTCGTCGTTTCGAAGCACCACGTGATGATCGGGTGTGATAGATCCTTACGTTCACATACAACGGGTGTAAGAAAGTTTTACACATTCAATACACTTAGGTTAACTTGACGAGCCTAGCATGTACAGACATGGCCTCGGAACACAAGAGACCGAAAGGTCGAACATGAGTCGTATGGAAGATACGATCAACATGGAGGTGTTCACCGACGATGACTAGTCCGTCTCACGTGATGATCGGACACGGCCTAGTCGACCCGGATCATGTAACACTTAGATTACTAGAGGGATGTCAAATCTGAGTGGGAGTTCATTAAATAATTTGATTAGATGAACTTAATTATCATGAACATTAGTCTAAAATCTTTGCAAAATGTCTTGTAGATCAAATGGCCAACGCTCATGTCACCATGACCTTCAACGCGTTCCTAGAGAAAACCAAGCTGAAAGACGATGGCAGCAACTATTCAGACTGGGTCCGGAACCTGAGGATCATCCTCATAGCAGCCAAGAAACAATATGTCCTAGAAGCACCGCTAGGTGATGCACCCATCCCAGAGAACCAAGACATTATGAATGCTTGGCAGTCTCGTGCTGATGATTACTCCCTCGTTCAGTGCGGCATGCTTTACAGCTTAGAACGGGGGCTCCAAAAGCGTTTTGAGCAACACGGAGCATATGATATGTTCGAGGAGCTGAAACTAGTTTTCCAAGCTCATGCCCGGGTCGAGAGATATGAAGTCTCCGACAAGTTCTACAGTTGTAAGATAGAGGAAAATAGTTCTGTCAGTGAGCACATACTCAAAATGTCTGGGTTGCACAACCGCCTGTCCCAGCTGGACATTAACCTCCCGGACGAGGCGGTCATTGACAGAATCCTTGATCGCTCCCACCAAGCTACAAGAGCTTTGTGATGAACTACAATATGAAGGGATGGTGAAAACTATTCCTGAAGTATTTTCAATGCTGAAGTCAGCACAGTAGAAATCAAGAAGGAGCATCAAGTGTTGATGGTCAATAAAACCACTAAGTTCAAGAAGGGCAAGGAAAGAAGAACTTCAAGAAGGGCGACAAGGATGTTGCCGCGCCCGTAAGCCGAGTTGCCGGAAGAAGTCAAAGAATGGACCCAAGCACGAGGCTGAGTGCTTTTATTGCAAAGGAAAGGGTCCTTTGAGCGGAACTGCCCCAAATACTTAGCGAGACAAGAAGGCGGCAACAATAAAGGTATATTTGATATACATGTAATTGATGTGTACCTTACCGATACTCGTAGTAACTCCTGGGTATTTGATACGGTGCCGTTGCTCATATATGTAACTCACAGCAGGAGCTGCGGAATAAGCGGAGACTGGCGAAGGGCGAGGTGACGATCTTGCGTCGGGAATGGTTCCAAGGTCGATGTGATCGCCGTCGACACGCTACCTCTACATTTACCTACGGGATTAGTTTTAAACCTCAATAATTGTTATTTAGTGCCAAGTTTGAGCATGAACATTGTATCGGATCTCGTTTAATACGAGATGGCTACTCATTTAAATCCGAGAATAATGGTTGTTCTATTTATATGAGAGAAATGTTTTATGGTCATGCTCCGATGGTCAATGGTTTATTCTTAATGAATCTCGAACGTAATGTTACACATGTTCATAGTGTGAATACCAAAAGATGTAAAGTTGATAACGATAGTCCCACAAACTTGTGGCACTGCCGCCTTGGTCACATTGGTGTCAAGCGCATGAAGAAGCTCCATGCTGATGGACTTTGAGAGTCTCTCGATTATGAATCATTTGACACATGCGAACCATGCCTCATGGGCAAGATGACCAAGACTCCGTTCTCCGGAACAATGGAGCGAGCAACCAACTTATTGGAAATCATACATACCGATGTGTGCGGTCCAATGAGTGTTGAGGCTCACGGAGGATATCGTTATGTTCTCACTCTCACTGATGACTTGAGTAGATATGGGTATGTCTACTTGATGAAACACAAGTCTGAGACCTTTGAAAAGTTCAAGGAATTTCAGAATGAAGTAGAGAATCAACGTGACCGAAAGATAAAATTCTTGCGATCAGATCATGGAGGAGAATATTTAAGTCACGAATTTGGTACACACTTCAGGAAATGTGGAATCGTTTCACAACTCATGCCGCCTGGAACACCTCAGCGTAACGGTGTGTCCGAACGTTGTAATCGCACTCTATTGGATATGGTGCGATCTATGATGTCTCTTTGGGGATACGCTCTAGAAACAGCTACATTCACTTTAAATAGGGCACCGTCTAAATCCGTCGAGACGACACCATATGAATTATGGTTTGGGAAGAAACCTAAGCTGTCGTTTCTAAAAGTTTGGGGATGCGATGCTTATGTCAAGAAACTTCAACCAAAAAAGCTCGAACCCAAGTCGGAAAAATGCGTCTTCATAGGATACCCTCAGGAAACCATTGGGTATACCTTCTACCTTAGATCCGAAGGCAAGATCTTTGTTGCCAAGAACGGATCCTTTCTGGAAAAAGAGTTTCTCTCGAAAGGAGTAAGTGGGAGGAAAGTAGAACTCGATGAAGTACTACCTCTTGAACCGGAAAGTAGTGCCGCCAGAAAATGTTCTGTGGTGCCTACACCGACCGGAGAGGAAATTAATGATGATGATCAAGGTACTTCGATCAAGTTGCTCTTGAACTTCGTGGGTCCACTAGGACACGTTCCGCACCAGTGGTGCGGCAACCCTGTCACGGAAATCATGTTGTTAGACAACGGTGAACCTTGAACTATGAAGAAGCGATGGCGAGCCCAGATTCCAACAAATGGCATGAAGCCATGCAATCCGAGATAGGATCCATGTATAAAAACAAAGTATGGACTTTGACAGACTTGCCCGATGATTGGCGGCGATAGAAAACAAATGGATCTTTAAGAAGAAGGGCGGACGCGGATGGTAATGTTACCATCTATAAAGCTCGACTTGTCGCTAAGGGTTATCGACAAGTTCAAGGGATTGACTACGATGAGACTTTCTCTCCGTGGCGAAGCTTAAGTCCGTCCGAATCATGTTAGCAATTGCGCATACTATGATTATGAGATATGGCGGATGGACGTCAAAACGGCATTCCTTAACGGTTACCTTAAGGAAGAGATGTATATGATGCAGCCGGAAGGTTTTGTCGATCCTAAGAATGCTAACAAGGTATGCAAGCTCCAGCGATCCATTTATGGGCTGGTGCAAGCATCTCGGAGTTGGAACATTTGCTTTGATGAGATGATCAAAGCGTTTGGGTTTATGCAGACTTATGGAGAAGCCTGCGTTTACAAGAAAGTGAGTGGGAGCTCTGTAGCATTTCTCATATTATATGTAGATGACATACTTCTGATGGGAAATGATATAGAACTCTTGGACAGTATTAAGGCCTACTTGAATAAGAGTTTTTCAATGAAGGACCATGGAGAAGCTGCTTACATATTAGGCATCAAAATCTATAGGGATAGATCGAGACGCCTCATAGGTCTTTCACAAAGCACATACCTTGATAAGATTTTGAAGATGTTCAAAATGGATCAGTCCAAGAAAGGGTTCTTGCCTGTTTGCAAGGTGTGAAATTTAGCTCGGCTCAATGCCCGACCACGACAAAAGATAAAGAAGAGATGAGTGTCATCCCTATGCCTCAGCCATAGGATCTATTATGTATGCCATGCTGTGTACCAGACCTGATGTAAACCTTGCCGTAAGTTTGGTAGGAAGGTACCAAAGTAATCCCGACAAGGAACAACTGGACAGCGGTCAAGAATATCCTGAAGTACTGAAAAGGACAAAGGACATGTTTCTCGTTTATGGAGGTGACGAAGAGCTCAAATCAGAAAGGGTTACGTCGAAGCTAGCTTCGACACGCATCTGGATGACTCAAAGTCACAAACCGGATCGTGTATATGTTGAATGGTGGAGCGATGGCTGGTGCAGCTGCAAGCGAGCGTCGTGGCGGGATCTACATGTGAAGCGGAGTACATGGCAGCCTCGGAGGCAGCACATGAAGCAATTTGGGTGAAGGAGTTCATCACCGACCTAGAAGTCATACCCAATGCGTCGGAGCCGATCAAACTCTTCTGTGACAACACTGGAGCTATTGCACTTGCCAAGGAGCCCAGGTTTCACAAGAAGACCAGGCACATCAGGCGTCGCTTCAACTCCATTCGTGAAAATGTTCAAGATGGGGACATAGAAATTTGCAAAGTGCATACGGATCTGAATGTCGCAGATCCGTTGACTAAACCTCTTCCGCGGGCAAAATATGATCAACACCAGAACTCTATGGGTGTTCGATTCATCACAATGTAACTAGATTATTGACTCTAGTGCAAGTGGGAGACTGTTGGAAATATGCCCTAGAGGCAATAATAAAAGTATTATTATTATATTTCCTTGTTCATGATAATTGTCTTTTATTCATGCTATAATTGTATTATCGGAAATCGTAATACACGTGTGAATACATAGACCACAATATGTCCCTAGTGAGCCTCTAGTTGACTAGCTCGTTGATCAATCGATAGTCATGGTTTCGACTATGGACATTGGATGTCGTTGATAACGGGATCATATCATTAGGAGAATGATGTGATGGACAAGACCCAATCCTAAGCATAGCACAAGATCGTGTAGTTCGTTTTGCTAGAGCTTTTCCAATGTCAAGTATCTTTTCCTTTGACCATGAGATCGTATAACTCCCGGATACCGTAAGAGTGCTTTGGGTGTACCAAATGTCACAACGTAACTGGCTGACTATAAAGGTGCACTACAGGTATCTCCGAAAGTATCATTGGGTTGACACGGATCGAGACTGGATTTGTCACTCCGTGTGACGGAGAGGTATCTCTGGGCCCACTCGGTAATGCATCATCATAATGAGCTCAAAGTGACCAAGTGTCTGGTCACGGGATCATGCATTATGGTACGAGTAAAGTGACTTGCCGGTAACGAGATTGAACAAGGTATTGGGATACCGATGATCGAATCTCGGGAAAGTAACATACCGATTGACAAAGGGAATTGTATACGGGGTTGTTTGAATCCTCGACATCGTGGTTCATCCGATGATATCATCGAGGAGCATGTGGGAGCCAACATGGGTATCCAGATCCCGCTGTTGGTTATTGCCCGAGAGCCGTCTCGGTCATGTCTGCATGTCTCCCGAACCCGTAGGGTCTACACACTTAAGGTTCGGTGACGCTAGGGTTGTATGAATGTGAGTATGCAGCAAGCCGAATGTTGTTCGGAGTCCTGGATGAGATCCCGGACATCACGAGGAGTTCCGAAATGGTCCGGAGGTAAAGATTTATATATAGGAAGTCTTATTTTGGTCATCGGAAAGGTTTCGCACTTTATCGGTATTGTACCGGGAGTGCCGAAAGGGGTCCGGGGGTCCACCGGGGGGTCCACCTGCCCCGGGGGGGCACATGGGCTGTAGGGGGTGCGCCTTGGCCTATATGGGCCAAGGGCACCAGCCCCAAGAGGCCCATGCGCCAAGGAGACTTGGGGAGGGGAGAGTCCTAAAAGGGGAAGGCACCTCCGAGGTGCCTTGGGGAGGATGGACTCCTCCCCCCCTCTTGGCCGCACCCCTTCCTTGGAGGAAGGGGCAAGGCTGCGCCCTTCCCCCCTCTCTTGCACCTATATAAAGGGAGGGGAGGGAGGGGTGGCCGCACCCATAAGCCCTGGCGCCTCCCTCCTCCCTGCAACACCTCATCCTCCTCCCGTAGTTGCTTAGCGAAGCCCTGCCGGAGTTCTGCTGCATCCACCACCACGCCGTCGTGCTGTTGGATCATCATCAACTTCTCCTTCCCCCTTGCTGGATCAAGAAGGAGGAGACGCCATCCGCTCCGCACGCAGTGTTGAACGCGGAGGTGCTGTCCGTTCAGCACTAGGTCATCGGTGATCTGAATCACGGCGAGTACGACTCCATCACCCCCGTTCCATTGAACGCTTCCGCACGCGATCTACAAGTGGTATGTAGATGCAATCACTCTCCCATGACTCGTTGCTAGATGAACTCATAGATGGATCTTGGTGAAACCGTAGGAAAATTTTTAATTTTCTGCAACGTTCACCAACAGGTTCCCCTCCCCACTTCAGCCCATGGGGCCTTCCGGGATAGGTGGCCCCACCCGGTGGACCCCCGGACCCTTCCAGTGGTCCCGGTACAATACCGATTACCCCCAAAACCTTCCTGATGGCCGAAACTTGACTTCCTATATATAAATCTTTACCTCCGGACCATTCCGGAACTCTTCATGACGTCCGGGATCTCATCCGGGACTCCTAACAACTTTCGGGTTACTGCATATTAATATCTCTACAACCCTAGCGTCACCGAACCTTAAGTGTGTAGAACCTATAGGTTCGGGAGACATGCAGACATGACCGAGACGACTCTCCGGTCAATAACCAACAGATGGATTTGGATACCCATGTTGGCTCCCACATACTCCTCGATGATCTGATCGGATGAACCACGATGTCGAGGATTCAGTCAATCCCGTATACAATTCCTTTTGTCAATCGGTACGTTACTTGCCCGAGACTCGATCGTCGGTATCCTAATACCTCGTTCAATCTCATTACCGGCAAGTCACTTTACTCCTACCGTAATGCATGATCCCGTGATCAACCACTTGATCACATTGAGCTCATTATGATGATGCATTACCGAGTGGGCCCAGAGATACCTCTCCATCATACGGAGTGACAAATCCCAGCCTCGATTCGTACAACCCAATGTACACTTTCGGAGATACTCGTAGTGCACCTTTATAGCCACCCAGCTAAGTTGTGACGCTTACACACCCAAAGCACTCCTACGGTATCCGGAGTTGCACAATCTCATGGTCTAAGGAAATGATACTTGACATTTGGAAAAGCTCTAGCAAACGAACTACACGATCTTTGTGCTATGCTTAGGATTGAGTCTTGTCCATCACATCATTCTCCTAATGATGTGATCCCGTTATCAATGACATCCAATGTCCATAGTCAGGAAACCATGACTATCTGTTGATCAACGAGCTAGTCAACTAGAGGCTTACTAGGAACATGTTGTGGTCTATGTATTCACACATGTATTACGATTTCCGGATAACACAATTATAGCATGAATAATAGACAATTATCATGAACAAAGAAACATAATAATAACCATTTTATTATTGCCTCTAGGGCATATTTCCAACAGTCTCCCACTTGCACTAGAGTCACTAATCTAGTTACATTGTGATGAATCAAACACCCATAGAGTTCTAGTGTTGATCATGTTTTGCTCTAGGGAGAGGTTTAGTCAACGGATCTGCAACATTCAGGTCCGTATGTACTTTACAAATATCTATGTCTCCATCTTGAACATTTTCACGAATGGAGTTCAAGCGACGCTTGATGTGCCTGGTCTTCTTGTGAAACCTGGGCTCCTTGGCTAGTGCAATAGCTCCAGTGTTGTCACAGAAGAGTGTGATCGGCCCCGACGCATTGGGTATGACTCCTAGGTCGGTGATGAACTCCTTCACCCAGATTGCTTCTTGCGCTGCCTCCGAGGCTGCCATGTACTCCGCTTCACATGTAGATCCCGCCACGACGCTGCTTTTGCAAATCGCACCAGCTTATCGCCCCACCATTCAAAATAAACACGATCCAGTTTGTGACTTAGAGTCATCCACATCTGTGTCGAAGCTAGCATCGACGTAACCCTTTACGATGAGCTCTTCGTCGCCTCCATACACGAGAAACATGTCATTAGTCCTTTTCAGGTACTTCAGGATATTCTTGACCGCTGTCCAAAGGTTCCATGCCGGGTTACTTTGGTACCTTCCTACCAAACTTACGGCAAGGTTTACATCAGGTCCGTACACAAGATGACATACATAATAGACCCTATGGCCGAGGCATAGGGGACGACGCCATCTTTTCTCTATCTTCCGTCAGTGGTCGGGCATTGAGCCGTGCTCAATCGCACACCTTGCAATACAGCAAGAACCCTTCTTGGACTGATCCATATTGAACTTCTTCAATATCTTGTCAAGGTACATACTTTGTGAAAGACCAATGAGGCGCCTCGGTCTATCTCTATAGATCTTGATGCCTAATATATAAGCAGCTTCTCCAAGGTCCTTCATTGAAAAACACTTGTTCAAGTAGGCCTTTATGCTTTCCAAGAATTCTATATCATTTCCCATCAACAAGTATGTCATCCACATATAATATGAGAAATGCTACAGAGCTCCCACTCACTTTCTTGTAAACACAAAGCTTCTCCATAAGTCTGTAAACCCAAACGCTTTGATCATCTCATCAAATCGAATGTTCCAACTCCGAGATGCTTGCACCAGCCCATAGATTGAGCGTTGAGCTTGCACACCTTGTTAGCATTCTCGGATCGACAAAACCTTCCGCTGCATCATATACAATTCTTCCTTAAGAAAGCCGTTAAGGAATGCCGCTTTGACGCCCATTTGCCATATCTCATAATCATAGAATGCGCAATAGCTAACATGATTCGACGGACTTCAGCTTCGCCACGGGTGAGAAAGTCTCATCGTAGTCAACCCCTTGAATTTGTCGATAACCCTTAGCGACAAGTCGAGCCTTATAGATGGTCACATTACCATCCGCGTCTCTTCTTCTTCTTAAAGATCCATTTATTTTCTATGGCTCGCCGATCATCGGGCAAGTCACCAAAGTCCATACTTCTTTTCATACATGGATCCTATCTCGGATTTCATGGCTTCTAGCCATTTGTCGGAATCCGGCCCGCCATCGCTTCTTCATAGTTCAAGGTTCACCGTTGTTCAACAACATGATTTCCAAGACAGGGTTGCCGAACCACTCGGTGCTAAACGTGTCCTTGTGGACCTCACGGTTCAAGAGGAGCTTGATCCGAAGTACCTTGATCATCATCATTAAGCTTCTCTCTAGTCGGTGCAGGCACCACAGGAACATCTTCCTGAGCTGCGCTACTTATCGTTTCAAGATGTAGTACTTCATCAAGCTCTACTTTCCTCCCACTTACTTCTTTCGAGAGAAACTCTTTCTCTAGAAAGGACCCATTCTTGGCAACAAATATCTTGCCTTCGGATCTGAGGTGGAAGGTATACCCAATGGTTTCCTTAGGGTATCCTATGAAGACGCATTTTTCCGACTTGGGTTCGAGCTTTTCAGGTTGAAGTTTCTTGACATAAGCATCGCTTCCCCAAACTTTTAGAAACGACAGCTTAGGTTTCTTCCCAAACCATAATTCATACGGTGTCGTCTCAACGGATTTCGACGGAGCCCTATTTAAAGTGAATGCGGCTGTCTCTAGAGCGTATCCCCAAAATGATAGTGGTAAATCGGTGAGTGACATCATGGATCGCACCATATCCAATAGAGTGCGACACGACGCTCGACACATCGTTACGCTGAGGTGTTCCAGGCGGCGTGAGTTGTGAAACGATTCCACATTTCCTTAAGTGCGTACCAAATTCGTGACTTAAATATTCTCCCCCACGATCTGATCGTAAGAACTTTATTTTCCTGTCACCTTGATTCTCAACCTCACTCTGAAATTCCTTGAACTTTTCAAAGGTCTCAGACTTGTGTTTCATTAAGTAGACATATCCATATCTACTCAAGTCATCAGTGAGAGTGAGACCATAACGATATCCCCCACGAGCCTCAACGCTCATTGGACCGCACACATCGGTATGTATGATTTCCAACAAGTTGGTTGCTCGCTCCATTGTTTCGGAGAATGGAGTCTTGGTCATTTGCCCATAAGGCATGGTTCGCATGTGTCAAATGATTCATAATCGAGAGACTTTAAAAGTCCATCATCATGGAGCTTCTTGATGCGCTTGACACCAATGTGACCAAGGCGGCAGTGCCACAAGTATGTGGGACTATCGTTATCAACTTTACATCTTTTGGTATTCACACTATGAATATGTGTAACATTACGCTCAAGATTCATTAAGAATAAAACATTCACCAGCGGGGTATGACCATATAACATATCTCTCATATAAATAGAACTACCATTATTCTCGGATTTAAATGAGTAGCCATCTCGAATTAAACGAGATCCTGATACAATGTTCATGCTCAAAGCTGGTACTAAATAACAATTATTGAGGTTTAAAACTAATCCCATAGGTAAATGTAGAGGCAGTGTGCCGACGGCGATCACATCAACCTTGGAACCATTCCCGACGCGCATCGTCACCTCGTCCTTCGCTAGCCTCCGCTTATTCCGCAGCTCCTGCTTTGAGTTACAAATATGAGCAACCGCACCGGTATCAAATACCCAGGAGCTACTACGGGTACTGGTAAGTTACACATCAATTACATGTATATCACATATACCTTTAGTGTTGCGGGCCTTCTTGTCCGCTAAGTATTTGGGGCAGTTCCGCTCAAAGGACCACTTCCCTTGCAATAAAAGCACTCGGTCCTCGTGCTTGGGTCCATTCTTTGGCTTCTTCCCGCAATCGGCTTATCGGCGCGGCAACTCCTTGCCGTCCTTCTTGAAGTTCTTATTACCCTTGCCTTTCTTAAACTTAGTGGTTTTATTCACCATCAACACTTGATGTTCCTTTTTTATCTCCACCTCCGCTGATTTCAGCATTGAATATACCTCAGAATGGTCTTTTCCATCCCCTGCATATTGAAGTTCATCACAAAGCTCTTGTAGCTCGGTGGAAGCGATCAAGGATCTGTCAATGATCAAGGCCATCCGGGAGATTAACTCCCAGCTGAGTCAAGCGGTTGTGCAACCTGCACATTTTGAGTATGTGCTCACCGACGTAACTATTTTCCTCCATCTTACAACTCAAGAACTTGTCGGAGACTTCATATCTCTCGACCCGGCATGAGCTTGGAAAACCCTTTTCAGCTCTTCGAACATCTCATATGCTCCGTGTTGCTCAAAACACTTTTGGAGCCCCGGTTCTAAGTGTAAAGCATGTCGCACTGAACGAGGGAGTAACCATCAAGACGAGACTGCCAAGCGCTCATAACGCCTTGGTTCTCTCGATGGGTGCTTCACCTAGCGGTGCTTCTAGGACATAATCTTTCTTGGCAGCTATGAGGATGATCCTCGTGTTCCGCACTCCAGTCCGTATAGTTGCTGCCATCATCTTTCAGCTTGGTTTTCTAGAACGCTTGAAGTTGAGGGCAACATTAGCGTGGGCCATTTGATCTACAAGACATATTGTAAAGATTTTAGACTAAGTTCATGATAATTAAGTTCATCTAATCAAATTATTCAATGAACTCCCACTCAGATAGACATCCCTCTAGTCATCTAAGTGAAACATGATCCGAGTCAACTAGGCCATGTCCGATCATCACGTGAGACGGACTAGTCAACGTCGGTGAACATCTTCATGTTGATCGTATCTTCTATAGGACTCATGCTCGACCTTTCGGTCTTCCGTGTTCCGAGGCCATGTCTGTACATGCTAGGCTCGTCAAGTCAACCTAAGTGTATTGCGTGTGTAAATCTGGCTTACACCCGTTGTATTCGAACGTTAGAATCTATCACACCCGATCATCACGTGGTGCTTCGAAACAACGAACCTTCGCAACGGTGCACAGTTAGGGGGAACACTTTCTTGAAATTATTATAAGGGATCATCTTATTTACTACCGTCGTTCTAAGCAAATAAGAAGCAAAACATGATAAACATCACATGCACTCAAATAGTGACATGATATGGCCAATAACATTTTGCTCCTTTGATCTCCATCTTCGGGGCACCATGATCATCTTCGTCACCGGCATGACACCATGATCTCCATCATCATGATCTCCATCATTGTGTCTTCATGAAGTTGTCACGCCAACAATTACTTCTACTTCTATGGCTAACGCGTTTAGCAATAAAGTAAAGTAATTTACATGGCGTTACTCAATGACACGCAGGTCATACAAAAATAAAGACAACTCCTATGGCTCCTGCCGGTTGTCATACTCATCGACATGCAAGTCGTGATTCCTATTACAAGAACATGATCATCTCATACATCACATATATCATTCATCACATCCTTTGGCCATATCACATCACAAAGCACTTGCTGCAATAACAAGTTAGACGTCCTCTAATTGTTGTTGCATGTTTTTACGTGGCTGTTATAGGTTTCTAGCAAGAACGTTCCTTACCTACGTAAAACCACAACGTGATATGCCAATTTCTATTTACCCTTGATAAGGACCCTTTTCATCAAATCCGCTCCAACTAAAGTGGGAGAGACAGACACCCGCGAGCCACCTTATGAAACTAGTGCATGTCAGTCGGTGGAACCTGTATCACGCAAGCGTACGTGTAAGGTCAGTCCGGGCCGCTTCATCCCACGATGCCGCCGAAGCAAGATAAGACTAGTAGTGGCAAGAAAATTGACAACATCTACGCCCACAACTGCTTTGTGTTCTACTCGTGCATAGTAACTACGCATAGACCTAGCTCATGATGCCACTGTTGGTGAACGTAGCAGAAATCAAAAAAATTCTACGCATCACCAAGATCAATCTATGGAGTTATCTAGTAACGAGGGGAAAAGGAGTGCATCTACATACCCTTGTAGATCACGAGCGGAAGCGTTCAAGAGAACGGGGTTGATGGAGTCGTACTCGTCGTGATCCAAATCACCGATGACAGAGCGCCGAACGGACGGCACCTCCGTGTTCAACACACGTACGGTTGGGAAGACGTCTCCTCCTTCTTGGTCCAGCAAGGGGGAAGGAGAGGTTGATGGAGATCCAGCAGCACGACGGCGTGCTGGTGGATGCAGCGGGGATCTCGGCAGGGCTTCGCCCAGCTCTACGGAGAGGAGGAGGTGTTGGAGAGGGAGAGGGAGGCGCCAGGCTAGGGTGTCACTGCCTCCCTCCCCCACTATATATAGGGCCCCTGGGGGGGCGCCGGCCCTAGGAGATGGGATCTCCAAGGGGGGGCGGCGGCCAAGGGGGTGCTTGCCCCCCAAGCCAAGGGGGGCGCCCCCCACCCCTAGGGTTTCCTGCCCTAGGCGCAGGGAAGGCCAAAGGGGGGCGCACCAATCCACCAGGGGCTGGTTCCCCTCCCCACTTCAGCCCATGGGGCCCTCAGGGATAGGAGGCCCCACCCGGTGGACCCCCGGGACCCTTCCGGTGGTCCCGATACAATACCGATTACCCTCGAAACCTTCCCATTGGCCGAAACTTGACTTCCTATATATAAATATTTACCTCCAGACCATTCCGGAACTCCTCATGACGTCCGGGATATCATCCGGGACTCCGAACAACTTTCGGGTTACTGTATATTAATATCTCTACAACCCTAGCGTCACCGAACCTTAAGTGTGTAGACCCTACGGGTTCGGGAGACATGCAGACATGACCGTGACGACTCTCCGGTCAATAACCAACAGCGGGATCTGGATACCCATGTTGGCTCCCACATACTCCTCGATGATCTCATCGGATGAACCACGATGTCGAGGATTCAATCAATCCCGTATACAATTCCCTTTGTCAATCGGTACGTTACTTGCCCGAGACTCGATCGTCGGTATACCAATACCTCGTTCAATCTCGTTACCGGCAAGTCACTTTACTCGTACCGTAATGCATGATCCCGTGATCAACCACTTGATCACATTGAGCTCATTATGATGATGCATTACCGAGTGGGCCCAGAGATACCTCTCCGTCATACGGAGTGACAAATCCCAGCCTCGATTCGTACAACCCAATGACACTTTCGGAGATTCCCGTAGTGCACCTTTATAGCCACCCAGCTTACGCCAGACGCTTACACACCCAAAGCACTCCTACGGTATCCGGAGTTGCACAATCTCATGGTCTAAGGAAATGATACTTGACATTTGGAAAACTCTAGCAAACGAACTACACGATCTTTGTGCTATGCTTAGGATTGTCTTGTCCATCACATCATTCTCCTAATGATGTGATCCCGTTATCAATGACATCCAATGTCCATAGTCAGAAACCATGACTATCTGTTGATCAACGAGCTAGTCAACTAGAGGCTTACTAGGGACATGTTGTGGTCTATGTATTCACACATGTATTACGATTTCCGGATAACACAATTATAGCATGAATAATAGACAATTATCATGAACAAAGAAATATAATAATAACCATTTTATTATTGCCTCTAGGGCATATTTCCAACACGCCCTAGGGGGCGCCCTCCACCCTCGTGACCGCCTCGTGGATTTCTTGACGGAGGGTCCAAGTCTCCTGGGTCTTATCTGATGAGAAAATCACGTTTCCGAAGATTTCATTCCGTTTGGACTCCGTTTGATATTCTGTTTCTTTGAAATACTGAAAAAGGCAAAAAACATCAATTCTGGGCTGGGCCTCCAGTTAATAGGTTAGTCCCAAAAGTAATATAAAAGTGGAAAATAAAGCCTATTATAGTCCAAAACAATAGATAAAGTAGCATGGATCAATCAAAAATTATAGATACGTTGGAGACGATCGCATCCCCAAGCTTAATTCTTGCTCGTCCTCGAGTAGGTAAATGATAAAAGAGAATTTTTGATGCGGAGTGATACTTTGGCATAATTTCAATGTAAATCTTCTTAATCATGGTATGAATATTCAGATCCGAAACATTCAACACAAAAGTTCATATTGACATAAAAATAATAATACTTCAAGCATACTAATCATAGTAATCATGTCTTCTCAAAATAGCATGGCAAAAGAAATTTCATCCCTACAAAATCATATAGTTAGGCTATGCTTCATTTTTGTCACACAAAGATTTTCCCAACTTCTATACCCCCGATGACAAATCAAGCAATTGTTTCATACTTAAATAATCTCAAACTTTTTCAACCTTCACGCAATACATGAGCGTGAGCCATGGATATAGCACTATGGGTGGAATAGAATATGATGATGGGGATTGTGTGGAGAAGACAAAAAAGGAGAAAGTCTCATATTGATGAGGATAATCAACGGGCTATGGAGATGCCCATCAATTGATGCCAACATGAGGAGTTGGGATTGCCATGCAACGGATGCACTAGAGCTATGAATGCTCAACAAAAGAAAACTAGTGGGTGTGCATCCAACTTGCTTGCTCATGAAGACCTAGGGCATTTTGAGGAAGCCCATCGTAGGAATATACAAGCCAAGTTCTATAATGAAAAATTCCCACTAGTATAAAAAGTCAACTTATGAGACTCACTATATGAAAAACATGGTGCTACTTTGAAGCACAATATATGAGACTCACTATATGAAGAACAAGGTGCTACTTTGAAGCACATGTGTGGAAAAAGAGATAGTAGCATTGCCCTTTTTATATTTTTTTGGGCCTTTCTTTTTTTATTTTTGGCATTTATTTTTTTTATTTGGGCAATGCTCTAATAATGATGATCATCACACTTCTATTGATTATAACATAAGGATTACAACTCGAAACTAGAACAAGGTATGACTCTATATGAATGCCTCCGGCGGCGTACCGAGATGGTGCAATGAATCAAGAGTGACATGTATGAAAAATAATGCATGGTGGCTTTGCCACAAATACGATGTCAACTACATGATCATGCAATGGCAATATGACAAAAGTAAAGTATGTCATGATGATGATGAACGGAACGGTGGAAAGATGCATGGCAATATATCTTGGAATGGCTATGGAAATGCCATAATAGGTAGGTATGGTGGCTGTTTTGAGGAAGATATAAGGAGGTTTATGTGTGAAAGAGCGTATCATATCACGGGGTTTGGATGCACTGGCGAAGTTTGCACCAACTCTCAAGGTGAGAAAGGGCAATGCACGGCATCAAGAGGCTAGCAAAGGCGGAAAGGTAAAAGTGCGTATAATCCATGGACTCAACATTAGTCAAAAGAACTCATATACTTATTGCAAAAATTTAGAAGTCATCAAAAATCAAGTACTATGAGCATGCTCCTAGGGGGATAGATTGGCAGGAAAAGACCAGCGCTCGTCCCCGACCGCCACACATAAGGATGCACAAGCCAGGTACACTTCATGTTTCAAATTTGTTACACAACTTTAACCATACGTGCATGCTACGGGATTTGCTAACCTCAACACAAGCATTTCTCAAATTCACAACTACTCAACTAGCACGACTTTGATATTATCACCTCCATATCTCAAAACAATTATCAAGCATCAAACTTATCTTAGTATTCAACGCATTCAAAAGAAAGTTTCACATATCTTGAATACCAAGTATATTAACATTAAGCAAATTACCATGCTATTAACGACTCTCAAAATAATCTAAGTGAAGCATGAGAGATCAAGTTTCTTTAAAACAAATCCACCACCGTGCTCTAAAAGATCTAAGTGAAGCACTAGAGCAAAAATTATCACGCTCAAAAGATATAAGTGAAGCACTATGAGCAAACTATCAAGCTCAAAAGATATAAGTGAAGCACATAGAGTATTCTATCAAATTTCAATTCATGTATGGCTCTCTCAAAAGGTGTGTACAGCAAGGATGATTGTGGTAAACTAACAAGCAAAGACGCAAATAATACAAGACGCTCCAAGCAAAACACTTATCATGTGGTGAATAAAAATATAGCTCCAAGTAAATTACCGATGGAAGTGGATGAAAGAGGGGATGCCTTCCGGGGCATCCCCAAGCTTTGAATTTTTGGTGCCCTTGGATTATCTTGGGGGTACCATGGACATCCCCAAGCTTAGGCTCTTGCCACTCCTTGTTCCATAATCCATCAAAAGAATTCACCCAAAACTTGAAAACTTCACAACACAAAACTCAATAGAAATCTCGTGAGCTCCGTTAGAGAAAGAAAACAAAAGACTACTTTAAGGTACTGTAATGAACTCATTCTTTATTTATATTGGTGTTAAACCCACTGTATTACAACTTCTCTATGGATTATAAACTATTTTACTAGCCATAGATGCATCAAAATAAGCAAACAACACACGCAAAACAGAATCTGTCAAAAACAGAACAGTCTGTAGTAATCTGTAACTAACGCAAACTTCTGGAACTCAACAAATTCTACCAAAATTAGAAGACCTGGAAAATTTGTTTATTGATCAGAAGCAATTGGAATCAATATTTTATCACGTTCTGGTGATTTTTAACAATTCGGGCACTGAGCGCAAAGTTCTGGAAATTACAGCAAGATCAAATAACTATCATCCAAGAAGATCCAATAGGTTTAACTTGGCACAAACACTAATTAAAAGATAAATCCACATCTAAACAGAGTCTAGATGGATTATTTATTCCTAAACAGAAACAAAAACAAAAAACTAAAAATAAAATTGGGTTGCCTCCCAACAAGCGCTATCGTTTAACGCCCCTAGCTAGGCATAAAAGCAAGGATAGATCTAGGTATTGCCATATTTGATTGGCAATTCTTCAATGAGGCATCCATCTTTCTTAGAAATTTCTTTCTTTCTAGTAATTATCAAATTTTTAGGCCAAAGATCGAAAGATTCATTCATAGCAAATGGTTCCTTAATGATAGTAAAAAGATCGGGATGAATACTTATAGATTTAAGATCCGCAGTTTCCTTACTAGATGATTCACCCTTACTTTTATGAACATACATAAGCTTGGCAATTTTAGTGGGAGGACTAGGAGTATTCTTTACGGAAGAAAAAGCGGTTCCCAAGTTGGTAATGATACCCTCAAGTTTATCGATTCGAGTGGAATCTAGATTTATCTTCTCATTAACCATAGGTTCCTTCTCCTTAATATTTTTCAAAGTCATTCCTACCTTAGATCCATATTGAGAAATTTGATTATGGATCTTTTTATCTAGATTTTCAATGGGTTCAATGGTAGGAACTTTGTTTTCAATAATTTCGAGCCTTTGCATAACATGCTCTAAAGTTAACATAGTTCCATTAACCAAAAGAGGTGGTGAGCCAAAGAAAATCTATTAAAGCATTATAAGAGTCAAAAGTATGGCTACCCAGGAGATTCCTTCCGGTAATGGTATCAAGGATATATCTATACAAAGCATTAGCACCTACATAAAAGTTACGAAGAAGAACTAAAGTAGATTGCTTCCTGGTAGATATATTTTGAGCATTGCAAATTCTATACCAAGCATCCTTTAGATTTTCTCCCTCCCTTTGCTTAAAATTTAGAACTTCATTCTCGGGAGATAACGGAGAAAATAAGAGACTAGTCATACCGACAAGCAAGCAAACTAACACACGAGCAAACAAACGGACGAGGAAAAGGCAACGGAAAGAGAGGAGGAGATTGGGAAAGAGAGGGCGAATAAAACGGCAAGGGTGAAGTGGGGGAGAGGAAAACGAGAGGCAAATGGCAAATAATGTAATGCAAGAGATAGGGATTGTGATGGGTACTTGGTATGTTTACTTTTGCGTAGACTCCCCGGCAATGGCGCCAGAAATCTTTCTTGTTACGTCTTGAGCTTGCGTTGGTTTTCCCCGAAGAGGAGAGGATGATGCAGCATAGTAGCGTAAGTATTTCCCTCAGTTTTTGAGAAACAAGGTATCAATCCAGTAGGAGGCCACACGCAAGTCCCTCGTACCTGCACAAAACGATAGCTACTCGCAACCAACGCGATTAGGGGTTGTCAATCCCTTCACGGTCACTTACGAGAGTGAGATCTGATAGAGATAATATTTTTGGTATTTTTGGTATAAAGATGCAAAGTGAAAAGTAAAAGGCAAAGTAAAACAAAGCAAGTATAAAAGTGATAGAGATTGATATGATGAGAATAGACCCGGGGGCCATAGGTTTCACTAGTGGCTTCTCTCAAGAGCATAGATATTCTACGGTGGGTGAACAAATTACTGTTGAGCAATTGACAGAATTGAGCATAGATATGAGGTTATCTAGGTATGATCATGTATATAGGCATCACGTCCGTGATAAGTAGACCGAAATGATTCTGCATCTACTACTATTACTCCACTCATCGACCGCTATCCAGCATGCATCTAGAGTATTAAGTTAAAAACAGAGTAACGCCTTAAGCAAGATGACATGATGTAGAGGAATAAATTCATGCAATATGATAAATACCCCATCTTGTTATCCTCGATGGCAACAATACAATACGTGCCTTGCAACCCTTTCTGTCACTGGGTAAGGACACCGCAAGATTGAACCCAAAGCCATGCACTTCTCCCATTGCAAGAACTACCAATCTAGTTGGCCAAACCAAACAGATAATTCAAAGAGACATGCAAAGATAACGCAATCATACATAAAATAATTCAGAGAAGATTCAAATATTATTCATAGATAAGCTGGATCATAAACCCACAATTCATCGATCTCAATAAACACACCGCAAAAAGAAGATTACATCGAATAGATCTCAACGAGAGAGGGGGAGAACATTGTATTGAGATCCAAAAAGAGAGAAGAAGCCATCTAGCTACTAGCTATGGACCCGAAGGTCTGAAGTAAACTACTCACACTTCATCGGAGAGGCTATGGTGTTGATGTAGAAGCCCTCCGTGGTGGATGCCCCCTCCTGCGGAGCTCCGGAACAGGCCCCAAGATGGGATCTCGTGGATACAGGAAGGTACGGCGGTGGAATTAGGTTTTTGGCTCCTGTTCTGATCGTTTGGGGGTACGTAGGTATATATAGGAGGAAGGAGTACATCGGTGGAGTTTCGAGGGGCCCACGAGGCGGGCGCGCCTAGGGGCCCCCACCTCGTGACCGCCTCGTGGCTTTCTTGACGGAGGGTCCAAGTCTCCTGGGTCTTATCTGATGAGAAAATCACGTTTCTAAAGATTTCATTCCGTTTGGACTCCATTTCATATTATGTTTCTTCGAAATACTAAAACAGGCAAAAAACAGCAATTCTGGGCTGGGCCTCCGGTTAATAGGTTAGTCCCAAAAGTAATATAAAAGTGGAAAATAAAGCCCATTATAGTCCAAAACAATAGATAAAGTAGCATGGAGCAATCAAAAATTATAGATACGTTGGAGACGTATCACCTCCCTCCTTTCTTGACCGAGGGTCCAAGTCTCCTGGATCATATCTGATGAGAAAATAACGTTCCCGAAGGTTTCATTCCGTTTGGACTCCGTTTGATATTCCGCTTTCTTGAAACACCAAATAGGCACAAAAAACAGCAAATCTGAGCTGGGCCTCCGGTTAATAGGTTAGTCCCAAAAGTAATATAAAAGTGGAAAATAAAGCCCAATATGGTCCAAAACAATAGATAATGTAGCATGGAGCAATCAAAAATTATAGATATGTTGGAGACGTATCACGCTCCAGGCGAGCTCGGGAGCGGCAGCTGCGGCAATGGATTTGACGGGGGCAAGAAGAAAACAAAGGAGGGGTTCACTGTGGTCCAGAAGAGCAGGCCAGCGAGGTCGGACGTGGTGAGGAGTAGCTGAATTGGGTGGGGGCGGGCGTTGGCCGCGGAGGAAGAAGAAGGCGTAGGCGTTGCTGGAATTTTGTCTATTTTGGGCCTAGCCCAATAGCAGTTTCAGAAATTCTTAATAAATCCTAGAGGCCCACGTAGCCCATTCGTGCACGGCAAGAGGTGGAACTAAAGTTTAGTCCCACATTGCTAGTTTAGAGGGAGTTGGACCTCTTTATAAGGGAGGTTCTTTCCCCACTTGTATGAGCATGAGAACAAGAGGGACATCCACGTGCACTCCTCCTCCGCCCCCCGCCTCGTCACGACACGACGCGCCACGGGTTGCGGGTATGAGCCGAGCCGATGTCTAAATTTTTGCCACGCACTACGGGTATACGAAAGGTCACACGGAAGCTTAAAAGATGTTTGCGAAAGTGGAGTTCGAATGTGAACGGTGCAGCCCTTCAGCTGCTGGCTGTTTGCTTCATCTCCATCTCTTTGTTTCGCCTCCCGTCGCTGCCCTCTCGCCTCCTTCTCTTGCGCCTATAAAAGGGAGGTCGCTCCTCCCAGAGAGACGCACCAGAACTAATCCTTCCCTCGCCATGGGTTCCATCTCTGAGCTGCTGCTGTCTTCCTCATCCCGGCTTGCGGCGTGCACCGCACGTCGGGACAGTAGGCCTCCGAAACCGCACCTTCTGAGTCCTGTACGGGAGAAGGGTGGTAAGTTTTTTGGTGAGCACCCAGCGGGCCTACTCGCTGCTTCATCACGGACGATCCGGTCACCGATGACTACTTCCCCGATGACGACTTCTTCCCCGACGTCCGCGACCTCCTCGACGACATGGCAGGCGAGGACACCGACCCCAAGTCCACTGCTTCTGCTGCTGCTGTCCCGTACATGTTCTTCTCCTTTCTATTAGAGGTCATGCTACAGTTTCTTGTTCTAGTATTTGCTCTAGATATATTAGACTCTATTTCATATATGCAACTTGCTATATTGTCTGCTCTAGATATGTTTTGTTACAGTTCATATATGAAGATGTTGTTTACCTTCTCTTTGTCAAATCGCATGGCTTCTTTTATCACTACTATTCTGGTCATGCTTTATCTAGTATTTCTGTTAATAAAATCATTCGGTATATTGCTCATATTTCCAACAATCCAACAACCTTATTATAGGCAATTTACCCCGAGTGGTTTTGCTGCTTCCATGAAACCTCCTATGTTTGAGGGTATCCACTATAAGAGGTGGCGCGTGAGAGCAGTCTTATGGTTTCAAACCATGAGTTTCTATGATGCCACTCTTGGCAAACCTGAAGGAGAGCTTGATGCTCAACAGGCACAAGCTTTTCAGAAAATGGATACTCTGTTTAAGGATGCTCTCTTGAGTGTTCTTGGTGAGAATATAGTTGATGCTTATGCGTCAATTGATAATGGAAAAGATATGTGGGATGCACTCGAGGCCAAGTTTGGGGTCTCGGATGCTGGCACTGAGCTGTACATCATGGAGCTATTCTATGATTACAGGATGACTGAAGAGCGCTCCGTGGTTGAGCAAGCTCATGAGATACAGTCATTTGCTAGAGAACTTGAGAGCTTCAATTGTATGCTACCGGACAAGTTTGTTGCCGGAGGTATTATCACTAAGCTTCCTCCTTCATGGAGGAACTTTGCTACCTTACTGAAGCATAAGAGACAGGAGTTTTCCGTCCCAGATCTCATTGGTACTCTTGATGTGGAAGAAAAGGCGAGAGCAAAGGACACACGTGCTCGAGGTATTGAGGGAGGATCTAATGCCAATCTGTATGTAAGAAGAACTTCCACCCCACAAGTTCAAGAACAAGGGCAAGTTTAATGGTAAATCAAAGTTTGACGGGAAGAACAAGGCTGTGCAACACACGAACTTCAAGAAGAAGAATGACAAGAAGAAAGGTGCTTGTCATGTGTGTGGGATCCTGATCATTGGGCTCCTAGTTGCCCTAATCGCTATGACAAGCGCTATCTCGGAAAGGCGGCAAGACCGCTAATGTTATCATTGGAGACACTGACATGAAGGATGCTGGGTATGGTATATTTCCCAGGATTCTTTCAGTATGTCATTCTCCTGATTGGTTGATTGACACGGGTGCTAATGTGCATGTATGCGGTGATATTTCCATGTTTTCGCCTTATCGATCATAGGGACTTCAACCGTGCTGATGGGCAACGGTTCAAGTGCTTCTGTTCATGGTGTTGGCACGGTCAATCTGAAATTCACTTCGGGGAAGATCGTGCGGCTAAAGAACATGCATTATGTCCCCTCCGTCAATAAAAATCTTGTTAGTGGATCTCTTATGTGTAGAGATGGCTACAAACTTGTCTTTGAGTCGAATAAATTTGTAATATACAAGTATGGAACCTTTGTTGGTAAAGGTTATGAGTCAGGAGGCCTGTTTCTTTTATCCTTATCATACGTTTGCAATAAAGTTATTAATCATATTTGCAAAATAGTGAATCAAGTGTGTGGCATTCATGTCTTTTTTCATGTTAACTTTGGTTGCATGTCGCGACTAGCGAAGTTGAACTTAATCCCTAGTTTCACCACTGTCAAGGGATCTAAGTGTCAAGTGTGTGTGCAAACTAAGCAACCTCGTAAGTCTCACACGACTGCGGAAACGAGAAATCTTGCACCACTAGAGCTCATACATTCAGATCTATGTGAAATGAATGGTGTTTTGACAAAAGGTGGAAAGAAATATTTCATGACGTTAATTGATGACTCCACTAGATACTGCGGTGTGTATCTTCTGAAATCTAAGGATGAGGCTTTGAATTTTTTCAAGATCTATAAAGCTGAAGTGGAAAACCAACTTGATCGAAAAATCAAGAGGCTTAGGTCCGACCGTGGTGGAGAGTATTTTTCCAATGAATTTGATGCTTTTTGTGCGGAACATGGTATAATCCATGAGAGGACCCCTCCCTATTCACCTCAGTCAAATGGGGTGGCTGAAAGAAAGAACCGTACTCTAACTGATTTGGTTAACGCTATGTTAGACACATCGGGTCTCTCCAAGGCATGGTGGGGGGAGGCGATATTGACGGCATGTCATGTCCTAAACCGAGTTCCCACAAAGAACAAAGAGATAACTCCATTCGAGGAATGGGAGAAGAAAAGGTTAAAACTCTCTTATCTACGAACATGGGGTTGTTTGGCGAAAGTCAATGTTCCAATTCCAAAGAAGCGGAAGCTTGGACCAAAGACTGTGGATTGTGTTTTCCTGGGATATGCTTTTCATAGCATTGGCTATAGATTATTGGTTGTAAAATTTGAGGTACCTGACATGCATGTCGGTACGATCATGGGGTCGAATGATGCGACTTTCTTTGAAGATATATTTCCCATGAAGGATATGGCTACCTCATCTAATCAGGAGATGTCTAGTTCATCGAATCAGGAACCAGTTACAATAACCGAACCTGCCATTTCGATGGAACACTTTGAAAGTCCTGTGGAGGAGAACAATGAAGTTCCTACTAGGAGCAAGAGACAGAAGACTGCAAAGTCCTTTGGTGATGATTTTCTTGTGTGTCTCATAGATGACACTCCCAGTTCTATTTCAGAGGCCTATGCATCTGAAGATGCTGACTACTGGAAGGAAGCGGTTCATAGCGAGATGGATTCCATCTTGGCGAATGAAACTTGGGAGATAACTGATCGTCCTTATGGGTGCAAACCTATAGGATGTAAATGGGTATTCAAGAAGAAGCTTAGGCCTTATGGTACTATTGAAAAGTACAAGGCTCGGCTCGTGGCTAAGGGTTATACCCAAAAAGGAAGGTGAAGACTTCTTTGATACTTACTCACTTGTGGCTCGACTGACCACTATTCGAGTTCTACTTTCACTAGCTGCCTCGCATGGTCTTCTCGTTCATCAAATGGATGTTAAGACTGCTTTCCTAAATGGAGAGTTGGGCGAGGAAATTTATATGGAACAACCAGATGGGTTTGTACTAGATGGTCGAAGGAAAAGTGTGCAAGTTGTCAAGTCTTTGTATGGACTCAAGCAAGCACCCAAACAAAGGCATGAGAATTTTGAAAGAACTTTAACAGCTGCAGGCTTTGTTGTAAACGGTTTGAAATGTGTGTACTATCGCCATGGTGGGGGCGAGGGAGTTATCCTTTGCTTGTATGTTGACGACATACTGATTTTCGGAACAAATCTGAATGTTATTAAGGAGGTCAAGGATTTTCTATCTCGCTATTTTGAGATAAAAGATTTAGGAGTGGCAGATGTCGTTCTGAACATCAAGTTGTTGAGAGACGATGATGGTGGGATCACATTGCTTCAATCTCACTATGTGGAAAAGATCTTGAGTCGCTTTGGCTACAAAGGATCGCAAGCCCTCTCCAACACCATATGATGCTAGTGTGTTGCTTCGAAAGAATCGAAGAATTGCTAGAGACCAATTGAAGTATTCTCAGATTATTGGCTCGCTTATGTACTTAGCCAGTGCTACAAGACCTGACATCTCATTTGTTGTTCGCAAACTGAGTCGGTTTGTCTCAAAACCAGGAGATATGCATTGGAAAGCTCTAGAAAGAGTTTTGCATTATTTGAAAGGCACTGCGAATTATGGAATTCACTACACTAGGCACCCAAAGGTGCTTGAAGGGTATAGTGACTCAAACTGGATCTCAGATGCTGATGAGATAAAGGCCATGAGCGGATATGTATTCACTCATGGAGGTGGCGCTGTTTCTTGGAAGTCTTGCAAGTAGACCATCATAACGAGGTCAACAATGGAAGCAGAACTCACAGCACTAGATACAGCTACGGTTGAAGCAGATTGGCTTCGTCGGCTCTTGAATGACTTGTCGGTTGTTAAGAAACCTGTACCGGGTATCCTTATGAACTGCGACAATCAAACTGTGATCACGAACATGAGCAGCTCAAAGGATATCATGAAGTCATCAAGACACGTTCAGAAAAGGTTAAAGTCTGTCAGGAAAATGGAAAACTCCAGAGTTATTGCATTGGATTATATCCAAACGTCTAAAAATCTGGCAGATCCTTTTACTAAGGGTCTATCACGTAATGTGATAGATAATGCATCAAGGGAGATGGGTATGAGACCCACAATATGAGTTGTTCACAGTGGTAACCTATTCTTTGTGATCGGAGATCCCGTGAATTAGATGTGGAAGACAAGTTGTCGGTCAACTGAGAGGAGAGTATCCTTACTATTCACAATACCACTCCATTTGATGCAATACTCTCCTAATCTGCATGGCAGGTTGATGTATATCTTAATGTGTTCTAAGTGGCTCATTTAAGCAGAGATGTTATCCTGCAGAACATCTTTTGAAGAACACACCTATATGAGTCTGATTGTCAAACGTCACAATCTGTGAGAGTAGGGTTCTCTCTAGTAAACTCATGAAAGGTTACGGAGTATGACGCATAAGCTCCACCCGAGGGGAAGACCCATGGTAGCCACGTATCGGTCAAGGCTTTATGTGAAGCTAGATTCGCAGAAAACTTGCAGTTCAAGGCCCAGTCCACTGTTCAAGTTGCTTACTAGTGTAGCATAGAGTTCTAGGTGGAAGTTCAACTTAACAGTCTCCACTGCAGTACCGGTATATAAAACAGTGTTTTGGAACCAAAGGCAATTTTTGTGTGCCTCTGGTATCTGGTGGGGGATTGCTGGAATTTTGCCTATTTTGGGCCTAGCCCAATAGCATTTTCAGAAATTCTTAACAAATTCTAGAGGCCCACGCAGCCCATTCGTGCAAGGCAAGAGGTGGAACTAAAGTTTAGTCCCACATTGCTAGTTTAGAGGGAGTTGGACCTCTTTATAAGGGAGGTTCTTTCCCCACTTGTATGAGCATGAGAACAAGAGGGACATCCACGCGTGCTCCTCCTCCGCTGCCCGTCTCGCCACGCCACGCCTCGTCGCGCTGCGGATTGCGGGTATGAGCCGAACCAATGTATAAATTTTGCCACGCACTACGGGTATACGAAAGGTCACACGGAAGCTAAAAAGATGTTTGCGAAAGTGGAGTTCGAATGCGAACGGTGCAGCCCTTCGGCTGCTGGCTGTTCACTTCATCTCCGTCTCTTCGTTTCGCCTCCCGTCCCTGCCCTCTCGCCTCCTTCTCTTGCGCCTATAAAAGGGAGGTCGCTCCTCCCAGAGAGACGCAACAGAACTACTCCTTCCCTCGCCATCTGTTCCATCTCTGAGCTGCTGATGTCTTCCTCATCCCGGATTGCGGCGTGCACCGCAAGTCGGGACAGTAGGCCTCCGAAACCGCACCTTCTGAGTCCTGTACGGGAGAAGGGTGATAAGGTTTTTGGGGAGCGCTCAGCGCGACTACTGGCTGCTTCATCATGGACGATCCGGTCGCCGACAGCGACTTCTTCCCCGACGTCCACGACCTCCTCGACGACATGGCAGGCGAGGACACCGGCCCCAAGTCCAGCGCTTCTGCTGCTGTTGTCCCGTACGTGTTCTTCTCCTTTCTATTAGAGGTCATGCTACATGCTGCTGCTGTCCCGTACGTGTTCTTCTCCTTTCTATTAGAGGTCATGCTACAGTTTCTTGTTCTAGTATTTGCCCTAGATATGTTAGACTCTATTTCATATATGCAACTTGCTATACTGTCTGCTCTAGATATGTTTTGTTACAGTTCATATATGAGGATGTTGTTTACCTTCTCTTTGTCAAATCGCATGGCTTGTTTTATCACTACTATTCTGGTCATGCTTTATCTAGTATTTATGTTAATAAAATCATTCGGTAAATTGCTCATATTTCCAACAGGCGTCGCTGAGGCGGCTCCCCAGCTTTAATTCCGGGGCGATGGAGACGAAGACGTCCATGCCGGAGCTGTTGGACACATTGATGGGGTTGGGGAGCGACGACGGCCGCGGGATCGACGACGGCATGCGCGGTTGGTCTCTGGTGGTGGCGGACAGAGGGGAAGAAACACAAAGGGAGGGGAGAGAAGAGCAGCTAGGGTTTGTCGAGGATTCCTGGGGGCCTTCTTTTCCTCTCCTCGATCCCCTGTAGCAGCACGCGACCAGCATCCGCACCATGGCGGCCGAGATGCATGACACGCACAGTAGAGAGAGCATTATGTGACGAAGACTTGAGAGTCAAAGGATGGGGATGCATGAGCATGGCATGCTAAGTCTACCTAGGGCTTTCCATAGTCCATATTGGATTTCTCGAATATATGAAGACCTAACAATGGAGAAAAGCAATAAATGCGCGCAGGAAACTACTTGGAGGCAACATGGTCCACAGCCCATGAATTGGAGACAGGTGGATCTTTGTTCTCCATAATGGAGGAGATGGGGCTTTTGTTGGAAATATGCCCTAGAGGCAATAATAAATTAGTTATTATTACATTTCCTTGTTCATGATAATCGTTTATTATCCATGCTATAATTGTATTGATAGGAAACTCAGATACATGTGTGGGTACATAGACAACACCATGTCCCTAGTAAGCCTCTAGTTGACTAGCTCGTTGATCAATAGATGGTTACAGCTTTCTGACCATGGACATTGGATGTCGTTGATAACGGATCACATCATTAGCGAATGATGTGATGGACAAGACCCAATCCTAAGCCTAGCACAAAGATCGTGTAGTTCGTATGCTAAAGCTTTTCTAATGTCAAGTATCTTTTCCTTAGACCATGAGATTGTGCAACTCCGGGTACCGTAGGAATGCTTTGGGTGTACCAAACGCCACAACGAATCGGGTGGCTATAAAGGTGCACTACGGTATCTCCGAAAGTGTCTGTTGGGTTGGCACGAATCGAGATCGATTTGTCACTCCGTGTGACGGAGAGGTATCTCTGGGCCCACTCGGTAGGACATCATCATAATGTGCACAATGTGACCAAGGGGTTGATCACGGATGATGTGTTACGGAACGAGTAAAGAGACTTGCCAGTAACGAGATTGAACAAGGTATCGGATACCGACGATCGAATCTCGGGCAAGTACAATACCGCTAGACAAACGGAATTGTATACGGGATTGATTGAGTCCTTGACATCGTGGTTCATCCGATGAGATCATCGTGGAACATGTGGGAGCCAACATGGGTATCCAGATCCCGCTGTTGGTTATTGACCGGAGAACGTCTCGGTCATGTCTGCATGGTTCCCGAACCCGTAGGGTCTACACACTTAAGGTTCGAGGACGCTAGGGTTATAAAGGAAGTTTTGTATGTGGTTACCGAATGTTGTTCGGAGTCCCGGATGAGATCCCGGACGTCACGAGGAGTTACGGAATGGTCCGGAGGTAAAGATTTATATATGGAAAGTTGTTGTACGGGTTCCGGGAAAAGTTCGGGTTTTTCCGGTATTGTACCGGGAAGCTTCCAGAAGGTTCCGGAGGATTCCGGAGGGGTCCGGAGGTCCGGAAAATGTTCCACCACGTCCAATACAGCAGCATTGGCTATAAGGGGGCGCCCTAGCCTTAATGGGCCAGGGGCACCAGCCCCCCCAAGGCCCATGCGCATGGGAGAGGGGAAACCCTAAGGGGGAGGGCCTCCACTTGGCTTGGGAGGCACTCCTCCCCTTGGCCGCCCCTAGATGGGATCTAGGGCTGGCCGCCCCCTAGGGGTGGAACCCTAGGTGGGGCGCAGCCCCTCTCCCCTATATATAGTGGAGGCAAAGGGCAGCCCAACACACGAAGTTCTTCTCAAGTTGGCGCAGCCCTACCTCTGTTTCTCCTCATATCTCTCGGTGCTTGGCTAAGCCCTGCTGGATCACCATGCTCCTCCACCACCACCACGCCGTTGTGCTGCTGCTGGATGGAGTCTTCCTCAACCTCTCCCTCTCTCCTTGCTGGATCAAGGCATGGGAGACGTCACCGGGCTGCACGTGTGTTGAACGCGGAGGTGCCGTCCGTTCGGCACTAGGATCTCCGGTGATATGGATCACGACGAGTACGACTCCTTCAACCCCGTTCTCTTGAAGCTTCCGCTTAGCGATCTACAAGGGTATGTAGATGCACTCTCCTTCCCTTCGTTGATGGTTTCTCCTTAGATAGATCTTGGTGACACGTAGGAAAATTTTGAATTTCTGCTACGTTCCCCAACAGCTTTGCTGTTTTATGCTATTTTACCTTCGAGAGAGGGGTAGGTCCTAGTTTAACTTGTCATGTGTGCTTGAATGATGATCATAACAAGTTATTATTATATGACTACGGACGATGATGAAGAATTATTACTGTATGACTAAGGATGATGATGAAGAATTATTATTGTATGACTAAGGATGATGAGCTGTTAATTCAAGGTTGTGGAAGAAACACGGATTAGATTTAAGTTGGTGGGTCCAAGTGAGCTAGTTGAATTAGTAGGTTAAGTTGGTGGATCCAAGTGAGCTAGTTGAATTAGTAGGACTCACTTGGATCCACCAACTTAAATCTAATATGTGTTTCTTCCAGAACCTCTTCATTGCTACTATATAAAAATTGCATAATGGTTTATAAATATAACTAAATCAAATACACACTAATAGTAGTAGCGTGGGGCAGATACATGCACTAGCGCCGGTGCAAACCCTCGCTACTGCTAACACCAGTAGCAGTAGTGTTGGATCTGTCCCGCGGTACTGCTAAAACTTAGTTGTAGCGCCCTACTGCTAGCTACTTAACCTGCACTGTAGTTAGGATTTTTGCTAGTAGTGGGGAATCACCTGAACCTAATTGGATGCTTCTTAAATGATTAGAATTTAAAGCCTTGCATCCAAAGCGACAATTCATTAACCGCGAGAATAAAAGATATGGAGATAGAGGACAACCTTGTCATATACCTTGAGATCCCTTAAAGATGCTAACCGGTTGGCCATTAATGTTAACCGAAAAAGTAGCAGATGAGATGGATTCCATGATCAAATTTATGAAATGACCATGCGACCCTTTACATATCAATGCTCTTCTTATAAAGCACCATTCAATGCTATCAAAGGGTTTAGCTAAGTCAATTTTGAGCATAAAAGCTTTTGTTTCCAGGATTTAAGAAGAAAAGAATGGGTTACTTCTTAGGCAATAATAATATTATCAGTAACCCTTCTTCGTTGAATAAAGTTTGTTGTGACTCATGAATACAATCAGGAAGAAGGTCCTTAAGTCTTAGTAATATTTTGATAAACTACATTGCAGAGACTAATGGGTCTGAAATCTTGAGGGATCTTAGCATTATTTTTCTTAGGGATTAAAGTGATGCAAGTTCTATTAAGTTGGGGATGAAGTTTACCTCTTGCATAGAAGTCTTGAACTAGCTTAGTTATGTAATCGCATATCCATCTCCATGCTGATAAATAGAATGCACCATCCAGTCCATCTGGTCCGGGAGCAGCATTCCTTTTCATTCCTTTTAGTACCTGCAGAACTTCTTCTTTATCTGGAAAAGTAGAACTACGCATCATATTATCATTATTACTATGAAAAGCGGCAAAGTGTTTAAGTTGTGATTACTAGTAGAGAAAAGATTAGTGAAGTAGTTTATGAAGCAAGCTGCTATGTCATCTGGACTTTGTAACATGTTATTATTATTATTATCAAAGATAGAACTGATTCTATTTTTCCTTCTTTTTTCAAGAACAACATTATGAAAGTAATTAGTATGCATGCCTCTCTTAGTAGCCCAATGTTTTTAGCGCTCCTGTAATATTCCGTAAGTTTGGTCATAGTCTTGTCATATAAATCCACCAAGCTGGCTCAGACTGCAAATTCTCAAGATCTTTATGAATAATATCAAGCTGCTGCTTCAGAGGCTTCTCACTTTTACTCCACCTCCTGAGTGATCTTGCAAGAATAGAAGTTATAATATGGAAAGGTGTGTTATTAGTATTGGTCCAATTATTTTTTGCTATGTCCTGATAGTCCGCTTCTAAAAGCCACCAATTTTCAAATTTAGAAGGACTCTTGGTCTTAACAATATTTGGTTTAGAAACGGTTAAAATAGGAGCATGATCACTGTAGAAAATAGGCACATTATAAACACTATTGTGAGGAAATTCTTTGCACCATTCAACGTTAGCAAAGCATCTATCAAGGTGTTCACAAACATGAATCAAAGTAAAACACTTGTTACACTGGAATTGGCCTTAAATCCCATATCCTTGACGTCGCCGTCATCGAGCGTATTTGCATGCATCAGTGGTCCAGGGTTAACAATCTGCTAGCGGCAGATGCATCCACATGTTTCTTCCACCTCAAGGCCAAAGATCACCGGCGTAAGAATTTTGTCCACTCCCTCAAGAATGCTGTCGGCGTTGCTATCTCACAGCAGGACGATGGCCAAGTGATTAACGAGTGACGACCACTTCTGCGAGGTCCTTGGCACCCCCTCACCAGCGACCCATTCCTTTGATTGGGTTGCGCTTTGGCTTGCCGGTGCATGATCTTGACGATCCGGAGGAGACCTTCTCCTTGGAGGAGCTCACCGCGGCCGTCAACGCTGCTCCGGCTAACAAGGCGATGGGGCTTGATGTATTAAATTAGTCCCACCTCTCTACCTTACACTCGATCTATTCAATTTATATATGTTTTTAAGTTTTCTAGATATCAGAAGCCGTCTCGTTAATCATAGCATATTATGACGAAGGAAATATAGGCTAATTAACCGCATAAACGGGACGTGATAGAGAAACAAGAAAGGAAAGATAAAGCCTAATTTGTCTCCTATTTAAACGCAGCATGACATAGAAAATGAGGAAGGAAACAGAGACTAATTATATCTTGGTGGGCTGCAATTAGACGCGATGTGAAAGAGAAATTTCGGAGAAGAGAGCAACTAGTGAATACCAACAGCTCTCATGTTGGATTAAAAAAAATCTTCTCATGACTTACAACATTGATCGATTGCCACACTGTTGATTTTGTGTTTAAACTTGTGTATTTAAATTTCCAAACTTTTTTTTGTTGAAACTGGTTATGTCATTCACATAAAGTTGTGTTCGAGGTGAATTGGTGGACGCTGCAAATGTAAGAGTGTGTACATTTCAACATATGCATGAAGTGAAATACAGGAATGTCGGGTGTTGAATTCTAGCTCTGAGTAAGTTTTGGAACTTGAATTCTCACAAAGCCAAAATCGTTCTTCTTCGAATCCAACTCAGTTATAACTTGACAGGCAGCCTTAGCAAGCGACGTACTGATGAAGTGATGAGTGAGGAAGGACAAGTGTCAAACAGAAGGCATGCTGGCCTTGGTTGGCACGTCAGGTCGGCCGCTTTCGTCCTCTTCGCAGAGCGACGGTCGCCGGAGTCCGGCTCATGTGCTCCTGCGTCTCGGCGGTGGTGGGTCGTGGTGCGTGTCGACGTCAGCACCAGTGCTCCTGCGTCTCGGCGGCGGTGGGGGAGCGGGGAACATAGGGTGTTCCACTTCCACGACGTCTGGGTTGACGAGTGCCGCAAGGAGATCCATATCCTCTTCCATGGGCGGTGCCATGGCGCCGGGCAAAAACCAGGCCAGGAACACTAGTAGCAAGGAGCAGAAAGCGCCGATCCCATTCTGCGTCTGCATCCATAGTAAATCCAGCGAGTCCATGCATGTTAAGCACCAGCAGCAGCAAAGGTAGAGCTATGAAAGTATGAAGCCCAAGGAAGGAAGGAAGGAAGGAAGGAAGAAATTTCGCACCGCCATGTATAAGTCCTCATGCTGTGGTACCGGCTTTGTGACCCCCTTATACACCACGTGAAGCAGTGCACGATGGAGAAGGCAGACATCCCCCAGGGCGGAAGCGTGTCTTCATCCTGCAATGCAACAAAGGAACCATCCAGGTTCAGGTTCATTCATGATTCAGTATGCCTTCTTCAGTTGAGTTGGTTGAAAGATGAGTTGAGTTGGTTGTAAGATAAGAGATGGATCACGCTCGATGAGTACCAGGAACCAGTAGGTCAGCAGCGGCGCGGCGGCGGACACCGAACCCGCGATGCTGCAGAGCAACTTGAAGGTGTCTAGATCGACGGACCCGATGGAGAGCAAGAGGGCCACGTAGATCCCAGCGGTCGCCATCGGCCTGATAGCGCGGCGTCGCTCCTCACCGGTGCACAGGCACAGGAAAGTGACGAGGTACACCGCCTGGAAGGCGCTGCCCCAGGCGTTGACAGACAGCGGCTCGACCGTGTCGTCGATGACCTTGAAGCCGTACGCGAGCCAGGCCAAGCTGCCCATGAGCGCGGCGATGTTGGGCTCCGGGCGCCGGCCACCCCCGCCCAGCGCGCGGTGGCGCCACGAGATGCATGTCGCCCAGCTGCAACATGTACTACAAGGCGCGCATGGATGAAAGTCAGAAATGATCCATCGAGAAAATCAATGCTTCCTTGCTTGCTTCATTCGATTAGATGATTGGTCGATCGATCGACAATGCACTCCTTGAACTAGTTCTGATAATACTTACAGTGAAAAGAGGGGGTTGATCCAGGCCGTTCCCCAGCAAAAGACATCCAGGTGGCTAGCGTCTGCCCATCCCTTGGCCATCCTCTCTGCCCATCCCTGCGTCATCTGTGGAAGTAATCAGTAACTTAATATGATTGATGTTAGAGAAGAGCAGCACAAGACAAGAGCTGCGGCTTCACTGATTACTTAGGGACGATTGCATAGTCTGAAAGATGAAGACAGTAAATGAACTCTAAGTGCAGCTTCATTGATCAATTGCCAGCAGAACATGAATCAGTGAAAGTAACCACGGAGATGCAAATGTATATGGATCCAAGGATTAATAACTAACTAACTTCTTGGCGGACGATGGCGGCGTCTCAGACGTCGTTTCCTTCTGGAGGCATTGTCGTTGCAGGTCTCATCAACCTGATCGGGAAGTTCTGGGGGAAACCCTAGATCTGGGTCTACCGGATCGGACGATGACGGTGCTATCGGTACCGTTCTCCCTCCTGGGGGCATCGTTTTGGAGCGAGGGCTGGTTGGAGGGGACAAGAGGTGGAGCGGTGTTTCATCTGCTCCATTGATGACGGCGGATCTCGGCGGCGTGGCGCAGTGGAGACTCGGCGCCTGATGAGCGGAGATGGACTCGCGCAGGAGGGTGACGCTGCCTGGCGTCATGGTGGCATCGGCGGCAGTTGGACTGGCCAAGGTTGATGCAGCAGTACAACTCTGAAGATGGATTCGTGGCAGGTGGCTGCGGCGGCCTCATACCCGGCAGGGGTCCTGGTTGAGAAGCACGCCGGACTGGTGGGTGCCCATACCCGGCAGGCGTCCTGGGTGGGACCTCAAGTCTTTAGATGTTTAGGTTTGGATGCGTGGTCTGTTTGGTATGAGGCCCAGACTTTGTGCGCCCCTACATCAACTGGATAGGGATAGTGACAGTTGTTGCTTAGTTTGATGGCTTTAGACTTATTGTTGTATGACTCTATAAGGTCTTGTGTCAATAATTAATAAAGTTGCCGTATGCATCGTCCAGATGCAGAGGCCGGGGGTCGTCCTCCTTTTCTAAAAAAAAAAAACTAACTAACTTGACACGAACAAAACCTTGATTACGTTTTGAGTTGGGAGCAAGTGCAGCAAGCAAAGCAAATCAGTCCGTTCCGTTCTAATCAGAAAACAAAATGAATCCATTCCGTTGGTTAGTAGAGTATCTTATCTGGGTGCAGCAGCTAGCAGGCAGGCAGGCAGGCAGGCAGGCATCCAATCCATGAGCAAACAAATAACACCGGCTCCTCACAAATTAAACCCCAAAACAAACAAAATTAGTATACTATCTCAGGCCTCAGCAAGATTAGTAGCTACAGCCTACATGCATGGAGATGGTACATTCCATAGGACGTCATCGACCCAAAGGTGACTCAATGAACAAATTAATTTCACCGTTGGTATACTAGCTAGTGTGCCTTAAGATGTTCCCTCGCTTGATGATGGGTGCTCCATCTGCCCTCCCGCAGCAAAGCAAATGAATATAAATTAATAAATCGTCACAACATCCGTGCCAGTAATCCGTTCGCCGAAGGAAGGAACAAGGCTGAGCAACGCAAGGAGTAACAGAGTGCGCCATGAACAAATTAGTTTCACCGGGTGCACACAAACTATTAAACCCCAACAAGCAAAACTAGCGGCATCTCCGACCGCAACGAAATTTAGTACTAGCCACCACTAGCTAGACTAGATAGATAAATAAGCCCACGGATCGATGGAAAACACCCTGGTACATACGACGTGTTCGTGCTCGAGAGATCGATCGAGTTGCGCGGCCGGATTCGGTCGTTCCTACGCGCGCGGAGTAGAAGGTAGCAGGTGGAGTGGTGGACGGAGGTGGATGTGGCTATGCTACCCCTTGCCTGGCCATGGATGGATCCCGAAGCAGGCCGGCGCGACTGACTGCGTGAGGGAGAGAGATGGGGGAGAATGGAGAGGGGGCTTGGCAGCCAGCGAGCGATGTGAGCGAGCGCTGCGAGGAGGGGCGACGCGAGGAGACGTGCCGATGCGGTGCGGTGCGGTGCAGGTGCAACCCCCGGCTGGCTCTCCCCTCCTCTCTCTCTCTCTCCCTCTCCTCTGACACCCGCAGGCGAGCGGTTATAGCTTTTCTACCGACCCAGATTCCCTTCTCCATTTGATCCTACTTCTTATCCTGTTTCTTCCAGTACAATCATCAATCAACAAATGCGCTTCATTGATTGTGAAACAGAAAAACGGCACCGTCACAACTCACAACGGAGCAAATCTGCATCGTACGTGCGTACCGCGCCCTCCAACACCTTCCAGGGAGACGCCATCGCGCTATTACTAAACAGTATAACAGGGCCGCAAAACTTTGGTTACTAGCCGTACGATCGTGGACATCTCTCGGGCTGCTGCTCCACGGAACTATTTACTTCACCTGTGGTTGATTGGGCCTCAATTGTTTCTTGGGCCGGTGGACTGTCTTAAGCAGACAAAGCGTATATGAAACACAAACGTAAGTACTTGTTTCTCAAATTTTGCTAAAAAAAGTTGTTTCTCAAATAAAAAATTAGGTGGCTTCGCGTGAGCGGGGCATTATCTTCTGCCTTTGATCTCAACCTGTCTCGCGTGTTTCTTGGGCCGGTGGACTGGCTTAAGCGGACAAAGCGTTGCAACAGGAGACAAAAAGGTTACAGGCCAGCCAAATAAGTATGACTCAATACCCCAAATTATGAGCGTCTTCTATTTTCACACGATGGCTCATCATGTTTCCACTTATCTTTCTTCCCACCCTCGTTGATGATGTATGCGATGTCCATGTGATCGCAATGCATTCGACGTGGTAAATCCCAAGGCAATGAGCTTGCCACTGCATGGCACACTTGTCATTGTGTCGCGCAAGTGAATGTTTAAAACTTTAAAAACAAATTTCATGGACCACAAACTACTCCCCGCGCCTAGACATAAAAAGACTTTCCAAAAACTACCCAAATGCTAGACATGAAAGACTTTTGAATCGACGAACATTTGTTCTAATCGACAAACTTTTTAAAAAAAAATTGGGCATTTTTTAAATGCATGAACATTTGTTTTGTTCAGACAAACATTTTTTGAAATGCATGAATAGTTTTCGAATTCATGAACATTTGTTTTGTTCAGACAAACTTTTTTTGAAATGCATGCATAGTTTTTGAATTCATGAACAGTTTTTGAGTTAGCAAACCTTTTTTGTATCAATGAACTTTTTCTATAATTGGGGAACAAATTTTGAAAAATTGTGATTTTTTTTATAATTTGCGAACAGTTTTGTAAATTACCAAAAAATAAAACTGCAGAGAATTTATGATTTCTCGCACGTTTTTTAAATTCATAAACATTCTATGATTTCTCGAATATTTTTCTCAAAACTTGCAAACTTTTGTAATTTGAAAATCTCGAATTAATTTAAAGAAGGAAAAACAAAAACAGAAATGAGAAAAAAAAAGAAAAGAAAAAATGAAATGAAAAAAAAATAGAGGCAGCGCGCCCCATATGTGGGAGGGAGGAGGTGCGTGAGAAAAAGGTGGAAAAAAATAGGATGACCCTAGGGATCGAACCCAGGTCTGCAAGGTTGAGCAGATAGGCTTCAACCACTGAGCTGTTAGAGCTTCTATGACATGTGTGGAGTATTAGTTTTATAAAACATTGAGCGTGACGATGACCTTGAAAAAAAATGAATCGTTTTCTTGACTTATGAGTGGCATAACGGTAATTTATAGAAACTTTAAGGGTATTTTTTTACGGACGACCAAAAACCCTATTTGCTTTATTATTAGGTAGATATAGAGATATGAAGCGAACTATTCCTAGCTCGATCGGGGCTGGTTTCCTTGGAGGGAATATGATATATTTTTGGCTTTTCTGCATATTCATTAGCGGCTCTTACTACTATTACTAAACAGTATAAACAGGGCGAGCTGGGAGCCTCCACAAAGCTTTGGCGTTACTAGCCGTACAATCGTGGACATCTCTCGAGCTGCTGCTTCACGGAACTATCTACTTCACCTGTGGTTTCTTGGGCCTCGATTGTTTCTTGGGCCGGTGGACTGGCTTAAGCGGACAAAGCGTATATTACTAAACAGTATAACACGGTGAGCTGGGAGCCTCCACAAAGCTTTGGCGTTACTAGCCGTACGATCATGGATATCTCTCGGGCTGCTGCTTCACGGAACTATCTACTTCACCTGTGGTTGATTGGGCCTTGATTGTTTCTTGGGCTGGTGGACTGGCTTAAGCGGACAAAGCGTATATGAAACACAAACGTAAGTACTTGTTTCTCAATTTTTGCTAAAAAAGAGTTGTTCCTCAAATAAAAAATTAGGTAGCTTTGTGTGAGCGGGGCATTATCTTCTGCCTTTGATCTCAACCTGTCTCGCGTGTGTTCTTTGGCCGGTGGACTGGCTTAAGCTGACAAAGTGTATATGAAACACAACCGTAAGTACTTGTTTCCCAAATTTTGCTAAAAAAGGTTGTTTCTCAAATAAAAATTTAGGTAGCTGCATGTGAGCGGGGCATTATCTTCTGCCTTTGATCTCAACCTGTCTCGCGTGCAAATGGCCACGGACTATATGGAGGAGCTGAAGAATATCAAGGAAGAAAACCAAGTTAGCTATGTTGCATTGTTAGTGAGTTTATTTCAAGGCAAAAAGAATTTGTTATTGTTTTCTTTATAACATGAAAGAAGAACCAACAATGTTGAGGCTCACAATCTTGTGAAAGTCGCGTCTTCTTTGTGGGTGTGCCATCATGTCTGGCTAACGTCTCCGCCATCTATTATTTGTATTCCCCAAAACATTTTGCAATAGACGGTGGTTCTAAAAAAATTACTGTTGCTCGTGTTGGTGTCGCAGCGCCACACAACATCGATGCCCCACTGCCTTCCTCCCTCACGGGCGCGTGGTAACGATGACAAGGTCTACCAATATTGGAATCAAGCGGGGCTAATTCTTTTTATAGGGGAAGCGACACTATTTTTTAAAACAAAGATAAATTTTTTGTCTCATCGATCAATTAAGCAGAAAAGATTGCTCGGTTAATTTATCTTACCAATCATGCTATTGACTATCATGTATGTTCTCTAAACCTATGTTACTTATTCATGTTTTTGTTTTCTAAATATCTTTCATAGACACTATTCATTTAAAAATTAGAGCAATCACTTGCCTAATTATATTTCCGAGACAATCGCAATATTACTTTTCTATCATTGTCTAATATACGGGTTAGTTCATGCAAGTTTAATTTCTATATTTTATATTATTTTTTAAATGCATGATATTTTATCATTCTATTATAAAATCGGTGGGCGCAGCAACGCGCGCTATCATGATCTAGTCAAAGACGTACTACTGTTGTACGTATATGCATGCAGGTCGTTCCTCTGCTTCCCATGCTTTCCAAGGCAACCAGGGGGAGTAAACCAGTGTCGCTCCCGACTTTACTTACGCAACAAGTAGGTGCCATGCCAACTAATGCAGTTTACTCAATTATTAATCAATCTGCTATTAAAAGAAGGGAGCGCCTTGTGGCGTAGTGAGAGGAGGCCACACCATGGGATTTGGTGGGCCCAGACGGCCGCCACCTCACTTGAAAATTTCCTCTTCTGAAAGGAAACGAAATTAAAGAAGACTCCACTTCCGTTTTTAGCAGTGGAAAGGAAATTGGTTTCAACTCAAATATGAAAAGCGAATGTATTAGTGGCCCAAGCCCAAATAAAAACTTTGACAGAGAACGTGGAGGTGCTCCTCATCTGTCACCCCTCAAAAAAAAAAATCTGTCACCTCTCCCACTCGCTCACAACACCACTGGCTTAGGCCAATTCCACCACGCGACCCCAAACGGACGTCCGTTTCGTCCGGATTCTGTCCGTTTAGGTAGGGGGATGGGGTCGTGTCCGGGTAGTTTTCGGAACACGGTGGCCGTGCGCCCACCGCGTGGACGCATCCCGGCCGCATCTTGTCCGTGCGCACATTTCTTTGCAAGTCCTTAAACTTTTTTTATCATTCATTTTTGATAAATGACAATACATCATTATATTTTGACTAGTAAAGCAAGGCCAAAGAAAACAAGAACCACAAGAATACATTTGAGAAGATACCCAACTTTCATAACTGCTCCCTTGAGTTGGGTTAGCGCCTTCTCGATGCACTCATTGTTGATCTGTGGAGGAGGCACGACGTTGCACCCTCCTTTCTTCTTCAAGCCAGAAGTCGACGTTGCTTCCTCACACGTAGTATTGTGCCTTGTTGCTTCTTCGCACGTAGTATCGTGCCTAGCCTCTAATCTAGCAACAAGTGCACTTGTCTCATCTAAAGCCTCTAGGCTAGCTATAAGTGCACGAACATGCACTACATTTCGCTCTATCAATATATCGATGTACTCTTCTTCCCAATACCAAAACTTGCATCCATTCTACAAAATAAAACTTAAAGTTAGCACCACTAGTCTAATCCAAGAGCACAAACCGAAGCTAAAAAGAGCACATACCCCATCGTTTAAGCACTTGATGAACACCCATCCGGGATGCTCCGCGCGTTGTAGACACGCGGCGCACAACCACCCTTGGGCAGTGGTCGCACTTGATGAGGGGCAACGGTGCGCCGACGAGCTTTTGGGCAAGCACCGAGCCCGGCCGGCCGCCATTCGCGTATCTGCCGGCGGACCACCGACGGTACAGATCCGAGCGGCTGAGAGGACGAGCCATCGCAGATGTGGCCTTGCGGCCTGCCAGTGCCTTCCGGTGAGGTGCCCAGCCGATCCATGGCGCGGCCCGGCCTCCCACAACCGGGCGAGCTCAAGACCGACGGATCCGCCCCAAATCCGGCCGCGTGCGTGGCGCATATAAGGTGGCTGTGCTTGGGTAGCTCGGCGACGAGAGGAAGAAATTTGAGCAAGCAAGCGTCCGAGTTGCACAGCTGCAATGGCAGCGGGCTGTAACATCCCAAATTTCCTATTTGGAATGTTTTACAATTATAGTTAAGCATCCTATGCATCCTGTTTGAATTTGAATGCCATTTGAAGTTTCAGAGAATTTTGAGTTTTGAATTTGAATTTCAAACTTTGGCAAGTGGGAATCATTTCAAAAACTATGCCTGATAAATACTTGATCAAAAGTATGAGGGGAGTAAACATGACACTCCAAAAATATCAGAGGAAAACATTGCCAAAAGTTTTGGATTCAAATCTGAATTTTATTTGAATTTGAAAAAAAATGGATTTTTATAAAGTTTGGATTTTGCCTTTGGATAAATGTTCAAATGAAAGGGAATATTCCTCTGATCATTTTGGTATATATATACCCTATATAAAATATTTATAGTTATTGTTTTATTTCTGTTTTTGTTTTATTAAAAAAATAAATTCAAAAAAAAGAAAAACCCCCCAGGCGCCAGCCAGGCCCCCTGGCCCAGCCAGCGCCGAACCCCCCCCCCCCCCCAGCCCACCGAGCGGCCCAGAGGCCAGCCAGCGCCGACCGAGCCGGCCTCACCTCACCCCGCACCCGAACCCCTTTGGCGTCGGTCGCCCGCTCGTCCCACCCTCTCTCTCACCGGCAGTGGACCCGCCCATCTTCAACCCCTCGCCCACGCCACGCCGCCGCCGCAGATCGCGGATCTCGAAGGATCCGGATGTCGATCCGCCCGATCGCCCCGAAGCAAGGCGAGGCCCCGACTATTTAAGCCGGGCCTCCGCACCCCATTCCCCTAGCCCTCGCGGACCCCTCCTTCTCTCTTGCGAGCACGCCGAGCCCGAGCCATCCGCCCGCCATTGTCGTCGCCGTCGCCGCCCTAGCCACCCCGACCTCCACCGACTCCACAGACCCTCCCGACCTCGTCACTTTTGACCGCCCGGCCACTTTCCCGACCTCCCGACGATCAAGCCCTCACCGCACTTCGTCGTCGCCGCCGCCGCCGCCGCCGAAGCTCGATGCGTCGCCGAGATCTCCTCCCGTCCGATCCCCAACCAACGGCTAGGATTAGATCACCCCGAAGGGTATCTCTTTAAAATAAACCGGACCGCCCGGTTTAGTTCTGATTTATTTAGTTAGGGTTTTTATTTATTAGCCCGCCCGTTTAGTTTAACCCTAGGGCCCTTTTAGATTATATTACGCCCGATTACACGTTTAGGCCCATTAGGCCTTTTTCTTTTATTTTGTTTTTCTGTTTTAACAGAATAGTTTCTGTTTTGAAAATTTCATATCTTTTATTCTGTTTATTATTTTTAGATGATTCTTTTTTGTTGGTTTGCAAATTTTCTAAAGTTTCTGTAGAATATATATTTAGCTATGTTAAAATTAATTAAAATTGCTTTAATTTAGTTTTAGACAGAATAGTAAATCATCTATAACTTGAGTTAGAAAAATTATTTTGGATGATTCTTTTGTCCCAACTTTATTTTGGCATTGCCAAACCATAAAAATTAACTTGGGTATTTTAGTATTAATAAATAAATAGTTTTAAGCAGAATCTTATTAATCCCAATTAATTAACTAGCTACTGTTTTCCTATTAATTTAATTAGTAAATAAATTTATTTTTATCATGTAATTGATTATTCTAGGGTAGTTTCTGTCACTTTATAGGATGAACTTTTATTTATAATAAATAAAAGTTTTATTTTATTTTTCTTAATAGAAATTGGATTAGGCCTAAAAGGAGTTTTATAATAGCTTTTAAATTAATTCTTTTTGCTCCTAGTTGTTTAATGAATTCTTTTCTGTTAAGTTAACCTAAAACCATGATTAGGTTATGTTAAGAAATTTTTGCTATATAAAACTATTCTAGTTGTTGTTTGAAGTAGGAAAACTTTGAATGGGTTTTTCTTTGAGTTTTCCCTTTGGATTTTGTTTTGGTCGTTTTGGTGTGTTATGTTGCTATTGTTATGCTATTGTGTTATGTGATTCTATGCTATATGCTTATTGTGATTATTGTTTGTCTCGGTAGAGTTTCCGAGTCTGAGCTTGCTACTCTGAATCTTTAGCTTACGAGGATCATCAACAAGGCAAGTTTTGATCATGTTATTTCTATACCTATGTTTTTGTGCATTAGAATTGTCACCACCCCACCATGCATGCAGTAGTTGAAATTTGAAGTTATTAATCTTGAGTAGTATCATGTGGTAGGATGAACCAATCCCTTGTTACCATGACCCCGGACGAAGTAGTTTACTTTGCTATGCTCAGAGACGGTTTTGGTTGAGTGAAATTCATAAGCAAGATATGAGAGTTAATGATGATGACAACCCCATGAACTACAATGATCAAGATGGACTTGAAAATCACTCTTTGGGTGGAGGACGGTTGACGGGCACCTGGAGAACCCAGTGGTTGGCGGGATGCATGGAGAAGTGCCATGACATCTTGCGGAAAGCTTCACCCAGCCACGAAGAGAAGGATGGATGCCACATGACCGAAGCTTACATGCAGCCGCAAGCCATTATGGGCTCTGCTGGGTTAACCTTAGTAGTGACGCTGATCGGCGGTACTACGAGATGTAGAAGAACGGTAGGATTGGATGGGTACCGGCAGAGCTGAAGAACTCTTTGGAAGACCCTGTTTCATTCGTCCGTCTTCAAACACCATGAAGTGCGAAGACTTTAAAGGAGGGAATGATTCTTGCGGGAAAGTCGCAACCCTTTGCAGAGTTAAAGATCTAATCGATTAGCCGTGTCCCGATTCGGACAATTTGAGCCTCTGGAACTTGGAAGTATTCGAAATCTCAACACTAAAACTAATGAATTAATTTGAGGGGTTTATGACTTAATAATTTGGGAATGAGATATTGGTTGGCGGAACCATCTCAATAACTACCAATAATTGTAGTAATTTTGCAAGCAAGTCCACTGTAGTAGGGAAAAATTTGCTTTTCGCAAAATGATGAAACTTAGAGCTTCACAGCCAAATGCATATAGTGTTAGTAATTTTTTTTTATTGTTATTCTTCATGACTTGCCAGCTTATTCAAAAGCTGACCTACATGGCTGCAACGCCTTATGTTGCGAGGTATTTTCCGATCGGAGTGAGGCTACGCTCCGCGCTTGGCGATTGCCCTTTGAGTCGGATGGACTCACTTTACTTGACGCTCCGCAGTATTAGTAGTTTATTTCTCATGAGTTGGCCTTGAGCCGAATTTATTCCCTTGTAATAAAGACTCTATATGAGAATCGTGTAATAATATTCAGGTGTGATTGAACTTTGATTACTTTATCGATGTAATTGTGAGTACCAAATGATCTTGGGATGGTACAGACACAGAGATTTGACCGATTTTGGGTCAGGTCGCTACAGAGATGGTATCAGAGCACACGCTGACCGTAGGATCGTAACCCCTAGGATCGAAAAGCCATAGGAAGAGACCATTTACTTTTATCCTTATCATTCCGTAAATTCTCCCCTGTTCATTTCTAACTCCTCTCCGATTTTCAACATTCTAGATGGCCGTCGAGTTCACCCCAGTTTTGCTACCGGAGTTTTGCCAGCCCGATGAGACGATGCCCTTCAGCAGAAAGCTGGTCCAGATGGTGAAGAAGCTGAAGATCGCTCTACCCTCGATCACCGGGAAGCCAACCAATGCACTTCCGACGGACACCCGCTCTGAGATTGAAGTGCATATCCTGTGGAGAACCTTCGGAGGACACACGGAGCCTATAGACTTTGAGTTTACCGAGTTCAACTGGATCATCGGAAGGGCGTGGCGATCTATCGAGCACTTGGACATCTCCGAGAGGAGTATCAGGCCGAGCTCGATCCTCGCACTCGCCATGGTTTCACGCAGGGCAAGGAATGGAGATATCATCCGCACTGCTGATGACGACTCCACTCTCTCTTACATCCAGACTTGGAGTGTCTTCTCGTGAAACGGAGATTCGCACTCGCCAGAACTCAAGACACACCGAAGCTTTTGTTCCGCGAATCGAACTGGAGGAGAAGGCACGCTACGACTTCCTTAACCATGAGGAAGAAATCGCGGACTTCATGGAGACAATCGACGACCAAGATGAAGCTTGCCGCGATAGAGGAAAAGATGGACTTGGGAGAGGACCTTTTCCGAGTGGATATGAAGGACCCTCGTGAGTAATGATCAGACTATGAAGGAGTTCCACCGAAGGAAGCCACAAGAGGAGGCGCCACAACAGAGGACGCAAGGATTATTGGTGAAGACTTTTTAGTCGACCACCATGTTATTTTACTTTTTCGTCGATCAGTTAGGCCGATATATTCGATTAGTCACGAGCTTTTGTAATCGAGTTTGAACCATGTTTGAGTGGAATGAATAAATGATTGGTGTGTTATGATTGTGCATTCATATGGGTAGTGTTATTTCTCATAGACCATTGTTCTATTCTAATTTTCTCATCCACTCCAAAACACCAGATGCCTCCGAGACGTGACACTGGTTTTCCGCCGGAGCTCACCCAGCAGCTCCAGCAGCAGAATGCACTCATGCAGCTTCTCATCCAGAATCAGAACAACAACACCAACAATCCACCGCCACCACCCCCTGTGGACAACTTGACTCGATTCCTGAGGCTGAATCCGCCAGTGTTCTCTAGTAGCACTGAGCCGATTGTGGCTGATGATTGGCTCCGCAAAGTCGGAAGAGAGCTAATCACTGTTGGATGCACTCATGCAGAGAAGGTGCGCTTTGCCGCGCATCAACTTGATGGACCTGCAGCTTCTTGGTGGGAGAACTACACCGCCACTTATCCTATTGGTGCCATCACATGGGATCAATTCCAGCAGGCCTTCCGCACCGCTCATGTCTCAGCTGGAGCCATGAGTCTGAAGAAGCGTGAGTTCCGCAACTTACGCCAGGGGAACCGTACTGTGGCACAGTACGTGGATGAATTCAGCAAGCTCGCTCGCTATGCCCCGGATGATGTGGCCACAGATGCCGCAGCGGGAGAAGTTCCTTGAGGGACTCAATGATGAACGAGCATGCAGCTTATTGTGGCTACCTTCAACAACTACCGGGAGCTGGTAGACAAGGCCACCATACTTGAAGGCAAGCAGCAGCAGATAGAAGAAAGCATAGCGGAAGTACAGCCAGGGGAAGCACAACTCAGAGCTCAGAGAAGCCCGTTATGCACCATACTCGGGAGGGCACACCCATCATAACCATGGAGGTCATAACCATGGAGGAAATGGGAACAACCGCAGCCAGGACAACAAGTCGGGCCATGGCAATGGCAATGGAAATGGTAATGGCAATCAGCATCGTTTCGCCCGGCTCAAAGGATCTGAGCCACATCACCGCTTCAAGTGCCGAAGACAGGCACTATGCCACCGACCGACCGGAGGCCAAGCGGAGGAATGGAAATGGCAATGGAGGCTCGTGAAAGAAGCCCAATCCGCTCCCTCGTGCTCGGTGAACCACATCGACGTGGAGGACGCCTATGATCAGCCGAACACGGTGGTTGGTAAGTTTTTATTGAATTCACATTCAGTTTTGGTACTCTTTGATTCTGGTGCAACGCATTCATTCATATCAAGGGTAGTTGTGGAAAAGTACGGTTGCCCACTAAAACCCTTAGAAGCCCCCTTCGTCGGGCCGCAGGAGGAGAAATGATGGCAGGTTTAGGCTGTCATGCAACCCTCAACATCGGGAACCATAAATTTCCCGCAGACCTCATAGTGTTGGAAACCCGGACCTTGGATGTAATCCTAGGCATGGATTGGTTGACGAAGTTTGAAGGAACATAGATCGTGCTCAAGAAGTCTATTCTCGCTCACCACCCCGGAGCGTAAGAGGATCAAGTATGTAGCTAGGCACACCAGATGAAGAATCAGTGCATTCCCTCACGGAGTTGTTCAGAGGAAGTGCCAGAGTGCAAGATTTTCCGATGTGTTTCCGGAGGAATTACCAGAATGCCACCGGACAGGGACATTGAGTTTCGATTGAGCTATTGCCGGCACAGCCCCAATATCCAAGAGACCTTATCGGATGCCACCGAATGAGTTGAAAGAGATCAAGGATCAAATTAATGAGTTATTGGAGAAAGGATATATTCGCCCAAGCTCATCACCTTGGGGAGCCCCAGTTCTCTTGGTAGAGAAGAAGGATGGAAGCTTGAGGATGGTTGTGGATTATCGTATGTTGAACGAAGTAACCATCAAGAACAAGTACCCTCTGCCGATGATTAATGATCTGTTTGATCAGCTAGTTGGAGCCAAGGTATTCTCTAAGATCGATCTTCGATCGAGGTATCATCGCTTAAAGATCCGTGAAAAGGATATACCCAAAACAACATTCACTACGGTATGGTTTATATGAGTATACCGTCATGTCATTTGGATTGACTAATGCTCCTGCATACTTCATGAATTTGATGAACAAGGTATTTATGGAATATCTGGACAAGTTTGTCGTGGTGTTCATCGATGATATATTGATTTTCTCCAAGAGCGAGGAAGAGCATAAGGAACATTTGCGCCTAGTCCTGGAGAAACTTCGAGAACATCACCAGATGCCAAATTCAGCAAATGTGAATTTTGGTGAAGGAAGTTGGATTCCTCGGACATGTTATTTCAGGGAAGGAATAGCAGTTGATCCCGCCAAGGTTGAATCACCACCGATTGGCGGTCACCCACCTCGACCAAGGAGATCCGCAGTTTTCTCGGACTCGCAGGATATTATCGGAGGTTCATTGAGAACTTCTCAAGATTGCCAAACCCATGACTGAGCTGTTGAAGAAGGAAACCAAGTATGTTTGGACCGAGGAATGTGAAGCCGTTTTCAGGAATTGAAGAAACGGTTGGTCACAGCCCCAAGATTGATTTTGCGGACATACACAAGGAATACCAAGTTTATTGTGACGCTTCTCGTCAAGGACTCGGAGGAGTACTAATGCAGGAAGGAAAAGTTGTAGCTTATGCCTCCGACAGCTCGACCTCACGAGATGAATTATGCCACTCATGATTTGGAGTTAGCAGCCGTGGTGCATGCACTCAAGACACAGAGACATTTCCTTATCGAAACCGTTGTGATGTTTACACAGATCACAAGAGCTTGAAGTATATTTTCACGCAGAAGGAATTGAACCTCTGGCGAGAGGAGATGGCTAGAGTTGATAAAGGACTATGACATGAGACTGCATTACCACCTAGGTAAAGCTAATGTTGTAGCAGATGCTTTGAGCCGAAGAGTTATGTGAATACTCTTACAGCAGGAGGATTACCCAGAGTTAGTCGATGACCTCGAGATCTCCGATCGGAGATAGTACCGAGAGGATTTGTTGCAACTCGAAGTACAGTCCACTTTGGCGAAAGGATTCGTGAAGCCCGTAAGTCGGACAAGGAAATTGATGAGATAAAGCAAAAGATGGATGAAGGGAAAGCTAAAGGATTTCGTAAGGATGAACACGGAACTATATGGTTCGAGGATCGTATCTATGTGCCCAATGATCCCGAACTCAGGAAGCTAATTCTTCACGAGGCTCATGATTCACCGTACTCGATTCACCCCGGCAACACCAAGATGTACCTGGATTTGAAGGGAAGTTTCTGGTGGACATGTATGAAGAAGGATATTGCCGAGTACGTAGCAGTATGCGATGTTTGTCAACGTGTAAAGGCAGAACATCAGAAGCCAGCAGGGTTACTTCAACCTTTGCCGATTCCCGATTGGAAATGGGAGAAACTTGGTATGGATTTCATCACAGGATTACCCAGGACCCGTTCAGGTTATGATTCTATCTGGGTAGTGGTTGATCGTTTGACCAAGGTAGCTCACTTCATTCCCGCGAAGACTACCTATACCAGTGCAAAGTTGGCCAAGATATACATGACCAGGATCGTATGTCTGCATGGAGTTCCGAGGAAAATCGTGTCAGATAGAGGAACGCGGTTTACCTCAAAGTTTTGGAAGCAGCTTGCATGAAACTTTGGGTACGAGGCTGGAATTCAAGATGCTTTTCATCCACGCATGATGGACAGACCGAGAGAGTCAATCAGATTACGGAGGACATGTTGAGAGCTTGTGTGCTAGACTATGGGTCTAGCTGGGATGATAATTTGCCATACGCAGAGTTCTCATACAACAACAGTTATCAATCCAGTTTGAAGATGGCCCTTCAAGCTCTATACGGAAGGAGGTGCGAACACCATTGTTGTGGGATAGTGTTGAGATCGATCACTTTTCGTTCCGACCTTATCGAGGATTCGAAGAGAAAGTCAAGCTGATTCGAGACAGACTCAAGATAGCACAATCGAGACGTAAGAGTTATGCCGACGATGAAGCGCAAGGAAGTAACTTACGAAGTCGGAGACCGAGCATATCTTCGTGTGTCTCACTTCGTGGAATCAAGAGGTTTGGTGTCAAGGAAAGTTAGCACCCGATTCATCGGCCCTACAAAATCCTCGAACGTCGTGGAGAAGTTGCTTACAAGTTGGAATTGCGGAAGGATTGTCCGGAGTTCATGATGTCTTCCATGTTTCTCACCAAGAAGTGTCATGCCGACATGGCCGATGTTCCGTTGAGAGACACAGTGCCCCTAGAGGCCATACAGCTTGACAGTGATCTGACCTACAAGGAGAAACCCGTCCAAATTCTCGAGACTGCAAGCAGAGTCACCCGCAGCAAGGTCATCAAGTTTTGCAAGGTGCTGTGGAGTCACCACACCGAGGAAGAAGCCACACAGCGCCAAGAAGATCTTCTTGAGACCACCCGCACCTATTTGCTAGCCAACCCGAATCTCGAGGGCGAGATTCATCTTAAGGTGGGTAGGTTTGTAACATCCCAAATTTCCTATTTGGAATGTTTTACAATTATAGTTAAGCATCCTATGCATCCTGTTTGAATTTGAATGCCATTTGAAGTTTCAGAGAATTTTGAGTTTTGAATTTGAATTTCAAACTTTGGCAAGTGGGAATCATTTCAAAAACTATGCCTGATAAATACTTGATCAAAAGTATGAGGGGAGTAAACATGACACTCCAAAAATATCAGAGGAAAACATTGCCAAAAGTTTTGGATTCAAATCTGAATTTTATTTGAATTTGAAAAAAATGGATTTTTATAAAGTTTGGATTTTGCCTTTGGATAAATGTTCAAATGAAAGGGAATATTCCCCTGATCATTTTGGTATATATATACCCTATATAAAATATTTATAGTTATTGTTTTATTTCTGTTTTGTTTTATTAAAAAATAAATTCAAAAAAAAAAAACCCCAGCGCCACCAACCGCCTTGGCCCCACCACACCGGCCCACCGAGCGCCCAGAGGCCAGCCCAGCGCCGACCGAGCCGGCCTCACCTCACCCCGCACCCGAACCCCTTTGGCGTTGGTCGCCCGCTCGTCCCACCCCCACTCTCTCTCACCGACAGGTGGACCCGCCCCATCTTCAACCCCTCGCCCGCGCCACGCCGCCGCCGCAGATCGCGGATCCCGGGATCCGGATGTCGATCCGCCCGATCGCCCCGAAGCAAGGCGAGGCCCCGACTATTTAAGCCGGGCCTCCGCACCCCATTCCCCCCCCCCTCGCGGACCCCTCCTTCTCTCGCCACGAGCACGCCGGAGCCGAGCCATCCGCCGCCATTGTCGTCGCCGTGCCGCCGCCTAGCCACCCCGACCTCCACCGACTCCACCAGACCCCTCCCGACCTCGTCGCACCCGGCCGGCCACTTCCCGACCTCCCCGACGATCAAGCCTCACTTTTCGTCGCCTTGCCGCCGCCGCCGCCGAGCTCCGATGACGTCGCGGAGATCTCCTCCCGTCCGATCCCCAACCAACGGCTAGGATTAGATCACCCCAAGGGGTATCTCTTTAAAATAAACCGGACCGGCCGGTTTAGTTTACTGATTTATTTAGTTAGGGTTTTTATTTATTAGCCCGCCCGTTTTAGTTTAACCCTAGGGCCCTTTTAGATTATATTACGCCCGGTACGCTTTAGGCCCATTAGGCCTTTTCTTTTATTTTTGTTTTTCTGTTTTAATGTAATAGTTTCTGCTTTGAAAATTTCATATCTTTTATTCTGTTTATTATTTTAGATGATTCTTTTTTTTGGTTTGCAAATTTTCTAAAGTTTCTGTAGAATATATATTTAGCTATGTTAAAATTAATTAAAATTGCTTTAATTTAGTTTTAGACAGAATAGTAAATCTGCTATAACTTGAGTTAGAAAAATTATTTTGGATGATTCTTTTTGTCCCAACTTTATTTTGGCATTGCCAAACCATAAAAATTAACTTGGGTATTTTAGTATTAATAAATAAATAGTTTTAAGCAGAATCTTATTAATCCCAATTAATTAACTAGCTACTGTTTTCCTATTAATTTAATTAGTAAATAAATTTATTTTTATCATGTGATTGATTATTCTAGGGTAGTTTCTGTCACTTTATAGGATGAACTTTTATTTATAATAAATAAAAGTTTTATTTTATTTTTCTTAATAGAAATTGGATTAGGCCTAAAAGGAGTTTTATAATAGCTTTTAAATTAATTCTTTTTGCTCCTAGTTGTTTAATGAATTCTTTTCTGTTAAGTTAACCTAAAACCATGATTAGGTTATGTTAAGAAATTTTGCTATATAAAACTATTCTAGTTGTTGTTTGAAGTAGGAAAACTTTGAATGGGTTTTTCTTTGAGTTTTCCTTTGGATTTTGTTTTGGTTGTTTTGGTGTGTTATGTTGCTATTGTTATGCTATTGTTTTATGTGATTCTATGCTATATGCTTATTGTGATTATTGTTTGTCTCGGTAGAGTTTCCTGAGTCTGAAGCTTGCTACTCTGAATCTTTAGCTTACGAGGATCATCAAGAAGGCAAGTTTTGATCATGTTATTTCTATACCTATGTTTTTGTGCATTAGAATTGTCACCACCCCACCATGCATGCAGTAGTTGAAATTTGAAGTTATTAATCTTGAGTAGTATCATGTGGTAGGATGAACCAATCCCCTTGTTACCATGACCCCCGGGACGAAGTAGTTTACTTTGCTATGCTCGTAGACGGGTTTTGGTTGAGTGAAATTCATAAGCAAGATATGAGAGTTAATGATGATGACAACCCCATGAACTACAATGATCAAGATGGACTTGAAAATCACTCTTTGGGTGGAGGATTTGGTTGACGGGCACCTGGAGAACCCAAAGGTTGGCGGGATGCATGGAGAAGTGCCATGACATCTTGCGGAAAGCTTCACCCAGCCACGAAGAGAAGGATGGATGCCACATGACCGAAGCTTACTGTGCAGCCGCAAGCCATTATGGGCTCGCTGGGTTAACCTTAGTAGTGACGCTGATCGGGCGGTACTACGAGATGTAGAAGAACGGTAGGATTGGATGGGTACCGCAGTAGCGAAGAACTCTTTGGAAGACCTGTTTCATTCGTCCGTCTTCAAACACCATGAAGTGCGAAGACTTTAAAGGAGGAATGATTCTTGCGGGAAAGTCGCAACCCTTTGCAGAGTTAAAGATCTAATCGATTAGCCGTGTCCCGATTACGGACAATTTGAGCCTCTGGAACTTGGAAGTATTCGAAATCTCAACACTAAAACTAATGAATTAATTTGAGGGTTTATGACTTAATAATTTGGGAATGAGATATTGGTTGGCGGAACCATCTCAATAACTACCAATAATTGTAGTAATTTTGCAAGCAAGTCCACTTGTAGTAGGGAAAAATTTGCTTTTCGCAAAATGATGAAACTTAGAGCTTCACAGCCAAATGCATATAGTGTTAGTAATTTTTTTATTGTTATTCTTCATGACTTGCCGCTTATTCAAAAGCTGACCTACATGGCTGCAACGTCTTATGTTGCGAGGTATTTTCCGATCGGGGTGAGGCTACGCTCGCGCTTGGCGATTGCCCTTTGAGTCGGATGGACTCACTTTACTTGACGCTTCAGATATTAGTAGTTTATTTCTCATGAGTTGGCCTTGAGCGAATTTATTCCCTTGTAATAAAGACTCTATATGAGAATCGTAATAATATTCAGGTGTGATTGAACTTTGATTACTTTATCGATGTCTTGTGAGTACCAAAGATGATCTTGGGATGGTACAGAACGTAGATTTGACCGATTTTGGGTCAGTCGCTCTGAGAGATGGTATCGAGCACACGCTGACCGTGGGATCGTAACCCCTAGGATCGAAAAGCCATAGGAAGAGACCATTTACTTTTATCCTTATCATTCCGTAATTCTCCCCTGTTCATTTCTAACTCCTCTCCGATTTTCAACATTCTAGATGGCCGTCGAGTTCACCCCAGTTTTGCTACCGGAGTTTTGCCAGCCCGATGAGACGATGCCCTTCGGCAGAAAGCTGGTCCAGATGGTGAAGAAGCTGAAGATCGCTCTACCCTCGATCACCGGGAAGCCAACCAATGCACTTCCGACGGACACCCGCTACAGGATTGAAGTGCATATCCCAGGGAGAACCTTCGGAGGACACACGGAGCCTATAGACTTTGAGTTTACCGAGTTCAACTGGATCATCGGAAGGGACGTGGCGATCTATCGAGCACTTGGACATCTCCGAGAGGAGTACAGGGCCGAGCTCGATCCCTCAGACCTCGCCATGGTTTCACGCAGGGCAAGGAATGGAGATATCATCCGTACTGCGTTGATGACGACTCCACTCTCTTACATCCAGGACTTGGAGTGTCTTCTCAGGAAACGGGAGATTCAGACTCGCCGTAACTCGAAGACACACCGGAAGCTTTTGTTCCGCGAACTGGAACTGGAGGAGAAGGCACGCGCAGACTTCCTTAACCATGAGGAAGAAATCGCGGACTTCATGGAGACAGTCGACGACCTGAAGATGAAGCTTGCCGCGATAGAGGAAAAGATGGACTTGGGAGAGGACCTTTTTCCGAGTGGATATGAAGGACCCCTCGTGAGTAATGATCAGGACTATGAAGGGAGTTCCACTGAAGGAAGCCACAAGAGGAGGCGCCACAACAGAGGACGCAAGGATTATTGGTGAAGACTTTTTAGTCGACCACCATGTTATTTTACTTTTTCGTCGATCAGTTAGGCCGATATATTCGATTAGTCACGAGCTTTTGTAATCGAGTTTGAACCATGTTTGAGTGGAATGAATAAATGATTGGTGTGTTATGATTGTGCATTCATATGGGTAGTGTTATTTTCTCATAGACCATTGTTCTATTCTAATTTTCTCATCCACTCCAAAACACCAGATGCCTCCGAGACGTGACACTGGTTTTCCGCCGGAGCTCACCCAGCAGCTCCAGCAGCAGAATGCACTCATGCAGCTTCTCATCCGAATCGAACAACAACACCAACAATCCACCGCCACCACCCCTGTGGACAACTTGACTCGATTCACGAGGCTGAATCCGCCATGTTCTCTAGTAGCACCGAGCCGATTGTGGTGATGATTGGCTCCGCAAAGTCGGAAGAGAGCTAATCACTGTTGGATGCACTCATGCGAGAGAAGGTGCGCTTTGCAGCGATCAACTTGATGGACCTGCAGCTTCTTGGTGGGAGAACTACACCGCCACTTATCCTATTGGTGCCATCACATGGGATCAATTCCAGCAGGCCTTCCGCACCGCTCATGTCTCACCGGAGCCATGAGTGCAAGAAGCGTGAGTTCCGCAACTTACGCCAGGGAACCGTCTTGTGGCACAAGATGCGTGGATGAATTCAGCAAGCTCGCCGCTATGCCCCGGATGATGTGGCCACAGATGCCGCAAGCGGGAGAAGTTCCTTGAGGGACTCAATGATGAACCGAGCATGCAGCTTATTGTGGCTACCTTCAACAACTACCGGGAGCTGGTAGACAAGGCCACCATACTTGAAGGCAAGCAGCAGCAGATAGAAAGCGCATAGCGGAAGTACAGCCGGGGAAGCACAACTCAGAGCTCGGAGAAGCCCGTTATGCACCATACTCGGGAGGGCACACCCATCATAACCATGGAGGTCATAACCATGGAGGAAATGGGAACAACCGCAGCCAGACAACAAGTCGGCCATGGCAATGGCAATGGAAATGGTAATGGCAATCAGCATCGTTCTGCCCGGCTCAAGGATCTGAGCCACATCACCGCTTCAAGTGCCGAAGACAGGCACTATGCCACCGACTGACCGGAGGCCAAGCAGAGGAATGGAAATGGCAATGGAGGCTCAGCGAAGAAGCCCAATCCGTTCCCTCGTGCTCAGGTGAACCACATCGACGTGGAGGACGTCTATGATCAGCCAGACACGGTGGTTGGTAAGTTTTTATTGAATTCACATTCAGTTTTGGTACTCTTTGATTCTGGTGCAACGCATTCATTCATATCAAGGGTAGTTGTGGAAAAGTACGGTTGCCCACTAAAACCCTTAGAAGCCCCCTTCGCGTCGGGCCAGCAGAGGAGAAATGATGGCAGGTTTAGGCTGTCATGCAACCCTCAACATCGGGAACCATAAATTTCCCGCAGACCTCATAGTGTTGGAAACCCAGACCTTGGATGTAATCCTAGGCATGGATTGGTTGATGAAGTTTGAAGGGAACATAGACTGTGCCCGCAAGTCTATTCTGCTCACCACCCCGGAGCAGAAGAGGATCAAGTATGTAGCTAGGCACAGCCAGATGAAGAATCAGGTGCATTCCCTCACGGGAGTTGTTCAGGAGGAAGTGCCAGTAGTGCAAGATTTTCCCGATGTGTTTCCGGAGGAATTACCAGGAATGCCACCGGACAGGGACATTGAGTTTCTGATTGAGCTATTGCCCGGCACAGCCCCAATATCCAAGAGACCTTATCGGATGCCACCGAATGAGTTGAAAGAGATCAAGGATCAAATTAATGAGTTATTGGAGAAAGGATATATTCGTCCAAGCTCATCACCTTGGGGAGCCCCAGTTCTCTTGGTAGAGAAGAAGGATGGAAGCTTGAGGATGGTTGTGGATTATCGTGCGTTGAACGAAGTAACCATCAAGAACAAGTACCCTCTGCCGATGATTAATGATCTGTTTGATCAGCTAGTTGGAGCCAAGGTATTCTCTAAGATCGATCTTCGATCAGGGTATCATCAGTTAAAGATCCGTGAAAAGGATATACCCAAAACAACATTCACTACCAGGTATGGTTTATATGAGTATACCGTCATGTCATTTGGATTGACTAATGCTCCTGCATACTTCATGAATTTGATGAACAAGGTATTTATGGAATATCTGGACAAGTTTGTCGTGGTGTTCATCGATGATATATTGATTTTCTCCAAGAGCGAGGAAGAGCATAAGGAACATTTGCGTCTAGTCCTGGAGAAACTTCGAGAACATCAGCTGTATGCCAAATTCAGCAAATGTGAATTTTGGCTGAAGGAAGTTGGATTCCTCGGACATGTTATTTCAGGGAAGGAATAGCAGTTGATCCCGCCAAGGTTGAATCACCACCGATTGGCGATCACCCACCTCGACCAAGGAGATCCGCAGTTTTCTCGGACTCGCAGGATATTATCGGAGGTTCATTGAGAACTTCTCGAAGATTGCCAAACCCATGACTGAGCTGTTGAAGAAGGAAACCAAGTATGTTTGGACCGAGGAATGTGAAGCCAGTTTTCAGGAATTGAAGAAACGGTTGGTCACAGCCCCAGTACTGATTTTGCCGGACATACACAAGGAATACCAAGTTTATTGTGACGCTTCTCGTCAAGGACTCGGAGGAGTACTAATGCAGGAAGGAAAAGTTGTAGCTTATGCCTCCAGACAGCTACGACCTCACGAGATGAATTATGCCACTCATGATTTGGAGTTAGCAGCCGTGGTGCATGCACTCAAGACCTGGAGACATTTCCTTATCAGAAACCGTTGTGATGTTTACACAGATCACAAGAGCTTGAAGTATATTTTCACGCAGAAGGAATTGAACCTCTGGCAGAGGAGATGGCTAGAGTTGATAAAGGACTATGACATGAGACTGCATTACCACCTAGGTAAAGCTAATGTTGTAGCAGATGCTTTGAGCCGAAAGAGTTATGTGAATACTCTTACAGCAGGAGGATTACCCCAGGAGTTAGTCGATGACCTCAGAGATCTCCGACTGGAGATAGTACCGAGAGGATTTGTTGCAACTCTGGAAGTACAGTCCACTTTGGCCGAAAGGATTCGTGAAGCCCAGAAGTCGGACAAGGAAATTGATGAGATAAAGCAAAAGATGGATGAAGGGAAAGCTAAAGGATTTCGTAAGGATGAACACGGAACTATATGGTTCGAGGATCGTATCTATGTGCCCAATGATCCCGAACTCAGGAAGCTAATTCTTCACGAGGCTCATGATTCACCGTACTCGATTCACCCCGGCAACACCAAGATGTACCTGGATTTGAAGGGAAGTTTCTGGTGGACATGTATGAAGAAGGATATTGCCGAGTACGTAGCGATGTCGATGTTTGTCAACGTGTAAAGGCGAACATCGAAGCCAGCAGGTTACTTCAACCTTTGCCGATTCCCGATTGGAAATGGGAGAAACTTGGTATGGATTTCATCACAGATTACCCAGACCCGCTCAGGTTATGATTCTATCTGGGTAGTGGTTGATCGTTTGACCAAGGTAGCTCACTTCATTCCCGAAGACTACCTATACCAGGTGCAAAGTTGGCCAAGATATACATGACCAGGATCGTATGTGCGCATGGAGTTCCGAGGAAAATCGTGTCGATAGAGGAACGCAGTTTACCTCAAAGTTTTGGAAGCAGTTGCATGAAACTTTGGGTACGAGGCTGGAATTCAAGCAGCTTTTCATCCACGCATGATGGATGGACCGAGAGAGTCAATCAGATTCTGGAGGACATGTTGAGAGCTTGTGTGCTAGACTATGGGTCTAGCTGGGATGATAATTTGCCATACGCAGAGTTCTCATACAACAACAGTTATCAATCCAGTTTGAAGATGGCCCCTTTCGAAGCTCTATACGGAAGGAGGTGCAGAACACCATTGTTGTGGGATAGTGTTGGAGATCGATCACTTTTCGGTTCCGACCTTATCAGGGATTCCGAAGAGAAAGTCAAGCTGATTCGAGACAGACTCAAGATAGCACAGTCGAGACAGAAGAGTTATGCCGACAGTAAGCGCAAGGAAGTAACTTACGAAGTCGGAGACCGAGCATATCTTCGTGTGTCTCCACTTCGTGGAATCAAGAGGTTTGGTGTCAAGGGAAAGTTAGCACCCCGATTCATCGGCCCCTACAAAATCCTCGAACGTCGTGGAGAAGTTGCTTACAAGTTGGAATTGCCGGAAGGATTGTCCGGAGTTCATGATGTCTTCCATGTTTCTCACCAAGAAGTGTCATGCCGACATGGCCGATGTTCCGTTGAGAGACACAAGTGCCCTAGAGGCCATACAGCTTGACGGTGATCTGACCTACAAGGAGAAACCCGTCCAAATTCTCGACACTGCAAGCAGAGTCACCCGCAGAAGGTCATCAAGTTTTGCAAGGTCTTGTGGAGTCACCACACCGAGGAAGAAGCCACACAGGGCGCCAAGAAGATCTTCTTGAGACCACCCGCACCTATTTGCTAGCCAACCCGAATCTCGAGGGCGAGATTCATCTTAAGGTGGGTAGGTTTGTAACATCCCAAATTTCCTATTTGGAATGTTTACAATTATAGTTAAGCATCCTATGCATCCTGTTTGAATTTGAATGCCATTTGAAGTTTCAGAGAATTTTGAGTTTTGAATTTGAATTTCAAACTTTGGCAAGTGGGAATCATTTCAAAAACTATGCCTGATAAATACTTGATCAAAAGTATGAGGGGAGTAAACATGACACTCCAAAAATATCAGAGGAAAACATTGCCAAAAGTTTTGGATTCAAATCTGAATTTTATTTGAATTTGAAAAAATGGATTTTTATAAAGTTTGATTTTGCCTTTGGATAAATGTTCAAATGAAAGGGAATATTCCCCTGATCATTTTGGTATATATATACCCTATATAAAATATTTATAGTTATTGTTTTATTTCTGTTTTTGTTTTATTAAAGAAATAAATTCAAAAAAGAAAAACCCCCAGCGCCAAATGCTTGAAACCCCCCCACCACTGCCCACCGAGCGGCCCAGAGGCCAGCCCAGCGCCGACCGAGCCGGCCTCACCTCACCCCGCACCCGAACCCCTTTGGCGTCGGTCGCCCGCTCGTCCCACCCCCTCTCTCTCTCACCGACAGGTGGACCCGCCCCCATCTTCAACCCCTCGCCCACGCCACGCCGTCGCCGCCGCAGATCGCCGGATCCCGAAGGATCCGGGATGTCGATCCGCCCCCGATCGCCCCCCGAAGCAAGGGCGAGGCCCCCGACTATTTAAGCCGGGCCTCCGCACCCCATTCCCCCAGCCCCTCGCCGGACCCCCTCCTTCTCTCGCACGAGCACGCCGGAGCCCGAGCCATCCGCCGCCGCCATTGTCGTCGCCGTCGCCGCCCTAGCCACCCCCGACCTCCACCGACTCCACTGACCCTCCCGACCTCGTCCTTTTGGCCGCCACTTCCCGACCTCCCGACGATCAAGCCCTCACCACTTTTCGCCGCCGCCCGCCGCCCGAGAGCTCGATGCGTCGCGGAGATCTCCTCCCCCGTCCGATCCCCAACCAACGGCTAGGATTAGATCACCCCCGAAGGGGTATCTCTTTTAAAATAAACCGGACCGGCCCGGTTTAGTTTACGGTTTATTTAGTTAGGGTTTTTATTTATTAGCCCGGCCCGTTTTAGTTTAACCCTAGGGCCCTTTTAGATTATATTACGCCCAGTGCACAGTTTAGGCCCATTAGGCCTTTTTCTTTTATTTTTGTTTTTCTGTTTTAACAGAATAGTTTCTGTTTTGAAAATTTCATATCTTTTATTCTGTTTATTATTTTTAGATGATTCTTTTTTTTGGTTTGCAAATTTTCTAAAGTTTCTGTAGAATATATATTTAGCTATGTTAAAATTAATTAAAATTGCTTTAATTTAGTTTTAGACAGAATAGTAAATCTGCTATAACTTGAGTTAGAAAAATTATTTTTGGATGATTCTTTTTGTCCCAACTTTATTTTGGCATTGCCAAACCATAAAAATTAACTTGGGTATTTTAGTATTAATAAATAAATAGTTTTACGCAGAATCTTATTAATCCCAATTAATTAACTAGCTACTGTTTTCCTATTAATTTAATTAGTAAATAAATTTATTTTTATCATGTGATTGATTATTCTAGGGTAGTTTCTGTCACTTTATAGGATGAACTTTTATTTATAATAAATAAAAGTTTTATTTTATTTTTTCTTAATAGAAATTGGATTAGGCCTAAAAGGAGTTTTATAATAGCTTTTAAATTAATTCTTTTTGCTCCTAGTTGTTTAATGAATTCTTTTCTGTTAAGTTAACCTAAAACCATGATTAGGTTATGTTAAGAAATTTTTGCTATATAAAACTATTCTAGTTGTTGTTTGAAGTAGGAAAACTTTGAATGGGTTTTTCTTTGAGTTTTCCCTTTGGATTTTGTTTTGGTCGTTTTGGTGTGTTATGTTGCTATTGTTATGCTATTGTTTTATGTGATTCTATGCTATATGCTTATTGTGATTATTGTTTGTCTCGGTAGAGTTTCCGGAGTGCGAAGCTTGCTACTACGAATCTTTAGCTTACGAGGATCATCAGCAAGGCAAGTTTTGATCATGTTATTTCTATACCTATGTTTTTGTGCATTAGAATTGTCACCACCCCACCATGCATGCAGTAGTTGAAATTTGAAGTTATTAATCTTGAGTAGTATCATGTGGTAGGATGAACCAATCCCCTTGTTACCATGACCCCCGGGACGAAGTAGTTTACTTTGCTATGCTCGTAGACGGGTTTTGGTTGAGTGAAATTCATAAGCAAGATATGAGAGTTAATGATGATGACAACCCCATGAACTACAATGATCAAGATGGACTTCGAAAATCACTACTGGGTGGAGGACGGTTGACGGGCACCCTGGAGAACCCAGTGGTTGGCCGGGATGCATGGAGAAGTGCCATGACATCTTGCGGAAAGCTTCACCCAGCCACGAAGAGAAGGATGGATGCCACATGACCGGAAGCTTACCTGTGCAGCCGCAAGCCATTATGGGCTCTGGCTGGGTTAACCTTAGTAGTGACGCTGACTGGACGGTACTACGAGATGTAGAAGAACGGTAGGATTGGATGGGTACCGGCAGTAGCCAGAAGAACTCTTTGGAAGACCCTGTTTCATTCGTCCCGTCTTCAAACACCATGAAGTGCGAAGACTTTAAAGGAGGGAATGATTCTTGCGGGGAAAGTGCGCAACCCTTTGCAGAGTTAAAGATCTAATCGATTAGCCGTGTCCCCGGTTACGGACAATTTGAGCCTCTGGAACTTGGAAGTATTCGGAAATCTCAACACTAAAACTAATGAATTAATTTGAGGGGTTTATGACTTAATAATTTGGGAATGAGATATTGGTTGGCGGAACCATCTCAATAACTACCAATAATTGTAGTAATTTTGCAAGCAAGTCCACTGTAGTAGGGAAAAATTTGCTTTTCGCAAAATGATGAAACTTAGAGCTTCACAGCCAAATGCATATAGTGTTAGTAATTTTTTTTTATTGTTATTCTTCATGACTTGCCAGCTTATTCAAAAAGCTGACCTACATGGCTGCAACGTCTTATGTTGCAGAGGTATTTTCCGATCAGGAGTGAGGCTACGCTCCGCGCTTGGCGATTGCCCTTTGGAGTCGGATGGACTCACTTTACTTCGACGCTTCCGTAGTATTAGTAGTTTATTTCTCATGAGTTGGCCTTGAGCCGAATTTATTCCCTTGTAATAAAGACTCTATATGAGAATCGTGTAATAATATTCAGGTGTGATTGAACTTTGATTACTTTATCGATGTACTATGAGTACCAGCATGATCTTGGGATGGTACAGGCACAGAGATTTGACCGATTTTGGGTCAGGTCGCTACACGGGCGGCCGGCGGCGGCGAGGGGAAGAATGGGGAAGAGTGGAGTGGATGCAGCCGAAGGGAGGAAGGGGGGCGGATAGAAAAAGGCCCGTCCTGTGCCACCGATGGGCGGGCCAGGGGGGCCAGGGGAGGACACGCGTAGACGGCCGGCGCGTCCGCGTGGTGTCCGTTTCACCCCAAAAGCGACGCAAACTTGGGCCGCGGATGGGTCGAAAGCGGACACAAAAGGGACAAAAGTCTGTTTGCTCCCGCGCGCTGGGCCGCCCCGTTTGTCTGTTTTACCCCAAACGGACGGGCCCGGACTGGATGGGGTCGCGCAGTGGAGTTGGCCTTAGAGCACCTCGGCTTACAACACCCTCTGTTGCTCCCTCTCGCCTCCGTCTACGACAACCTCAGCAAGGGGCATTCTAGCCATGGCCCGCATCCACCCTTGATGTTCTTCGCGACCAGCTTTTTCATGTTGCATACTGCAACATCATCGGGTCAGAAAGTAGGCAACTAAGCAGGCCGGGTTCTAACTTTGTACAGTTAAAAAAAATACAGTACTATGGCTTCACACTTCTTTTGGCATTCATAAATCATAACTTGTTATCTAGAAACTTATGGGTATTTTGGGTTTGTAAGACTTGTTAAATGTGGCTAATATGAATCCAATCTAGAAATGGACCCATTTTGTTGTCATCACATGTTGTGTGTGTGTCATCACATATCCCTTAGCAGGGACCTTTTTGGACCTCGCCTGGTAGCATGGAATGAATTACTCATTTGTATGGAGGCCATTCAGCTGTCAGGCGAACCTGACAAGTTCCGATAGAATTTGCATCAGAACGTTAGCTTTTCAGTCAAATCCTTGTATGATGCAATGGTTCACACCAATTTTTTGGTTGATAACAAGAAATTATGGAAGCTCAAAATTCGCCTAAGGCTGAAGATATTCCATTGGTTTCTAAGCAGAGGGGTCATCTTAACTAGAGATAACCTAACACAACGCAACTGGCAAGGTAGCAAGACATGTGTCTTTTGCCAACATGACGAGTCCATCAAACACTTATTGTTTGCTCGTCCAGTCTGGGCCATAGTTCAAGTAGCTTCAAATCTATACCCCCCACGTAGTGCACGTAACATGTTCGGGAATTGGTTGCGGGGTATCGATAAAGAATTTTCTACACATCTACTCGTGGGGGCAGCTGCCTTATATTGGGCACTATGGCTTACCAGAAATGATGTGATTTTTAGCACTGGTCAAGGTTTGACATTTAGCACAAATCCAGACGCACCATATATATTTTCATGAAATTAAACACAAAATATGCAATTCATGTTCACTTTGTAAAACATATATCAATAATAGCAATATTCCATTCAGTATAAGATACCATTGATCAATGCATTCATTAAACATATATAGATGATTATTTTTTTGCGGAAAATATATAGATGATTATTAGCTACAATAACCATCAAGGAAGTGCATAAGCCGACATACATATCGTGTCATGTTACAAAATATGATGGTCAAGTTCCTATGATACCAAGTGTTCAATCACTCGGAATATTATGGAAGAGACCAAGTCTTCAGTCACCAACCTGACATCAACTTCCATATGAAAAAAATCTGTCAACCATGTTATGAACAAAAGCGGCCACCATAACATCTTAGATCAACTTTTAGACTTGCTACTTCCTGCCATTTGTCCCTGCAAAGGAACTCACGTGTTTCAGCAATCTCAGACAAGATAGTTTGTTCATTTTTCTGAGTTGTCATTGAGTCCAAAATCTAAAATAATAGTAGAAGATGTACTACAACGGACTATCTTGCTCAACAGGCACTTGTGTCCTCTCCAATTATGCATCTCTCCCATAGTGCCAAACCAACCATCAATATTAGAACTTGTAGTTTCCAGAGGATCAAAACATGTGCCATATTTATTTGTAGGAGACCACTTGAACAGACACATGCAAATCTCGTGATAAAATTCAACCAAGCAAGGAGGCATCTTTTTTTTACGTTTTTTATGAAGTGGTTTTGTTTTTAGCATAGATCAGTTGCTCTATGAACCAATTTCCGATGAAGAAGAGCATTCTTTGCAAGTATGCCACACAACATTGCCAAGATAAATAAACATATCAAATATAAGTATGTCTTTTTGACTAAAAGATCTTAAACATAAAACTGGTAATCTCATAAGCGAATGTAATTATGCTGGCCCTTGGTTGGCCATGGATGGATCCCGAAGCAGGCCGGCGCGACTGACTGTGTGAGGGAGAGACAGGGAGATGGTGAGCAAGGGAAGAGAGACGGCTTGGCAGCCAGCCAGCGATGCGAGGGGTGGGTGGGTGTTATATACACCGGGGAGATCAACGCGAGGAGACGTGCCGGTGCGGCGCAGGTGCAACCCACGGCCCGCCCGCCTGCCTCTCTCCCTCTCTCCTCTGACACCCGCAGCCGAGCGGTTACTGCTTTTCTACCGACCCGGATTCTCCATTTGCTCCTTCCTACACACGGGGCGCCGCCTCTTCTTCGTTTCCTGTGTTTCTGGTACGTACGACCATCAATCAAATACGCTTCATTGACGGTAAAACACAAAAACGGGACCGTCACAACGGAGCAAACCCACACCGTGCGTGCGTACCACCCGCGCCCTCCAACACCTTCCCAGAGACGCCATCGCAGTATCGAAGACGTACTACTGTAGTAGCAGTAGTTGCATGCAGGTCTTTCCTGTGCTTCCCCAAAGCAACCAGGGGGAGTAACTAGTGTCGCTCCCGACATTACTTACGCAACAAGTAGGCGCCAACTAATTCAGTTTAATCAATTATTAAGAGCATGGTTAATACTCCCCTTCATCAAGAGTTAGCATTATTAATTACTCATACAATACAGCTGGCTAAAGTTGGATATAATTTTATTTTACTTTTTCACTTTCTCTCTAGTGTCTCTTTTCTGTCATTAAATATTTTTACTTAGGAGCATGCGTAGAGCTTGAGAGTCCACTCCTTCACTTTTTTTCTTGTCTCTCTCTCCTCCACATAATCAAAGTGTCATGTAAGCGGACTTATAGACCACTATTATACTTGCTCTAATCTTCCGTTAAAAGAGGAGAGCGCCTTGTGGCGTAGTGAGAGGAGAGGACAACATGGGATTTGATGGGCCCAGACGACCACTACCTGACTTGGAATTTTCATCTTCTTCTAAGAGGAAAGAAAAAACAAGTCTCCTCGTCTGATTTTTTTTTCTGACATGGGCTTCTTCAGTTTTTAGCAACGGAAGGAATTTCGTTTCAACTCAAATATGAAAGTGAATGAATGAGTGGGCCAAGCCCAAATAAAACCTTTGAGAGAGAGAATGTGCAGGTGCTTCTCCTTTGTCACCTCTCCCACTCCCTCACACAACACCACCCGCTTACAGCACCCCCATTGCTCCCTCTCGCCTCCACCTATGACAACCTCAGCAAGGGGCCTTATCGCCATGGGCCACATCCACTCTCAATATTCTTCGCGACAAGCTTTTTCACGTTGCATGCTTCAACAACATCATCGGGTTAGAAAGTAGGCGATTAAGTGGGCCGGATTCTAACTTTGTACAATTCAATAAATACGGTTCTATTGCCTTACGTCATTTTTGGCATTCATAAATCGTAACTTCTTGTCTAAAGACTTATGCATGTTATGGGTTTGTAAGACTTGTTCAATGTGGCTGATATGAATCCAACCCAACAACTAGCCCATTTTGTTGTCATTACATGTTGTATGTGTGTTTTATGTTGTCCCTACTGAACTTGCTTGCTACTGATGGATATAAGGGCGAAATACCAGTTTTAAGTGTGTTGCTTGAGTGTTTCTTTTATTGATATTATGCTTATGGTGTTTGCAGGAAATATGCACTTGCAATATCTACTTCACTTTACAAGCACTACTGCTTGACTACAATATAGACAGTCATCATGCTAGCAGTGATACTATGT